>JBAIAA010000153.1:0-1413706 GCA_037893245.1 Crossaster papposus
TGGGCTATCCTCTTCAATTATGGGGCTATCTCTTCAATTATGGCTACTTCTCTTCAATTATGGGCTATATCTTCAATTATGAGTGCTATCCTCCATTGCCAATCCTCCCAATTACGGGGCTATCCTCTTCAATTATGGGCTATCCCTCAATTATGGGCCTATCCCTTCAATTATGGGCTATCCCTTCAATAATGGGGCTATCCCACATTTGCTTCCCTCAATTATGGGCTATCCCTTCAATTATGGGCTATTCCCTTCTATTATTGGGCTATACCCTTCAATTATCGGGCTATCCTTCAATTATGGGCTATCCTTCAATTATGGGCTATCCCCTTCAATTATGGGCGATCCCTCAATAAGGGTTCAATTATGGTGCTATCCCTTCAATTATGGGCTGATCCCCTTTCAATTATGGGCTATCCCTTCAATTATGGGCTATCCCTTCAATTATGGGCTATCTCCCTATCTTATGGGCTATCCCTTCAATTATGGGCTATCCCTTCAATTATGGGCTATCCCTTCAATTATGGGGCTATCCCTTCAATTATGGGCTATCCCTTCAATTATGGGCTATCCCTTCAATTATGG
This sequence comes from Crossaster papposus, assembly GCA_037893245.1. Lineage (NCBI taxonomy): Eukaryota > Metazoa > Echinodermata > Asteroidea > Velatida > Solasteridae > Crossaster > Crossaster papposus. The sequence continues at coordinate 589 of JBAIAA010000153.1, forward strand.
GCTATCCCTTCAATTATGGGCTATCCACTATCAATTATGGGCTATCCCCTTCAATTATGGGCTATCCCTTCAATTATGGGCTATCCCTTCAAATTATGGGCTATCCCTTCAATTATGGGCTATCCCTTCAATTATGGGCTTATCCCTTCAATTATGGCTATCCCTTCAATTATGGGCTATCCCTTCAAATTATGGGCTTATCCCTTCAATTATGGGCTATCCCTTCAATTATGGGCTATCCCTTCAATTATGGGCTATCCCCTTCAATTATGGGCTATCCCTTCAATTATGGGCTATCCCTTCAATTATGGGCTATCCCCTTCAATTATGGGCTATCCCTTCAATTATGGGCTATCCCTTCAATTATGGCTATCCCTTCAATTATGGGCTATCCCTTCAATTATGGGTCTTCCTTCAATTATGGGCTATCCTTCTTATGGGCTATCCCTTCATTATGGGGCTATCCTTCAATTATGGGCTATCCCCTTCAATTATGGGCTATCCTTCAATTATGGGCTATCCCTTCAATTATGGGCTATCCCTTCAATTATGGGCTATCCCTTCAATTATGGGCTATCCCTTCAATTATGGGCTATCCCTTCAATTATGGGCTATCCCTTCAATTATGGGCTATCCCTTCAATTAAGGGCTATCCCTTCAATTATGGGCTATCCCTTCAATTATGGGGCCTAGTATCCCTTCAATTATGGGCTATCCCTTCAATTATGGGCTATCCCTTCATATATATGGGCTATCCCCTTCAATTATGGGCTATCCCCTTCAATTATGGGCTATCCCTTCAATTATGGGCCTATCCACCTTCAATTATGGGCTATCCCTTCAATTATGGGCTATCCCTTCAATTATGGGCTATCCCTTCAATTATGGGCTATCCCTTCACTTATGGGCTATCCCTTCAATTATGGGCTATCCCTTCAATTATGGGCTATCCCTTCAATTATGGGGCTATCCCTTCATTATGGGCTATCCCTTCAATTATGGGCTTCCCTTCAATTATATGGGCTATCCCTTCAATATGGGCTATCCCTTCAATTATGGGCTATCCCTTTCAATTATGGGCTATCCTTCAAATTATGGGCTATCCCTTCAATTATGGGCTATGCCCCTTCAATTATGGGCTATCCCTTCCTATTCATGGGCTATCCCTTCAATTATGGGCTATCCCTTCAATTATGGGCTATCCTTCATTATGGGGGCTATCCCTATCAATTATGGGCTATCCCTCTTCAATTATGGGCTATCCCTTCAATTATGGGCTATCCCTTCAATTATGGTCTATCCCTTCAATTATGGGCTATCCCTTCAATTATAGGGCTATCCCTTCAATTATGGGCTATCCCTTCAATTATGGGCTATCCCTTCAATTATGGGCTATCCCTTCAATTATGGGCTATCCCCTTCAATTATGGGCTATCCCTTCAATTATGGGCTATCCCTTCAATTATGGGCTATCCCTTCAATTATGGGCTATCCTTCAATTATGGGCTATCCCTTCAATTATGGGCTATCCCATTCCAATTATGGGCTATCCCTTCAATTATGGGGCTATCCCTCTCTCAATTACTGGGTATCCCCTTCAATTATGGGCTATCCCCTTCAATTATGGGCTATCCACTTCAATTATGGGCATCCCTTCAATTATGGGCTATCCCTTCAATTATGGGCTATCCCTTCAATTATGGGCTATCCCTTCAATTATGGGCTATCCCTTCAATTATGGGCTATCCCTTCAATTATGGGCTATCCCTTCAATTATGGGCTATCCCTTCAATTATGGCTATCCCTTCAATTATGGGCTATCCCTTCAATTATGGGCTATCCCTTCAATTATGGGCTATCCCTTCAATTATGGGCTATCCCTTCAATTATGGGCTATCCCTTCAATTATGGCTCAATTTAACAATTAGTCGATCGTTAAATTGTGGTACCGGTACATGTATCTTAGTCCAATTAATCAATGTAATTATTCAAATGATCCCATGATTAGGGAAATTTTTTAGATTTATGCCCAATCACTCAAATCATCTCTCTCAAATCAACCCTCATACTCTATATCTCCTCTCGTTACGTTTCAATTGCGTGTTAATAACTAAGAAAAAAATTGTCTTGAAGAGGATAAATGAAATATGAAACACGCGTTTCAAATGTGTTTTCTTGATGTATTACATTATGTAATCAAAAATTAAAAGGGAAAGTAAACTTTGATGCTAGTTTAATAATCAAATGATATTCAATCATCAAATGAAATTTTACTGATCTTGATATAAATTTTACAGCAAAACAGTTTCTCGATCTGTTAACCATTGTTAACAAATTGACAAAAATCACAAGATGAATATTTAATTTTTTTCAGTTACAAATGTGCGCTATACATTCAAAGCTGTGAAGACAAAATACAGTCTTCGATATACCTAAAAGTGACACTAAATAATTCTTGACGCTGAAACCAACTTAATTAAATACTAAATATATCTTTTGAGAAATAAAGTTTAAACAATTTCCAAAAAAGATTAGATGTGCCATAATGTACTTATCTGAAAAAAATCTCAAACTATACGTAATACAAAAGTGCACAAAACATTCAATTACATATAATACATAAATACCAAACATGTAAATATTAAGTGAAATTATAAATAACATTTGCATTTTAATTTTAATTTTTTTTTTCACAATTGGATCGCCATTTTTTACATTCTATATTACAATGTCGATTTGATCTATAGATAAATATAAAAGATGGCAAATTGATTCAATTCCATGATCTAATTAATTAATTATGGGGTGATTTAATTATGGGTTAAAAACTTTGCCGAGCAGTTTTTTGTACAAAGAATATCAAAAATATGCAAGGAAATCTACCATCATATATTTCCCCTAAACCACCGATACACTTACTAGGGCCAGTTTACTTTACGCAAATACCCCAAAATTATTCAAGGACTTCAAGAATTATTGATGCAGGATTTAAAACCTATCAAGGCAATACTCTTCGGTGTAGTATCGCGCCCAACATCATATTACGATATTATTTCATATACTTTTCTTAGTAATGATAGGGTTAATTTAATATATTTCTATTTTATTATATTTTTTAATTTAAATACGCATTTATTCATTCTCGTTAATTTGACTGAGCTTTGAGTTACATCAAACGGGTGGTGGTGGTGCCCGGGTCAGTAGGTCTAGTTACCAGACTCCTTGGCCTATCCAGCAGACTAGGATCACACATGAAATGCCTTTTCAACGACGACGGACATGGTAAGATTTTAAAACTGCACAGTCTGACCTGAAACAAAAAAACGAAAAAACATCGCGTCATTAAAATAAATAACTAACTGAAAATCACCTAACGATGCACCTCAATGTTTCCCTTAACCAGTTTGCACCCGGATTATTTTAACAATCACCGAGCCAAGGCGTGGGATTATTTTTAACGAAACTCGATCTGATGCGAGGTTCAGGCCGCCAGTACCCAGGAAGCACACCCACGCATTTCTGCCTTGCTCGCTGCTGACAGATATTTCCGGCCTTGCTCGCGACGTGTTTATGCGTCATCGTTTAGAATCTGGGGGAAAACTTTGCGTTTATTTTCGTCATCAGGGCGCGAACGTTCCTTGTGCAGTGATGCCAAACCTCTTTGTTGACAAGCTTCAAAATTCAATCAGTTAAACTAACACTGCTACTTTTACCCTGTAATGCTCTCCAATGAACCCTTTTAAACATAATTAAAAAAGAGTGGCCATCTGGAAATTAGAGAGGAAGAGCCCCCACCCCTCCTTAAAGGAATTAAAAATCTATCTTTTTAAACAAATCTAAAAAAAAATCACCAATTGAACATTTAGGAATTTCTTTAAAGTTGACAAATTCTGATATTAGGTGCCTAATATCTCTACTCGCACATCCAACTAAGAGGGGGGGGGGGGGGGGGGGGGGGGGGGGGAAGCGCATTTTCAAAAAGGTTCACTTTCAACTTAACCATTCCACACTGGAGGACGTATATACACACAAGGTTGTCCCCAGATTCAAAACGGATGACGCATAAATACGTCAGGAGCAAGGCCGGAAATGTCTGTCAGCAGTGAGCAAGGCCGAAAATGCGTGGGTGTGCTTCCCGGTACCATCGGTCTGAACCAGCCTCAGATCAAGTTTCGTAAAAAAACAAAAAATCCCGCACCTCGGCTCGGTGATGTTAAAATCATCCCGGTGAAAACAAATCTTACCGATGATATTTTCTACCAGTAACCGCGAGTATACATCGTCGTTGGTGACGGGATCGACACCGATGGCGAAGTAGAGGCTGTCGGACAATTCAAAGGTTTCCACAGAAACCACGCCGTAACTTTCTAGGGTAACTACAGGGGTGAAACCCACAAAGCCTGAACACAAGAAAGGAAACAATATATGACCGATCACCACAAAATGAGCTGAATCACAAATTTACATTGAGATTGTCTTTGGTTACAACCGACGTCTACAATATTTGACAACTCGGATGCATACCTTAATGCAGTTGTCCCCGGATCCAAGGGGCAAATTTACTCCAACAAAATAGCGAGAAGTGTTCCTTAGTTGGTTTGGTTTTAATATTTCTCTAAAATTAATATCGCTATAGTTTAATATCATCGCCATTAGTAACTTCGTATTCCAAAAAATAACGCAGTTTCGAATCTCGAATACTAAATTTTTTGAAAAAATTTACAGCCCAACCACATTTGTAGTGAGTGGCACGTAGAAGTTACGCACATGTTTGAAAGCTGATGAACAACATGACATGTTCGAGGTAAACCTATGTCCACATGCGAGTGATGTTCTCTTCAGAAAGACTACCAACTATGACATGGTGGCAGAAGCGGGATTCGAACCCACACCCCCTATTGACTCACGACAAAATTTACTTTGATCTTTACAAGTAAAATAGATACATTGAATGGTGCTGACACTCCCAACCCACTCTCTTTTCCCTGCCTGCCCGCCCCCCCCCCCCCCCCCCCCCCCCCACCCCCCTCCACCTAATTCAAGAGTAAAAACAATAACAAAAAATATGTGATTACCTTCATATTTGAATATTTTCAGCATATCGAACTCGCCGACAGCGGCCATGTAAAGATCAGGACCAATGTGAAACATCTCGACATCCACCGCAGAGTTGAAATCAACCAGCTCTTGCAGCTCAAACTCGCCAGACGTCCTCGACAAATAGAACACCTAAACTCCCAAAACCAATAAGAATATTGTAAAAATTATGTCTCGGAGAAATTCATCGATCAATCTAGAATTTTGCCTCGTAATTTGGTTGCTTTGCCACAAATTAAGTTCAGTGCATTTGATGGTTCTCATAACGTCATATCTATGGTTCTGTCACGTAGGATCGATCAAAAAAGAAATAAAGTAAACCCAAGGCCTGATTTGATCATATTTTTTAAATCCATGCGGCGACTCATGCAGGGTCAAAGGGTAAACAATTTTTATTTGATTTATTAGTAACCTAATTACTTTCTTCCGTTAAGAGTTTCAATGGCCCATTCTCTCATTTTCACTACCACGCATTGCAACGATAACAACCCCACTCCTCACCTCAATAGGCACATCCCAGGATATCTTGTTGTTATCAAACAGCTCGGCGTGGTTGGCAAACGCCAATCCTGCATCACCGCGGAACCTGAAACCATCCACAGCGACTGGGTAGCTGGTGGTTACGTACTGGTGAAAATCAAACTGGCCGGTCTACAGAGAAAGGAGGGGGGTTAATAAGAAAACACGAAGGTGACAAAGTCACGATGCTGTTTAATCAACAAGAACAGGTTTGAGGAAAATGTTTTGGGATAAGCATTTTGCTTATAGGGCATGTGAGTATCTCAATTAATATGTCAGATGCCGTGTATACACGCAAAGTTTTTCCCCCGAGACTCAAAACGGATGTATAAACACGTCACAAGAAAGGCTGGAAATACCGGTTACTAGCGAGTGAGGCCAGGTGTGCTTCACACTAATATCGGCCTGAACCCGCCTCAGATAGAGTTTCGTGAAAAATAATCCCGCGCCTGGGCTCAGTCAATGTCAAAATAATCCTGGAGTGAACTTTTTTTTTTTACTCCTATAATTCTTCCTTTGCGTTCTATCCACCATGCATGCTTGCGTCTCCCTCATGTTTGTTTCTTGTACCACTGTCATTTTGCCTCTGAAGAAGATCTGGTGAAGACCGAAATATCAGGCCCTCTTTTAACCAGTTCGCGCCGGGATTACTTTAACATCACCGAGCCGACGCGCGGGATTATTTTTAACGAAACTCGATCCGAAGCAGGTTCAGGCCGCCAGTACCGGGAAGCACACCCACGCATTTCCGGCCTTGCTCGCAGCTGACAGACATTTCCAGCCTTGCTCGTGGCGTGTTTATGCGTCATCCGTTTGGAATCTGGGGGAAAACTTTGCGTTTATATTCGTAATCCGGCGCGAACTAGTTAATAATCTATTTGGTTTGAAAAAGTATTTATAACATTAGCGTCATATTGTGTTGTGTTGGGGAAAATCAGGTTGGCGTAGTGGTTCTTTCCTCGCCTTCCACCACTGTGACCTGGGTTCGTACCCCGCCTCGGCTAATATGTGGACTGGGTTTTCAGTCCCTGCTTGATTCCGTGGGTTTTCCCTATGATATTCTTCTGGGGTTTTCCTCCCACCTCTAAAAAAACTGTACCTTCTTCTCATTGTCTTCTCCCTACAAGTTTCTGCAGGCTTACGAGCTACAGTGCCTAAGGACACCTTTGAGGGATCCTCGATTTCATTACCAGGTATAATAATAAAAATAAATCAACTAACCTGGTTGTTGAATACGTAAATCGGGCTCTGTGTTGGGCTGACTGCTGCAAACACCAGGAACGTCACGCTGCCTGCTTCTATGAACTCAACGGATGCTGCACCTAGAGTAGCAACATCAGTTACAAGTATAAAGATAAAGATGATCACCGGCATAAGCAAAATCTATGAACTGGAAGCCTTGTGACGGACTCGATTAAATCCCTGCTTATTCTGAGAACCTAATTACAAAAACAATCTCGGTTATTAAAAAAGTATGTAGGATCATTTTCTTTTTGTGAAAATTTCTTTAAAAAATTTAAGCAAGCTCAAAATCTTTTTTGTATAAAATGGGGTCATAACAACCAACTTGTTGAAGTTTCCGCTCAGTGGATATTATACATTTTGGGATAACGGAGGAAACTCGTGCACAATTTTGAAGGTCTTGTAACCGATGCCATTGCTAATATACGTAAAACCAAAACAACATTCGATGATAGTGTTCTTCGGGATGATAGTAATATTTCAGGGTGAATAATTTCACAGGCCATTTGGTACCAGTTTATCTTCACTTTGGGCGAGGATTTTTCTTCTCAAATCGGTAGGTATAATTCCGGAAAAATCGCAAAAATGCCCTATGTTCCTTTATAAAAAATACCCGAGTGAATTAGTTTGATAGATATTCTTTATAAAATGCTGGTTCATACTTCACGCAAATGCGACACAATTTCGTCGTCACAAAGCATTCGCTGCGAGTATTCGCCGGAGTTGAAATGTGTTCAACTTTTGCAAATTTTGCAGCGCGCAAAATCACCATGGTGTCAAATTTGCGTTCGCGCCGATTATGAGCCAGGCTCAACATTGTCATTCTTTTTACCTCCGATGCTGAAGTTCTGCGCTTCGTAGAACAGCCCGTTGGCGGCCTGTAGATAGATATAGGACAGAGCAGTGGTCTTAGTATTGGCTACGGCCAGGTACAGGTCATTGTTGATGACCGTCGTGTCAATCTCTCGCGACTCCTCAGACCCAATGTCTTGGTGCTCCAGGAACTGAGTGCCGTTGTAGTAATAGATGGTGTTGTTCACCGTCGCATCTGGTAAAGAAAACACAAAAGTTTCACTGGCTGTTATAAAATGAAACTCGGCTCGGTGATGTTAAAATAATCCTGGCGCGAACTGGTTAAGAATTTTTTTTAAAAAGACCAATAACATTTAGAAACAGCAGGATACTTCTTTATACATACCGCATATTTCTTTCAGGAAATTGTTCATCCCCTAAAGATTAACTCCGTGTTATAACCGCGTCTTGGCTTTCTACAAATCAGCAATTAAACTTGCCTGCAAAATCACCGATTGAATGGTTCAGTCGACTCCGATTGGCTGACGCGCTGGGTCACAACAAAATTACAAGGCTTGCCTATATCAGGCGTAATATGTGGGGCTCTGACAATCCGACTATATCCGGTTGCAAAACAAACCTTTGCCGAGAGATTATTTCTGTTACCCAGTTCGCGCCGGTATTATTTTAACATCACTGAGCCGAGGCGCGAGATTATTTTTTACGATCCTCAATCTGAGGCGGGTTCAGGCCGCCCCAGCATTTTCGGCCTTGCTCGCTGCTGACAGACATTTCCGGCCTTGCTCGTGGAGTGTTTATGCGTCATCCGTTTTGAATCTGGGAAAAACTGTGTGTATATACGCCCTCCGGCGCGAACTGGTTAAGTTACGGGGCCCAGCTGACGAGTCTTTATACATTTCTGTGCTTACCTCCATTACAAGGATTAGTGCCTTCGTTGGCCACAGCAAGGTAGACCGTTTCCCCTTTCTCAAAGGCATGCCAGCTGACCGCGCCATTGGTTGCAAAGGAGGCTTGGAAATAAAAACGGGCAGAGAAACCAGACTAACATAAATGCAATGATAGTATATAACTAATTCATGTTTGCGAGTCTGGTGGTATGAAATTATTCTTTCCATCACACGAACGTGAAACATTCGTTATTTGTCTTAATAAATTCTCACCATCTGAATGATCAGACTGCAACCGTGAAATGGAAGTTCGATTCATCATTGAATAAAACGAATGTGCCCTGCAATCCATCAATCGGCTGACGGATTTAATAAGGCGTTGTATAAAACATGTTTCAAATAAACTACGAAAGGAACTGACTGATCACAAATGAAGAGAGTTTGAGAGCAAACAAGAAAATTAAAGAGAGAGCGGGGTTGAACCTGAACCTGCGACCTCTAGAACACAGCACCAGTGCTACCAAAAGAGCTGTTACGACTTGACTTCACCGTAGTCCAACTTAATTTCATTTCTTTGCAACTCGACTCGAGTCACTGCAGGCAAATGACTTAACTCGAGTAAAGGATAATAACACTTGAGTACACCCCAACCCCCCACCCCCCAAAAAAAAAAAGCAGCAAATCTTTGCCAAAAATATTTGCAAAGATTTAGGGTGCACAAATTTATGTTCACGCCACTTCTGAAATATTTTATCAGCCAAATTAATGTCAGGCCTCCAAAAAGTCAAATTTTGTTAAGAAATATTTCATTCAAAGTCTCATTTAGAAGTAAATAACTTTTAAATCGACAGGGAAAATAGCAACTAAAACAAATCCAATTGTCGGTGTTTATACTTTGGGTAATCATTAAACATTTAATGCCCCTATAAAATATGTACAGTCAAACCTCGATAATAAAAGCACTGTTAATACAACATTCTGCTTATAAAAAGGACAAAATTAGGTCCCGAGTCTTTGTTTTCCGTTACTGATAATACAAATTACCTGTTATAACAAAGAAATTTGTAAAGTCCCAAGTACCTCATTATAAACGTGTTAGACTGTATAAATATTGAGTCGCTGGGTTTTCTGCATAACATGTGGACTTTGAAAGAAAGTTTCAAGCAAAAAAATACAAATGGTAAAGCAAGGGTCTATGAACCTTTCTGAACGAAACTGGAAGCATCCTCGTCCCAGGCATAAACGTAGCTATCCACACAGAGGTCATTGAGAATGTTGGCATGTACGGCCAGGGCCAGGTGGGTGACATCGTCCAGCTCAAAGGACTCGAAACTCTGGATCTGAAACTGAATCTCTTGCAGCTGGGAGACATGAGTCATTGTTTCCACGGTGTCTGCAAACCAACAAGGTTGTTAAAAAGGTAGGATACACTATTGGTAATTGTTTGAATTATCATGAATTGGGGGTTGTATTTTTATAGTAAATATCGTGTAACTGAGCTGTCCGAAGTTTTACAATCATGGATGCTAAGAAAAGCAAAATAAAACAGCGTTTGTTTTCAACCGGCGTTGGGCAGTGGTTCTTATGTGGTTCTTGTTTTTTTTGCGATTGTCGTCGGACAGGTTGTATCGTAACATCAGGTGTGATCTCTGGCCACACAGATTTCTCGTGTTTATGACTAACTGATCCCCGTAACCGACCCCCGACCAACCTGCCTGACTAACCTCCATGACCGACACACCTGTATGTGTCCGACCGCATGACTGACATGCAAATAATGTACGACTGCCTAACGACTAACTTGATTGACAACTGCCAATGTGTCGCTATAGTTTATATTCGTCAATATTTGTTTGTTGCACAAGCGTCTTAAGACATGCGAGCAGGGTCAATGATTTATTATGCAAAACAAAACTGCATCTTGACTTCAAGATTGTCGATTAAGCAGGCACTTTCCATCGCGATATCATGTCTTACGTTACCCGTTATGTTACAAAAACACGGCAGCCAAATTAGCCAATCGATCAACTCCCATTGGCTGGCACATGGGGGTCGCATAAAATTACCCCGTCTAGATATATCATACGTTGTATCCCGTACAGGTATAATGTCCGATACTCGGACTAACATTTATGGCCACTTACGTGCATAAAACCACTGCAACATCTTGACGTCGCGGCACTGGTCGTTAGATATCAGCAATAAGTTCTCTACATCCATTCCGATCCATTCCAGCAATTGTTCATGGAGTTTCCATAAAGTCGACAATGAGATCCCGTCAAACAGATCCCTGACGGTCACATTGCCTCTGAAAGTCACATGACCCAGAAAGGTCAGTACGCTGCGGACGATTTCGTCTCCCGACAGGGTGGCCCGCTCCGTGACGAGGTCGGCCAGGTGTACTCCAGCAACATACCCTGAATAGAAGGATTGCATGATCCAAAAGTAAAGTTGAGGAAGTCGTAAACTGACATTTTTGCAGTCTGTTTTTTTTTATGCTTAAAGAATGATGACAGGATATAGCTGCTTTTTTTTAACCAGTTTGCGCCGGGATTATTTTAACATCACCGAGCTGACACGCGGGATTATTTTCAACAAAACTCGATCCGAAGCAGGTTCAGGCCGCCAGTACCGGGAAGCACACCCACGCATTTCCGGCTTTGCTCGCTGCTGACAGACATTTCCGGCCTTGCTCATGGCGTGTTTATGCGTCATCTGTTTTGAATCTGGGGAAAACTTTGCGTTTATATTTGTCATCAGGCGCGAACTGGTTAAGCCCGGTGCACACTAGGCGCGAAAGCGAACTCGATCACCAACTTGTAACGTCACGATACAAACATGCCCATAGGAAAGCATACAACATGGTACTCGTAATAGAGGAAAGCACAAACACAAGAGTTGTACGTGAACATCATTTTCTTTTTCTAACGGCCGTAATTCCGCAAAAAAATTCCAGCACTTGCCTCTGACAGTCATGTTTCCGTTCACTGTCACGTCTGTGGTGAAGGAGATGGATCCCTCTATTCTCTGTACCGTGTCAAGGGTCACCGCCTCCTCACTCAAATCAATCCCGTCCACCGACCCACCGACGATGACGTCATCCGTCGCATCCATGTCCTGGGTAAAATTCTTGACGGCCGTGACGTTCTGGGGGCTGTCTAGTTTGAAGGTTCTCTCGTAGAGGTCCGAGATGTTGACGCCATTAACTAACCCTGGTATGAAGAATAGAGGCATATATTACGACGGTGATTTCTGGGTAAAGTAACAAAGAATTGTGTTCACGCTAACCTTTGCTAGACTATCTCACTCAGATCGACACGGGTTATTCCCGAACCGTTTAATCGTCATATTCTTTATCAAAAACCTTTTAGAACTTTCAACCTGTGTACTGCATGCAATGCATCTATGTTCAATTAATAGGCAGGTCTTGTCTTCAGACTAAATAATATCCATAACAATTACAGTGCTTGGCACCTGGAACAAGGTTTTCTTTACAATTTGACGGTGTACCAATGTTTTCCCGTATGTAAAAGCTAGCGTCGTCGCCAGCTAGCGTCGTTCAACACTACAAAGTTTGTTGGCACTCGCCGCGTGCACGGAACACGTTTGACTCGAACATCAAATCAGAACAGAAAACCATTGCATCTCTGCCGAGTGCCATCTTTGGCCATGGAAAAGGGCAATTTTAAAGGTCAAAGTAACTGCCGTAAGAAAATGTTTACTTCCACCCATCTCCGATGGTGAAGGTTATCTTTTCATACTTGTAATAATCCTATGAATTCATCGGTTAGCAAGATTACAGAAAAACTACTACAGTGATTTGAACGCAACATGGTTGGCAGATAGCTTAGTGGTCGAGGACAATTCCACAAAATTTTCAAATTGATCCGGATTCAGATCAAGAATTTGGATCACTTTGACTGATTTTTAACATTGAGATGTTTTGGCAATTGAGGCAGTTTTTGCGGTTGAGGCTCTTCCGAGTGCCTTTTTTTCTACAAGGAAAACATTTTCTTGCCCTAAGAAGCAAATCGACTGCCTAAACAATCCAACACAGCCATTAATATCTACACCCGTCAGCAAGGAATCCTTAGTTGCCGGACTGACCCAAGGTGGGAAGGCAAACGTTACAAAGGTCCCTGCTCTCCAATATATTTTGTTGTTGCCAAAACTCATACCTGTAATGTTTATGTGTCCATTGACAACGATAGTCTTGGTGACAATTTTGACTCCCGTGATGTCTTGATCGCCTGATGAAGACAGGAATAAAAAAACGATAAGAAATGGATATTTTACAGTAAAGATGAAAATCGCTTCCAAACTTTAAAATTGTGTTCCCTGTTCTCTTGCAAGTTTAACCTAAATATATTTGTAAAAAAGAACAAAAACACCGCTAGTCATTTTTTAATGACACATCGAATGATAAAATTCGCCGACGTTTATTTATTATATTGTTTCTTCACAAAATTGGATTTCTTAGCCGTTAAGACAATTTTGCTCATGTTGGGCGGGTTAATTTGTGCACACGAGAAAAGCCCATTTTCAGAGGGTTGAATTGCCAAAGGTTTGAACAAAGTATGTTTTACCAACCAATATTGAATGCAATACAAATCTCTTGTCACTAAATCTCTTTGGCTGATTTTTCCGCCCAGAAGACCCTAAATTTGTCCCTTAAGCAGCCAATTTACCAAGGATTGTTTTGGTCCAGATAGTACCCTATCCTTTTTTGGTCGATCGGCTGCATTTTAGCGAAAATAGTCGGAAACCTGCGAGCACTGTCGAGTACTACCCTATACCTTCGGGGGAAGATCTGGTGCGATCGCCTCAGTCCTCCGAGGGCGGGTACCGAAAAAGTGATCGGCTACTGTTTTTAAACATGTTGAAAGTAGCCGATCAAAAACCGTCGGCCCGTGGTCGTACGAAACGTGTCGATCGCGCGAGAAACGTCCGTGATTCGTCCCCCCGCCATGGTCCATTGGTCGGGACTCAAGCGGGTAAAAAAAGGGGACGATAGGGGACGATTCAAGGGGACGATAGGGGACGATTCAAGGGGACGATAGGGGACGATTCAAGACGACAATCGGGCCGATCAAAAAAATTGATTCATCGGGGACAATCTGGTCCAGATCGGGGCCGATTAGAAAAAACAATCCTTGGTAAAATGGCCGCTTCACTTAGGTCAGTCTGCTATTCCTGCAAGGAGCCTATTTTTAGGTTCTAGCTTTTACCGTCTTTAGTGACGACATCCTCAATCAGGATCCCATCGACCGTTCCGTTTACTGTGACGTCAGCCTGAGCATGTACAGCACCCAAAAATGTCTTCGATCCTAGGAGATCAAATTAAAAAGATCACGTTGTTTTCAAAGATCAAGATAGTTACCGGAAGCAGTCAGAAGTGGCCACAACCCAAATATCTGTACCAGGGGTGCAATTTTGGGATCATCAACCAAAAACTGGTTCTGTTTTTTTATCTTTGGTTTTATCTTTGGTTTTCAGGATTTTAAGTATTGGATTATGGTGTGAAATGATCTGCCATTTAAAATTCCCAAAGAATTTCACCTATACAAAACTGATGAACCAATTCCTGGTTGGAACTATTTTTCAAAGAAATTTATCAAAGAAGATGTCGTTACCAGTGATAGTGACGTTGCTCGTCAGGTTCACAGCGTCAGCGACAAAGTTGTCAAAGTTTTGGCCGAACACAGTGTCTGCCTCCATCTTGTCTGTCACAGATAACGCTGGAGAGACGTCAACGTCGCCGACGAAAATCTTGTTTCCCAAAACCACCTTAGAAGACAGACAAATGCTTCATAAACTTAACGTCAACAATACCACTAAATTAACCCTTAGAATGGACAAAAGTCTACTCAATAGTTTGTAAAGGTGTTGGCATATATTTGGGTAATATTATTATTTTTAAAAGTTGTGATTTTTTTTGTCCCTCTTGATGGTGGCTCGTTACACTTTTTCAAAAAAACCAAAAATTTATACAATTTTTGCAAATAACTTTTTCTTAAGTTTATCGCTTTGGAATTTTTTTTGTAAAAGACAATAAAGTCTGAAATTACATATGGTCTGATTCTCATCTCGTAAACACAAAGTCACAATGACAATGAAGGAATGGAACCAGACAAAATTAGTTACGGTAAAAATGTCCAAGAACCCCAAAACACTCGCTGCGCATGTGCCTGTTGGCCAAATATCCCCTTTCCTAAATTAAATAGAAAATTTAAAATAAGCTTGAGAGTATTCCTGACCTCATCTGTGTTCAACAAGACCACGTCCTGGTACCAGTCAGAAAGGTTCTTGCCAAAGACCAGCCCGGTCACGTTGAGCGGGTTCTCAAAGGTCACGCCTTCAGTAAAGGTCAGGTTGCCCGTGATGTTAAACGGTTCGTTCAGCATGATTGCATTGAGGACGAGCTCTGATAGATCCACGCCATCCACGAGACCGGTGACCGTGACGTCGGTCGTAGAGGTTAGATCTAAAAAAAAAAGCAGTTAAAAATACGTTCAATTTTTTTCAAAACATAACATACCGCAAATAAGCTGGATAGCTCAGTTGGTAGAGCACTGGAATGGTAATCTGAAGGTTATAGGTTCGAATCACACCAGTCAATGCACTTTAGTTAGTGCTCTAAACGAAGAAACTACTCGCCCACATTATTGCTAATAATAATTAAAAAAATTGCATAATAAAAACCTCTTTTCCTATCTTAACCAGTTCGCGCCAGGATTATTTTGACTGACTGGGCACAGGAACAGAAATGATTTTCACGAACCTCGAACCGAGGCGGTCCAGGCTAACATCTGTGGGTAGCACGCCCTGATATTTCTGACCTCGCTTGCTGCAAGCCAGTCATTGACATATGTGATGCGATCAAGCAAAATCAGTCTGAAGTAGGCCTTGGTCATTTTGGGGATTTTTACATATTCTTTTGTAGCGTACTTCAGGCTCCATTTCAGTGAAAACCCCATGTGAATACAACCATTTGAACACCAGCACGTTAAAAATTAAGAAACTGAGAAAATCATGTTTTTGTATCACTTCCCTTCTGAATTTGGTTTAAAGAGTATTTTCATGTAAAAGAAATATTTTCCCCATTTTCCTGTTTTTGTAAAAATTTGATTTTTCCCACCCCTACGAACATATTTTGGCCCGATCTCAAAACAAGAATTGCCGAGTTCCGACTGATTTTGCTTGATCGCATCACATATTTCCGGCCTTGTTCGTATTTATCCATCATCCGTTTTAAATCCAAAATTAGCGTGTATACGCGTATATGACACAGCTGGTTAAACACCATTTTGTTTCAATTGAGCAAACATTTTTATTTTGTCTTTTTTTTAAACACAAATTGTTTCAATGGACCTTTCAGTTCTACATACTTTCTGTAAACACCAGCGGCGCATCCACAGTCTGGTTCCCAGATGACTTCAAATGGTTGTTATTGAGATAGACCAGGTCAATGCCATTGATGAGTCCAGTCACCAGGGTGTCTGGATCCGTTGAACCGAGTTCGGTGAAAGTGTAGTCCCCTGCAGTGTAGAACGGTGCAAATTAGTAGAGTTTTTGCAAAAAGAGTATGCAATAAATAACAAATGTGACCCGTTATCACAAACTGGGCTAATAGTAAGATTTTTTTTAGGAATTGAGATATTTATATATCTGGATTCAGCAGAACATGAGCTTTCTAATGGTATACAACATTAAGGGGTGCCGAGTTCAGTAACGGAAATATGGATCATCAACTTACTTGAAGTGATAAAACTGATTCTTGAGAAAATGACATTTACAAATATTGAAGTTGTTTTTTAAATATACAGACAATGCACAGTCCACTTTTACAAACGGAATGAAATATGTAGCACAAAAGTTTACCTAAAAAACCAACAACTGACCATTCCCGTTGATTATCCTTGATTATACCTGATATGTTTTGCAAGGTGTTGGTTGTCATGACGTTTTCGCTGAGATCCACGCCATCAACATTCCTGATCACGGTGATGCTGTCTTCGGCACGGAAGCCATTCACCAAGGTCTACAAAGCAAAATGATCACAAAAATTACAAAATCAGGTCGAGTTTGTCGGTTTTTAATTTTTTTTTATATTTTAAACCATTAAAACCAATTGGATTGGTGGATATAACTTTGTGACATTTTGTTGTCACCTTTGTATGCATGACTGACCTAGTCTGGTTCCCTGACTTGACAGTGCTTAGACATCTAAATTGTAGGCCAGGTAGCCACCAGTGACAAAAATAGATCATGACGCACTACAGGCAGCGCAGCACTTTTAGATGCAACATTAAAAATATTGGCGACATTTCCAAAACGCCTGCATTGGCTAAACAAATAGTGATATTAGGCATTTTATCTGATGTTGATTTTTGCCAAAGCGAGCTCCAATTTTATGCCAAAAGGAATACAGCATTTTTACTCCCAGAAACACTTGACCATCGCAAACGTTGACGATAATACCCAAATGTCAATGGTTGTATACAGGTAAACTTGGACAATTTTCTAAAACCACCACCTAGCTTGCTGAATAAAAACTGCGTCAAAATGTGCAATCGGAGATCGGGACGTGACATTTTTTTTTAAAGCAAATACTGATATCAATATTTGCAACCGGAAGGGCGAGAAGTTAATTTTTACACAAAAATCGACCTCAATATTTACGATTTGCGATGTACATTCAGAGCCGTCACACTGGGACCAACTTATTACTCGACTTGCCTGTTATATTTTGTATAAAATTTATGAAGAAAATGGTTCAAACCCGTTTGGGCGGATCCACATTTATGCATGCCGACAATATCAAATGAGGGCTCTCTTCGTTCCCGCTGCTTACTGTCATTATTTTATTATCGTACCAGAGAGCCATTTTACATCTAAAACTCGAAAACTAAGGCTATTGTCCCGGTGTGCGCCCATTACAACTAAGCAGGGAGATGCCGACAGTAGCCATAGCCCTGGAAGCCCGTTTCGAACACGGCCTTGATTGTACTGACCTTGGTCGCTAGTATTTTCCGCAAGTTGTCTGGATGGATGACGTCGGACATGAGGAAATCCAGATTAATGCCATCCACCAATCCTGTCACCAGTAAGTGGCTTGAAAATGTAATCTCATTCTCAAAGGCCTATTAGAAATAGGAAATAAGAAAAAACAGGAGAAAAATAATCAGAAACTGGTCTGTTTTGGAGATTGAACGAATGAGTTTTTAGGCTTTTGAAGAAAAATGTTTCATTGCGAGTCGAGTCTAGTCCAGTCCAGTCCAGTTACTTACTTTGGTGCCAGTTATCGTCTGTGGAGGTCCACGAAGGCGAAAAGCTCTCGAAGCAAAGTTACCGAGTCGGATGCCATTAATGTGGTCACTCAGGGAAACGTTGCGGTCAACAATAACCGTGCCTGGTGAGAAGATACAAATAACAATCACAAGTCTGGGTATAAGACCTGTGTGCAGGCATTAACGTCCTGGCATCTTGTAAATGCATGGTTAGCAGTTCACCTATAACCCGTGCGATGTTTTTTTATCTTGGACGTGTTTTCGCGATCGTGACCAGAAACATGTTTGTGACGTCAATTGATAACCAAAAACTATGAGCGCGAAAACGAAGAACCAAAAACAGTGTCAAAAAGATGTAAACGGACATGGCGAATGGTGTAAATGAGATGACAATACTTAAAGCGATTGACATTGGACGATAGATAAGTTGTATAAACATTTTAATACATGCCACTTAAAATGTACAAACTGACGATATACATAAACAATAAGCATCGCAAGCTCCACAACCGATTTAAGTATAACATCATTCCACGCAGCGGAAGACTGAGACCAGTGGTTGCACACACAAACCGATATTCTTCATTTTTCACAGGCAGGGCCATCAAGTGTCATAATGATGATTTTACAAGATGATTTTTTATCCAAAGGTTTAATTTATTCTGGTATCTGAGAAGCAACGGGTTTCCACAGTTTTTGACATAATTTTTATACTTAGTCCTTTATTCTGGTTCTACTTTGGGAATAGGTTTGGCATTAATTTCACATGTGGTTTTTTATTGTTGTATAGTGAACCTAAAGTCCAACTACAGTCCCTAACGTACCTCACGATACGCCAGACGTTCAGACAGTCGCCGTGGAAGAAAGTGGGATTTAAAAACCGTTCAGGAATGTGCCCTTTGGTGGACTTGACGACCGGTTATAAAAGATCCAGTAATGTCAAACCCGGCACGAGGGGATAGGTAGTTCAAAGACACAGAGCACACAGAGGGGAAACAGTAAGAACTCAAAATGCACGCGATATACCGACAGTTCTACGAGTATAGTTATTTACTGAGTTCAGGTTAGTATAGGTATTAAAGATGCCGGCGTGTAAAAGTTCTTACCAGTCTATTTCAGTAAATTTCAACAAGGAAACCAGAACAAAACTTCTAAAAAGCGAGACTCGTCAGGTGCAGTTCGCTCAGACCATGGGTAGGTTTCGTCTCGAGACTGCACTTTTTATACTTAGTCCTTTATTCTGGTTCTACTTTGGTAAATGGGTTTGGCATTAATTTCACATGTGCTTTTTTACTTTTTTTAGTGCTTTATACTGTGTGCAATTGTAATGTTTTGATGTGATTGTGTATTTATTTCCTGAATATTGTAGCGTATGTTGAATTTTTTATATTTTTAATGAGAGACGACAACATGTAATTTCCAGTTTTGGATTTAATAAAGTTTATCTATCTATCTATCTATCTATCTATCTAAGCTAGTTTTCCCAAAACTGTTTTTTTAACCAGTTCGCGCCGGGATTATTTTAACATCACCGAGCCGAGGGGCGGGATTATTTTTAACGAAACTCGATCCGAAGCGGGTTCAGGCCGATAGTGCCGGGAAGCACACCCACGCATTTCCGGTCTTGCTCGCTGCTGACAGACATTTCCAAACTTGAACTTGGCGTGTTTATGCGTCATCCGTTTTGAATTTGGGGAAAACTTTGCGTTTATATACGTCATCCGGCGCGAACTGGTTAAATGTCAGAAATTCTGACAGTGTTTCAGCCTTCATAATGGCTCTGAAGACCCATCTTTTCCCTAAAGCATAGCTGGTTGTTCCTCCTTTGTTTGTTATTCGTTTTCTTCCTTCTTGTTTCAGCGCCTTGAATCCTTAGGCAATTTGGCGCTTTATAAATCCAGTTATTATTATTATTATTTACCTTTCTGCCATCTTAAAATGGTTGGGTTTGGCGTCACTCCAGCAAACCAAAATCAGAAAATCGCTTAACCAATGACAAAAGCCAAAACGTGATTCTGGTCACGGTCACAGAAACATGCCCCCGGTATCTGTTTTTTTGTAAAAAATTTACATGTGGATTTGTGGATTTTCCTTTTTTTTTTTTAGCTTTGCAAGCATTGTTTTTTCTTCATCTGGAAATGAATCAAGTTTTCTTACATCTGACATCTTTAACTACAACACTTCATGTGTAATAATGGCCATTTTCCAAACCCCAGCCTCGTCTCTGGCTTCAATCGTGCAGTTTGGCAATGGCGATGGAGCCAGAGATGGAGTCTAAGTTGGGGTTTGAAAAACTGCCAATGACTCCTTTTATGGTTCTCACCGGGTATAGTCTTGTTTCCTGTCACTGTCTGCACCACACTCTTTCTCATAATGTCTTCCAGGATCGCGGTCAGGTTGACACCATTGACAAGCCACTTGATCTCAACATTGTTGGCCGTCACGTTGTCTGCAGTGAAACTGTGAGAGGCAGATATGTCCTTGAGAGAGAAGGAGGAGGAGGGGAAAGATACAAATACAACAATTTTATTCCCAAAGGTAAAGCAAAACCACCGCAGTTACGGCTACTAATTCTGGGGCCAATTTCATAGAGCTGCTAAGCACAACAATTTGCTTAGCATGACAATTTGTCCTTGGCAAAAACAAGGTTACAGACCAAATTTTCACCTGATCTTTATTGTTCTGGATTGATAATCAGCCTTTTTTGTGCTTAGCATGAAAAACACGTATAATTTTGGCTGGTAACCTGTTTTTAATGAGCAAGACTTTTTTGTGCTAAGCAAATGTTTTTGCTTAGCAGCTCTATGAAATTGGCCCCTTGTCATTAGATTAGTCTATAACCAGTACAAAAACAAAAAACAGTAGAGGTCACATTCACTTCATTGGCAGATTTTGCTTAAAATTAATTTTTACTTATTTTATTTATCATCCAACGTACAGCACTATAGCGCCAATTACAGGAAGGATAAGTGAGAGAAGATAATATTAAGAAGTTACAGTTATAAAGGTGGGAGGAAAACCCCAGAAGAATATTCTGGAGGGGTGGGGGGGGGGGGGGGGGGCACGGAATCAGGCAGGAACTGAAAAAAAATTCACACTGGCGGGATTCGAACCCTGGTCTTAGCGGTGGATGTAGAGGGAAAAAACTGAAATAGCAATCTCTATCTTTGTGCATTAGCATTTCTATGTTCTGAAATACACTTATGGTAAACATGATAAGTATGGTAAATTAGGTGTTTACAATAGTGCATTCAATTTCTTGCTCCTTTCAGCTCTGATAAGTCTGATGCTCAATTTGCTAACCTGAAATACTGTGATCCAATAGTTAACCAGTTCGCGCCAGGATTATTTTGACACTGACCAAACCCAGGCACAGGATTGTTTTTCACGAACCTCAATCCGAGATGGGTTCAGGCCGGCATCTGTGGGTAGCACACCCTGATATTTCCAGCCTCGCTTGCTGCGAGCTAGTCGCCGACATCTTCAAAAAAATTCACGTGTATACACGTCTTCTGACGCGAACTGGTTTAAGCTGTTCCAGGGTATGTGGATTTGAACTTGGTGCTTGTGTTCTTGAGCAAGACGTTTTGTTACAATTTGTACTACCCTGCCCCCTTACCTGATTTGACGAGAGGTCCACCCTCCTCAGCACAAAGTGCGTCCAGTTCCTCTGGTTTACAGAGTCTTCAGCGATCATGTTGATGCTAGACATGTTGACGGCCTCCAGTAGCCAAATCGTTTTCAAACCTAAATGTTACCCCAATGTAAATAAGGGAATAAATGTGTGTTCGGTCGGTTTTAATCACTCTGTTTAATACCGCTTGGAGTCTGGGTGCTGATAATTACCCGAGCCGAAGGTAATTATCAGCACCCAGACTCCAAGCGGTATTAAACAGAGTGATTAATACCGACCGAACACACATTTATTCCCATTCATAAATACATTTTTTGTAAAATTCAGCCATAAAAGCCCGAAAATCATGGAAAATTGTCGCAAGTAAATTTCGGTGTTTCGCCATTCTGTGCGTGTCAAATGACATGTTTCCGCCTCTGTCGCTCTACACAATACACTAGGAATCAGACTATTACTGCTATTGGCAACCTCGTTTTCAGGGTGTCAAGCTGTACATGCCCAACACCACCCTACTATTGGAGACGATGTACGGTTGGAAATAAAGTGAGCCCTGGGGACGGGTATAATGTGACATCCCGTGACGTATTTTGTTGCCAGCTGGTTTTAAACACTTCCAGCCACGTCTTCATCGTCCGTTTAATACCGGCCACGTGACGGGCTCTCGACCAATAGGAATGCCTAAACTGTCCCAGGTATTTATGAAGATGCAATAAAAAGGTTCAACTGTCTTCAGAGCAAGCAGATGTCCTTGGTACTTCTGTACAACGTAAATGGAAAATTTATTTTGTAAAAAAAACCCACAAAATTGATAGTTTATTAAAAATAACCGAAAGACGACTGAAAATATGGCTGCGTCCTAATCTCTTCACTATGGCTATTGTCTCGGTGTTTTCCCATTACCGATACGCGTGAGCAGGCTGACAATAGACGTAGCCGTAGCTTTGAAAGCTCGTTTCGGACACGGCCTATCACACCTTAAAACACAGCATTTGAATGGCAAATTCCTGCCATACGCTGTACAGATAATTTGCACACAAAAAAAATTCAACAAATTTGTAGTTTACATGCCTGTGACAATTTGACCCCCGTGTATCGTCAGAACATTGGTGGCTATTTTGACTCCGTCCACTGTCCCCGTCACGTTGACAACGCCTACAATTTCGACATTGTCTAGGAAAGTCTGGGAAAAAAAATGGAGAAAAGAGAAAATAAAATATATAAAAACAAACTTGAAACTGTCATTAAAGGGATTGTATATGTTTGGTTAGTTGTGCATTTTTTATTGTTTGAAGCAGCAAAAGTGAAAAGAAAGGTGCCCAGATTTCAATTAAAAATTTACCAAGTCAATTTCAATTCAAAATTTACAGAGTCGATTTCAATTGCGGCCACAATCAGCATTCAGGGCAAGTTTTCATCGATTGCAGATATTGCGTGTCGCGCACTAAATCGACCAATAATAACACCAACGTGTGCGTGCGAGTCAGTCGCATACTTGCGCGCACCATATGTAGATAACAAACCAAGTACTGAAGAAAATTTCCAAACATGTGTCTCCAAGATGCATTTTTAGAAATTACTTTTTTTGTAATTTTTTTCAAAATGACAGCATGCCAGAAGGACAACTGCAAAAAGAAGGACAACTGCAACTTTAACCAGTTTAACCAGATTATTTTCACATCACCGAGTCGAGGAGCGAGATTATTTTTAACCAAACTTAATCCGAGGCAGGTTCAAGCCGATGGTACCGGGAAGCAAACCCAAGCATTTCTGGCCTTGCTCGCTGCTGACAGACATTTCCGGCCTTGCTCGTGACGTGTTTATGCGTCATCCATTTTGAATCTGGGAAAAACTTTGTGTGTATATAGTTCTGCAGCGCGAACTGGTTAAAAAACGGCTAAAACAGGGCATTAATATCTTCAAGCAAACAAACCCTTAATCCTGATTGGATAATCTGTAGCTACAACAATGTCATGTTATACCTAATACCAAGATCCACAATTTTTTTTTTTTCAATGGTGTTTCTCTTTAGCTTCTTCTCTCACCCTTTCTCCTCTAAGATGTGCTTCTATGCCCCGGATCAGTGAGTTGGCGTACAGCGCTAGCAGATCAATATCGGCAATCAGCCCAGACACATTGAGGCCAGCGTCGGCCGAGAAACCATTCTTAAAGGTTTTAAATCCTGTGTGGTTAAATAAAAAAAAGATAATTTTCATGGCAATCATGATTTTTTTGTACTTGGCAGCTCCATTAAATTGGCCCCTGGACTTGCCCCTTTGAGGATTCTTACCAGTCACGTTCTGATCGGAGAACTTGTTGAGGTAGTCCTCAGTCACGTTCATTCCATTGATGAGTCCCTCAAAGACAATGTGACCCGTCGTGACATTGACGGGCTTTGTGAACGTCTTGTTGCCGCTGATAATTTGCACTGCAAAAAAACAAAAAAAACAAAACAAGGGTAAACCTTGCACAACCCTACCTATTACTCAGTGAACTACCGAAACCAGTCTATGTACCCCATGATGTAATAATGTGAAGCACAATGTAGTAAAGCGGGTTAGTAATTTTCTAAGTGGGTTACCTTGGTCGGAGTTTTTGAAGAACGTATTCCTGTACATGGCCAGCAAGTCAATGTCGTTGATGAGACCAGAAACAGTGAGATTGACTCCCATGTTGGTGTCATCGGTGAAAGCCAGCGGACCTAAGACAAAAATTGAGCATAACTTTGGCTCCATCTTAGCGCAACAAACAGGTGATGAGACTATGCCTTTGATAATATGTGACCTGTCATCACAAAATGAGCGTAAAGTCGCACGAGAGTGGTCGATTTTTAGATTATATGTTTTTTTTAAAGACTAAATCCCCAACAATCAATTCCCAATTTTTCAGGACGATCAGATAAAAATAAAAAAAAAGTTGAGACAATTTTGACTGCCTTTCTATGCCTTTCACACAATTTCTCGCAAGAAATGCCCGTTTTCTCATAATCTGTATTAAGACTCCAGACTAAAAAAAAAAAATTAAAAAAATATTAAGTATCAAACCTCCAAGTGTTATATACCATTGGAAAGCTCCGTTTCCACAGAATTTAAAAATACCCACATCTCAATTTTTGATTTTGCCGACTTTACGCTCATTTTGTGATGACATGTCACATATAAGCATGGAATTTGAAAGGTATGTCATGAGAAAGATATTTGGCTATAAGACCATCACAGATTTGTCTTTTAAAGAAAATTAGGTAGAATAACAAGCAATGGCAGGCATTTTTAAACATTTAACCAATTCGCACCGGGATTATTTTAACATTTACGAGCCGAGACGTAGGATTATTTTTAACGAAACTCGATCCAAGGCGGGTTTAGGCAGATGGTACCAGGAAGCACAGCCACGCATTTCCGGCCTTGCTCGTGACGTGTTTATTTGTCTTCCGTTTTGAATCTGGGGGAAAACTTTGCGTGTATATACGCCCTCCGGAGGGAACTGGTTAAGAGAGTTCATCATCCAAGTCAAATGGAAATCGTTTTTTTCTCCCAAGTTGAAAGAAATTAACTGGAGCGGGTTTTGAATCATTGACCTCCGGAATACCGTTGCGGTGCTCTACCACTATCCAGCCCTATGTTGATAATTGAGATCTAATGCGTTCTACTTTCGCAAAGACCATGTTGTGGCAGCGTAAACAAAATTAACTTGCCATAATCTCCCAAATACTGGATCTACTTTCTTGTTGAGTATAAACCAGCGTTTATAACCAGTTCCTCTTCAAAAGAAAAATCTTCAATCGAAGGTAACTGGTTTACTCACCCTGCACTGTCTGTGAAGTGGATAGCGTCATGACGTTAGCCGCCCACTCAAATAGATGCACCGTGTCCACGGTACCCGTAACGTCGATGTTCTTTTCGGCCGTAATGCCTTCCACAAAGGTCTTCAACCGAAGGACAGTGTGGTCCCCTGGAGTGAATGAGACATGGTTTATTAAGGTTTATTAAGGATTTTCAAAAACTTTATTTTGTCTTTGCCTCAGACCTTCAAATCACTAAGAAGCAAATAAAAATGGAAGCAAATAGAAATATTCAAACTTTTAGGTTCATATCAACCGATTGAATGTTTGTGAAGCACAACAGGCACCAGAAGGTGCCTGTAGTTCCCGCAGTTGGAGGCCTGAAATCACCTTAAGCCTAAGACCAAGATAAAACCAGGGATTTGAAAAGGCCCTATAAAAGTCTCCTTCCTTGGGTATTAGAGAGGTTTTGCATACAAACGGATACGTGTACGCGTACGTTTAGCTATCCGTATTTATACTTACGTGTAGCGAGCAAGATATCCGTGCCTTGTACACGGTTAGCGGATAGTGAGAAACTATGACGTCATAAGTCCACGAAAATTAATGACGTATCCGTTAAGCTAACCGTATCCGTTAAGCTAACCGTATCCGTTAAGCTAACCGTATCCGTTAAACTAACCGTATCCGTTTGCAGGCGAAACCTCTCTATTGTCTGTGGGCAAAGACCAGTTTTGCTTATTCAAATAACCTGAAATCTACTAAATAACTGTCGACTGCTGTGATGTGGATTATGACATTTTTAACACCCGAAGGACGCACGGCACACGAGAAACTCATGGCACCGAAGGGACACACACGGCACCCAAGGCAGCAAGAAGCGAAGTCGGTCCTTTAAAAATGTACAGGGGTGCAAACTTTCTCTCAATTGCTTCAGGATTTCTTACTTTTAGTATTTAGAAATGCCCTAACAAAAAATCGTCATGGGCATAACTTTCTGGTCCGAGTGTGTACACATCAGTGTAAACATATTCGTCAAGGTTAAAAATTTAATTTTTCAATAATTATTAACCTTCATGCAATGTTATTAAACTACATCAATAAACGTGGCTATGCCAGTGCTGCGCTGGTACCAAGAAAATGGCGTCGTTACAGCGCCCTCATTTGATATATGCTGCGTTCAAATCGCGTCGTGTTTATCGTGTTCATGAGTTCACGAGTCGTATAATGGCGTTCTAATCGCCTGGTAACTCGTGTTCACCAGTGGTGAACTCAAGGTGGATTTTTTTCATGCGTGTTGGTTCACGTACGAGTTCTCGTGCGGGAAATGTCTTTACCGCACAACTAACTCGACTGTGCGCGTGCGTCTTGGTGAGTAGCGTTTGGAATGCAACCCACTCGTGAACATGGAGAAATTCACAGTGAACACGATGAACACGACCCGATTGGAACGCAGCATAAGACTACGGTCTATTGTGGACATATTTTCATACTCACCATATAGCGTGACTATATCCTGCGACATGTCTATTCCATTCACTGTGCCGGTGATGGTCACTACTCCGGTCATCTCAACTAATCCCAAAAACACCCTCGCACCAGACAAAGTACCGCCCACTATCGACACATGCACAGATAAGATAACAAACATAGTTACTATTTGTTGACAATTTGAATCATTTGGTATTAGATTGTTTAGATTTAATCGAATGCCCGATTTCTAAATGCACTAGTTAACCAGTTCGCGCCGGGATTATTTTAACATCACCGAGCCGACGCGCGGGATCATTTTTAACGAGACTCGATCCGAGGCGGGTTCAGGCCAATAGTACCGGGAAGCACACCCACGCATTTCTGGCCTTGCTCGCTACTGACAGACATTTCTGGCCTTGCTCGTGGCTTGTTTATACGTCATCCGTTTTGGGAAAAACTTTGCGTCATCCAGCGCGAACTGGTTAATCAAGTTAAAAGGTAAAGAATACGTTTCCCAACTACAACAAAAGTAACAACCACGCTTACTTTATGTTGAGATTATTATTTGTATTATTATTAATTCTTTCTAGTAATGAAACAAAGGATCCTCAAAAGCACCCTAGCACACTAGGTAAAGCTGCAGGTTGTGGGTTCGAGTCCGTCTTGGGACTATGGTGCGTGTGCCCTTGGGCAAGGCACTTTGTCACTCATTGCTTCTCTAAATGGGTATCTGTGAGGGCAGAGATGGTTGATATTATTAGCTGCTTTAATTGCGCCGAAATGGCAGCATTGAGCTGTATACTCCCCAGGGAGCCGAGATGGCATTTGGAATGTTTCGTGGGCTCAGTGAGCAGGGGTAATAATTGTAGCGCCGCAAGTCTAGTATTGATGGATATCTGCGCTTTATAAATATCCATTATTATTATTATATTAGCTCGTAAGCCTGAAGAAACCTGTAGAGAGAAGACAATGAGAAGAAGGTACCGTTTTAGAGGTGGGAGGAAAACCCTACAAGATGCATCCTGGGGGAAAACCCACAGAATCAAGCAGGGACCGAAAACCCAATTCATATATTGGCCAAGGTGGGATTGGAACCCGGGTCACATCGGTGGAGGGCGAGGAAAGAACCGCTACGCCAACCTGACGTTTCTTTTGAAACAAGTTGGATTATAGTTTGGAAGGAATCAGGACGGATCATAGGTTGGCAGCAAACATGACCTTATTTAATTATCCTCCTACCTGCCAACTGCACCACGTCTTCCTGGAGATTAATGCCGTCGACCAGGCCATGTACAGTGACATTTCTAGTCACTGAGACATCGTCCATAAAGGTCTTAGCTCCGGTGATCTGATGACAAAACGGTTTATAACGACAGTTACAGGTTGGGTTTCTTTTTACGGGCAAATATAAAAATCAATTCAAATTAACCCATCGACTTGTATCGAATGCCAGTGCTAAACTCCAATTGTACGTAGGCTGTACGCAAGTGAAGTTGGGTCTACATACATCAACTTACTTAAATATCCACTTTCAAAACACTTCAAATTCCCATAAAATAAAGGTTTTTCTGACATTCAATTTATAAATGGACTAGTATCCACATAGTGGTTAGTCCTGCATCTTTAGAAAAAAGTGCTTATGAACTTCATATTAATTCAATTACAATTAACTTTCTATCACCTACGCCCATTAAATTATAATCTACTTCCCATCAAATTATAATCTACTCCCGATCAACTGTATTTGCGTATTGCATTAACCAGTTCGACGAGCCCAGGGGCGGGATTATTTTTAACGAAACTCGATCCGAAGCGGGTTCAGGCTGATAGTGCCGGGAAGCACACCCACGCATTTCCGGCCTTGCTCGCTGCTGACAGAGATTTCCGAACTTGCTCGATCGTAGCGTGTTTATGCGTCACCCATTTTGAATTTGGGAAAATTTTCGCGTTTATATACGTCTTCCGGCGCGAACTGGTTAACAGACGGGGTGTACATGCTGCCGAACAATATTTGAAATGTTTGGTTTGTCCAAGGTTTGGAATATCATGTGATGTTCAACAGAGGCGGCGATTGGTCAATTCCCTATGGGAACCTTCCACCGTCAACACACGATCAACATCAAAATCAACTCCACAGAGGTGGATCCACTAACATTGGTGTCTTGGTTGATCCTGACAGCTTCGTCAGCTAGGCGCGTTATGTTGACTCGCCTCAGCAGACCACCGTACACCACGTCGGTGTCAAACACTGGAGCTTGCTGGAACGTAATGTTACCTGAAAGAAATCACACACAATATTTTGATATAATTTCATGGTGGGTTTTGAAATTTTGCCGTTTTTTTTTATTTTTTACTTTGTAACCAATGTATACACGATTCAAATAACTGTGCATAAGTGGGGCGCCCTCATTCGACATTGACATTGTGGGGGCCAGTACAAAATAGCAAACAATCTTACGCGATCTCGCGCCGTATATAAATATTTATGCACACTTTAGTGATATTTTACAGTATTTCAAATGTTTAGTGCAAAAAGTACAAAAAGTTTGACTTATATTCTGATACAAAACTGGATTTGTGAATGGACGTCTGAATGCGTCGTTTGGCCTCTAGAGAATTGTGCAACAGATGGAGACTTTAAAAATGCAAAGTATACAAAATAATAATGTACAATAGACCTTGCTTTTCTAAACATTAAGCAACATTTATATGAGATGTTCCAAAGGCTTCGCGTTTTTGTATCACTGTGGAGACATGGCTTTGTTCTCGTGTACAAAATGGTTAGAAAGTCGAGCACGTTTTTCAAAATGCTCCCATTTTAACCACAATTATTTTCCTGGGTTGAAATTTCGACCCAATATACCCTATATTATACCCTAACCCAAACACTAACCTTAACCCACATTCTAATCCTAGTTTTTGAGTAATTTGAGTACAATCCAAAAATCTAATTCGTGAAATTTCTAATGGAGACCTATTCATCTATAGAAATTACCCTTTGGAGACCTTTTCACTACCATTGTCCCCATTGTGTTCAAGTCTCCAGAGGGTACCGTATTTCGCACCATTACATACACATATTAACACCTTTACTATTAACGCGGGGTATTTGGTAACGTTTGTTGATTATTTTAAACTTTCAATAATCGAATATGATAAGTTTTGAAACTATTCCTAGTGGGTGCAACTTGACCTTTCATAGTTTGAGAATCCTCGAGTGCCAACAACTGCCAACCTCGGGTTCCATAACTCGGAAGATTTGAGCCCAAGAACCTTTAAGCAAACAGTGCCCCTTCTCTATTATTCTATCTGACCTGGCACTGTTTGGTTGGTCGACATAGTCAGGACATCGTCGCACAGGCTACCGACGTCAACGCCGTCAATGGTCCCATTGGTGATGATGTCGCCATCGATGTGAACGACATCTGTGAAATTCAGTTTACCTGTCGAATGTAAAATGTGATTCCAAAAAAGGATTTCAATCCAGGAAAAATTAAAAACAAATCAACTTTAGCAGTGTTTAAACCTTTAACAGGGGTTAAATTTTTGGGGAAATTAACAATCCATGAAATAGTTGGCAGAGGGTTTGAAAAAATTGACAAAAATACAACAATCGGAAGAAAAAATATAGACAAAAAAAAAGCTGAAATCAAGAAAACGTTGACAAATATCCTGAAATCAAAAAACAAAAATTGACCCAAAAAAAGAAAGTCAGGAAAACAATAAATATTCAGACAAACAAAACCTAAAATCAGAAAATATCTGACAAATCCTTAAAAAAAAAATGCAATCAACTTGATATGATCCCTTTCAACGTAAAAAGAAAATTAAAAAAAAAGAAGAACAATTTGTGTTTTTGTTTAATTGCTTACCTGTTATAATGTGAGCACCAGTCAAAGTTACGAGTTGATCAGACGGGTCAATGTTATTGAGAAACATCCCTGTCGCTAGATCCATGTTATTATGTATACGGGTGTCCTGTTGTAAAGTCTTAGGTCCTGTGCTCGAAGAAAACAAATTTGGTTGGTCAAGACTTACCAGAGTGTAACATTTGTGACCCGTCACCACAAAATGAGAGTAAAGTCGCACGATGTGATTCGGAGATATGGCCATACAAAGTCAATATATGAAGGGGTGGTCAATTTTGAGATTTTGATTAATTTAGAAAGCCCAAGTCCTCCTCTACATATTCCCATTTTTTTGGTGAGATCAGATGATCGAACAACTCTTAAATTACGTGATTTTGCGTAGTGTTTGCGTAAGTAAGTGTTTGGATTAGAGTCCATTAATGGTCTAATTAACACAGTAATATGTGTAGAAAATTTGAATAAGAAATAATGATTAGATCATAGCCGTTGCTATGCTCAACCCAACCTTACTTGTCCTGTTTTGTAATCTTTTGCGTGTTTTGTTTGAGATGTTTAAAGTAAGTTCTCAAAAACACGTTTTGTGAAACCCATGAATTTCTAGAGCGCTGTAAAAAGTATTTATCGCAAAACCCCCAAGTGTTATGTACCATTGGAAAGCTCTCTTTCTCAAGAATTTGAAAATACCAATATCTCAAATTTCAATATTTCCGACTTTACTCTAATTTTGTGGTGACAGGTCACATTTGTGTCACCATACACACAAATATACAGTACAACGCCATTATAACGAACAGCACGAGGTTCACAGATTTTGTTTGGTATATCGATCGTTCGGTATAGCGATTTCCAAAACGCCGGTCCATCGGGTGCAAGAACTTTGAACGACTTTGAACAGACGCCGACCATTGAATCATGTAATTTACATACATGATGCGATCAAGCAAAATCAGTCGGAACTCAGCAATTCTTGTTTTGAGATAGGGCTAAAATATGTTCGTAGGGGTGAACAAATCCAAATGGACTTTTTAAAAAAACAGAAGGGGAAAATATTTTTCTTTTACATGAAAATACTCTTAACCAAATTCAGAAGGGAAGTGATACAAAAACATGATTTTCCTCAGTTTCTTTATTTGTAACGTGCTGGTGTTCAAATGGTTGTAATTTTTTTACCAAAGGTTGTATTCACATGGGGTTTTCACTGAAATGGAGCCTGGAGTATGCTACAAAAGAATATGTAAACAATTCCAAAAATTACCAAGGCCTACTTCAGACTGATTTTGCTTGATCGCATCACATATGAACAAGGTTCAGGTTCAGGTTTAGGTTTAAGTCCCTCTTTGCCGATTTCTTTTTTCACTTTATAAACAAAACAATCTGTTATAACCTGTGATTATTTGCAAGCCAACAGTCACGACGACGTCCTCCGACAGATCCAAGCCATTCACCAGATACCAGTTATCCAGAGTGATGCTCCCTATTGATGCCAGGTTACCACTGAAGACGAGCTCTCCGTCAATGACTTGGTTTGGCACATCCAACCTGCAGAATATATGGAAATCAATCATATTAAAGCTTTGAAAGCTTCAAGAGAGCGACTTGGTGAAGGCTTGAGTGAGGCTTAACAGGTCATACACACCATTGGTAATTGCTTGAATTATTATGAATAGGTAGATTTGGGGGCTGTATTTTATAGTAAATATCATTTAACCAGTTCGCGCCGGATGACGTATATAAACGCAAGGTTCTCTTCAGATTCAAAACGAATGACGCATAAACACGCCACGAGCAAGGCCGGAAATGTCTGTCAGCAGCGAGCAAGGCTGGAAATGCATGGGTGTGCTTCCCGGTACCATCGGCCTGAACCCGCCTCGGATCCCGTTTCGTTGAAATAAATTATGCGCCTCAGCCTCGGCGATGTTAAAATAATCCCGGCGCGAACTGGTTAACCGACCTGTCCCAAGTTTTACAATCGTAGATGCCCAGAAGAAAACAAAAGCAAGAAAAACGACGTTCGTTTTCAACCGTTGGGCAGTTCTTTATACTTTTGTTACATGTACGACCTTGGCACTGGAGGAGTTAGATGTTCATGAATTCTAATAACAGTTAGCAAAGGCAAAATGAAAAATAATTAAGAATTGATAAACTGACAAGCTACCTGAAAGCTTCTCTATTCAGCTCATCAATGTCCACGTCATCAAAGAGCTCTGTACTAAATACCGTAGCGTTGAGAGAACCTTGTATGGTAACACTGGTAATGTTCTTGGCTCCAGTGATGCTCTGGTCGGTACCCAATGTCACCACATCTACAAGAGAGAATATATCCAAGTTCAAAGCTAAACATTACTCATTTGTATGTTTTTGTTTTTTAATATGATATTTGTGAAGATTGAAAAAATGCTGAATGTTTTTAAAGTTTGTATTTGGGTCACCTCACATCAAGTTATCAAAGACAAGTTATTAAAGTCGTCCAAAGACTTGGACAAGTCGTCCAAAGACTTGGA
Source organism: Crossaster papposus (assembly GCA_037893245.1). NCBI lineage: Eukaryota > Metazoa > Echinodermata > Asteroidea > Velatida > Solasteridae > Crossaster > Crossaster papposus. The sequence goes on from JBAIAA010000153.1 coordinate 33,692, forward strand.
CAAGTCGTCCAAAGACTTGGACAAGTCGTCCAAAGACTTGGACAAGTCGTCCAAAGACTTGGACAAGTCGTCCAAAGACTTGGACAAGTCGTCCAAAGACTTGGACAAGTCGTCCAAAGACTTGGACAAGTTGCCAAAGACTTGGACAAGTCGTCCAAAGACTTGGACAAGTCGTCCAAAGACTTGGACAAGTCGTCCAAAGACTTGGACAAGTCGTCCAAAGACTTGGACAAGTCGTCCAAAGACTTGGACAAGTCGTCCAAAGACTTGGACAAGTCGTCCAAAGACTTGGACAAGTCGTCCAAAGACTTGGACAAGTCGTCCAAAGACTTGGACAAGTCGTCCAAAGACTTGGACAAAGGCATTCTTTGTTTTTATTCCTAATATTTGCAAGCCTGATTTAGTTTGCCAAGTAATCAGTTTGTGATTAAACTTGTTTTACAATTCGTCCAGGTACTTAAATAAGTCACTGCACATAAAAACATATTTTGGCACTTAAATTGTTGCAATGATCTTTTATGTCTGCAGTGCGTTGTTCTCATTGCAGAAGGAAGGAAGACTCTTAATCCATGGTAATTATCTCAAGAGTCCTGAAACTTTGGGAACGTTGTTTATAGATCGGAGACCATCTTTACAAAGAGCTAATATCCATATGCGAGACAAAAAAAAAAGGTCTGATAGAAACCTACCAGTAAGGAAATTCAGACAATCCTGGATTTGTTCCCGCTGATCATAAGACATGTTTACAAGATGTCCCAGGCTTTCATTACCTGTTGGTCTCGGAGCAAAGATATAGGCATCTGAGAAAAAAAGGTGAACAAAGTCAATAACAATATATGTTAGGATTGTAGTCAATAACAAGTTCGTTCCGGATTTTGACATTGACTGGATCCAGGCACAGAATTTTTTCGCGTTTTTTTCTTACTTATTATCCCGTGTTTGAAACATAGATTTGCAGGCTGGGATCATTGTGTTGGTAGAAAATCCCGAACTGGCTTTTACTGTATTAAAAATTTTTATTGCAAAGTATATAAATGGCAAAAACTAAAAATCTCTCACCTTCCACCTCGATTCGTTCCACCAGGGCATTCTGCAGTTCTACTTCGGTAAAATTCTTTATGTCGTTGATGCGCTGGTTGCCGTTCTTCGTGACGCTTCCAGCTATCATTTCTTCGGCTTCCGTCAGCGACTCGTTCAGAGAATGAGTCTCGTTCTGGAATGACAACATTCAATTTTTTTCAGATTTGAGATTGTGGGACTTTCAATTTTGTATTTTACAATTATTCTATTGTTAAGATTCTAAAAACACTTTGCTTGACCAGGTCGACTGAGCAAATTATTTTAATTTTGTATGTTTTGTGTTTTATTTCACCCTTCAATGGGTCCATTTTGTTGTGGAAGGCAAAAGTTATTTTCCTATTATGTTCGACAAAAAAGTGGATTAGGAATGATGTTACTTAAAGGTAGTATATACCATTGGTAATTGTTTGAATTATCAGAAATGGGTGGATTTGGGGAGGGTTGTATAATATAGTAAATATAAAGAGAGTAAATATCGTTTAAACTGCCTTGTCCGAAGTTTTATAATCATGGATGCCAAGAAAAAAGGTGTTCGTTTTCATATCGTTTTGATATCTGCAAATGATGTATCCTACCTTTAAATCCAAAATAGACCCAATTGTCGTCATTTTCATGTATCCTGGATAGTTTCTCATGTGTAATGGTTAAACAAAATCTTTTTGGCAATTTCTTTTTTCCTCAGGCACGCTTAGCAAGGGGCTGGGACTCCCCTCCCGGATTAAGAGAACTGATCAGAAGCCCGACTGCTGGGGTTGCTGTCTTGAACTTAACCAACGAAGCAATTTGCAAGGCAATGCCACGGAACAAAAAAAACAGCAATCCAAAGGGCGAGTTGCCCGTAATCCCTCCCGAGGTCTACTATTGTTAGCGACTCATTGCTGATAGCAGCTATTGATGACCTAGAGTGCCACTCTGGCAATAAACCGAGCGTCATGCTAGAGTATCTGGGTGCCAACAGTGTTCGTAGCGGGCGGCGGGGGGCTTACCGGGCGGGCCGAACTTAACCGCTTCTCGAACAGTCCCATTTGGGATCACGTCCCTTTACCTGTAGTTCTTCTATCATGTCTTCAAGTTGCCGACTCTCCACAATGACTGGGTCCTCCTCATCCATAAAGAAGAAGCTCATCTTGAAGAGATCGCCGGGATCCGCCGAGGTCAAGGACTTGAAGAGGCCGACCAGAAGGTAGACATCGGTACCAACATGGAAGGATAGGGTACTCGTGGCATTGTGGAGTGCTGTGCGGAGGAGAAGAAGAAATTATCATCTGTTATGTACATTTGTGGCATTACCCTTATATGTGACCCGCTCCAGGAAAAGGTGACATAAGTCGCCAAAACTAAACATGGAGTTATGTACATGATTGAAAAGTCCAGGATATTAGCTTTCATTTGGTACACAGTACAGCTCCATAGCCTCTCCCGATACGGTGATATGACATTTTTGCATATTAATGGTTCCATGGAATTCAAAATACACAACTGAGAAAACAGGCTTCGAAACACAACAAAACTAAGACAATACATTGGAATCATGCACTCCTAAAAGGTTTTCGTTTCACTTTATTTATCAAATTCCAGCTTTTTGTTAATTAAATCTGAAACTTTGGATATTAAAGATGGCATTTAAGACCAAAAATGGAAATCAAATTGACAAAAAATACTTACCCTATTAACTTTAACAGGCCATTACTCATAAATGCATAGCGCGTCTTATGTCACCTTTTTTCGGAGCGGGTCACACATACAGTACAAGAAATGACACTCTAGAAGTTGTTCGAGTCGGAATACGTACTTGATTTGGTCTGGCTGGTCCCCTGGCAGACTGCACCAGCATCGTCATCATGAGAACAACTGTGCGAAGCTGTTGGAATGAGACAGGCGTTCAGCGTGCTCTCTAGCCCAATGCATTGCACATTGTTGTAGGCTATGGGCCCGCTACCTTCACCGAATAGGGCATCTTGCGGGGCAGACACGGCACTCCCATAGCCCAACTGTCGACACACCACGTGGGCGTCATTTACATCCCAGCTATTGTCACATACGGTGGCCCAGGTAGCGTTGAGGTACACCTCAACTCGTCCTTCAAGATAACTGCTACCGTTGACGAGCCTTAGGTCGTTTTCCACTAAAATGGAAGAAAAACACGTTTGTTTTTTTTAATGCAAATTGCCTATCACAAGCCCAAAGACCACTCGAGGTGTGGGCTACACAGGGAAGTGTGGAAGAACCAGCCCCACGCACTGAAACAAGACAAGATATTCTAATCTTATCACAGCATAAATAGGGTAGGGATAGGTAACTAGATCACTGCAAGGCATTCACCAGTTCTTGCCGGATGACGAATATAAACGCAAAGTTTTCCCCAGATTCAAAACAGATGACGCATAAACACGCCACGAGCAAGGCAGGAAATGTCTGTCAGCAGCTTCCCAGTACTGGCGGCCTGAACCTGCTTCGGATCGAGTTTCGTTAAAAATAATCCCGCGCGTCGGCTCGGTGATGTTAAAATAATCCCGGCGCGAACTGGTTAATAATGCATCTATACCCATGTTAGTCGTAGAAGTGTCATAGCCCAGGCTCGGCTCGAATCCAAAACTTGCAGAATTACCTGCAGACCACAAACATAATGCTCCAGACCACTTTTACAGTCTTTCTCACTTTTAAATTCCTTGCGAGTGAAGGTACTATAACAATAGAACAATAATTTTGTTTACTAAAAGAAATCTTCCAATTTGGTAACTTCACTTTTTATAAGTCTCAAACAATGAGGTCATTTTCGCAGGCAACTCGAAGGCAACGTTGAACAATGCAAACAAGAAGTTAAAGAATCAAATAAAATTCAAGTTCCAGCAAGTTATGGACATTTTAGTTTGTTGCTTTTTGGATTCCACCTTGGGACGACAATTCTGGGCAGCAGATTGGCGTAGCGGTTCTTTCCTCGCCTTCTATCGCTGTGACTTGGGTTCGATTCCCGGACTGCGTCAATATGTAGATTGCCTTTTTAGTTCATGCCTGATATTCTTTTGAGGTTTTCCTCCCACCTCTAAAACTGTACCTCCTCCTCATTACCTTCTCTCTACAGGTTTTTTTTCGGGCTTAAGAGCTACAGGGATTTTTGAGGGAGCTTTGGTTTCATACCCAGAAAGAATTGACAATTCTATTGAGGATCACACAGACAAGCCAAGTAAAACCCGTACAAACCTGGAAGGTACAGAAACTCATTGATTGACACATCGTCCAGGAAGGCGTCAGTTATGGAATCGTGCTTGAACGTCGCGAGAGGCAACTCCCCGGGTGTCGTGCCGTCTGACGAGAGGATGAGTAGGGTGCCATCGTGTGCCCCAGGGATGTGCACGGCGTGCCAGTGATTGGCTCCAACCGTGTTGACGACTTGCATCTCTGCAAACGTAGCCCCTAAAAATAGACAACGCAAGGCGTAAAGTAAAACAAAATAGTGTCAAATGAAAAAGACTGATGCATTTCGTGTTGATTGGGAAGAACCTGGGATACAGGATTGGGATTTTCTAACTATTTTATGAAAACGAAATTCCCTGAATTTTTCCTTGATATTTTCCACGAGCAATTTCCAAATTTCCATAGGAAATATTTTGCGAGAAGTCAAGAGGTGGTGTAACACAGCCAATTGTTAATGTAAGGCGTGATGTACTTACACTGCATAAATAATGATGCGATTCTTATAAAATAGTGTTTTTAATATAAACGAAGGTCTCAAAGCGTTTCCTAGTTATTAGTGCTGTTTAATCAGGCCATGAGACAGCAACTCAAGATCAGTGGCGTCTTGTCTTTACCTTCACAGGTACCCATGTATACCTCTGGGTGAAAAAAGGCAACTGTAGTAAAGTGTCTTGCCCAAGAACACAAGCACCATTTTCCCTGTAGAGGGGTGAACCCTCGTACTAGGGCACACGAGTTGAACATCGTAACCAAAACCAGTATTAAAATACCACCTAAAACTTAAGCCGGGCTCAAATTATTGGCTACAGCTCGATATTCCACACAAGTCTATGTGAAGTGGCTGCAGCCGTTCGTCATCGACTCGTGTGTCATTTCAAGCCATAGCCATTTAATTTGAACACAGCCATAAGAGGACCCGACCATAGACAGGTTACCCTTCAACTCCATGCATACCATTCCACTTGAAGAAGGTGGAGGACATCCCCAACGCATCAATAAACACAAGATATTGGTCGTAGGCATCCGTGAAGTAAGTTACTTGCTTCGCACCGTCTGGATAGAGTCTGAAGGAAACAAAGCGAGTGAGAAATTTCATATTTTCAACACTTTTTAGTCTCGTCCAATTCTTGACTGAATAGGATCAATAGCTCCAGTGAAGAGACACATATGGGCCATTTTCCAAACCCCAGCTAAGGCTCCGTATCCGACTCCATCCCCATTGCCAAACTGCACGAACAAAGCCAAAGACTGAGACGAAGCTGGGGTTTGGAAAAACCCATAAGCTCGTGTAACGACTCACGAACGTATGCCACAAAGTACACAGAATTATTGTTATAAATAAAATGTTCCTGATCGCCGGACGGCGATCGCGGAAAAAAACCACAACAATAAGAACAACTAGCCGACGCTGGTTGAGGCGAATGAAGTTTTTCTTACCTTTTTCTCGGCATCCATGATATTATAAATCTTCGGACAGGTCACTTAAATGATATGTACTATAAAATACAACCCCCCAAATCCACCCATTCCTGATAATTCAAGCAATTATCAATGGTGTATCCTACCTAATAACAAGAGGTCCAGAGCAACTTACTGTTGAAACTGCCTAAAGGAATTCTGCCGGCTGTGATATTTGAAGATGGTCGAGTTGTAACTGTAGGCCGACACCAGGAGGTAATGTCTGCCCGATATGTGGAATGCTTGCAGGTTTATTACGGCCAGGGGAACGGTCAAATCCTCGGCCACAGAGAACTTGCAATCTGATTGAAAAACAAAAATATGCATACATGTATAAAATACTGAAATGGAAGATAAACACAAATACATTTTACTACCAAATTGTGAGGTGTTCTGGCAAAATGAGACGGAACTGGGCACAGGGTATAGTTGAGAAAACTGCAAAATAATAAATAATGGGAGATTTTGTTAAACTTTTGCCTACATTTTGTGAATAAATAGTATGAAAGTAATGAAAAAAAGTGTTTTTATGGACAAACAATTGGCATTTTGCCATATAACATGTACAAAACTTAAAACCTTGAAGGCTATTTTCTCAACATTTTACTTGGCGACATGTTGATAAATGCGAACTTTAAACAGCCATAACTTGTTAACGAAATGTCCGATGCAGTTTTGCCCCCGTTTTGTGGGTTTTTTTTGTATGTTTTTTTTGTCAGGCCGGTATGGGTAGTTCAGATCGTTTTTGTTTGGTTTTTTATCTTTCATGTTTCGGGTCAGTTTGCCTGATCAACTCAACCTGAAGCACATCATTAATCTAAGCAGGAAGTCGTGGGTTCGAGTCCGGCCCGCACGAGTAAGCTGGTAAATTGTTCTCAAAAGATCGCTAGAAAACAAACCAAGAATACTTTCTTTTTTTTTCTTTAATACATCAGTGATGGGTAACATTTTTATTTTTATTTGAAAGTTGACGTGAATGTACAAAATTTAACAAATTGCACAATTGTTTGCGACAAGCTCGACTCAATGTAGTAAGGGGTATACTTACATCTGGTGCTCCATCTGTAGAGCCTTAAAAATCCGTTTGAGGTCAGTGCTGCCACATAGGTGACCATGTCAAAGCTGAAATGTTCGAGGTCGATTACGGACACGGGGCCCAAATCCACCGAGTCCTGAAGCTGTGGAATATACAACAAATCACATTATTAAAGGGGCATAGACCAATTGTGACCTGCTCCAACAAAACCCGGACAAAGTTAACAATTTTATATTTGTTTGTATTTTGCTTTTTCAAATTCTCTAGGTTCTCGGCTTTAAAATGATGTATCATTTACATATGTACCCCCATCCGCACAAATATAGGTTTTGCAATGCGAATATAAGTTTCGCCACGCAAATATAGGTTTTGCAAGTTAAGTTCTCAAACTCTTGGAACAAACTGTTATTAGCTGGACTGACATTTCAGTTATAATCAAGACATTTATACTCAAAGGCAAAACACAGGATGTGATCTTGGACTTTAACGTCATAATACTGGATGTAATTTCTTGCTGTGATGTGACTTTGGATTATCCCTGCCAAAATCAAATTCTAGCTCCAAAATATCACATCCACCAAAATCACATTTCCATTTTTTGTAGGGAAATAAAATCCAAGATGTTCACAGCGATACAACTCAGAGTAGTAGTTGTTGTTGTTGTTGTTGTTGTTGTTGTTGTTGTTGTTGTTGTTGTTGTTGTTGTTGTTTTTAACAAGGAATCTGCTGTGTACCGTAATGTTGTTGCCTTTCTCCAGCGAGTAGTGGCTTAGGAGGTGGCTGGAATCGTAAGCAGTCAGGTACTGAATGGTCTTGATAATATGTCCCGCCTGCCAGCTGGGCCGAGAGAAGAGTACGGATGCTAGCACGTCTGAAAAACAACAAAAGCATGTCAAATTAAGGTAACTTCCAAAGCATTCTTGGAAAGAAGCTTAACCCTAACCACCCCGAGTCCATCAAAATCCATTTCCTGTTTGGAGGATTTTAGCGGAATCAGGATACCTCCATATTGAACAACTGGAGGAGTGTGATGGATTGAGGATTTTAAGCCTAGCGTTACTGCAGGAGTTTGATGGATTCAGGATACAGAAATTCAGGTGATGGACTGTGATGGACTCTATGCAGAAACGCACTGCAATTTTGTGTTTGCCACCTAGGTATCCTGAATCCATCACAGTCCATCAAACTTTTGCTGGTGGATTATGATGGACTCAGGATCTCTCCAGAATGCATACTGGTGGAGTCTGATGGACTCAGGACACCAGCAGTTTTTGCAAACCAAAATTGGTGGACTGTGGCGGATTCAGGATACTTTCTAGTAAAAGCCTTGAGGGAGTTAGGGTTGAATCCAGCTGAAATGTTAACCATAGGAAACGAAGGGTACTATCTCTGTACTTTACGAGTTAATGTGAGGTATAACATTATCAAATTCTTCAGTATTTTACCTGCCTAGTTCAATTTTTAAAGGAGAGTTTTATTCAACCTTTGCATCCGACAGTGAAGCCACATGGTTTCAATTTGAATTTCAGAGCTAGCTAGAATGGCCCAACTTTTTGAAAACAAAACTGATCTCAGTAGTCTGGTAGCAGACTAAGGAGAGATGTATACAAATAGAGACCGGTTCCAGATTTGTCTGATTCAGTACTAAGAGGGTGTTGGAGTAGTTTCAGGAGCAGTAAATATTGTTGTATTGCATTTTTTAATATCTTCAGTTTTAGGAATGTCACACGCCGGTATCGAGAGTCCCACAATTTTGCACTAATTTGCATTTCCAAAAGAAAGATGACACAAAAGCAATTACTAGTGTGGGTTTAAGATAAATCGTTTCTTTGGTCTGGAACAAAGTCTTTGACTATAGAAAACCAACCAAGATAACCCTTCCAAGAATATTGTCAATTTAAAACAAAGAGGCTGACAATATAAAAAAAAAAATGACAATTTAACGAAAGGGCGGAAGGGATACATTTCGGATTACAAAAAGAAATATGAAAAATATCCTGTCTGCTTTTATTCCCATATTCCCCCCTCCACACCTCCAAACCCCAAAACACGATTGTCTTATCTAGAAGATGGATAACACTTTACTTGGGAATGTTCTGATCACGGTCAGCTTCTGGTTGGGTTCCCGTAGATTAAGTTGGAAGACGTACAAGCCGTCGTCTGTAATGGCCGTCACAATGGTCTCGTTAACGGCAACCTCGATGTAACCCCACTCAATAACACTGCTGTTCACAGCGGACGTGTTGGAAATTAAGTCCACAGATGATAACTCAAAGTCTAAAGAAATAAAAAGAAATTTGAAACCAAAAAAAACAGCAACAGCAACAGCAACAACAACAATTGTGGAACTGTACTGGAATACGTGGCTATTTTGTATGACCTGCTACTACAAAACCTGGACAAAACAATTTTGTTTAGAAGGTAATATGACCCTATCACTTCTAGTGACAACCCAGTCATTTGATAAACCAGTACATCACTTTTTGCACAAATAGACCCACAAACATTCATGTAGAAAAAAATAAAAAATAAAAAATAAAAAAATAAAAAATAAAAATAGAATAAAAATAAAAATAAAAATAAAATTTTGGGCGAGGGAATATTATATTTATATTTCGAGAGTGCTGTAAGAGTGAGAAAATCTCAAATCTTAAAAAAAAATTCCTTTACACTTGTGAAAACGACGTCTGCAACTTTGACTGGGTTTCATCAGAAGCAGGTTGGTCGGCCATCGTCGACGTCGAAAACCTGACTATTTAGAACCAATGACAAATTGAATGATTATATGTGACTCGCTCCATCGAAATCAGGAATAAGTCTCGAAATGACTTTTTGAGATATGCACATGGTGATAAAGGGAATTTCGTAAGCTTTCTAATGATACCCATCACAAGTGTGTATCTTCTTAGGTTAACGAGTTATGGTCTGATGAAGATGACAGGTGTATATTTATTTGCCGAATCCACATTCCGAGAAAAACAGCTTTGAAATAAACAAAATTGACCAAAATCATACGGACAGCGCACACAAATCCTCTTCATTTTCATCTTTATTGATCGTTTTTACATACAAGACATTAATGACAATAATCTGTGATAACTACACTTCCTAAAAATACAATGTTCAGAAAAAACGACTTGGTCACGATTTTCACCCATGCGTTCACTTCAACGACCAATTGCGTAAAACGGCCTCAGCGACTTATTCCTGATTACGATGGAGCGGGTCACATATATACTACCTTTAGGTACAGTCTGTAAACAATGAATGCACAGGATTCCTACCTTGCCGGTTCCCGACCCCTGTCCCTGGATAGAAACCATGCCTGAAGTCAGTGGTACTACTCCGCCTGACCCTGTGCCTCTGCAGACTATTCAATGACCTGTCGAGTGGATTGAAAAATGAAATCCAACAATAAATGATGTAACATTAAAAAAACACCAAGATTTCTGTCCTTATGCAGATCTTTTTTGCTGCCGCATAATTTTCTTGGGTGTAATATATGCTGGAGTCTAATTGTTATCATATGATGTGATGCTATAATTCTGCACAAATATGTCAAGCTAAAACTACTCCCAAAAAAAACCTTATCCTTTTTTTTTTTAAAGTCGGTCGAGAAACATTAAAAATTTAATTAACTACTTTTCACGTACTCGCATCATTTTTGGCTGCCACATAAAAAAAAAGTGTTTTTAATTGGTTTATTTTTGTTATTTAAAAAAAAAAAAAAACATACAAAAATGATGAAAATTGTCATTTTGACATCGGCCCTTTTTACTTGATCGTAATTTGTCTCTTTTGCACTTTTTCAGACTAGTATGCATGAAAGAATTATATTCATAATTATTAATTAATAATAATACTATTATACTAATTATTATAATTTATGATATGACACAATGCTATATAAATGCTGCGATAAAGTCTATACAAATACTTTGTGCCCTTTTTCTTTTGAAAAGTTAACGAGTTGTATTTAACAAGTTTTTATTTGGCCTTATCAAAGCTCGATTCCCAAACCAATTGAGTTACAGGGTTTAAAAACAAAACCACGAAAAAACAATAGTTCTAGAAGACGCAGGGGTGCTTTCGAGTTTATAGACGTACTGACATCGTACCTCTGGAACCTTCCATTTTCTCCCAGTGCGACTACATCAAGCTGTCTAGTAAACCTGGATGCTTCTGCCTGCAGATATGTTTGAGGGTTGCCGCCTCCCGGGACATCAACAGCGGCAAAGGAAGCCGTCGCTAGGCTGTTGAATTGCCAGCAGGACCACAGCAAGATTGCACATAATGAAAAGACCTTCATCCTGACCTGGGGGAGTAGGCGATATCAATCATTTCACTTTTAGTGGGCACTTTCGCCAAAAGCCGAAAAAATAGCACCTTCCGTTCCTAAGAAATTAAATTTAAAAAGTGGGTGCCCCGATTCTTTTACGTGGAAATGGCATTAGTATGGCTGGAGAGAAGTACTGTTATTCAGCCGGGACCAGACTTTGACATGGTCACGCACTCCCGGCATACGCACAAGATTATAATGATGTTGATGTGGAGTGCCGAGGTCTCGTGGTCTGGAGCATTGAATTTGTAATCTGTAGGTAAAACTGCAATTTGTAATCTGTAGGTAAAACTGCAATTTGTAGCCAGGTTCGAGTCCGGCCTGAAACTACGGGGCGTGTGACATTGAGCAAGGCACTTTGTCACTCATTGCTTCTTTCCACCAAGGAGTAAAATGGGGACCTGTGAGGGCAGGGCAGAGATCACGTGAAACCAAAAAGACAACAAGGTGAAGGTTGTATTGGACTCCACTTTTTTTTAATAAAATTTCTTAGGACTGGAAGGTGTTATTTTTGCAGCTTACTAAAAAGAGCAATTACTAAAGGGTAAAATGCCATGGTAAGAAATAAGGTCGTGGAGTTTTTTTATTATAGAATAGATCGTGTTCAAGGATCTTTGCCCGGCCGTACACACAATCATGACAATCGCCAAACATAAAGTCATTAACACTGACAGTCAACTAACCTTGCCGGCTTGAGGACTTGAATAATTCCAGATTAGGGCCTAGTCCTCAGTAAAAAGAAATGGCTGTGTTTTGCAGCCAACGTGCCTGGGCAGATAGATCTCCCGTCCCACCGTACCGCCACGTGCACCGGCACTCGCTGGATCGATTGGTCAGGCAACTTGACGACCACGCCTCCTTCACGCCTTGTCCTTGAGCATGTCGAGTTGAAAATCTTATGAGTTGTGTTCTTGTCTTCACGTCCACTCGGGTAAAACCAGCAAGATGCACATAATGGAAAGCTGTTATTGTTAACACAGCCAGTGACAGGAAAATATTACACATACCATACATTTTTGGTTTTCAGCTGAACAATTTCGTTTAAATTTGCATCTCAATATTGTTAGGATGTTGCGAGGCATGGCAGAGAGGAGGAGTTTCATTGATGTTGAATATCCCGCCTGGTGAAGTACGCACCTGGCTGAAAAATACCGCACCACACCGTTGAGACGACGCACAGAAACAAGACCAGCGAATTGTCGTGCATACCGCGCAAATAATTACCGCCCCCTATTGACGAATCGTGATTTGGGTCAGTTGAATCTACAGCCGTGTCCGAATAACTTGGCTACGGCTTGAAAGAACACATGGGTCTATGGTAGCGGCTACAGCCACTTCCTATAGACCAATTTAAATTTACCATAGTTTCAAATAGCCTGATGAGCACCAATCCTGTTAGTTATGGCTTGTCTCTAACTCTGGAATGAGTAGGGGCGGATCTATCTCGCAGCATGCTTCGGGAACTAACACGAACATGATCATTTAAAAAAAATTAAGCCAGTGGCGGATGAATAAAGGTCCAGACCGAGACTTGGCCAAAGGTGACATTGTATGTATGCGAACAGTTCCTCCTATCCGATCCTGCATGCAACAGGTTTCAAATCAAACAAGAAACTTTTGAGTCGTTGAATTGAATTCCAAGAATATTTTTTTTAATTATCAAAAAAGATTATTAATAACAAGTTTGAAGTAATGAACCTCTTATCTTTTCTTTGGTCATCGTTTCACAACTTTCTTCTTTATTGAGACTACAAACGGAAGAAAAATGTAACAAATTGAAACCAATAAAAAAAAACCAGCAATTTTAAGTTCGGGCATTAAGTCCGATAATCCACAGCGGGACCTACCCCTACCAATACCGCAGCAATATCATGACTGTGACGTGGCGATGGGTTAACAACATTATGACGTCCTCAGTCTAACTTTAATTTGTACAAGTCCCCTCCGGTTGGAATGAAAACAAAACGGTAAAATGGACTTTTGATTTTCAATTCACTTTGTAAAAGTGTTATACTTGGCGCGTGAGGAATTATACAAAACACTGATACATGCTGTACACGTTGTAAATATAATCAAGAACAAAAAGCGAAGGCTACAAAATGCAAAGTACATGTAACAAAAAATTACCAGTATAGTCTTATAATTATTATCAAAAAGTCATCAAATTTGTTTGTAATATTTACAAATGCTCATTAAAAAAAATTGCATCTAACATTTTGTTTACAGATTATTTCAAAAGCAAGTCATCAAGGAAAATAATGTTTACGCTTTGCTATACTGTTTTAAAATTGTACTACTTTTAAAAATCTAAGCTGCAGTTTTTTGTTTCGCAGTGATAAGGAGGAACAGTTTTGATTGCGATTTTGTATCCAAATCTTAATGAATAAGCCTATGTACTGATGACGTCATACCTACAGGACGTGACGAAACCGTCATCAACTGGCTCTCACAAGAAAGCGCATTTGTAAACAAAAGTACAGAGGTTTATTGGGTGCAAACATGCCACTATAATATGCAATTATACAACACCAGATAAAATCCTCGTCATCTGATTGGTATATCGTTGATTACGTGCATGAATTATTTGTTCCATCGAACGGTACGGCCGCACCGCAAACAAAGAGGTCATATTCTATGAATGGAACTTTCATTGTGCGGTCGCGCTCTGACCAATCAGATGGCGAGGATTTATTCAGGCGTTGCATAAAACAAATAATTAATGTTTCACGTTTGTGCGATGACAAGAATAATTTCGTGAGGTGTAGACGGAATGCTCCATTCCACTCGGTTCGTTTCATCTGTCACCTCATTATTTATTCTTTATCGCACTCACAAAACATTTATTATTGATTTGTATATTATATATTATGCCTCCTTTACTCTGTAGAAATTTGTGTTTGTCATTGGTTGTACTGACAAAAAACAAACCGCTAGGATAACTAACCAGACGGCTGTTATACGTAACTTACTAACTGATAGGCTCTAAAAAGAAAATGAAAACGCGAGATACGATAAAATGCATTTATTTAAAGCAGTTTTGAAGGCAGGACATTTTAAACGCTTTGTCCAAACAATTACATCTACTATACATTTTGATCTAATAATTTCAGTTTTCCCGAATTAAGATGTCATTGTGTATACCCTCATCGATTAGAATACACAATATTACCGTGGCACGAGGAAAAGATAGAACAATCCTAATTTTGGACACAAAATGGATGCGTTTTGTTTCGCAATGGTGGATGTCAACTTGCAGCCATTCGGTGTCCAACGGAGTTTTGGAATTTGTCGTAACGGAGTTCGAAAGTTTGGATTAGGCCAGTCTAAAAACAAGTGTATTTCGAAAACGCGATTATATCCATTTGATTTTGAAAAAAATTATAGCTGTTTTTACACTTTATTTTGTTTTAGTTTTATTGTATTTCTTAATCAATTAAATTGTGTTTAATTATAAGAGCCGTCGAAATTGACTTTGGACAGCAGCCAGAGGGCGGAATTGTAAAAAAGAGCAAAATGGTGTATATCGCGTTTTTTGAAGAAAAAAAATCTTCATTCATTATTTTTGGTATTTTGTTTTGGTATTGAATGTTTTGAGCGGCATTTCGTTTCGTCATCATGTTAGAACTGCCGGGTTCTGTTTTGGTGGTTCGTTTTCTCTGTCGCTAGTCTCTCATTATAAGACGCTTGTTGCTGTCACCAAGAATGAATCTGAAATGAAAAAGAACAATAATAAGACGTCATCATAATTAAACTTAATTTGTAAATCAGTTATAACTCACGATTAAACTGGAAATTAAAGTGAAAGTTGATTCGGATATGCGGCCTCCGGAAAACAATATAGACGGGAAAAGAGGCCATCTAAAACGACAAAGGCAGCCTTCTTTGAGGCGTATGCATGCTAATGAGACACTTGGTGGCAGCAAACACGTTTAAGCTAATGTGCGCATGCTCAAAAGGACCAGTGTGTTGCTGCCCCAAGCATCTCCAAAGTCTTCCTTGTTGTTTAACAAGGCATTGACGCACGAGTCTCTACTTTACAGTGTTACCGAGTAACACACAACTCAACGATCGCTGCTGAATGCAACCAAACTACAACGCCAGTCTACCTGTAGAATGCACCAGCCATGAGTCCACCAAGAACCGGTCCAGCCCAGTAGATGTATTGCTCGTCCCAGTAACCCGCGGCCACAGCGGGCCCGAAGGTACGGGCGGGGTTGAAGGAGGCGCCAGACGAAAACATCCTGAAACGGGAAACAACATCAACAGATAGACAAGTTGTCTATTTGAAAAATTCACGACCTAATGTTTGTATAGGCTAATCAAAACTAAGATGAGATTTAAAGGTTTGCACGGTGAAAAGGCGATCATGAGATAAAGTTGTTTGCGGGAGCACCATGTGATATCGTAAATCAGTCTTCTGACGACGGGCAGAGCATACTGTCCGAAACGTTGAGTAGTTCCTTCCGGTTCCTCTTAGAACAACGCAAACTCACAACTAAAGTGATGTACCACATGGTGCTATACCACAAACAACGTATCTTAATCGGAACTAATGTGGAAAGATGTTCAGTCCGGGGTTTTCTGAAACACCTCTCAAACTAAACTGGTAATGTCTTCACTGTCTTTTCTCTCTTTGGTTATTGTTTTAGTGCGCTTTTGAATAACACTTAAACCCACGCCAAAATAGTTGAACAGATAGGGAAAACATTTAGGGGAATTGTGCCTTTGATGATACAAGCGTGGAATTTGGCACACAGCCATAGTAATATGTCAAAGTTGGATATAATGGGCCATATTTGTCCTTTGAAAAAAATATAGGTAGAATAACTAGCAATTTTCTAATTTTTCAAAATGGCTGCCACTGCTTTTTTTTTCACCTGTATTTTTTCAAAGCACAAACCTTCGATTTCCATATCGTGCTCATGACATACTCGGACTGTGTGTCAAATTTCATGCTTGTATCATCAAATGCACAATCCCATCACCTATCTGCCGTATTATAAAAAAGAGAGTGTTATTATAATGATGCCAGGCATACGAAGAGACATCTATATATTTCGCGCTTACGCAGTCAGAATGCCAACGGTGATGGAGAAGCCGTAAGCCAGCGGTCCCGTCAGATGCTTGCCACGGTTGTCCATGTTGGCCTGCAGATAGGACATGTAGACGAAGAGCGACAACATGGCCTCAATGATGACGGCAGTGCCGGGGGAGACGCCCAGCACGTGCAGGGAGTCGTACTTGTCGTACGGCACGCTGCCGCGGAACTTGTTGCAGCCGCCGCGGATGTCGTTGTAGGAATCCTCCATCAAGACGGCCTGAAAAAATTACAAAATTAAATAAAATACCCTTACAAATAAAAATGCACATTTTCATGTCAACTTATGAGAATTTAAAAGCAACTATTTTTACAATCTTCAAGCCAGTTTTCAAATGCCATTATTAACAGCTATTTGGTTGCAATGGGCATATTTAATATTTTGGGATAATTGTTGAAACATTTTTCCACCAGCCAATTGAAAATGATATTAGCTCATTGGAGCTAAAAACCACACGAACTTCCCCCCAAAACAAACAAATAGTTTTATCGAGAAACAAAAGTGCTTGTATTTTGAAAAGCAA
Source organism: Crossaster papposus (assembly GCA_037893245.1). NCBI lineage: Eukaryota > Metazoa > Echinodermata > Asteroidea > Velatida > Solasteridae > Crossaster > Crossaster papposus. Next base: position 50,422 of record JBAIAA010000153.1, read on the forward strand.
TATCTACTAATTTATAAATAATTGTGTATATAACTTTCCTCTGTTTGGGTATTAATATTATAGTTTGTTTCGGCTCTTTTGTTTTGTTTCTTGTGCGTTCATGACAAGGGCCTATTTATCGTTTGCATACAAAAATAAACAGTCAAGCTATATACCTTGACGAAGGCAGCGCCTAGCATTCCACCACAGATCTGCACGACGAAGTACAAACAGGCAAGAAGCGGGCTGATGCCCCCACACAAGCACACGGCGAAGGTCAGGGCTGGGTTGAAGATCCCACCGCTGCCACCAAAACAATATGTAATACAGTAGCTGTAATATTCGAGTTTCCTTCTATCTTAAGAATGTTACTATACTAATGGAGGGGCCTATATCCACAAATGACTGTTTTGGTGTTTGTCATATAGATTTTGTTGATCATTTCGTTGTCAACATGCGTGCATATATACAATCTTCTATTTTATATATTGCGTTTACGGTATCATCTTTCCTCTGTTTTGATAATTATTGCTTTCCCTTCCGTAGGTTGTTTGCTCTTTTATTTGTTCCGGTGCATTTAGTTTCAACTTTACACTGCCTATAATATACCCCCCCCCCCCACCCAACCACAAAACGAACTTGATCAAAATGAGTGCTAAACCTTCACCCGGAATATTAAAGTATCTTTCTGATAATATTACATTTTGTAGGAGGTTGCACCCTGAAAATAGATTTTCAAATTAAATTGATTATTTCCAGCATTGTTTTTTTATGAGCTTTTGATAAAACATCCTACGAAAAAGATCGGCCAACGACGAGTAATGAATAAATTAATTGAATTTTGGAAATATAGGAGCGCTGGGGGGGGGGGGGGGGGTCAAATTATGCGCATAGCTAAACTGGAGCGAAATTCTGAAAAAGCACGGACAACCCAACTTTAAACTTCTCCGATTTGAGTAATTATTATATCGGACCGCACTATAGTTTAATGCACTTGATGCTGAATATCTTTAATGTAAAACCTTATTTTAACAAAATACTGACAATGTGATTAGGCCTATGTTGCGTGCAAAATTTGATAAAATAGGCATTCGTGCGTAAATATAATTCTAAATAATGTTAGTTTTAAAAGTCTTTTTTTATTAAGACATTTGTTTCTTGTTTGTGTCCGTCGTACATTGATATAATTGAAGAAAAAAACCGGAAAAAAAACAATGATTATAAAAATGCTACCCGCCATTGAGTGCAATGGAGAGAACATAAACTACAAAATCATGGCGATAAAGAGTGATAAATAATAACAAAATGGACTGGACAAAAATGATACCAAACTGCCGCAAACCTGATGTTGAGGAAGGCGGAGCAGAGAAGCGCCATGGCCAAGCCCTCAGCGAAGGCAATGGCCACCAAATCCTGCGTCGTCACAGCCAGACAAGCGATGAAGGTAAAGAACATGGTTCCCACCAACTCGGCAAACGTGGACTGCACGTATTTCTCGAAAGTTGTGATGGTGCGCTCCTCTGGTTGGTCCGCGTCTATGTCCATCTTTCCTAATTCCCTCCCGCTCATTTTGCCAGGCAGATTTTTTAACTCCAAACTCCGAATTTTACCGAGAAACAAAAACCAACGGGCAACGATTTTGACCCAATGTGCAGATGAAGTATCAGCTTTACAAAATGGCGCTTGGTTTTCAGGAATGCAAACACAAATTTGTACCTTTGGACTCTATTTTACAACAGACGCTATTATCGTCTGCTGGACAAAAAAGATTATGTTAGAATTGACCAATAGGAAGGCCGCATTTGCAGGCTCAGGTTGTACTGGGCGGGAATGCACAGTGCACCACGAGAATTATGAACGCATGCAAATTACACCGTAGCATTGAATTTGCTGTGGAGCAGACAGAGACAGGCGGGGTACCAGGGTGGTATGCGAGGTTTGTTTGAATTCTGGTAATATTTAACTTTGTTCGTAAACATTAATCTCATCTTTATGACTGATAGAATAATATAATTGTGCGCGGCGCGGGAATGTACGGTTTTAATCTAAATGTGTGTTTGTGGAAGTGCGTGGCGTTAATATGAAATTTGTGACTCATCGCAGTGTTTATAACAATACCGTGTTTTTGTTTGGTGACGGAGGGTATAAATACTGCACTAAATAGGGAATGTGTCTGTACCTTGTATATTAATTACATAACTAAGACCCGTAAAATAATGTGCTCTTCCAATCATAAACAATACCACACCAAACAGTAATAATAGAACTGACATACGCACAAATTCAGACATGAACAAAACAACAAAACGAAGAGGTTCGTTCTATATGGACCTTTTTTTTAAGAAGAAGCCATTTTTGTCGTGTTCCCTGAATGTATTTTATAAATTGTGAACTGTTGAAATGGATAGTGCCAGACTATTGTTTTTGTATTCTATCCTCCATTTCAATTTTGTTATTTAAAAAATGTGGTTAAAAAAATTAATGTATGTTTAATCACAAATTTAAATTATTCATCAGAGAAGACTAGTATTAATTTGTAATTAAATTTAGGTCATTGCCTTCATTTCTATCCGCAAGTTTCCAAAAAGAAGATTTTACCTCAATTTTAATTTAATATTGCCGACTCGTGAATAATTATAAGCATGCGAGAAGCCAGTGCTATTTCAGATTACGAATTCCAACTTCGCCTCAAGTTTCTACAACACCAACATTTGTGTTTGCACGGACCAATGAAATAATTTGCAATGAATATAACATCGGAATGTCTTAGATGACACAAATTTTAATAAGTAAGTGAATTCAAATATGTTTAATGTGAAACCAACAGAAGTGATTTTAAAGTAATTAGAACTGTTTTTTGTTATGAATTCGTTTTTGCTGAGAACAATAATAGTATCTGAAGAAGGTTAGTACAAAATAACTTGTCAACATTTCCTTTCAATAGATATCATACTTGATAAATCTCCAAAAATGTAACATTATTTGGTTTTTTTCATCGCACGCGAAAGGCTTTGTTTCTGTTGGTTACGTGGGTCGTTTGGTTCGATTACTACCGCCAAACATGTAATACATGTATCCATCCTTCTTTTCTCGAAAATGAAATGTTGACAGTTTTATTTAATAATCTTTACAAATAGAATCCATTTACCTTCAATATAAACACATTTTCTTCTCTCAATATCTACAATTTCTACCTTACAATATACATGTTATTAAATAATTCATACACTTCGAGTAAACGCTGTTTAAAACAAATACAGTTTCTTAAGATGTTGGCATAGGTAAGACAACTGTTTTTAAACACTAAACAAATTCAAATGTCGTATGTCACTTCTTTTTTTATGGTTCTCATCTTTTAAACTGGTTGACATACAGTAAACAAAATTCTAAATACGGCTGTGGATCTTGTATTTGAAATAACACATTTATCTACAATTTGCGAAAAATAGTGTTCATTCGACCATTCGGCTATTCAAGCGTCATTTGCGGTACTGCCACGTCCAAGCTTCCAAATCCTTCCCATTTTACAAGTCAAAGTAATAGCAGTTATCGATTTCTTTAAAGTCGACGCTATTAACCTCAAGACGAGCGGCGTCATTGAGTTGACACATCTGTAATTCGCCTCTCTTGCTACTCTGCCAGAGATTGAAGGAGCGACATCGGGGATCGGCACGGCACGCCCAGCCGCAGGCAAGCACACCCTCGACCGTCACGTTCTTGAGGTCGTGATGGAGGAGGCATTGCTGGGGGATACGCCCATCGGGACCGGTGAAGGTATGGTAGGCTGGTACCGCAGAGGCTGACATCTCACAGACAACAAATCTATTTGTTGAAAAACATGGAGTATCGCGCCAAGTTCCATCTAGTAACCGTGTAAGGCGTGCGCAGCTCTTATTACTATTAGGGTTGTTGCGTGGATATCCCGGGTCCCAGTTGGTGTATGGTGCAGACTGATCATCGCACCGCCAAACACCCTCTTCAGCTGCACGCGTACAGCCAATCCAGTGACCCCCAGTACCGTTAGCAAATGACTTATATATGAAATCGTTCTCCTCTCGTGAGTTGGGTACAATCAGACTGCTGACTCCCGGCCGGTTACAGGCATCCGATGCCTGTAACCAGTTCATCCTTTTGTCGAGTGGGATGTAACAAGACTGGTTCCATTTCTGCCAGCCGGGCGGGCATGCGGCGTACAGGGCTTGGCAGAAATTGATGACGATCAAGACGAGCATCTGTTGAGTAGAGCTTGCTGTAAACCACGCCATGCTTGCAGAGCTTCTGTGCTGCAGATTGAACAATGCTTACGATTTTCCCACCAAAGCAAAGGTGTCAAAATATAATTTTACAGAAAAAGCAATAAAAGTACAAAAATCGTTTTTGCCTTCTGTGACAAAGGGTGTTGAAGCCTCAGAGTGTTTTAGCTGTTATGTTTTGTGTCGGCCAAAGATATACAAATCGGACTCCTGAGAAAGTCGGATCCCTTTTCCCTATTGGTTAAACCCTCTCACGTGACCAGTCACTCTCCAAATTATCTTCACCTAGGCTAGGCGCGTGCGCAATACTGGTAGCAATGAGTCCTGCAGCCGATTGTACGAAATCTTACGCAATGGCGTAAGCCCTCTTGCGCCACAAAATATATTGCGTAAGCTGCGCCACTTTTATTTGCAGCGCAATATTTCGCTTACGACATTTTCACTAAAGTTTGACAGTGCGTAAGTCCGCGGCTTACACAACAAATATTATGGCGTAGCTTGCGCAGTCAATTTAGGTGGCGTAAGATATGGCGTAGCGACTAAAAATGACCTATTTTACCAGCAAATCGTATTTGACGTGGAGCCCGTCATTGCTCAACGTATTAAGCTTGATGAAAGACACTCACAGTCTTTTGATTGAAGTAAAGGAATTACTATTTTACCCGTGACAGAATTACTTTGCAAGTAGTAGTGGACAAAATTCGTGCAACTTATAAAAAGTACGAGCATTCAAAGTTTAAATGTGCCAAGCATTTTGAAAAAGTCAGTGTTTCAGATGTTATTCAAATTCAACTTGCAAGTTGCAAATGACTTATTTAATTGCCTTTTTTAACCAACCAGTCTGATGTGTGCTCGAGTCAAGTACACACCAGACTAATTTATGTTACATAAGTTTGAAATTGATTGATATAAGACGAATTCGATCCTTAAATTCTGCCTCTCGGTAATACTAGTTTAGGCGAATTTTATCTGTAATGACGAATATTCTCAAACCATTGTTTAAAGAGTGAGCAACATTTCAAATTGAATGATAAATGACTGCACTGTTTAGTAAGAGCGTGTTTTTTTCTTTTCTTGGACTAAATTTAATGTGAGAGTTTGTGAATTTGAATGAAAAAAAAAAACCTGAGAGAAAACCTATACACGTGTACATACATGTACATGCATTGTATGGTTGACTTTGAATCGCCTGCAATGAATAAGTACGCAGGATGTAAGGCCCATTGCACTGGTGAAATTATATTGGATGTTACAACAATGGGGGATGAAGTTATTTATCAAAAATATCATTATAGCGCGACAGTAATAGTTTCACCACAAGTCACTTAATTATTTACAACGTGCTTAATAAATTAAAAGGTTTTATGGTGTTCACACGCACTTGTTTTTGCCCTTGACTGTAACTATGACAACTTCTTTGCTCACTGAAATATTCATCCGCATTTTTTTATATTTGCGACGGATCCGGAAAGGATGAGTCGTTTGCCAATAAGCCAGTTTAGGCGAATTTTATCTGTAACGACGAATATTCTCAAACCAATGTTTAAAGATTGATCAACATTTGAAATTGAATGATAAATGACTGTTTAGTATAAAAGCGTGTGAATTTTATTAAATTATTAAATTTAATGTGAGAGTTTGTGAATTTGGATGAAAAATAACCCAGAAAACCTATACAAAAAAGTCATGTAAGTACATGCATTACATGGTTGTCGCACTTTCTTATCAATAGTGAATACGTACATCTCTATCTGGGAGTAATAGTCCAGGAAAAATAAGTTTTGACCTCAAACAAATTGCAACAAATTGTTTTTCACCACAGTGCACTTCTAAAAGGTTCCTAAAATGACATACTAAAAATCCACAAAAATCCAAGTGGTGGAAATATGTCTAATTTGCATAAATCGTTAATCCCTGCCATGTAATATTTTTTATTCCCATATTTGGGTATATATTTTATTTTTATTTTTTGAAAAGTTTATTTTGGTGATTCTACTTACATATCATTACTTGAATAACATTTGCTAAAGCATATAAGTGACTGAATAATTATGAGAACACAGTAATTATCCAAAATGACAACTTTGTGACCCTATTAATGTGCGCACATTACACTGTCTCCAGATATCATCATGTAGTCAGTATTGGTGAGCTTCAAATTCACCAAGTTGCTTACTGGCACAGTTATCATATTAAAACCTTATGAAAAATCATATGAACAATAATAACATTGTGATATTTAGCCCAGAAAACAAAAAATGGGGAAAATGGTGTGTCTATAAATTGGGCTAAAAAGTAGTTAAAGGGTTGCCTAACATGGAATACTTGAACAAGTTCAAGGAAATCACCAAAATACATTTTAACGTAGATATGATTATTGTAAGCAACAACAATCTTAAATTTGGGGGGTTTCCTTGAACTTGTTCAAGTCTCTTACCTTAGGCAACCCTTCACCTACTTGATAGCCCAATTTAGGGACACATCATTTTTTCCAAGTTTTTGTTTGCTGGGCTAAATATCACAATGTTATCATTGTCCATATGATTTTCCATAAGTTTTTAATATGATAACTGTGCCAGTAAGCAACTTGGTGAATTTGAAGCTCACCAATACTGACTACATGATGATATCTGGAGACAGTGTAATGTGCGCACATTTATAGGGTCACAAAGTTGTCATTTTGGATAATTACTGTGTTCTCATAATTATTCAGTCACTTATATGCTTTAGCAAATGTTATTCAAGTAAGGATATGTAAGTAGAATCACCAAAATAAACTTTTCAAAAAATAAAAATAAAATATATACCCAAATATGGGAATAAAAAATATTACATGGCAGGGATTAACGATTTATGCAAATTAGACATATTTCCACCACTTGGATTTTTGTGGATTTTTAGTATGTCATTCTAGAAACCTTTTAGAAGTGCACTGTGGTGAAAAACAATTTGTTGCAATTTGTTTGAGGTCAACAAAACAAAATTATGTATTTTGCCTGGACTATAAACTTCACATTGTAATTTCACTATAGGCCTATACTGGGTTGGGAGGATGAAAACAAGATAACGTTTTAACAAAGAAAACCCACAGGGTTGAACCTGATGATTTGTGACATAGAAGCAATAAGAGAAACACAAAAACACAAAGTTACAGTTGAGCTGCATCGTGTTTCATTGTCATGTCAGTGAGGATCTGGGGAGACAAAGCTTCAATGACTGATAGAATAATATAATTGTGCGTGGCGGGGAATATTACGGTTTTAATCCAATGTGTGTTTGTGGAAGTGCGTGGAGTTAATATGAATTTTGTGACTCATCGCAGTGTATATAACTATACCGTGTTTTTGTTTGATGGCGGAGGGTATAAATACTGCAATCAAGAGGGGATGTGTCTGTATCTTGTATATTAATAAGCAAACTTTATGTAAAACACGATGTGTGCGCATACTGCCGGGCACATTTTAATACAGTTGTAAACACGTGACGTCAGAGGGCACATCGTCTATATACATGTTATTAAATCAATCGTACACTTCGAGTAAACGCTGTTTAAAACCAATACAGTTTCTTAAGATGTCGGCATAGGTAAGAAAACTGTTTTTAAACACTAAACAAAATTTCAAATGTCGTATGTCACTTCTTTATGGTTCTCATCTACTAAACTGGTTGACATACAGTAAACAGAATTCTAAATACGGCTGTGGATCTTGTATTTGAAATAACCCATTTATCTACAATTTGCGAAAAATAGTGTTCATTCGACCATTCGGCTATTCAAGCGTCATTTGCGGTACTGCCGTGTCCAAGCTTCCAAATCCTTCCCATTTTACAAGTCAAAGTAATAGCAGTTATCGATTGCTTTGAAGTCGACGCCAGTATTAACCCCAAGACGAGCGGCGTCATTGAGTTGACACATCTGTAATTCGCCTCTCTTGTTACTCTGCCAGAGATTGAAGGAGCGGCATCGGGGATCGGCACGGCACGCCCAGCCGCAGGCAAGCACGCCCTCGACCGTCACATTCTTGAGGTCGTGATGGAGGAGGCATTGCTGGGGGATACGCCCATCGGGACCAGTGAAGGTGTGGTAGGCTGGTACCGCAGAGGCCGACATCTCACAGGCAGCCCTTTTTATCTTTATCACATGTAATGTCACGCCAAGTTCCATCGGACTTATTTAGGCGTGCGCAGCTATTGTTAACGTTGGTGCCTGGACGTCTATGTTCCCAGTTGGTGTACGGTGCGCGTGATTTTTTTTCCCAACATGGTAAAGGCCAATTATCATAACTGGGCGTGTCTAGACCACACTGAATGGAAGACACTTAGGTTCTTAGAACCTTGCTTCCCCTCAAATTAAACTCATCCCATAATAAACTTACAATACAAAAATAGTCAATGAAAAATGAGCACAATCAAACCCATGAGAACTCGAACCCCAATCTTACGATCTATAACCTAACCCATTATCTACTTGGCTACTGGGAGAGGTCGACAGAAGCCGTTTTTCTAAGTGCTTTAATGTACCTCTGGCCTACGTGTAACTAGTCGACTGAGCAATAACAATATATTTTAGTATTATTGTTGAAACTACTGAATAATCATGACGCGAGGGGTATAGAAACGCCCATTTACCCTTTCCCATAGTGGGGAAAATAATTTCGCGTACGGTGCAGGCTGATCATCGCACCGCCAAACAACCTCTTCAGTCGCACGCGTACAGCCAATCCAGTGACCAGTCCCGTTAGCAAATGACTTCCAGATGAAATCGTTCTCCTCTCGTGAGTTGGGTACGATCAGGCTGTTGATTCCCGGCCGGTTACAGGCAGCCGAGGCCTCGAACCAGTTCATCTTGCCTTTGAGTGGGATGTAACAAGACTGGTTCCATTTCAGCCAGCCGGGCGGGCAGGAGGCGTACAGGGCCTGGCAGAAATTGATGACGATCAAGACGAGCATCTGTTGAGTAGAGCTTGCTGTGAACCACGCCATGGTTGCAGATATTCAATGCTGCGGATTGAATAATGCCGACTATTTCCCACCAAAGCAAAGGTGTCCAAATTGAATTTTACAGAAAGAGCAATAACAGTACCAGAATCGTTTTTGCTTTCTGTGACAAAGTGTGTTGAAACCTCAGAGTGTTTTAGCTGTGATGTCTTGTGTCGGTCAAAGATATAAAAATCGGACTCCTGGGAAAGTCGGATCCCTTTCCCCTATTGGTTAAACCCTCTCACGTGACCAGTCACTCTCCAAATTATCTTCACCTAGGCGCGTGCGCAATACTGGTACCATTGAGTCCGGATTTCATAGAATCTGAAATTCACGCTACACCATGTTTGACTCTGATGAATCGCCTGCAATGAATAAGTACGCAGGATGTAAGGTCCATTTCACTGGTGAAATTATATTGAATGTTACAACAATGGGGGATGAAGTTATTTGTCAAAATTATCATTATAGCGTGACAGTAATAGTTTCACCACAAGTCACCTAATTATTTACAACGCGTGCTTCATAAATTGAAAGGTTTTATGGTTTTCACCCGCACTTTTTGGCCCTTGACTGTACTATGACAACTTCTTCGCTCACTGAAATATTCTCCGCATTTTTTTAATTTGCGACGGATCCGGAAAGGATGAGTCGTTTGCCAATAAGCCATTTGCGAATTAAATGTTAATAACATCTGGTACACTGACTTGCTCACGTAGCTTGGCCCATTTTTTTGTAACTTTGAATTCTCCAGACTAAAATCCCTGTTGCTATATCACGTGATTCAAGGCAAGCCTCACGCTAGCAACTCCCAGCTCCGGCGTCTTTGTAGCATTCTCATCCATTGTGAACAACGTATTGGTGCTGAGCGTAACTATGCAAGAGCTTGGCCGAACCACGTGATTTAGCAACAAGTGTCTTTAGTCTGAGCATTCAAAGTCTAAATGTGCCAACCAATTATTAAACAAAGTCATTGTCCTAGACTAATCCGAGAGCAGCCATTTTCTTCGGTAGCCAAGGCCCGCGCATGTCACGCCCAGGTAGTACGTCCGTATATCAATTCGTCCGTATATCAATCCAATCCAAACTTATGTTTAACCAACTATAGTCTGATGTGTGCTCGAGTCTTAGTACACATCAGACTAATTTATATAACATAAGTTTGAAATTGATTGATATAAGACGAATTCGATATTTGAATTCTGCCTTTCGGTAATACTTTGTTATCTGTAATGACGAATATTCTCAAACCAATGTTTAAAGAGTGGCCAACATTTGAAATAGAATGATAAATGACTGCACTGTTTAGTAAGAGCGTGTTTTTCTTTTCTTTTCTTGGACTAAATTTAATGTGAGAGTTTGTGAATTTGGATGAAAAATAACCGAGAAAACCTATACATGTATGTACATGCATGGAGCAATAAACTACTCCATGGTACATGTACATGCATTGCATGGTTGTCGCACTTCCTGATCAATCGTGGATACGTTCATCTCTATCTGGGAGTAAACTTCACATTGTAATTTTACTAGGCCTATACTGGGTTGGGAGGATGAAAACAAGATAACGTTTTAACAAAGAAAACCCACAGGGTTGAACCTGATGATTTGTGACATAGAAGCAATAAGAGAAACACAAAAACACAGAGTTACAGTTGGGCTACATTGTGTTTCATTGTCATGTCAGTGAGGATCTGTGGAGACGAAGCTTCAATGACTGATATAATAATATAATTGTGCGTGGCGCGGGAATGTACGGTTTTAATCCAATGTGTGTTTGTGGAAGTGCGTGGAGTTAATATGAATTTTGTGACTCATCGCAGTGTTTATAACTATACCGTGTTTTTGTTTGATGGCGGAGGGTATAAATACTGCAAGAAAGAGGGGATGTGTCTGTATCTTGTATATTAATAAGCAAACTTTATGTAAAACACGATGTGTGCGCATACTGCCGGGCACATTTTAATACAGTTGTAAACACGTGACGTCAGAGGGCACATCGTCTATATACATGTTATTAAATATATCGTACACTTCGAGTAAACGCTGTTTAAAACCAATACAGTTTCTTAAGATGTCGGCATAGGTAAGAAAACTGTTTTTAAACACTAAACAAAATTTCAAATGTCGTATGTCACTTCTTTATGGTTCTCATCTACTAAACTGGTTGACATACAGTGAACAGAATTATAAATACGGCTGTGGATATTGTATTTGAAATAACACATTTATCTACAATTTGCGAAAAATAGTGTCCATTCGACCATTCAGCTATTCAAGCGTCATTTGCGGTACTGCCATGTCCAAGCTTCCAAATCCTTCCCATTTTACAAGTCAAAGTAATAGCAGTTTTCGATTGCTTTGAAGTCGTCGCCATTAACCCCAAGACGAGCGGCGTCATTGAGTTGACACATCTGTAATTCGCCTCTCTTGCTACTCTGCCAGAGATTGAAGGAGCGGCATTGGGGATCGGCACGGCACGCCCAGCCGCAGGCAAGCACGCCCTCGACCGTCACATTCTTGAGGTCGTGATGGAGGAGGCATTGCTGGGGGATACGCCCATCGGGACCGGTGAAGGTATGGTAGGCTGGTACCGTAGAGGCTGACATCTCACAGGCAGCAAATATATTTTCATTACAATTAATGTTATTGCGCCAAAGTCCATTGCGCTTTAGGCGTGCGCAGTTGTGGTTATCGTGTGTGCGTGGATATCCCTGGTGCCAGTTGGTGTATTTTGCAGGTTTACCATCGCACAGCCAATCATCCTCTTTATCTGCACGCGTACAGCCAATCCAGTGACTACCAGCCACATTCGCAAATGATTCCAGGATGAAATCGTTCTCCTCTTGTGAGTTGGGTACGATCAGGCTGTTGATTCCCGGCCGGTTACAGGCAGCCGAGGCCTCGAACCAGTTCATTGTTTTGTCGAGTGGGATGTAACAAGACTGGTTCCATTTCTGCCAGCCGGGCGGGCAGGAGGCGTACAGGGCCTGGCAGAAATTGATGACGATCAAGACAAACATCTGATGGGTAGAGCTTGCTGTGAACCACGCCATGCTTGCAGAGCTTCTTTGCTGCAGATTGATCAATGTTTACGATTTTTCCACCAGGTGTCAAAATTAGAAAGAGCAATAAAGGAACAAGAATCGTTTTTGCCTTCCGTGACAAAGGGTGTTGAAGCCTCAGAGTGCTGTGATGTTTTTTTGTCGGCCAAAGATATACAAATCGGACTCCTGTGAAAATCGGACCCTTTTTACGTATTATTGGTTAAACCCTCTCACGTGACCAGTCACTCTCCAAATTATCTTCACCTAGGCGCGTGCGCAATACTGGTAGCAATGAGTCCTGCAGCCGATTTCACGAAACCTTACGCAATGGCGCAAGCCCTCTTGCGCCACAAAATATTGCGTAAGCTGCTATACTTTTATTTGCTGCGCAATATTTCGCTTACGACAGTTTCACGAAAGTTTGACAGTGCGCAAGTCTGCGGCTTACGCAACAAATATTATGGCGTAGCTTGCGCAGTCATTTTAGGTGGGGTAAGATATGGCGTAAGCGACTGAAAATTACCTATTTTACCAGCAAATTGAAATTGACGTGGAGCCCGTCATTGCTCAACGTATTAAGATTGATGAAAGACACTCACAATCTTTTGATTGAAGTAAAGGAATTACTATTTTACCCGTGACAGAATTACTTTGCAGGTAGTAGATGACGAAATTCGTGCAACTTATAAAAAGTACGAGCATTCAAAGTTTAAATGTGCCAAGCATTTTTAAAAAGTCAGTGTGCTCGGGTCAAGTACACATAAGACTAATTTATGTTACATAAGTTTGAAATTTATTGATATAAGACGAATTCGATCCTTAAATTCTGCCTCTCGGTAATACTAGTTTATGCGAATTTTATCTGTAAGGACGAATATTCTCAAACCAATGTTTAAAGAGTGACCAACATTTGAAATTGAATGATAACTAACTGCACTGTTTAGTAAGAGCGTGTTTTTTTTCTTTTCTTGGACTAAATTTAATGTGAGAGTTTGTGAATTTGAATGAAAAAAAAAAACCTGAGAGAAAACCTATACACGTGTACATACATTGTATGGTTGACTTTGAATCGCCTGCAATGAATAAGTACGCAGGATGTAAGGCCCATTGCACTGGTGAAATTATATTGGATGTTACAACAATGGGGGATGAAGTTATTTATCAAAAATATCATTATAGCGTGACTGTAATAGTTTTACCACAAGTCACTTAATTATTTACAACGTGCTTAATAAATTAAAAGGTTTTATGGTGTTCACACGCACTTGTTTTTGCCCTTGACTGTAACTATGACAACTTCTTTGCTCACTGAAATATTCATCCGCATTTTTTTATATTTGCGACGGATCCGGAAAGGATGAGTCGTTTGCCAATAAGCCAGTTTAGGCGAATTTTATCTGTAACGACGAATATTCTAGAACCAATGTTTAAAGAGTGACCAACATTTGAAATTGAATGATAAATGACTACACTAGCCTGTTTAGTTTAAAAGCGTGTGGTTTTTATTAAATTATTAAATTTAATGTGAGAGTTTGTGAATTTGGATGAAAAATAACCGAGAAAACCTATGCATGTAAGTACATGCATTGCTGGTTGTCGCACTTCCTTATCAATCGTGGATACGTACATCTCTATCTGAGAGTAAACTTCACATTGTAATTTTACTAGGCCTATACTGGGTTGGGAGGATGAAAACAAGATAACGTTTCAACAAAGAAAATCCACAGGGTTGAACCTGATGATTTGTGACATAGAAGCAATAAGAGAAACACAAAAACACAGAGTTACAGTTGGGCTGCATCGTGTTTCATTGTCATGTCAGCGAGGATCTAGGGAGACAAAGTTTTAACGGTGAGCTTCTGGATATACATGCATTATTAATAACTGCAGATGCAAAAAAATCCATCAAAAACTGTTAGCAATTGATCACTGCCCGTCGGATGAATATACCGCCTCGTCTCAAACAGCTTACATGGCAATGCAAATTGTAACGATGTTGACAGAACAATGACTTTGTGGGTAGGCCTAATTGATGTTTTATTTATACATTAATTATTTTGATCAGCTTAAACCTTAATGCTCAATGAAGCAAATTCAGGACAACGTGTAAATAATACAAGGGTTAAATATCAACCTTGACAGTTCACTATAGTATACAAAATGAAATAATATCATCTTATTAGGATACTAGTTCATTTAAATGTACACTGATCATGTATGTTTTACACCACGTTATAACAAACGTTTTCACAATGATTACTGTGTTGACTGCCAGCTACGAAAAACCACAAAAACCTGTGGGAAAAGTGGAAACGTATAGACCTGATCAATGCAAGTCAACGCCTTCAGGCTAGGGTAGTAGTAATGATCACTCTGCTCTTCCTTTTTTGTAATGAATAACATGTAATTGATTAAACTTGGATGATAAGTTAAGAATAACTCCTTTTAAGGAAAAGTACCTGTGTTCAAAATCGTGTGCTGTGGTTGCTGCTCGCAAGCGTGAAGTGACCTATCTTCATTCCATACGATCACCTCATGCACTGCTAAACCGTACTCATTTACATAACAATGATAAAGTAGATTTATTCTAATTCGCCCGGCACTCAACCGAACAAATCACCCTTTCACGCTACACCATGTTTGACTCTAAATCGCCTGAGATGAATAAGTACGCCGGATGTAAGGCCCATTGCACTGGTGAAATTGGAAGTTACAACAATGGGGGATGAAGAAGTCATTTATCAAAAATATCATTATAGCGCGACAGTAATAGTCACTTAATTATTTGCAACGTGCTTAATAGAAGGTTTCATGGTTTTCACCCGCACCTTTTTTGCCCTTGACTGTAACTATGACAACTTCTTCGCTCACTGAAATATTCATCCGCATCTTTTTTATTTGCGACGGATCCGGAAAGGATGAGTCGTTTGCCAATAAGCCAGTTTATGCGAATTTTATCTGTAATGACAAAAATTATCAAACCAATGTTTAAAGATTGACCAACATTTGAAATTGAATGATAAATGACTACACTGTTTAGTATAAAAGCGTGTAATTTATAATAAATTATTAAATTTAATGTGAGAGTTTGTGAATTTGGATGAAAAATAACCGAGAAAACCTATACATGTAAGTACTTGCATTGCATGGTTGTCGCACTTCCTTATCAATCGTGGTTACGTACATCTCTATCTGAAAGTAAACTTCACATTGTAATTTCACTAGGCCTATACTGGGTTGGGAGGATAAAAACAAGATAACGTTTTAACAAAGAAAACCCACAAGGTTGAGCCAGATAATATGTGACATCGAAGCAATAAGAGAAACACAAAACACAGTGTTACAGTTGGGCTGCATCGTGTTTCATTGTCATGTCAGTGAGGATCTAGGGAGACAAAGCTTTAACGGCGAGCTTCTGGCTATACATGCATTATTGATAACTGCAGATGCAAAAAATCCATCAAAAACTCGTTAGCAATTGATCACTGCCCGTCGGATGAATGCACTGCCTCGTCTCGAAAGGCTTACACGGCAATGCAAATGGTAACGATGTGGAAGAACAATGTCTCTGTGAATAATTGATTTTTTCGAGCGCGTCAATACAGCGTTTCCTGAGCCCCCCCCCCCCCCCCCCCCCAGGATGAATTGTTGTCTTTCCCAGTAATTAGTTATTAAATAAGAGACACATTTTCACGACAGAAGCAAAAATACATGTATGTCCCATTCCATACTATATCTTATGTTAGAGTTTTGCCTCCACTACGGGGCAAACTTCAATATTTCCTGCAGCAATATAAACAAATATATATCCTAATGCAATTCATGTGAGGGGTTCTGGCAATAAGACGGAACTAGGGAGAGGTTGAAATAAGGGTTCAATGCGCTTCAATCGGGCATTCGAGTTATGGCATTTTAAAGTTCGCATTTATTTACATGTCGCAAAAGTAAAAAAATAGTGAAAAGGGCCTTTGAAGTTTCGAGTTGTGCGATATAGAAACATTTCAATTGTTTTCCCCTTAAAATCACTTATTCCACTACTTCCGTACAATTTTTTTACAAAATATAGTTAGTAGACATACCAAAGATTACAAATGTCAACAAATCTGAAGAAAAAAAACCCATTGTTTTCTTTTTTCCCACTATGCCCTGTGCCCAGTTCTGTATCATTTTACCAGAACGCCTTCAAAATATGCTTTTGACGGCACATATTTTTAACAGACTAAAAACAAAAAGAGCGAAAACATCAAACGAACCAGACATGGTTAAACACTGTTTTCTTCTCGTTTTCTTCTCGTTTTCTTCCAGTTATCTACAATTATTGTTTACCTGTACATGATCAATGTAAACAGTTCCAAATTTATAAAATACCACTAATTTTTTTTTTTTTTTAACGCAATTATTCCTCCGATTTATTTACATGTTTGAGATGCAAAATTATCTTCAAACGGGACCGGCCCTAACTACCCGAGAGTACACAAGTCCATTTAACGGATTTATGGAGAAGTACAAAACATATGAAAGTTCCAAACCATAACTTGGACCGTGTCCGAATTATGGGCTATGGCTTAATATTACACACGAGTCTATGAAAAGTGGCCGCAGCCGGCCGCTGTCATGTATAGATGTGTGTAATTTCAAAACTGGTTTCCCAAAGTATGCAGGGCCCTAATGAAAACTGTTTGGGCACACCTTGGGTAAAGAAATGTTAAAGAAATTTGGACACCGCCTAAATCAAGTAACAAAATATATTGGAAGAGTGGTTTCTTCAGAGAACTCGGGTTTATCACTAGTTTTGGTAAAAACAAAATTCATTATGGCTATAGATAAAATGACACCCGGCAGTGCAAAAACACGTATTAAGCTTACACAAAGAATCGTCAGACTGCAGACAGTTAAGGCCATGTTCGAATTGTGGGCTTTGCCTGTGACTTCGGCCGTTGCTATGCTGTTGCTAAGGGTGGTCATTGTACGCCCTTGGCAACAACATAGCAACGGCCGAAGTCACAGCCAGAGCCAGCAATTCGGACACGGCACAATCAAAGTACAGATTCGGTATCTATTCAGCACAGGTCATCATTACAAGCCATTCACTATCTTGTCATCAAGTCATAACTAATAAGCCATTTGCGCGTGACCCCGAGTTAAATTTGAATAACATCTGGTAAACTGACTTGCTCACACAGCTTGGCACAGTTTAACTTTAAATTCCTCAGACCAAAGACGCTGTTGCTAAATCACGTGATTCGGGGCAAGCCTTACGCTAGCAACTCCCAGCTCTGGAATGGCCTGGTGTCTTTTTGCCATTCTCACCCATTGTAAACAATGTATTGGTGCTGAGCGTCCCTTACGTAACTATGCAAAAGCTTGCCCCGAATCACGTGATATAGCAACAGTGTCTTTGGTCTGGAGAATTTAAAGTTAAAATGTGCCAAGCTGTGTGAACAAGTCAGTGTATCAGATATTATTTAAATTTAACTCTGGGTCACGCGCAAATGGCTTATTAGTACGGCTAAGTTATAGGTGATGGTATTGTGCCTTTGACGATACGAGCATGAAATGTGGCACACAGTCAGAGTACATCAAGAGAAAGATATTTGGTTATAGGGCCATCGCAGAGTTGTTCTTTAATATAGGTAGAACATTTTCAAAATTGCTTGTTATTCTACCTATATTTTGTCAAAAGGACAAATTTGGGATGGCCCTATATCTTTCTCATGACATACTCTGACTGTGTGCCAAATGTTACGCTTGTTTCACCATGGAGGCACAATCCCCCTAAATATTTTCCCTATCTGCCAAACTAATAATATGATAGAATTGTTCACTTGATGATAAAAGCATAACCGACATTTGGCCGACCGCTATTTGGCTATAGAGCCATCGCAAATTTGACCATTGAAAAAAATATAGGTAGAATAACATGGCAGTAATTTTGAAAATTGCTGGATATTTTACCTATATATTTTTTTTTCAAAAGACAAATCTGAGATAGCCCTATAGCAAAATATCTTTATGACATACTCTGACTGTACATCGCATTATAATAATGTTTCAATAGTGAAAGGTCTAGCAAATCAGGGAAACAGATTGGCAACTGCCGTAACAATAGCCAACTGCCGTAACACTAGCCACTGCGATTATCATTGAACATTTGTATATCACTGTCTAATAATAACGAATTTCACCAAAACATTCCTTTGTCATTTGTTCCTCTTAATACTTCTGACGACCAGACTACTGAATTGACTTGTGAATGATTACGACTCTGAATATCCCTGAGACTAAATATGTGTCCGCAGATGTGCAAACTCTTTAAGGTCTTGGTGGCCATACACAAATAATAATAATAATAATAATAATAATAATAACATTTGTATAGCGCTTTTTACAAAGTTGATACAAAGCGCCGACTAACTTGGATGGTTCTGAAGACAAACAATGGCCGTCTACTGCAGCTAGCTGTGGGCATTGTTTGTATTCTAGAACGATCCAGGTGAGCTTCAATGGGTTGTTATGGTTACCTCGAAGAATAGACCTTGGACGTGATGACGTCGTACTTTGTTTACGCCGTGCACTTTGCTATGGGAGCTTTTAGTGGCCATCATCTCCACCTAACTTCCATAGGAAAGCCGCACGTCATCACGTCGCGTCTGGTATAATGCATTTTTACTTTTAACAGCTTTGTCCGTGGCAAGATGCCTCATATCAATTATACATTTTTCTCCAAAGAAAGTCAATTCTATAATGGATAATTACTAGTTGTTTTTTGTTTTGTTGGTTAAGCTACTGACACTTACATAAATTATGAAAAAATGTCTATACACAACATTTGCAAACATGAAAAAAAAAAAAACCACATAAAAAAACACTACCGATTAAAAAGAAATGCCTCACTTGACTGCAAGTGAATAATATTCTCAAGCACTTTGTGAAATAGTGGTACCGTTGTCATTTTCAAGAAAGGTGGAATGTTTGTAGCAGTTTCCAAAGATGGCTGGCTGACCATCATTGGAAAAACCTGATTATTTTCAAATACTGACCCAAATTTATCGATTTATCGTAAGTCCACATTTTGTAAACATTGGTTACATATCTGTGAATGGAGGGTAGTCTAATTCCCGCCTAAACGAATTAAACAGTAATCGAACAGCAAACACAGGACTTGATAGCTCAGTTGGTAGAGCAACAGAATGGCAATCCAGAGGTCACAGGTTAAAGTCACACTCCAGTCAATTTCTTTGTTCAATTAAAAAACTGTTTAATAATACAATGTCATGTCAGAAATGACAAGACTCTCCTACATACAAATCATCAACACTTATTTTTCTGATATATAATTTCAATTGTTTATTTTATTTTATTTTATTTAAATTAATTATTTAATTAATTTAAATACTTTTTTTTTAGGGGGGAGGGGGATAAATCAGACATATGGAATACAATACTGCTTTAACCAATACAGAAATTGGCAAGGCAAGACTTGAACCCGCGACCTCCGGAATACCAGACCGGGGGCTCTACCAACTGAGCTTTTTAGCCCTATTGCTGGCCCTAATGATCCCTAAAATGTCACTTCCCAGGTTGTATCGAAAAATTGGGCGTGATCCCTGGCCACACGACATTCTGGTGTTTATGAATTCTGACTAGCGCTCTCGAACAAAGATACTGACAATTTAGGGTGACTGCCAAAATAGGGCAAGATAGCTCAGTTGGTAGAGCACCGGTCCGGTATTCCGGAGGTCGCAGGTTCAAGTCCTTCCTGCCTTGCCAATTTCTTTGTTCACTTTGAAATGTATGCAAATTTACCTAGTCAGTTTCCCTTGTGGTTTATTTGCGTATTAGAAAAAATAAAGGTTGATATGTGCGTATACATGTATACAACTGTATGAAATTATTCAAATTTCTGTGTAGTACTATAAATTGCATCAGATTTTTGACAATGTGATTTCACATGTTGTGTTCAGATAAGTAGAATACATCATGTTCCCTGATATGAATTCCAAAATTACAGTTGAAATTACGGTACATTAATCAATAATTAACACAATGACACTGTTAAAGTAAGTTTTACAGTCTCCAAAGTACTTAACATACCTATACACGAACCTAATACCATTGGTAAGAATTTGATGGTCTTGCCATTTGAAAGTGTTACCAATGGTCAGAGTATTTGATGGTAATGCCGAAGAGGATTTGATGGTGTTGCCAGAGTATTTGAGGGTGTTGCCAAAGAGTCTTTGAGGGTGTTGCCAAAGAGTCTTTGACGGTGTTGCCAAAGAGTATTTGACGGTGTTGCCAAAGAGTATTTGATGGTGTTGCCAAAGAGGATTTGATGGTGTTGCCAAAGAGTATTCGATGGTGTTGCCAAAGAGTATTCGATGGTGTTGCCAAAGAGTATTCGATGGTGTTGCCAAAGAGTATTTAATGGTGTTGCCGGAGTATTTGATGGTGTTGCAAGAGTATTTGATGGTGTTGCCAGAGTATTTGATGGTGTTGCCAGAGTATTTGATGGTGTTGCCAGAGTATTTGATGGTGTTGCCAGAGTATTTGATGGTGTTGCCAGAGTATTTGATGGTGTTGCCAGGGTATTTTGCGGTGTTGCCAGAATATTTGTATGGTGTTAATGTATAGTATTTTACTATGAATTGAATGATTTTGCCAGAGTGTCTGACTGTCAAAGATCGTAAAAAACACCATTTTGACAAACCATCAGATGACAAACAATCCATGTGAAAAATCATCGAACTCTCAACAATTTGACAAACCATCACAAATTTGACAAACCATCTGAAATTTGACAAACCATCTGAAATTTGACAAACCATCAAAAATTTGACAAACCATCAACAATTTGACAAACTATCAAAAATTTGACAAACCATCCAAATTTTTTCTCAGCGGAAGTCATCTTTCAGTCTCCAGACTCCCCCGCCGCCCACCCGCTGGAACGTACAGATCTTCTTCAGCATGGACTTGAAGAGGGCCGAGTCGTTGGACGGCAGTTTGTCCCGGAACTTGCCCAGTATCTCGGCCGTGCTGGCCTGGCCGGGGGTCCCCGCCTGCAAGGCCACAAAGTCCCTGATATCCGACAGCAGCTCTCGCTGGGGTTGGTCCACCGAGGAACCCGCGGTGGAGTCTGGGTCCGAGGGAGTGGACGTGAGAGCGTTGCGATTCCTCATCTGGGAGAGGAGGGATTGGGAAGACGGCAGGGAGGCCGTCTTGGTGCTGGTCTTAGACGCTGCAGTCTCGATCAACTCAGTTCCCGAAAAGAGCTGAGGCTTAGGGGCAGGAGTAGCAGGTGTTTGCTTCTGTTATTAATAAAAAGAGGTTAACGTCGTTTGAGAACATATTAACCAGGTTGGTGTAGCGGTTCTTTCCTCACATTCCACCGCTGTGACTATCTTCTCATTGTCTTCTCTCTACAGATTTATTCAGGCTTACAAAAGATCCTTGGTTTTATTACCAGAAATATATTAAAATAATAACCAGGGTTCCCACCATTTCATGAAAACAACATTTCCAGTTTCTCCCCCGCAAATTCCAGGATAATTATTTTGACCTATATCCAGTTTGACCCGTCTTCAATGTTGTTGCAGTGAACATGGTGACCTGTCTGAAGAGGGATAAAGAGGGAATTTTCACCCACACTTAACAGCCACCATAGCCAATCACTCAGTGGATACACTGTTTGGCCACAAGACAAAATATAAACAGACTGACTACTTTCTCTTTTGGGCCAAAATTCCCTGACCTTTTCCCTAATTGGAGGATTTTTTTTTCAAATTTCCATACTTTTTCCCGATTCCTAGGATGTGTTGGAAACTCTGGTGACTTCCGGACTTTAGTAAGACCGATAGACATAGAAACACTGTACAGGATATTATTGGAGTCTTGTTCAGTTGGTTTTTAACAAGCGTCAACAATTTTTTTTCTTTTTCTCACGAGTATGCAGAGAGTCAATTAATAAATAAGAAAACTTTGACCTTTTTTTCCCAGAATATTAAATTTCGAGAGTGTCTTACCTGCTGTTTCTCTTTGTCTTTTTGTATCTTGCTTCCACCTAGGAGACCGGCCACCTTGTTATTGGATTTCTGTCCAAACCTTGGTCTAAGAACACGAAGATGACAGGATATAGCACTAGTTGAATAAAAGTTGTAATTTATAGTTGTGGGAAAAACAATTTACATCTTTTGTCCCATGTCATAGCTGTGTTAAACATATGTGACCTTTCCCCACAAAATGTGCTTAAAGTCAGACTTTTAAAAAATTGAGATATTTATATATCTGGATTCTGCAGAACAAGAGCTTTCCAATGGTATACAACATTGAGGGGTACCGAAATCATTAACGAAAATATGAACCATACCTAAAGTGGTAAAACTTACTCTAGAGAAAATCCAAGCATGTAGAAGTAAAACTTCTTTTTTATCGAAAACAACCTGAAACTTTATCAAATACGGATGTACCGAGATACGGTCATACAGAATCTAGAACTAGTTATGCTCTCAAAACTTTGTTTAGGCGACACGATAAACCCTGCCTCTTACTTTCTAGGTGGTGGCGTGCCGCTTCCCTGGTTGCGCGCTCCCGTCCACGTGGGCACGCCGGACGATGCTCGATGGCAGTGTCGTCTAGACTGTCGTAGGGCCTGCACCGCATCTCTGGCCACGCGGTCTGCCTCGCCTTCCACTAGGAGGTAGTCTGGGTTCCCGGCCTGCATGATGTTGTCATGCTGGAGGGCACTGTGCACTCCTAAAGGTTCAACAAGGAAGTCGTCAGGTTAGCGTAGTGGTTCTTTTCTCGCCTTTAGCCTGGTACATACTCGGCGCGAAAGTGAACACGAATTTGTGACATCACAAAAGGTTTTGTGCTGCAAATTTGCACAAGTTGAACTTTGCACAAGTTGAACATTTCAAAGTTGAACAAAGCGAATGCTTTGCTCAAATTCGTATTGCATCCGCTCGCTTGAAGTATGAGCTGGCCTTTCCACTGCTGTGACCTGGGTTCATACGCTTTACTTACCTGACTTCTTGAGGAGTTTACTAAGCACGTAATCGTCTTGCTGGGCGTCTGTCTGTTCTGGCTTCTCCTCCTTGTCTGTCTTGGGTCGGTAGGCTGTATGTTTTGCCAAATAGGCTACGCGATGACCATCAAGTCCTAAAAGCGCAAACAAAGATAAATAAAATACTGAAAAATTCAA
This sequence comes from Crossaster papposus, assembly GCA_037893245.1. Lineage (NCBI taxonomy): Eukaryota > Metazoa > Echinodermata > Asteroidea > Velatida > Solasteridae > Crossaster > Crossaster papposus. The sequence goes on from JBAIAA010000153.1 coordinate 73,881, forward strand.
ATTCACAGCTTAAAAGGAAAGTAGTGTTCCTGAACCTCACCAAATCAAAAAGCCTCAGGAGCAACTTGGTTCGACTCAAACACTAAACATTTACAAAGTCGCCTCTTTGGTCCAACAAATATCTAAGAATACTTTGGAAGAGTTAAAGCAACAAGAACAAAAGATTGTTGGTTCAGTTGCTGGATCCTGTTGAATTGCGCAAGCTTCTCACTTCAACAGCAGTTAAATTTTGATGAACGAAGCAATTATGAACGAATCGTTATTATGAAAAAATCAAAGTACAGGGTGGATAACAAACAAAAAAAGTTACGCAAATTCAAGATGATTGTTCACCCACTTCCTACATTTCCAGAGAATTTGTGTTTAGAGTGTTGATGAGTAGGGTGTTTAAAAATAATCCTATAAAAATGCTAGGTGTAGCTTGATTGAATCTTAAGATATGATCAATTGTCCGTCTGCGCTTCTTAAAATTAGTTTATGTCTTCAACATGCTTAATTACAATGAAGCTCCCTTGGAAAAGCCAGTATTGTACATGCCATCGGTAATGGGCCATATCTTCAGATCCAATTAAGCTAGGCCTATCTTTTTTTTAGGATTATTTCTAAACACCGTACTCATCAACACTAGGTAAACACTAATTCTCTAAAATTGTAGAAGGTGGGTGAACAATCACTTTAATATTGATGTAAGTTTTTATTTAAACACCCCTGTACAGTCAGGTTCGGTGAGCTGAGGAAGAGATTCTACCATACTCAAAAAAATAAGTACACCTAAATTCTGGATAGAAATGAGGCCAGCGACTTTATTTTGACAGTCACATCACTTACGTGCATCTTTCCTTTTCTTCCTTTTCTCTGTTTTGTGGAGCTTGCCACTTTTGGTTGGTGACTGCGTGGTCTTGAGTTCTTGTGACTTTGTCGATTCTGACGATTCTTCCTTAACAACTTCTTGCGATTTCTCGCCAGTGTTTATTCCGCTTATTCCCGGTCCAGCCTGGGCTGAGAGAGACTGGCTGCAGCCAACCGGATCCTCAAGCGCGGTCGTCTCGTCAGCTTCTTCGGTTTTCCTTTTTGGGGGTCTCTTTCTAGATTCGCTGTCCAGTGTCCCCTCGCCTCTCGTTTTCTCCACGGACTTCTTCTTCTTCTGCAAGGTGGGACGAACGGGAGTCCTGACCCTCACGTCTGAGCCCACCCCGGCAAAGATGGCGCTGGTCTCCGTGCCATGCTTGCTGCTGTCCGAGCCCAAGGTGAAAAGCTCAAAGAGGTCGTTGGACTTGAAGAAGCGGCGCTGGCGGGGATCCTTGAGGACCCGGTTGGTCAGGAACTGCTTGAAGATTTGCCTGACAAGCAAATGCAAAGATGATATACACCTAATTTATAGCTGAGAGCCACTTTGGTTATAACTTAAAATAATGTATTACATAGTTGGATGATTTTGAAGGATTGAGGCAATGGCAACCCCTCCATTAAATAAATTTAATAAATTTCAGATCATTTGATGATTGAGGATTGAGAATTTGTAAATGGTGGCAATTGTAGTTTTTTTTCGAGATTGAGAATGGTTCCTAGCCAAAAGGGCCTAGGGGGATACGGTTAATGCCTGATCTTACATAGGGTTAATGATCATAGGGTTAATGATCATAGGGTTAATGATCATAGGGTTAATGATCAAAGGGACAATGCCTGACGTTTAGCTATGCGTCCCTTTAACTGTTCAAGACTAAATAGTTTTCCTCCCTTTGTTACCTGTGGTATATCTTCTCTTCGATGGAGCCGTTCGTGATCAGTCGATAGATGGTCACTGGGCGAGTCTGGCCGATGCGCCACGCCCTCTCCCTGGCCTGGCTGTCCGTGCTAGGGTTCCAGTCGGGATCAAAGATTACCACTCGGTTGGCCCCGGTCAGATTGACCCCCAGGCCGCCCACGCGGGTGGTCAGCAGAAACACAAATATGTACGGGTCCTGAGAAAAGTTTGAAAAATGACAAACGGAACAAACGAAAGGTAAACAAAAGAAACAATTCGAGGTTTTAAGGGAAATTGTTGTTTCTGCTTGTAACTCAAAAGCTAAAGTGAGACTTTACAACTCATTTTGTGCTGCCGGATCACATAATATGACAACAGCAGTAATTAATCAGAATCTCCAAGCAGTTCTTTAGTCCTCCTGGCCCAAGTCCATCATAATCCATTAACATTTATTCACCTTAGGACTGCAGGACCAAGTCCACCAAAATCTGCTAAAATTGGAAGATGGATTTTGATAGAATTGGTAAGGTTAGGGTTACACACAACTTCAGACTTATATGTATGATATGAAATGTCATACTTATGGGTCCTTATTGGGTTTAAAATTAAGGAATCAAACGTAAAGATAGAAAATTAGGATATACATGTATATGACAATATGTGACCTGTTCCAATAAAACCCGGACAAGGTCGCACAATGTGTTTTATAACAATGTACTTGTGAAGTCATTTCGGGAAGGATTTTACCATTTTGAGGTTTTTTATTTTTCTGATTCACGCACTATTAATCTACAGTTTCCCCAAATTTGAACCCACAAGCTTGTTTTCTGTCAATTTTGTCAAACAATTGTGTATAGAAATAATACGCTTTTCTAAACTTCAAAGCTCATAATTAGGTTGTCAGGGTTTTATCACTAAATCCTTCCCCCAAAGGAGATAGGGTAGGGGTACATATGTAAATGATACATCACTTTAAAGCTAAGAATTTAGAGAATAAAAAAAAAAAAAAAATCTAAAAAACTAAAATTGTCAACTTTGTCCGGGTTTCGTTAGAGCAGGGTCACATATGTTAATCACTAACATTGACTGGTTACAGAAAGAAGGTGAAATATTGAAGAGAAATACAGATGATGTGCTGGCCAGACTTACATTGTTGTACTGGTGTATGAGAGGTTGTCTCGATGAGATAGAGGTAGAGCCATCCATGCGCATGTAGGTATACGTGTGCTTGATAAAGTCCTCAATGATGTCCAGCATCTGAACATACAAAAAACAGAGAGGCGGGGACTGAAAACACAATCCACGTATTGGCCCAGGTGAGATTCGAACCCGGGTCACAGCGGTGAAAGGTGAGGAAAGAACCGCTACGCCAACCAAAATGAATGTTACAGCACTCTCTCATGGTCAACATTTGCATATTTCATTTATATAATAATAATAATCGTGCTTATATAGCGCTTTACATCGTATCAACGATCTCAAAGAGCTTTACAATTATTACCTCGTTCATCAGGCCCTGGACCACGCAGCAGAATTTTATAGGTTCTTAGTCAGCCTCGACCCTTTCAGGTATCTATTTATACTCTTAGGTGGAGAGAGGCAATTGTAGTTAAGTGTCTTGCCTAAGGGCACAAACACCATGTTCCTGGCAGGGTTCCAACCCACGCACAATCGTACACGAGTCGAACACCGTAACCACTGGGCCATGACAAACAATTATTTAAAGTGTAATACATTAAAAAAATAAAATAAAGATTATGAATACAAGCCGTTTCCAAACCTGTTTGCTTTGTGAGAACAGCAGGACCCTATGTCCCTGTTTGTGCCACAGCTTGAGCAGCGAGTTGATCACGATCATCTTGCCCGATCGCTCCCAGTAGCCATACTGCATTGCGGGATCGCTGGCCGCCTGCACGGCGGCAGCGCTCTGGTCCCCCTTGATGATCTTGGGGCCACCGCTGACTAAGTCCGGGTGGTTGCACATCTTACGGAGAGTTATGAGACCGGCAAAGATCTAAACGAAAAAAAACAGTTGATGAGGAATTAAGGAAATAGAAAAGTTATAATTTGGCTTGAGGTATCTTAGAGTTCATGTGCAGAAAGCAGAATTGCATGTGATACTCTCCAGGCATGTTATTCTAGCGACTTTCTCTCATGAATTACGAGTTTGGATTGAGGTTCTGCACAGGAGAAAAACTGCCAAAACTGTCAATGGATTGCAGTGCATATATTGATTGTAATCAGCAGCCATCTCTGCGGTGCATTTTGTCACGTAAACTTATTAACAACGAAATGCACACATGCGTGTCCCTGTTAAACCAAGCCACCCGCCTCAAATATGGCTGCGCCTCAAATATGGCTGCACCACAAACTGTCTATCAACAATGATAACTTGACTAGCATTAGGTTTATTTGGCTAGTTAAGGGACCTATTCACCTCTCCCTTGCACTGCTGGATCAGCTTAACCAGTTCGCGCAGGGATTATTTTCACATCACTGAACCGAGGCGCGGTATTATTTTTAACGAAACTCGATCCGAGAGCGGGTTCAGGCCGATAGTACCGGGAAGCACACCCACGCATTTCCGGCTTCGATCGCTGCCGACAGACATTTCCTGCCTTGCTCGTGACGTGTTTATGCGTCATCCGTTTAGAATCTGGAGAAAACTTTGCGTGTATATACGTCCTTCGGCGCAAACTGGTTATTAGACAGTAAAGCTAGTCCTGCACTAGTGCCCCCAATAGCAGTCAATATGTGTATACCCCCCTGGTAATTCCTGTTCAATATGAGCTGGAGTTCAGATATTCCTTGTACAGCTGGATCAGCTCATAACAAAACCTGCACTAGTGCCCTGAATAGCAGTCAATTAGTGTATATTTACCAGGTACTCCATTTTCAGTATGAGCTGGCATTCCTTGTGGTTCAGATATTCCTTGTACAGCTGGATCAGCTTATAACAAAACCTGCACTAGTGCCCTCAATAGCAGTCGGTAGGTGTATATATTTACCTGGTACTGCCTGTTCAGTATGAGCTGGCATTCCTTAGAGCTCAGATATTCCTTGCACAGCTGGATCAGCTTATAACAAAACTTGCACTAGTGCCCTCCATAGCAGTCGGTAGGTGTATATATTTACCTGGTACTCCCTGTTCAGTATGAGCTGGCATTCCTTGGAGTTCAGATATTCCTTGTACAGCTCGATCTGCTCCTTAGTCAGACGACAGAACAGCACCTGCTCGTTCTTGTCAGGTAAATTTAGGCTCTGTTTCACGTCTTCCTTCATTCGTCTTAGTAGGTACGGGTTGATGGTGTTCCGAAGAACGGTGGCACACTTGTATGCTGTCTGCACCTGGAGTTTGTTATAACAAAATGCCGTTATTTCTTAAACACGTCAATTTATTAAACACAAGACCCATGGGCGAAAAAGCATTCGGAGCTATAAAACCTCAACTGAGGTTTGACGCTAAACCTCAATAATTGGATAACAAAATAATATTGAGAGAAAGAGGGCTGATGTGAAAATGACTCAGATTTTCATTTTCGATCATTTTTATTTTATTTGTTTTTAATTAAAACAAATTGAAATTTTTGTTCTTGATGCGGCTGTCTTTGACCTTAGTAATCCGATGAAGAATTGTGTCTTCCCACCTAAGGGCTAATGCATCCATGAAAGCGTGTAGAAGTTATACATAAAACTTAGACTTTAACCCTAACCCTGCTGAATCCAACAGGGTCCAACTAGTTGACATTTCTGTTGGAACCTGTTGGATTGAGATGCAGTCAAGTCATTTTACATATTCCAGAAAGCATTCAGAATCATATTCTGTTCTGGTAAATAACGCGATGTTGGACTCTATTGGATCCAGCGGCAAACAGAAGAAATAAGATTTCAAAGTGAACAAAGAAATCGGCAAGGGGGGACTTGAACCTGTGACCTACCAACTAAGCTATCTTGCCCTATGTTGGCAGTCTCCCAAATTGTCAGTACCTAGTCAGTTTCCCTTGTGGTTTATTTGCGTATTAGAACAAATAAGACACAGTTGGATCCTGTTAGATTTAGTAGGCAAGTCATTTTCACAGGTTGGATTAACCAGTAAAGTCATAGGAGCCACAGTTAGACTCTGTTGGATTTAGCAGACAAGTCTTGGAGAACCATTAAGGGGTTAGGCTTAACATACATACATACATACGGTCATAAGGAAAAAGGGGATAAGGGCTTACAGGGCTCCGGTCATTTAGATTTTAGGACTGGTAAGTATCTCCCAAACCTTCGTTTAGGCGACACAAACAATAACCACATCCAACAATCTTTGTGGTTTCTGTGTATACCTGTATTTGTGTGGCGTTGGAGTAACCTCCGATGGTGATGGGAACCGAGAACTTCTCCATGAAGACAGGCAAGGTGCCCAGCTTACCGGGGAAGACAAAGTCGATGAGAGACCAGAGCTCACGTAGATTGTTCTGCATGGGGGAACCGGATAGGATGAGGCGATGACAGGTGCGAAACTAGGATTGAAAGGGGGGAAAAAACAAACAAAACAATATTACTTCTGATGAATCGGTGAATTTTTTGAATGACAGACATAATTTACAGAAGAAATTCTACATATGATTGACCTTAACCCTTTATACTCAGGCCTGTTTTCGAAGATTTTGTACGTGTTGCTAGTTTGTATATACAAATATCATTTACAGTGTACAAATCCCATATAATTATGTATCATTGGAAAGCTTACAAATAGGGCTATATTTTGGGGGAATATATGGACCCCCAGGAGCTTTTAAGGGACTTATAAGTCAGATATAGCGCGGGGCTGAGTGCAAAGGGTTAATATGTAAGGTAAAAATGTAAAGCAATTTGTTTTTGCTTGATTCCCCCTTGAAAGTAAAGCACAAAGAACATGCTATTGACTTCTGTATAAAAGAAGTTTTTGGAGAAATTTAAATATTCTTGACAAAAATGCCAAGAACCATCAACCCTCCCTATCTGTTACTCCCTGGCATGTAAACCCCAAATTGCACCTTAACGCTACCTCCCTAGTGTAATTTACTAGGAACCATATACCCAACCTGGCAAATCCCAACACCATATGGCAAACTGTACACACAAACTGTTTGACTCTGATTCTGGAGGTATGCCTAACCCAGTATGAAAGTCAGTTTAGGGGTCCAGTACCCATCCTGACAGATTCCAACAAAATCCGGCATTAGAGTTTGACTGGATGGGGCTTGTTCATCAGGGTTAAGCAAGGTTTCGTCAGTGAAATAACCAAATGTTATACAATGTGTTCACACAATCTTAGTTGTTGGAACGAAATGGTATATTTAAATCGCCACGCCAAAATTCTAAAAGGGTTAATAAAGGTCCAACCTGTTTGCACGACTGCGTGACTGCCGCGTCAGGATTACGTATCTTGTGGCCCTCATCCAATACGATGTAATGCCAGTCATGTTTCAGTAGCAAGCTTTCCTGTAGACGCACTCCTGAGTAAGAAGTCACTAGAGTCGCATGGCTCAGAGCGATATCATGGATCAAGGCCCTCTGTCAAACAGCAAATAGATGTGAAAGGTAATACGTGACCCACTCTGCAAAAATTAGTCTGTGATGTGTTCAAAAGATTTTTTTTTTTCAATTTTATAGTTGGTCAGAAAAAGCAGGATATAAGCTTTCATTTGATATATGGCAAAACTCTGTAGTGTAATGCATCGGTCTTTTACAATATTGGGAAATATTTTTCAGTTATATTCAAAATGTCTTTGAAAAGAAATGAAGATTTACAATTGTAATGCTTCATCAGATGCTATGGTAAGAGAATGACAAAACCTGTATTAAATTTAATTTAGGGATCAAAACAATCTTTTCAATCAATTAGATCTGAAAATATAGGTGTCGGAAAAACCAAAATGCCTTAAAACAATAATATTCACGGAGCTGCTACGCATGAAAATCCCTTCTTGGCCCAAAACAGAGTTACGAATCATATATTCAGGTGATGTAAATTGTTTGTGACTGGTATGCAGCTGGTTTTTGCTCAGCATGAAAAGCACATGGAGTTTTTGACTGGTAACCTATGTAGCCGTAGCCTCAACCTCTAGGCCCTCCGGCTAAGAACCATCCTCAACGCTGCAAAAATGCAGGGTACCATTTTGCATTTATAGTAAAATTAAACAATGCTGGGTACTGTCTATGAACTACAAGGATTTGAGGATTGAGAAGGGTTAGGGAATAAGGAATCCAACCAATATTTTGGTGAGGTTGTATACCTTTGTTCCCGTGTGTGACCCAGAGTCATGTAGGACAGCTACCCTCATCTCCGGCATCCATTTGTGGTACTCCTTGACCCACTGATGCATGACGGTGGCCGGACAGACAACTAAGACAGGACCAAGACCTACGTACCTGAACAAAATCAAACAAACACTTTGTAAAGACTAAGGCCAAATAAAAAAACAAACATGTTTAGCGTCACCGCCCGCTTCCTTTTTGGGGGCCGCCTCCTTTTTTTTTTTTTTTCTTTTTTGAAAAAAAGGATAAATTTTACCATTTTGGTAAAAAAAAAATTAAAAAAAAATATATTTATATTTTTTTAAGATAATAACATTTTAAGATCGTATTTGAGACTATCATCACTGTGTACATGCGCTGGAAATATATTTTTTCTAATAGGAAGGCTAGGGTGTGACGTGTAGTTGTGTACAGTGCATACATGATCGACCCTCATGAATTTTGATTTTTAATCGTGGGTGAACCATGTTTTAATTTTAAATTGGAAGATAGGGTGTGACATGTTCACTACATGACTCGAATTAAGATGTCGGGCGGCCATTTAAAAAAAAAAAAAAAAAAAAAAAAAGGGCCTCCTCTTTCCTTTTTAAAAAAGGGCATGACGCTAAACATGTTTTTTTTTTTATTTGGCCTAATTGGGTGACCATTATGTGACCTGCTCCAACGAAACCCGGACAGATTGATCGTTTTTCAAATTCTCTAGGTTCTCAGCTTTAAAATACTGTATCATTTACATATGTATCCCCACCCTATCCCCCTGGGGGAAGGATTTAGTGATAAAACCCTGACAACCGAATTATGAGATAAACGGTTTAACCAGTTCGCGCCGGATGACGTATATAAACGCAAAAATTGCCCCAAATTCAAAACGGATGACGTATAAACACGCCAAGTTCAAGTTCGAAAATGTCTGTCAGCAGCGCGCAAGGCCGGAAATGCGTGGGTGTGCTACCCAGCACTATCGGCCTGAACCCGCTTCGGATCGAGTTTCGTTAAAAATAATCCCGCCCGTCGGCTCGGCGATGTTAAAATAATCCCGGCGCGAACTGGTTAAGAAAGGATCAGAAAAGCATACTATTTATATGCACAATTGTTTCACAAAATTGACCAAAAAACACACTTCTGGGTAATGGATTATGTTCAAATTTAGGGAGATTGTAGATTAAGAGTTTGTGGATTCAGGAAAACCCCAAACCTCAAAAGGTAAAATCCACTCTGAAATGACTTCACAAGTACATTGAAATAAAAGACATTGTGCGACTTTTTACCAGGTTTCGTTTGAACAGGTCACAAATACACACACGTACACCTTTTTGGATTTTTGGCATAGCGGTAATGCACGGACTAAAATGGCCAATGGTTGCTTCTACTCTTAGATAGTTCAAGACAGCTCCAGAAATGATCCTCTATAAACTTTGTTTGCTAATACCTGGACCCAAGATTGCGTAGTTTACTGGTTTTCAGTCCGGCAAAGAAGGCAATCATCTGGATGGTCTTGCCAAGACCCATCTCATCTCCCACGATACCCCCGGCCTGCTGCTGGTGTAACTCCCATAACCACTTCACTCCAACCTTTTGGTATCTATCACAGACAAACAAAAAATGGTTAACAACAGATTGGAAATAAAGAATAAGCACCTGTACTATATTGCATTTCATTGTATTTATTCCATTTAGAATCTTTTGAAAGTCACAATAACTCTCGCATTTTGTTAAAACAAGGTGCTAAAATGACCACCAAAAACACCATAATAAAAAAAAAAAAAAAAAAAAAAAAAAAAAAATGTTATAGAAAAGAAAATTACACTTTACTACATTATATCTCATTGGTACACATAGCCTTGAATGGTGTACTGTATCTGTGACCGGCTCTACAAAAAGGTGTATTAAGTCGCGCTATGCACTATCATGTAATGGCCCGCTGAGAGGGTAAACATTTCATCAAAATATGATTTGTATTTGTTGTCATGAATAAAATCTTTAATACCTACAGTTTAAGGTTTCATTAAAAGAAATGTTGATTTTGATGAATAAAGTGGAAAAAAAGACCATTTTGTGTGCATCGTTCTGTTGTAGTACAACAGATATGGCTATTTCTCAGTTGTGTAATTTGAACTCGGAGAAAGTAATCAATATGTAAACACGTCGTGTCTCCAAGTTGGAAAGGGCTATGGATCTATATTATATACTAAATGAAAGCTTACGTTGTTGGCTTTCTTACCATGTATATAACTCAATTTTTTTTTTTTGTAACATAAGACAACTTTTTGTAGAGCCGGTCATGTATATGCAATCATCGACACCCATATAAACGACATAGCCCACACTGTCTTCACCGAGCAAATGTTTGGTATAGCGGTTTTCGGAATAGTGGTGTTTCACTGTACATTGAACATTTTGTAAATTTCCCACTTTTCAGCTCTTGTCCACTTTCGTGTGAATTGCCCTTAAAAATAACATGATTCATAAATTTACAAATTACTAACAAGCAGTGTATATATTTCATAACCCTTTTTCATGACAGTCTGTTTTGGTTTTGGAATTTCTCTTTTTTGTTCCAAGTATAAATTATTTTATTTTCCTTTTTCATTCTTGAAGTAAAATAAAAAGGCATCAAGGAGAGCAGCCATAATTTAACAAAAATTCTCTACAAATCAGATAGGAAAAAAAAATAGACCTCAAAATTAACACAATGAAACCAATAGAAAGTTCCTAATAAACCCACAGTGAGGAGAGACGTGCTTACTTGTAGAGATTGGTCCAGATTTTTCCAGGGATGGTAAACGCTCCATCAAACTGCATGTCTTCTGGTTCCGAGTCGCTGTCCACGTCGCCCTGCTCAATACGACGCTGCTTCTTAAGCAACTCAGACCGACGATGCTCTCTGAAAATTACAAGGTAAAAGCAATAACTAGAGGTTTAAGTCTGTTTAATGTATAAAATATAAAGCTTTTCTGCATTTGTAAAAAAAAAATATTCCATTTTAAATGATTGTTTTATTCCATTTAAAAATTGAAAATTTAAAATTTAAAATTGAAAATTAAAAATTGAAAATTGAAAATTGAAAATTGAAAATTGAAAATTGAAAAAAAAAAAATTAAAAACAAAAGAAAATTGAATGATAACAAGTAGGATTTAATTTTAAACAATAAAACTAAGAAAATGTATATTTTAGGTATATATAAAAACGTTTCTGAGATTCAAACCTCACACCTACACGGTTCAAACTGCATATCTATCCTATTTAGCTACCAAAGTGCCTCGGTCGCCATTTTTACAAGTCTCGTGCCTTCTTGCCCTGAACCTCAAAGAATTGAACAGGGTTTCCATGGGCCTATGTTTGGTACCAAATTTGCCAAAAACCTAGTAAAACCTGCAGTTGGAGTTTGATGGGTTTGGGGTAGTTAGGGTTAACACGGGTCAGCAACTAATATATTTGTTCTCATCACATTGTTTTTCAGGAAGTTAGTCCAATTGCTTACTTTAGCCTGCGGTAGTACATATCCTGTGTAGCATCGTCCTTGCACTTGAATTTGCGGTGGGCGCTGGAACGTTTCACGTCGACGCCGTGAGCTCTCTTGAGATCGTCCAGACAGGCGATAGTGCCGTCCTCAAAATCCTGCGTCGATACCTTGGGCTTACGGCCGCGATGCTTGGCCTTCTTCTTGAGTGGAAGGCTGTCTTCATCGTCTGAGTGATATAGAAATGTGGTTTTGTAAAAATAAAGGAAGTACAGACCTGACGGCAAGTCTGAACCTTTTTTTTAGGAATGGCCAGCTCTTCTTGGGCTGCCCAGTGAACTATTTCCGGGGGGGGGGCATGCTTCACGGGTTTAATGCCTCAGGCCCCCCTAGCAAGGCGTGTTTTTGGCACGCTCATGTAAACCCCCATCCCCCTTAGTTAAAACCTAGATACCCCCCCTGACTCTAGTTTGTGGACGAAAGGGATATTATTATTATTATTTTGTAACTAGACCTTATTCAAGATAACAAGAAGCTGGTAGAAAAATTATAGCTAGAGTTAATAAAAGTAAAAAATTTGCAGAACACACTACTAATCTACCTTGGTCTGATGACTGTGAGAAGTCGTCAAACCCCGGCGTGTATTCCTCGTCACTTCCCCCACTATCCTCTTCACAATAGTCACTCCCTTCATCATCGCTCCCCCAGTGAGGCCTCAGGTCTCTGGCCTTCCTTCGCCTCTTGGGAGCCTTGGGGAAGCTCGTCGACTCACTTCTGACAGGCTTGTACACGAAATACGCACCGTCGTCCGACGAGTCCCTCGAAGCTCCTTCATTTTTCCGGCTCGATTCCTTCGCGATTTTCTTCTTTGCAGTCTCCGGTTCGCACTTCCTGGACTTTTCGTTCTCTTTCTTTATCTTCCCCGGAGTTCTGCTTGATACTTTTGTCTTGGATGATGAGAATTTCCCACTGAACTGCTCTGCTAGGGTTTTCTTCTCCGAGTTTGTCGGCAGGACGGATTCCGGTTTTGATTTGGCGGGCGTCTTCTTCCGCACCACGACCTTCTTGCGCCGCGTCATATCCTCCTCGGCCTTCTGCGTCATAAACTTCTCAAAGTCAGTCATGGGCCTCGGGGCCGGTTTAGCCGGCAATGAGGACGTCACGCCGGTCGAGGCCTTTAACTGGACCATGGAGCCAAAGGGGGTCATCTCGCCAAGACGGATCAGACGTTCTTGCTCCGTCTCCTCCGGGGGATTGGACGGTATACCATCTGAAGAGGGACTGCTGCACAAAAAATGCTGGTACGTTTCTACATTCCTGTCTTCGTCATCTGCGGAATGAAGGATACAAATAATCAAAAACACTGATTATTTAGTATATACCAGTATATGGTAGTATATACCATTTGCTTTTGCTGTAAAGATGTCAATTCAATCTTAAAGACCTTTCCTCACCTGCATCATCATCTGCAGCCTGCAAACCGACGTCTGAACCGCTCAGCTTGCCAAGTATTGATCGTTGACGAGCACGTAGGGACTTCAGTTGCTTTGCCTAGAGAGGGATTAACAAGCGACAGGCATTCGAGTTATAGTTAGATTTGTATTCGAGAGCTCCAAACTCAAGTCCAAGGCTGTGTCTAAATTACTTGGCTGTGGCTTAATATTACACCTGAGTCTATGAGATGTTGCTGCAGCCGCTACCATAGACGGGTGTAATTTAAGCCACAGGCAAGTAATTCGGTATGGCCAGACATTGAAAGCATACAACGGCCTCGTGGTCTAGAGCATGGAATTTGTGGTCTGCGGGTAATTTTGCAGGTTGTGGGTTCGAGTCCAGTCTGGGACTGTGGTGCGTGTGCCCTTGAGCAAGGTACTTTGACACTCATTGCTTCTCTCCACCCATTTCGGCGCAAAGCAGCTTAATCAGCCACAATAACCATCTCTGCCCTCACAGGTGCCCATTTACTCCTGGCTGGAGAGAAGCAATGAGTGACAAAGTGCCTTGCCCAAGGGTACACGCACCATAGTCCCAGGCTGGACTCGAACCCACAACCTTCAGAATTACCCACAGACCATGAATTCAATACTCCAGACCACCAGGCCACAGAACTCCACAAGTAAAAAACCTGGTTATAAAGCATTTTAGTATAACCAAAATGAAGAGATACTTCAAGCAAACTAATCCCTTGTATAGTGCAAATGGCGACGACTTATTTTATGTACCTTATTTTCTTTCTTTGTGCGCATGGATATGATGTTCCTCTGTACTTCCTTCTGGGCAAACGTCACTGGAGATGTCAACGCCTTGGCGTTTGCGATGGAGATCGCCCTATCGAGCTGACTCAATTCCTTCTTGCATGAACTGCACGTCAAGAAAGCAAAAATAGTAGAGAGAAAAAAATTGTCGCAGAGTGCCTCGACACTAAGAAGACTTCTGTTTTCATTATAAAATTCTCCTGAAATTCTACATGCGGCCTTAACCCTAACCCCCTAGGCCTTACTTTGGGCTAAAGAACTGCGTACTACAGAATACTACTTAGTATTTTGTAGCACTGGGTCTCTCCGTGACTGATGATTGGGTGTGTACTGACAGAGTACAGATACTGCCAACTACAAAATACTAATAGTGGCAATACAGGTCAGTAATACTTACCTGGCAACAAATGCAGTAGTCCAGCCTTGACCCATTGCTGTGTCCCAAGTGACAATTTTTGCTGTAGAGTTTAGAACACCCTACACAGCATACATGGGCCATGCACACTCAGCAAGCAGAGGGACCCAATGCTAAAAAGTACTATGAGTGCAATTAGGGGTGAAGTACCAAATACTAAAAATGACTACAGGCATTGCACACAAGTCAGTGAGAGTACTGCATACTACTTTTTACTACTAGTAGTAAAAAGTAGCATTAGGTAGGGTTAGGGTTAATGAATCCCTGGATTCGTCATCGACTTGGGCTTTTAGTTGCTGAAAACACAGCTACATTCTGGTGCCTGTTTTGCTTCAGAAACATTCGGTCGGTTGATATGAACCCAAAAGTTGGAATATTTCTGTTTGGGTGGAAGTTAGGGTTTGAGTGAAATGTTCAAATTTTAAAGACTTTGGACATTTCTGGAAACCTCTCAAGATTGGCCTCTAAACAAAAAAAAGTCACATCTCGTGGTTTATAAATACAAATTTCCCACAAGTGATTTAACACAGTCCTGAATTCCTCCAATTTTATTATGATGTTGCACACACCCTACTAGGGAGTTAGAGATATAACATTGGCTTTTAACAGAAACCAACTTTTCATGGCCAAAGTAAAGTTACAGGTCCTACCGTATGTCGGTCAACACCCTGTCCAGATCTTTTTCGGCCCTCTCTCGGTCGGCAGCCTGCTGTTGGATCGTGATAGCCTGGTCCACTTGCTCCATGACCCCTCTCTCAAACTCCTCCTGGTTGAAGACACTGACCCCCTCCAGACACTGGAGCTCCGTGGCTTGCAGCTGGCCGGGTACCGACGGGATCAGGCTGGTGTCCACGCTGAACACGTCCTTTTTGCTTGTTGACGGCATGTCGCGGCTCGTCCCGTCAGTCTTCTGGTCGTTTTTTTTGCCGGTGGGGTGTTTCGTCGGCTTCGTGTGATCAGATGTTGAGAGTTTATCGTTGGCGTTCATCTTGACTGCCTGTGCTCTTTTGCCGCAGGGGATTTGACTTGAGGCACTTGTAGTTGGCGCTCGGAGTAACAAGCTTGAAGTTGGCTTCTTAGGAGCCGAAGTCGGCAGTCTCTCACTAGCCATCCTGCCTACTACATTTCCACTGGATTCCGTTATACTTGTGGAACTTGTAGTCGGTGCTAGGATTGATGAGCTTGCAGTTGGTGTTACAACATCCATTAGCTGGTCTGTTTCTTTAGAGGTGGCGTCGACGGTGTCCATTTTCTGCACAGGTTCGTCTTGTTGCTCCCTTTGGTCAAAGCCATTTGGAATATGTGATGGTAGACCAGTACCTAAAAGAGATGAACAGTTAGAAAATACAGAAAGACTGTTCCAACCTGACAAATTTGGCAATTCTTCAAGCAAAATTGTATCTACAAAATTGTATTGTATGTTTTGAATCTGTGTAAAGGTGTTATGGCTAATTTATTTAAACAAAAGTATCAGTAAAAGGGTAACAAAATGAAAGACTTCATCTTTAAATATTCGCCATCTTTTAAAAAAAAGGAGAAAAAAAATGAGAAAAAAAGGATGAAACAGGGCTCCTTAAAAAAGAAAAAAGAAAAAAAAGAAGCCTGCTCAGACAAGAACCTTTTTTTTAAACCAGTTCGCGCCGGGATTATTTTAAAATCATCGAGCCGTGGCGCAGGATTATTTTTAACGAACCCCGATCTAAGGCGGGTTTAGGCTGATGGTACCGAAAAGCACACCCACGCATTTCCGGCCTTGCTCGCTGCTGACAGACATTTCCGGCCTTGCTCGTGACGTGTTTATGTGTCAACCGTTTTGAATCTGGGGAAAACTTTGCGGGTATACGCCCTCCGGCGCGAACTGGTTAACAAAAAATAACACTTGTCCTTATTAGTATGCATGTACTTCACCTTGCCTGCTGCAGGATTGTTCCATCTCGGCATTCCTGGAAGACATTTTTGGTGTCTTATCGGCACATCTGCTGCTGCTTTATTTCAGCTGCTACTTGAGATGGTGAAGCAAGTACTGGCCAATGTAGACAACAAGCTATGTTCTCAGCTGTGGGAAGTATCAAGTCTCAGTAATCTGTTGTCAGTGTCTGTCAATAAGAGAAGAGTATGAAGAAAATTGCTAATCAAATTAATAATTTCATTTGACAAAACACGTAACAAAATCACAATATTTGTAGGCGCCCAAGGCCCTACCACATATCGTTTTGTTTTCATTTTTATGTAGGCCAATCATTGCAATTTTGTTGATGGATTAAGAAACATTTCCAATTTGGTTAGGAAATACTTAAATCTTGAAACAACCGCTTAAAGGTAGTAATAATAATAATAATAATTTATTTTTAATATAGCGTCTTACATAAAAAATTTCAAAACGCTGTACAGTATTTTACAAATTATAAACAATAAGCTAAAAAGAGTAAGCAAAGTACAGCAAAAATGACAGTGTACAATAAGAATGACAATCACCATTACAAGACAATCAATAATATAACACCACATAAAGGGCACTGAAAAACAAATGTACAAAGTCAGAGATAATATCTTTTAAAAAGAAATGTTTTAAGATGGGTTTTAAAACTATCAAAATCGGTGATAATCCTTAAATGAATGGGTAAATTATTCCAAAGGGTGGGAGCATACATAGAAAAAGCCCGATCCCCATAAGATTTGCTAGGCTTTGGGCCAACTAAGGAAAAATTAAGTTTGACACCAACACAACTTCTAGTACGGATGTGAGAAACGTAAATTGAAATTAATTCTGACAGATAGCGAGGGGCCGATTTACCATGATGAATACGTTTAAAAATAACACAAACGATTTTATACTCAACACGAACTTTGACTGGAAGCCAGTGTAACTCAAAAAGAATTGGTGTCATATCTGAATGGCGATCAAACCGTTTCCTAATAACAAGACGGGCAGCAGCATTTTGAATATGTTGTAATTTCTGAAATTGATAATTGTATAAACCAAAAAATAAACTATTGCAGTAATCTAACCGGGATGTAACAAAGGCATGTATAAGTTTTTCAGTACTAGATTGGTCTAAGAATTTTCTTAATCGACCAATCCGCCAGAGGGAGTGAGATGCAACCCTACACACATTAGATATATGAGCATTCAAGGTGCCACTCGAGTCAAGTACCACCCCTAGATCACGGACTGTATCAGAGGCCATAATACGGACATCACCGATTCGCACATCCGTCTTCACGTCCCGCAGACTGGAATCTTTGAAGCGTGAAGAAAACCACAAGACTTCAGTCTTGCTGTTGTTCAAGGCAAGCATATTTGTTCGCATCCAGCAACGGATTTCGTCAATGCAGGACTCAATTTGAGTCACACAAGAAAAATCAGAACGAGAGCCACAAGAAATATAAAGCTGACAATCATCAGCATAAAATACACCATTTGCAGATATCGAAAATATTTACTACTGAATTATTAAGAAATACCGTACTCAATTGAAAGTAAATAATGATTTTAGGCATTCAGCAAAAGGATTGCGCTAGATATCCTGTAATTATTCAAAAAAAATTGAATTTTATAAAGAAAAATTCGCTCTCGCCGGACGGCGAGAGCGAAAAAACAAAGATAACATAAGAATAACTGCTCGACCCCGGTTGAAAACAAACGCTGTTTTTTGTGCTTTTCTCGGCATCCATGATTGTAAAACTTCAGAAAAGTCAGTTAAACGATATTTACTATGATGAAATACAACCCCCCAAATCTACCCATTTATAACGGTTGCTACCGTCATTTCAGGTTCGGATGGTCAATGTTGGAAGGAAGATGCATCGTGGACAGTCGTGGAATACATATGAACAAACAATCGCCTTTTAATCACACATCTCAACTCTGAAGATCCATCTTGTCAAGCCCCAAGCACATGGCTTGGTTTTCCCATAATGCACTAGCAACTTCCTAGTATGGAGCGCCTAATAGTACAAATCTTAAAACACACTATATTAAGTATTATCCCGTTACACTCCCTCCCCCTAGATACGACTTCTCTAACAGAAGGAGTGTCTCACAATTTAAACTAAGTAATTTAGCACAAGCAAACATGTCTAATACTCTTAGCTATCTGTTAGTATAACAGTTAAAGATATTTGGTCCTCATTCTCTGTTTCACTATTTCCTAAACACAATGATATTGATAGGCAATCCTAGTATTTATTTAAGTTCAAAAAGGTTCATTGATATCCTCAGTTATCTTGCAATAAATCATACTTAACATGTTAAGGTCCATTAAAGCTACATAATGTAATGTTCAATCAGGTATGATCAATTGTCTCATAATCTAATGTTCAGATAAATCACGTTCATGATTGGGGTGACAAGTCGAGTCGTAAAGGCAGACACGATCGTTCAAGGGCTTGAACACTTCTCTCGAACACAGCAAACAGTCAGGACTTGACAACGACACAGGTACTCGGGTAGTACAGGACACAGGTACTCGGGTAGTACAGGACACAGGTACTCGGGTAGTACAGGACACAGGTACTCGGGTAGTACAGGATACAGAACACCAGCAGATCAAGCAGGGAACTTGGTCGTACTCATCAGTCGTACACGGGGGTACGGCAACAATCAGCAGCCACAGCTTCAGACAGATCCAATGCAGCGCAAACAGCAAGAGTGCATAGCGTGCTAGAGACTTCTTACAGCATGTGATGCAGCAACAGTTAGATAGATGTGATTGGAAAGAGGCTCGAACAAGGTCGACATCCTCGCAACCACAGGCTATTTAATGACAAACATTGATCAGTCAATGGGGAGTCAGAGGACTCGCTTATGTTGAGCGGGGTCAACACGACAGCAGATGTCGACTTCATCACCATGACGATATGACGAACAGCAATACAGTCAAACATTTGTAGAAATACAATGATGAAAACTGGAGTGTGAACTCACTCATAACGGGTAACCATGGTAACAGTTAACGTTAGGAAAAACGATAAACGGTGAATGAGTTTACAACCGAAACTCGCTTATGATGACACATGGCTTTCGCGGGGTCATCATTACAGCAGAGCTGGTTGCTCCTGCAGTCACAGTCAGACTAGACGAAAAACAAGATACAGTTGGCTCGCTTATGTTGCACCACATGGCAAAGGCAGGGCCAGGGCAAGGGCCAACAAGACGGCAGAGCTGGTTGCTCATCAGTTCACAGCAGACGATGACATTTTTGATAGTCAAATGGTCATGATGACATAATGTAGGTTTAAACAGACGAACATCGACATACGAGGAACTCAGGAACAGTCGAAGGTACAGCACAGACTTGCTTATGTTGGCGCATGGCCGTGGCGGCGGGGCCAACAAGACGGCAAAAGTCCGGCATTGCGTACGTGCACGCAACGTACAAAAACGAGACTAAAACTATCCACAAAAATCACTTTTCCAACACGCCATCCTGCCGACTACGCCAGTATAACGGTTGCTACCGTCATTTCAGGTTCGGATGGTCAATGTTGGAAGGAAGATGCATCGTGGACAGTCGTGGAATACATATGAACAAACAATCGCCTTTTAATCACACATCTCAACTCTGAAGATCCATCTTGTCAAGCCCCAAGCACATGGCTTGGTTTTCCCATAATGCACTAGCAACTTCCTAGTATGGAGCGCCTAATAGTACAAATCTTAAAACACACTATATTAAGCATTATCCCGTTACACATTCATGATTATTCAAGCAATTACCAATGGTGTATAAGCTTTCCACAAACCAGTCGCAACAGTCGATCACAAGCTCGCTGCGTGATCGTAGTTGGACTCGTTTGTCCGAGGGTTAAGTATCGGTAACGTCAGGATACTACATTCTTTCCCTTTGTTTAATTGTGTACATGACCTTTTAAAAACAGTTAAATATATTAATATTAAGTCAATTGAGAGAAGTATATTTTAGGTTGTTAAAGTCATTTTGGAATGATATTTGATAAAAAAATAACACCCTGACCTTGAGTCTAATTGGACTAAAATCAAAGAGGGGCCCGATACAGTACAACCAGCCGTCGCCCGCCGACTGTTGTACAATGAACAGTGGTCCACGTAGTCATGACACAGCGTTGTCCAATGTATGTGTACGTGCGTGAGCGATTATGATGAGTATGACAAAGTAGTGGGTATGAGCGAGGCAGGCGAACAAATACATTTTCTTTCTGACAATATCTTAGCTCACGCAGATATTCCTTCTTTTTTAACATCAACAATATTCAGGTTTCAAACCTCATTTTCATGATGCTCGTAAACTCGTCTTCACCACGAATTCTAAAAAAGCTGAAGACCCGGTGTCAAAAATGAAAATAAATCGCCGTTTGGCGATTGCACTCGATTGTGTCATAATTACGTTTCACGAAGAGCGCCACCACGTGTTCAAAGCCATATATTTCCGCAAGAACCTTTTTAAAACCAAGATTCGTCTTTGGTTGATCCAGTTTGGCAATGGTGACGGAGCCACAGCTGGAGTTTAACATAACAAAGTATGATAAGTTTGTTAATTTTTTTCAACTATGTTGCCCAATATAATTTCTCCATCGTTCATTTTAATATAAGAAGTTAAAATACAAATATTGATATTCTAAAAACTTGCTTACATTCACTGAAATCATAATTTGTCCAACATAGAATAAAGTGTAACTTGGCTTATAAATGCCATAAATCTGAATATAAATCTGAATATGCCTGGATATATCTTGGAAACAAAAAACAGGGAGGAAAAAAACCGAGAGGCAGTTCAGCTCTTTTCTTATCAAGCCTCTAGTATATCCGGAGACTTGACTTGGATGATTTCGGTAATGAATCTCTGGAATGCAAATGATGTGATTTATAAACCTCCTAGTACCAATTTCAATCAATTCGTTACCTGCTATTAAAGTATAATTGAGCTTATCACAACAAAACCCAACATTTTGTTTGATATGTGGAGAATTTTAACTACAATTTAATTAATGCTGATATAAATAATATCTAGTCACAGGAATTTGTAGACACTATTTATTCATCCTATTATGTACCTCTCATTAACAAACTTACCAGAGTTACCCAAACATCACCTACTCTTATTGATATTATTTTAAACATTTTATCATTTTTATGACATTTGTTGCACTCATCAAATGCCTTCGCTGTCATAATGCATATGATGAGGGAACGCCTCACTGGTAAACTTGTGCAAGGTCGTGTTAAACTTGAGAAGACAAAAAAATATCAATCCCAAAGTGAATTCTCGAAGAAAGAAAAAACAGCAGACGCTATAGATTACACCTTACGGTTTTTGTCAATGTAGCGATCATTTTATTCTTATTTATACTACGAAATTATTTGTGTAGTGATACCTCATTGACCTAGGAATATGCTGTAGGGACTTGAGTAAGTCTAGCAATTGATGTATGAAGACTACACCGTTGTCGTCGAGGCGACAGGATGGAACTCTCTACACACTCACGGGCCTTGGTACGCGCCAACTTGTTGTATCCTTTGGACAATCTTGATGATTTTAATGCGTCTGCGAGTCACTCCCAGCCTGCCCACAAGACTACTTAATGAGGATCATGCAGTCAAGCTGGAAGTAAGTCTAATTGCCGACTCGGAGGATAAGGTAAGATGAATCATGAATAATAGTGGTGGGAACATTTCAATCGGCGAGATTAAAATAAGACGAACGTGAAAGATTACATACAGCGATGAAGCCGAGACTGAGCTCAATATGTGTGGGAAAAATAGGGGAGATATAATGAGGCAAGATGGGGCAAGGGGTAAACATATCAAAAACCAAAGTCCGAGGTAGATAATTGGTGCGCGCTTAATAATGTGAACAGGGATAGCCATATGCGTAGATATGTTGTGTGTGTATTATTTATGATTAACATGACATGACTGCTGAATACAACAACTAGGTCCTATAAAGATGAAGCACTTTTGAAAGAAAAACAAAACAAAACAAAAACTGTCAATTATTATTTAGTAGTTCTGATATTTCACAGGACGCTGTCTCTGGTATCTACTCCTTTGTATGTGTTCCTGCTTAAGCGCGTCCCCAAGGGGGACAAACATTGTGTGAAACGTCTTAAAATTGTCTTAAGAATACTCTTTTTAGTGATGTTTTTATAAAGCCACAAATGCCGTCAGAGCAGGTCGGTCTCCCTGCCACATGTTACTACATACATAGTGACGGAATAAAACGGTACATGAATTAGAAACTCCCAATATCTTTATTTCAAGGAAAAACCTCGAAATACACAACTGTTCATACCGCCCCCCCCCTGTTTCAACCTATACACTGTTAATATATCTGTAGATTTACAAATTAATGTACCTAGTATGCAATAGCATGTGTTGTCATCTCCCAGTACACCAAAATGATACCCAATAATCGTAATAACAAGCAAGCTGAAACTATGCGTGTTTAGATAGAGCAGGTTGATATAATATAAATTATGTACGAGAGGAATTGTTATTTCCCGACCGTCTATCTAGTTACTACAGGTGGCAAACATCACCGTTCGTTTACGTACACACATGCAGTCACGTATAATTCACGATGCCGCCTTTGGTGCATGCTCTGCTCTCAAAATATGAGACCAGTTGTCATGACATTTTGCGTCATTGAAGGGTCACGTGAGTAAGTGAGACCCACACACATTTTGAAACACATCATTTTAAATGAATTTTATTTTATGAGAGAAAAAAATACGAACCTCGCAAAATTGCCCAAGAATATAATTGTAGTTTTTTTTTTAACCTTGCTATTATAATTGTATACGAAGAAGCTCGAACTATAAAGTTGTATAACCCTGACGTTAACCAATACTACAAAATACTACTTGAGTAAACTGCAGTATAACCACAAAACCCTCCTAGATTATTATAATAAAGTAGTATTTTGTAGTGCATGTACTGTTTTCTGAACCCCAAATGAATGCCCAAGATCGGACGATTATGTGCACATTAGTTTGTACATAAACAAATGCAGCACTCGATTATTCATCCAGCAAGTTGCGCATTATAAATACGACCTATTTACGATGAGCGACGATGAGACATAGGCCTAATGTTCTTCATCTAGTACAGTCTTATTCGATGCTCTTTCTACACCAGAAACGAGAAATCGTGAGTCATTACGATCGTTGTAGATGGAGCCACAATTTGTAATGAGAAAAAAATGCATCGTCGTTTCGTCTGACCCGAGAACGCAAGCTGGCTCCGTCTGGTCACGGCGAAGTAACCCAATACGCGCTGCACGCACCAAGGAGCGGATATTGCAAATATTACGTCGCTCATCATAGTAAACGTTTACCATTATGCGCAGCATATTGCATGGTTTATATTCTTAAAAGGTCGGAGAAGTGTAAGTTAGTCTAAAATTCCCTAAGTGGGCCAAGAGGGTTTGTACAAAAAGAAGCTTGTGTTACTGTGAAATTTGGATGAAATTGCGCCTTAAAAGTGTACTATTATTTTGGCAATGCAACGGAGGCGTAATTTTTCAAGATGGCAATATATGTGCCACTGTACTTTTAAGGGCGGTCATTCTTTGGATGGAAATTTGATGGAACTGAAAGATGATGACAATTACGTTTCATGTGTGTTGTAAACACCTTGGAGAGTTGCAGAAGTATTTCCCCCCTGAATCTCGGAATTTTGCGTATTTATTATTGGGGTCTATGGAAGTGGATTTAAAGGTAGAAAACACCATTGGTAATTGCTTGAATTGTCACGAATGGGTGAATTTAGGGGGGGTTGTATTTCATAGTAAATATCATTTTAACTGACCTGTCTGAAGTTTTACAATCATGGATGCTGAAAAAAGCAAAAAAAAAGGCGTTCGTTTTTAACCGGCGTCAGGCAGTGCAGGTTCTTACGTATGTTATGAATAATTTTTTTTCAAATTATAGGCCTAGATCTATTTTTCAGAACAATTACAGGATTTCTAGCGCAATCCTTTTGCTGGATGCCTACAATAATTATTTACTTTTAAATAAGTAAGATGATTTTCTTAATAATTCGGTTGTAAACATTTTCGATATCTGCAAATGGTGTATCTTATACCTTTAACAAGTACGGAGATACGTGCCCATTATAGGAAGATTTATAGTCAGGCAGAATGATGTAACAATGTTCAACAAAATGATAAAAGCATGGAATTTGGCACACAACCATGGTATGTCACGATAAAGATATTTGGCTATAGGCCATCGCAGATTTGTCCTTTGAGAAACAAAATATATAACAAGCAATTTTCAACATGACTGGTGACAATGCATGTCTTTTTACCTATATATTTTTTTCAAAGGTTAAATATTTAAAGGCCCTCTAGCTAAACGTCTTTCTTATGACATGCATGACATACAGTGAACAATTCTATATCATAATTATTGTGCACTAATCTGCATATTATAAAAAAGAAGAAGAGACAGCTACTGTTTAAATGAGGCGGGTCATCATTGGTGAGCTGAATTGAAACACCTGTCATTACAGACGGTGATTGGCTAACTATAGCCACGAGGCAACAAATCGATGTCTGATGGCAAAACGCCAAATGGAACGCGTTGACTGTGGTCGTTGGAAATGACACGCATAGGCTAAGAAGGGTCGGACATGGCGTTCTACTACAGTAACACAAGATATGTTGCGTGGTTTCTTAGCTGACAAAGTACTCTTTATATTTTATCAATTCTAAACAATACACTTTTTTTCTGAAAAGAGTATAACACATTATTACCTTCGCTCGTGCGCTTTGAGCTTTGATTGGATATATTTTGTGTGAACTTTGAACTGGAGGTCACCAGTTCCGCAGCTCAGCTGCGCTGCGTACAAGTTCTGAATAAGTTTGATAAATTTGAGGCAGTATTTGAAAATGACCAGGCGGTTTTTTTTCTTTAAACGATAGTCATCTGACTTTTTAAACGATGGAGATGGAAATTGATACCAAAAATTCACCTTTCTCGAAAATGACAGCACATCAAGTACATCAGCTAGGGGCCAGTTTCATCAAACAATAGCTTAGCATAAATATTCTTCTTTGGCAAAAAGAGGGTTACAAAATCAAATTTTGAAATACTCTTTATTGTTTGTGACTGGTATTTAGCTGGATTTTGCTTAGCATGAAAAGCACATGGAGTTTTGGATGGTGACCTGTTTTTACTAAACTGTTTTGTGCTAAGCAAATGTTTGTGCTTAGTGTTTTATTAAATTGGCCCCATGTGCCAAGATATGACGCTTGCGAATACTAATCACTTACAGTCAAGTAAGGTATTTCATAAAACATGTAATTCGGTAGTTTTGTTTTTCGATGTTTGTAAATGTATATTACCTTTAATGTCAATATTCTTTTCTTGTTATGAAGACAAAGTGGATTCTTTTTTCTATGTGTCTATCATTTCTGTTTCTATTATTTATTCGCCAGTATGGCAGCCTTTGGTGACCCAGTCCCCGATATCGAACCATCAGATGAATGCTCGATGCTGAGGACAGGCTATCTAGACCAACTCAATCTGGACAACAACAAAGTTAGAAAGGTATACAACTAAACCCTGGGGTGCATTCAACCATATCACGGAGGAAAGAAAGAACGAATGCCAACTATATTATGCTAACGTTGGCAAACGTTTGCACAAGATGGACCAAAATGTTTAACCAAGTAGGCTAAGCTTTCGGATGATTTAGGCATCATTCAGTTTTCCAAATAAAAGTGAACAGTTCTACTGGTTTATGAGCCGTTTTTATTCTCCCACTTTTGGAATTCCCTCGTTTTTTATATTTTGCTTGTTCCACAGAGATGGGTGATATTTCAAGGGAATCAACAATCGGGTAAGACTATAGTGCTTTGCGTTTCGTTCACACGATGAAAAAGATTACTAGTGCTACTATAAAGGCAGAAGCAGTAAATGGGTGGGGGGGGGGGGGGGGGGGGAGAGGCGGTCTAAACCCTCAGTGCTGCAAAAATAGAAAAACTTAGCAAATACTTCAAGCCTGCTACACCCTTTCTGACATCTAGCCCTTGAGCCTAAGCTTGGTCGGGGTAGTCCCAGGGTGTTATCTAAAACCAACACCTCTGATAAATCTCCAAAGCAAACACCAACACCTATATCTTTAGGCATCTTCCAGATGAAAATCTACAAGAACGACAAGGAGAAGCTCCTGAAGAGCTCCTACACCCTGACCAAGGAGACGCTAGTGGGCACCGAGCGGGGCGCCCTCCAGAAGCCCAAGAAGAAGCGGGAGAAGTCGGCCTACTGGGCGGTCATCCTGGTCACCGACACGGTGGTGTTTCAGGAGCCAGCGCCGTGGGAGCAGGGCGGCATTGGCATGGAGCTGCGGTCATGGGACACCGTGGTCAAGTCTTACTTCAGCAATGGTAAAAACATAATCTAAAACCTTTTTGTTTTTGCTTTTAAGGCCATCAACATCGGTCTAAAAATTGAACCACCGCTATCAAAATGTTCGAGAGGAGTAATGCTCATAGCGATTGTTGGCAAGGCATGCACATCTATATAGAGCTGGGTGTGATAGCATTGCAGCGTGAGCCGGGGCAGCCTTACGGTTACATGTATCACTATTTTTTTAGATTTCTTTCTAGAAAAACTAGCGCGTAAACAAGAACTATGGAATGACGTATGAATGACGTAACTACAAATGTTCGCTCTCCTTTTTTACCTAATTTGATATATCGTTTAAATTTTGTATATTGAAATGAAAATGGTTACGACATCGTCGCGTCGTGCGGCTTTGTTTGGTTTTTCTCTTTATGTGCTTGCCGAAAAGTAGGGTTAAAAACCGTACCGCCCACAGTCTGTGTTCGCC
The DNA here is from genome assembly GCA_037893245.1 of Crossaster papposus. NCBI lineage: Eukaryota > Metazoa > Echinodermata > Asteroidea > Velatida > Solasteridae > Crossaster > Crossaster papposus. The sequence continues at coordinate 100,858 of JBAIAA010000153.1, forward strand.
AAATATAACGACAGCGTTGTCATCTGCAAAAAGACACTTGCACAACCAGTCACGTTTGTTTATGGTGTAAATCGAGGAGTTTCCTTTGTTCCTCTCGAAAATTCCCTTTGTTTGTACACTAACTTTTTCCGACGGCTCTCTCTGGTTTTGTACACGAATCTCAATCGAGGCCGTCCTCGATTCTAACACTAACCCCAATTCACCTTCGTGTCGCCAGGTATGTGTCCTCCATTTACACCATAAACAAACGCTATAGTTCGTGACTTGCCATTACGACCGAGGATTCCCTATTGTGTTTTCCTTTATTCCTTTACTAAAACCTAACCCCATTGCTTTACGCTTATCTTGCCGATCGAGGACAAAGAAACCGTGCTGCGAGGATCTTTTGTTCCCATTGTTTTCTTTTGTATTTCGATCCTCGATCGCAAGGAAACAAGCACAGGTATACACACATCTAAAAACACACATTCCCCCCGTAAACCTCTTTCAGAGAGCTGGGTGGTGAAGACACTGAAAGGCTTCGTGGCACCAGAGTTTCAGATGACCCTGCACGTTACCCGTCACGCATTGAGTCTGGTCAGCATGAACCCGCCCAAGTGCTGCAAGCGATGGGAACTCTCCCGAGTCTCAGACTATTGGTCCAGGGACGGTATCTTTTACTTTAAGGTAGATGTTGCGTCCAGTACGGAAGCAGGTAAGTACAAACAAAACAGGAAAAATGGATAAGTCACTGCTGAATATAAAACAAATAATGTGACTGCATATTTATAAAAGCGAGAACCAGACTTTAATGGGATTTCACAGTATTTTAAGTAGAATGTGCAAATGCTACGACAGGCCTATAATACTGTACGCTACACTACACTACAACATACTACAAATTGTCGTGGTTTGTATTTATATTCGGCTATTCCCGTCATGATGAAGTCACAGTTTCGCCTCGAAAAATATAAATATTTGTTAAATATGAAAAGATATTTCAGATTTGTAGGTATGTAAGCAAAAATGTTTCATGGATTCGTTACAATTATTACATATTTCGGAGTTAATATAATTATGTCGAGGTATTTATGAACTCTCTTTTAATGATCGCTGTTCAACGGACGCTAGGAATTCGTTTCGAGTTTACTCTTTGTTCTAAATTCCCTCCTCAGATTTTGAAATGAAGGCCGAGTCCGAGTCTCACGCCAGACGCATACGGCTATGTATAGATAGAGTGCAAGCACCGAGCAGCATACAGCCGCTGGACCTTAGCAGCTCTGATCACGCACCGCTGCCGAGCGATAGGGCACCCTCTCCAGGTACGAAATCAAACGAAAAGACGAACAAACAGTTTTGCAGTTTTTTATTTATCATGCAGCCAATGGTGTTGCGGTGAGTGAGTTTATTTATTCTTTCTTTATATCACTTTCCCCTTTTATATTCCCTCCAGAGAGATACACTCCGTCTCCAACTCTTCAAAAGAAGTTCCCGACAATAGCGCCCTCACTGCTCAGCGGGGAAGAGCAAGTATGATTATTACGGCGGATGTAAAACGGCGGATGGCGCTATCTCTGTGCTCCAGTCGGATACAACATACGACGCATAATGTACCCGACCTGCGCCCGCTGATATTAATACGCCCACTACTACACCTGCGCACATGGCACATCCGAATGGCTACGACTTAATGCGCCAGGGCGGAGAAAGCACTGACCTCTATACATGGACAGATCATCATTGTTTCATTTTGAAGTCGGCATGCGGAGAAGTGCAACATGGCGGACCCACGACGTGACTCTGTGAGCCAATGAAATGTCCAGGTGTTGGTACGATACGTATTACGTAATGTTTATAATTACAAAATGTACAGAATAAATCCGCTGACCTCCACACCTGGATATTTTATTGGCTCACAGCAGTGACGTCTCGGGTCCGCCATGTTGCACTTCCAGTTCGCGCCGACTTCAAGTGTTAGCACAGCAGAATATGGACAATGGTCCGTCCAGGTGTAGAGGTCAGTGGGAGAAAGTGATGACAAGCCATAAGCGAGGTTTTTACGGCTGGCCGCCTCCAGGTAATTCAGATGCGGACTCACGACACTTTTTGTTTTTCTTCAATTTCCCGCTCATAAAATTTTGTGTGCGTTCCTTGGCAGCGGGGTTTCCATGGTGTCGAGGTGCAATTCTTATTGGAATGTAACTAGTGGCCCTGTGACCCAAAATGTCAGTCCCTATAAAACCTTGCCAAAAATGGTATGCATTGCATGCAATTTTGGACTGCATAGCGTGTGGAGAAAAGGCCTAATACTATTAAATTGCAACTTTGGGAACTGAGGCCGCGTACGTCCGGGTCGTAGCCATAGCCGTAAAAAACAATGCTTATAATCGATACGACATACAACCAGCCAACATTAAACATTAACGATAGGGTGTTAAAGGTTATTTATCGTTTATCAAAATATTAAAATTTCATAATTGTAATGCGAAAATGTCTTGTACATATACCTTGAAGAATCTCGGTAACAAAACTAAGTGCAATGTATTGTACATGTAAATAAATCCATCCATTAAATTAAAATAAAAAAAATAATTTTAAAATAAAAAAAAAGTTTAATTTTATATTTTGTCGAAGATTTTATAAATCCAATGCCTTGTTATAAAGGTTTCCTCTTTATCGTTTATTTAAAGCCCACATTAGAAAAAAAATTCCCAGTCTTTAAAGGAAAAGAGTCATTTTAAATCGGCTATTATTTCAATAGTTTTCCATTTCATTGTTAAGTGGTGAAAAAAAATGTACCGAGATTACAACATGTGTTTAGAAAACTCAACTTTTAATTTTAATATACTTTGTATAGGTTTTTCATTTAAATTCACCAACTCTCACATGCAATTTCGTCTGATAAAAAAAATCACACGCTTTTACCAAACAATTTAGTCATTTATCATTCAATTCCAATGTTTGGTCACTCTATTTAAACATTTCCGAGGGAATAATCGTTATATAGTACATATTAAATTCGTCTATATGCTGTTGCTGAAAGGCATGCAGTATTCAGATATCGAATTCGTCTTTATATCAATCAATTTCAAACTTACGCTAAGTGATCTAGTCTGGTGTGATTGAGTTAAGCATACAACAGATGAATTTATTTAACGTATCAAGTTTGAAATTGATTGAAATAAGGAGAATTCGATCTCTAAATATTGCCTTTCCGCAACATCTTAGACGAATTTGATCTGTAATGACGAATATTCTCGAGCCAATGTTTATAATAGAGTGACAAAACATTGGAATTATATGATAAATGACGGATTAAAATGTGAGAGATTGTGAATTTGCATGAATTTCTTTTTTTCAAAATAGCAGGGAAAACCTATATTACGTTGCCAAGTGTATCAAACGAATGTTGCATTGTGAACAAATATATCGACATCACAGCCTGTGTTTTGGAAACCTAACTTTTATTTTTAATACTATTCCGTTTCCAAGTCAAACGAATGTTGCATTGTGAAAAAAAATATCGACATCAAAACCCAACTTTTAGTTTTACACTACTATAGGTCAATTGCCACAACGAATAGAGTCCTGCGGTTGTTAAATTCACGTTCCGCACGCACGCCCATTTCTTATGTTGGCTGAAAAAACCTAAGCGACTAAACTTGACAATACTTTTGGGCAGATGAATGCAATTTGGTTCCGTGTGATTGCACTTTGAGGAAATTCATTTTAAGGTAGTCTGGTATTTTTCTGTTAACCGGTTGATAGTTGTGTGATGCCGCTCTGTCACAATAACGGCGTGTTTACTGTTCGGCAGACCTACATGTATAAAGAACGGCATTTACATGCAAAGTACATGTGACCAATGGTCAATTAAATTTAGAAAGTAAAACCCCCGACTTCCACGTTCAAGTTTAACTGCAATGTAATCGGTGCAAGTCCACACAAGCGACCAGCGCTAACCGTGTTTTTTCGAGGGGCTTAGTCGTGGTTCCGTACGGTATGACATCAGACGGAAGCGAGGATGATTGTGGCGGCGGGTGCACGCGTATCCAGGACGGGTTCCTGACCCTACACACGGCGAAAGGCAACAAAAAGGTAGGTCTAGTTTTAAACACTACATTGCTGTTGGTTCGCCTAAATAAAACAAATAGTAGCACAATGGGCATAACTGCCGTTTCAAAAAGACGTTCAGAGTCGCGCCAAACCTAATTAGTGAATGAAGTTTTTGAAAAGTTAGACAATTCTTTAAAAACAGAAGCGACATAATGCTCACGACGTCGAAAAACCGACTGTTTAATTCGGCAGTCCTTCAGAACGATGCTATAATTTATAGCAAACGTGACAAATTGCAATTTTTTGCTATCATTTATATGGCCCATAGTATTCCAAAAACATGTACATGTACATGTATATTTTATCTAACATGGCAGTCATTACGTTATTTTATGTACATCACATTTTACAAAAAGGTGTTGTGCTTGAGCTAATTTGGCCATCCGTTGTACGCTTTGGGGCCTACGTACTTATATCGTAGACATTTAGAAAAAATGCTTATATTACGTATATATTCAGTTTCTATTCTATAATAAGCCACTTTGGAGTTCCGACTGCGCATGTGCACAACAAGATTCAACAATTTTTCTCAAGGATATAAACACGGCAGACAAATGCACACAAGGCTATGGGGGACGTGGTAACCGAATCTGCATTCTGTGTATTTTCTTTTGAAATCGAAAAGACGATGGGCACTTTGTTCGAACAAAAGTTTGGCCACACAAAACACCTAAAAACACCAAAACGTAAACAAAAATATGTTACTTAGTAACTTTAAAACACGACGATCTCTTGAAATTTGCTGGTACCCCGCTATGCTTTTGCACGCAATCGATGAAATGTTTATATCAAAAGAAAAATCGTCAAATCTTCATGTGCGCATGTGCAATTGGAATACCTTATTGGCTTATTCAGTTAAACAAATATACTGGGGGATCCCCACTTCCTTACAAGCCATGCTTGTCAAAATAATACAGGTCAACAGTTTCTACATATACATGTAGTGGCATTCGTTTTGTTGTTACTGCACGAGGGAACAATCCCATGAATGAATCAAATAAATTGGACTGTTTCTGTAGTTTATTGTCCCGTGGTATGCAAGGTCATAGATATGCTTTCTGCCTGAAATATTATGGCTGCTATGTGGGCAAGCTATATTTCACTACCCGCTGTATACAAAGCCCCGCATAATCTGGAAAAAAATCTGTTAAATATCCGAAATTTTATGAACAATATAATTTATATCAAGAAACTTACATAAGAAAAAATATGAATTGAACTTATTGTTGTTATACAAGCCCAATACATGTATTTTGTTCTTCACTAAAAACAATTATCTTTTGCACTATTTTTTCCAGAGATGGGTGATGTTCCAAGGTGACACAAGTACAGGTAATTTTAAGCAGGACAGGGCAAAACAGGACAGGGCAAAACAGGACATGGCAGGGCAAAACAGAACAGGGTAGAGCATGAAAACACAGAACAGGACGGGATAGGGTAAAACAGGACAGAACTAGACAAAACAGAACAGGGCAAAACAGAACAGGGCAAGGTAGAGCATGAAAACACAGAACAAGACAGGACAGGGCAAAACAGGACAGAAGGCTAGACAAAACGGGACAGGGCAGGGCAAAACAGAACAGGACAAAACAGAACAGGGCAGGGTAGAGCATGAAAACACAGAACAGGACGGGGCAGGGTAAAACAAGACAGAACTAGACAGAACAGGACAGGGCAAAACGGAACAGGGCAGGGTAGAGCATAAAAACACAGAACAGGACGGGACAGGGCAAAACAGGGCAGAAGGCTAGACAAAACAGGACAGCAGGCAAGACAAAACAGGACAGGGCAGGGCAAAACAGAACAGGGCAGGGTAGAGCATGAAAACACAGAACAGGACGGGACAGGGCAAAACAGGACAGAAGGCGAGACAAAACAGGACAGAAGGCAAGACAAAACAGGACAGGGCAGGGCAAAACAGAACAGGGCAGGGTAGAGCATAAAAACACACAACAGGACGGGGCAGGGCAAAACAGGACAGAACTAGACAAAACAGAACAGAACAGAACAGGGCAAAACAGAACAGGGTAGAGCATGAAAACACAGAACAGGGCGGGGCAGGGCAAAACAGGGCAGAACTAGACAAAACAGGACAGGGCAGAGCAGGACATGGCAAAGCAGCAAAACACAGGACAGGACGGGGCAGGGCAAAACAACAGGGCATGGGCAAAGGAGAATAGAACAGGACAGAGCAAAAGAGAACAGGGAAGGACATGGCAAAACAAAACAGGGCAACACAGCATAAGGCAGAGCAGGCCAAAACAGGGTAGGGCAGAGCGGGGCAGAGCGGGGCAAAACAGGGGAAACATGGCAAGGCAGGGCAAACATGGCAAAGCAGGGCAAGGCAGGACAAAGCAGGACAGGACAGAGCAGGACAAAACAGAACAGGCCAAGGGTCAGGACCAGGGCGGCGCAATAAAGAGAAGGGCAGAAGGGAGCATGCAGGAGAGCAGAACATAGCATTCAGAACTGAAGTCTTACCCGAATTCGGTGAGCAACCACATCTAGCAGTTGAAATGTTAAATCCAATAAGTGTTAAATCAACATTTGTCAAAGTGTTAACAGTTCAAATGTTGAATTAACAGTTCAAGTGTTGGATTTAACATTTAAAAAGCTAGATTCAACACTTTAAAGTGTGGTCACTTACCGTACTCATGCAAGTTTTGTTTAGAGTGATACGCTAACTATAGCAAAAGACAAAGCGAGACGTGTAATGTATGCACTACCTAACATTTAAAGTCCCAACATTGTACCATTTATTGACATTTCCAACTTCGCTTAACAGGCCTCTTCCAACTCAAAATCTTCAAACATTCCAACGAGAGGATACTAAAGATAGCCCACACCATCTCCAAGGATGTCTTCGTTGGGATAGAGAGGGGAGATTTTGAAGGCTCCAGACGCGGCCAGAAGCCCGGCAAGACAGTCAGCTACCTTGCCATCTTACTAGTCACAGATACCATCCTGTTTTATGATGACATGACAACCTTGGTCAAATGGCACTCGGGTTTCACAAAGTACTTTCACAGTAGTGAGTTGCTTTTCTTCATACATTTGACGCGTCTCTTTAATTATTGATTATCAATGATATTAATTTTGACAAATAGCACTAAGGAGTATACAGAATGGCCCACAAAAACATACAAGCATACTTCCACTACCCCGGGGCCAAAACTACATACCAATGGATGAAAAATCTTTTTAAAAGAACAAAATGATACAACAATAGATTAATTTGGGGCGAGTAGTTTTAGCTCCAGACCCAGGCCCGTACGCAGGATTTTGTATGGGGGGGGGGGGGGGGGGGGGTGCAAATTTGTACTTGATGGGACCAACAATGGGACCAAAATATTTCGTGTGCCAGTTCCGTTATTTCTACATCAAAATACCATTATTTACCCCGAAAAATGTGGACCTTTTGGTAATTTGGGGGGTGCGTACGCACCCGTCGCACCCCCCCTGTGTACGGGCCTGAGACCCTATTTTGAAAAGCACAGTCAGAGATCCTTTTGCACTGAAAAATAACTAAACTATGCATGTCGTTTAAATCGCAGGCGCGGTTTAGTTATTTCTCGGTGCAAAAGGACCTATTGTGCTTTACAAAACTACTCCAAATTGAGATATCTCGGTATCATTTTTCTCCTGGAAAGATTCTCGATTCATTGTTATAGGTAATTTTGGCCTTAAAGTAGTGGAAGTATTCTTGTTCGTTTTTTTAAGGCCACCCTGTATAGCGTGGATATTTACGTATACATGTACATGTTTAGGGCATCCTTACTCGAAATTGAGACTTGTATACGTACTTGTAAAAGTGTAAAAACTTCCTTTTCTTCAAATCCAAAGCCAGTTGGGAAGTTGTGCCCGTGACAGGAGTGGCCACACCCGAGTCCACGGTTGTTCTCCACGTTACCCAGCATGCAATCTCGCTGGCAACCACCAACCCCCCCAAGCACTACCAGCGATGGCAGCTGGGTAAGGTGACGGAGTATGGGGTCTGGGGTGCCAGAGTATACTTCCAACTCGAAGGAGGCAAAGGTGGGTGTTGAAATGGGCAAGGGGGGTTTATGGCCGCTGCAACGAAACTAGTGATGCACCGAAACTTGGTGATGACGTATAGGCTCACAAGAATCATCAATAGCGATCAAATTTATTACTTGCGCGACAATATTTAAAAGTTATTTAGATATTTCCAAATGAATTAGAGATATCTCTAATTATTTAGAGTATCTTTAATTATTTAGATATCTTTAATTATTTAGAGATATACATGTATCTAGGTATTTAGAGATCTCTAATTCATTTTAATAGAGATACATGTACATGTATCGCTTATAACTAGAAAATATGTTTGCGCAAGTAATAAATGTCAAATAGACAAATTTTGTAAGCCTACAATCACCAAGTCTCGGTGTTTTTCTAGCTTTGTTGCAACTTGGCAAGGTCGAGATTAATTGCAAAGATCTATACCACTCAATTAAATACCAGTTTGTTTTTGGCCTAATTCTGTCTTGTTCACAACGATATCAATGGTTCCTCTGCAGTGTCGTGGAGTGTCATGGCCGGGTGGTTAAGAATCCGGTTTTCTGTTCTGCAGAGCGCAAGTTTGAGTCCTTAAGCAAGACAATTAAACCACTATTGCTTCGTCCTTCGGATGGGACGTAAAGCTGTAGGTCCCGTGCGTTGTGTAATGCACGCTAAGAGGAGGGGTTTGCCCCGGTGTTCCTGGCAGTGGCTGCAAAGTGCGCCGCTGATAGCGCCGAGAGAGTCATTTAACCAGTTCGCGCCGGATGACGTATATAAACGCAAAAATTCCCCCAAATTCAAAACGGATGACGCATAAACACGCCAAGTTCAAGTTCGGAAATGTATATCAGCAGCGCGCAAGGCCGGAAATGCGTGGGTGTGCTTCCCGGCACTATCAGCCTGAACACGCTTCGGATCGAGTTTCGTTAAAAATAATCCCGTCCGTCGGCTCGGCGATGTTAAAATAATTCCGGCGCGAACTGGTTAATGGCGGATACTTGCGCTTTACATTATTAATTACATTATTATTATTATTATTATGCCTTCCATGCCAGCACAAAATCTAGAACTACATGTATACATATATCTCACATCAATAGACTCGACCTTACATTTTCCAGTATACTTTGAGGTTAAGGCATCCACACCCGACCAGGCCAACAGAATCGGGGACACCATAAGCAGATTGTTACCCCACCTGGTCCCAGGAAAAAAGCGAAGAATATCTCGTGGTGAGTAAAAATTATGGATGGCAGGAGGAACCCTCCCGATGACTGTAGATTAATAATTTGTGAATCAGAAAAACCCAAAACATTAAAATGGTAAAATCCACCCTGAAATGACTTTACAAGTTCATTGTAATGAAACACATTGTGCGACTTTGTCCGGGGTTTCGTTGGAACAGGTCACATATAGTGTTGGTGCTGGAATTTGCAAGGATGCAAGCCAAATTTCTAGTAAATTGCACTATAGGGAGTTACAAATTATAGAAATTCTGTTTTGTATCCATCAGACAATTTCTCGACATCGCCTTTTTCCCCTCGACTGGAGATCACACACAGTGCCTCTGATGACAAGAAACGCGTTTTCAACTTTCCGCCTTCCCAACCACCACCTGACAGTCGGGCTGTTTCACCCGACTGTACTCCCCCGGCCCCGCCAGTCAGCCCCAGGCCAGCTTCAACCCTCTTATCAACGCCCACCCCCGGGTCACCACCAAAATCGCCTCGGTCGCTGAAATTCGCCCCCTTCCGGTGAACCCAAAGCCAGCCTTGTAGTCGATTGCAAACTCTCAAGTCAAGCCACAAGCTATTCCAAATTTCAAATAGTCAGGCAAATCAGTGTAAACATTTTTAAATTGATAATAAAAGCATGAAATTTGGCACACAGTCGGCATTCGTCATGAGAAAGATATTTTGCTATTGGGTCATTGCAGATTTGTCCTTTGTTGACGAAATAAAGGTAGAAAAACAAGCAATAGCAGCCATTAAAAAATATTGCTTGTTATTCTACCTATATTTAATATTCTAGGCTTCTTATGAGGGTGCATTTCATGGCGTGAGCACAAGACCAAAGAGCAGATTTACGGAGACATTCCACCTATCTCTGATATTGTTGCTCAACGTAGAGTACGCCTTGCTGGCCACTGCTATCGTGCTAAGGATCAGGTCATTTCGGATGTAATATGCTGGAGACTCCCATGCCCTAATAGAGGACGAAGACCTCTCAACTACATAGATGGGATTGGCAGGGACACACAATATGAAATTGAGGACCTTCCAAACATCATGAGGGATAGAGATTACTGGCGCGGTGTTGTGAACGGAATTGCGGCCGCTAGATCATGATATTAATATTCCAAGGACAAATTTGCAATAGCCCAAAAAAACAAACATCTTTCTCAAATGTGGAATTCTATCATATTTTGCACCAATCTGCCCAACTACATATACAAGGAACTCTGACAAAAGCTTGGCTGTGTAATAAGCCTTTGTACTGAAGACTGAATTAATCAGGATGTTCAAACAATAACGAGAGGTTTAACCTTACTTCATAGGTTTTGTACCGAATTTGCATTTACATAGATGGTAACGAGTCCAGTAAATCCAGTTATTATATATAACTTATCACAGGAGTGTAGTTCTTAAGTAAAGCGATACTTTTGATTAGATTGGTAATTTTTTTTAGTGAAGTCAAGCTTGACAGTAGTAGTACAACATTCGAATTTACATTTTCAGCATGATGAAATGCAACAGAAGGCTGAGAAACCCCCTTTCTAGTAGTAGTGGTGGTTATTGTGTCTCGGGAATCTCAGATATTCCTTTACGGTTTGTTTTTTTGGACCAGGGTGTGTTAATACCCAGACAGGCGTTCCAGAGTCTGGCTGAAAATTTTTTTAAAATCAAGTCACTTCCGAGTTGCTCGAACAACTCCAGAAGTCGATCTAGCTCGCCTCATCAATCCTAATTGTTTCAGGCATTGGACTTAATTCACTCATTGCTTTTTAGACATGATATACTGTGTTGAAACACCACTGAACTGCTGGTTGATGGACTTCGTAGCACACATGGATATGACTACTGCTGGACGAGTATCGCGAGTATTTAGAAGTAGTTTATGCTACTGGTTGTATTACTCGTGAGTGTTCATCTACTCGAGAACATGTACGAGTAGAAGCATCGTACCTGAAGTAGCAATTTGTTTTTTACCAAGTCCCCGCAAAATCCAGCAAAGTAGGGGCTGGATTTAAGAACATGGCAAGATTAGGGTTTCTATACGCGAATAAAATTACAATAATTTGAAGAAAAAAAACCTTCTCAATTTCTTTTTTTTTCTTCTTCAAGCTGATGCTTGAAATTTTATTCTATATACATCTTTATAAGACATGGAAACAAGAGTTCAGGAGGAGTTGTTGTTGTTTAAGACGGTCCCTTCAACATATCTCCAAAGGGCCCCATGGACAAGTGCACTTGCCTTCACAATGCATTGCGCCATTGACTTGTCTGGTTTCCCATCAGTCCAAAGGTCACAGTTAAGTTAAGAAGTTGGTGTGAAAGGACGTCACTCCCGTCGCTCTTGGTTTGGTGCCTCACTTGATTTCTTTAACCTGGAGACCTGAACAAAAATACAAATAAAGGGACTGTATAAACTTATGGTGGTTATCTTGACAATAACAAAATTAATCAGTTTTAACTACATGCATAGGTTTACTCGGTCAATTTTGGCAAATAAGCGTCCAATTTTAATCACCACGCCATTGCTGCTCCAAACCGTCATTCCATTTTGTTTCCCCGGTACACAAAAACAATCTTGCGTCATGCGATTTACACAAATAAACTATCCACGTTAAACAATCCATGCCATTAAACAGCATTTAAATTTGCAAACAAATTTGAATGTCTCTAAAACGAAACTGAACGTTAAGGAGGAGCTCGGTGGTCGCCATTTTGCCTCAGATGATGATGATGTCATTGATGCTGCGGACCATTGTCCGTGGGGCTCAAGGCGATGGCTACTACACAGAAGAGATCTGAATGCTCAGCTGAACTAAGCGCGTTTAATCAGTTCGCGCTGGAATTATTTTAACATCACTGAGCCGACGCGCGGGTTTATTTTTAACGAAACTCGATCCGAAGCAGGTTCAGACCACCAGTACCAGGAAGCACACCCTCGCATTTTCGGCCTTGTTCGCTGCTGACAGACATTTCGGGCCTTGCTCGTGGCATGTTTATGCGTCATCTGTTTTTAATCTGGGGAAAACTTTGCGTTTATATTCATCAATCAGGTGAACTGGTTAAATGTGTTGAAAAATATATCTCGACCCTTTCTACCTTTGTCCTTAAACTTATCAACTACCCCTTGTAACTAGGCACCTCCTAAATGCAACAAACTCCTACAAAAAAACCCCTTGGTTTATTGATTAACCCTAACTCCCTACCCATTTTTACTTACACATAACCTGAATCCTGCAAAATCCTCCAATTCCTAAATTGTTAAAACTCCAAGTAACCTGAATCCTGCAAAATCCTCCAATATTGGTCACTGGTGACCATACAGCCTGTATCCTGCAAAATCCTGCAGTCTTGCCCTGGCTGCAGTCAGTAAAAACCCAAGTAACCTCAATCCTGCAAAATCCTGCGATGCATCAAACTCCAAGTGACCTCAATCCTGCAAAATCCTTGTGTGTCACATTCAGCCTGATAACCTGAATCCTCCATATTCCTGCAGGGGTAAAACCCCAAGTAACCTCAATCCTGCAAAATCCTGCAATGCATCAAACTCCAAGTGACCTCAATCCTGCAAAATCCTGCATTTTGCAATGAGGAATTTGGAGGATTTGGGAGGGTTAGGGTTAAGGATCTAGAATTGGAGGGTTCGGGTTAAAGCAGATATTACAATCAGAGAAGACAATCATTCCTTTACCTGGAGGAAGAGACTGCTTGAGTTTCTCGGCCTTCTCAGTGTCTTTGATGACCAGAGTGTACAAGAAGCGACTGCATCGCACCTTGAACTTGACACAATCCTTGTTCTTCTTGATCTTCACAGCTGTTAAGAAAAAGAAAAGATTAAGAGATGTTACCGTAGCAATAATTGGAATAGATGTTTAACCCCAATCCTCTAGGGAACCTATTGGCCCATTTAACCTTGATCTTCTTAAACTCTCCAAACCACCCGGTGGTTTTTGAAGGATTAAGGAAGAGTTAGGGTTAACACTTACACTTTGCATCCTTTCTCCTGGCCGTCAGGAGCAGGTCCTTGATCTCGTGAATCTCTCTTGGCTGCAATGAAACAAAAAAGATTATAATTACTCCGGTGTTACACAACGAAAGCCTTCCACGGCATCACTTTTAAGATCATTCTGGAAATTCTTTTATTTATTGTTTATATTTATTCTTTTATTTATTGTTTATATTTAAGTAGCTAGACAACCCTGACAATAAAATTGGTTGATTTTCGCGTCGACGTAAAATACGGTCGACTTCCCGCGTAGACTTGTTTCAGCCGCTTTAATTGACAATCATCACGCGCTCGGGTGACGCACTGTTTTTGTTGTTTTACGTAACTTCACTATAGCCATGGTTATTGTTCATGGTTGACCAACGAGATGGAATGTCTGCATTAAAAAATAAAACCTACCATTTTGAATGTTGATGTTGACTCCTAATGAATTTGTCAATGACAGAGGTAGATTTTCCTGCAGAAAAAAAAAGAAGAAATTTGACAATGAATAGGTAATTTTTAAAATAAGCAAAATTAGTGTTCTCCATATTGGTGGATTTCGGGGACTTGGCCCTGCTAGAGTGGGAGCACAAAACATTTAGTCATGTGAAAGCGCCGGAACATTCGACCTCATGGAATGAAAGAATGTGACAGGGCATCACAAAAATGCATTGCTGCCAGGTCTAGGGCACGGCCTAAGCTCGAAAATGACATAATATGCGCTGTCGTTACCGTAAATCCCGTTTTTGACAACATGATAATATTACAAATGTGGTCTCTACACCCCTTTTCATGCTCAATCTTTACGTTGAACACCATTGTGGTGCCAGAAGATGTGTAGTTTATCATGTTTCACCTCAACTTGCGACACCATTACTAAAAACCTGTATATCTTGTAATTGTACATTACAATACATGTACCACAAAAGTCATTTTAATATTATGGTAATGTCAACTGACACTCGCAACTGAAGTTGACATCATTGGGCTCACTGTGAGATTGGAGGCAACAATCAAATATATTCCAACGTCGACCGGTCTTCCTGACAAACAACTCTAGGACATTTGTCTTTAATGTTTTATGGGACTAGGCCCTTTATTTTCTACTCTTTTAAAATATCTCCAGAAAAAAGACTCCTCTTGGCTCTTCGTTGGCAGTCTTCCTGTCGCCTGCTAGTGCTATGTTGTCGCTCCTGTGATTAGAAGCTGTGCTGGCTCCAAAATTTAAAAAAAAGGTGTGAAAACGCCCCAATTATTGGGTCTAGCTCCACTCCATCGATTCCACTGAGGAGCCGCTGAGCTGCCTCCACTTTATTGATTCCTGTGAGAAGCTGTTGTGCTGGATCTGCTCCATCGATTCCTGTAGGAAGCAGCTTTGCTGGCTCCGCTGCATCGACTCCTGCGCGGAGCAGCTTTGCTGGCTCCGCTGCATGGACTCCTGCGCGGAGCAGCTTTGCTGGCTTAGCTGCATCGACTCCTGCGCAGAGCAGCTTTGCTGGCTCCGCTGCATCGACTCCTCCGCGGAGCAGCTTTGCTGGCTCCGCTGCATCGACTCCTGCGCGGAGCAGCTTTGCTGGCTCCGCTGCATCGACTCCTGCGCGGAGCAGCTTTGCTGGCTCCGCTGCATCGACTCCTGCGCGGAGCAGCTTTGCTGGCTCCGCTGCATCGACTCCTGCGCGGAGCAGCTTTGCTGGCTCCGCTGCATCGACTCCTGCGCGGAGCAGCTTTGCTGGCTCCGCTGCATCGACTCCTGCGCGGAGCAGTTTTGCTGGATCCGCTGCATCGCCATCGATTCCTGTAAGCAGTTTTCCTGGCTCCGCTGCATCGACTCCTGTAAGAAGCAGTTTTGCTGGATCCGCTGCATTGACGCCTGTGAGAAGTGGCTTTGCTGGCTTCGCTGCATCGATAAAGGTTGACTTATAAAGTCTCCCTTAACGCTAACGTAAAGGAACGTTCTAGAATACATGCCTATCGTGTGTACAATTACATGCGGTGCAATAATTATATTCTAAACCTTTTCTTATTTTTATTCATCAATACTATTACTAGTATAATATATATAAAAAAACTATCAAGATGGATTAGTGATTTATGTCTTCAACTTCCACACAACGTAAACAAATTCATACGATCGACTCTCATATAATGAGCAATTTAACCGATTGAATTGAGCCAGTAACGCATCCACCAACCTATATTAACCCTCTGCACGAAAAGACTGATCGGATTGCGGATATGCATATCATTCTAATATCATAAAATGCACATCAAACTAAAGGGAACCCGCGAAAAAGCCGAGTGCCAGTATTCAAGTACGTAGCCAGTCGACAGAGGGCGCTATACTGTAAATATGCTCGCATTATCGTTATTTTTTAAAACATTTGCTGAAACAATTATTAGCTGGATGATGCCGCGCCTAGCCTACGCAGTCGCCAACGCGGAAATCAGGGGAATCTGTCAATTGCGCCCTCTTGTGTTCAACATTGTCCAGTCGTATTTCTTCAATAGTATGGTTCCCCCATTTTCGTGTGGCTCACGTTAATAATGCACTGTAACAATTCTGGGTTTCCGACCGTCGTTAAAAGTGTGCCTATCACGCCGGAGACCTCGCATTGACAATCTTTCCTTATTTTGACATAAAAAGCTACATTTTTGAAATGCCTTCAGACAGAAAAAGGTGTTGCATTTGTAAGTCTGGTGTAAGTAGTAGATTTTATGCGACAGCTAAATACAAAGATGACCTTCAGTCTTGTTTTTTGCTTCAAGAAGAGAGGGAGGGTTTTCTGTGTGCTTCGTGCACGAGGTGCATTCTGAAATTTCGTCAAAACAATTCACTGAATTTCAAGCATCGTACAGCTACAGATTTCAGGATTCAATCTAAAAAACGCCAGGTAGGGACACAGCGCGTTAGTACTGTAAAAGAACAAGAACAGGGGGCTAGCGCAGATGCGGACAGTTCAGAGGAGGTGGATAACTTAAAGGGACAAATCGAAAAACTTGAAGCAGAAAACAAACGACTGGAAAAACTTGAAGCAGAAAACAAACGACTGAAGAATTTTGAAAAACATGTCAGTGAGCAACTTGGGGTGGATAGTTCAATTGGGGTACAACAACTTAGATCAGAGGCTCTCAATTACATTGTAAAAGATTCACAGACTCAGGACCCTGATATTCTCAAAATTGAGGGCAAAATTGGGCGCGCAAAGCTTTATGTTCGGGTTCCTGTAGCTGAGGTAGGGAGTTCTGCTTGTAAGAGAACACTCAGAAAGAGGAGCCAAATCATAGAGAAAGTAGAGACCATGGTTTCAGGTGGTGCATCTTTTGGTGAAAGATGTGGCCTTGCACGTAGGCAAAGTTCCTCATCAAGTTCAGAACAAACTTCTTCAGCTGCAAGATCCCCTTCTCATGCTAGTACTAGTACTACCACAATCTCCGACATTGCTGCTCAGCGCTCGGCAAATATGGGTATACGGTAGCATCTAAAGCAGCGGGTTTAAATGTATGCACTAAGTTTTCAAGGGATACAGTCGATGGGTTGCGCAGTCTGATGCCGGAGACAATGTGGACACTAATCAAAAACAGAATCGAGATGGAAACGGGTCACAAACTTATGGGAACACGGCAATCAATGCGTTCTTCAGCAGAGCTTCCTTATGAGTTCGAGTATGGCAAATTCGATGGGAGTAGTGGGAAAACTGTTCACTTCACTAGGATCGTAAATGTTGGAAATCTAATCACTAACATGGTTACTGAACAGGTTAAACAAAATCACCTTGTTGAAAGCTTTGACAACACTTTGTGGTTTCACGTGTCTGGCGATAAGGGGGGCAATACTACCAAATTGGTAATCCAGACTCTGAACTCGAAGGATCGCCACTCTGTAAGGTCACTGAAAATAATGGGAATTTTTGAGGGTGGAAAAGATGACAGGCCTAACATTGAAGCGGCTTTTAAGCCAGTATTTGACGACTTGCTGAAGGTCACTGGGGATATTGCAAGGCTACAGCTTCCCCGCCCCAACATTGATGACACCGAACTCTTGTACACAGATGACATGGTTCAATCAGTCGATGAAAAGCTGGATTTCACTCCACTCGAGGAACTAAATCCAGACAACAGGTTCATTAGTCCAAACTGCAGGTATTGCCAGTGCTCTTCGTCTTCATCTGAAGCAAAGAATCCAACAACTTTGGAAGTCCCTAAAATGTATACAAAATGCAAACTGACTTGGGGTGGAGATTGGGAATGGATTGCCAAGATTCTTGGTTTGTCGGGGCCAAATGGTCATCACTTTTGCCCACACTGTCTAATCACACTCAAAGATGTGAAAAAAGGTAAACCGCATGCGCTGCACATTCTTGAAGAATTCAAAGATGACGATGAAGACAATGGCATTTCTGCAGTAGCTCAAAGAAAACTGTCAACCTGCCATGCAAAAGCCACAGAGTTTCAAGACGGTGGTGCAATAAAAGAGAACGCCAAAAATTACGATAACTGCATTCAACGGCCGCTTGTGGGTACTGAGGGCTATGTCATAGATCAGATTTCAGTCAGCCCCTTGCATATTGGCTTAGGGCTAGGTTTGCAGTTCTATGAAATTGTGGAGAATAATGCAAAAAGTTTGGACAAAGCGGTACTAGAAAATCATGGGATATACAATGGGACTGATAAGTTGTATGCGCGTGTTGAAGACCTTAGCAAGGAACATGAAGAATTGTGCAATTCAAAAAGGGAACTTGAAATCGAACTTGTGGCTAAGCATGACCAGGTTGCTCAGGCTAAGACAAATAATCCCAACCACTTCACAAAAAATGATCGAAAATACACCGAGAACAGTGCACTTGCTAAGGAATCTAGGAAACTGGTTCAACAACTCATTACAGACATCAAGGAAATCAATCGTAGGGTTCAACACTTGAATAAGGATTGAAATTGACAAAGAAATTTAAAATGTCACTGGGCCATTCGTGACTAAATTCAAAAAGGTCTCAGAAGAAGTTGGAATTAGAAAACAGTCTTATCATGGGGGATCACTGATTGGCCCTGATGTACATAGGGTTTTGAAGAACTGTCAGAAATTTTCAGACATTTTTCTGCCAGTTCTAATAGACACTACAACAGAATGCAAGTCATTTGGCTCTCAAGAACTGTCCAATAAAGTACTAACTATGTTTCAGAAGTTCAAATCTTGTTATGACTTGTACACACTCAACAGAATGCTTTGTAAACATGAGGTGGAGCTACTAGCCTTGCGATGTTCCGAGTTTGGTTGCTGGTTTCCAGTAAATTTCCAGAGTTAAACCTCAAAAGAAAGTTTCATTTATTGACAGTTGAAGCCCCTCGACAAGCACGACGCTTAGGTACTGTTGGCATGATGTCTGAGCAGGCAATAGAAAGTATCCATGCAAACCTAAACAAATATGAGCGCATGTATTGCACAGTACGCCTTCCTGCTAAGCGACAGAAACTGCAAATCAGACAGCATGCCCAGTACAGCTCACCCAAACTTGCACATCTAAAGTTGTAAATATTAAGGATAGACTGATCCAGTAAGCCTTAGCCACAGCCTGCGCATGTTGGAATTCGGCATGCATACTCCTTTAAAATTTAATGCGCGCATCATACAATTGTGCTTACTTCATCAGTCTCATCCGTGTAATCGTTAATTCAGTATTGGATAATTAAGTATTTTATTTTATCGTTTATGCATGAAGGTACATGTTTACAAGTTATTTCATTTTCCAAAAATTGCATTTACTCCAAATCAGCAAAGTGAGAGGTACTTTGTTTAAAGGTTGTGGTAAGTCTTGGGGTATCCAGTTATCACAATTTACTCTCATCTTGGCGTTTATGGATCTAATGCAAAAAAACACAAAAACAAACAAACAAACCACTTACAACCCTAAATGCCTCTCATTGTTTGAGTGAACACTGTGAACTAATGATAAATACAAGAAAATGTTGTCACTGCATGGGGGAAGCGTGGGCATTCAAAATTAAATGATGATGATTGTGATTTGGCAAGATAAGGGCGGTTCGAATTGTCAGTGCTGCATATCTTTTCTTGGATTATTGCGCACGACATAGCCATATATCACACAGATCTGAATTTAAAAAATCTTGTTACCAAAATTAGGTTTAACCAGTTCGTGCCGGATGACGTTTATAAACGCAAAGTTTTCCCCAAATTCAAAACGAATGACGCATAAACACGCCAAGTGAGCAAGGCCGGAAATGTGTGGGTGTGCTTCCCGGCACTATGGGCCTGAACCCGCTTCGGATCGAGTTTCGTAAAAAAAAAAAATCCCACCCCTCGGCTTGGTGATGTTAAAATAATCCCGGCACGAACTGGTTAAATGGGGAGATGTATTTTTTAAATTTTATTCCAATAAAAAAACTAGGAAAAATCAGGTTCAATGAACACACTTTAGCCAAACCCTATCTGTTCTCATCAAAGCCACACCAAACTAAGGCAGAAGGTTGAGGATTGTGGCAAAAATGGCGTTTAATTTTTTTTAGGATTTTGGAAGATTGAGACTTTGAAGAAAAAAACGATTTGAGGAGTAAATGGTCATTCGGCCCGAGATGGTATTGAAAGATTGGTTTGACTGTCATGGGCCGGGGTGTGGTACGGTATAGGTTACTGGTATGGATCTACATGTATTGTCCGAGTAACCACCCCCCATGCCCAACACAACAACCGGTACTCAATGCCGAGTCGTCCCACCGCCGGGTCGTCCAGCCGCCGAGTTTCACCATCGCCGTCCTACCAGATCCAGCATTCGGTGTCCAGCATTCGACCCGACCAGCAGAAAAACAAAACAAAAAACACAATATTCCCTAAACACCCCTTTTCATATACCCACCCCTTTACCTACCCACCCCTTTTCCAAAGGCATGATTACAAATCTTGACATTACAAGTACAACACCTTGTCAATTCAAATGTACATGATATAAGCCGAGACATTACCACCCCCCCCCCCCCACCCCCCACCCAAAACCCCACCACCCCCCACCCAAAACCAAAACCCATCACCCGAAACGTCTTCATCGCACTTTTTAATACGACTATACGAACCATAATTCAGCACGCGTTACTGCATCTATTTCGTGAAGAAGACCTCGAGGCAAGGTCCGCCATTTTAAAAAAACATACGACAACATAAGGTCTATTGTTGATCGCGATCCCGCAAAGCATGATGTGTAGAAAAGGGAGCAGTTTTGCACTAAACCAAGCTTTTCGGCCCGCTATGCCTTCTCAGCAAGCTCTTTGTTATTTTCATTATTTACTACAACACCTCTGGCCCTCAAATACGACGAGAATTGGTCTTCTTTTTAGATTTAGAAATTTTGTGACGACATATTTTCGAGTGGTTCGCCGTGCGCGCGATGCTCCCTTTCTTGCGTAGCGCAGGGCGCCACCTGTTGAAATCAACCGATCGACAATAGACCTTATGGGTCAGATTCAGCAGTTGATCGCCCTAAAATTCATTCATTTTCAAAACAAAGGCAGTGAGTTTTGTTTTACCAAACAACAATTTGCGTTAATATAATATGTCTAATTTAATTTAAGGTGGTTTTTGACCTGCCGATAAAGCCCATTTACCCAAAATGAGGAATTTTCTATGGTTACACCTCTCCCAAAAAAGAAAAAATAATATACACAATACATGCTACACGTACAGGGGACGATTCGGCAGTGTATTTTTTGGTGTTGGCGGAGTAATATTGCTAGGTTACAATTGGAACTACTTTAAAATAGCATATTTTTAAATTATAATTACATTTCAAGCGGTGACAACTATTGGGATTGTGTTAAAATGCGGTTTTTGTGAAACATATAAAATGATGACGTCATCATTTAAGCTTAAAACAAAGGATGCGGAAGCATGGTTTTGAGGATCTATATCGTGTAAAGGGCAGGACAACACTAATGCAAAGACGGTATAAAGTGGAGGGATACTAGGTAACAAGTCTCTACCGACTCTGTTTACAATGCCGATTTGAGGAATTTTAGGAGTTATTACCCAAAACGTTTCAACTTTTGTGTTGTAGTGACGTCATTATAATTACAAAATATGAATACCCATATAAAATGTTCATGGTGACCCATCATTTTTTTTTCTTTTTCTGCAAGGTAGCCAGTAGACTTGATGACAAGTCGTTAGATAGTCGTGTTTAATCCGTGAATTTCAGTCGAAATTCATCGGCACGGCTGGTTTAAGACTAGTAACGTGCCGAGTTGTATGGTGGCCCTGAAGGGACATCAAAGACGCGAATTTCATTTACGACATCACATACTGTTTCACGACATCACATAATTTTGTTTACGACATCACATATATTTTTACGACATCACATATTTTTTTTTACGACATCACATATTTTTTTACGACATCACATAGGTTTTTTTACGACATCACATATTTTTTTACGACATCACATAAGTTTTGTTTACGACATCACATATTAAATCTACGACATCACAAACTTGTATGTACGACATCACATATTTATTTACGACATCACATATTGCATTTACGACATCACATACTGCATTTACGACATCACATACTGCATTTACGACATCACATACTGCATTTACGACATCACACAATTCGTTCACGACTTTTTATTCACGACATGCATGCATAAGTCGTGAATATTTTTGTCGCGAATTTTTTAGTAGTAGCTTAGGGCGTCGCGGCTGACCCTGCGGCCTC
The DNA here is from genome assembly GCA_037893245.1 of Crossaster papposus. Lineage (NCBI taxonomy): Eukaryota > Metazoa > Echinodermata > Asteroidea > Velatida > Solasteridae > Crossaster > Crossaster papposus. The sequence continues at coordinate 122,921 of JBAIAA010000153.1, forward strand.
GATGTTTGCTTGCGCTGGGTATGATTGCATTCCTTTCCTCTTCTGAGAGTGTAAGCACAACCGCGGTGAGATATTAAGGGGCTTGTACGGTGTATGTAGTGACGACCCACGTTCAAAAGTGAAGTTAGTTTTGTTTTGTTTTGAATGGTTGGCTACAAATTAAATAACATCGTTATCTCTTCATTAAATCTTGTCAGTGTACCATTTATTCCCGTTACAAATCTGCTTCCCTTTTTCTTCAGCAGATCGAGGACATCATGGGATTGGAAGTTTTGATTCCAAATTTTAAGAAGGAGGAGGTACGTCAAACTTTCATTTGTGTTTAAAGTATACTTTTGACCGCGTTATTGCAATTGGTTTTTAGTTTTTTGTATTGCGATGGTTTAACCTTGTAGTTATTTTATATCGGGAGATATAGCCCGCTGCACCACCTCTCCGCTTTTCGGCCGTCCGGTTTACGGAACGATCAGCTCGATGTTTACCATGTTTTATTACCCCGGAAATGTGCGATCTGTTTTGTTTGAGTATGAGATTATTACCCCGAAATACATCTATAGTCAAACCAACAAAATCCCTTTTCTGTTTGCTGACTTTAGCCTGACGTACGTGAACTCAGTTTCTGTAAGATATTGCTTTTTATTATATGACCCAATATGCGGGATAGTTACTAGATGGTGTATAAAATAACTACACAAAGGTTAAACCACTCATTGCAATACAAACAAACTAAAAACCAAAACTAATAACAAAGTATACTTTAAACAAAAATGAAAGTTTGACGTACCTCGATCCTCCTTCTTAAAATTTGGAATCAAAACTTCCAATCCCATCCCCCGAAGGATGTCTTCGATCTGCTGAAGAAAAGGGACGCAGATTTGTAACGGGAATAAATGGTACACTGACAAGATTTAATGAAGAGATAACGATGTTATTTAATTTGTAGCCAACCATTCAAAACAAAACAAAACTAACTTCACTTTTGAACGTGGGTCGTCACTACATACACCGTACAAGCCCCTTAATATCTCACCGCGGTTGTGCTTACACTCTCAGAAGAGGAAAGGAATGCAATCATACCCAGCGCAAGCAAACATCGAGGCCGCAGGGTCAGCCGCGACGCCCTAAGCTACTACTAAAAAATTCGCGACAAAAATATTATGCATGTCGTGAATAAAAAGTCGTGAACGAATTGTGTGATGTCGTAAATGCAGTATGTGATGTCGTAAATGCAGTATGTGATGTCGTAAATGCAATATGTGATGTCGTAAATAAATATGTGATGTCGTACATACAAGTTTGTGATGTCGTAGATTTAATATGTGATGTCGTAAACAAAACTTATGTGATGTCGTAAAAAAATATGTGATGTCGTAAAAAAACATATGTGATGTCGTAAAAAAATATGTGATGTTGTAAAACAAAATTATGTGATGTCGTGAAACAGTATGTGATGTCGTAAATGAAATTCGCGTCTTTGATGTCCCTTCAGGGCCACCATAGAGTTGCGACAGATCTAACTTCGAACTCTGCACATTGGGAACGAGGCAACCGCAACCTCCCCCGTGTACATACCGAGTGGACCGCGCGCTATTACCGACTTGGCACCAATTAAGTCTAGGTAGCCAGAGGATTGTAGTTTGTCACCATTAAAGTCCCGGATGTGCTTATAGTGCCTGAAGTCAGTTAATTCATTCATAAAATGTCTTATGAATATTCATATTTGCGCTATTTCTTATGCCCGCTGTGAAAAGCCCGCCCTCTGTTGGTGAGTTTGGACAAAACCAGATTGCCGCACGCGGGCGTAATTGCGCGGCTCGTTATTTACTTAAAATAAGTAAGACATTTCCTAATAATTCGGTACCGTAGTAATTTTTTTCGATATCTGCAAATTGTGTAGGCCCCTGCCCTATATCCTAGTCCGAGTAACTTGGACCCAAAAATCACCTTTTTCAACATTTGGACATGGTCGGGTGAATATCACGCGACCGTGACCATGTCCAAATGTTGAAAAAGGTGATTTTTGGGTCCAAGTTACTACTCGGACTAGCCCTATCCTTCCTTTAAGTTTAAGGCAACAACTTCAAAATGTATAAAAAGCATGTGAAAAGTTAAAATAAATTAAAAACCTTGCATCTTTTCCTTTATTTTAAAATTTGAATGCAGAAAGTGCAAAAAATGTGTGAGCGAAAATAAAAACGAAAGTACGAATCTTATGCAATGCAATTTGAAAGGTACGCTACTCAGTACCCCAAGGACGAGTAGCCAGGAATTTTCTACGTACGAGCGGAGTTGTCCCGAGTACGAGTTGGTTCGCGTACGAGTTTACCTGTTTCCGATATGGGGAAGGGGTTTGAGGGAAGGGGTTTGAGGGAGGGGGTTTTCCCCCTCCTCTTTGCATTTTTTGGAATATTAAAGGTCTTCAGACGCGATCTGGTGGAATATTTTGCAAGTTTCATGACATATAATTTGATACCAAGTTTTCACGAGGTATAGTGACCCCAATTACCAAGTTTTCATTAAATATTAATTGACTGTGAAATGATATCCTGGCCATGCATTGGAGTAGGCTCGAACGTTTATACGATTCTGACGGATTCTGATTATTATTATTTATTCGGCCAACTAGCAACATACAACAAGCAATTCACAAAAAAAACAAACAGATTTATTAACTAAACAAAAACAATCCAATTCAAGCCGGCCAGGATTGACAAAAGTATAATCAAACACTTTGACTCGAAAGCCTGTCAATCCTTATAATTACTCGACTGGTATTGTTTTAACTTTAAGGGCTGATGAGAATGCAAGCGGATCAGAAAGGCATTGAAGAAATAGCCTGCAAAAAAAAATAGGTTTTAAATATTTTTCGACACAATTTTTTGACGGTACCAGTTGATTTGTAGTGGCCGCGTGAGGTCGCTATTAAATCGCGACGTATTTTTGCTCTATGCATGCTAAAGTATTAAACTGCAGCGCTCGGCTGGATTTCTGACAAATAAACGACGATGGCCTTTGCCGGCCAAGGCTAGCGTAACTGGTCGGACGGCATTCGCGTAGAAAATCATTCAAGTGACGCGAGAAGTGGGGGGGGGGGGGGGGGGGGGATACCTTCAAATCGCCCAGTACGGATGGTACATATACATGTTGGGGACGACAACCAGTGTCCATTTCGGTTCTTAAATCATAGAGCAAAAACAAACGGGAAGAAAACTCGCACCACTTTTCACTTTGTCACTAACCTACTTTTAATCATAATTTTTTAATCATAACACATACAAAAGAGGAGTAAAATACATTTCTTCGATAATTCTTCATAGATCACATAATTAATCTCAAGCCCTCAAACAATCTTACTTTAAAGGATAAAAGTTATTAAAATCAATTAATCCTAAACCTGCTTAAGTCTGTCCCTGCAGAATACAACAGCATACCCATGTACCAAACAGCAAACCAATTGTTGTTGTTGTTGGTGTAGGTTTTGTTGGCACGTATGTCACATTGAAATGTGTCTTTGTGCCACTAAACCATGGAGAAATAAGTCACTTATTTGACTTATTTCTCCATGCACTATTCAGCGATCGCTTGCAGTGTGGTTGGAGACGGTATCTATCAGGTGACGAAAAACTAGAAGAATCGATACTACAAAATTATAGAAAGAGCAAAACAATTATTTTCAAATATTTAAAATCAACTGTGGCGAATTGATATCGACGACATTACACTTTACATGTGCACTTTGCTATGGGGCTACTAATTACGAAACAGTTGACCCTACCAGGCTCCCATACAAAAAGCACACGTGCAAACAAAGTGAACTCCATAGGCTCAATGACCTGGCCAATTTACACCTATAGAATCGAAGTTTAAACCTTTGTTGAATGTGGTTGGATTTAGCAGGGCCAGAGTGCAGATTACTGCAGAATTAAACAAAATAAGAATTCATACAGGCATTGAGGGATATACAAACCGACAAATAAAATCAATTTTACGAGACTATGTCACTCTCAAATACCAGCTTCACTTTCTTCACACTCCAAAATCCCACTAAAGTGACTAAACTAGCTGGCTAACAAAAGTAAAAAAAGTTAATATTAAGATACATTATGCAAACACAATTTTAATAAGGACAAAAGCCACTAAAATACTTAAAAAATCCGCTCGCATGAAGAATAAAAACCAGGAATACATCCATGACTGATAAAAATTAAAAGTATGGCAAAAAGTACAACTTGTTTAGATTTCATTTGTATAGAATGAACCTGCATGTTTAGAAACTGATGAAAAAAAAATTCTGCCTGAGAAAACAAACAATAACAATAACAATAAATAAAGTAGCCCTGCATTAAAAAAAAATAAAAAATTAAATACACACTAAAAACCTGCATTTTTGAGCATTCAAGTTGGAATAGTCAATTTTAAAATGTCATTTTACCAAGCAAAAATAAACGTTCTTAAAAAAAACCTAGAATCTAAAAAAAAAACCCAAACAACTAGCACATACCAACATAATAAATTCTATTGACTTTTAAACACAATATAAGAGCAAACACCTATCTTACAATCACAAAATGCATATTATACAGCACAATTAAATGTCTCTAAAGTCTAGCACAAATGCCCTCTAACAATTACAATGCACGTTCAAAATGTTGTTTAACTACAAGACATTGCGGGTATATTTGCACATTATGATAGATCAGCACACCAATTCCGAGTCGCTTTCCTACGGGAGCCGGGTGGAAGCAAGTGTCCTCATGTTACTAAATTCGGTTCCCTGTGGAAGCCCCACAAAACAATTGACAACAAAAGACGGAAAGATATCCACAAGGATGCCCCCACAAGGAATTCAGCATTTGTAAGTAACCTTGTTTTTTTGCAAGGAAACATTTTCATGCTAAGCAATTTTGTGTGCTTTAGCTACTCCATGGAACTGGCCCCTTTTTCAGACAGCCCATTTTACAATAACTCTTTACCAAGTCTCTTCAACTGGCTTTAAATTTTCGGTCGTGTAGATTTGTACATATTATGCATGTTCTCAACATTATTTGGCATACAAATATTAAACTTTGATACCGGTCACTTTTTGACAACAAAACAGGTATGCTCCTTCACCTAAGAGCTTGAGTTGAATCCAAAGCATCATAAAAATGAACATTTTAAGTACTGAAAAACCTTACAATTTCCATATCCATCACATGATCATCTTGTTCTTAGGCATACACAATTGTAAAATTGGGTGTGATTTCTGGCCACACAAAATATTGGTGTTTATGACTTCTGACTAGCGCCCTCGAACAAAGATACTAATAAATTAAGTCAATTTGTTGGTTACACTATCGATTAGTGATACAGTATTGGTCAATTGGTGTGACATTATCGGTTGGTGTTACATTATTCGTTGTAACAGCTTGTCTTTGCAATGCCTCATTGGATGTAAATATTTGAAACATGGAAAAATATTGATATCAATTACAATCACCATTAATTAGTTTATTAATTAGTTTATATACCGAGGTTACCAAGAAATGTACAGTTTGTATCGAATCATCATACATGAACATTGTCACTACATAGATGCTCAACTATTCTACTATAAAAACACAAGTACAACATCAATTAGGACTAGATATTTTAATTACACAGAAATCCATTAAATTGGCATAAAATTAATTTTGATTTACTTACATGCCTATTTTATTTAGGGTGTGTACCAGAGTTGTATTGGAGTCCCTGCAAGTCATTTCACGCGACCAGCCACGCGACCAGCCACGCGACCAGCCACGCGACCAGCCACGCGACCAGCCACGCGACCAGCCACGCGACCAGCCACGCGACCAGCCACGCGACCAGCCACGCGACCAGCCACGCGACCAGCCACGCGACCAGCCACGCGACCAGCCACGCGACCAGCCACGCGACCAGCCACGCGACCAGCCACGCGACCAGCCACGCGACCAGCCACGCGATTAGCCACGCGACCAGCCACGCGACCAGCCACGCGACCAGCCACACGACCAGCCACACGACCATTTGAATAGCTAGTGACTTGTGATGGACTTGCAGGGACTCAAATACAACTCTAACTTAATTTTAAACTGGTACCACTGCAATTGAAATGTTCCAGGTGTGCAAAGTTTTGAGATACAGGGTCTGGATGAGGAGGGGAAGATCGATAAAAAGGCAGGGGAGACCATTTCTAGTGATCTCACATCCCATTCTTGGCGTCTACATGCGACTGTAGGTGGCTAACTGGTACCTGCAGACCGGGCAGTTGTGGATGGCGTCCTGACAGCTGTCGATGCAGAACGGGATGAAGCAACAGATCCACAACCTATTGATGGCAGCAGTGGAAAGTAATTGGTTAAAGGGCCAATAGACTATTTGTCAATTGAGCATCTTTATCGTTTGAAGCAGCAAAAGTGCTCAAAATATAAATTTGAATTTCGACCACAATCTGTGTTTTATCAAGACATTAGTCCATGCCTGAAGAAGGGTGTGCATGAAACACCGAAGTTTAGAAATGTGATTTTTATAAAAGAAAAAAATTAAAAAAAACCTGCTCACCCGAAGAAGAACATGATGAGGCACAGCAGCCAGGCCAGAGTCCCTGTGGTGTAGGTCACCTGAGAAGTCACCTGATTGTGGCAGTTGGGACACTGGCACTGGACAGGGAACTCCCGGAACGACTGCTGAATGACGGTAGTGATAGCCGGCTGGGTAGTCACCACCGTAGTGGCAGCAGGGTAACCTTGCTGGCCCTGTGGAGGGTAACCAGGCTGACCCTGTGGGGGATAACCGGGTTGGCCCTGTGGGGGATAACCGGGTTGGCCCTGCGGGGGATAACCGGGCTGCCCCTGTGGGGGATACCCGGGCTGGCCCTGGGGTGGTGGGTAGCTGCCATCTACAAGCAGACAAAAACAAAGACACAAGGTTACGTAAACCACTGCTTTTGTTTGAAAACAATATTTATTATTTAAATTATATTGTTTTTTTTATTTATTACATTTCTTTACCCAGGGTGTGCCCCAACAGTTTAAAACTGGTTTCCTTTGGGGCCTGCAAATGTGACCTGCCAGCACAAAATGAGCGTAAAGTCGCACTATGGCATTCCGTATTGTAGAAACAACAATTTTACTGAAAAGCCAATTTGGGATTTTACCAACTTTTAATAAAATTATTATTATTTTTATTTTATTTTTGAAGGGGGGGGGGGACAAGGTGCATGTATGTAGTCATCGTAATATGAATCACAAGCAAACAAAGTGACATGATAGACGTGTATATCATCTACCGTGTCTACATGTATACATGTGGTTGCGCCATCAAACATCAAGAATAAGGAATTTATTTCTGATCCTACTTTAAAATTAGATGGAAGGCAAAACAACCACCCCTAATTGATTATGCCCCTAAGACACCGAGTATAATTAACGGTACATGTACAATGTATCAGGTTCCATCTAGTCTTGCATGTCATCCTGTGGGCAACCATTCAATTTTTCTGGAATTGTGTGTTGTCAATAATGACAAATAATGCTTGTAACTTTATACATGTATACGGACTACATTTGGAATTTGAAGGACGACGAATTAGGTATTACAAATGACAAACTACATGTATGCATTCAGCTCCAATATTTACATACCAGTATGTACACAGTACTGACATGACTGAAGTATTTCAGAATTTTATGTCAGTTTGGATAAGCCTGATGACTATGAAAGAAAAATTAATACAGACATTCCATACAACTAACTGTATTTGATCATGTAAATAATGGCACCTTTGGGTTAAACAGCGACGAAAAAAAAGGTACTATTCTGTAAATGTATACATGTACATGTACATGTACACAGAAAATGGAACAAAAGTACATGAGATAGATAATACAGAAATGACACAATTTCATAACACACTTTAATAAATTTGTATTCTTACAAACATGTCATGCTTCAGTACACCTCTATACTGCCTAAACTGCACTGTCATGAACACACAGACACTAAGCAAATAATAGTTACACTGGTCTCATGTCTGCATGTACATTGTAAGTTTCATCCATGTAAGCTGCATTTTATGTAAAATTACGTATAAATACAACCTACCGGTATGTTATTTGGTGGTACATGTACATGTACATGCCCACAGTTTATTGGGTGAACTTTTTTGAATGCAAGTTGATTTTGTTCGTCCAAAATAAGATACCCTTTTAGAAAGAAAAAAGAATGGTCCGTATCATCAGTGTGACGCCTCATAAGCCCAACAATTCAAAATTATGAGGCGTCGGATTTATGTACCGTATTAACCCTAACCACCCTGAGTCCATCAAAATCCATTTCCTGTTTTGGAGGATTTTAGCGGATTCAGGATACCTCCATATTGAACAACTGGAGGAGTGTGATGGATTGAGGATTTTAAGCTTAGCGTTACTGCAGGAGTTTGATGGATTCAGAATACAGAAATTTAGGTGATGGACTGTGATGGACTCTATGGAGAAACGCACTGCAATTTTTTGTATGCCACCTAGGTATCCTGAATCCGTCACAGTCCATCAAACTTTGCTGGTGGATTATGATGGACTCAGGATCTTTCCAGAATGCATACTGGTGGAGTCTAATGGACTCAGGACACCAGCAGTTTTTGCACACCAAAATTCTCATAGGAAGTATTAGGCCTCATATGAAGTATGATGGGAAAGCCTTATAGGAAGTTCAATGTTTTTTATCTTGGTCCGACGTCGGACAAAAGAGGTGTCCAATCTATGAGGTGTCGGAGCTTTGAACCGTTACAAAGAAAGGATCCCTTGTCTGACGAGGCAAGAACGAGTTTAATTCCATAAGAAATGCCTGCCTGTTTTTTCCGAGTGTTGAAGGATGCCCTTGAGTCCAACCTCTATTTTTCCGGGCTGTGTAAATCAAACTCCAGTGGTTTTAAACTCATTGTACTCAGACTCGGACAATGTTAAGGACCAAACGGTACGCCGGTCACCCGGCTCGGCCCTGCAGATTGTATCAGTGACGACGATCCTACATGTACATGTAATTCTGACAGTTTACGTGGTGTGTTTTCATTAATAATGGCAGTCGGACAAACCAGGCTATCGGCATAACTTTGGGGGTTTTTCTTCATAATTATTAACATGTACCTGTGTAAAACTACAATACATGTACTACATGTACATTGTTATACCATGGTATTAAATTGTGAGATCTGATTGGTCGATAACTGGTCACATGGTTTATTACAAAAGTTTATGTGTTACTCCAAAAGTAATGTACCCAGGTACATCACACCAAAAAAGTGATGTACCCCATGGAGTACATTACCTTGATAGTTCTCAATGTTTGGCCCCTACTCAACTGAAAACGACAAGTTTAATAGAAGCAGATCGTGGGAAAGAGGTTTCATTTTTACTGGTACTAGGTGAACCACTAATACGCACGTATCGTAGGAAACAGTTAAAGGTAGGATACACCATTTGCAGATATCGAAAATATTTACTACCGAATTATAAAGAAATAGCCTACTCATCTGAAAGTAAATGTTGATTCTGGGCATCCAGCAAAATGATTGCGCTAGATATTCTGTAATTATTCCGAAAAATATAATTTTATAATGAAAAATTCGCGATCGCCGGACGGCGATCGAAAAAAAAAAAAAGATAACATAAGAATAAATGCTCGACGCCGGTTGAAAAAACCCGCTGTTTTTTCGTGCTTTTCTCGGCATCCATGATTCTAAAACTTCGGACAGCTCAGCTAAAAGATTTTTACTATAAATACAACCCCCCAAATCTACTCATTCGTGATAATTCAAGCAATGACCAATGGTGTATACTACTTTTAAAGCATACAAGTTGCCACCATAACTTGTTTCTGTTTCGTCTGCACTTCAGTTTTTTAATTCAGTTAGTTAATTATTTCAAAATTCTCTAGACTCACCCTAGAGGAAGTGCAAAATTGTATTAAAATTGAAGGTTTCAGGACTGTGGAGGTTAATGAGTATTTTATCAGCCATTAATTTGAAGATTTGTAAAAAAGAAAAAGAATGGTGGAAGCTGTGATCAGGACTGACATATTTCAGTATTTCTTTGAAATTTTTAAGAAATTTTGATGACATTTTCCAATAAAGCATGGGGATAATTTTTTTTTCAAAATGGGGACGGTTTTCAGGACTAATTTTAGTGGCAATTATCTTTAGTGGCAATTATCTTTAGACGCAATTGTCTCCAAAAAGTCCCTGAATTACTCCCACAAAATAGAACAGAAAAAAAAAACTGAAAATAAAAATCCCGGAAGAATATTCTAAAGTCAAAATGTATTATTTCAAGTCGACCTAATTTGTTAGAAATGGTAAATTGTAATACTAACCAGGGGCCTTGTACTCCGCAGGGTAGGGGGGCGGAGCCTGATCAGTGGGTGGGTGTGCTGGATCACTCATGATTTACAACTGGTAGTGGTAATCTGGGTGGTAAAAGTTGTAAATAAAGTTACAAATACATGTTGTAATGACATACCGGTGCATGTAGCTATGTGATTTTTTTTCTGTTTGTGATATTTATGTAAAAACTTGTGTTCTTGTCATCAGGTCCGAGTGTAGTTGATGCATGTATTTTACGCGCGATCCGGAACTAGGAAAAAATATACGTTTAGTCTTTGGCAGATTTTTTTAAACTGGAGACTTTTACTTCGACTCATTTTTACTCAACAAATAATCGATGCATGAGTGAATACAACTGTAGACTTCAAAAAGGCATAATTGAAATCAAATGTTGTGAGTGACATGTCGCAGCTTTTTTTTTGGTGGTTTTGCAGCTCCCGTGATTTTCTACAAACCGTCTAAACATGTCATTTATAAGTACGAGTCAAAAATCTAGCCAAAATTTCTTTTCTGGATATTTTATTGAAAAGATATTTGTGTATCAAGAAATAAAGAAGCTTGCATGTTTCTTTTCAAAATGCACTTCATCTAAACAAAATAGTATTGGCAAATTGGAGACCAAGCCATAAGGCTACATACAAAAAATTGATTGTTTCTCATCAGCGGCCGGGCCAATTTTTCGTGCCGGGTGGATATTTTTTTATATTTTATAAACAAAATATAAATGTACCGGACGCCCGAAAATTCTGAGATTTTTATTTTTTTAATTTTGTATATGCTGTAAAAACACGCTGTTGAAAGCAATAACAGTTAAAACTCACGCGGGCCAAGTGAATGTTTTTAGTGGCCATACATGTTCCAGCAGAAGCAAGCCGGAAAAATCGACGGCGGACAGGAGATCGGAGAAGCCGAGTATAATAGTAGTGAGAACGGTGTCTGTGGGCCTCTTTCATTAAAAAAACCTGGGGTGCTCAAAATTATATGGGAAAATAAATCGACTTAACTATATTTTTGAGCTTTTATTCTATATGAAATGTGTGCATTGGTCAGTTTTGGAAAGTAAATCAACGAAAACAATTTGTAATTTAGATAAAGAATGCAATGTCCCAACGAATTTTTTGTCAACTAGCGCTTTCACCCCTGCACGCGGTGGCGCCCATACTATAACTGGGCGCTGGAAAACACCTGACGAGCTTCATAGATTTCTGTGTAGAAAAACGCACGGCATTCTGGGTAGCGTACATGCTCTGCCGCGCAGCTGAGCCACGGAAGTAGTAACCTACGTTCGCAGGTTGCAACAAAAATTATCCAATCAGAGCTAAATGCACATCAGCGCTTACCACCAACGCCCGGTTCATCAACATGTACATGTACATGTATGTGCGGTAGGCACGAACGAAACCAGCGCGCCTGTAGTTGTTTAGTCAGATACCGGTTTCAAAGATTCGGCGACATTTTTATTCTATAAAATATAAAATGCCCTGACGGACCATTTTTTCAAAAAGGTTCTGATGAGAAACAATTCATTTTTTTTATGTAGCCTAAGAATAGATTAATAAATAATATTAATAAGATTAAGACTAGAGGTAGGTTTTTATTTGAAGCGATCCGGAACTAGGACAAATCTGGAACTAGGAAAACAAACTGTTCAGTAAAATTTATTGTTGGTAAGAAATGTTGGCGACAATGGGCATACAAATACAACAATCACATAGCGTTGTTTATGGGAAATGCATCAACCTGTGCTGTGGCGTTGTATACGCCACGTTCACGGGTTCGGTCTGGGCCACCGGGCGGGTTAGGGTTACGCAAGACAATGCAACTGCAAGAGGGGGGTCGCGGGCCCTCCATCATGATGCATACGCGAGATCGCACTATCTCAAAAAATACAAGTTTGATGAACCTTCAGGCCTGTTGTTAATGGTTGTTTAAAACAAAATGTTACATGATCGTTAGGCCATCGAGGTCGGAATACGGTTACCTCTATCATTAGGCATAACGTTCAGGTGAACGAGATTCATGGCACAAAACATTTACTTACGCCAAAATGACTCGTCAAAATTTAGGGTGGGTCAGCGTTGTTGAAGATGCAGTACGGCGAATGATCAGTATGCACCGTACCAAAGACCCATGCACGTACGTAAGGGGCGTCGGATAGCACTTAGCAGTTACGTCACACCATTCGCTAGTCTTGGTTGCAAGACGTCCTAATCGCCGTATGCAGCGCGCGTAGGCCGCCGATGCGGGCGCCCTCTAACGTACTGCTGTGCGTAGTGCGTAGACCATGATCTCCATTATGAGTGCACCACACCAACGTGAATTACTACGCGCGAGCCATTAATATTTTAGATCAAATAAGTTAAGAGGGCCTAATATTTCGATCTTAACAAGATCTTCTTCAGAGACTAAATGACTGTGTACAAGAAACAAACATATAGGACAACATACAGCATGATGCACATCACATCAAGAAACACAAAAGAAAAAGCACATTTGTGATTTCTCAGATAGTTTTGAAGGTCTCTCTGTAGCCTATTTATTTGTGACTCGTTTTAAAAATGTTTGTGGAGATCAAGTATTTGTGACTTGTGTCTTCCAACTGGGGAAATTATATTCTATTTGGCATAGAGGCGGGTCCTACATTTAGACCTCGGCCCAGAGATGGACGACTATTTGAAGGGTAATTTGGGGGAGAGAAATATACAAGAAAAAATAAGTAGGTCAACCCTGGTAAAATTGAAAAGAAAATTGTCCTAGAGCTTTAATATGTAATTTCCAGTTAAAAATACATTGCCGCCACACTCCGAGCTTCGCGAGGCGGCGCTGTTTCCGTCTTATTTTGCGTTGTTTCCCACGGGCGCGTGTTTGGTTAATTGCGCATTTCCTTCCTTTATTGTGGTTATAGCCAAGACGACCGATTCGAAGGTCATGGCGTGGTCGACGCCATTGATGCACTACATAATCGCCCCGAAGATTCTGAGCAGAATTGTGTAGCATTTACGTTACGTAATTATGCAAGCAACGTCATACGCGCATGCTAATGCCGAAACACAATTCTACTCGGAATTTTCCAAACTAAACAAGAGAAATTCGGCCCTCGCCAATAATACGGGTGAGCACTATTTTGAAGGTCGGCCTACGCGCGCTGCATATCGCGATTAGGACGTCTCGCAACCAAGACTACGACCGCGACAGTGCAGTGCAGTGAAGCATGAGCGGTTTGCAATGTACGGTGTTCTACAAAAATATTTATAAGAATAATTTTTTATTCACGAATAATTAGATTTTGATAAATCTAGGGGGGGGGGGGACTTCCGAAACAAAATGCGCGTTGTATTAAACTGAAAAAGCGCATTTTTACCCGACAAAATAATGTGCAGACGTGACTAGACTGTACCCGTGGAGAGCCAGTGGCCAGTCTATGGTAACACGTACACTGGGTTAACGAACTTTCTCCCTTCCCGTCATGCATGCAAATCAATCGTCCACAAACCACACGCACGTACGTACGCGCCAGTTTCAATTTATTTTCCGTGCAAAAAGGGCAAACTGTTTACGTTACTGCAAAATGGGTAAAAGTGATGTTTCAAATCTTTCGGACGAAGCCAAACAGCGACAAAATTTTCTGATGAATACAGAAGCAAACCGTATGGCATCTTTTGAGGACTGGCCGTTTGACGAGGACTGCAATTGCGTGCCGAGTAAGGTCGGTCGCCGCCGGTCGGCCTAAAATTAATAAATTATGATGTTTTGATGGGCCGGAAATCAAACCCGGGCACTTTAATTACACACGAGCCACCCATGTCATTGTGTACTTTATTGTCACTTGTTGTCGGCAGCGTTGCCCACACTGGTTTTGACGCCCTCGTGCTGTTTTTTCTCTCAAAAATAGCAAGAATTGCAGTTTTTCACTGTTTTAAAATATTATCTAATTGAGTAATTCTAATTAATTTAATTGCAATTTTTACAATTTTCTTTTTCTGATAATTCATCGTTAGTAGTACTAGTAGTACTAGTCCGGTGGATTAAAATAAAATAAAATAAAAATAAACATTGGTCTAAACTTAAAATTGCATTTGGTCTGATTCTGATTACCATCTCAATATTACAAAGTCACAACGACAATAAAGCCAAAGGCATGGAACCCTATTTACAAAATGGTAGAACTAATTTATTGAATAACGATTGAAGTACGTAAATAGTCATTTTTTTCTTCAGATGGCAGCTGCTGGCTTCTACCACTGTCCAACGGAACAGGAACCAGACCTCGTTCGTTGCTTTTTGTGCTCCAAAGAACTTGATGGATGGGAACCAACCGACAATCCGCTGTAAGTAGATTGAGGGTCGTGGTTTCGTCAAACATGGTGTTTTTTCTTGCTTTTCTCGGCATATATAAGTTAAAAAACTTTGGACAGGTCAGTTAAACGATATTTACTATAAAATACAACCCCCAAATCCACTCATTCCTGATAATTCAAGCCATTACCAATGGTGTATCCTACCTTTAAACCAAGCTGTATTTGCATGTCTGATTTCTTGTTTTACAGGGAGGAGCACAAATCCCACGCTCCCAAGTGCGCCTTTGTCAACAAGAAGAAGGATGAGAAGGACATGACTATGGCCGAGTTCTTCAAGCTGGAGTCCGTCCGACAGCACAACAGACTTGTAAGTAGACTGTGCTGTTAACCAGTTTGCGCCAGAGGACGTATATACACGCAAAGTTTTCCCCAGATTCAAAAATGGATGACGCATAAACACGCCACGAGCAAGGCCGGAAATGTCTGTCAGCAGCGAGCAAAGCCGGAAATGTCTGTCAGCAGCGAGCAAGGCCAGGAATGCATGGGTGTGCTTCCCGGTACCATCGGCCTGAACCCGCCTCGGATAAGAGTTTTGTTAAAAATATAACCGCGCCTCGGCTCGGTGATGTTAAAATAATCGAACTGGTTAAAGTCTAAAGGTAGCCGTGTCCGAAATACTTGGCTTGCGGCTAGAAGAGCCTATAGACCTGTGTGCTATTTCCAGCCGGCCATTAGCTGTAGTCCATCACCAAGAGCTCACCACAAAGGAAACCACTTGTAATGAAAAATACATGGTTGGCAAATGTACGCCAAATTGTATTGTTATTTTATAACTGTGTACCATTCTTAGCTACCTATTAAAAAAAGTAACCAACCAAAATTTTATGAAAAAGCTTGCTTGTTTTAAAGATATTAATGACGCTAAACTTGCTGTGAAATTATTCCTTCTGGTATGCTGTTTATTTTGAAGAAAATAATAAAAGAATTTCATTTCCAAAGATGTGTTTCTGAGACGCATATTTGGTTGGTCGCGAATAGTCGACTAGACTAGTCCAACCATCGTCGATCAGAGTTAGTCGAAGTATAGTCCTTGATCGAACTTGCTCTGGTTGGCGCAAGTGTTCAAATGACACATGCGCAGGTGCTATCATAAGTAGGTTCAATGCGTGACGCGCGCGTAGCTAGCTGCAATCTGAATGCTGATGATTAAAATCAATTTGAAATTGAAACCTTGCAACAGTGTTTTCTATGAACATACATGTACATCAGTCACAGAGCTAAAACTTCATGGTAATTCTCAAGCACCTTTCTTTATATTTTGAGTACTTTTGCTGCTTCAAACGATAAAAATACCAACTGACAAATGGTATACAATCCCTTTAACTGCCTTTTTTTGGTGGGGGGATTTCTCTATAAATAACGAGTTTATTTTACTATTACTTGTACTACTGCATTACAAATAAACAGAGGGTGTTTTTTGAGGAAGGTTTAATTTTACTACATTTTTGTACTACATGAACTTATTGTATCATTTTTGTTTTTATTACAGATGACCCACGTTGAGAACCGCATCAAGGAGTTTCTTTGCGAGTCAAAGAAAACCCGACAACAGATAGAGGATCTTAAATACCAGTGATGCTATCACCTCCTGGTCAAGTTTGGCAAAGGCAACCCCGAACTAGGTTATTCTGAACCCTAAGGATCCCCGGTAATCCAAACTCCAACACAAGGGTCTGGTGGAGTCCAGCTGTTTAATGCACAGTCTAATAGCACAGGATTGAGGAAGGTTCCATCACCAAAAGGAGTTAGGAATGTTTTATCATGTACCCAATACAGAGTTAAACGCAAAAGTATACATTTTGCAACTATCCAAAGGAAATTTAGCAACCAATTAAGTATTGTTCAAAAGCGTACTTGATCTAAAGATATTAATGCACTTATCTCCCTGCGTATTTATTGCTTCTGTCATGCTGCTATTTTTTAAAAAATAATGAAAAATGTTGTTTCTAAAGAATCGTTTTGTTGTTGGTTTGTGATTGGAGCGTGTGATTGGAGCGCGCGATTGTGGTCGCTATTGGGTGGTCCGGTGCGTGATTCGTATTGAGCTGTATGAGAACGCGCCCCGAATACCAATTGTGGGTACAATTTTAAATTGTGACTTGACAAATTTTGAATCGAAATTGGAATTTTGGAATATTATTTACTCGGAATACACGGCATTCACAGATCTAAAAACTTCGTTAGGTTAGTTGTCATTTTTCGTTAAGAACCTTTCTTTATGATTTGGTATAATTCTTTATAAGAACTTTTGCTGCTTCCAACATTAAAACTGAACAACTGACAAATAGTATACTATAACTTTAAAGTTACGTTTCCCGTGCACTTTCAACAAATACATTTTGAACGGAAAAATCCTTTTTCACAATCCCATTGTTGAATCTTGTAATCTTAACTTGTAAGTGAGGCACTACTTAATAGTTAACAGAAAACGTGTTAACCTTGCGCACTATTTGCGTTAGGTAACGATAGTCTAGGTATGGGGGGAGTATGTTGGTCCCATGTTTTGCTGGGTGTAGCTTGCATTCTTTTCTGTTTTACAATTTTGTTGACAATGTTTTTGTTCTGTCATGTTAGAAGACTAGAAGCTACATTGTTGTATTATTTCAATTAAAGATAAACTTCCTTTTAAATATTGCCAGAGGATTGTTATTGTAATTTCTTGAAAATGGCTGTGTTTAGTTGCAAGAGAAACATTACACAAAAGCTGTATAAGCACAGGCTTTTAAGTAAGGAGGTAAACAAAAAAGTACATGTAATAATTTTATTGAAATTCTGAATTTATTTACAGAAATGGACGGATAAGTTGGGAAGGCTTTAAAAATAATCTAATATACATATCAGTTGTTGTCAATAGAAATTAAAAAAAAAATTAATGGGACTCTAACCCAAAACCTCTTGCTTTCCAGTGCAGGCTTGTAGGGATGTAAATAAACCCCTTCTCTCAATCTCAGGACTATAGTACACTAGGAACGGGCGATGTAGCAGGATTAAAATAAGAATCCCTTATCTATTTTCGCAAATTACAGCAAAAGCAAAACAGTTATTATTATAAGAATCAACTTCTACCCGAGCGAGCCTCCTCAATCTTGCGGCGTACCCCTGAGCAGGTCAGTGTCAGCTCGGCATGCTGTCGTTTCAGTCGCTCCAGCTTGGCTCTCAGCTGGGCCCCTTCGTCCTTCCGGTCCTCAAAGTCTCTGAGCAGCGGGGTGTTGCCCAACAGGCCTGACTTCTGACGCAGCTTCTGGTTGTCGATGCGCAGGCTGTCTCGTGCCTTCTTGGTGCGGGAGAGGATGTCTCGCTTCTGTTAATGGTACAAATAGAACAAATAATAATAATGGGTATTTTTAAAGCGCATGTACCCACCAATACTGGCACTCTCGGGCTCACAATATTATTACTACCTCTGATCATTGGGCTAATGAAACATTCCCAAGACAATCTCAGCTCCCTGGGAAGTATACAGCTTGATGCTGCCATTTTGGAACAAGGTAGCTAAATAAACCCACAGAAACGATCTTCGTTCTTACAGGTACCCATTTCCTCCTGGGTGGGGAGAAGCAATGAGTGGCAAAGTACCTTGCCTTAGGGAACACGCAGCGTAACCCTAGGCCGGATTCGAACCCACAAATTAAATCCTCGAGGGCAAGGCACACCACTGTTGAGAAGAGGGGAGAAGGGGGGGGGGGGGGGTAAATTGGGATAGTTCGCCCCGGAGGACGTATATACGTGCAAAGTTTTCCCTACATTCAAAACGGATGACGCATAAACACGCCACAGGCAAGGCTGGAAATGTCTGTCAGCAGCGACCAAGGCCGGAAATGCGTGGGTGTGATTCCTGGTACCATCGGCCTGAACCTGCCTCGGATCGAGTTTCGTAAAAAATCCCAACAGGTTGTAGTGTTGATCACACTCATTACAAGCACTTAAAGCAAATTCATTGCCAAATTTAGCAAATACAAATGATAATAATATCCCACACATTCCAATAAAAAATCTGTAACTGTTTGGGACCAGCCAGATGCAGATGCAGATCATGATGGGTGCGTTTAAGCATGCTTACTCGTGAGCTCATGACTGGCAGGACACGTGTCCCAAAGGTTCAACCCTAGTAAACCTCAGCAATCCTCACCCTGGTCTTCCCTAAACCCACCTGTGCAACCAGAGACTCCACCTCCTTCAATTTACCCTTCTGCACCTGGTTCTCTGCTTGTACAAACTGTAGCTTCTCTTTGACGTGTGTCAGTTCTTGCACGGTGCTGGTGATCTTTTTACGCAGCTTCAACAGTTCCTGATTAAACGAGAAAACAAATGGGTCTTTGAGTTGTCAAAAAGCACCAAATTCAGTGATCAGTTGCACTTTGAATGTTTTATTTGTGATCCTTTCTACAAAAACGATATAAAATCCTGTATTAAATGGAAAGCCCACAACGTAAGCTTTCATTTGGTATATATTAGAGCTCCATAGCCCCCCCCCCCCCCCCTTCCGGAGATATGACATGTTAGCAACTTGGTATAATGATTACTTCTTTTGGAGTTTAAATTACATAACTGATAAAACAGGCTTTGAAAAAGCTGGTTCTGTTGTAGAACATTAACAGAACAATGTACACAAAATGGTCATTTTTGTCTACCTCAAAATAGAATCTAAAACTGTAAGTATTAAAGATGATCATGACAGGTTTTCAAACAGACCCAGGTGTAATAAAAGTATGAGAAAAATGTTGGATCAACATTTTGGAGGATAAAAGTAGGACTTTTGCGGGCTTTCAGGAGTAGTTTTCATTGATACTCACCCTTGTCCATATCATCATATCCTCATTTGATATGTACAACAAACGGATGGACTACGTTCGGACGGATGGACTACGTACGGACAGATGGACTACGTACGGACAGATGGACTACGTACGGACAGACGGACTACAAACAAAAATAGTGATAGCATAGTCTCATCCTGAACTTCATTCAGGCGGGAGAAAAAAAGGCGATTTGGGTCTTGCCTCGTTCCTCTCTTCAATCTTCTCATTGTAGGTCTGGTTCTCGATCTTCAACTGCTCAAAGTCAATAAGATGCAGTCCCTCCGCCAGCTCCTCCTTGGCTTTCAGCTGCTGCTCTCTCTTACGCAGTCGATTCCTTAGCTTGATGTTCTCTAGTCGCACTTGCTTGACCTCTTCCTCTTTCTTGGCCTCGTTCAAGAGGTAGGCCTCAATGTCCTAGGTGAAAAGGGAGAGGGGAGGGGGAAACAACACAGGGGCAAAATAAATTTGGCTCTGTTTCAAGAAATCTTTTGAATGAGGCACTGCCCTTAATGCAATATTAATGACGATTTACTAAGGGAATACAAATGTGGTCGGCCGGGTATAAACAAGTATGTTTAAAACTGGCTCATGGGCCTGGACCCGTTAATGCCTGAGCAGTAGGTAAGGGCATTAACAATGTTCAGGCTCATGACTTGTTTAAAGTTGGTGTGTCCGTGCTTTTAGGGGGTTGCACCGCCCCAAAAATAGATTTTCAAATTAAATTGACAATCTTCTAGCATTGCATTTGTTATGAGCTTTTGAATGAGACATCGCACGGAAACATTAGCCAACGGCTAGTAAATAATTAATTAAATTCAAATTTTGAATTGGGAGCGTATTATCACGACTTCAGGGGTGTCCAAGACCAGCTGGGCCATGTTTTATTGGCCGTTTAAACATACCCACGTGTCAAGCTCTCGACCAATAGAAATGGCTAAACTGTCTCAGGTATTTATGAATTAGCATGAATAATATTACAAAAATTATGATTAACCCTAATAATAATAATAATAAAAATAATGTGCTGTGCTTATATGGCGCTTTATCACCAAGGTATCAAAGTGCTTTCCATTATTACCCCGGTCATTGGGCCCATGAAACATTATAAATACCATCTCAGCTCCCTGAGGAGTATACAGCTCTATGCTGCCATTTCGGCACAAAGCAGCCAATAACAACCATCTCTCCCCTCACAGGTACCCATTTACTCCTGGGTGGGGAGAAGCAACGA
Source organism: Crossaster papposus (assembly GCA_037893245.1). NCBI lineage: Eukaryota > Metazoa > Echinodermata > Asteroidea > Velatida > Solasteridae > Crossaster > Crossaster papposus. The sequence continues at coordinate 143,690 of JBAIAA010000153.1, forward strand.
GTGACAAAGTGCCTTGCCCAAGGGCACACGCACCATAGTCCCAGGCCAGACTCGAACCCACAACCTGTAGCTTTACCTACAGATTACACATTCAATACTCCAGACCACGAGGCTCTGTCACTGACCTTCGGTGTGATGGCTTTACCGGTGCGGCTGTTGATGGCATTCTCAGCCGACTGTCGTTTGAGCTGGTTAAACTGGTTATTCTCGTCCAAGACGGCGTCTAGTTTCTCCTGTCTGCGTTCCTTCAGCTCCTCCAACTGCAGACCGAGATCCTCGCGTTCTATGTCCTCTTGCCTTCTCAGCTCTTCCAGATTGGCTGCGAAATACACAAAAAAGTTGTTAAAATTGGATCTTTCTAAGCCTGTAACAAGATCTTTACTCGATTATTAGGGAGTCAAGTTGGCGAAGCGGTTCTTTCCTCGTACTTTTAATCCCACCTCTGTGAACCGGGTTTGAATCCCGCCTGGGCTAATACATGGATTCAGTCCCTGCCTGATTCCGTTGGTTTCCCCTCCCCAGAATATATGTCTGGTGTTTTCCTCTTCGGTACATGTTTATCCATCATCTGTTTAAAATTCCGAAGAAAACTTTGTGTGTATCACGTCCTCCGAACCGACGCGAGGTGGTTCACACTACAAGATCTTCAAAACCTCCTTGTGGATTTTGATGGATACAGGCCTATAAATACTCACACATGTATTTGAGGTAGCGCTGTTCCTGATCAGTCACGTTCTTGTCCATCTCCTGTCGCTGGTCGTCTGTCTTCTTCTTCCTGAAGTACTCAGCCAGCTTGTGCTGCAGCTGAACGTTCTGGTTGTGCAGCTGCTCACGTTCTGCTTGGGCTGCCTGGGAATATTGAGAACAAAATCAATATCAAAATAACTATACCACTTTGTGACGAATGAGGTGTAACCGACGTGTAACCGGCGAGGACCAGCCAGTTGGATAGGTACGTGTTCCTCCCCAACTAATCTTTGGAAATGACCTTCTATTAATATCGTCTTCAAAACAGCATACCTGTTGGAATAATTCCACAAGGAGTTGTTCAAAATTATCTTTAAAAGTTAGCTCTTTAACCAGTTCGCGCCGGGATTATTTTAACATCGCCGAGCCGAGGGGCGGGATTATTTTAAACGAAACTCGTTCCGAAGCGGGTTCAGGTTGATAGTGCCGGGAAGCACACCCACGCCTTGCTCGCTGCTGACAGACATTTCCGAACTTGAACTTGGCGTGTTTATGCGTCATCCGTTTTGAATTTGGGGAAATGTTTGCGTTTATAAACGTCATCCGGCGCGAACTGGTTAACAGTATTTTGGTTGGTTACTTTTCAAAAAGTCTTTTTTAAACAAATTTTGTAAAAAATATAGGAATCGGAAACTACACAATTACCGCCAAATGTATTATTTTAAATAGTTAGGAGGTACCTCCATCCTGAAGTTTAAAAACGCATGTTCACCTGCCTTCCTTTTTTTGGGTGGCCGCATGCGATTGAAATTACCTGATAAGCCTCAACTATTTCCTCCCTCGTTGACCAAGGCTCATCATCCTCAAATTCTTCCTCTTCTTCTTGGGAATATTCTTAAAGAAAAAAACATGTGAAATTATCAAGTTATGACATGGACTGTTGTACAGTAAAATTCGATGGAATTTCCACATATTGCGTGTCACAGAATCTGACAGCAGTATGGATGTTGGGCGCGATCGGTGGATCTGTGCTATCAGTCGATTGCATAGAAATGAACTTGTTTGCACGATCAGTCAATCCGATAGGTAGAAAATCTCTGACTTTACTTCCCGTGGATCTGCCCTATCGGTCGATAGCAAAGGAGTGTTTTGTAAACGGGAAGTAAAGTTGAAAATTTTATATTGGATCGACTGATCGCGCAAGTGCAAGAAGAACAAGAAGTGAGCTGTACCACTTCGTTTATATTGCTTCATATTGATCTTATCCAATCCTCACCTAGCCTTTCGGGAGTGCCCGCCTCCAGCTGATCCGGCTCCAGCTGGACCGGACTCCCCTCCCTGGACAATGGTTCGATCACAGCCACCACAGGTGTCTCTGGTCTCTCCCCCTCGGCGAATGTATCACTCTGTGGGAGAGGGGAGTCCGGTTCGTCCTCTTCCTCGAGAGGGGCTTGCGCCGGATCGTCGGTCGTCTCTACTCCTGCTTCGTTCTGCTCTGCTGTATCGTCAGCGAGGGCTGTTGCCTCCTCGTCATCTTCCTCTTCTAGTTTCTCTAGGCCTTGGTCTTCTGATTCAGTTGTCTCCCCTGAAGCAATCAGTCAACTCTACAATGAATTGTTCTTTAACAATACCCCTTAAAGTAAGATAAAGCTAGATAACAAAAATTGTGTTGTATCTCGCTCCTATGCCCAAAAGCTATCACTCCCCAACCCCATAATTTGCAGAATACCCTGTGCTCTCGAGACCACAAGGCCCAGACATTCCACTATACAGGGTGGCCCACAAAAAAACAGACAAGCACACCGCCGCCACCCAAGGCCAAAACTACCTACACTAATGGATATAGAATCCATCTAGAAAAAAAAATACCAATAAATTCTGATTTGGTCCAGTAGTTTTAGCTCGAGACCCTATATTGGTAGCATTTTTATTCCAAAAAGACTCCCTATCCTTTATACCAATTTGGCCTTAATGCAGCAAAAGCACGCTTTGTTTGTTTTTGTTTAGGCCGCCCTGTATAAGTACATTATTCCATTCATTGATGCATCATTAACAGATCAACTATACTGCTGTTTTCCGCAACACCTAGGATTTCAGATGCTGGCTTGTCTCTGGCTTTGATTTCAATCGCTTGCTGGTATCGGAATCATTTAGAAGCTGTTGATTATCAAACCACCCGGACAACTCTCAGGGTGAGCCTCTATGTTAGGACTTCATGATCCTTCCTGAAGAGGATGATGAGGTACTCACATTGAACAAGAATTCTTCAAGTCACGAAGACTTCCCTAAATCTTCTAAAGCCATGCAAAGCCAGAGGGGACTAGCCAATTGTTTTTCAAAACCTCTCTTACCTTCAGTAGCTTCCACAGCATTCCCGACATCTTCACCAGCAACTCCTTCATCTTCCTTCAGCACATTGTCGTCCTCTTCCCCGTCCTCCTGTCCCCCTGCTGCCTCTCCCTGCTCTGTTGCCTCCCCTTCTCTCTCGGGCTTCTCAGCTTCAGAGTCGGGTGCTGCTTCCCCGCCGTCTGTGAGGGTGCTTGACTCCTCCCCCTCCCCCTGGGGAGCAGCCTCTCCCTCTGGGGCTGTTGCTGTGTCTTGACTTTCATCAGAGGCTTCCGTCAGAGGTTGTTCTTCTGTTGCAGGTGCTAGATCTACTGAGATGACATAATAAAGATTGTCCAAACTTTGAACAAACTGAACGATCACCAATGAGTGAAGGTAGAAAAACTGCGGGATTTGGGGGATTGTATTTTATAGTAAATATCGTTTAACTGACCTCTTTGAGGTTTTACAATCATGGATGCTGAGAAAAGCAAATTTGTTTTTAACCGGCGTCGGCCAGTGGTTCTTATGTTGTTCTTGTTTTTTCGCGATTGCTGTCCGGCGATCGTAATTATTTTAAATAAAATTCAATTCTTCGGAACAATTACAAGATATCTAGCGCAAAATTTTGCTGAATGCCTACAATCATTATTTAGTTTCAAATGAGTAGGATATTTCTTAATAATTCGGTAGTAATTTTATTTTGATATCTGCAAATGACGTATCCTACCTTTAGGATGTACAAGCAAAATGGTTTTACTATTAAAATGTTGAGACTACCTAAACAATTATTGCTAGTATTTTACAAAAATATTATAAGGTAAATAGTTGTATCGTAAAATCGGGTGTAATCCCTAGCCACACGGAATTCTGGTGTTTATGACTTCTGACTAGCGCCCTCACAAACAAAGATACTGACAATTTGGGAGATCGCCAACATAGGGCAAGATAGCTCAGTTGGTAGAGCGCCGGTCCGGTATTCCTGTGGTCGCACGTTCAAGTCCCGCCTTGCCAATTTCTTTGTTAGTATTTCGTTAGATGTTCCTTCTTTATCATGAAGGAGTAGAAAAACAGGAAATAAAATTTGCTTTTCTTTGACATAGGTCTACCTGTAGCCTCCTCTCCAGCCACTTGCTCTCCTGTCTTGCCATCTGCTTCAGTAATGCCCTCCTCACCCGATGGTAAAGCAGGTTCTGTCTCCTTGACTTCTGGTGCTGGAGTCTATTTAAACAAAAAAAGTGGTAATCATAACTTATAAATTTAATATCCCTATACTAACAATCCCCATCTAGTCTAAGTTCAACATCATTTTTTTTTTGAACTTCTGTTAGGATTGGTAATGGACCCCTAAACTGGCAGTCTTTTACACTAGGTTTAGGCATACCTCCAGAATCAGAGTCCAACAGTTTTTGTGTACAGTTTGCCATATGGTGTTGGAATTTTTTTCCAGGTTGGGTATGGTTCCTAGTAAAGTTAAGTAGGGAGGATAGGTTTACAACAAAATTAAAAAGGCCTGTGCAACATAATGTTTGTTCCTACGTGTGTTTGCGGTCTGAGGAAATTCAAGTTAAAAAGACGAGTGACATGGTCGATAATCGATATTAACACCTTGATGCTATAGAGCCTTTAAATCGGTGTTGGTAAAAGTCGGAGGTGGTCGGAGCTAGCCGGAGGTAGCTTAATATGCTGTTGTGTACATATAGTTTCCCATACAGATTACTGATTACACTGAATACAATTATACCTCTGGGTTTCCACGGACCATCAAAATTACATTTGGAAACCCAGAGGTTTAATAATGTATTCAGTGTAATCAGTAATCTGTATGGAAAACTATATACAAAGCGTATACAACAGTATTAAGCTACCTCCGGCTACCTCCGGCTAGCTCAGACCACCTCCGACTTTTACCAACACCCCCTTTAAATTCCTGAACGGAAGCAACTGTAAGACTTATGTTTGCACTGGTTTATTGTTCATATCAAGAGCTTTAATATATTATGTCAGGTTTTACTATTTTTTAACTAAAAATAAAACGTATGGTAATTTGTAGGTGAACAATCACGTCGACTCAAATGAGTATGGTGTCTTTGTGAGGGCATAACTCCTTTAACGGTAGTTGCGATAATCGTCGGGGTTACGATTATTGTAACTACTTTAACGGAAGCACCTATGACAATGGGGTTTGCACCATTGTATTTTTCCATAGCAATTAGCATAGAACTAAGTTTAATTTATAATTCAACTACATCATACATCATGTATATGAGAAAATAAATCCTATAATATTATTATTACTAAGAAATATTAATGTAAGAGTAGGGGGGACAATACAAATTTTAATATTGCTTTTAGGAAGTTATTTGGGACTATTTCTTGAAGGGCTTGGTGAGTAGATTGCAAATCTCTTTCAACTTTCAAAATCGGTCAAAGCGTTGCCAAGTTATGGTCCGATAAACTTTTCAGATTGCACCTTTTCCTAGACAACAAACGTATTAAGCAACAGTAATTAAAAGGTGTTTTTTGAACCATCTCATTTATTCTATTGACATCTTTCAAGCATTTCAAATCATCTTTTCTAGTATGTATGTTGCTCATATTTTTCATATAAGTCTTTCTTTTTCAGATGATACATTTCATGAGATCTGCAAATTCTCATGTTGTTACTCGTTGTCTAGTGGGTCTGCACGGTGTGACACCCCTAGTAAGAGGAGTGGAAAGTTGTGTTGCCAAAACAAAAGGTAAGGCTCTTTGGTTTTTATAGGCCAACCCCCCCCCCCCCCCACCCCCCCCCCCCCCCCCCCCACAGAAAACTCCTCCCCTATCCCCCAACCTTGGCCTTGCCGCTCAGCATGAACACTGACTTTTCCGTTTTCGTAGTACAGTTGAGCAGTTCGAAAATCAGTCTTTAAAATCAAACCATTCTTTTATGAAATAATACAGTACATGAGTTGAAATGATCCAACAGGTAACTCCTAACGAGTACTAAGGCAGCCTGAAGTATACTACTAGTACTAACGTTAAACATTTTATTTAGCATTTAAATAAACATAACAAAAACATAATATTTGTTTACCTCTTCGTCCGCCATGTTGTAAATAACTTTCGTCTCCTTGGTGTTGGGTAGTCTGGTATCCAATTTTCCGTTCGTGCGAGGTAGTTTATGCACAAGGCGCCTATCTTTTTTAACCTCGTATGAAAGGTTATGCGCAAATGCACGTGCCTATCAATACTGCTCCTGGGAAAGAGGTCTACCCCGCGAAAATTTGAGCGCTAAAGACAGTTGACAAGAACAAGCTGTGTGCTGGTGAATGTTAACTTTTCTCCCAAAAAACAACCGATTCGAAATAATTTGTGCAAAAATGATGGCCATGGCAAGGATGAACTCATTTGATAACTCTTCAATCGCAAAAACGGGCCAGATTCAGGTTAGATTTTTGAATTCCACATTACAAAATACAGCCTATTTTAAAATCTGCACTGCCAGTGCCACTGTTTAATAAAATAAAGTAAGTCGTCTCTTTATCTAGTACTACTTTTGTCTTAACCATGGAAAAATTTCTCCATTTCTTAACTTAGTCGTATTTTTTCTGTTTTTACTCTTTCAGGTTATCTTTGGTCCAATGTTCTCAGGAAAAACGTGAGTAAAACAATACTGAATATAGAGACTTTTATTAAATTAATATTATTTTGAGGCCTTGACCAGGACATTAACAATAACATGCAAACAAACAAACACAGAAAACATTGAAAAATGTAATAAATAAATTAATTTTTAAACAAACGAATACGAAAGTAAATAAATAAATAAATAAGTAAACAGGAGTATATAGCTACTGAGGGCCAAATCCTACTACTGCTGAATGAGCGAATAAATAAATAAATAATGAATGAATGAATGAACGAAAATAAATAAAATAATGAATTAATGAAAGATTGAAATTTGAGTGGATTGAATGAATAAATGAGGGCGATGCATGCAGGAGGGGAACTAAACCATGGAGAAAGTATAACAAAACAAAAGAAAAACAAATAAAGTATGGAAAAAAATCGGGCCAAAATTAACACCTATTTTTCTCCAACTGTTCAAGTTTCACTAAAAAACCTTTGATGTATTGTTTATATTCCAACAATCCAATTTGTATTGTACTTGAATTTTACCATTAAGTTCAATTTGTTTTGCCTATTTTTATAGGGCCTATCTTTGTTTCCCTTTTTTTTGTTCCTAACACAGGACTGAACTTCTACGTCGCATCAAACGTTTTAAAATTGCCAACTATTCCTGTCTAGTTATCAAATATGCAAAAGATGACCGATATGACATGGAGGGTGTGGCCACACATGACAGGTAATCATGATTTTGCAAAGCTGGCGACCAGTGAGAAAGTCCGAAAAATGATTCCCCCCCCCAAAAAAAAAATAAAAATAATTGTTTCATTTTCAATTTCAATTACAGACAAGTAACCAAAGCTGTTTCTACGGAGAGACTGTATGATCTAATTGATAGGACAGATGACCCTGACGTCATAGGCATTGATGAGGGACAGTTTGTAAGCAAATCGTTGAATATATTGTTTTTTTATATATATAAAAATAGGTTATTCTCGTTTCTGGTAGTATTTGGGTTGAATGTTATTAAATTTTAAGTAAAAGGTACAGGGCTAAAACTACAATTAATACGAAGGACATAAAATATTCTTTTCCATAAAAAAACCCTACAGTACAGTTAAATTAGTTGAAAGTGTTTAACCATTTCGCACCAGGATTATTTTAACATTACCGAGCCGAGGAGCGGGATTATTTTTAACGGAACTCATTCCAAGGCGGGTTCAGGCCGATGGTACCGGGAAGCACACCGGCCTTGCTTGGCGCTGACAGACATTTCTGGCCTTGCTCGTAGTGTGTTTATGTGTCATCCGTTTTGAATCTGGGGAAAACTTTGCATGTATATAAATGTTGTCCTGGGCGCGAAGAGGTTGAAGAAGCACTCACAATGTTATTTGGCTATGTTTGAATTATGAACTTGTGAAATTTGATGATTTTGTTTTGACAGAAACTAAACAAATATGCTAACGTAATTTCTGGACTAATTTTGAGCATGATCTCACAGTGAAGTTCAAGAACAAAAAATAGGCATTTGCCTACATTAAAATCACAAGGCTTACACAAAAAAAGTCCAGTGGATGTAGTTTCTGATTCGATGAGATCAGCAGGTATTTTAATTTGTTTTCCTCTCCAGTTTCCCGATTGCGTACAGTTTGCAGAGGACATGGCCAATCAAGGCAAGATTGTGGTTGTGGCGGCATTAGATGGAACGTTCCAGAGGAAGGTTCGCTAAATATCATATAAACCATTTGCTAAACATCAACAAACAAAACTACTGAATTATTATGAAATACCGCCTTACTCGACTGTACGTAAGTGAATGACAGTCTCAAGCATCCTGTGAAATCACAGCACCTGATGTGATGTGGTTTTCAAGAAAAGTGGAATTTTGTAAATAAAAAAAAAGTTGCCGGTCGGCCATCGTTGTAAAAACCTGTCTATTTTCAAACACTGCCCTCAATATATTGAATTCATCTGGATGAAGTCTAGGTACCAGACTGCAAGAACAGCACTTTTGTCTTTTTGTTTCAGCTTCTAAGAACACAAAACTTTAAACAGATCAGTGTCACAATATTGACTATAAAATATGAATCCCCTATTCTCATCCATTTTCTAAAATTACAGCAAAAGCAAATAGTGTATGCTATTGAACAATTAAAAGTGAAGTTGTGAAACTGGCTCGCGTGCATGAAAGAACTATAAATGATGAACATTTTTTTTGTCCTTCTCTTCCAGGGTTTTGGCGACATTTTAAATCTCGTCCCACTAGCGGAGTCCGTGGTCAAGTTGAATGCAGTCTGTATGGTGTGCTACCAGGAAGCGTCTTACACTAAACGGATGGGTGCAGAAACACAGGTTGGTGTCTGACGTGGCTGTCACTCGTAGGACGTTTCATGGCTAGGGTTATGCATCGATTCCAATATATGGAATTTAGTACCCGTAGCCAATTTTACAAACTACATTTGTAAGGTTTTAGATGATGAAAGTGAAAGGTTTTAAATGTCATTTATTGGGAATTTTGAAAATGAAACCAGGCTACATAAAAAAACAAAATATTGTAACGTGCATCGCCAATTAGGTTTACTGGCTGCCTGACCTATAGTCCTGATAAAATTAAAGCACATCAAATTTTGCATCACTGGGGGGGAGGGGGGGGGGGGGGGGGGGAGGGGGGGGGGGAGGGGGGAGGGGGGAGGGGGGGGGGGGAGGGGGGAGGGGGGGGGGAGGGGGGGGGGGGAGGGGGGGGAGTGAAGCACTAAACAGCCGACTCGGCTTGTGGGTGGGTTAATTGTGGATTAGGGTGGATGACTGGTGGATTAGGGTGGATGACTGGTGGATTAGGGTGGATGACCGGTGGATTAGGGTGGATGACTGGTGGATTAGGGTGGCTGACTAGTGGATTAGGGTGGCTGACTAGTGGATTAGGGTGGCTGACTAGTGGATTAGGGTGGCTGACTAGTGGATTAGGGTGGCTGACTAGTGGATTAGGGTGGCTGACCGGTGGATTTGGGTGGCTGACCGGTGGATTTGGATGGCTGACCGGTGGACTTCGGCGGCTGACTGGTGGATTTCGGCAACTGGTGGAATAGGGTGGCTGACCAGTGGAGACTATACCTCTAATTAGCCGTTTGCTTACAGCTGGTGTTTATTCGTCGTTTATTTTGAATTCCAAAAAAAACCTTCCAAATTTTTCTCCAGCTTGAAGTCATCGGTGGAGCAGACAAGTACATGGCGGTGTGTCGGGAGTGCTTCAACAAACCGATGCACTCATCCAGGCACACAGAAGAGAACGGCAACACTATCCAGACCCCGACCTGTGAGGACGCCCTCACCACCTCCAAAGCCCACGGCCGCAAACTGTTCCAAAGTCCGAAGAAAATTGCCATTACTCAGCAAAGCTAAGTTTTTATAATCTTAATTAATAAAGAATATGTACTTATAACGTAATTTCGATTGAGTTGAAGGCTGCAAATGCAATTTTTTTTAAGAAAGAACTGGTGCTGGGCACAAGATTTTACACCATTGTAATCTTTTAAAAAAATGTTTCTGTGGTTGTTGAAGATTTTTTTTACTTCAACAAAGAATGTTCGAGACTGCCAAGTGAATAGTTTCGGAATACTAAATTAATAATCCGATTAGAATTTCGAAGCATTTTATTCTATGCAATTTCTATAAATCCTAAGAAAAAAAAAATTATTTTACATTTGTAAATTAAATCTGAGAAAAGCCAATTCCTATGCACTTTTATTATATCTACATGTATAAAAGATGTGAACATCATGATGCTTTTTTTTTATATATACAATGCAACTCTTTTTTAAGGATAACATTTTTGTTTGTATAGAAAAACCAAGTCTCTCAGTCATTTCTGTGTGCAGTGTGTTGTGTACATACAAAGCAATAACCGAAGTTTACATATTCTAAGATTAAATGTAAATATGCATTGGGACTTTTGTAACTACAGTATCCGTGTCTCTTAAAAACTATACCCGTTTTAAAATTCATATTTTCGCAAAACTACTGAATATTTCAGAAAAAGACAAATGTCTGTGCAAAGGGTAGAATGTCATCTGTCCAACAAGATAAGGCATACAAAAAAAAAAATATTATGTTAGGCGTAACCCGACCGACCCTTAAAATACGGCCGACCCTGGATATTTTTTTTTTCCAAGAGACGAAATTTAATGATTAAAATCTATATAAATCTAGTTATAAATACGTTTGGAACCATTTCTGACCGTTTTTCATTGTTGTGTGTGTGGATTGTGAAAATATTGAACCTAAACACACTATCGTGTATCACTACCGGCTTAAACAATTAGAAAACATCATTTTCATTGCTGGGGAAAAAAAAAATAAAAAAAATAAAATCCCTACCTACCTTATTTTTTGGGGCCGTTACGCCAACATAACTTTTTTTTTTATGCCTAAGGTTCTTTATGTCGTTGCCATGGATGACTGAACAAACAAGACAGGTATGAAAGATATATTGAAATCGGCAATGTGACAAGTTGTTTGCTTGTGTGACAAAGCTCAGGCAGGTGTTTTTAACGACAGTTTCTTTCGCTGCTTGAACACATTGGACAAGTGATGACAGGGTCGATGAATCAATTTTTCTGATCTCTTTTTTGTGTGTGGTACACTTACCTGACGAATTTAGGATGTGTTCTCCACAGGGCCACCATTCCTGTTAATGCAGAGCAGGCATCTTCGTCTCATGTCTCTTATCGTCCCAACTTGTCAACACTTGAGTGTGATGTGCACAGTTTATATGCAGAACTCGTGGAACATATGTGACCTGTCATCACAAAATGAGCGTAAAGTCGGCAAAATAAAAAATTGAGATATGGGTATTTTTAAATTCTGTGGAAACAGAGCTTTCCAATTGTATATAACACTTGGAGGTTTGATACTCAATTTTGTTTTTATTTTTTTGTCTGGAGTCCTAATACAGAGATTATGAGAAAACGGGCATTTCTTTCGAGAAATTGTGTAAAAGGCATAGTCAAAATTGTCTCAAAAACTAATTTGTTTTTATCTGATCGTCCTGAAAAATTGGGAATTGATTGTTGGAGATTTAGTCTTTAAAAAAACATATAATTTCAAAATCGACCACCCCTTCCAATTTTTACTTTGACTGGCCGTACTGGGAAATCACTCCGTGCGACTTTACGCTCATTTTGTGATGACAGGTCACAGGTCACATATTATGTATTTATTTGTTGTTGATGTTCTTCACCAATTAAATTATACACGGAATGCAAGCACACAATATATATCTATTTTCCGCCTTGCCAGTCCATGGAATTTGGCCCAATTCTCATATGAAAATGTGAAAATATGTACAGATCAAAGATAGAAAAAAATTGTGCATCAACTTTGTTGGATGGAACGTTGTATACTGATAAAATGCCTTCATATAATGTATTAACTCAATCGATTTAATACGCGTACATGTACTTCATAATTATATTATAGGTGAAACAACTCAAGTTAACCTCACAATTCAATGTTGCACTGTTTTGGCCAAATTACTTCTGAACAAATTTACTTTTATTAAAAATTACATATTTTTTATAGTATACAATACACTAAACATGAAATGTTCAATTTGTAAGAACAATTTGTTTGTTTAATACATATATTTGAAATAATGTTCTTTTCTATTAACATTTTAATGTGTTTTGTTTATGTACTTTTGTGTTGCGCGTTGTAAATAGTAGAGAAGCATTCTGTTTTATGTCGAGTATTTTATGTACTTCAGTTTTTAGCCTATAAAGTGTGTCTTATAAAAGAAAATGAAACTGAAATTTAAACGCTCATTACTCGGAAAAGTATTCGGCTCGATGAATAATAGTAACTACCACCACTTAGGTTGTGACAGGGTAAACTTACAACTGTGTCATCACTGAATAAGTGTACGATTGTATAGAGGACTTTTGTTTTGTCTTGATGGACACCGTTCAGATGAGACAGTCTTAATCTGGTGCAAAGTCATTTTTATGCCATACAAGGCAAACCATTGTTGTTAGGTCATCCATGACAATAACCTTGATTACTTGGTGGTAAATGAAAGAGTAGGACTACAAGATGACACAACTGATAGTGATTAACAATGTACTTTTTAGGTAATAAGTTTTAATCTTGGTTTCTTTATAATATGTGTAGTAGATTAAAATAGTATGAAATAAACGAGGTAATCGTAATCCGTGTGATTTATTTTCACTCTTGGGCCGTTTTCCAAACCCGGGCTTTAATAATAGGCTCCGTCTCTGGCTCCATCACCATTGCCAAACTGCATGGACGAAGCCACAGACGGAAACGAAGCTGGGCGTTGAAGAAAGGGCCCAGATCCCCGTTTGTTCGTCTGTTTTCGTATTAACCTTAGCATCATGCCCGGAGTGGCTTCTTTCATTATGGGTGCGAACACCAGGAAAAAAACCTAGTTTACAAAACGTACTTCCTGTATTAAACCGTTTTGTTTTTCAGAATATTATATACATGTACATTGTATCACCGAAGCCTAGGCTTTTACTCGCTTCATCGAATTACGGTGCACTTACCGCGTACGAGGCGCAAATCTGACGAGGCCCTGAGGCTTTAGGACCCACGCGGCAAGCAGCTAAAGAGAGGAATCTTTTTACGTGTGTGACTTGGATGCCGATATATCACCTTTAGTGTCAAATTATTACTTGTTACTTGTTTAGTGTGCTGAGTAAGATCAGATGACCCAGATATAGTGAGAAACCTAGCGGCCTAGTTTTTAGCCTTGCGGACCAAGCAATTATCGTTTCCATCTTGTAAGCCTTCGGGAGACGCAACTGCTCTATTATAAACAAATCACTTTTCGGACTCCTCTGTGACACGTCTATGGGCATTTTACACGGGGTATTGCCCTTTCTCATACTATAGGACCTAATGTTTGACTGAATAGTTGCTAAGCGTACACTCCCCCGAGATCATTCATGTTTGACTTATCTTGGCATTTCACGAGACAAAAAGTGATGAAAAATCAGTTAGTAATAATTAAACATTATTTTTACAATGTAGTTACGACCTTATTTTACTTACGACCTTCACGCCTGGACTTTTGTTCCTTGTTCAATCACGTTTGTTTTAAAGGTATTATACACCATTGGTAACTGCTTGAATTATCATGAATGGGTGGATTTAGGGGGTTATATTTCATAGTAAATTTCGTTTAATAACTGACCTGTCCGAAGTTTTACAATAATGATTGCTGAGAAAAGCAAGAAAAACGACTTTCGTTTTTAACCGGAATCGGGCAGTTTTTCTTATGTTGTTTTAAGTTTTTTTCGCGATCGCCGTCCGGCGATAATGAATTTTGGTTTATACAATTCAATTTTTTGGAACAATTACAGGATATCTAGGGCAATCGTTTTGCTGGATGCCTACAATCAATATTTACTTTCAAATAAGTAAGATATTTATTAATAATTCGGTAGTAATTTTTTTCGATATCTGCAAATGGTGTATACATGTACTACCTTTAACATTGCGTACTTGCCCGAGAACAAAACATGATAAACGACACGGAGATTTACCTACCGACATCCGGTAGATTCTATAATAATATCCAGGTTTGTTTCAATCAAGGCTTTAGAATAGTTCTTATCCAGGGTCATTTTAGATTTGTTTGTAAATGAAAATAAGTTCTTTAAGATTATCAAACAAAATTGTGTACCAAAAGACATTTTAGGCTGTGTCCGAATGGCTGGCTTTGGATGCGACTTCGGCCGTTGCTATGCTGTTGCTATGGGCGGACAATGACCGCCCATAGCAACAGCATAGCAACGGCTGAAGTCACAGCCAAAGCCATCAAGTCTCCTGTCCTGTTTACGTATTTTAGATTTTCGAAATGAGAGGTCAAGTTTTTGGCACGATATTTTTGTTCGCGTTATGCAATTTTTCAGTCCAAGTACTGAGATGCTAGCAACGATTGAAAAAACCTCCTTTTCTGTTGGTGATTTTCTTAAGAAAGCAACGTATCGAAAATAATTTTTAAAACTCCGACTTTTACACGCTAATTTATTTTATAACACACCTCTTGCTAATTCTGTATTCTGGTTGGCTGAAAATTAGGTTGGCCTAATTAATATACGCTAGTGCATGAGATTTGCGCCACCGTGAATTTGCGGGAAATAGTTCCCGAAAGCGGGCAATAGACTTAAATTTTTGACTGGTTACAGCGCCCTCAAGAGGTTTGCCAGGATCATCTTAATATGAAAAATGGCGGCGTCTGGATTGGAAAGTGAAGGTTTCTTTTCTTATTTTTTGACCGAGGTGTGTTATAAAACACATATGGACTGGCATGATTCGGTCACTAGAGCACGTCTATTTCCCATCGGGCCTGTAAGTGACCAGAAGGGGGACCTATTTCCCTCGGCCTGCGGCCTCGGGAAATAGGTCCCCCTTCTGGTCACTCACAATCCCTCGGGGGATTAGACGTACTCTAGTGACCTCATTCCCAGTCCATATGTGTATACAATTCGAGGGGTACGGAAGCGCGCCACCATGCGTCAACTTTAAGGCTATATACTACAGATAGATGGTGGGATTGTTCCTTTGGATGATACAAGCATCGAATTTGCCACACAGTTAGTGTGTCCTCATCATAAAGATGTACAGATGCATGGTTTGAAAGAAAATGAGACATCAAACGTAAAAATCATAATTTATGACAGAGTTATGGGTAATTTTCCATGAGAGGTCAAGTGACCATGGGACAACGTTTTCAATTTTAGGCATTGAAATAATGGTAGCCTACAATGCAAAAAATGTCTTTAGTTAGTATTTAAACATAAACAAAATTCATGTTTGTAAATTAATTTACATGCTAAATATGTTTAGCATGAGAATGGGTAGCGTGTAGCCAATAAACTTAAAGTTTAAGAATTTGACACTTGCATTTGTAAACATAATAGCTGTGAATCACCAACAGCTCATTTGGATGGCAACACGTGCATATCCAAAAAATAAATAAAAAAAATTGGTCCCATGGTCAATTTGTACTCTCTTGGGAAATTACTCATAACTCTGTCATAAATTATCAGATTTGGAAATTTGATGTATCATTTTAAAGTGAAAAGGTCCATCTTTCACATACCCTACCTATATTATCTAGGTTGGTTACACATTCTACGTGTGGCATTAAAATATATTTTGTTTGCATTGTTTTGAAACAAATTGTACATACAGCGAGTATGTTGATGTACACAGCGACCATATGGCAGAGTTTATACCAGTAAGCCCAATATAGGCTACACAGCTAAAGTGCCGCCGATATAACAGTAAGCTTTATTTCACAGCATAACAGAACAACATATTTTGAACCGTACCAAACACTCTCACTGATATTAAACACAACACCGTTATTAGTCAATACCAATGATGTCCTGTTTGCAAGCGGACCTTGTACCATCAGCGCAGCGCCGCGCGCAGCGCAGACGTAATTGAACATCACCAAAAGCAACACACAATTAAATTCGCGCGCATCAGAAACCTGACTTGTATTCAGTAGTTGTTGCTGTTACACTAAACTGATAAATGGGCACACAATGACATGAGGCATTTCCTTAAAGGTAAACACGTACGGAAAGAGCGCGCAGAAATACCTTGACTTTCGCACTAAACCTAAACACACACGTACACGGGGTATTTTTGTCTGCAGTTCAATCAAGCTAGCTGCAGCCTGCAGATCGCGAGCGCCCGCTGCATGGATATGCATGGCCGACGGAGCGAACGTGATTTGTTTGGCTTGCAAACTCCGTCCTTGCTCTATGGTCTAAATAAACCCCTAAGACCCTGTTACAATTGCTTATTCCGCATACATTGCAGCACTATCGTCGGTAACCCGTATAAACACACGTATATAGGTGTCCTGGCATTACGTGGGCAAGGAACGAAGATTATTCTTTCATCTTATGCTGAGTTTCTTTTTATATAGCACAATCTATACAAATGAAATGTGCATTGCAAGTGAAGAGTAAAAAAAATCAATATGGCGGCCATTCCATCACAATCCTCAAAATGAGTCTGACAAACTTTTATGTTTTCCCTATCCTAATCTCACATATATACAAGTTGTAATGCAGACTGTAACATGTATTTTGTTGACAGAATTATCAGTTGACAGAATAATCTTGATTGCGCCATAGAGCAAGGAACAGACTCTATGATTGCACGGTCGTAGGAATGGAACTTGGTTTAATTGCTCAACTGCATGATAACTACAACGTTTTTCAACACAAATCTTTCATAACAACACATGTCAACAGTTGAAACAAAGACAAACATGTTATGCGTGCCCACAACAATTATGTCGGGTAACAATTATTATTGAAAGGCCCCTTGACATAAACAATGATCATGCATGCTTACCTCTCACTCAGTCTCAGCATGGAGCTATGAAGATCCATGGTCTCAGTGAAGTGATCCTGCAAATGCTGCAACCATTTACTTGAAATGTCCAGTAAATTCCTCTTTTTCGTCAGAAAAAGCACTTAGTCCGGCCTTAGCCTCTTTTGTTCACGCAAAACAAAACTTTAGTAATTTGGTGGTTGGGTTCGATGACACGTACAGTGGGCGGAGAAAAATCGAGTTTTGTTTCATCAAAACATTCGCGAAAATAAATCAAACTTGCCACGCTGATCAATTGTGTTTGTTTGCACTCAAAAAGATCCTTACTCCAGTACGTAAGGGATTCACATAGCTAAAATGCATGGCAAAACTTAGACTTGTCTCAGTTACCCCAGTGTCCCACTTACCCCATTTTACCCTAATTATCTCAATGAAGGTCAATCAGTGCAAACATGTTGAAAAGACACGAAGCTGGTACTGAGAAACATTTTCAATTTTGTATAGAAAAAATACTTCGAAAACTGTCTCGACTCTCAATAGACTTTGTACACAACCGCTTAAAGGGATCGTATACGTTTTGTAATTGGAACCCACTGTCTGTTTCAATCCTATATAGTTATAGATATATACCATAAAACTAACCTGTAAACAATTTCATTTCAAAAGGTGGTAGCGATTTTGAGATATTGCCGAAAATCTGGAGCGGTTATGTCGACGCAGGAAGAATAATCTGCATTGGAATACACAATGTGAGAAACGTCACTTAAACGCTTCTCAGATTCAAATTTTTGGAAATAAAAAGTGATATCTTTTTCCATAACCGCAGTACTTCGAAGTGAAAAGTTTCTAAAAATGCATTATACTATCCAAAGCTGCTGTACTTCTTACCAAGTAAGTTTTTATTGCCATTAATTTTTGGAGTAATTACCAAACGTATAGACGATGTGCCCTCTGATGTCACGTGTTTACATCTGTATTCAAATGTGCCCGGCAGTGATGCGCACCCATCGTGTTTTACATCAAATTTGCTTAAAGAGTGACGTCGCAGGTCAGATCGCCTTTGAATTATGTGACCTCTGATGTCATCTCTTAACCAAATTTATGTAAAACACGATGCGTGCGCATATTGACGGGCACATTTGAATACAGATGTAAACAGAGGCACATCGTCTATAAGATCCCTTTAAGTAGCGTCAGGATGTTACATTCTTCCCCAATCTACTGCGACTAAAAACGTATAACGCTCACGGGGACGAATGATCGATATGATTTCAATGTTGTTTCCCTCTCTTGAATACATGTACAAGAACATGCGGCCAACAGGTGAAAACAGAATAAAGCGATCTTACTTGAAGATCCGACCGGCGGCTTTAAGGTTTCTAAGGACAAGCCAGTATAGCAGATGGTATTATTGTCTCAATAACAAACATCTATTTCCATGGGAATTATGAATTATTAATGATATTCACAGAATTGCTCCGTATAGAGTTCGCACTTTGCTGTCCAAATGCAAAACGGTGAAAGAAACCACTATTTATAAGGGCCACACGGGAGACAGCTTTATTCGAGTGGTTTTCGCTCTTTTGGGGTGAAGTTTGCGTCTCTGAGAATGTTGTTAATGTTTTTTCTTTTAATTTTAGGACATTTTAAAAACCACTCTAAAGAATGAATTATAGACCCAAGACATACAACTTCGAGTTGTTTTGCTCTCTTTTACAATATTATTATGATATCTATATAAATAAATGAGTATAGGCCTATGTTCCTTTTATCTACATCGAGCATAATTGTTAAATTAATTACATTGAATTAAAATTCATAATTAATTATAGGTTTTCTTCGAATTCACTCAAAAAACTCTCACATTTTATTTTGTCAAACCAATTTAGTCATACGTCATGACTTGTATAAACCAGTCAATTCCAAATGTTGGTGACTCTATTTAAACATTGTCTCGGGAATATGCGTCATTACAGATTAAACTCGTCTAAGCTGTTGCCGAAAGGAAGTACAAATGTACATGTATTTAGAGATCGAATTCGTCTTATATCAATCAATTTCAAACTTATGTTAAATAAGTTAGTCTGATGTGTTCTTGACTCAATAACAAAAAACAGACTAATTTACTTAATAAAATAAAAGCAGGTGTCATTGTCGGGGTGATCGAGCAAACTCAACTGCCGGCACCCCTATCCTAGAAATCCGTTTACTTGTGAAAAAAGACGTTTCTGGTCTTGTTGACGTTCCTCCGATTTGTGCAGCCAAAGCACGCAAAAGTCTTGGGCATCTTACCGCCGGCATATCTTTGCCGCGCGCGGCCAAGAGATGAAAGAGATACGTACACCATGTCAACTACATGCTTTGTGCCCACTTACAAAATGGCGTCTAGGTGAAAATTGCGCGGGTACCAATGATATACATGTATAGCTTACATAATTAACAGCAGCTGTGTGATATCACGGCCTCTCAATGATGTGATATCACACGGGGGCAGTGAGATACGAGTTGTTATACAACGGACACGTGATCGTTCTATAGATCCATAAAATTACAGTAAGTTCAAGACAGAGGTAACAATATCTGTTGGTTACTACATTATCAGTAATTGTCACACTCTGTTCACAAACATCGTTTGCGTGTTCTCGCCAGTATTTATTCAACATGAGAACGGCGGTTTCGAATGCGTCTCAACATGTACGCGTGTAATAACGACCCCTTGCCATATCAGGTAAACGTACTGTACTATCTAGCGGAGCCCCTGGGCATGTTATTGTAGCTCATCTGCATTCGGCTTCGGATACAGTTTAATGGAACCTTTTTCACCCGGGAGAGTTTGCAAAAGAAAAATGACATTTTGTATGCACACTTAGCTTGATGTGCAACACCCGTAGGCAATATTGCACATGCAATATTCAGATGAGATTAGGGGCACCGAGGTACGACTTTAATAGTGTTATACTCATTGCAAAATATAAAAAAGTGCACTGTGATAATATGGGTACGTTGCCTTGTTTTCAGTTTTACAGTCATTATTTTGGTATAGGTAATACAGTAAGTCAGTATAGATACATACACAATTATAACAAGTCGTAAAATACAGGTACACCTGAAATATCGTAACCGTTTTCGGCAATAATGGAAACTTGAAAAGATGTAGTTATGATTAACGGCATTTAAAACAAATCACCCCCCCCAAAAAAAAAACCCAAAAAAACCCAAAAAACAAAAAAAAACCAACAAACAAACACATCAAACAATTCAATTATACGTCGAGTTTGAATAATAATAATTGCTTTCGCCCGGATGCCGTGAAGTGAT
The DNA here is from genome assembly GCA_037893245.1 of Crossaster papposus. Lineage (NCBI taxonomy): Eukaryota > Metazoa > Echinodermata > Asteroidea > Velatida > Solasteridae > Crossaster > Crossaster papposus. The sequence goes on from JBAIAA010000153.1 coordinate 164,006, forward strand.
TTCGATCAGAGATGGAGTTTTGATTGAATGCGGATGCGCGGTATATAACTATCAGTATATGTTATGGTTAACCATTAACCGAAGCAAACATTAATTACCATCACTCTACACATGTTATGGTAAACAATTGACTAGAGCAAACACGTTATGGTTAACCATTACCAAGCTTCGGTTAACATCACTCTTTCTGTCAGAGGCATCCGATAAACCAGTAACCGACGTATTTTGTCGCACATTTTACAACATAATGTTCCTAATTGTTCCGAGGCTAGGTATGACGAACTTCCTTAGGCCATTATGTATGGCGTGCATAGTTGACATTTAATTCCTGTAATAGAGATATCTCTATTAATAATAGAGATACCTCTATTTATAATAGAGATATCTCTATTTATAATAGAGATATCTCTATTTATATTAGAGATATCTCTATTAATAATAGAGATATCTCTATAGAGATATCTCTATTTCCTTTCTAATAGAGATACCTCTATTAATAATAGAGATATCTCTATCAATAATAGAGATATCTCTATTGTTAATAGAGATATCTCTATTTTGGATTAAATGTCAACTATGCACGCCATAATTATGTGTGTAAAGTACATGTATACCAAGAAGTGCTGTGACCTAATTATGATTCAGGGGAAAACTAATTTTCCAATGTATTTATCCCGCCCTTGTGGCGTCGTACTATTTGTTTGTATTATTCAGGAATATCGAGTTCAACTGTCGTTTCGTCGACTTCACCTTAGGGCGAGGAGCGCATCTCCGCACTTGTTTTTTTTCCCCAGACGCACCTTTGGGAAACTTTTGGACGCTATACGCAAACGGCTAATTACAACCCGAAGCGAACATTTAGGACGCCTGATGTGGCCGAAAATGTACCGTCGAACATCTTGCGGCGGGTAATTATATAAAGATTTGCAATAATACGATGGTAACAAATTCTTTATGTGCTTTATCTAAATGTGCTATAGGCTATACCTTAAAGGGGTCGTATACGTTTGGTAATTGGAACCCACTGTTTGTTTCAATCCTATATAGTTATAGATATATATACCATAAATCTAACCTGTAAAAATTCCATTTCAAAAGGTGGTAGCGATTTTGAGATATTGCCGAAAATCTGGAGCGGTTATGTCCACGCAGGAAGAATAATCTGCATTGGAATACACAATCTGAGAAACGTCACTGCAGTAACGCTTCTCAGATTCAATTTGTTGGGGATAAAAAGTGATATCTTTTTCCATAACCGCAGTACTTCGAAGTGAACAGTTTCTAAAAATGCATTATACTATCCAAAGCTGCTGTGCTTACCAAGTAAGTTTTTATTGCCAATAATTTTTGGAGTAATTACCAAACGTCTACGATCCCTTTAATACACTACAGCGTGTCCCCCGAAAATGGTGCAAGGAACGTGTCTTTTTGCTCATTAAAATATTCAGCATTTGCTATTGGTGTTTGTATGAGCTTCAAGACTGCTAAATTAGCTTTCAAATAGCCGTTTGTTTTACCGTATTTGCTTTTGTCACTTCAAAATGCTAAAAAGCAAAAATATGTACTTTTGGTTTTTAGCAAATGCTTTCCAGTAAAACTAAAAGGAATTGGCTTCATTTTTATTAATACAGATGCTGGTTAAAAAACCCAATTGGTAGTAAATACAAATGCTAGTTTTTATTAATACGACCCAATATCTTGTATCTAGTAGGCCCTATAGTTGGAAGGCACTGTTCGACTGCAACCAACACGACAGGGTTAGGGTTAGGGTATAGTCCCCATAGCGTGGATTGGGTTAGGGTTGTCCTTTTGGTTGAGTGCTTAGCGAGCTAGTTGTTTCCCCCTGCCTTTACCAATACCTCAGTTAAAATACTGTGTGCATTGGTTTCGTGCTTTAACCAGTTCGCGCCGGATGACGTATATAAACGCAACATTTTCCCGAAATTCAAAACGGATGACGCATAAACACGCCAAGTTCAAGTTCGGAAATGTATGTCAGCAGCGAGCAAGGCCAGAAATGCGTGGGTGTGCTTCCCGGCACTATCAGCCTGAACCCGCTTCGGATCGAGCTTCGTTAAAAATAATCCCGCCCCTCGGCTTGGCGATGTTAAAATAATGCCGGCGCGATAGACACTTTCATATGTTCGACAATGCTTGCTCCTACGATTTATTTTTGCCCATGCATGTCCGTTAATCTCAACCACATAACTGCATAGCCGGACAACTGGACAACCGATTAGCTGTAAGAAACAATATAAATAAACAATACTTAGTATTTACAATACCATATGTTAATATATGCACATTCAATGAATAAACTTATCAAATTCACCCGTTTGTCAATATAAACCACAATCAATTAAAAGTGTACCATTTGGATGATCTAATATTATTATTATAATAACAATAGGTAAAATGAAATTCATGTCATTTTAATTTCCGTAGCAATATTTATATCACATACACCCTAAAAACAGATTGGTTAAAAATAACCAATTGATTGGTATATATGTGTCCAACCAATACATTGGTAATTTTTAACCAAAATATTTGGTTATTTGACCTATATTTATATGATCAATATCATTGGTTATTTCGACAATTATTTTGATTAAACTTGATCAATATCAATGGCTGGACACATATCTACCAATCAATGGGTTAATTTAACCAATCTGTTTTTAGGGTGTAGTCACAATAAATTATTTACAGTAAAAGATACATGTTGGTAAAATCTTCACGACTTACTTTTACTCTTTGTCCACCGCAGACAGTATAATCTCGAAAGAGAAGTTATGGGTCCAAAACATGAATTGTTACCGTTAAATTGGATTGGCTACGAAGTGCGAAATACTAAATTGGTTGGTGCATGTATGTAAATATCATTTATTGTAGTTTAGTTATCTCGTACCTGCACCAAGGCAGTTAGTACACGCCAATGTCGTGGCTCTCCCGTTGGACACAATCGTGTATGGCGGCTACATGAGTAGATTAGACCAGCGCCTTCATTGGCCGTCAAAAGCATTTTCGTCCCCAGACTATTCCGCGGAGTCGGCAGCCTGTACTGGCGACTATATACGAGCGAATCATTCCACATTGGCCTTTGATTATGATTGGACAATTTTAAACACTGGTTTCCTCCGCAGCGTTTACCGTGGCACGTTACATCGTCGTTTGAATTCAATGGAACCAGCGATGTCAACCTCTTATCCAGGACTTTCGGACTCCCGGCCGCTGCATTCTCGACCACCGAGAACCGAAGAGACCAGGAAAACACATCAACATGGTTCCAGCGTAGCTTTGACTGAATGGTTGCGACGGTATATCCTTCCTGTATACGAACACCGGCCATCGCCGACAACAGGCGATTTCGGAGATAAATTTCGGGGTGGACGCAATCGACAGATTGCAGCATTTTACCACTGAGTGCAATGTCGAACAAATAAAAAATATAGCCACTTTTCCAACTTTCTATCAACACTAAGGTTAAAGGTAGAGATACACCATTGATAATTGCTTGAATTATTATGAATGGGTAGATTTGGGGGATTGTAATTTATAGTAAATATCGTTTAGCTGACCTGTTCGAAGTTTTACAATCATGGGTGCCGAGAAAAAAACGAAAAACTGCGTTTGTTTTCAACCGGCGCCGAGCAGTTAGGCCTATTCTTATGTTATCTTTTATTTTTCGCGATCGCCGGACGGCGATCGCGAATTTGTCTTTATAAAATTCAATTTTTCGGAATAATTACAGGATATCTAGCGCAATCATTTTGCTGGATGCCTAGAATCATTATTTACTTTCAAATGAGGTATGATTTTTTTTTAATAATTCGGTAGTAAATATTTTTAATATCTGCAAATGGTGTATAATACCTTTAATAAACCACATGTTGTTGAATGCTGAGCGGATACAAATAACGAAAGAAAGTCGTTTATTCACACTTTCCATGTCGACTACGACAACGAAAACCGCCCACGTACTTTTAAACGACGGAGTTCCTTTAAAGTTCCAATAATGTTGTATTGCACTGTCCGCCATTAGCATTGAAATCGGTTTGCGGAGTTGCTTCCTTTTCCGTTATCTGAAAACTAAACAAACCAAAACTATTAAAGAGAAATGTTACAATGTGGGTGGCTGAAGACATTAACCTGTCTTCACTTTTAAACCGAATGACCAAAATAGACCTTGTACGTATATATACAGCCGCCATTTTAAGATGTTCAGTAACTTTACATGGTGCCCCCCAAAAAAACAAAAAAAAATAAAATAAAAATAAATAAATAAATAAATAAAAATAAATAAAAGAAAATTCCCAAATGTCAAACATTGCTGAAATTGACCGGGAAAACCTATTATTTCCCCAATGAATAGAAGGGAAAAGCCAAAAGTTGCTTTAAAATTCAGTGTGATGAATAAGAATTCGGTGTTATGAATAAGAATTCGGTGTGATGAATAAAATAATGTGCACTTATATAGGCCACGAGATGGCATGTGATAATTCGGTGGCTACAAATTGCTATACCGAACGATCGATATACCGAACAAAATAATATGTGGATCCCGCGATGTTCGTTATAACGGCGTTCCACTCCAGTGTGCTGTACACAGGGCAAAATATAAGAACGAAAATAGGTTGCACCATCGATTTCTTACCACTTACTTTCTGACTTACGTGTGGTGTAAGACAAGTTTCGTGCAACCAAAAGACATTACGACTAAAATTGTTGCACTATCACAACTTACACAACTGAGTTAATGTTTTAAATCTACAGCTCGAAATTGTTTTAATCGACACAGGAGACGTACCACTTCGGAGTATATTATTTAGTGTTATACCTACGTCCCCATAAAGTTTGGTCGAGGAGTTTTAGGACAAGCCTAAAAGCTTGTTGGTGCAACCGCAGTCACGACATGTCTTAGGGCTGTCCTAAATTCTTTATCTTACGACAAGTATATGTAGACCATATTTGGCGCAACCGGGCCCTGATAATTAGAAAACAATACATTTCAAGGGATGGATAACCCGTATAGTAGGCCTATCAGTAGTTTGCAGGTTTGGAATAAATCGATACCACTCGATACACTGTTTTTGTTTCACCCCCAAAAGGTCAGCCGTTTCTGAACCCCACAATTACAATTATTTCCTCAATGCCTCGGGTCTACATATAGAAATGTTTATAAGAACCTTTCCGTTTGCCGAGTAAGAATGCCACTATATATATCCAAGATCAAACAAAAGTGAGTTTGCAATCCTCGCACTGCCGTTTTGATAAAGGAATCGTAATTGGAATTTGCCGGTTGTTGAATTATTTAAAACTCTGCGCCTTGGCCAACAAGTTGGACAATGCGCGACGGACAGGCGCAATTTCACTAAACCAACATACTTCAGAGTTCAGGCAAGGACTCCTGGATGGATCCTGTGCTCTGAGAAGTACGGAAGTCACTATAAACATGGAGCAATGCTATAAACTATCTCGTGTAGCGGCTTTTGTTGTATTTTTAAAGGCACTTGGTACTCTAAGGCCAAATAAAAAAAATGTTTAGCGTCATGCCTTTTTTTTAAAAGGAAGGAGGAGGCCCTTTTTTTTTTTTTTTTTTTCTTTCTTCAAAATGGCCGCCGGACACATCTTAATTCGAGTCATGTAGTGAACATGTCACACCCTATCTTCCAATTTAAAATTAAAACATGGATCACCCACGATTAAAAATTAAAATTCATGTGGGTCGATCAAGTATGCACCGAACACGACTGCACGTCACACCCTAGCCTTCCTATTAGAACAAAATATATTTCCAGAGCTTGTACACAGTGATTCTAAAGTCTAAAATACGATCTTAAAATTTTATTATCTTAATTTTTATTTTTATTTTTTGCCAAAATTGTCTTATTTATAAAAAATTTCAAAAAAAAAAGAAAAAAGAAAAAAGATAAAAGGAGGCGGCCCCCAAAAAGGAAGCGGGTGGTGACGCTAAACATGTTTTCTTTTGTATTTGGCCTAACCCGGTTTTCGCTTCAGCTTCTTGCTCTATAGTTAAAACCACCCACAAGAACAGTTGGCGAAGAAAAGATAAACGTTTACGATATCCGGATTAGAACCACAGACCTTTCGATCCATAGGCCTATAGCTCACATCTCTACCAACTAGGCTATTAGCGAGTTGGTTGAGGACAGTCGTTCTTTACAGTTCTTTAATGTAGCTGAGTTGCCATTGTTCTTTCTGAATATACAAACACGAAAAACCCAGCTGCTGAAAAACAATACATCGCGAACCGCTACACGGGTCAGTATAAGTTTTTTTCCGACAAGAACTGTCATTTCAGGTGTATAGTAGGTTGATGTGGTAATTTGAATCGAAGTTATAGGAACCGGCCAATCTTGCCTAAAGCCCTGTTCGCACTGGACTTAATTTGGGCAAACTAACCGAGCCAATGGGTAACTTGCCCATTTCAAGTCCAGTGCGGACAGCCTGGGTAACTTTCCTCACAGGTAACTTACCCACGCCGCGTGGGTAGTTTAACCGAGCAAAAGGTGCCCAGGAAGATTGACCAGGAAGATTTAACCGAGCCAGAAAATCCAATGCGGACGCGACGTCTCGGTTAAATCTTCTATCACCCATTATGTAAGAAAATAATGTTGAGAGCTAGCGTCGGGAACAGACGATCCGGTCGTCAAGTCGCGGTGATAGGTCACGCAGGGCGCCCTCTTTATTGTTTTGGAGCCAGCTCGGTTAGTTTACCAATCGTCTCGGCAATTCTACCCGCGTCAATTAAATCCAAGTGCGGACGGTGGGAAGATCAACCCATCGGAATGTTACCGGCGACATGGTCAAATTACCCAAAATGTTTATCCAGTGCGAACACGGCTTATGCGTCAATTACATGCGGTCCAACACAACTGCCAAATCGTGGAGAATGCGAGTCTCTTCTCGCGTGTAAAGTATTTTGAAAGGAAACGGCGATATTAAGCTGTCAATCACACAGCGCATATCCCTAAGCTAAGGACAATAATGTCAATGGCTTACGATTGCATTCTAGTATTTGCAGCTATTATATATAAACTCATCACAAAAAGTATCGAGACATTTAAAAATGAGCCAATAATTAACGGCCCGAAAGGGTATGGATTAATCGAAGCAAATAACCCAGTACATAATTTTGTTCTGCGTATTTTGACACGTCGATTATTGAGATACGATGTTGGGGAGCGGAGTTATTTTGATTTCAATGGTCGTAGATCCAATGTGACAATCAGCCCTATAGAAGCAGGTTTGTATTGATCATGTTGATGTTAAATGGTCAGCCATTAAGATAATCTCTACATATGCCCGCCTTTTCAAAAGCTACCCCGTACCTTTCTCTTGCGGTCTGCGATGCGGTTGGCTCTGACGTCGACTCACCCTGCCCGATCATGCTAACCTGCACCGACGGAGGTGGGTGAATGATGTCTACAATAAGCGTAGAGGCAGGCATGTTGGTCCCGTCTACGGGAAACTCTACACTCCGGTGGTTCCCCTGATGATGGTGCCGGTTTGGCACCAAAGTGTGCCTGACTTTGACGATACCAGGGTCATTCGAGTCGGCGTCCAGGAGGCGTACCTCGGCCGCTAACTTGTCGCTGTCCCTCTTGATGCTTCCCTGGTAGCCGCTGTCATCGGCGTCCCGCTGCCGCTCTCGGTCTTTACCCCAACGAAGTTTGCGTTTGTAAAGCACGGCGTAGCACAACAGTCCAATGCTGATACCGACTAGGATCACTCCTACCCCGCCGAAGACGGGTCCAAGGAGCTTCAAGATACTCTCCTTCGCGTTGGTTCCGTGCGTGAAGGCCACCACAGTCAGGCTAGTGCCGGGCACCAGGCAGAAGAATCCAGTCAGACCCAGCAAGAAAGCGGCGCCGTAGATCTTGGCGCGGCGGCCCACGCGGCGTCGCTGTCGCTGTCGTCGGTGCTGACTGCCCTTGTGCTTCTTGGGCTGGTGGTGGGTGTCGTCATAGTGGACATGGCGGGACCCGCGTGACATCTTGTCGAATTACCGTCATGGGATACACTGTAGTAAATAACACCGGCTGAATGAGCGGACGGATAGATCGTCAGTCAATCTGAGTAAACACAAATATTAGATAATTATAGGAAAGATAACAAAATAACAAATCTGTGAACTATGGCTGCACTCTTAAAACTCCTTGGTCAGATTGACCCAGATTCTGCATCCAAATTTGCACAGTCTTTTCCCGGGTCAAATATGAAATGTTTCGGGGTCTAAAACCCAGAAAAGAACTGTGCAAATCATTTTTCTGGATGCCTATAATCATTATATACTTTCAAATAAGTAAGATATGTCTTAATAATTCGGTAGAATTTGATATCAAATGTCGTATTCTTCCTTTAAACCATGAATACACTTGATGTAGTCTTCACATTTGTTATATTTGAAATATATTGGAACAATATGTGTACATTATTTCGAATACGAAAATTTTAGTATTCTTAAGAAGAAGATAAAGAGAATGCATTTCGATCGAGTCAAAAGTTCAATTCGTCTTCGCCACTGTCAAAATCCAGCTCGGTTTCAAAAATAAAAAGACCCTATAAGAACACAACACATACACTCGCATAGTCGATCACAGTAAACACATCCATCGGAGATGGTGTAATTTGATACAAATCTTGGATAAGTTGAATAGGATCCGAGGTCTGCTTTATCGTGTAATTGAAGACGAATGACGAGGACTACACGGGGAGAGGGACACGAACGCTACCTCTAATCTGCCTAACTGAAGGTCTAGGCCTGTCGTCCCGTTTAATAAGGGCATTGTCTCCGACTGCATGTCCTAGGTCATTGATACAGTCTTGAATAGTAAAGATCTGATGATTTGAAGACTCGTTCCAGTACACATAGTAATAAATAAGTCTATCGCGAATCACTCATTGCCTCGGGGTGCACCACAAGCGCGTATAATCTCTATATTAAGCGGGCGTCGTGTCCTCAGCTCTCCCGTCTGTGTCCTGTTTGGCTCGGCCGATCCGTGGCTCCCTGACCCCGGTGTAGCATAGGCTCTGCGATTTCCTTGGCTAAATCACGGAAGCTAACACTGGCACCTCGCTCTAACCAATTTCAGACGTCGACGATGATTTTTTAAAATAAATCTCAGAGCCTAAGGTTTGCCAACTTAACTCCCGAGAGTAATATCCTCATTTTCTTTTGCGAAACCATCAGCCAGGAACAAAAATTCCAAGCCGAGTTTAGATATCTGATCATCGTAGGCCTACACGGGAATTGCCCCTTTAGACACAAGGGCGCCTTAATATAAGCATTTATTGGACGGGATCACCAGAGATAATTCACAATTGATGAACTTGGACATGCATGTGCAGTTAACGGTTCGTCTTGTTTGCAGCTTAGAAAGCAGCAGGCATATACTTATCGCTTTGCCCTTTCGAAGACAAATGAGTTTCTTGCGAAGAACAACTTCGTCTTTGAGGCAGCTATGTTCAGACCTTATTAGGACGTATTTTAGCCAATTACATACAAACTTTAAACGGTGCTATCTTTGATGACCAATCATAAAGAGGCACATATTGAAATTAAAGAAGCAGCGTCCTGATTCGCCAAAGGGAATATGATTTACTTGCCGTAAAACAGTGAGGCCACAAAAGATAATTGGACAAGCACACCTCCACCACCCGAGGCCAAAACTACCTAATACCCAGCACGATATGTGGCATAGGGGCACCCCTCTCTTGTCTCTAGCCCTATACACGCTCCACACTATTGTTACCTAAGACATCCCCCATTAAAACCTAAGCAGAATTCCTGGGATTCCAGGAACGCCAACACAAAAGAAGGGGGGGGGGGGGGGGGGGTTCCTCCGCTACATATCTTGCTTCATTTTAAACTACCTATAAAGAATCCATCTATAGAACAAAATTGATACCACGAAATCCCGGTTTAGTCGAGGAGTTTTAGTTCCAGACGCTATCTTGGTATCATATTTCTTTTAGAAAGACTCCTCATAATCCATTAGGGCTGTATATCAATTTGGCACTAAGGCAGCGGAAGCACGTTGTCTGTTGGTGTTTTTGCTTTTATGTTTTTTGGGGGAGGGGTGGATAATAGCCACAAGGCAGTAGTATACAATTGTAAAATATTTCTGGTCAACATTTTAAAGATGTCATCACTCTGGAAGGCCAGAATAATTGCACACGATATGATAACATCACTTTCAAAATGGCGCCACCGGAAAACAAAACCCCATCTCTTTTTGTGGAGGTTCTGATGGTGAGCATACAATTTGTCCCGACCAAATCAATCTTCTGTCGATGGTTAATTATGTTATAACTGTCAATTACGAACCTGCATAGATTAACGTGAGCACTAGCGAATAAGAAAACAACAATTTCCCCGAAAGATCTGTACATTCTAAATCCAGTAACCACGCCGCAGGGTATATATCTATTAATACGCACAGTTGACCTATAAGGTTTAATATATGACGGTCAAACTTAAAAAACAAAACAACAAAACAAATACAATGATATCGCCTTGTCAGAATGCATTGAATTGCCCTGAGCACGTATGCATTATACCATGTCTTTGCATGACATGGTGTTTGCATCAGCGGCAAGCCTATACACTCGTCAACCGGTAACTGATTCTTCACTATAGTCACCGGCAAATCGATTTTTATTAAGGCCTTCATTACAAAAAGGTCCAAATGAGTTTTACACTCCGTAGATTTTCTCCATACAAAGATCCCGACCTGGGTGTTTTTTGCACCAGTCGATACAAAAAGTGAATCGTGTGAAGTGCACGTGGAAAGAAAATGAACAGAGCATCGATGTGAAATTATTTTGATGAACGAGAGTAGTCTATTGAGCCGTGGTTTTGTTGAAATCCCCCCCCCCCCCCACCAACCCCCCCCCCCCCCATCAACCCCCAACCCCCGACGCACAAGGTGGCATTTAAGAGCATACTGCCCAAAACATGATTGCGTTTCCTCCATTTCTTTTCAGAACCACACAAACTCACAAGGGAATTCACAAGGGAATGACTACATGGTGTCAGTACCGCAAACTACTTATCCTATTGCCTCAGTTTCAGCATGCAAACCTTCATAATCTCATCTGATGGCGTTGAGTGGGTGAATGTGAGAGTGATGTAATGTGGTGATGTAATATGGTGATGAAATGAGATGATAACAAAGTTACATGTGTCGATTGTGACTGACTGTCGTGATGATTGTGACAATTATTACGATAATGGTCAAAGTGAGCCTGTGTTGCAGTTTGGTACATTTGTACGACTATAGTCGTTGATTTTTGATTTTTGATTTTTGATTTTTGATTTTTGATTTTTGATTTTTGATTTTTGATTTTTGATTTTTGATTTTTGATTTTTGATTTTTAATTTTTGATTTTTGATTTTTGATTTTTGATTTTTGATTTTAGATTTTAGATTTTAGATTTTAGATTTTAGATTTTTGATTTTTGATTTTTGATTTTTGATTTTTGATTTTTACCATTAGAATGAGAACTTTGTGATGAATACGAGTACACGCTTAACAAAAGTTTATGGGAACAACAATACAAATTCAACGCCAAAGATGTTGAATTTATCAGTTTAATGTTTGAAACCCCAACGTTAACATTTTAACAGTAGTCACCGACAGCACACTTATAATGTTGATTCAACACTTCAGTTGTAAGCGTGTACGGGTACGAGTACTATAGGCATTTTATAGATGAGTACGTGGGTATAGTATGCGATTACCAAAAACATACTAGTATTAAACACTGCACTATAAAGAAGATAGCACATGAAGAAAAGCTAAAGACACGAGGGCGAATCGCATGGATAAAGAGAGTACACTTCTTGCAATATAGTTGGTAACGGTTGACATGACAAGTGAGGACGAAGAAGAAAGAGATAATTTCAATTATACCTCTGACGATGACAAACGAAAATTAAGTTGCCCCTGATCATCGCAGACTATTAACTAGGAGCTCCCTGCTTTCTACTATAGTAGAAAGCAGGGCTATACAAGAAAGCAAGGCTGTAATCAAATAACGATTGTCATCGTCAGAGGAATGACATGTATAATTATAAGCAATACGAACCAAAGGTATCCAGACACGTACATGTACTGTACGTATAATACACACATCCGTGCATGCCTCAAATGAAATTATTATCCGATAATTTGATTCAATCAATGTCATTTTTAATGTCTGCTCGGTACACAGATGAAGTAAGATATGAGACGAAAGGACACGATAGCCACGCCCCTCCAGACCACCTATGTGGAATAGTATGCGGTGATATTTGTTTGTCTTTGGACAGTATTTTATAAGCTGCCTTGACGCGATTTTACCGTGATAGTCAATTAACAACATAATCGAGTAGAGCCTGTTGTCATCTTCTTATCGAATTACACGCGTCAAATCCGTCAATAGGCCTATTGGGCATAGGCCTAGTGCGATTTTATAGGGATTATATTCACGTGTAGCCGACCTGAAGCGACATTGATACAGCGGCCGTATTTCGCCCTCAAATCCCGCAAAGAAATCCACTTTAGGCGGAAAATAGACGAAAATAACGCCGGCCAAGGACTTTTACGCTTCTTTATTTCAACATAAGCTTAGTGCCCGCTAACACGTGGGAGCGGGCTTAAGAGATTATACCCACCAAGAAGGGCATTATCGGACCATGAACAACGACAAAAAGGTTGAACAAAATCACAACATTTACACAAATATAATAAAATGGTGGTTTAGCTTCTGACGAGGTGGGTGAAAATCCATAAAGATAATAAACTATATAAAGAAAACTGTGGAAACTAACAGTCAAATCAATTGTCAAATTTATGAATTGTGATTTTCTTCTCCCGTTATATCAGAGTTGCAACGAGTCACCGAATTTGATGACACGACTCGAGTTGAGTCATTTTAAAGAAGCGACTCGAGTCGAGTCGAGTCATTAGGTCAGTGAGTCAATTCGAGTCACGAATGTTGGAACAAAATATGAATAAACACAAAAGAGAAAGTCATAATATGTTGGCATTTAAAAAAAAATCATTTACACTTGGTCAAACTACAGTTTACTCTTCAAAAAAATATGAACCACATGTTGCGAGTCCGCGTGACACGGAATGTATATGTTTGTACACGGTAAGTGACCGCTGAACATACATGTACATTTCGCATCGTAAGTCATTGCAAATTATTGTTATTTTCTTGGACTCGAGTGTTATTAGCCTTTGCTCGAGTCGAGTCGAGTCGAGTCGAGTCGACTCCAGTCGAGTATAGAGTTATTTGCTTAGGAGTGTCTTGAGTCGAGTCGAGTCATTTATTTATTCGAACATAACCAGAATAATGGCCAGTTTTCATACGAGTCCGTATTATATACAAAGTATAAACCTTTATACAAAATGTATCAATTACGCTATAGCAATACAACAGACACAAACAATCGCGAAAATAATGCCCTTTCAGCCATCGTAGAACTAAACGTAGGCCTATACAATAAAAGTAACTTAACGCTCAATTACAATTTGGTTTTTAGGAATCGGTGGTTCAAAATAATGACTTTTTCCAGACGGGGGCATTTTTACCCCTTCTATTATCCACAAAATGTTTTCCGAAACATTATTTTTGTTAGAATGATGTAACAGCCGGCCTTTTATGCGGTCGGCATTGATGCACAAAACGCGACATTAAAACACGCCAAAACGAGCACCGGAAAAAACCCCACTTAATCAGTTGATGGCTTGGGCCGGATGATACGGCGCGGCACGACCAGCCATTTAGGCTTTTGTCGCCGCGGTAGTACCGGTAATAATTTTGATTGAGAGCATTCTCTTGAGTATAATAATACGTTTAAATGCACTATTTCGGCGGAAAAAAACCCTGCAACTTTATTGTTTTTAACTTGAACAATGTAAAGGATTCTGTAACGATACAAATTACATTATTATGTCGACGTGAATCGTTTCGGAATCCTTTTTAATTTTTCAAGTGAAAAATAAAGTTCCCCCCCGCCGAAATAGTTCATTTAAATGTTAAAACACGGCTAATGTCAAACAGATGCAACCTTATTAAGGGGGGGCCTAACCCCTGAAATCCCCGAAAATGTATAGTATAATGAGTAGGGAGCTAGTCTATACTCGTGTCGTTTGCGGGTGCACTGCGTATATGAACAGATTTTACGCCACATGCACCTATCGATTCACTGTCGTCTCTCGCAAAAACTAACATCGAAACAGATGACACATAATTATATTTGTTTTAATTGCGTTTTAGCCGGTATAATCATTTTATTTCTCGCATTGTGTTTGCCGAACTCAGCAAATTTGGGTTGTTGTGGAAGATACACGAAATTGGTCCATATGGTTTTATTAATCAGACAATTCGTTTCGAATCTATAGAGTGTTCGTTCAATAAGGTCACTTTTCTGTCTGTTCTGAAAGCAGAAAGTGAAATGCAATACCCCTTTGGCAGTAAATCCATATTTCTGAGAGACATCCCTGTTTGCCCATAGTCATTACTTAGTGACGACCTTTCAACCAAAGAACTCATTACGAGCAAAACAGGAAGAGCTCTGGGCGAAAAGACTGATTTCAGTAATAATTTGTATCGCCGAACCAAGGTTTGTCGGCGTTTTCTCATCAGGACACATCGGGACATATTACGAGGTGGTTGCCTTCAAAATGGAGCGAGTTCAGTTGGGCGTGAACAAAAAATAGTCACAGCATTGGTTCCGAACACAGCAATCAATATAATATTTTTTTACACGGTTCACATATTGCCTGGAAAATCACCCGCATAATCAAATTATAGAAAGACTAGCGGCGGACGCGCACATATTTCTTGAACAATTTGTAGCATACCTCGAGAGGTTTAGCGAACTACGGGGAAATGAAATTCTGAGAACGTCGATCGAATTGTCTCGAATAGGTCTCTCTTAAGTGACGTCATTTCCTACAGATCAGCCACACGCTTTAAACTAAAGTGCTAAATCGACCTTATAAGTGTGCGGTCAGTGACTACTCTTTAAAAGTGGGAATTATATACAGAAAACGGATACATTCAACCCTCTATGTGTGGAGGGGGAGGGGAAGGGGGAGGGGGGAGGGGGGGGGGGGGGTAGTGCGGGGGGGGGGGGGGGGGGGGGGGGGGTAGTTGCGGGGGTTGAAACCCCCACCTTATTGGGCTCCAACATTTATTCCATTGCAGAAAAAAACACCCGAAACTCGATGTAAACCAAAACCGAAAGTGGACAGAAATCACCTCGGATTGCACCACGGAGCATATAGTAATTGTCGTGAAGGTTTCCGCGAATATTGACGTCAATATTATTAACGACTTTAAGGACAAGTCGTAACATCTGTCGCGAATGTTTGACGTCAATATTCATGACTTGCCTATATGCATTTGCAGTTCAAAGATTGTCGTTTTTTTGAGAGAGATTTGTTTAGGCTAAGTTTTGAGATTTTTTTTTTTTTTTTTTAGTAACAATTTTGAACAGTGAAAACTTAATCCTTTATTTAGCCAGAAGTCGCGGTTTCAGATGAGTTGGCAGAAATCCGCATCGAACATTGTTATCGCCAAAAGTAATCGCGTCGGATCCAATTGGATTTGACTCGAGTATCAAATTCCGACTCTCTGAAACTGTTTTCGAATCTCCACGGTTAATGTACTGTTAGGGGGGGGGGGGGGGGGGGGTAGGGAGGCTCGTTATTATAATGGCGAGACATCTGTTCTTTACTGAAGCTTAAATTGACTATCCAAGGTTCCGCGTTTCTCTGACAAATTAGTTGGAACTGAGATGAAATAATAGACCGGTTTCCGAGATTCATTGACTATAACTAGTATAAGGCAATTTTAATTTAATTTTTGGTTGTTATCTTTCAGATTGAATAAAACAACAACACACAGTCGGTGGGAGGAGAGTATATCTGATATTGTTTCAAAACTTTCACTCATTTTCCTACCTCAGCGCACAAAACACTTTCATGGAACTGAACTTTAAACGCATTTTCCATTTCGCGGTTTAGTTAATTCAAATTTTGTAATTATTCATCAGCGAAAACTGGTATTAACTTGTAATAAACTTTAGGTCATTGCTTAAATTTTCATTCCGAAAGTTCAAGAAATTGAGATTTTACCTCACATTCAATTGAATATGGCCGAATCTTGAATAAAGTCCAAAATCAACATACATGTCTTCATTATTCTGTGTCAACAGTGTGAGACGGGGAGTCCGCGGAACTTTCGATTATTTTCCATCTCGCACGGATATTAAAAAAACGTGAACTGTAAAACGAGTATACGTACACATAGCAGAATAATCCCTTGTTTATTCCTTGGATTATTACGGAGTCTGTCTGCACCACGCGCAGTCCGAGAGCGGCCGGCCGTCTGGGCGGGCCACGCAGGAACCAATTTTGGGGTGCTGTTTTGCTAAAATATTTGCCTAGCAGACAAATTCTACCGTTGGTAAAAACAGAGATATCTCTATTTAATAGAAATATCTCTATTTAATAGAAATATCTCTATTTTGGATTTAATGTCAACTATGCACGCCATTGTTACAGACCAAAATGTTTAGGTGATGTATATTGTTTGTGGTTTATATCCAGCAGGTTTTTGCTCAAGCATGAAAAGCACATGAAGTTTTGGCTGCATGGTAAACCTGTTTAAACCGTGAGCAAGATTTTTGTTTTGTGCTTAGCAGCTCCATGAAATTGGCCCTTACACGCCAGTAAGCAGTGGGTGCGTTTGCCTACTTGTCAGTATAACAGTCATCACGGTAAGCAATGCAAGTCATCCGTGGCGGAAGGACGTTCATCAAACACGCACTGCTCATGCGATGTATAGGCCTCGCTATATTATACGCCAATTTTCCGTCTACAACTAATAATACGTTCCTATACCGTATGCGGCTGTTAAACTTAGCACAATTACACCAAAATGATCAAGTACTTGTGTGTAATCCTTTACACGCTTTTATCAAACTAATTTAGTCATTTACCATTCGAGTTCAAATTTTGGTCACTCTATTTAAACATTGTCACCGGAATATTCGCCATTATGATCAAATTAACGGTTTGAGCTGTTGCTTAGACGAACTTGATCTCTAATGACGAAAATGTTGGACCTGGTGTTTAAAGGTAGTATAGGCCTACACCATTTCCAGATATCGAAAATATTTACTACCGAATTATTAAGAAATATCCTACTCGTCTGAAAGTAAATGTTGATTCTGGGCATCCAGCAAAATGATTGCGCTAGATATCCTGTAATTATTTCGAAAAATAGAATTTTATAATGAAAAATTCGCGATCACCGGACGGCGATCG
This sequence comes from Crossaster papposus, assembly GCA_037893245.1. Lineage (NCBI taxonomy): Eukaryota > Metazoa > Echinodermata > Asteroidea > Velatida > Solasteridae > Crossaster > Crossaster papposus. The sequence goes on from JBAIAA010000153.1 coordinate 181,363, forward strand.
CGAAAAAACAAAGATAACATAAGAATAACTGCTCGACGCCGGTTGAAAAAACCCGCTGTTTTTCGTGCTTTTCCCGGCATCCATGATTCTGAAACTTCGGACAGCTCAGTTAAACGATATTTACTATAAATACAACCCCCCAAATCTACTCATTCATGATAATTCAAGCAATGACCAATGGTGTATACTACCTTTAAAAAGGGTGACCAAGAGTTGAATGATAAAATGACTAAATTGGTTCGGCAAAAGCGTGTGAAAATGTTCCTGGGACGAAATTAAATGTGATAGTTGGTGAATTTAAATACAAAAATGCTTTAAAATATCCGAAAAAAACACACGGTAATGCCTTCAGTAATGTGCAGTATGGTTGAATGTACTATTACCCACTAATTTGAGCTTCATCTACAGCCGACACAAAAAAATGTCCTTGTTATTGGCCTTCAAAATTCGCAAGTATATATCCTGTCGAATGCACGTCGTTCTCAAATTGCTCAATAATTTATCATGCGTGACAATTTCCTTAGCTATAATAAGCTAATTGTCCACAAAAAGCCTGCAGAGTGTGCCGTATATTATACCCAGCCTTCCCATTGGTTTCTTAAAGGCCGGCGCGAGTTTTTTTTCTCGTCGGTGGGTGAAGTAATAACATGAATAATTCACTAGCTTCTATGAGAAATTTATGATTAATTATTTATAAAAAGACATTATCTACGTTAATTTAAAAACATGGTCAAAATGCCACAGTCTCAGTGGACATAAGCTAGCTATCAAGAATTGAAAAATCCCTGGTTCGAATTCACCAATCTATTTTTCTTCGGGTATTTTTCTTCGACCAATTACTCAGTGACAATTTTAATGAAAGGGAAAAATAAAATACTCAGAAGTTAAGTGCTGTGTAGTTATCCATTGTATTTAACAATTTACATTCAAATTGACCTACCTATATCACCGACATTAGTCTCTTTAACCCCATTAACAAACAAAATTACAAAAAAACTGTTTTCCATTGCTCGCTTTCGCACTGCGCACTCAATCATTTAAAACAAAAAAATGTGTTCATCTTGTTTCGGATTTCATGAATAGGCCTACACAAACGATAAAAAGAAGAAAAACCTACTCACCTCTATAATTTTTGTTGTTCACATGCGCATCCTGATAGGTGATTCCCCCGATGCTAAAGTCAATACTTCATTAACCGCTCATCAACTAAGGACCAAATCCATCAATGAACGAAACAGGATATAGCGAGTAAGAAAATGTAATAATAATCTAAAATGTTATTCAACAACGTCCTCCTGAAGAGATTTAGTTCCTAGGCCCGCTCTTCGAAGAACACGGCGCAGAATACAATGCAGCATGGGTTGGGTTTGGTTGGATGAAAACGACCAAAATCCTTTGGCAGTCGGCAAATAAATACAATACAGAGATCGGGAAAACACCCGCTGGCTGCCGCTTGCCAAATAACAATTGCCGGTGGATCTACTACCAACTAAGCCCCGTCGATCCTGTAGTGTCTTTTAAAATAGTTATGCAGACATGAACTTGTGGCAAGGGTAACTCGCTCCGTATCGTTATCATCGTGCGACAACAGGGACCGGACACGCGCTGTCACCCAGTGAGTGGTTTTAGTTTTCTCCCATCACTCGCACTGTGTATTCTCCACTGAAGAAGCTCGCGCACAGTGGGTTGAATTGTATTGTGCTCGTACGTGCATTGCATGCATGCAGTCAACGTGTGAACCAGCTGCGTACGTATACGTCCAGGCATCGTGCGTCAAAAACTGCGTGCGCAGCATTAAAACAGTGACGACGCGGTGTGGGCGGAACAGTAACTTGATGTGGCCTTCAATGACGACAGAATAATGGTCCACACACGAAGCAAGGTATGGGATGGGGAGAAATCCCCCTCCCCCATCCCACTTCCCCTCCTCCATCCCACTCCCCCTCCTCCTTTGTGACACTGTGCTTGTGGAATGTTGTGGTTTCTCAGGAATTATTTTTAGGTTTTTAGGGGGGTGCCTTAGGTAACAGTAGTCTAGATATAGTGTATAGGTATAAGGGACTAAGGGGAGGGGGAGGGGAGGGAGAGGGGGAGGGGGAGTGGGGGAGGGGGAGGGGGAGTTGGGGGAGTGCGTTCATTCCGTCAACTACACGCGCATTAATGCAACCCATTGCAACCTGCAAATCGAATTCGTGTTTTGAACCACTTCATCAGTCGTGGGATGGGGCGGACTATAGTATTATACAAAATAATAATAAATGTTTGGGAGTGCAATTTTGTAGTCTGGTTATTTGACTTCCTTTGGACGAAACAGATCAATTCATAGATGTTAGGGGTATTATCAGGTGAGGAAGCCAGACTAGTTGTGGCCAACTACATTGAATATACGTTGGAGGAAAGTAAATGTCAGGTAATTCCTACGATTGCCGGCCGGAAATCGTTGGAAATTGATACAAAATTCAACTTTTCTTGAAAACCACATCACAACTGTCACGATTGTTATTAAATTACAGTCAATTAAGGTATATTTCATAATAATTCTGTAGTTTTGTTTTTTGATGTTTGCAAAATGTTGTATGCTACCTTTAACGATGAGTTTTTCAATCTCACCGATGGTTTATATATTCTGCAAAATCTTATTAGATTTCCATGGTGACGGTCTGTAAAAGGCTTTATTTACAATCCGAGGATCTCGTTACTATTCAGGAAGCGGAGAGAGTTCCGCCGTTTGCAAACACGAGAATTGCCGTTGTTGTCTGTCGATCGAGGGATGAATAAAAATGCGCGCGGAATGCACAGACTGAATAATCCAACACGGGTCATGCACACAGCCGTTCATAACCGTGTGTTTTTTCTTCTTCTCGTTTTTCACTTGCACAAAACTAATTTCCGTTTTTTTGTTATCTTTTTACGGTCGACTGGCATGGTTACTGGCAAAATATATCAGCTTTATCACACCCGACTGCCTTATATTGCTCCTGAAATGTTGCAATGTTTAAAATGTAATATATACAACGTTTGCTTTTGCAAACATTTTTAGAAACAGATGTATTTGTTGCATGGTTAGTAAAGGTTTTCCCGGCCAATTAAATTTAATTAAAAAAATCACTATACATTTCACACGTTTTAATTCACACACTCACACAAGTGGGTAAATGCCGTCAATAGGGGACGGGGCATTGTCCGACCGTCTTCCCTCTTTTGTTTGTACTCTAACGTTTTCGGATGATCGCCATAGGATTTGCACACGAGTCTGAATCGGGGACCTTTGCGGAATAGGGGACCCCATTGTTCCCTTTGTCCTACGTCCCCTATTTCAATCAAAAACAAACTCACTTACACTGAGCATTTGATCATTAAAAAGAGCCGTTCGATTTCGTTATATTTGAGCGGTCTTTCGACAAATAAGTTCAATTATTGAAATCTAAATAGTCGTTCCGTTTATTCAAATTCGTCGAACCAGTGTTTCATTATATTTTCTTTGTATATAAAGAGTCTATCGGTGGATAATGATACAGTATTGTCTACGTGTACTGCATGCATGCAAAGTATGTAATTATGTACAGTAAATACGACATTTCACACAAAACAAGTTTTCCATAATGTCTATATATCTTGAACTGGCAGTGTTTTTCTACTACTCCTAGATCCTGCATCATTCGCACAACGCTCTTTCCACAATTTTTGTTAGACCATTGATGGATCGCGTATCGACTTCAAACGTTGGCCGCCTTTTCGCCGTTGGGGACATGCAACATAATAACAGCATTTGGCTATTTTAGGGTGCGTTCGTTTAGCTCACCCGAGTCGACACGGGTTATCCCCGCGCCCCGGGTCGCGTAATATTTTTCCTAGGAGGGTTAGGGGTAGTTATCATAAATGGGCGTTTCTACACCACACTGAGTGGAAGACACTTAGGTTCTCAGATCCTTATTTTCCCTTAAATTAAATTCACTCCAACAACAAACCTGAAAACCAAAAAAGTCAATGAAAAATAGGAGAGCGAATTCGAACCCCAGTCAAACGATCTATAACCTAACCCATTATCCACTAAGCTACCTTGAGAGGTCGACAGAAGGGTATCGGGACAACTCGTACCCGGGACAACTCGTACCCGGGACGACTCGTACCCCAAATTTGTGACCCGGGACAACTCGTACCCGAGACGACTCGTACCCGGGACAACTCGTACCCGGGACGGCTCGTACCCAGGACGACTCGTACCTTGTACTTTTCTTATGACAAATCAGAAGATGTGGAAAACCAGTGGTGACAATCACACAAGCAGGAAATTGTTCTGGAGAGATTCTGGCAGCTGTCCGATGATCGCAGAGTTCGCCCGAATTCGGAAGGAGCTATAGCAATGAGCTTTATAACTTATTTTATCTTCATTTATTGCGAAAACTTATTTATAAAATAAGTGGACTGATTCATTAAAATTATAAAAATGTTACATAATGTCACCTTCAACAGTTTGTATGACATTAAAGCTCTGGGGCGGAGTTTGCTCGTAACTTATTTGATCTTCATATATTGCAATTCTAAATAAGTGTACCCAGTCGGCTACACTATGTTTAAAAAAACGCGTGTCTTGGCGAGGTAAAATGAAATATCCAAACACGCGTTTCAAATGGGCACGTAGATACACCATTGGTAATTGCTTGAATTATCATGAATGGGTGGATTTGGGATGTTGTATTTTATAGTAAATATCATTTAACTGACATGTCCGAAGTTTTACAATCATGGATGCCGAGAAAAGCACGAAAAACAGCATTCGTTTTCAACCGGAATCGGGCAGTTATTCTTATGTTATCGGCACGAATTTTGTTTTATAAAATTCAATTTTTCGGAATAATTACAGGATTTCTAGCGCAATCATTTTGCTGGATGCCTACAATCATTATTTACTTTCAAATAAGTAAGATATCTCTTAATAATTCAGTAGTAAATATTTTCGATATCTGCAAATAGTGTATCCTACCTTTAACAGTAGTTTCAGACACGCGTGTTTGGATATTTCATTTTACCTCGCAAAGACACGCGTTTTTTTGTTTGAAACATAGTTTTCCCCACTGGGTACCGATTCATTATGAAATGTTACACAATTATGACACCAAGCTTCTACAGTTTTGTTGACATTAAAGTTTTATACTGGGGCGGAGTTTGCATCAGAGTTTCTGAAACGGAATGAAAATAAAACAGTATTAAAAAAAAATTTTCTTCAGGCCAACTACAGCAGCCCTAAGCTTCTTCTCTCTTTTAAATGTAAAACGGAAATAAAAAAGATTCATTCGTAATCGTCTAAAATCTCTAGTAATCAAACCATTCACAATTTCTATCTTTTAAAACGGCAGCGTAATAATAATTGGTTGAAAACAAGTATGATAACGTTCGGCACAAGTAAGGCACAGTAAGTAAGCCGTGTACGAGTTGTCACCTAGCCAGCTCCCCTCCCCGAAACCCACCGTGCACCCTCCATTTTTATCTTCTAGACCAGGCTGTAAATGAGCTAGGTATCACCTGGAAGGGGATTTTAACTCATGTGATTTTTCTAGACCAGAATTTCATGATGAATAAGAATATCTTGGGTAAAGAACCCAAATCCTGAGCGCACTCCCCGAAAAGGGGAGTTCTTTCCGGGGGGGTTCCATTTTTTAAGGAAGAAAATACCATAAGTTACATTTAAACACAAATATGATAAAAACAAACTCTTATTACCCGTGTTGACTCAGATGTGAGCTAAACGAACGCACCCTTCTCATGCAGGAAATTGGAGATTGCAATCTAATCTAGGACGCTAGAGGGCGGCATCGAACTCGAGGCACGGGGTCAAATAACTCGATCGTATCGTATTATCGCTGCATCTCCCCTGTGTCGCATAAGGGCTTTAAATCCGGGGGAAATCTGCGGACGGCTGAGATGGCAACTACAGGGGAACCTTAGACTTTCAAATAACACTTTCCTGCGATTGATAACACTCTTAGTACACGCTGATTTATTATTTTAGCAAATTTTGCCGTCGGGATCTAAGATAAAAACCAACGCTCTACCGGGATGCAGTGAAAAGCGCAGAGACAAAACAGACACTGGCTGCGAAACATACATAACCCCTCCCCCCCCCCAATGTCATCATTGATCAACCTGATCGATCCTGATAACTTTGTATATACTATAGAATTGTCGGAAGGTGGTGGTGACAGAAGGAATATCAATTCTGTTGACTTGAAACGTGTCTATTCTGCATGGTCTTTTGGACACGCCCGTTTTCAGGTCGGTGGTTGAATCTACATCTGAACATATTGTGTAGACTTTGTCAGTTGATTCAGGTTCTGAATCAGGCGATTCCAGTTCTGAATCGGATGATGTTGACATTGCGGTAGTAATGCCTTCTCCGGGTGTCACGGGAAGAAGCGAACCAGCTCTTCCTGCAAGACTAAAATGAAACTTATATAGTAACCATTATCATTTGCCAAAATATGTCTATTCAACACAACAGACAGACAGACACTCTTGGAATTGACCATTTTTTTTCTTTCTTGTAGCTATTTTATTTCTTTTTATCATCCTGATCTTTACATCCAACATGCCGGTATCCCTTAATGTAACTTTCGCTCTTATGGTTATTGTTATCACATGTATTTACTTCTTTAACAGTATAAACAGCCTACACCCTAAAAATAGATCGGTTGAAATAATCAACTGATTAGTAGATAATGTGTCCAATCAATGATATTGGTTAATTTTTTAACACAAACAAAATGGTGGTCGAACCAGTCAGACCGATATGCTGCCGGTGTGGACGGTAATAATTCTGTTCCCGGGTAAAATTGTCTGGGGGGACAGAATTACCTAGGTAAATGTGTCCCCCCGATAGATTTACCGGTTCACGGCCTGGTAAGTCTGTCTGGGAGGGGGGGGGGGGGGGGGGGGGGGACACATTTACCAGGGGGTACAGGAATATCTTTCACACCGGGCACTTAGAGATTTTTATTCGCACTGTAAAACAGCGCCACCATTGTATTGAAGTGTTTATATATAGCTTGCACGTTGGCGGCGACCTATAATTGAACGATCGACTTGTAATATTTGCACATTGATGCTGCATATTGCATTCCCAGCTGATTTGGCCTAAATAAGCTTGGACACTAATTTGTACGGTGGCTCGTATTCGCCAATTCGTTGCGCAAGTATGTTTTTCTTACGGCGTTATATCGCTGTATTATTGCGTTATATCGCTGTATTATTGCGTTATATCGCTGTACTATTGCGTTATATCGCCGTACTGTTGCGTTATATCGCCGTATTTTTATTGCGTTATATCGCCGTATTTATTGCGTTATATCGCCGTATTTGTATTACGTTATATCGCCTTAATTTGATTGTGTTATCGCCGTACTATTTGTTACATCTTTTTTAATTTTAAAAGAATATAATGAACTCTAAAAAATAAATGTGTTGGTTTGTATTGTCAGGCTTAATATTAAGTTTAAAAATGTGTTTTCTTTAATAATATTTATGACCTTTTGCTCTAAACGTAGCGCGCAATTTGAGCAATGACAACAATCACTTTTTAAAACTGTGGAAAGGCCTGCCATTGGAAACAAGCAAAGTTATTCGTAAGAGTACATTATTATATTCCTTCAAATTTCGTTCGAAAAAGACAATCGAACAAACCAACTTTAACGCGAATTCGGAAAACTCGGAGATTGAAAAATGCGTTTCGAGTTTTAATTTAAGCGCCGCCATTTTGTTTTAACTACGAAACGTAAACGGCTATTAGGCGCATGCGCATTTTAAAACAATACCACTGTTATTTTAACTTGGCACGTGCTAATTGAATTCGCTGTTTAAATCCGTGCTACTCTTCTGCCGCTAGTAAGAGCGATAGTTGTAAGACGTGTTGAACTTTTGGCAAAAAGATGGCTGTATCTTTAATATATCCAGTATCTAATTAAAATTTTGAGCGATTAATAAAATTAGACGGCCAAAAGTTTGATGTTTGAAGCGGCCTTAGTCGTATTCTAAAGGGACACAGCAGGTGTGCAACCACCCCTTGCCTTATGACTTAGTTGTAAGATGAACACTTCTAACGCTGGGGATGTGTTTTCGTCCGAAAGAGCGGGACTATGAGTTCTTAAGAGGGCATTTCCTCAGCCAATGTTTTGTTCTCAGCCAAAGTCAATTTTTTGTGACTTGCCCGCTCTAACTAAGTTCAAAAACAAATTGATACATATATATTATTATACCACCTAACAAATAATAATAACTAAACAAATTCAATTCATAAATAAATAAAATTAAGATGATTTTTAGCATCCCTCTAAATGAGGAATGTTGATGTTGCCAGCGAAATAAATTATTATGTTTCTGTTGTATTCAAGCCCACTGTCGCTAAATTAAAATTGCAGTAGACCTACAAAAAAATACATAATTGAAACATTATATTACCCTAAAGTAAACGAGTTTTACAAAAATATTGTTTGTATTAAATAAAATAAAAAAGACAATTAAAATCAGTGACTGGGTCATTCAATATCATTATGCAACCTATAATAAAATCGGGTATCGATCAAGACACGAGAGAAACAATCGGATGGTATAATACACAGAAACTCCTTCCAGTCTGCATGAGGAAGATATAATTTTGAGAAATTTTGAGTGCTTGAAAAATATATAAATTATCAAACATGGAACAGGTCAGAACTATTTGTCCCAATATTTCCTAATGTCCCACTATATCCTAATTTGCATATTTCCAAGATGGCTGCCTTGCGCATAATAAGTGTCATATTATGTCAGTAGCTAATGAGCCGATGTTTATGATTTTTGTGTCAACATTATGGTTTTCCGCGGCTGAATCGATGTTTAGTGTTTTAAAAATAATTGTGTAAGTCAAGGTCACGTGATTTAGGCGAAGCTGCGTCATTTTCAGTTTCACACTGGAATTATTTGCTAAATTATTTCCCTTAATTATTGCTAAATGATTGTCCACATTATTCCAACTACCAAATCAATTACATGTAAATAAAAAAAGATGTAGCGAAATAAGTACAGTGATATAGGCCCTACCGCAAAAATATACGGCGATATAACGCAATACAAATACGGCAATATAACGCAATACAAATACGGCGATATAACGCAATAGTACGGTGATATAACGCAATAGTACGGTGATATAACGCAATAGTACGGCGATATAACGCAATAGTACGGCGATATAACGCAATAGTACGGCGATATAACGCAATAGTACGGCGATATAACGCAATAATGCAGCGATATAACGCCGTAAGAAAAAGAGACTTGCGCAACGAATTGGCGAATACGAGCCACCGTAAATTTGGCTGTCTTTAGCCGAATTCTCGATGTTGAGTGCATGCGTGGTGCTATTTTAACCTTGCGACGTGCCACCGTACTTTTTTTCGAAGTCGCGTCGCCGTAATTAGTTTTTTGATTTTTCATCATTTGTTTAAAAATCTCATATTACATGTATCCCTAGTTCAAAGCATGCCGAATAACATGTTAAGTGCCGCTTGAACCCTGGTTGAACCGGTGCCCAGCTTTTAACAAAGCAAAGTGCTGCCCCACGAGTATCCCATTACTTTGTGTACATAAAGGGGCCTTTCAAGTATCAAGTCTGGGTTTTCCAGACCTACCCAAGCAATTAATCATGCTATTGTTGCCTTGCCCCATTCAACAACACAAGCTCAGTGGGATCGAATATATTCAGACAAATATGGGAAATATACTGTGTTGACATAAAGCCATAAAACCGAACAGCATGGGGGTTACACACGGGGGTTACAACCGACTTTGAAAAAAGTACGGACGCGGGTTCGTGTAAAAACAAAATGGCCGCACGTCGCAAGGTTAAGAATTGTACAATATATTTGCTAAACTGTACAAACTTGATAAATAAACAAGCTTAATAAATAAACAATTTGAATTCTCAGATATCGAATTTACAATTTTTAAAAAGATGCAAACTTGATATGAAAATGACTCGATATAAAACTACGATAAAACGACAGTTCAAGGTTGGTAACAAATCATAAAGAGAAGTCGCAACACCTAGTGTTCCGAATTCGATAGAGTACGACCCGACCAAAGCGGCCCTACACCTCAAATGCCAAAAAAACACGTTAAAGACTTGTCATAATTATGATTAGAGAACGACAAGACACTGACAACTAGGCCCAGGGATGTAGTCGAGTCCATCACAAGTCCCTGCGAGTCCCTGTAAGTCCCTGCAAGTCCATCACAAGTCATTCAGTTCCAATTTAAATCGTAAGCTATTCAAATCAGCTTTGACAAAGGCATTCCTTTGTCATTGTTCATCCAGTTACTTGTGACTGCCTTTATGAAGGGACTTGTGACTGGCTTCACGAAAGAACTTGTGAAAGAACTTGCAGGGACTCGACTACAACCCTTACAAGGCCTAACGTTTAACCCTAACTCCCTACACAACAAAGGAAGTTGGAGGATTTTGAAGGAATTGTATTGTTCAATAACAATGGTGAGGGAGTTAGGGTTAGAAAACGTGCTGGCGAAATACATTTTTTAATTTTTTTTTGACGACGACGTAAGCAATAGCAAGATGGGCAACAAATAAGGCAAGCATAGGCAACATGATGTGTTCTGTTGCTGGCTTAGCTAGTGATTAATTATTAATATGTGCTGACTGCTGACATAATTTAAATATTTAAAAAAAGTGATATTAAATAAACATTAACAAGTTTTGCTTCTCTGTCACCTTTCGTGAATTTGTGTAGTAGCCTTCCAGCTCGGTAACGTAAGATTCAATGCTAATTACCGGACCCCTAAGACCGAATGACAATGGGGTCACTAAACCAGACTATTCTAAGTCTCACTACTCACAGGTATGATAGGACATCCAAGTCTGTGGTGTGCTGTAAGCGCCAAAGCCGATCAACCTGATGGGTTTGGCCGGCGTGGTTGTCCACTGCAAGTATGCCTGCTCTTGGTACTTGCCCAGCTTGAAGGATCCCCGGTCGTAGTGCAACCAGAAGCGACGAAACTCGTCCTCGCTGACGATGCCTGCAGACGGCACCCCCTTCAGTATCTTGCACTGCAGGCATTTTCGGATGACGGTTCTGCCGCCTACTCCCAAAACTGTTAATGCACACGTATGTGTGTACGTACATGTACACCGGGGGAAAAAAGAGCGAGTTTTACCTCTCCTTTAAATTTAGAAAGTACAACGAAATGACAATGAATACAAATACGTGCCTGTTAGTGTAATGCGCCTATTAATGGATTCCTCGGCCCCACCCCTCCCCTTGGTTGCCCCAGGTTTTATGTCGGAGTTTGGTCACGTGTTTTAAGAGCCCCAGGCTGGGGATTTTGTCACTCACAAATCATTGTTAGCATTGGCGTACTACATGGAAAGATAAACGCTATTGCGCCCCGCCCTTGTAGGTAAGAGATTGTCACACAAAAATTGCCTGAGAGGTGGGGATTTTGTGTATCAAAAAAGTGACAATTCCCCCGGGGCAGCTCGGGGAGGGGGGACAATAACAATTGATAGGCGCAAACTATTGCCGTGGTGGATACAATATGCAGAGTATAAAAAACCCAAACCTATCCGGATGAGCTACTCCAACGCATCTTTTGTTTCCTTACCCAGTTGGTATTTAAGGCCCGCGTTCGAGGCTTCGGTCGAGAAAAAGATCATGGCAGCGTTCCTGGCTCTGACAGCGAAGTCCAACACGATCTCGCCATCAAAAGCAGGCAATGGGAACACGCGCTGATACCAAGCGAGCGGGTAAGTGGTGCTGCACACTGTGAATGGACAACATACATTTTTGTGAAATACCCGGTGATTCCTCTCGCAAATAAAAGATTTTTCCCAAAAAATTGTCTGAGGTAGGTTATCCAGTTTGGATAAATACTGACCCTGTTACAGACTTCTTTTTGGCAAAAAAATTATAAGCCAACATTATTGTTGTAGAATTTAGAACAAAGACGATTTCGGTAATGCATTTCTTGCGCTAACACAACTCTACGCATCATTAGAAGAAAATAAAAATCATTGTTGGCCAAATTACGGACTGATCAGTATTGCCTTAAACAATAAAAAAATTGCAGGATATAAACAAAATAAACAATATTTTTGTATCGCTGGGAAGAAAACAATTAGTAAAGACGAAAATAAGCCAGTGCGCATGTACACAATGGCATGGGTCACAATAATAATTCATATCAAAAGGTTTGGGTCAGTGAAGCAATGCTTGTTTTGTAGCAAAAAAGTTCTATGGAGAATGACGTGAAAACCCCGTCTTTTTTTACATCCATCTCCACGCTGCTAAAAGTACTGCATATTTTGCCTAGTTTGACTAGTATAATACGACTCAGACTATGTTCTTTCTAATAAAGCAAACAAATAACAATTTCATTATGATTTACCCCCGCGTTTTATTGCTTAAAATAGCCAATTTACTGTTAGTTTCAGCTCGTTTTCTGTGTAAAATCAACGGTTGGGGCGACAGAGCTGTTTTACTTTTGCACAATTTGGCAGAGCGCCCTCTTCAGTTTCTTAGTTTAAGAAAGTGTTTTTTCTCTGTAGTTATTTCTTTCTAACCATATATGACTCGTTTTGATTGGTCAATGTTATCCCCGGCGTATCTGAGATATAAAACCATCACACGCCGAAATATTGCGCCGAGTGAAAATGTTGGTGTGGGCAACTGTATCACGTAGTCTGGTCACGGTCCCCGTACAAAGTACAATACACACCAACTAAAGCTCCGGTCACAACCCGCCGTACTTGCAAGTGCGTGATGTCTACTTGCAAAAACGTGGGCAACATTTGGGGATCCGTACGTGGTGAGTACCGCCTCTATTTCTCATCGTTTTCATATTTTTTTGGAGATGCATGCTGAAACAGTTCGGCTGCGTGAAGTATCATAGGATTTTATGTTTGTGGCTGGTCTGCAGAGATAAATCTGTATATTTATGATTTGCTGGTACGCCAGCAGTGTGATTGCGTAACTATACTGCCAAGAGCGTAATTCTTAATTTTTTATCTTAGTGAGATTGCGTTTATTGGGAAGGCGCGTAATCGTACATGCGGCTCACGTTTTTTTGTAATCATTAGAACGATTCTCAGTCACATGGGAAGGACATTAAATTGAAGGACGTGTATTAAACGCTGGGTTATGTGGCTTATCTTTTTCTTTTTCTGTGAGACTTTTATTTTGTTGTTGTTAAAGATGAAGTGTTTTTGCAATGTGTTTATTGGGAAGGAGCGTAATCATACATGCGGCTCACGTTTTTGTTAATTATAAGAACGATTCTCAGTCTAATTGAAAGGACATTCAATTGAAGGACGTGTAACGCTAAATTATGTGTTTTAAAAAAAATCTGTGAGAGTATTACTTTATTAGGTTTTTGAGTTAAAGATAAAGTGTTTTTGCAAGAAAATAGAAAGGAGTAACCAGTTTATGAAGGCATACAAGAAAAGATCAGTTTATTTGTTTTGTGTTTGTTTGATCAATCCTAGAGTTAGCTGCAGTGAATCAGAACTCATTTTATATAGGAAGGGGAGGGTGTTTATGAGAGTTTTCACAAGCCAGAACTGTTTCTCATCGTTTTCGTTATTTGTTTTGGAGATACTGAAACGGTTCTGCTGCGTGAGGTATCATAGGACTTTATGTTTGTGGCTGGTCTACAGAGATAAATCTGTATATTTATGATTTGCTGGTACTGCCAGCAAATCTGTAATTGTACGTTATCTAGTGGGTATGCCAGAGAGTGGTTGTTTGACTGGCCTCTCCAGAGCGTAATTCTTAACTCCTTTTTCTCCTTTTTGGAGTGAGACACGCATCTGGGGCTCAGTTCTAGCTATATTATCTCTGCTAGATGACAGTCAGTGGTTGGAGTTCGTGGACGGGCAAGTACATAACACGTCTGCGGGCCAATTAGGTTAGACATTTCCTGAGTGCGGGAGTTTAAAACCCCGTCTCTGGTTTTAGCGATGCGATGACTGGTTTGTGTATTGCAACAGTGGTCCCTTGTTTTTAGTTCACTCAGTGATTGATTATTACCGGTGATAATATGCCTTCCCCTATTTTCCTCCCTTTTTGGGAAGGGGGGATGGGGGGGGGGGGGGGGGGGGGGGGGGGGGGGGGAGCAGAGCATATTTTCTGTGCTATTCCATGCACTTTATCAGTCACAATATTTTCAGTTTACTTTCCTTTTTCCTTGTTTTTATTTATGTGTCGGTTTATATGACAGATGGCTTGGACAATTACCGTTTTTTTGGGGTAGTGATCGAAATTAAGGAGGACATATTGACTTATTTATTTTGTTTTAGTCTTGAGATCCATTACTTTGATCATTGTTTTGTTCTTCCAATAGTCCCAATAGGATTTGCTCATTCTCCTCATCCAGATTGTTTTTCTCTTGGTTAGACCAGTTAGACTTAGTTAAACCATGGAGGAAGCCTTCCTCTATGGTTAGACACGTTAGATGCATCAACCAGTTTAAACTCTTTACATATCAATTCTATGTTTCTTAACCCATGGAGAAATTATGCTCAATCCACCAATGAATGTTTTATTTTAATTGGGCCCTAAAAAGACCCTAACTGTTTATACATTATTTTTTTTGTTAAATGTTGTAGTGTTAAGTAATTCTTATAATTAGAGAGCTCCTTTGAAAAGAAGTTTGTTAACTAAAATAGACTAGACCCTCCTTTTTAAAGATTTACAAATTACATTTTTTAATTAATTTTTTAAAAAAAGAGTTGGCTCGCTAATTAGTTCAAGTTGGCTCGCGTACAACTACGAGTTGACTGTTGACCTGTTAGTTTTAAATTCGTCCATGTCTGTACAATGGATATACCTCCATGCTTGAATTAAATGTGCCAATTCATTTAAAACTCACTTTAGATTTGCAGTCTGAATTCCCCTCCTATATCATGATCATCAAGTTGGATACTGCACGTACGCGCTGCTCAATATTTATGCTTTATTGATGCACGAAGTTCATGTGGCGCGCACTGCATGCCACCGAACGCCCTCTGTCGCCAGTTTGGTGAATACTTTTCAAGCTACTGAAAAAATATTTGCGACTGAAAAAATTCACGACTGGTCGTGAATTTTTTTGCGACTAGTCGCAAAAATATTCACGACCGGTCGCGAATTATTCACGACTAGTCGCTAATAAATTCACGACTGTTTGTGTCCTACCGGGGCTACTATACATTTGAAGCCAAGAGCAGTGGCGTAGCCGAGTAGTTGCATCGGAAGGCTGGTAGAAGAACAAACTGGTTAAATTCGACCAAATGTATGCAACAACAAGCAAACAAAACGGGTGATTATGCGCCTGGCTATATAGACAGGGCCCAGACCAGGAAAAATTAAGGATTTTTCCTGTCAAGGTTTTCTCAACGGTTTCATCATCCTGAACCTCAACCATTTGATATTAGCTTGGGGGCCACCCTGATTTTTGCCCCTAATTCAAAATGGCCGCCAAATTACGTTTAATATCAACGGGTGATTCTCTCATCTTGAATGTACACCCATTGAATTTAGCTCCAGAGCCACCCAGAATTTGGCCTCTAATTCAAGATGGCCGCCAAAATCTAAAATGGCTGCCAAAATTACATAAAATACATATATACTGCTAATTACGTTTAATATCAAAGTTTTTTGTTCGTGATTCTGTCATCTTGAATGTACACCCATTGAATTTAGCTCCAGAGCCACCCAGAATTCGGCCTCAAATCCAAGATGGCCGCCAAAATCTAAAATGGCTGCCAAAATTACATAAAATATACTGCTAATTACGTTTAATATCAACGGTTTTGTGGAGTGCCGTGGTCTCGTGGTCTGGAGCATTGAATTTGTAATCTGTAGGTAAAGCTGCAGGTTGTGGGTTCGAGTCCTGCCTGGGACTACGGTGCGTGTGCCCTTGGGCAAGGCACTTTGTCACTCATTGCTTCTCTCCACCCAGGAGTAAATGGGTACCTGTGAGGGCAGAGATGGTTATTGTGGTTGATTTAGCTGCTTTGCGCCGAAATGGCAGCATCAAGCTGTATACTCCCCAGGGAGCTGAGATGGTATTTGGAGTGTTTCATGGGCCCAATGACCGGGGTAAT
Organism: Crossaster papposus; assembly: GCA_037893245.1. Taxonomy (NCBI): domain Eukaryota; kingdom Metazoa; phylum Echinodermata; class Asteroidea; order Velatida; family Solasteridae; genus Crossaster; species Crossaster papposus. Next base: position 197,492 of record JBAIAA010000153.1, read on the forward strand.
AATAAAGCGCTTTGATACACCCACATTTGTGGGAGTCTAAAAGCGCTATATAAGAACTAGCATTATTATTATTATTATTATTATTATTCATCATCTTGAATGTACACCCATTGAATTTAGCTCCAGAGCCACCCAAAATTCGGCCTCAAATCCAAGATGGCCGCCAAAATCTAAAATGGCTGCCAAAATTACATAAAATATATTGCTAATTACGTTTAATATCAACGGTTTTTTTGTGATTCTGTCATCTTGAATGTACACCCATTGAATTTAGCTCCAGAGCCACCCAGAATTTGGCCTCAAATCCAAGATGGCCGCCAAAATCTAAAATGGCTGTCAAAATTACCCTAATCAGGTTTATACTGCTTCTTGTTTTTTTCTGTCCGAGTTGTTTTCAGTGATTCCGTCATTCTAAGCCCAAATCCTTTAGGATTAGTCTGGGAAATACTCGGGATTTATCGTCTAATCCAATATGGCTGTCAAAATGGCTGCCAAAATGGCTGCCAAAATGGCTGCCAAAATGGCCATCAAAAGCAACTTACTTAAATTTAAAGTACATCTTCATTTTGTCCTGTTAAAGCTCACTAAAGTTGGTTTCATTGTGGCGTCCTGAACCTAAGCCTTTTGAAATTAACTTGTGGCTACCCAAGATTTGTCCGCCCAAATCCAAAATGGCTACCAAAATGACCTTAATCAGATTTAAACGGTCTCTTATTTATCCCCCATAATTTAGTAAAAGACCTGGCCCACCCATGTATGCACATTATTTAGGAGAGGATAACTCAACTGTTTTAGGCTGATATGACCCCAAGGAACAACTTGGGATGTGTGCCAAAATCTCTATCCGGGGCGAACAGCCCGGAAATGACCACGCCCTTTTTTAAATGACCATGGAACTCCATTAACTGTCTTAGACACATAATTACGTTCTGTATAACATTAATATATAACAACAAAGATTGTTTATCTAAGCCAAAACTTGTTTATCTAAGCCAAAGTCGGATTGCTCAGTATGACTTATGACGCGCATAGACCACAAACACCATGCACTTATTATTTGTGACTGTGACCAAATTAACAAACTAAGAGGACATGAAGTTGATTTGTGATCTAAATATTAATGCACAGTTAACAGCAAATGATACGTTCGACCCCCTAGGCCCTTTTGGCTTGGAACCATCCTCAATCCTGCAAAGTCCTCCAAATATCATCATGTCAAAATTGAATTCATCCTCGATCCCCTAAAACCAACATTTATTGAATGTGTCGTATGGAGGGGTAAACCCTGCCTAAATCCTCCACCTATAACTGAAATGGGTCGAGTCCGTACCAATGACATTCAGAAGCAGTGTGGATGATATTGAGCATAATGCAGGCTCGACTACAAATTAAAGAATGCTGTGCACAGACTACGACCTCGACCCAACTGACACTTTTTGCCATTCAACCAAAATCCTCTAAAATCCTCTAAAGTCCTCTAAACTGCGCGAATGAATTTAGAGGATTGGGTCAATAGAAACATTTGTCAGGTATTTTATTTGCAATTTTATTTGCTGTTAAGCAAGAACAGTAACAATATACCCCTCCCAAATATATCAGTGTTGTGAGACTTTTCTTGTTAATATTTGTTTAGAGGAGTGGTTATTAAAGGTAGGATACACCATTGGTAATTGCTTAAATTATCATGAATGGGTGGATTTGGGGGTTGTATTTTATAGTAAATACCGTTTTACTGAGCTGTCCGAACTTTTACCATCATGGATGCCGAAAAAAGCACGAAAAACAGCGTTTGTTTTCAACCGGCGTCAAGCAGTTATTCTTATGTTATCTTTGTTTTTTCGCGATCGCCGTCCGGAATAATTAGAGGATATCTAGCGCAATCAATTTGTTGGATGCCTATCATTATTTACTTTCAAATGAGTAAGATATTTCTCAATAATTCGGTAGTAAATATTTTCGATATCTGCAAATGGTGTATCCTACCTTTAAGTTCTGGTAATACTGTTGATAAAAAATTTCTTTATTATCATGTTCCAGTCATGTTGGAAAATTACAAAACAAATCTAACTTTAATAAGGGTTTATTTATTATTATTTATTTTGGTTGAGGGGGGGAATATATATTGTTTATTGTGTTTGAAATTTGTAATGTTATGCCTTCAATGAAGGTTTGGGAACTTGAAGTAATTATCTTGCAGCCTTCACTTTATTAGTATGAATTTCTATAACCATTTATGCAACAATATGTCGCTGAAACTAACCCAGTATTGCTACATGTAGGTTTTTTCTTGATTTCGTTAGGAAGAGTGCTTATTGTTCAGACTGCCGCTAAAAGTGAAGATGCATTTTTTACTTAATGGTAGCTACCTTTTTCATAACAGATTTTTTGAGTAAACATCAAAGAGCGTGGAATTGGTCGCAGCAGTTTTTTTTTTTTTAATATGACAACAAGCAACTGAACCAAATATTGCAAGTGTTTTGTATTCTCTAGGTTTGTTCTTGTTGTCGTTAGGAGGAGTGCGTATTGTTCCGATTTATTTAGTAAATATCAAAGAGCGTGGAATTGGTCGCAGCAGTTGGTTTTTATTTTTTTTAATATGACAACAAGCAACTGAATCAAATATTACAAGTGTTTTGTTTTCTCTAGGTTTGTTCTTGTTGTCGTTAAGAGGAGTGCTTATTGTTCAGACTACCACTGAAAGGAAGATGCCTTTATTACCGAATGTAGCTCCACTGCTTTTGTTCGTAATTATTTTTCTCGAATTGGTCACAGCAGTTGGTACCTTTTTTTAATATGACAACAATCAACACTGAACAAACTAATATGCAAGTCTTTGTTTTTTCCGTACACGGAGCGAGAACGATATTCATACTTCGTGTTACCATAGACATGGAGGAAAAACTCCATGTCTATGGTGTTGTCACATGGAGCTTTATATTAACAAACGCGGTGACTGTGAATGTAAAGCAGCCGTGCATAACGCTTTGTATAAAATTCGATAAATTTAATTATTTAGGTGGCCTGCCCGTCTTATTTCACTCCTTTCCCTCCTTTCCCTGTTCAAGTTGAGTATTTAACAAACCTTTGTGAAAATGAACCGGGGTAGAGCCTGAAAGTTGACTGGTGGCGTGCGTACAAGACCCCTCAAATAAAATATTAATTTTAACATTATTTTTGGTACAATGATTTCCTAATAAAATCACCCCTGGAAAATTGCTGCTAGCGCTATTATGTGAACGAATCCCTCGAATGAGTCTCAAGGACAGGTATTTAGGTATTTGCTCTATCACTCCGGTTGACACCTTATAATGTACAGATGTTATTTGGGTGAAAGGGTTGACTGCTTCCCTTAATTTCTCTAGTGTATGACACTGTTAAAAGGTGTATTTAATCAAAAGTAATTCTGGCGACTGTGGTTGGGCCAAATATGGAAACTAAACAATTGCGCGACGCGGAAGAAAAATATCGCGCCAAAACTTGACCTATCAATTTCGAAAATCTAAAATACATGTGGAATCGAAGCACTCGTACAAAGAGGAAAATTTATTAAATAATTTTGTGGCGATCATTGGATAAAAACTTATCCCATCTTTTGGGACACAATATTTCTTTCTCATAATCTTGAAGGACTTATTTTCATTTACAAACGAATCTAAAACGACCGTTGATTGTTGAAAGAGTGCAAGCGCGGATCCACGAATTTTTTAGACGGGGGGCACACCCAAAACTGTAAAATGCGAGCGCGAAGCTCGCATGTTACAGTAAACAAACAAACAGTTTTGTCCCCATTTCCTGTATTATTTAAAGTAAAGAATGATTGTAGGCATCCAGCAAAATGATTTACCCCTTCTTACAAAACCATAAGACGCGGCATTCAAAATCAAGGTTCACTTTCCTCTTCTTCCCCTCTCTCCATTCTTGATGCTGTCCTCTCTGTAAGTGTCAAAAGACATGGTGACTTTTGGTCATCTTCCATCAGCAAAATTGCTTTCCAGGCATTCTATGTTTAGTGGCTCACCACCAGATAACAAGACACCAAACATCTATACCTTGGTATATCACCAAAGGCATGGATTGTGTCAGCTCCGTGTGCTTCGTCATTCCTTCGGCTCAACTGCACACACGAGGAAGCTGATGACAGGATTATGTTCCATGTGCAGGACATTCTAAGTCACCGGACAGGCCCTACAACCTTGACGCTGTCATCAGGTGACACAGATGTGTCATCAGGTCAATTTGAGAGATATTGGCCTCCAAGAGTTCTGGCTCATCCACAACTCAAGAGTGAAAAGATCAATATTACCACTCCACGATATCTGCATAACACTGGGAGATGAGCTCACAAAGTACTGTACTTGCATCTCAGATGGCTTATCGAGTACTTTTGTGGCCGTTTTAAGGGTGAAATCGTCTTAATTCATTAGTCCCCGAGATTGTGATCTCAAAACCAGAAGGCGAGTTGCTTGGATCCATTGTTGCAAGTACTGCAAATGCAAGGGAGGTGATTGTTGTAAGAACCCATCACTGAATGAACACTGCTCATAATTCTCATACCTGGACTCTGTTGTGTTACTTTATAATAATTAAATGTTTGTTTTCTTTCTTAAAACAAAATACGTTGTATTGTTTAAATTCCGAATTGTTAGTTAAGCTCTAGTAGATGACACAAATGTTGTAACTTTGCTCTAAGTTTGGAAAGTTTAATTAATAAATATATATGGAAATTCCCGGTGTATGTATTTATTTGTATGGTAATAAGTTGACCGAACGGTTTTTAGAAATGTTCTTGTAAAATATCCAATGAACATCTTGAGCACATCAGAAAATGTCTAGCTCCAACGGTTTAGAAGATACAGCTATGTCGGAAGTAGCACTTTCGATAAAAAGGGCGTGGTCATATAAAAAAGGGCATGGTCATTTAAAAAAGGGCGTGGTCATTTCTGGGCTGTTCGCACCGGATAGAGATTTTGGCCCCCCTTTCCTAAGTTGTTCATTGGGGTCATATCAGCCTAGAACAGTTGAGTTATCCTCTCCTAAATAATGTGCATGCATGTCTGAGCCAGGTCCTTTACTAAATTATGGGGGATAAATAAGACACCGTTTAAATCTGATTAAGGTCATTTTGGTAGCCATTTTGGATTTGGGCGGACAAATCGTGGGTAGCCACAAGTTAATTTCAAAAGGCTTAGGTTCAGAACGCCACAATGAAACCAACTTTAGTGAACTTTAACAGGACAAAACGAAGATGTACTTTAAATTTAAGTAAGATGCTTTTGATGGCCATTTTAGCAGCCATTTTGGCAGCCCTTTTGGCAGCCATTTTGACAGCCATCTTGGATAAGACGATAAATCTTGGGTATTCCCCAGACTAATCTTAAAGGCCTTGGGCTTAGAATGACGGAATCACTGAAAAAACTCTAACAGAAAAAAATACTAGAAGCAGTATAAACCTGATTAGGGTAATTTTGGCAGCCATTTTAGATTTTGGCGGCCATCTTGGATTTGACGCCAAATTCTGGGTGGCTCTGGAGCTAAATTCAATGGGTTTACATTCAAGATGACTGAATCACACACAAAACCGTTAATATTAAACGTAATTAGCAGTATATTTTATGTAGTTTTGGCAGCCATTTTAGATTTTGGCGGCCATCTTGGATTTGAGTTCAAATTCTGGGTGGCTCTGGAGCCAAATTCAACGGGTGTACATTCAAGATGACAGAATCACACAAAAAACGTTGATATTAAACGTAATTAGCAGTGTATATGTATTTTATGTAATTTTGGCAGCCATTTTAGATTTTGGCGGCCATCTTGAATTTGAGGCCAAATTCTGGGTGGCTCTGGAGCTAAATTTAATGGGTGTACATTCAAGATGACTGAATCACACACAAAGCCGTTAATAGTATAAATACAAAAAACGTTTATATTAAACGTAATTAGCAGTATATACGTAATTTATGTAATTTTAGCGGCCATTTTGGATTTTGGCGGCCATTTTGAATTAGGGGCAAAAATCAGGGTGGCCCCCAAGGTAATATCAAATGGTTGAGGTTCAGGATGATGAAACCGTTGAGAAAACCTTGACAGGAAAACGCCTTAGTTTTTCCTGGTCTTGGCCCTGTCTAATAGGGCACTTCTCTTACCCCCGTTCTTTCGTTGATGAATATTTTACGAATCTGAGAAATGGGTAAATTACTGTACGATTAATTTTTTATAATGCTACTCATCTAGTTTATTTATAACTGCTGTACAATGTACTCGGCAGTATAATGTATTCTGTTTGTTTCTCCTTTCGAAGTTCCATTTTATACGTCTGGTCTAAACGGAAAATGGTCCTTTTTTTTCCAGTCGTATGGAAATACATTTGTATGCCTTTGCGCCAAAATATACAAACTTTCACGCAAAGTGGGTAATCTCACAAATTTGTTTTCGTAAAAAATGACTTTTTGTAAAATTGCCGTGGTACGGTCTCGTGGTCTGGAGCTTTTTATTTGTAATCTGTAGGTAAAGCTACAGGTTGTTGGTTCGAATCTGGCGTTACGGCGTTATAACACCGTGTTGGGGCGTTATAACGCCGTACTATTAGGACGTTATAACGTTAAGGCGTTCCCTCTTTTTACATTTTACGTTGTACACTGCCACCATGCCGGCCACTCAAACCTTTTCTGGTTCACATTCCAACTAAACATTGCTCAGCTTTCAGACTATAGTGTAACGAGGCGTTTCACGGTATTATGCGGCCATCTTGTACACTGGGCAAATTTTCAAGTCATGCATGCGTTCATTTCAAAATGTGCGCCGCGTCTATATCAACGCGTGTTCTTATTGCCCGTGAACAAGATGGCGCGTTATTACTGTGAAACATCTTTAATAAATACCTAGGAGAGTTGCTGGCTTCTGATTGGTCGAGATTTGATCACGTGGATTATCATGTAGTAATAACCCGGCTTTCAAAAAGAAGCGAATAAATGTCCCCTGAACCAGCATTATTCAAGCATCATGTAAGCCAATGATTGGCCGAATGCAACAGTCCTACGGTAACTTGTAACAAGGACGCGTCAAATCTTGATACGGCGCGCTATAAATGTACGCGTAGAACGTTTGGATCTACACGCGTGGCATTTTTCAAAATGCGCGTGTCGTATGTTAACGCTAGCGCGTTGCTATGCACGATAGTCTGGTCTCAAAGTATGGGTAATTTTAGACAGGGTACCACGCATAAGCTAAAATATGGCCCCTGAACATGAAAACAAAACGCTGGAAATATCGCCGAAATAAAAGTCACGAAATATGGAGCATTTTCACAATTTTTTCTCGTTAAAAAGGTATTTATTAAAGGTAATAACAGAGCGAGGACCCAGTTATTACTGCGTGATAATGACCGGGTTGCGGGATGACCGCTGGTAATAGACCTCGCCTTCGGCACTGTTTTTACCTATTTATTGCTTCCCGACCTTGATCGCGCAAGATAATGATGGTTTGTCACCAAAGCAATCTTGACCACACCATCAATCTTCTGAAAAAATCGATGCCACTATAATGCATTACCTTAATAAAACTAACCTTGGCGGTATTAAAAACACATCACTAGTGCTAAACGTCACCGTTTTCACGAAGAGGCGAATTTCATGAAAAATCGTCTATTTTTGATGAAAACGATTAAATATTGCAATTTCTACAACCTGGTGAATTTATACATCCCAAAAATCATTCAAATCCTAATTAACCTAATTAACGAATGGGCGAATTGGTCCTCAAGTGCCCTTTTGCGTTTTCACGAAGAGGCAAATTCGAAATAGCGTTGACTTCAACGTGTTTATGAAGGGGCACTTTGGTGCGCGTAGTGACTTTAGCGTTTTCACGAAGAGGCGAATTGGGCGAATTGGGCGCGTACTTTTTTTTTGCGTTTTCAAGAAGAGACAAATTTGGGGCGCAATGGGGAAATGTATACATTCTGACTCTTACAGCCACGGGCGAATTTGCTAATGTATCGTTTTTTCGTTTTCACGAAGAGGCAATTCTATTAATTGATTAATTCTGCAAAACTAATCACCTATTTTTCTTAACGTTTGCTATATTTAAGAAGATTGAAATCTCTTCTTTCCCATGATACCTTAATCTTGTATATTCTATGGATATTTATGTTTCAAACTGCCAAACGAAAAAAGGACGAACTTTACAAGCGATTTTCTCGAAAGTTTGTTCAGACCGTTAAAGGCTCAATTTGCCTCTTCGTGACAACGGTGACGAATATATAGCAAAATATAAATAGCAGTATTCTGAACATGGTTTGTACCACCAGCTCCCATTACTAAAACAACCCCAAACAACCTAGATAACTGCTTTTACGTAGTATTTAGTCTAAGAAGATTTAAAGGTAAACAATAATTAACCACCTCCCTCCCTCACCCCCCCAAAAAAAAAAAAAAAAAACAAACAAACAAAAACCAAAAAACCAAAAAACCCAAACCACTTCTAAATGTAGTGTACGCTATGAGATTTCGGATAATTTACTTCTCTCAAAAAATAAATAAAGCCGCATTTTAGAACAAAAACAAAACCCGGGACGCGGGGCAGAAAGGGGTGGTGTTGGACATTACCATATAGTGGTCGGTGTACAAAGATGTGTGCATGCACATGCATAATAATATATTGTGTAAATGCGCAATTACGCTCTTTTCTCCAGCAAATTTTGGAATATTCGTGATAATGAGGATGAATAAGCAATATTAAATACAGCTACAACATTTATTTGTTAAACAATCTGAAAATGTTGGTGCATTGAGGTCAACGTGGTGAGATAAATTATTAAAATTTAAATTATTAAACACATTTTTTCAACTTCTCATTCAAATATTTTGGACGTGGTGGTATTTCTTATTTGGTTAAAACAGGTGATTTTAAGATAGTCTAATTGACGTCCTTTCGGTGTTCATGTTTTGAATTTTTGAAAAGGTTGAACAATTGATGTCTACCAATTTTTTGTTCAACTGAATTCTGTCCGGAATCCGTGAGTGATTTATTTGAGTCTCTTTGAAATCTCCCCTATCCAGCTCTGAATATGTGATCACTGTGATAAATCAAGTGTTGTATTCTTGCGGCTTTTAAAACAATTTCAGGACGGATAAATTATCGGATCCCCACCCTGGAACCACAACCTCAGGCTGGCCCGACTCGAACCCACAAACTCCAGACCACAAGGCAATGAATTGTTCCGATATTCCTACCTTGCTTCGTGTAATAAGTGCAGTTATCAGCCCCGGACATCAAGGCACGCTCATTCATGGGGACTAAGCTGGCATCTTCTAGCACACATTGCCCGGTGGTCTCCCCGTAGCAGAACTGTCGACACGTGTCGTCCTTCAGGCAATTGGCGGCGCAACGACGCCGTGATCGGCCGACCGATGAGGCGGTGACACGGCGTGGCACCGCCGGGTACCTCCCGGTCCCAGCCAAGGCAAACGTAGCCGAAGCTCTGACGGGGGTTGAGCCGTTTGCCGTAAAGATTTCACGAGAGCAGATCAGAGCGATCAGACTGACGTGTAACACTCTCATTTTTAACGCAAAGATTCAGTACTATAGAAATACTGTTTTAGTTTAACCAAAGTATTTCATATCTAACACAAATGTGCAAGACGACAAAACATCGTACCGTTTGTGAAGTGGTAGTCGGCATATAGTGCAGTTGCCGTACAAGTTAATGTTTCTCAGCGCCCAGTATGGGCGGTGCACGTAAGTGAAAGCCAATGTAGCCTTTACGCGAGCGCCAATTTTACAGCACGACCGTTTTGATTGGATGAGGCCTTCGTTGGCATGACGATTGGATTGGATGAGGCCTTCGTGTTTTCAATGTTGTTTCCTGACTAGGCCTACGCCTGACAAATTTTCAACAAAAACACAAAGCGAAAAAGGCATATATAAATATTAGTGTATCCAATTGTATCTGTAAAGTTAAGTGGTCGTGCGCACCTATATAAGCAAGCGTACGGTGCCAGTTTACCATGTCGCATTTCTAACACCAAGCATGCGTGATAGGCCATTTGCGAGTTAAATTTAAATAACATCTGGTACACTGACTTGCTTAAACTGCTTGGTACGTTTTCACTTTAAATTCTACAGACTAAAGACACTGTTGCTATATCACGTGATTCGGGGCCAAGCCCGTGTATAGTTACGTAAGAGGCGCTTAGCACCAAAACATTGTTCACAATGGGTGAGAATGGCAAAAAAACACCAGACCATTCCGGAGCTGGGGTTGTTAGCGTGAGGCTTACCCCGAATCACGTGATATAGCAACAGTGTCTTTAGTCTGGAGAATTTAAAGTTAAAATCACTGACCTCTACACCTGGACGGATCATTGCCCATATTCTGCCGTGCTAACGCTTGAAGTCGGCGCGAACGAGAAGTGCAACATGGCGGACCCACTTCAAAATTTAAAACACATTGCCGCCCGCGAAATTTTTTTCCCCACTATGGGAAAGGGTAAATGGGCGTTTCTACACCCCTCGCGTCACGATTATTCAGTAGTTTCAACAATAATACTAAAATATATTGTTATTGCTCAGTCAACTAGTTACACGTAGGCCAGAGATACATTAAAGCACTTAGAAAAACGGCTTCTGTCGACCTCTCCCAGTAGTCAAGTAGATAATGGGTTAGGTTATAGATCGTAAGATTGGGGTTCGAGTTCTCATGGGTTCGATTGTGCTCATTTTTCATTGACTATTTTTGTATTGTAAGTTTATTGTGGGATGAGTTTAATTTGAGGGGAAGCAAGGTTCTAAGAACCTAAGTGTCTTCCATTCAGTGTGGTCTAGACACGCCCAGTTATGATAATTGGCCTTTACCATGTTGGGAAAAAAAATCACGCTTGCCGCCCTACTCTTGAGCGTCGCGAGGCAGCGCCCTCTGTCAAATGTTGTATTGTTTCCTATGAGCCCGCGTTTTGCTGGAGACCGCTATTACTATTAGTGTGGCGCGCCCTCTATCGACATAAAATTTGTCGAGTTATTGGACAATTAATGCGTTGGCTTATTAACCCTGAAAACAAAGTTTCCACTTCTTCCTTTAAGTAGATGTAGAAAGAGCCAAAACTCCATCTTCCAAACCTATTAAGGGACATCTATTTCAAACAATCTTAACTGGTAGTCGAATGACCGAGTCGTTATAAGCTCCTCGTCTGCGGAATCCCAGCGCCCGGGATCGACGTACGGTCCGAGCCGACGTCCTTTTTTCTTCTTAAGTTTTTAACCGCACGCGGTTTCCCAATCTTATTTTTAAGATAATTAATTTATCGTCCTCAAATACCAACCAAATTTAGTTCAAATCGCTTAATTTGTCAGGTTATTGTCCGCGGAGTTCAGGTTCGCACCTTCGTATACGTACCGGGTTCGTTTGCTTGCTAGGCAGCAAGACTTTAGGGTCACCTTCTCCTCCCTTATTATACGGTGCGTGGCCGTCGGGATAGACATTTAGCAGAACAATTGATAAAACAATACAACCTGCCAGAGTTGTAACGACCGAGTCACATTTTTGTTTGACTCGAGTCATTTTTACTTGAGAAGTAACAAGAAGGTCGATTCAAGTCGAGTTACACTGTGTAGTCGAGTCGAGTCAATTCAAGTCACAAATAATGATTTGATTACTGCACAATAAATAAACATGTTACAGAAACAGAAGGTAGAATCCAGACCACGGTGTATGTTTGTTATATCTCGGTCCTCGGAGGAAGCTTATTTAGCTAATGGAAACAGACGGCCACTATACCATTGTGTACTAGTGTATATAATTATTGGCTAACATAAACGTGGCGTGAACATAAACCGGTACTGGCATAAGTCATTGCAAAGTTTTGATCTTATTTTGGGGACTCACAAATATTAGCCTTGAGTCGAGTCGAGTCGAGTCATTCTGATGAGGGACTCGAGTCGACTCGCCAAATGTGACTCGAGTCCGAGTCGAGTCATTACAACTCGGCCACTCGCATATATGAGATGGCACCCGGCCATATATAAATATATATAATAATAATAATAATAATCAAGATCCCACGACCCATCCGCTGTAGTATTACACAAATATTGTCTCGTTTTAATATATCTATCGTAGCCCGTTTCTTAAAGCGTTCTATATTTTTTTGAGAAGATCTTCAATATTGTAATCGCCATTAAGGTTCAGTAAAATTAGTTTTGTTTCTCCGTTCAGTGTTCTTGACTAGAAAAACAAAGGAATGTTCACAATAGATATAGAAGTGGTATATTATGTCATAATATAGTCCTCACCCGATCTTGCTCACTAGTCCAATTTGTATTTAATTAAAGGCACAATAAACGTACACAGGTAAAAGTCAAACAGTTTTGTATTGAATTTAATTATGTTCTGTTATAGGGTAATATACTATTTGCTCAGTTTACAATATACCTTTAATATATTTGCGAAGCCTTCTTGACTGATTTCACAGCCAAAGATAAACATACACTCGGAAAAGCTTTTAGCTTGCCAGAATTCCAGGTTTCCGATTACCTTGTAATCATATTAATTTTTTTATATTAAGGTTATATATTTTTCCAATGCATGGAAATCTTGTGCTAAAATAAAGACGCTTATGAAAATAAAGATAATCGTTTAGAAAATGTTTCAACTTAACCATCCTTTCAGGGCAACTCATTATTGACTATATATAATGAACTTAACTTAAGTAAAAAGAAGAAAGAAACAAAAATAATAATAATAACAATGTTAATACCGTACAGCATTCAGAAATATGTTACGATTATTATTAATAGTACATTTTGTAGAATATTTATATCCTCGATATTTTTCTGAAATAACTTTTAATTACAATATAATGCACTGTGTACAATTCAAGGGAAATCAGCTGGGTGTGCATTTACGGGGTAGTACAGTACGGGCATCGATTACCCAATTAAAAAAACACAATGTAGCAAGGGGGCCCATGGTACCAGTGTAAGTTGCTGTTCAGATTGTTCATAAAAGTGTTCACAATAATACATTAGTTTGTAAATGCAGCAAGATGTACACTAAACTGTAAAGAATAACATGTGATACAAATCATGTGTGGTTTTTTTGGATCAATTAATGTTACCTGTCACCACAAAATGTGCTTGAAGTCAGACTTTTTAAGAATTTAGATATTTATATATCTGGATTCTGCTAAACAAGAGCTTTCCAATGGTATACAACATTGAGGGGTACCGAGTCCAGTAATGGAAATATCGAGCAGCAACTTACTTGAAGTGGTAAAATTGATTCTTGAGAAAATGGCATGGGAAATCCTGCAGTTGTGTTACATACAGCGAATGTATGACGAGTAAATAAACATGGGATGAAATAGGTTTCAAAGATGTTTGACAGAAGAACGAAATTGGAGAAAGGTAAAACAGGACTTACAGATTAATAAGGTTCACATGAAAACATACAAATCAACCACCCCAACTTTTAGCGTTTGCCCTCTGTTCTGCAAAATGGCATTTTCCGACTATAACCAGTTCGCGCTGGGATTAATGTAACATTAATGTAACGAAACTCGATCCGAGGCGGGTTCAGGCCGATAGTATCGGAAAGCACACCCATGCATTTCCAGCCTTGCTCGCTGCTGACAGACATTTCCGGCCTTGCTCGTGACGTGTTTATGCGTCATCTGTTTGGAATCTCGGCAAAAATTTCGCGTGTATATAAGTACTCCGGCGCAAACGGGTAAAGCTCATTTTGTGGCGACAGGTGACATGCGACGGGTCACATTATGAGGTGTTCTGGCAAATTGAGAATACAATTCTCCTTACAATGCTGTTACTTGCACTTCAATCAGACATTCCATTGGCAAGTTATGACTTTTTAAAGTTCATATTTGTGACCCACTCTGCAAAAATGAGTCTGATGTGTTAAAAATGTTTTTTTCAATTGTACAGTTGGTCAGGAAAAGCAGGAAATAAGCTTTCATTTGATATATGGCACAACACTGTAGTGTAATGCATTGGTCTTTTACAATTTTGGGAAATTTGCTTTTTCTCAGTTATACTCAAAATGTCTTTGAGAGAAATGAAGATTTACAATTGTAGTGCTTCATCAGATGCTATGGTAAGAGAATGACAAAACCTGTATTTAATTTAATTTAGGGATCAAAACAATCTTTTCAATCGATCAGATCTGAAAATATAGGTGTTGGAGAAACCAAAATGCCTTAAAACTAAAATATTATTTGTTTAAAAAAAAAATCACCTCCGAGACAATAAACAGCCCTTTACGTAAAAATGTATTTTCCGACATCAGACCCATTTTTGCAGAGCGGGTCACATTTATCGACATGTCAAGAACACAAAAGTACGAAGAAAAGGGCCTTCAAAGTTTCCATTTTTTTTAAACATATCAATTAAACATATCAATAAATCTGAAAGTAATAAAACAATTTAAAACTATGGTCTGTGACTAATTCTATCTTATTTTGCCAGAACACCTCACATTTGAAGTAATTATTTTTATTATTATGTCATTCTAACATGATTTAAGGACTAGGACAATTGTACTATACATACAGTTATCTCCAGTACAAATGGTCTCTCTAATAAGCCATTTGCGCGTGACCCCGAGTTAAATTTGAATAACATCTGGTACACTGACTTGCTCACACAGCTTGGCACAGTTTAACTTTAAATTCTCCAGACCAAAGACGCTGTTGCTATATCACGTGATTCGGGGCAAGCCTTACGCGTCATACGCTAGCAACCCCCAGCTCTGGAATGGTCTGGTGTCTTTTTGCCATTCTCACCAATTGTAAACAAAGTATTGGTGCTGAGCGTCTCTTACGTAACTATGCAAAAGCTTGCCCCGAATCACGTGATATAGCAACAGTGTCTTTGGTCTGGAGAATTTAAAGTTAAACTGTGCCAAGCTGTGTGAACAAGTCAGTGTACCAGATATTATTTAAATTTAACTCGGGGTCACGCGCAAATGGCTTATTGGTCTCTACAATTCCCCTCCAAAAAATAATAGGAAAAACTCATTAATTTGATCCACTGTCATGACAGTTTTGGAAAAACATATACATGTACATTAATATTTTCAGGCAAATGGTCTAGTTGAAAACATTTTTTAGGTTCTCAAAGAAACTGTTAAACCGGGAATTTATCAGCCTCACCCACGTCCGTTGTCACTTGGTCATCCACTGTGTACTGCATCTTAAACTTGAGACGAACTTTCTCCTGGTGCGAAAGAGAGAAATGTTCCATTTGTGACCGGCTCTACAAAAAGGTGTATTAAGTCGCGCTGTGCATTATCATGTAATGGCCCACTCAAAGTTGAGAGGGTAAACATTTTATCAAAATGTGATTTTCACTTTTTGTCATGAATGATATCTTTAATACCTACAGTTTCAGGTTTCATTCGAAGAAATGTTGATTTTGATAAATAAAGTGGAAAAAACTACCGTTTTGTGTGTATCGTTATATTGTAGTAGAACAGAGCCGGCTATTTCAAAGCCTTTTTTCTCAGTTGTGTAATTTGAACTCCGAAGAAGTAATCAATGTGCAAACACGTCATATCTCTAGAATGGGAGGGGCTATATAGCTCTATTATATACTAAATAAAAGCTTACGTTATGGGCTTTCCAACCATGTATATATCTCATCTTTTTGTAGAGCCGGTCACATTTGCACATGTTGCATTGTCATTTCATTTTTACCAGCGAGATGCCCTGCTTCGCGCGGCACATGCTAGCTGAGTGGACTTGTACAGGTGAAGAGATGAATAACAAGAATCTAGGGGCAAATTGGCTAGGAAGGCGAGTTGATTGATACATGTACCTCCGACCAGACAGTCGTTTTGTTTATTGTCTTTGTCTAAAGAATTCTCAGGGGCATATCTAGCATTTCATTTAGGGGAGGAGTGTTGTACCATTCACCTAACCAAACTTGACTCAAAGCGAGCGCGTAGCGCAAAGCCAAATACGGCGCAGGCGCGGTGCGCTTAAGGGCCCTGGAAAAACAATTCGATTCTAGATGCTCTGTGGTGCAATCTGAGGTGATTTCTGGCCACTTTCCTCTAAAATTACGTAATACATGCTGATTGGCCAATTCGGCTGCCGTGTGTTTGTAACATAGCAACAGATAACGGAAGACGCTATATCGCGATGGAAAGCGCCTGCTGAATACACAGAATCTTGAGGTCAAGATGCAGTCTTGTTTTGCATAATTAATCACCGAATCATCTGCTCGCATATCATAGACGCTCGTCGTTTAACAAGTGGATATCTTCATAGGCTGCAAAACAATAACTGTGCGTCTATTAAATGTCTTCTTACCTTCTGCGGGTTGGCTATTAGCATGACTTGGGTGATGGCGGATGGGGGCAGAATGGGATTAAAGGCAGGTAGGTCTGTGGCCGATGGTGGCTGGAGTTTGACTCGCATTGTCTGAAATGATCGAAAGATAGGTTGAAAACGATCGTCGTTTCTCTTGCTTGTTTTCTCAGCACCATGATCGTAAGACAGGACATTTAAACAATATTTACTCTCAAACACCCCCCCCCCCCCTCCCCCTCAAATCAATTCATTCACCAATGGTGTATCCTACCTTTAACCAGTTCGCGCCGGGATTATTTTAACATCGCCGAGCCCACGGGCGGGATTATTTTTAACGAAACTCGATCCGAAGCGGGTTAAGGCTGATAGTGCCGGGAAGCACACCCATGCATTTCCGGCCTTGCTCGCTGCTGACATACATTCCCGAACTTGAACTTGGCGTGTTTATGCGTCATCCGTTTTGAATTTGGGGAAATGTTTGCGTTTATATACGTCATCCGGCGCGAACTGGTTAAGAAGTGAACGTAAGCAGACATCCTTTTACCTTTGGTACTGCGGCCTGGAATACAACGCTTTTTACGGCCGAGGGATTCGTACTCATCGTGGAGACAACCAGGACCGTTATATCCGGCCTCGGAGCGTTCTTTGCAAAATGGAACACAGTCTTTATAAGGTTTTTCTCGTACGCGGTGATTGGGGCAACGGTGCCTAGGAGATAAAACCAAACCAACAATTAAACAAAATCTGCATTTCTGTTAAAAGGAAGATGTGGAAAAAAAAATACAGATTTTCAAAGCCACAGACAGCAATGGTTCACTTTCCTTTTGAATTTGGTTAAAAGAGTATTTTCATGTAAAAGAAAAATATTTTTCTCTTCTGTTTTTGTAAAAAAGTCAATTTGGACTTTTCCACCCCTACGAACATATTTTGGCCCTATCTCAAAACAAGAATTGCCGAGTTCCGACTGATTTTGCTTGATCACATCACATATTTGTGTGTCCTTGTAGAGACATGGCATTGTTCTTAAGCATCCCTCATAGATTTTGTACACTAAATCCCTTGTGGAGACATCCTAACCCATTTAATTTCCTTGTGGAAGCCTTTTTACAGATTTCCAAATTTAGAAACATCCTCACCAGGCTGTACTGTTTCTAGTGGAACAAAGACATCCGCTAACGACAGAACTGTAGCTTGGGGAGGGGTGGCTGCAACCACCTGCGCTGGTGGTATTGTCCCCTGCGCTGGGGGTTGTGTCGTCCCCTGTGCTCTGGGCTGTGTTGCACTCAGGGTAGTAGGCTGTGCCGGCACCTGTGTAGGAAGCAGGGGCTGCGCCACCTGCTGTGCTTGGGGTTGTGCTAATAGGGGTTGCGCCATCAGTTGTTGGCTGGGTAGCGTCTGGCTTGTGAGCTGCGTCGCCATTGGTTGTTGCTGCGTTGCTGGTTGGGGAGCGGCGATTGGTTGCTGTGTACTGTGAAAACAGAGACCCTCAAAATGTGTTACTCTATTTAAACCTATTAGGTACATGCAGGACATAGACTAAGGGCCTGGGGCCAACTTCATGGACCTGTTTAAGGACAAAATGTTGCTTAAACACCCAAAAACTTGCTAAATAAATCAGGTAAGGAGCCCAAAATTTCATGCGATTGTTATGCTAAGCTAACAACATTTAAGTAGACCAATCACAAACAATATACATCACATGGAGTTGTGGCTGGTAAGCTGGTTTTACTAAGCAATAATGTTTTGTGCTTAAGCAATTTGTATGCTTAAGCAGCTCTATGAAAGTTTGTTTCACACGGATAGTGATCAATGATCTAGCTGCTGGTTCAGTTAGGTGGGATTAGATCGTGCACCAACGGCCAGATCAATGATTGAGATCTGGATCCTGCATGAAACAAACAGCTGATCGTCTGCTCGATCGCTGCTCCACTACAGATTACTATCGTCAATAGCGTGTAGGTGGAAATTGCGCGGTCTCCAATGATGTACAGCTCACAGAACAGCAGCCGTGTGACATCACGCCCACGCTGATGCGACATCACGCCCACGCTGATGCGACATCACGCCCACACTGATGCGACATCACGCCCACGCTGATGCGACATCACGCCCACACTGATGCGACATCACGCCCACACTGATGCGACATCACGCCCACACTGATGCGACATCACGCCCACACTGATGCGACATCACGCCCACACTGATGCGACATCACGCCCACACTGATGCGACATCACGCCCACACTGATGCGACATCACGCCCACACTGATGCGACATCACGCCCACACTGATGCGACATCACACCCCCACTGATGCGATATCACACCCCCACTGATGCGATATCACACCCCCACTGATGCGATATCACGCCCACACTGATGCGATATCACGCCCACACTGATGCGATATCACGCCCACACTGATGCGACATCACGCCCACACTGATGCGACATCACGCCCCCACTGATGCGACATCACACCCCCACTGATGCGACATCACGCCCCCACTGATGCGACATCACGCCCACACTGATGCGATATCACGCCCACACTGATGCGATATCACGCCCCCACTGATGCGATATCACGCCCCCACTGATGCGATATCACACCCCCACTGATGCGATATCACGCCCACACTGATGCGATATCACGCCCACACTGATGCGATATCACGCCCACACTGATGCGATATCACACCCCCACTGATGCGATATCACACCCCCACTGATGCGATATCACACCCCCACTGATGCGATATCACACCCCCATTGATGCGATATCACACCCCCACTGATGCGATATCACACCCCCACTGATGCGATATCACGCCCACACTGATGTGAAATCACACAGGGAGTGTGCTATGGGTTGTTAAACACTGAATACGTGATCGTTCTAGACCAATACAAATACAGTATCCAAGACAGAGGAATAACAAGTGTAGTGACACCACCGTAAAAAGTTTCTTCAAATCGCTTGTCACACCGGTTGGCTCCTCCGCTCACCTGCCGACTGGCTGTTTGATTCCGTTCATCTGCTGTTGCATCAAGCTCTTTCCGAGGGACTCCAAGTCGGCAAATGGTGAATGGGCACCTCCCCCGCCTTGCGGCAGCGGCACGGCCCCGCCCCCGCTGGGGGTCCTAATGTACTGTGGCAACTTGACCCCTGCTTGGTTGACAGCGGGGCCCCTCACCCCCGTCGGTTGTATGGTAGCGCCCGCGGATCCCATCTGTTGAGGGGGTCGGACCATCATGCCCGCTGCTCCAGATGCTGTGGGCATGGCCATGGCGGGAGCACCCATTCTTGTCTGCAGGGGGTTGGTCGGTTGCTGGACATCAAAGACCGAGGAGGAACCCTGTGAAATAAAGCAAAGTTTAAGTACAAGTACAGATACAATTTATTTCGACAGGGATCAGATAAAAGAGTGATTCGCGGATCGCCTTTTTCTGCGGTTGTGCCTAATATGCACATTATGTCCATTTTTAACCAGTTCGTGCCGGTGGACGTATAAACACGCACAGTTTTCTCAGATTCAAAACGGATGATGCATAAACACGCCACAAGCAAGGCCGGAAATGTCTGTCGGCAGCGAGCAAGGCCAGAAATGCATGGGTGTGCTTCCCGGTACCATCGGCCTGAACCCGCCTCGGATCGCGTTTAAAAAAGATGGTACTTTTTGGGACTTACAGTTCGCTGTTGTGGGATGTTGTAGTTTGGTAAGTTTGAGGATGGGATGGGTCCTAGCATGTTCTCAAGAACGCTAGGGGTCGTCTTCTGGGTCACGGAGGTCCTCGTGAAGCCCTGGGGGAGGGCCGCCTGCGGGAGGGCCGCCTGGGGGAGGGCCGCCTGGGGGAGGGCTGCCTGGGGTATTTGCTGAGCTGCCGTGCTGTTTGCGATACCTTGAGGAAATACAGAAATGCAACTTATGAACACTTTCAAGCACTGCATATATATGTGACCGGTCACCACAATATGAGAGTAAAGTCGGAAAAATTTAAAATTGAAATATTGGTATTTTCAATTTCTTGAGAAAGAGAGCTTTTTAATGGTATATAACACTTGGGGGTTTTGCGATAAATACATTTTACAGCACTCTAGAAAGTCACGGGTTTCACAAAACATGTTTGTGTTTTTGATCATATGATTGCACCCCAAAAATAGGAATATGTAGAGGAGGACTTAGGCTTTCCAAATTACGCAAAATCTCAAAATTGACCACCCCTTCATATTTTGACTTTGGATGGCCATATCTCCAAATCATATTGTGCGACTTTACTCTCATTTTGTGGTGACAGGTCACATATAGGCTGATTCATTTCATCAATGTGAGCCTGAATATAAAGCGAATTGTGACCCATTACCACAAAACGGGCGTTAAGTAGCAAAATAAAAATAAAAAGATTACGATATTTTGTGAAAGTAAATATGTGACCATCCAGGACAAAAGGGCTGTAAAGTGGCCAGAGCTTATTCTGAGAAAAGATATATTAAAATAAGTGAAAAAAAACCAAAAAAAACAAGGAATGTTCATATTCAGTGTAACTTGTTGTAGCCTTTACGATAACTAGAGCAAGATAATAAAATGAGTAAGAACAAATGAGTTTAGCTCGCAGGATTTCACTTTGAACTCAAATTACACCAACAAAACACAAATCGTAAGGGCTGGATGAGATTGCACAGCCGGAAAAGAACACATCTGTATCTGCCACTTTCTTACCGAGCGATGAGAATTGGTCGTGGAGAAATTGATTGCTGGATGGCTGAGTTGATGAGGCAATCCCTGGTGACGATGGCGGCGTGTATGGAGGGAACGACGGCAGGCCATCGCTGGCATTATTGACGGCCAGAGGCGCAGGGTCCAGCCCGCTCAGGTCAAGCAATGAATCTGTATAAACGAAGGAAAACAAAGTAGGGGTAGTGCATTTACGGGTAGGTACCAGGGTTCTAGCCACGGTGGGCGGCGCCGCCTGGCATATTTTTTTTTTTTTTTTTTTTTTTAATTTTTATTAAATTATGGGCACAAAAGAAAGAGAGGAGATATAAAGTCACGTTAATCATGTTCATGTAGTAATTTATTTTATCAACTGAGCTAGACTTTCACAGAAACATGCAAAAATGAACTGGACCCCCGGCCGTGAGGCGCGAGAGCTCCGCTCGCTGCGCTCGCAACGCTTCGCAATCTGATAATTTACCCGGCACTAAAAAGGTCCTAGCTAGAACCCTGGTAGGTACGGGAATCAGGTACCCGTTGATGGAATCCAACTCCAACCTTTCAATCTCGGCTGTTGCTGTTCAGAATATTTGCAATGGTCAATTGAGCGTACCCAATTGAGCTATAAAATGCATTTTTAACGAAATGATGTTAACCAGTTCGCGCTGCGCGGAGGACGTATATACACGCAAAGTTTTCCCCAGACTCAAAACGGGTGACGCATAAACACGTCACGGGCAAGGCCGGAAATGTCTGTCAGCAGCGAACAAGGCCGGAAATGTCTGTCAGCAGCGAGCAAGGCCGAAAATGTCTGTCAGCAGCGAGCAAGGCCGGAAATGTCTGTCAGCAGCGAGCAAGGCCGGAAATGTCTGTCAGCAGCGAGCAAGGCCGGAAATGTCTGTCAGCAGCGAGCAAGGCCGGAAATGTCTGTCAGCAGCGAGCAAGGCCGGAAATGTCCGTCAGCAGCGAGCAAGGCCGGAAATGTCTGTCAGCAGCGAACAAGGCCGGAAATGTCTGTCAGCAGCGAGCACAAGGCCGGAAATGTCTGTCAGCAGCGAGCAAGGCCGGAAACATCAGGGTGTGCTATCTACAGATGCCGGTCTGAACCCGTTTTTCGGATCAAGGTTCATGGTGAAACAATCCTGCGCCTGGACCTGGTCAATGTCAAAATAATCCTGGCACAAATTTGGTTAAAGGAATATATATGAGGCGTCAAGAGGAGCACATACCACAAGGTTGCCCCTACATGGACATATATACCTTCTTGCTGCGCCTTGGCGAAAGGAGCTTGGGGGGCATTGTTGAGGGGTGCAGGGGAGGACGGGTGCTCTAGACTGGCCAGGCCGATCCTATCCTTGTACGTCTCCATCACCCTGACGACCGCATCGTTGGTCTGTAAGACATCCGCTGCAAAGTACCAAGACAAAAACAAAATGATCTGAATTCTTGATATATTTTCGGGCAAGCCTACGCTAGCAAACGACATGACGTGATTTCGCATTCAAAGCAAAAACATTCTATAGCAGGATGTGATTTCAACAAAAAGATTTCCAAAATCACATGCTCCCAAAACACGTCCTGAAGTGAAAGTGAATCCAGTGGATGTAAATTTGGACTGATCAGGATGTGAATTTTTCAGCTTTTGGATGTGATTTTGGAAATCTTTCGTTGAAATCTGCTATGAGGACTGTGTCTGCTTTGAATGCCAAATCATATCATACCCATTCCTAGTGCTACTATCTATGACTTCCGAAGTCAATCTGCAGCAGATACGTGCACACAGAGAATATTAAAATGTTCATCCACTAATTGTGCGCTTTGGTTTTGGGGCCTATTGGCTTCAACTAGGCACAAATACAGCTAGGCAAATATCCCTATGTTTTTGCACAAACAAGGATGTGCCCGTCAGGCATTACTTGTTACAAATGAAACTTGTTACAAATTGGTTTGAAACATTTGTTTTTCTCAGCTTTCCGGTTGATTAAATGCAACCGATCTGGCTCGGTTCCAATGGTCATAACTCTGGAGCCATACTACCGATTTAGCTGTTCGACCCTTCATTTTAAAGCTGATTCAATACTCTATCATTTAAGCAGCCCTTTTGCGGTAACAGATCACATATTTGGACAAAACACTGAATTTATTGAAAGTATAGATGAGCGATGATATACCTACCTATCCCATCATCCTTTTCCTCAGAGTCACTTGCCAACCGAAACAGGTTAGGTCGCATCTTCTCACAGGCAATATAAAGCTCCTGAAACAAACGTCAACATCAGGAACACGTCAGTAACCGATACAAATTATTAGGGCGATTTCATCATTGTCTGTGAAATACATCGTACATCCAAGCACATTTAAGGTGGCGGAGTAAAACGTGTTTACAGCGTTGCAGCGTGAGTGGAGTATCGTGGCCGGGCGGTTAAGAACCCGGTTTTCTGTTCTGCAGAGCGTGAGTTCGAGTCCCGGTGTTGACACGTGTGTCCTTATGCAAGGCAATTAAACCACTATTGCTTCGTCCTTCGGATGGGACGTAAAGCTGGAGGTCCCGTGTGTTGTGTAATGCACAGAAAAAGAACCCAGAAAAACTTATCGCTAAGAAAAGGGGTTTGCCCCGGTGTTTCTGGAGGATCAAGACAGCTACCTTCTCGTGGTGATCCGGCTAAGAAAAAAAAGACCTCTTGAACTAAAGCTGTCAATCAGGACTTCGGTCCATACGACAACAACAACAGCGTGAGTGGTGGCATCTTTTGGGGTGTTTTCCGTTTGTTCAATTTTTTTGCTGATGGCATAATGTGCACATGCGCAGTTGGATTACTGAACTGGCTTGTTGATAAACTCTCCACCCACCTTCATGAGGTCTAACTCCTGCTCACTTGTCACCCCGGCCTGGTAATGCTCCATCATCTCAGTCAACAGCTTCACGTTGTTGTTGCAGCTCTCCAAATCGTTCATCCGGCGCGAGACTTTCTCCGTTTTCTTCTCGTCCTCTTTCACCATGTTCTTGATGAGGCGGTTGGCTGCTTGCAGGTCCTCCGGGTGCTTGCTCTTAAGCAGTCTGGCCAGAAGCTGACAAGTTCAAGACAGTTTTTGAAATGGTTTTACTCAAATTTCATCCCCCAAAATTGCTATTTTACTAACGATACACAATATTCAGTTTTGATTGAGGCACTTAAAGTTATAGTATATCGTTTGGTAGTTGTGCATTTTTATTGTTTAACCCTAACCCTCCAGGGTATTTTGGCTAGAAACCCTGCCAGACAAACATTGACTTTGTCACATTGACTTGTGTGCAGAGTGCAGCAAGGTCAAGCAGTCACCACAGATGCACTGTGCTGGGTATGGCAGGGTTAGGGTTAAAGCAGTAACAGTTTCTAAAATCTAAAGATTTGTATGCTCGACAGCTAAACCTCGACAAAGTTGTAGCCCTGTGAATGCCGTAAATTCTGAGAAACATTCTGAAAAAAATGTTCTAAGATTTAGTGCCAACGCGTGCGCCGGGCCGTGCGTTATTCAAACACTTGCGCACACTATTGGCGGAAATATTGTTTGTCTGTGCTTCAATCGGACATTCCGTTAACAAGTTATGGCTGTTTAAAGTTTTGTATACATATGCGAAGTTTCAAGTTTTGTATACATATGCGATATAGAAAATGCCAATTGTTTTTCGATAAAAACCACTTTCATTCCACTAATTCTATACTATTTCTTAACCAGTTCGCGCCGGGATTATTTTAACATCACCGAGCCGAGGGGCGGGATTATTTTTAACGAAACTCGGTCCGAAGCGGGTTCAGGCCGATAGTGCCAGGAAGCACACCCACGCATTTCCGGCCTTGCTCGCTGCCGACAGACATTTCCGAACTTGAACTTGGCGTGTTTATGCGTCATCCGTTTTGAATTTGGGGAAAACTTTGCGTTTATATACGTCATCCGGCGCGAACTGGTTAAATATGGTAATAGTAGACCTAAAGATTACAAATATCAATAAATATGAACAATAAATAAAAAAGTTCACCCATTATTCATTATAGTTTTTTCGACTATTCCCTACATGCCCAGTTCCATTTTTCTAGAACACCTCACATTTTGGAAAGATGTAATTGACTTATTGAATTATAATCTGCACAAACCTTAGACTTTTCTTCGTCTTCAAACGTGGCATTCTTGGGTCTCGGAGCTGGAGCAGGGAAATACTCCTTATCCATGTACACAGGGTCGTCTTTGACAAGGCCTTGGAATTAAAGTGAAAGTGATCACCTTTTAGTCTTTTAGTAATTTAAATTTCAATTAATTTTTTATTTTATTTTTAATTGAAAAAGAATAAAACTGCTGCAAACTGCTTACTGGCTGGAATGACCTGAAATATACAAATCAAAAAAGTTAAGAGGGCCTAATATTTCGATCTTAACAATATCTTCTTCAGAGACAAACATTTTTGTCTCTGAGGAAGATCTTGTTAAGATCAAAATATTAGGCCCTCTTAATTTATTAGATTTTGTTTTTAAATTGTCAGATTCTCCAATTGTGATCACCTTTTAGTCTTTTAGTATTACAATTTTCAATTGAATTCAATATTTTTATTTTATTGTCAGATCCTCCAATACTTCTTGCATTTGTTCAGTGGAGGGGTGACCATTATTGCCTCAATCCTTCAAAATCCTCCACCAATCACTGCTATGAGTAGAGTCATGCTGATGACATTCAGAAGCAATACTCAATTATGCATGACTGAATGTTAACAATGCTGGGTACACATACAGTCTACGAACTGGACACAAGATATCCTCCAAAATCAACCGACACTTTTTTGCCATCCATCTTCAATCCTCCCAAAACCACCAATACTAGGAAGGATTTTGGAGGGTTAAGAAGGGTTAGGGTCAATGCCAATAGTCTAAATCGAGCCAAGTGTAGAATTTTGTTTGCTCACCAGGGCCTAGCTTTACTTGGCCTGCCGGGACTTGTTCTTGATAATAAGTACTGTGTTTACCGTAATTTCCTGCGGACAAGGCGCTCGGCGGTTAAGGCGGTTAAGAACTCGGTTTTCTGTTCCGCAGAGCGTGGGTTCGAGTCCCGGTGTCGACACGTGTGTCCTTAAGCAAGGCAATTAAACCACTATTGCTTCGTCCTTCGGATGGGACGTAAAGCTGTAGGTCCCGTGTGTTGTATAATGCTAAGAGAAGGGGTTTGCCCCGGTGTTCCTGGCAGCGCCTCGGAATAGGCAACTAGATAGATGGCGCTTTACAAATGCATGATCATCATCATCATCCCTAAAATCACCCCCAAAAAATTCAAACGTCAACAGATAAAGCGCACCGCCGAATAAGGCGCATACTTGAACGCACCCAGAAGAACACCAGGCGCCACCCGGTGTAGGTACATCGCCACAAAGGGGTCATTTTGTTGCCTTAGAACGATCCCACTATTCCATCGCGGCATTGTTGGAATGGAAACACGGTCACAATGTCCGGAGAGTTGAGCTAATTGGTTGACCGCATTATTGAGTAAGATTGCGGCGTTGAAAGAATTCTTCACACAAAGACCGTCACTTTGAACTCAAGCGACATCAGATACGGCGCACTGAAAGATAAGGCGCAGCGATGTTTTTGTGGTCTAGAAAGTCGGATAAGACGCGGCTTTACCGCAGGAAATTACGGTATATGCCAGTGACAAAAAATCAGCCCATGGGCCAATTTCATAGAGCTGCTAAGCACAAAAATTTGCTTAGCACAAAAAAAGTCCTGCTCAATAAAAACAGGTTATTACCAGCCAAAATTATACGTGTTTTTCATGCTAAGCAAATTGTTGTGCTTAGCAGCTCTATGAAATTGGCCCCATGCGGCTACAATATTAATACACCAATAAACAGAAAACAGAACACAAAAACATTGGTTTTTCTGTTGGATTCTGTTGACAGCTGATGATGGCTAACCTTGTTTTTTTAACATCTGGTATGCCTCGATGATCTTAGGTTCCTGAGATAAGCCGGCCTGCCAGCTGTACAGCATCTCTATCACTTTTTTCTTGACGGATTCTGGTGACTTTGTGCCGAGGTACTAGGTGGGGAAGAAAATCCAAGGAAAACCAAGGGAATACAAAAGGAGCCGGTTTTCAAGGCAGCAATTATAGGCTTACTTAATATAAATAATTCTTTAACCCTAACCCTACCTAATGCTACTTTTTACTACTACATGTAGTAGTAAAAAGTAGTATGCAGTACTCTCACTGACTTGTGTGCAATGCCTGTAATAATTTTTAGTATTTGGTACTTCACCCCTAATTGCACTCGTAGTACTTTTTAGCATTGGGTCCCTCTGCTTGCCGAGTGTGCATGGCCCATGTATGCTGTGTAGGGTGTTCTAGACTCTACAGCAAAGATTGTCACTTGGGACACAGCAGTGGGTCAAGGCTGGACTACTGCATTTTTTGCCAGGTAAGTATTACTGACCTGTCTTGCCACTATTAGTATTTTGTAGTTGGCAGTATCTGTACTCTGTCAGTACACACCCAATCATCAGCCACGGAGAGACCCAGTGCTACAAAATACTAAGTAGTATTCTTTAGTACGCAGTTCTTTAGCCCAAAGTAAGGCCTAGGGGGTTAGGGTTAACCCTAACCATCCCAAATCCTCTTTACAAAATGCCGGATTTTGCAAGCTTGAGGGCACTTGCTTGGAAGTTGATGAACGAGGAGCGCAGTGTGTAATACCAGCGACGTACTGCCCATATCGGAAGTACGGTTGCTAGGTGAACAGCGCCCTCATTCGACCACACCCAGAGCCAATAAATTCATCAAGGCAAACTCCAAGTTACTGCCCTTTTTAATTTCTGCAATTGTTGCAGTTTATCTACTTACCTTCGGCGATATTAATTTGATCATCTCGTTCAGAAAGCGGAATTTTCCCACTTGCCGGTGGAAGTCCTCTCCGCAGTTTTTCACACACGCTTCCACAACAGTCAATGCCTGGACACAAAAACAAAGTAACAGAGCTTCAATCACTTAATTAATTAGACACGTTATACAAGCCGTGTTTTCTATTTAACCCTAACCACCCCGAGTCCATCAAAATCCATTTCCTGTTTTGGAGGATTTTAGCGGATTCAGGATACCTCCATATTGAACAAACTGGAGGAGTGTGATGGATTGAGGATTTTAAGCCTAGCGTTACTGCAGGAGTTTGATGGATTCAGGATTCAGAAATTTAGGTGATGGACTGTGATGGACTTTATGGAGAAACACACTGCAATTCTTTGTATGCCACCATGGTATCCTGAATCCGCCAGAGTCCATCAACTTTTCGCTGATGGATTATTGATGGACTCAGGATCTCTCCAGAATGCATACTGGTGGAGTCTGATGGACTCAGGACACCAGCAGTTTTTGCAAACCAAATTTGGTGGATTGTAGCGGATTCAGGATACTTTCTAAAAAAAGCAGTGAGGGGGTTAGGGTTAACAATCCAAATGCTGCCTCTGATTCTCACCTGTAAAGCCTCCCTTTCTTGAGGTGACTGCATCTTGTGTCCAAGTAGCCGACATGATATCTCCGGTCTGGTGAAGTCAATGCAGACAGAAAGGGGTAAGGTTTGATACAGTGAAATTTTACCTCCACTCAAATTGAAACAGGGCCCAATTCCATAAAAGCATTCTAATTTAGTATATTACTAGGTTTAAGCAAGATTCCAAATGCCTAGTTGGTTGCTTGCTAGCAATCAACTAAATCGCATTCCATAACACCATTCTATGAAATATTTTTACTAGTTGCTTGCTTGCAGCTTGCTAGAATGGTGTGGGGTTTGCATAATCGCCAAAGTACATGGTCAGTTTGAGTTAACAATAGGGAAAATCAGGTCATGCTGTGGGTTGTATTGTCAATGCATTCTTCTGTACCCTATTTAGGGTATGTACATTTGTATCGGCCTAAGCACATGTTTCAGAAATGGCTAATTCAGAGGGTGTTTCAACTCCAAAAAGGGGAAAGAAGCCTAATTACTTGACTCAGAATAAAATCTGTTCCTTGCAGAACGCTATGAGGAGTTTAAGGTTATCCTTGACTCTGCGCATAAGGATGTCAATACAAATTCCCAAAAGATAAAAGATTGAAAGTGACTTAGAATGGTGCTAAGGATTTAGACATACCCCAAACCTATTCTAATTTTAGCAAGCAACTAGGAACCTTGCTAAGCGTATAATGATTTTATGGAATAGATTTAGCAAGGAACTAGAGATAGAAAGGAAGTTAGCAACCAACTAGGCTTAGAATGCTTTTATGGAATTGGGCCCTGGTCTCTAAAGTTGTGGCAAAGAAAAGTTTACAACTAAAGTTAGAAATTTCACAAATGAGATTGCCAAAATACCCTGAAGGGTCATGGTTATAGTTAATAGAAAATATTCCTCAGTGCTGCCTTCTACGTGTATGTATTATAGAACCTCTTGTCTAAATACTCACCCTTCAAGTTCTATGTTGACTCTGTCACAGAAGTTCATAATGTACTCCCAATCTTCATCTCTGTTCATAGGACTAGTTGCTTTGTCTGGAAATGAAGAATTCAATGGATTTGTTTTTTTGTTTTGTATATTTGATCACGCCCAATTTTATGATACAACCCGGGAAGCAACATTTTGGGGATCACCTAATGAGGATACAAATTTGTATCTTATAATACACAAATAAACAACAAGGGAAACTGACTAGGTAAAATTGCATAAATTTCAAAGTGAACAAAGAAATTAGCAAGGTGGGACTCAAACCCGGCATTCCGGTGTTGATGACTTCTGACTAGCGCATTCCAACAAAGATGCTGACAATTTGGGAGACCGCCAGCGTAGGGCCGTGTCCGAAACGGGTATCTAGAGCTACAGCTACGGCTATTGTCTACGTCGGCCATTTTGTAGCGCTGTCCGAAATGCCGTCTAGAGCTACAGCTACGGCTACAACGTCACAAAAATCTAGCCGTAAAAGAAGTTGTCTAGCTCAGGCAAAACAAAATGGCGGCAGCACTAACGTAAATTTTGGAGCAAATTTTTGTTTATTTTTCAATGATAGTGCATTGAATTGAAACTAACAGATCGACAAATACGTCAATATCATCAGGTATTTCGACTGGCTGTAAACAAACAATGCGTAACATCTAGCAGACGATAATTGTTGTAAATTCTTACATCGTAATTTTGCAAACACTAGTTCCAGCATCGCTTGGGGGTGCAATAACTAGCCGTAGGCTCTACCGTAGCCGCGTCCGAATTCCATTCGCCTTAGCGCCTACGTAGAAGTAGCTGTAGCTGTAGACGTAGACCGTAGCTCTAGACACTCGTTTCGGACACGGCCTAAGGCAGGATGGCTCAGTTGGTAGAGCGCCGGTCCGGTGTTCCGGAGGTCGCAGGTTCATGTCCCGCCTTGCCAATTTCTTTGTTTACTTTTAAATTTATGCAAATTAACCTAGTCAGTTTCCCTTGTAAGTTACTTGTAGTCTTATCTATTATCTATTATCTATTATTTCTTTCGACAATGAAACCGAGGATTCCTAAAAAAGAGCCCAAGGCACTGTAAGCTCGTAAGCCTGAGAAAACCTGCAGGAGGATGAACGAAATGCCAGAAACACCGGGGCGAACCCCTTCTCTTAGCGATAAGCGTGACTGGGTTCTTTTACGTGCGTGTCCAGGTTCAATATATACACAATACACACACGGGACCAACGGCTTTACGTCCCATCCGAAGGACGAAGCAATAGTGGTTTAATTGCCTTGCTTAAGGACACACGTGTTGACGGCCGGGATTCGAACTCACGCTCTGGAACAGAAAACACACGCTCTTAACCACTCGGCCACGACACTCAGTAGTAGTCTTAATATAAGGTAAACTTTTCTGATGTATCGTTACAATACTACCCACCTATCGTCAGAAATCTGGGAAAAAAAATTGTTTAATTTTTCATCAAGATAATCGTATTCAAGTTTGGCAAGTACATTAGTTTGTTGATTTGACATTAAATTCTCCCCCGAAACTGTAGAAACTGTCCTAAAATGAAAGTAGGATGTCAAATCTTTATAATAAAACTGCCTCCTTTCCCGTACACGTTGTCAAATTTTGTCACACGGTCACCCGAACGCCGCTCGGACTTCGCGCGGGCTCACCGGCGCGTAAGTTGGTAGGGCTTTGCGTGGTCAACGCGGTTCAGTGGCTGAGAGGGTATTTCAACAAAATGCTGGAAATCGGGTTAATTGCCTATTATTACCTGCAAATTAAAAATAAAATTGATATGTGTTTTACTTATGGAGATAATTAATAAGCATTGTAATATACCCCTTGATAAAGTCCTCCTAAAGCAATTGTCCTCTAAATTTACTATTCTTTCCAGAATAAGATGTTTTTAACCGGTGGTCCGATACCCCTAACCCTCCCAAATCCTCCAAATTCCTCATTGCAAAATGCAGGATTTTGCAGGATTGAGGTCACTTGGAGTTTGATGCATTGCAGGATTTTGCAGGATTGAGGTTACTTGGGGTTTTACCCCTGCAGGAATATGGAGGATTCAGGTTATCAGGCTGAATGTGACACACAAGGATTTTGCAGGATTGAGGTCACTTGGAGTTTGATGCATCGCAGGATTTTGCAGGATTGAGGTGACTTGGGTTTTTACTGACTGCAGCCAGGGCAAGACTGCAGGATTTTGCAGGATACAGGCTGTATGGTCACCAGTGACCAATATTGGAGGATTTTGCAGGATTCAGGTTACTTGGAGTTTTAACAATTTAGGAATTGGAGGATTTTGCAGGATTCAGGTTATGTGTAAGTAAAAATGGGTAGGGAGTTAGGGTTAATAATTATTGCACTATCAACTCGTATTTAGATGTACCGGTACTTTTAATTTTTTATAAAAAAAAGAAGCTGTCTATCAATTAGAAATTTTTCATTTCAGACCCTAGTACTAGTACGAGTTGGTTACGACTACTTCAAAAAATGTAAGGCAGACGGGACGGTGCCTTACATTAGCGTACGACTAGTCACGAGTTCACCTGTTTCCGATATCATGGACTGGGAATGGAACATCAACAAACGAAACAACAGTCTACACTCAACACGCCCACCCAGGCCCGATCCAAACAAATAGTTACTGTTGGTAGCCTACTGTTATTAAAAAGACAATTTAATCAAAATCATTCACTGATTCTTTCGAATTTTTACACTTCCTATGAGCATTAGCAATAAATAAGATAAAAGTGCTTACTCAACAACGTTTCCAGCGTTTCGTTTTCATCTGTAGACGCCATGTTGCATTCTGATTAGACTGGTATACTGTACTTATTGAACGGCCATGCGCGCGTGCGTTCCTTCACTGTACTAGTGCCCGGGCTGTGGCCGTGATGACGCCCTCTAGCTAGTTAGTGCGCGCGCACTGCGCGCGTATTTCGAAACTGCACACCTGGGCTGCGTTCACTGACCTCTATATAGAGGTCAGTGGCTGCGTTCCACTTACGCGAACTGTTTGCGCGAACGTTCGCCTACGATTTGAGTTGGCGTTAGGGGGAGTGGAACGATATTTTAAAAACTATGTTTTCAAAATGGCGGCGCCCAGTGACAGTGACGTCATTTGGTTGGCTGCTTTTCGTTCAACTCATTATTTTTCTTTAAAAGATCCCTGTGACTGCTCAAAACAACCCACCGTTTATAACAAAAAGTATGAAACGTAAATCAAAACCGTGAAAAGAAAACCGTCGGCTGCTAACTTCTCTGCCATCTTTAAAATACGTCACTGGCCAACAGCGAACAGCTCGAAATGTCGTTCGCCGTTTTCGCTAACGTTTGCCAACATGATTGGCGAACATTGCGTTCCACTCAGGGGGGGGGGGGGGCGGAGGGGGGGCCCTTCGAGGCTGTGATTGCGAAACGCTGTGGTACCGTCCATTCTCAAAATAGGGGGGAACAATTTTCTCACTCGAAAAATAAAGAGTTTTTGGCATCCAATCTTAACATCTTGTCTGTTGTAGTTGTACAAGGTTGTTATTTACCTTAATGTTTATCATCCAATGACAAAAATTGTATTGAAAATGAAAAAAGCAGTCGAAAAAATTAAGCGTTGACGTACCGTTGATGCGCGTTGAGATTGTGCACAAATACTCAAACGACGTTAACAAATACCTCCCCTAAAAAGGGCAATAATAATCGATAAATTGTGAAAAATCGTGCTTTGACCCCACTCATTTTTTTCCATGGATACGTTAAAAAAGGATGTAGCAGTGATATACTGAATTTTTAAAAAAATCTGCCTGTGACCCCCTTGCGTTTTATCGTGTTGTTTTCGAACGAAAATGGCAGAAAATGACATCGCCCCAAACAAAATCCGTGTAGATCGTGCCTGTGTACCTGGCTTTGCGGACGTTGTATGAATCACTAAATGCGGAGAGCGATACACGGAGCAAATCTGTACGTGTTTCAATGGTGCGCTTCGCGGTAGCGATCTATACGTATTTACTGTGTGAGATGTGTGGCTCATGAGCGTGGAAGAACGAATGAGATACATTTCAACGTTGGTGGCGCACTTTCTTGGGCCCCCCCTCCGCCCCCCCCTGGTTCCACTAGAGTTCTTGCGTTTTAGACCGTCAATAACCGTCGTACGCAAGCCTAGCCAATCAGCACTTTCGAGTGTTTATGAGGTCAGCGGTGCTTGCGTTCCATCCAATGAACTGTCGGCACTGTACCTTAGCTTGTTGTTATTCGTAATAAGGCCTGGCATACGATATACATGATTATTCTAATTATTATATACACGCCCTCCTCCCGCTGGTGGCTGACATGCCAGATGTGTACAATGGCGCTTACAATGACGCCCGGTCCATTTTATATATATCGTTAAAAGGTTCAATGGGATACGTACATGTACTGTATCATGGCGGGAATTTCAATGGGGTATTTTTAACATGCGGGTTGTAATTGTGGGGATCAAACCACTTTAAATGCAGGGAACACATAGGCCTGGTAATTACTTACACCAAGAAAAGAGTAAACCAGCTTTCAGAGGGGATGTTTGTCCCTAATGATTATTAGTGCCGTCCACGCAAAAAAACCTGTTGTTGTATTACCGTCAGACGTACCAAAACGCGGATGCCTTAACTGGTGTATTCCACCCCAGAGATAGAAAAGGGGTATATTAAATCTCACATCAGAACCCATAAACGTGCACCGTGACCCACCCCCAAACATAACATAAAATGGGGCAACTTTGTCATGCTGGGTAACTTTGGCCACTACATGCAAAAAACAATCTTTTGTTGATGATTTTACTTGTATTTTTGGACATTCGGTTTTTATTATTTATGTAAAATAATGATAAAGAAAGAGTTGAACAATAACATCAAACTGGATTTTCTGTGATATTTTATAAATGTTTTTCCCCAAGCGATCTGACCAAAGTTGCCCTAACCGTGAATTTCTTTCTTTCAATAAGTATAAAACGTACAATACGCTTATCGAAACTTATTCAACTAATTGTGTTTATAGAGGGCAATCGTTCCTTTGAGCTTTTCATACAATTCTGGGTTGTTTGAGGAATCAAATTGATTTTTATTTGTAGTTTTTGTTGTGTGCAAACGGATTTTGTTTACGGTCAAAAAATGTTTGTTGGCTCAAACCCAACTCTATTGTAAAACATAACACGAAAAATATTATATTATTGTTTAATATGCAGAAATATATTGTAAATTGTCTGAAAATATTGACCAAGGTTTCCCATTTTACGGTACAATGTCCACCACACTGACACTGCATGAGCAACGAGCTGAGCAACGAGCAGTCGTTCGTGTTCCCTGCATTTAAAATGATTTTATCCTGACAACCTGCATGTTGAAAATACCATTAAAATTCCCGCCACGTACGTATCCCATTGTACCTAGCCTTGTAGAAGCAGAGATCAGTCCTTGCAAACGCTATTGTACATGTACATGTCTGGCGTGTCAGTCACGCGACCAGCGGGGGGAGGGTGTGTGTACTAATGATTATAATAATCATGTAGATCGTATGCCAGACCTTATTATGAATAACAATAAGCTACGGTACAGTCCCAATAGTTCATTGGATGGAACGCAAGCACCGCTGACCTCACGAACACTCGCATGTGCTGATTGGCGAGTTTTGCGTACAACGGTAATTTACGGTCTAAAACGCACGAACTCTAGTCACGCGAACAACGCTAACGTTGGCCAACGTTGGCAACGTTCGCTAGAGCGGAACGCACCCCAGGCTTTCGATTTAAACAGAGGATTTTGGACGACTTGCGAGGCAACCTCGTCCCAGGGCTTTATATCCTACCTCGTTTTGCAATAGTAAGCCCTGGGTTGGAAACTCGCTCCCGTTTGCCCGATTCGAAACGCCAACGACGACTTGTTTTATAGTTTAATAATGTTCTATGTGAATCCCCTTCCTTAACCCTGCGAGCTGCGCGAGCCAAAAATTGGCGCGCAGCTTCCATGGGGTAAATTTGGAAAGCACCTTTCTTTACCTATGTTTTGTGCAGTTGTATACATCTGTGGTTTTTATCCTGTCACTAGGCCAGCAGTAGGATAATTTATGACACCCCTGGAGAGGCTGGCTAGCCAGGCGGCTTGGCGGCGAAACACAAAGAGCCCATTTTGTGCACAAGCGAATGGGCCCATTTTGTGCACAAGTGAATGGGTTTTTCGCTGAAGCCCAGGTTTCTCATAAATGGAGTGACCCCTAGTGAACTCCTTTTTAAAAAGCGACTATACCACTTCAAACTACAATCATTGTGTAATTCGAGCGATTCACAATACATAGAAGCTCCTGTTGGAGGCGCAAATCCTGCTATACCCCCAGTGCATCATGGGAAAAAGTCGACATCAGTTTGAAAAACGGTATTCATTTTGAATGAACTCATCAGTTTTTACGTCTTTTTGGACGCGCACGACTAAAGTTCCAATTTGTTTTCTGCAAATAAATGTTTTAACCAACGACGCTTCCGGATACATTTATGTTTGTGTTGTACCTCGCGTGAACAATGAAGAATAGATATTTCACTACAGTATGATGTACGGAAGAAGTCGACCGTAAAGTTTAAAAGTGGCTCTTTTGAGTGAAACGCTTGGTGGCGCACTGCATTGTGAATCGCCCGAATTGAGAAATACAAACAAAATTGAATGGAATAGGCCGACAGCTCCATATGGAAGTTAGAAAAAGAAAATAAATGTGCCTTCCGAATCCGCGAATGGCTGCTCGCAGGGTTAAAAATACAAACAATTTGCCTCTCGGCCAATTAATGCGACCCAGCACATCGAAATGAGGAAAATGACTTTTTGATATAATGTACATATTCAGATTGGAAATCCCATAATCTTTCTAATACCCATCAACAAACTGTATCTCGTATAGTCAATAACCCTGAGCTATAGGCTTGTGATAGATATCATTATAAAGCATATGGAATTTCCAATCTTAATAATTATGTGCATATCTCGGTCATTTTACGACTTATTGCTCTATTTGATGTGCCGGCTCATATTTTATTATTCCATAACCGTAATTAGCAATCGGTATATACAGCCTACCAGTCGCTCAATAATAATAATAATAATGCTTTTTAATATAGTCTGTTTTTAATGATTGTTTTGAACATACAGGTAATGAAGCCAATTCGGCCTGCCAACACTCTGATAACTCGCATGCAGGATGTCTTGGTGGACATCGCCAATGACATGTTTCTGCATCAAAACGACAAGCCCAATACTCCAGTCAACGTAAGTTGGGTTGACTCGACCCCCCCCCCCCCCGCCCCCGAGGTTTATCCGTCTGCCGTGTTTGCATATTGCACATGGCGCCATGTATAGTTTATAGTGCATTATTATGCAAGCACGCCACGTAAATATCCAAACAAAATATTAATGTCAAATAAGTTAAGAGGGCCTAATATTTCGATCTTAACAAGATCCTCTTCAGAGACCAAATGACTGTGTACAAGAAACAAACATAATTATATAGGGCAACACACAGCATGATGCACATCATGGACGCTGAAAAAACACAAAGAGTTCAATGGAACAAACAACA
The DNA here is from genome assembly GCA_037893245.1 of Crossaster papposus. NCBI lineage: Eukaryota > Metazoa > Echinodermata > Asteroidea > Velatida > Solasteridae > Crossaster > Crossaster papposus. Next base: position 234,585 of record JBAIAA010000153.1, read on the forward strand.
AAAGGAGGACCAGGCTGAGGGACCAAAGGGTGAGGTCAGTAGGATCAAAGGTGGGGTAGGAACAAAAACAGAAGGGGCAAAGCCACAAGGAAAGGGGTCCAGGGTGGAGATCAAAGGGAAGAACTAACAAATAAGTATGAATAGGAGTAATGAGGAGGGGGGGGGGGGTTTGAGGAAAACCAGAGAAGTGAGAACAAACAAAAACAAAAACAAAATTCTGGCAAGGAATGAATCTATGTCGTTGTTTTAAAGGTAGGATACACCATTTGCAGATATCGACAAAAATTTACTACCGAATTATTAGGAAATATCTTACTCATCTGAAAGTAAATAATGATTCTAGGCATTCAGCAAAAGGATTGCGCTAGATATCCTGTAATTATTCCCAACAATTGAATTTTATAAAGAAAAATTCGCGATCGCCGGATGGCGATCGCGAAAAAACAAAGATAACATAAGAATAACGGCTCGACCCCGGTTAAAAACAAACGCTGTTTTTCGTGCTTTTCTCGGCATCCATGATTGTAAAACTTCGGAAAAGTCAGTTAAACGATATTTACTATGAAATACAACCCCCCAAAATCTACCCATTCATGATAATTCAAGCAATTACCAATGGTCCTTTAAAGCCGCTGATACGTCTCGCGGCATGCTCGCCCAATAACCTATATTAAAAACGGTACGGGTTTGTAAGCAGCTAAAGAATAAAGTTACTAGCTATTTTGCATGGCTATTTTAACAATCCCCCCAAACATATGGATAACATCGTGATGTAACTGAAAATCGCATTAAAACTGTTTCCTTGGGCCAAGACTAGTGCCCTCATAAGGTCTATTGTCGATCGGTTGATTTCAACAGGTGGCGCCTAGCTGCGCTACGCAAGAAAGGGAGCATCGCGCGCACGGCGAACCACTCGAAAATATGTCGTCAACAAAATTCCTAAATCTAAAAAGAAGACCAACTCTCATCGTATTTGAGGGCCAGAGGTGTTGTAGTAAATAACGAAAAGCACAAAGAGCTTGCCGAGAAGGCATACCGGGCCGAAAAGCTTGGTTTAGTTGCAAAACAGCTCCCTTTGTCTACCCATCATGCTTTGCGCTATAGTACTTTGGGATCGCGATCAGCAATAGACCTTATGGGACATTTCTGGTGGTATGCTTAGCGCTAGCATACTGCAAAAAACTGAGACTCGTGTGCCTCGACTGTTTTGTGTCGACATCCCAAAGACTCCACTAGAAACGAAGAGTCTGTACAATTAACAAAATGTTGCATTGACCCCAAAACAAGAGCTTTTGTTTTTGCTAAAGGCGTAAAGCCCCTGCTCTTCTTATTCAACAGGTAACCGTCAAACAGGTGAACCACGATACATTTAAATACGATCTGCGTGTTACCAACAACCTCGGGGCACCAGTGAAAGCAGCCATCCGCATCTTCATTGCGCCCTCTATCAACGAACATGGGCCCAATTTCAGTTGGACTCCCAGCGGCGCCTTTTTATCGAGATGGACAAGTTTGTTACAACACGTGTGTAAAATCGTTCGTCTAAGACGTTTTCAGATTGCAAAATAAACTTGAATAGTATAAGGAGTGATTCTTAAAGTCAAATTTGTTCACGGCAACTTCCAAAACGCACTGAAAGGAAAGTGGGTAATAAAGGCATTAATCTGTTATGAGTTATGTCGTGCTTTAATACTAATTATATAGACCATAGGATGATCGCTAAAAATGGTCCCAATCGTGGTGCCCACTTTGCACCACACATAAGATCGTTCCTCGATCTAAAATTTATGGAAAAGGTAAAACAGTCTTTCGGCCTAGAATTTACCAAATCACGCGATGATAAGCCTCTTTAACCTAATTATTATAATGCACTAAATGTGTAGCATATTATTCAAACAAAATGTGCAGTTTTACAGTTCATCAACATTTGTATTTGTATCTATACCCTTGTAACCTTATATATACCAACATTCATGTGCTGCATTAGTTGGCGATCTTCCTACGATCTAAATATCTACGAAGTCTTCTCCAGCTAGACGATGATGAAATTTGACAACATCCAATTCAAGTCTAACACGGGGCTGGGATGTTGGTCTCTCGTTATATCTAATTAGGAAGGTCAATATACTACCCTTTTGTGGTGCAGGTCTACAGATTTTACCACTGTCGACGTATTTTCTATTTACAGTGACGTCTGGTACCAATGACATCACGCGCATCTCAACCCGCTCCTCTGTCATCAAACCACGAGAGCTGACTTTTGACGAGCTGAAGAAGCGGGCCGCCGCACCGGAGGCGGCGGCAGCAGACGACAACGACGGCGGCGTTTGCAGACCAGACCGCTACTGCGAGTGCGGCTAGATCACATGCTGGTGCCCAGGGGCACGGCGGCCGGCGTGCCCTATGACCTCTTCGTCATGGTTACCGACTGGTCCACAGTGGACGGCAGCACGGACAACCTGGACGGCGGTACCAGTTACTGCGGCGTCAGGGACAAGACCTACCCAGACAAGCGCGCCATGGGGTACCCCTTCGACCGCAAGATAGACAGCGCCACCTACCAGAAAGTGTATGACTTTGCCAGCGCTTTCTCAAACATGATGACGGTCCCCATTAAAATCACATGCCTGTGAGATGGGTTTAGAAACGCGTAGTTGATCTGTAATCTGTATCCGAATTGGTATACCCCTAAGTATAGGAAACGAGAGAATGAGACAAGTGTAGAAGTCAATTATGAAGGAAAAAAAGATTTGAATAAAATAAGAGTTTTTTTCCTCGCTTACGCACAAGCTCTTTAAGTGGCCTTTCAGTAAAATAGTTACCAATAAAACAATTAATATACGGTTACACAAAAGCCAAGTAGAATTATTATAACAAATTATTATAAATTATGCATAATCACTACAATTTTACCGCACAGTATATTTTCTCCTAAGAAAGGCAATGGTTTTGGGCCAATTTATATGTAATGGAAACTTATGTAATGCAATTGATGGCAATTGGTAACAGGTAATTATAGTTTTAATACCAACTCTATACTATACCTGCTTACATTAATATAACATTATATTGCAAAGATATACAAATATAATGCACACTTAGTTTAATTTGTACAAGACAAAATAGCTTAATGGTGTACTACCTATCAATACGACTTTAAAAGCCGATTTGTTTGTAGTTTAAATTAGCTAAAATAAAAAACATTTAAAACAATAATTACAACTGTTCATGTAATCCCCCCAAACAAATTATAAGGTAAAAGATGCGGTTTATATTATTTTAATACAAAACATTTCCAGTTACAAAATAAAGTAGATTTTTAGTGCTTGAAATAATGTTCACAATTTTTTAGTAAATTGGTGCAGTTTAGAGGAGTAAAAATAATGTTTTTGACATTCTGCATCTGTAGTACATTGTGTTAAAAAAATAGCTGTAGTTAGTGGGCATTACGAATTTTTTTCTCTACACGGCCTATAGCTTTTACTCGCATGATTATTATGAATGCTTATATATACTGTTGGGAGCCAATTAATTCAGATACGACCTGGGACTTTTATGCCAGCCGTTTGCATATCTATGAATCTATGAATTAATAACACCATGTATTGTTATACAACTTGACATAGTCGGACTCTATCGCGACATCGGCATCGCAACATATTTTTTACCGTTGCCGCTAGTCCATTGGATAGCGATTTTCATCAAACTCGTCGGTAATTAAAAATGACTTTCTACCAAGCTCAGAATACATAGGCCTATCTGTTTTTATTTTAAACTATTACCAAGAAAATGACGCATCCGAATTCTTTTTTTTCCCCGATCATACATTGATCTTTCAGACTATTGTAGTATTCAGGATTAGTCAAATTATCATATAACGCGATATATAATTTACGTAATAACGTGCGAGGACCCGGTTATTACTGCGTTATAATGAACGGGTTAGGGATGACCCAGTGGCAGTGTATATAGCTGCCATGTTCATTATACTACCCGTTAAAGTTAATGTTCCAAAACAGTATTTCTTATTCAGACACGGACCAGAGCAATAAACATGGGGTCCCTCTAGGGGCTCTATAGGTCGAAGCACGACCACTTCGCTCTGGTATTGGTAAGCTTTACTTTGGCTGTCCAAATCCTCCGATATTTAGGATCAGCCGGAAACAAATAGAGTCTTACTCCATCCTTAGTAGTTTTGCTACACCTAGCAGCTACACACCTAGTCGGCATGACCGAAAACTGTTGTATTTTTACCCTGATTCAGTATACGATAGGCCGGGTAGCAGCGCGGCGAGTCTCTGCCTCGATGTTCGTCATACCCTCGCGAGGTTTTATGTTAATGAGGCTTCCCTTCGAGGGGCGGAGTGTTTTTTTTCAAATTTTCAAAAAGTTATTAATTATTATTTTCCCCTATTTATTACAGAAAATAAACACAACCACACACACATAATGTTGTTGTCAACATTAAACTTTATTGATTTAAGCAAAAAAACAACTTATTACATGTTTCCTTTAACTATTTCATCACTGCCATGAATCGGTTTATTGTTTTGCTGTTGGTCTGCGCTTGCACAGTAATTGCTACCGCAGGTGAGTTTATCGTGGACTGGATAATAACATTTATTAATAACTTTTTTTTTTTAAAGAAAGACAAAATAGGTAGGCGGCCTTTAAAAAGGAAGCGGGCGGTGACGCTAAACATGTTTTTTTTTATTTGGCCTTACATCAGACCTATTTTGGAGTATGCCACGTACTGCTAGCCAACTTGTAGTTTGGCACACATTTAATGATAAGCTTCCAACAAAGCAACTCCATTGAACGTGTTCAAATGCGTTTCTGTCTACCGTAACGTATATATTAGGCAGCGGTTATGACACTTCTGACTCAGTCTCTTTAATACATCACCTATTATACAATGTCTATAAAATCTAGACGATTAGATCTATGACTCAGTTTGGAAGCAAACTCTTCACGGTACTAGATTTCGAAACAAGCTCCCACCTGAGAAAACTAACCAGGCGATCCACTACATTTGTACTGTGTCTGGTCTTGTAATTTATAGGTTTAACACTGGGCGATACAATAAATCTACTATTCCATCACTTGCCAGAAGTTTAAAATAAGATATATTTTTTAATAAAAAAAGTTCAACGGTTTTATAAATCAATTAGATTAACTTAATATACATTTGTTGGGCAGTCGGATTTTAGGGGTTAATAATATGTATAATAATGTTATTGTTGTTTGTTACTACTGTATCTTCGTTTTGTGTAAAATTTACATAAAATTGTGCTTTATATCTCGATTGTTTTTGTGCTTTTTGTTGGTGCTTTTTTAATGTTTTGTTTCAGATTATCTTGTAAGGAGTAATGATTATAATTTTTTTCATTTCTAAGTTTTTCTTATATAATTAATTTGTCTGCACATATAAATAATAAATTGTATATAAATATTACCTATACCAATTAATATATGTCGGAATCTAATTTGCCGCACGATTGTATTAGGTATTTTCTTGAAAACGATCAGGAAGTTTGATATTTTTGGCCGTCAGTTAATAATCACTTCGTGTTCAATAAACCATGTATTATATCTGCAGAAGAAGGACAAATTAGAATACACAATATTTAAACAAAGAAGGTATTGTCCCACTAATTCAATTTAGTGGAGCAGATAGGGGAAATGTTTTGGGGAATTACGTCAGTGATGACACAAGCATTAATGTTGGTCTGCACACTGTCAAACTTTTGTGTAGCGCCCCCCCCCCCTCCCACCTAAACAAAATCGTTTACTGGATCTGCGCCTATAGCAAAACAGCTACCATCATGATAATCAAGTATGTCCATAACTGTAATGTTAATATTTAATCTGTTGATAGACCTCAGCGATTTTCTATATATTGCGCAAGTTTTGGGATGGGGAGTTGTGAATGGTTGACTGGACACCGTAGTTTTGCTCTTCTTCATCCTTGAGGTGTGGCGGACCTGCGAATTTAAGGGCCCTTAAATTGCAAGGAAAACGGGTCCGGTCTTCTTAAGGACACGGTGTCTAGGGGGATGGTGATAATTTTCCTGCCCTACGGGTTTGTCCTATAATACGCAATTTTCTGGCCCGTGCTATTCAAACGTAGAGGATTTTCAAAACTTTTCCTTCGGCTCCGCCTCCGAATTCTGAATCACTGAGAAGCAAATCGAAATAGAATTTGAAATTAAAACATGGCTCACCTACGAATAAAAATCTAAATTCATGTGGGTCGATCATGTATGTAGCATACACGTCACACCCTAGCCTTCCCATTAGAACAAAATATATATGCTAAAGTCTAAAATACGATCGGAAAATTGTATTATCTTAAAAATGTTTTTTTTAAGATAATACAATTTATAATTTTGTTTACAAAAAAAAAAGAAACAAAAAAAGGAGGCGGCCTCCAAAAAGGAAGTGGGCGGTGACGCTAAACATGTTTTTTTTTTATTTGGCCTTTCGTTTCGTGAAATCGGGGTACGTCATCATCAACAATATACATCATGGAGATTGGAGGTAGGAAACAGTACAACAACCTGTTTTATGTCATTTATTCGTAGCTATTCATCATGGACGAAGCGGACACTAGTACAACTGCTGCTGAGGGCTGGCAACCGCCACTTTTTAGCACATCAACATGGCTTTTGATCATCACAGCCTGTGTTCTTCTATTTGTGTAGGTTGAGAGGTTTAGATGGAGGAATAACAATGGCGGCTTTAAGTTTTATCGATCAATTTCTCGTGCTCGAAATAACAACAGCGAGTGCCCAGTGGCACTGGCAGTGTATAACGCTGCCATGTTTATTTACTACCCTTAACCAGTTCGCGCCGGATGACGTATATAAACGCAAATGTTTCCCCAAATTCAAAACGGATGACGCATAAATACGCCAAGTTCAAGTTCGGAAATGTCTGTCAAGAGCGAGCAAGGCCGGAAATGCGTGGGTGTGCTTCCCGGCACTATCGACCTGAAACCGCTTCAGATCGAGTTTTGTTAAAAATAATCCCGCCCCTCGGCTTGGTGATGTTAAAATAATCCCGGCGTGAACTGGTTTCGACTAATTTCCATAAAGCAGTAAGGCAGTTAGCCGCATTAATAATATTGTATTTACCTTTAAAACGTCGTAGCATCAACTAATTAGAGCTCAACATGTTTTTTCTTTGCAGCTACGATTACTGGAAACATCATTATCTGACAAGATTGGGTTTTCTCCAAACAAACACCAAACCAATTATCGGTAACACCTTTGACATCTTTTTCAGCAAAGGAGTAAGTAAAAGAGACATGTTACAAGGTGTATGTATGATTCAGTTTGAATCGATGCACTTCAACATCAAATAATCTATAGAATATAAGCTCGTTGGACGAGCGTCTGTAATTTGCGAGCAGATTTGGTGATAAGTATGCAAAACAAGACTGCATCCTGCCCTCAAATTTTGTGCATTCACTCAGCGCTTTCAATTGCGATATTGTGTCTTTCGTTACCCGTTGCTGTGTTACAAAAACACAGCAGCCAATTGGCAGCTTCGTCCAAATTTCTGCTCTAAATGATGTCAATCGACTATAAAGTATAATTGGCCAGCACACTGGGTTGCATTAAATTAACATGTCTAGATATATCAGACGTTATGCCATAATGTTTGATACTCGGACTAATGACAAAAAACTGGTTTACATTCTCTGAAAAATGTTACTCGTGCACTGAACGAGGAAATTCACTCGCAATATTTTGCAGTTTCATGCGATTTGCCACAGCTTAACAAATTTTCTGTCCAAAAAGTTTTTCTAATGTGTTTGACTTGTTAAAGGCTAAAGGTGCACTATCTCCATGAATTGCCCAATTGGGCTACGAAACACGTTTTGAACGAAATGATGTTAATCTGAAAGAGCATATAAAAGTAGGAAATAAACATCCACATCCTCCTTTGCAAACTGGGCGTTTTTGTGTTATTATTTTGTCCATTGCAGGGAATAATCGGCTTCCATGAGAAGAATTTTGCTCGCTACGGAAAAGTATTCGGGTAGGCAATTCTAGTAGTAGTATGGTCTGAGTAACATTTGGACATGATCTAGGCCATTACTATCGCCAGATCATGTCCAAATGTTTAAAAATTTATAAGTAGCATTCAATTTACACATACTATGGTATTTTGCATTGTTTGTAGTTTAATACAGAAAATTAATTTCCAACGGAAATGTAATTCAATTTCTGGGATTCAGACTGTATTTTCTTTTTTTAGGTTGATGTATTTACTTTGGTCAATTAATTATGGGAAAAACATCATAGCCATGCAAAACCTTTCCAAAATGCATCTAGCCTCTCTACCCACTCAAAAGAGGTCTCATTACCAAACTTTTCTTGATACAGTGAAACGCCGGTATAACGAACATCCCGGGATCCACCGATTTTGTTCGGTACGATTTTCATCCACCGGTTCATCTAGTGCCCATTTTTCAAGATGTCTGGCCTTTTTAATAGCCTTTTTCAATGTGGCCTACTTCAAGTGCGCCCTCTTGGTTGTAATCGGAGGCTTTATTTAAGTGTATTAGGACTAAGTAGCGCTGGGTATAATATACCCAGTGAATTTCTAAAACTGTTGGCATATTTTTAACAACAATGTTCGGTATGTTTGGACACTAGTACAACCTTCGCCTGCCATTTTAAATAATGACTTTTCTTGAGTTCCTTGTTTTTTTTTCTCAATCTTGTCGCCCATGTCATTGGTTCATGTAGCTGTTATGTCGGCTGGCGCCCTACAGTAATCTCAGCCGATGTGGATATGATCAGAACGTTGTGCATCAAGGACTTCAACAGTTTCACCAATCGGAAGGTGCGTATGATATTGCGTACCAAAAATTGATACTGGTTTTCAACATATTTGACTGGAACATTCTTTACATGGAAAATAGTCTGTTTTCATACTCATTCAAGAGTTGTGCCCATTTTAAGGCTGGTTTATACTTGGTTGTATACTTGGGTGGTTGGATTAAGACTGTTTTTTATGTAGGGGAATTGTCCATCGCATATGTGACCAGGGGCCAATTTCACGAAACGCTAAGACGCGTCTTAGGAAGAGTAACTCGTCTCATCTCGCGACTCGTCAACTGACTCGTCAACTGACTCGACTCGGGCAAATGACTCGACTCGAGTCACTGCAGGCAAATGACTTGACTCGAGTCACTGCAGGCAAATGACTCGACTCGAGTCACTGCAGGCAAATGACTCGACTCGAGTCACTGCAGGCAAATGACTCGACTCGAGTCACTGCAGGCAAATGACTCGACTCGAGTCACTGCAGGCAAATGACTCGACTCGAGTCACTGCAGGCAAATGACTCGACTCGAGTCACTGCAGGCAAATGACTCGACTCGAGTCACTGCAGGCAAATGACTCGACTCGAGTCACTGCAGGCAAATGACTCGACTCGAGTCACTGCAGGCAAATGACTCGACTCGGGCACCTTTACATGCCATCTACTCGACTATGTTTTAGCCGTGTACTTTCCATTCAGCACCCCAGCTGCGAGTAAGGATGATTAGCCTCTCCAATTATTTATATCGTGTGTCGGCTGCGCTGTATTGCAACATTTCTAACAACAAGCACACGTTCGGAACATTTTCCACACTGTGCGATGCATGCTCAATTGCGCAGCATAAACTGTTGGATTTTTTTCCCAACAAAGATGACCGACTTATCGGTTACCAAGAGTTATCTATTGATTATTTTGTTTGCACCTCACAGAAGCAGCCCCTTGATAACAAGCCATTTCACAAGGCATTGACTGTCCTGAGAGATGACCATTGGAAGGACGTACGTGGAATCCTCAGTCCAACGTTCAGCGGCTCAAAGATGAAGCTGGTGAGTTGTTGGGTTCGAAGTTGAGGATTTCTGGACCTTGACGTACTTTTTAGCCGCGTCGCAGACGGCGGCTTTTTTATAAGAGCTTAACATTGTTGCACCAAATTCGACAGCCGGTACCTCTTGCACCTCTTGCTTGTTTTTATTTTACCAGTGAGGGCCAAACTAGAGACATGTTATTCTTTCCAAACGAGAAATAGACCAGGATTTTGTTCGGTGTTTTGACGGTGTATTTGACGAGATTCTTCTTTCATCAACAGCTTTTGTCACACGATTCACTTAGTTGGTTTTCACTTTGGCTTGTCCATTAATACAATATAGTCAGCCCCCCTCCCCCCCTCCCCCGCCCCCGCCCCCGCCCCCGCCCCCGCCCCCGCCCCCGCCCCCGCCCCCGCCCCCGCCCCCGCCCCCGCCCCCTCCCCCGCCCCCGCCCCCTCCCCCCACCTCTCTACTGTTTATGCCACCACGCTCATGTATCCCTCTTAATTTACCAAACTTCATAAAATAAATATTTTTTATCAAATTCTTAGAGTTTGTGAAAATATTTGATGATTTTTGTGATCATCTGTTCAGATGGCGCCACTCATCAACAGCTGCTTGGATCCGATGGTCAGGAAGGTTGCCAAACACCATGAAGAAGGCAAGAGCATGCAGCTGAAGGAGTAAGCTAACAGTTTCAGAATGACAACGTGAATGTAATAATTAAGCCAGCTTGGTATGTGCACAGGAAGATTTCCATTTCATTGTATGCGTGCCAAAGCGAAGCGGGTACTAGCAAATCCACAGAGATCGTCTTGTTTAGAGAAAATCAAAACAAAAAGTTGTAACAGTGTTTTCAGGTGTCTTTTGTGTCCAAACTGTTTTTGAAACAAAAGTTTCCATCGTGTTTTCAATTGCACACAAAAATGCACAGAATGCAGATTCGGTTACCCCGTCCTCTATAGCCTTGTGTGCTTTATCTGTTAGGTTTATCCCATAGGTAAAATCATCAAATTTTGTTGTGCACATCACATTTTGAATACCGAACTGGCTTACTATCAATTATTTTGTCCAAGAACCTTTGTCAAAGACAGTATGAAAGATCCACTTTCTCATGGGTTTACTTGGGCCAAAGAACTCCTCCCCTTCCCCCCCCCCCCCCCCCCCCTCCCCTCCTTCCCCTCGCCAGCTACCGGACCTTATAATAATTCATCCGAAAAAGTTGGAACCAGACTAGCCAACTTAATACTTTTGATTTATTACACTCTTCAGCAAAAAACAAATGTAAAACTCGTTATCCGATTACTTTTGGGCAGCGTAGATTATTTTCTCTTTGTTCTCAGTATCTATGGCGGATACCTGATCGATGCTATCGGTAACTGCGCCTTCGGCCTGACGCTCAACTCGCAGGAAACTGAAAACAGCCCCTTTCTCTCCAATGCAAAAGACATTTTCACCATGAGATTCAGCCTCGCACTTTTTGTTTTTTGTAAGTACACGCTACTGGTGAATACAGTACCATTTACAAAGGTATAGTTATTTTTAAAAATAGCTTTGTATGTCTAATCGGTGTTCTTCATAAAACTTTGAGCCCAGTCTTGTTAGATTTGAATAAATGTCGGATTGATAATAATGATGTTATTTTTATAAGAAATAACTTTGTATTTTATTCTTTTTGGTATCTCATTCACAAGACCGTGAGTAACTTTCACATCGGTGGGAACATATACAGCAGTAAAGGCAAATCTCTGTTTTGAAGTAAAACTCAGAAACAGCACGGGGAGCCTATACACATCAAGGATCAGTAATACAGGATTGTATGGGCTCCGTGCGGCAACAAAAGAGGGCACGTTTTCACCTAGCAACGACGTCCCATGGGAGGGTCACATACAATTTTGCTGGTTTCACACACGCCGTCCTCGGGGGGGGGGGGCTGTGTAGTCCGTTTAAAGACTCTGTTAACCAGTTCGTGCCAAGATTATTTTTATATTGACCGGGCCCAGGCGTGGGATTTTGAATCTAGATTCAAAACGGGTTCAGGCCGGCATCTGTGGGTAGCACAACCTGATATTTTAGTCCTTGCTCGCTGTGAGCCAGTCGCTGACAGATATTTCCAGCTTTACTCGTGACGCGTTTATCTGTCATCCGTTTTGAATTCCGGAAAAACTTTGCGTGTATACACCGTACACGTAACCAAGATGGCGTCGATAGTGACTCCCCAGCTATCCGTTTCTTACCATTGAGGGGGTGCTTGTTACGCACGAAGCCCATTATCGGTATGCTGTTTTGTTTGCCTGTAGTTGGAGCTCCGTTCCTGGCTCCTGTCCTGAACTATTTCAACATGACTACCTTCAGACGGTCAACAATGAGTTTCTTTGAGAACATCATGGACCAGGCAGTGGAACTGCGGAGTAGTGGAGCAGAGCGGGTATGTTTTTATTTATTGACGATTGATTGACTTATTTATTTATTTATCTATCTCGGATTATAACTGAATAAATGAACAAACAAACGAACAAAAACATGTTATCAAATGATAAGTCACTTCAATAGCTAAATTGAAATAAGCAGCAACAAAGACATCCATGTGTATCCATACTGTTCCCATGTGACCATTCCTTTGGTGAACTCAAATTTACTGAATAAATATCTTTTTGTTTGTAATTGAGGCTTGCTTTTTTGCACATTTCAACCTGTTGGTGACTGTTAGACTGTCGTCAACGCAAATAAATCAAAACTTGCAGGGACTTGCAGGGACTTGCAGGGACTTGCAGGGACTTGCAGGAACTTGCAGGAACTTGCAGGGACTTGCAGGGACTTGCAGGGACTTGCAGGGACTTGTGATGATGGACTTGCAGGGACTTGTGATGATGGACTTGCAGGGACTTGTGATGATGGACTTGCAGGGACTTGTGATGGACTTGACTACATCCCTGATGATTGGCATATATATTCTGTTACAGAGGATAGATTTCCTGCAGCTGATGCTAGACGCCCACAAGATATCGGTTTTGACGGCCGAGGACAAGGCACAGGCGACTGAGGAAGAAAGATTGGAAGAGGAACACCGCAAGCACATGAGCAAGAAATCCCTGACTATGGAGGAACTCAAGTCGCAGGTCGGCACACATGAATGTTAATAACCATAGGCAATTTTAAGATATGTCACGTATCCACCAAGACTGGTACTCAAGACGCTGTGTCATTATTATCCCTGCCCACGAAACTGTCCAAATACCATCTTAGCTCCCTGGGGAGTCTACAGCTCTATGCTACCATTTTGGCGCAAAGCAACTTATACTAACCATCTCCACCCTTACAGGTACCCATTTGCTCCTTGTAAAGAAGGCCACGGTGCCACAGCACTCCACATATTAATTTTGTGTGTTCGCTCAAGCTCTGTCGTCCATAATACAATGAACTGGGATGCCAGAAGGCTTAAAAAAAGGTGTTATTTTTCCAATAGACGATGTGCCCTCTGACGTCACGTGTTTACATCTGTATTCAAATGTGCCCGGCAGTGATGCGCACCCATCGTGTTTTACATACAATTTGCTTAAAGACTGACGTCGCAGGTCAGATCGCCTTTGAATTATGTGACCTCTGATGTCATCTCTTAACCAAATTTATGTAAAACATGATTCGTGCGCATATTGACGGGCACATTTGAATACAGATGTAAACAGAGGCACATCATCTATATTGCTGTCATAAATCCAAAATAGATTGTCTATTTACACGGACGAAACTATCATAATAAAGCCTAGATACTTTCGCACAGTTGATATTTTACAAAATTTGTTTTAAAAATCGTCACCCAATACCACAAAATACTCCTTGAGTAAACTGCAGTACTCTTACTACACTACCTATGAGAATTAAGTAGTAATACACTGCGCAATATGCCGGACTATTGAACTTTTGCAAAATCGTGGCGCGAAAACTTGCCCTGGCGTCACAAATTCGCACCGAGTAGGAACTGATCTTTTAGACAACTGACAGAGGAATATAGCGCAGTCTTCCTTTTTTCAACCAGAAACGTACAACAAACATGAAACAGATATGAATCTGAAAGTGAGGGACCTTACCAGCATAATTGTGTGCACACCCACCTCAGTGACAACATGATATTAATTGTACACACTCCTTTCAATTAAACTACACGTATGCGCATCAAGATTTTATGATTTTGTTTTCAGAGAAAAAAATGTTTATCGTATGCATGCTATCAATAGCGGTAATAATCAAATTGAAAGAGGTAGTTGTGTCTGAAATAACATTTTTCAAAACATGTTTGGACAACAAAGTATTTTGAGGTGTTTGATTTGTTATTTCGATTGCACGAAAAAATTCACAGAATTTAGATTTGCTTACCATGTCTCCCATATAGCCTTGTGTGCATTTATCTGCCCCGTTTTCTCGCGAAAGAAAAAATCGTCCAATCCTTTGCACATGTGCAATTGGAATACCGAACTGGCTTATTATTTTGTCGTCACGTACAGGGATTGTTATTCTTTCTCGCTGGCTTTGAGACCTCCAGCACCACCATGGGCTTCGCCTCCTATCTCCTCGCAATGAACTCGGAGATTCAGGACAAGTTGTTGAACGAGATTGACACCCTGACCCCCGGACGTGACGATGTCACCTATGAGAATATCAGCAAGATGACCTATCTGGATCAGGTCATATGTGAGACGCTGCGAGTGTATCCTCCAGCCATCATGTGCGTATATTATTATTAATAATTATTTCTGGTAATAAATTAAGCCAAGGTTCCCTGCAAAGCCCCCTGGGAACTGTAGCTCGCAAGCCTGAAAAAACCTTCAGAAGCCTGAAGAACAACATAAGAACCACTGCCCGACGCTGGTTGAAAACAAACGCCGTTTGTTTGCTTTTCCCAGCATCTATGATTGTTAAACGTTGGACAGATCAGTTAAACGATATTTACTAAAAAACATCCAAATCCATCCATTTATGATAATTCAAGCAATTACCAATGGTGTATCCTACCTTTAATTGATAAAACATTCGCTGCGAAGGTTTGCAAGAGGTGAAATGACTTTTGAGAATTTGAAGCGCGACAACGTGCCCTAACGTAACAAATTCATGTTCGCCGCATTCGGGCCAAGTTTAAAATGGCCTTTATGTAGTCTTGACTCAAGACTAGGTTTGTCGTTTGTTCCGATCCCGCTGAACACAAAACTTTCAAACAGGCCAGCGTCGCAATAAAACAGCAAAATCAAGCTGTGTATATAGGCGAGTTTTAGTAGTGTGTATCACAGTTTGTTTCCAACAGTTGCATTGTAATTTTAAATGTATTTTTTTGGCAATAATGCCGCAGTGCACAAACTCAATGTTGCTGTTTTGGTGGGATGGTTTCTAATCAACAGCACTGGGCGTGAGGCCAGTCATGACTACCAGTACGAAGGCTACACCATTCCTGAAGGCATGGAGGTCTTCTTCTCAATCTGGCAAATCCATCATGACCCAGAGCTGTGGGAGGACCCGAACAAGTTTGACCCTGACAGGTAATGTGCATGCAATAACTATATCTCTAGACTTTCCCAAAGGCCACTGCATTCGACAGTGCCCCCTGCTAACGACAAGATTCAAATCAGCTCCCTCAATCACGCAATGGTCTTTGCAAATTGAATAAATGAGAGTGACATTTTCATTCAAATTTGACCGTTCGAATAGTCATAGCGTCTTCACGTCGTCAACTAGCCATTCAGCGGTCGCGCTGGGCTGCGTTGCATATCCAACTAGCGCTGCTTACAAAGGAATTTGGTGCGTTTGCGTAATACGTGTTAATAATCGCGGTTTTGCAAACGCTGATTGGCTCCCTAGAAGTTCAAACTGCCAGAAGCATTTTGCAAAGACGTATGCGCGAAGGGAGTTGGACTAATAAATCGTGTCGTCAGCGGGCGCACTGCGTGAAAATAATATGCGACTTACACGATGAAACGCATTCGTCTTTTGCATGCAATCACTATATCCCTAGTTTTGTAGCACACAAGGCTAGGAGGGACGTGGCAACCGAATATGCATTCTGTGCAAGACGATGGAAACTTTCGGTCGAACAAACTTTAGACACTTAAAGCCACTACACTGTCCAAACATTTTTTTTATTTTTGTTTTCATTCAAAACCGACATTTCTGTATAATAATTGCTGGTACCCAAACCCGATATGCTTTTGCATACATTTGATATAAAAAAATCGTAAAATCTTGTGGGGCATTTACATGCGCAGTTGGAATACCGAACTGGCTTGTGCAAATGACTGTGATTAAGGGTATATTTACTCATATCATCATCACTTGATACTTGTGAGATCTTGCTTGGGTGGGAAGACACAATTCTACATCGGATTACTGAGGTCAAAGGTCATGTAGTAGGTTATTAGAGGTCATTGTTAAAATTTATTATGTTTCAAATGTTTGTTTTTCCTACAGGATTTGATAGATTTTAATGTAACTTGGACGAAGCGATCCTTCAGTGGGGGTTCATCATCACAATTTCAAAATAGGTCAAATTAGGTCATCTAGCTAGGGATCATTCGAGGTCGTTTAAAAAACACAAAACATGAAAAGAACACAAAACATATAGGGATCGATCGCGTGAAAAAGCGACACTTGCGATCTGGAGATGACTTGTGTTCAAAAAGTGTAAAAGAATCTTTGCATGATTACTTCCTCAGAGATAGGATTTTGACCGCGGCTTTAACAAAATTGCGTTTTTTACAGGTTCACACTGGAGCAACGTGAGAAGCGCCACCCATGCGCTTATATTCCGTTCGGTGTCGGTCCACGCAACTGCGTTGCAATGCGCTTTGCACTGCTTCAGGTACGTTGTTACGCTACAATGTAATTTGTAATAATTCATATTCAAATGAGATTTGAAGGTTTGCATCACTAGAACGCAATTCAGTCGCACCCGGACGAGGGGTGGGGGTGGGGGGGGGGGTGGACCTGGACCTGGACCTGGACCTGGACCTGGGCCTGACCTGGGCCTGGGAGAGGGGCTACGCCACTGATGTGTGTAGAGAACTTATTCAAAAACATTCACTCCTATTTGTAGCCTATGGTGCAAAAAACCCTTGTTCGCAAATGTCAGCTTTTTAAGCTGTTATTCAAACTAACACGACGACCGTGTTCCCGAATATTAACCTCCTTGTCTTTTAATCCTTTC
This sequence comes from Crossaster papposus, assembly GCA_037893245.1. NCBI lineage: Eukaryota > Metazoa > Echinodermata > Asteroidea > Velatida > Solasteridae > Crossaster > Crossaster papposus. Next base: position 251,637 of record JBAIAA010000153.1, read on the forward strand.
CTAATACATTCAAATTCATGTACGCATGAACATAAATATGCCAATTGAAAATGTAAAGGAGTCCAAAAAGTTTTGTCATTTTCTCTCAATTTCTCTTTAGGATTTGTCCCATTTCTCTTTTATAAAAGTCACTGAAATCATCATAGGTAATACTTTCTTGTCTAAGTGGTTTTTTACGGGATACAAAATAAAAAGGATTTCGTCCAATGCACACAAAATCAGCAGGGCTCCTTTCCGCACGAGTGCCAAGAAATAACCGTGTACTTCGGGGTACCATCCACGTTGCACTATTTGCCAATGACCAAAATCGCAGCGTGATTTTTGTCTTTAAGAAACTGGTCTATTCCAGTTTACACCCGTTGCTTAAATTGGTATTTTTAATTCCTTATGTTGAACAGACTAAAATGGGATTGGTTCGCTTGCTGCAGAACTTCCGCCTGGAGACTTGTGCAGAGACCGAGGTATGTTGAATAAGGCTTGAAACCAGACTAATCACACAAGTGTTGAGGAGCATAATATTGACAATAGCCCCAAGGCGTAATGACGTAATAATACGCTTTCCTATGCAAGCAAAGTCGGGATGTCGGAAAATGATTGTCCCTACCTGGCTCTCACAGGAAATTGCAAAACAAATCTTAAGAATTTTCGCAGCGAATACCGAAAAAGTTCATATGTTTTAGTTTTTTGTGTGTTTTAAATAATATTTAAAACACAAAAACACAAGTAGTGGTGAGCATTAGGGTAACTGACAATTATTTCGATTTTTTTTTACCTTTTTTTAAATTAGATTCCTCCAGTTTTCGGCAAGTTTGGCATCGTGACTCCACCCAACGGTTTCAAGCTGTCGGCTGTTCCTCGATCCTAAGGGCCTTACCAAGAAGGCTATACTCTCAACAATAGATGATCATGTTAGAGTTCTAACATGTTCACACATGTGTAATTCCCAAATTCCCTAGGTCGCCAACCGTATTTGATTAAACAGTTTATAGGCGTTTCATATGTAAGCATCGTGGCTGATTAGAAAACAAAAATGAACAAGCTAACAAAATTATGCCAATGTATAATGATTAGACTTAGGGGCAACTCGTATACATTAAAGAACTATAAAAAATTATAAAGTAACTATATTACTTCCCAAATTCCCAAGTTCGCAAACCGTATTAGAATAAGCATTTTATAGGCATTTTATATTTAAAGGTTCTAGTATACACCATTGGTCATTGCTTGAATTATCATGAATGAGTAGATTTGGGGGGTTGTATTTTATAGTAAATATCGTTTAACTGAGCTGTCCGAATTTTTACAATCATGGATGCCGAGAAAAGCACGAAAAACAGCGGTTTGTTTCAACCGGCGTTGAGCAGTTATTCTTATGTTATCTTTGTTTTTTTCAGAATAAATACAGGGTATCTAGCGCAATCATTTTGCTGGATGCCTAAAATCAACATTTACTTTCAAATTAGTAAGATATTTCTTAATAATTCGGTAGTAAATAGTTTTGATATCTGCAAATGGCTGAACACTCATTAAAATGAAACTAGCTAATGAAATTATGCCATTGTATAATGATTAGACTTGGGGGTTTCTAGATAGTGTTTGTTGGTGTATTATGTTCCAGACTGATTTTTGAAGAGGCCTTTCTTGTAGTGTATCCAGCTTCTTGTACCCACCCCCCCCCCCCCCCCCCCCAAAAAAAATGCTTGTGTATATGCACACATTAGGAGGTACCGAAATTAGAAACATTGCCATGTACCACTGACCCGCAGTGAACATAGAGCAAGGGTTCAGGAGAACAGACAAGGAACTGTACATTTGTGCCAAGAATGGACGGTACATTCGTGCCAAGAATGGACGAATCTACAAGTTCCGAGTCTATTCTCCGACTGAAACTAAATCTTAAAATTATAGTTTATGCAAATAAGATGACCAGTTTGCCACACAGACAATCTTCCATTTGTTTTTAATAAGTGTAGATTCGTACAATCTATTCAATTGTTTGCCTTAATTACGTGCTTGTATCTTTAGCAGAATATTATCAACAATATGTTAAGATTTCCTCTTTTAGGCGTATTCCCCTTAGTTTTAGTTTAGATTTGTTCAGTTCGATTCAATTTCTGTTTACAAAAGTATCAGGCTTGTAAAATCTTGGAAGACACTTGATACTAAACCGGTGTAGCGGTTCGCCATATTTTTTTTTAGGAGCTGCATGGGTGGTGCTTGAATGTATATTGATCAAAAAGAGCAATGGCAACTCGTACACATTAAAGAACTGTAAAGAATTATAAAGAACGTCTTCCTCAACCAACTTGCCAATAGCATAGTTGGTAGAGAGGAGAGCTGTGGTTCAACTCCGACTATTGTTAAAATTGTTGTTTTTTTCTTCCACAAATTTTCGTATGGGTTATTTTAACCGGGTTAGATACAGAAGTTTCTTGAAAAATACAACAAGAACCGCTACACTGGTTAGTTTTTAGTTAGTTTAATTTAGTTAAACTGGTTAGTTTAAGCTTTTTTAAGTGTTGATTTTAAACTTTTTTCTGCACTTGCTGTGTACACAAATTATAGGAGATTGATTAAAGATTGATCAGTTTAGCAGCTGCTTAGGCAGTTTTAGCTTTTTTATAATGTGCTCACAGATCACATGTGAAGTGGCACAAATAACTTGTTGACAGTCAACGAAAATTCAGCTTTTATACATTTATATCTATCTATCTATGCAATCTATTTTATACATTTAATAATGAAATTATGAATTTGGCTATAATATGTAATTGGTATTGTCGATAAATGTTCTTCCATGTAAACTTACATCTGGTCATTTGCTTGTCATTGTATAATATATATTTTTTTGTAATCTGAAGACATTTGGCTGTAATGTAAATTAAATAAAAAACAATCCAGTTGAATATATTTTGAGAAACCAATATCGAGTTTGACCATAGACCTTGTTTTGATTTGTCCTTATTCCAAAATACTGGCTTACATTCAACGAGTTCCCTCTAAAAATGTCAGAACTGATAAACAATACAAAGGAAACAGTTGACTAGCACTTGTTAACCTTAAGACGCAATTATGAACGATTTCTGATAAAAAGCCGTGTGTGTTGACGACCATGATCGTTAAAGGCAGACGTATGGGAAACATTTATTGTGTCGTTTGTATATTGGCAATTGCCATCGATACGACAACCGGCATAATCAGTCGGTGAATACAACTGCTAAAAAAAGCAATAAATCTCAGCCTTGACAGTTACGCTTAACGGCAGGAGTGATCGCTTTATTCGATTTGTTTTTAAAGAGGGCAATTATTAATACCTTTCCGGCCGCGAATAATTGTTTCCGAAACCTAACTGGCAGATCATGAATTATTCAGTAGTTGCATTGATCACTGTACATATATGGTTATATATGTCTCTTTTTTTCCCTTAAATAAAAAATACTCCAAAATATCAATTTGACTAGGAAAAACTACTAGGTGACCTACAGCAGGATTCGAACCAGGATCTTTGATCCATAGCCCATCCCACTCTCCACTATACGTATAGCAGCTCGACAACAGCTGATTTAATGCAACTAGTTAACCAACGACAATGCTGTGACGTCATGTTTTATTCCGATGAATATAACTGTGTCCCCCATAGTGTAAACACGGTGTTGTCACAGTTTTTTTGTTAGTGTTTTCATAGTGTTTTCATAGTGTTTTTATAGCGTGAACATAGTATTTTCATAGTGTTTTCGTAGTGTTTTCATAGTGTTTTCATAGTGTTTTCATAGCGTGAACATACTGATTCCACAGTATCCCCCATCATGTTTTCATATAAGTGTTTTCATAGTGTTTTCATGAACTTATACTGATTCCAAAGTGTCCCCCATAGTGTTTTCATAGTGTTTTCATAGCGTGAACATACTGATTCAACAGTATCCCCCATCATGTTTTCATATAAGTGTTTTCATATTGTTTTCATGAACTTATACCGATTCCAAAGTGTCCCCCATAGTATTTTCATAGTGTTTTCATAGTGTTTTCATAGCGTGAACATACTGATTCAACAGTGTCCCCCATAGTGTTTTTATAGTGTTTTCATAGCGTGAACATACTGATTCCACAGTTTCCCCTGTAGTGTTTTCATAGTGTTTTCACAGTGTTTTCACAGTGTTTTCATATTATCACTGCATTCCCAATTTATTTTCTCATAAATGTTTCCAATTATAATAATAACTGAATTAAAATTATCCGTAGTTCTTTAATGTGCGAATTCTCCACATAAAAAAAACACTGTTTGCTTTATTAGACTTACTTAATCAACGTAACAATAACAAAACTGGAATTAACACAGTCATAATTAATGCAATTCTCACAAAAAATTCCCATGGTGTTCTCCCCATGGTGTTCTCCCCATGGTGTTCTCCCCATGGTGTTCTCCCCATGGGGTTCTCCCCATGGGGTTCTCCCCATGGGGTTCTCCCCATGGGGTTCTCCCCATGGGGTTCTCCCCATGGGGTTCTCCCCATGGGGTTCTCCCCATGGGGTTCTCCCCATGGGGTTCTCCCCATGGTGTTCTCCCCATGGTGTTCTCCCCACGGGGTTCTCCCCACGGCGTTCTTCCCACGGCGTTCTTCCCCATGGCGTTTTCCCCATGGCGTTTTCCCCATGGCGTTTTCCCCATGGCGTTCTCCCCATGGCGTTCTCCCCATGGTGTTCTCCCCATGGTGTTCCCCCCATGGTGTTCTCCCCATGGTGTTCCCCCCACTGTATTTATCCCATGACGTTTATCCCAAGGCATTTATCCCATGGTGTTTAACCCATGGTGTACAAATCAGAACCCCATGGTGTTCACATAGTGTTCCCATGGGATCCCCATAGTAACCCCAAAAACTCAATGGGAACAAATCAGAATCCCATGGTGTTCCAATTGTGTTCCCATGGGATCCCATGGTGTTCCCATGGGCTCCCATGGTCTTATCATGGGATCCCCAATGAGACACCATGGGATCAATGGGAACAAATCAATATCCCATGGGGTTCCAATGGGTTCCAATGGGTTCCCATGGGATCCCATGGGAATCCCCCCCCCCCCCCCCAAGTCTAATCATTATACATTGGCATAATTTCGTTAGCTTGTTCATTTTTTTTTCTAATCAGCCACGATGCTTACATATGAAACGCCTATAAACTGTTTAATCAAATACGGTTGGCGACCTAGGGAATTTGGGAATTACACATATGTGAACATGTTAGAACTCCAACATGATCATCTATTGTTGAGAGATAGCCTTCTCGGTAATAGGCCCTTAGGATCGAGGAACAGCCGACAGTTTGAAACCGTTGGGTGGGGTCAGGAATCCAAACTTGCCGAGAACTGGAGGAATCTAATAAAAAAGTGTAAACAAAATCGAAATAATTGTCATTAACCCTAATGCTCACTACTACTTGTGTTTTAAATAAAAAAACCACAAAAACATACAACATATGAACTTTTGGGATAGCTGCAAAAGGTATATTCCCCCTTTACACTCAGGCTCAACATTAAACAACAAAACAGCCAATTTGTTGACTTTATGCCACAACCTCAGGTAATGTTTTATTCCTCCGGATACCAGATTACTTATGGGGATACCAGATTATGGACATACCGGTTGCTTATTAGTAAAGTTAATAAGCACACCGGGTCTAATTAGTATGGGCTATACCACGTGCCCAAAGCTAATGTAAATGAGCCAAATGCACTTTGAAAGGTGTGACACACCATTTGAAGATATCGAACAATTTTACTACCAAATTATTAGGAAATATCTTGTAGGCAAAAGCGAATTTGACGTCACACGGTATTCGCTGCGAAAGTTCTCAAGACTTGTTTTGCAATTTCTTGTGAGAGGCAGGTAGGAACAATAATTTTCCGACATCCTAACTTTGATTGCAAAGGAAAGCGTATTATTACGTCATTACGCCTTGGGGCTATTGTCAATATTATGCTCCTCAACACTTGTGTGATTAGTCTGGTTTCAAGCCTTATTCAACATACCTCAGTCTCTGCACAAGTCTCCAGGCGGAAGTTCTGCAGCATGCGAACCAATCCCATTTTAGTCTGTTCAACATAAGGAATTAAAAATACCAGTTTAAGCAACGGGTGTAAACTGGAATAGACCAGTTTCTTAAAGACAAAAATCACGCTGCGATTTTGGTCATTGGCAAATAGTGCAACGTGGATGGTACCCCGAAGTACACGGTTATTTCTTGGCACTCGTGCGGAAAAGAGCCCTGCTGATTTCTGCTTTGTGCGCATTGGACGAAATCCTTTTTTTAAATTTTGTACCCCCCAAAAACAACTTCGACAAGAAAGTAATACCTATGACGCTTTCAGGGACTTTTTAAAAGACAAATAAGACAAATCCTGAAGAAAAATCGAGGAAAAATTGTTTGGACTCCATCGGGAACACGGTCGTCGTGTTAGTTTGAACAATTAACAGCTTAAAAAGCTGACATTTGCGAATAAGGTTTTTTTTGCACCATAGGCTACAAGTAGGTTTGAAAGTTTTTAAATAAGTCCTCTACACACATCAGTGGCGTATCCCCTCCCCCAGGTCATGCCCCTCCCCCTCCCCCAGGTCCAGGATGGGACTGAATTCCACGACCTCTTGCGTTCTAGTGATGCAAACCTTTAAATCTCATTTGAATATCAATTTTTACAAATTACATTGTAGCGTAACGACGTACCTGCAGCAGTGCAAAGCGCATTCCAACACAGTTGCGTGGGCCGAGACCGAACGGAATCCAAGCGCACGGGTGGCGCTTCTCATGTTGCTCCGGTGTGAACCTGTAAAAACGCAATTTTGTTAACGTTGCGATCAAAATCCTATCTTTTAGAGAGTTTTCATGCCAAGATTTTGTTACACTATTTGAACACAAGTTATCAGCAGATCACAAGTGTCGGTTTTTCTCACGCGATCGATCCCTATATGTGACCGGCTCTACAAAAAGGTGTATTAAGTTGCGCTATGCACTATCATGTAATGGCCCGCTCAACGTTGAGAGGGTAAACATTTCATCAAAATGTGATTTTTATTTTTTGTCATAAAGTGAAGGACATCTTTAATACCTACAGTTTCAGGTTTCATTTAAAGAAATGTTGATTTTTATGAATAAAGTGGAAAAAACAACCCTTTTGTGTGCATCGTTCTGTTGTAGTACAACAGAGCCGGCTATTTCAAAGCCTGTTTTCTCAGTTGTGTAATTTGAACTAAGTAATCAATATGTAAGCACATGCATGTCTCCAAAATGAGAGGGGCTATAGAGCTTTATTGTATACCAAATGAAAGCTTATATTGAGGGCTTTCTAACCATGTATATAACTTTTTGGCGACATAATACACCTTTTTGTAGAGCCGGTCACATATGTTTTGTGTTCTTAAAAAAAGGTCAAATTTGGTCAAAAGTTTTGTTCGACCGAAAGTTTTTATCGTTTTTTTCGACTGCACTAAAAATCACACAGAATGCAGATTCGGTTGCCACATCCCCTATAGCCTTAGTGTGCTGCAGAACCAGGGATAAAGTGATTGCATGCAAACGACGAATGCATTTGATCGTGTAAGTCGCGTATTATTTTCACGCAGTGCGCCCGCTAACGACACGATTTATTAGTCCAACTCCCTTCGCGCATACGTCTTTGCAAAATGCTTTTAGCAGTTTTAACTTTTTTCCTTATTTTTCCGCAGGCTTTCCTAGGGAGCCAATCAGCAATTGCAGAACTGCGATTATCAAACACATATTACGCGCGATTCGATTATCAAACACATATGTAAAGCAGCGCTAATTAGATATGCAACGCAGCCCAGCATGACCGCTGAATGGCTAGTTGACTGCGTGAAGACGCTATGCCTATTCGAACGGTCGAATTTGCATAGAAAGGTCACTCCCATTTATTAAATTTGCAAAGACCATTGCGTGATTGAGGGAGCTGATTTAAATCGTGTCGTTAGCGGGGGCACTGTCTAATGCAGTGGTCTTTAGGAAAGACTAGGCATATAGTTATAGCATGCACATTACCTGTCAGGGTTAAACTTGTCTGGGTCCTCCCACAGCTCCGGGTCATGATGGATTTGCCAGATTGAGAAGTAGATCTCTATGCCTTTAGGAATGGTGAAGCCTTCGTACTGGTAGTCACGACTGGCCTCACGCCCAGTGCTGTTGATTAGAAACCATCCCACCAAAACAGCAACATTGAGTTTGTGCACTGTGGCATTATTTACGAAACAAATTAATATTACAATGCAACTGTTGGGAACAAACTGTGATACCCACTCATAGAGCTATATTAAATTACAATAGCCCTGGCTCGATGTACAAAATGATGCCTGCTGGGCGCATCCATGTTTGTGCACAAACCTATGAAAACCTCAACATTTTGTACGGCTATTTGCATATCTGCGCTTTCTATATATTCTATACAGTGCATTACTGAAGCAGATACGCCCAAAACCGAAACGCATGATTAGCAAATGAGCGCCAACAGCGCAAGTACGCGTGCGTGTCCGCGCGCTGCAGTTGATTTTTCCGTGACTTTTTTTTTAACTGGTATCACGCTTAAGTTGTTTGCCTCTGTTCTACTTGCACGCGCGTTGCATTTAGAGTACACCTTCCAAATTCAATCCATCTAATTTCATTATGTTCTACAAATACGCACATGAATTCATAGGAACAAACAATAAACCTAGTCTTGAGTCAAGACTACATAAAGGCCAGTTTAAACTTGGCACGAATGCGGCAAACATGAATTTGTTACGTTAAATTTGCAAAAGTTGAACACATCCTGCAAAATTAAACCTTCGCAGCGAATGCTTTGTGATGTCTATTCGCTTTGCTTTCACATTCGCGTATGAAGGATAAATGAGTGGATTTGGGGGGTTGTATTTTATAGTAAATATCGCTTAACTGACCTATCAACTAAACAATCATGGATGCTGAGAAAAGCAAGGCACTCGTTTTCAACCGGCGTCGGGCAGTGGTTTTTATGTTGTTCTCGTTTTATTTTTGCGATCGCCGTTCGGCGATCATGAATTTTGTTTAAATAAAATTAAACTTTTCGGAACAAGTACAGAATATCTAGCGCAATCCTAATTTTGCTGGATGCCTACAATCATTACCTACTTTCAAATAAGTAAGGTATTTCCTAATAATTCGGTAGTAAATTTTTAACCGACATTCAGGCAAAGTACAATATACGAAGGAAATCACATACCAATTACATAATATAAGTTTGTACAAAGGAAAGTCAGGTTGGTGTAGCGGTTCTTTCCTTGCCTTCCACCGCTGATTCCCGGCCTGTGTCAATATGTACATTGGGTTTTTAGTCCCTGCCTGATATTCTTCTGGGGTTTTCCTCCCACCTCTAAAACTGCAACTTCTTCTCATTGTCTTCTCTCTACAGGTTTTTTCAGGCTTGCAAGCTACAGTGCCCAGGGCGCTTTGCAGGGAACCTTGGTTTAATTTATTACCAGAAATAATTATTAATAATAATATACGCACATGACGGCTGGAGGATACACTCGCAGCGTCTCACATATGACCTGATCCAGATAGGTCATCTTGCTGATATTCTCATAGGTGACATCGTCACGTCCGGGGGTCAGGGTGTCAATCTCGTTCAACAACTTGTCCTGAATTTCTGGGTTGATCGCTAGGAGATAGGAGGCGAAGCCCATGGTGGTGCTGGAGGTCTCGTAGCCAGCAAGAAAGAATAACAATCCCTGTACGTGGCAACAAAATAATAAGCCAGTTTGGTATTCCAATTGCACATGTGCAAAGGATTTGACAATTTTTTTCCCTTCCCGAAAAACGGGGCAGATAAATGCACACAAGGCTATATGGGAGACGTGGTAACCAAATCTAAATTCTGTGAATTTTTTCGCGCATTCGAAATAACAAATAAAACACCTCAAAATACTTTGTTGTCCAAACATGTTTTGAAAAATGTTACTTAACTATCTCTTTCAATTTGCTGTTACCCGCTATCGTATGATACCATGCATACGGTATACTGAAAGAAAAATCGGCAAATCTTAATACGCATACATGCAGTTTTAATTGGAAGGAGTGTGTATAATATCAAGTTGTCACTGAGGTGGGTGTGCACAAAATTATGGGTAACTGTGAGGGCAGTGATTGTTATTAGCTGCTCTGTGCCGAAATGGCAGCATGAGCTGTATACTTCTCAGGGAGCTGAGATGGTAGTTGGAATGTTTTGTGCGCCCAATGAGCAGAGATAATAATGACACAGCGCCTTGAGTACCAGTCTTGGTCGATACGTGACATATCTTAAAATTGCCTGTGGTTGTTATCATTCATGTGTGCCGACCTGCGACTTGAGTTCTTCCATAGTCAGGGATTTCTTGCTCATGTGCTTGCGATGTTCCTCTTCCAATCTTTCTTCCTCGGTCGCCTGTGCCTTGTCCTCGGCTGTCAAGACCGATTTCTTGTGGGCGTCTAGCATCAGCTGCAGGAAATCTATCCTCTGTAACAGAATATATATGCCAAACATCATCGACAAGTCGCCAATTTGATATTTCAACTGCGCCACAAGATTTGACGAAAAGACAATGGAAACTTTTGTTCAAACAAAAGTTTAGACACTAGTGCTGGGCGACTAAAGCCATGTTCGCACTGAACCTTTTTTTGGGAAGGTTTTACTGAGACGATGGTAAAATAAAAAATGGTCAAATGTTACCACTGTTTGGGAAAATTTTCCCGAGACCGTGGGAGAAGTAGCCGAGCTGTCATTATAATGACTCGTGAGGGCGCTTTGCGTGACCTTTCTGCATTGACCCCGGTGTACCCATTTGCGCGCGCGTGCTTTTTTTCCCTGATGCATCAGTGTGCCCGCACGAAAACAATGCAAAGAGCGCATGCGTGGTGTCTTGTGTAGCATGACCTTGCACTGGAGGGCCGGATTAACATTTTCCTGAGACGCTTTTACCGACTCGCGCTGTTCGCACTGGACTTATCGTCTAGGGAAAGGTTACCTGGGAAGTTTTCCCGGGCAGAAGTTGGCCGGTAGAAGTACCCACTGGACTCGGGAGAAGTACCTGAGATGAAAACGTCCTAGGCTGTCCGCACTGGACTTAAAAAGGGAAAAGTACCCATCGTCTAGGTATGTTTTATCATAATAAGTCCAGTGCAAACAGGGCCTAACTCGACTATGTCACTACTCGTGATTTGTTTTTACTACTCATAGCACTACTCGCGTTTTTTTAACTATTCGAGTACTCGTGCCAGCCCGAGTAGCAATAAGTACGTGCGAGTAGTGATTGTTAGGGAGCGATGATTGTTGACACTACCGATTAAGTTGTGGTCGTAAGATGCAACGACACAAAATGAATCGACTTGCCGCTCCCCATAAATGCACGCCTACAATGGTGCGTCTTTTTCCAAAATAAATAAGGTTCAACGAACTCAATCCTTTGAGTGAGCCGACACAAATGTAGCAAACTTCGCCGACCGCAGAATGTTCCAGGTTTGGGTTTGGGATTGTAAAATAATTTATTAGTGAGTTCAGTCAGTGATATAGTTTCTTTCCAGACAACGTAATCAGACAACATAGAGTTGGCTTAATATACAAAAGGGATTTTAGTCTTGGATGTTTTTGAATTAGAACTTGAGCGATGAAGGAAACCCAATTGCTGCAGAAGTTAAATATAAGTTTAAACAAAATATATATACATAATATTTTTTTTTTTTGGCGACAATTTTGACAACTACTTGCGAGTACTTGATTAATCGCGAGTAATTTCCTTGCGAGTACTCGAGTGGGAAAAATCACTACTCGCCCAGCACTATTAGTCACACACATGACACCTGAAAACACTTCGCTGTCGAAACACTTTTTGAAATATGGTACTTCAGAACACGACGATCTCTTTCAATTTGCTGGTACCTGCTATGCCTTTGAACGGATACGATATAATGTTTTTCTCGAAAGAAAAAAATTTCAAATCTTTGTACGCACATGCGCAGTTGGAATACCGAACTGGCTCATTATCACCAACAGATTGAAATGTGCAAAAAAGCAAGCCCTAATTACAAAAAAGAGAGAATTATTCAGTAAATTTGAGTTCACCAAAGGAATGGTCACATGGGAACAGTATGGATACATATGGATGCCTCTGCTTATTTCAATTTAGCTATTGAAGTGACTTATCATTTGATAACATGTTTTTGTTCGTTTGTTCGTTTATTCAGCTTTAAACCGACATAGATAAATAAATAAATAAGTCAATCAATCAATCAATCGTCAATAAATAAAAACATACCCGCTCTGCTCCACTACTCCGCAGTTCCACTGCCTGTTCCATGATGTTCTCAAAGAAACTCATTGTTGACCGTTTGAAGGTAGACATGTTAAAATAGTTCAGGACAGGAGTCAGGAACGGAGCAAACACTACAGGGAAACAGAACAGCATACCGAGAATGGGCTTCGCGCACAACAAGTACCCCCTCAATGTTAAGAAAGGGATAGCTGGGGAGTAACTATCGACGCCATCTTGCCAGACTGCAATTTATTTTGGTGAAGTGACTATTTTCTGCATCTATCATTCAGCTTGAGCAAAACCTTATTAACCAGTTCGCCTTAATAACCAGGTGACGTGTATACACACAAATTTTTCAGGAATTCAAAACGGGTGACATATAAACACGTCACGAGTAAGGCTGGAAATATCTGTCAGCAACCGGCTCACGACGAAAATATCAGGTTGTGCTACCCACAGATGCCGGCCTGAACCCGTTTCGAATCGAGGTTCGTGAGAAAACAAATCCCACGCCTGGGCCCGGTCAATATAAAAATGGTTAACAGAGTCTTTGAACGGACTATCCAGCCCCCCCGAGGACGGGCGTGTGTGAAACCAACAAAATTGTATGTGACCCTCCCATGGGATGTCGTTGTTAAGTAAAAAAGCGCCCTCTTTTGTTGCCGCACGGAGCCCATACAATCCTGTATTACTGATCCTTGCTGTGTATAGGGTCCCCGTGCTGTTTCTGGGTTTCACTTCAAAACAGAGATTTGCCTTTACTGCTGTATGTTCCCACCGATGTGAAAGTTACTCACGGTCTTGTGAATGAGATACCAACAAGAATAAAATACAAAGTTATTTCTTATAAAAAAAACATCATTATTATCAATCCGACATTTACTCAGATCTAACAAGACTGGGCTCAAAGTAACTTTTTTAGAGGTTACAAATGCCCAAAATGGAAACAAAAAATATATTATGATAATGCAGAACACCAAAGCAAAGCTATTTTTTCAAATAACAATACCTTTGTAAATGGCACTGTATTGACCCGTAGCGTAGAGTGTACTTACGAATAACGAGAAGTGTGAGGTTTAATCTCACGGTGAAAATGTCTTTTGCATTGGAGAGAAAAGGGTCGTTTTCAGTTTCCTGCGAGTTGAGCGTCAGGCCGAAGGCGCAGTTACCGATAGCATCGATCAGGTATCCGCCATAGATACTGAGAACAAAAAGAAAATAATCTACGCTGCCAAAAAGTAATCGGATAACGAGTTTTACATTTGTTTTTTTGCTGAAGAGTGTAATAAATCAAGGCCGAGTTCGTGCGGTCTGTTCTTGACACGCGAACTCTGTTCTCGCGCTCGAACGGCGGGAACGCGACCCGTGAACATTGCACTCGGAACAAGAACACACACCACCTATCCATCAGGATAGGACACAAAACAGTTGGGACACAAAATACACCTGAAAACACTGTTCAGACTTTTTGTTTTGTTTTTCTTTAAACAAGACGATCTCTGTAGATTTGCTGGTACCTGCTTCGCTTTTGCACGCATACGATGAAATGCTTATCTCAAACCGAAAATCTTCCTGTGCACATACCAAGCTGGCTTATTACATTCACGTTGTCATTCTGAAACTGTTAGCTTACTCCTTCAGCTGCACGCTCTTGCCTTCTTCATGGTGTTTGGCAACCTTCCTGATCATTGGATCCAAGCAGCTGTTGATGAGTGGCGCCATCTAAACAGATGATCACAAAAATCATTTTATAATTTCACAAACTTTAAGAATTCGAACAAAAATAAAATTATTTAATGAAGTTTGGTAACGAACGCAGTGGCATAACCAGTAGGGGGGGGGGGGGGGGGGGGGGGGGCTGACTTTATTGTATTCATGTACAAGTCAAAGTGGAAACCAAATAAGTGAATCATGTGACAATTAAAAGCCGTCGATGAAAGAAGAATCTCTGAAAGGCACTGCTCAATAACTAAAAACGACACCGTCGTGCGGCTTTGGTTATGCGACATCATCAGGCTATTGTGCGGCTTTAGGTACGCGACATCGTGTGGCTATTTGGTTACGCGACATCGTCAGGCTATTGTGCGGCTTTAGGTACGCGACATCGTGTGGCTATTTGGTTACGCGACATCATCAGGCTATTGTGCGGCTTTAGGTACGCGACATCGTGTGGCTATTTGGTTACGCGACATCATCAGGCTATTGTGCGGCTTTAGGTACGCGACATCGTGTGGCTATTTGGTTACGCGACATCATCAGGCTATTGTGCGGCTTTAGGTACGCGACATCGTGTGGCTTATTTGGTTACGCGACATCGTCAGGCTATTGTGCGGCTTTAGGTACGCGACATCGTGTGGCTATTTGGTTACGCGACATCATCAGGCTATTGTGCGGCTTTAGGTACGCGACATCGTGTGGCTATTTGGTTACGCGACATCGTCAGGCTATTGTGCGGCTTTAGGTACGCGACATCGTGTGGCTTTGGTTACGCGACATCATCAGGCTATTGTGCGGCTTTAGGTACGCGACATCGTGTGGCTTATTTGGTTACGCGACATCGTCAGGCTATTGTGCGGCTTTAGGTACGCGACATCGTGTGGCTATTTGGTTACGCGACATCGTCAGGCTATTGTGCGGCTTTAGGTACGCGACATCGTGTGGCTATTTGGTTACGCGACATCATCAGGCTATTGTGCGGCTTTAGGTACGCGACATCGTGTGGCTATTTGGTTACGCGACATCGTCAGGCTATTGTGCGGCTTTAGGTACGCGACATCGTGTGGCTTTGGTTACGCGACATCATCAGGCTATTGTGCGGCTTTAGGTACGCGACATCGTGTGGCTTATTTGGTTACGCGACATCGTCGTGCAGCTTTGGTTTTCATTTTGGTTGCTCTCTTTAAGTGCTTACCAAGAGGTACCGGATGTTGAATTTTGTGCAACAATGCGCTAAGCTCTTATAGACACCCGCTGTCTGTGACTCGGCTAAAAAGTATGTCAAGGTCCAGAAATCCTCAACTTCCAACCCAACAACTCACCAGCTTCATCTTTGAGCCGCTGAACGTTGGACTGAGGATTCCACGTACGTCCTTTCAATGGTCATCTCTCAGGACAGTCAATGCCTTGTGAAATGGCTTGTTATCAAGGGGCTCGTTCTGCAATGTGCAAACAAAATAATCAATAGATTAACTCTTAAAAGACGGCCATCTTTGTTGGAAAACTCCAACTGTGTATGCTACGCAATTGAGCATGCATCGCACAGTGTGGAAAATGTTCAAAACACGTGCTTGTTGTTAGAAATGTTGCAATACAGCGCAGCCGACACACGATATAAATAATTGGAGAGGCTATAATCATCCTTACTCGCAGCTGGGGTGCTGAATGGAAAGTACACGGCTAAAACATAGTCGAGTAGATGGCATGTAAAGGTGACTCGAGTCGAGTCATTTGCCTGCAGTGACTTGAGTCGAGTCATTTGCCTGCAGTGACTTGAGACGAGTCATTTGCCTGCAGTGACTTGAGACGAGCCATTTGCCTGCAGTGACTCGAGTTGAGTCATTTGCCTGCAGTGACTCGAGTTTAGTCATTTGCCTGCAGTGACTTGAGTCGATTCATTTGCCTGCAGTGACTCGAGTCGAGTCATTTGCCTGCAGTGACTCGAATCGAGTCATTTGCCTGCAGTGCCTTGAGTCGAGTCATTTGCCTGCAGTGACTCGAGTCGAGTCATTTTCCTGCAGTGACTCGAGTCGAGTCATTTGCCTGCAGTGACTCGAGTTGAGTCATTTGCCTGCAGTGACTTGAGACGAGACATATCCATCGGGACTTAATTGGGTCGAGTCGAGTCACTAAAAAAGGTGACTCGAGTCCGGGATGAGTCATTGATTTGAGTCATTACAAAGCTGGTACAGCCAGAGAAATTTGGTATCAGGTGTGAGCACCTTATATAGTACGTGCTCCCTCTTTAGCTACACAAATAGCACCCTCCGATTACGTGTATAAACTAGTGTGGTCCCCCAAAACTGAACAATCATATTTCAATGTGCTTGCCTTGCAATACTGGCCATCACATATGTGATGAACAAATCCCCTACATGAAAAACAGTCTTAATCAAACCACCCATTCAGCAGTTACGCCCATTTTGGTTACGCCCAATTTCACTTACGCCCATTTTCGCTTACGCCCATTTTCGCTTAATAAGTTCAGATAAGGGTCTTACGAAGGCCGGACTGTGCTCCACTAAATCCCGGTTCATACTCGTCACGAAAGCTAATGCGAACGCGAATTTGTGATGTCACAGAGTTTTCGTGCTGCGAATTTGTAACAGTTGTACACTGCTTGAATGCTTGTGACGTCAAATTCGTATATCGCATTCGCTTTCGAGTGAAGTATAAACCAACCTTAAAATGGGCACAACTCTTGAATGAGTATGACCATTTTCCATGTTCCAGTCAAATAGGTTAAAAACCGGTATCAAGTTTTGGTACACAGTATCATATACGCACCTTCCGATTGGTGAAACTGCTGAAGTCCTTGATGCACACTGTTCGCATCAGATCCACATCGGCAGACATTACTGTAGGGCGCCAGCCGATATATAAGCTATAAAGTAAAGAACCAAATGATATGGGTGATAAGATTGAAGAAACAACAGAGAACTCAAGAAGGGTCATTATTTTAAAATGGCAAGCAAAGTTTGTATTTTGTCTAAACATACAAAATTAAAAATATGCCAACAGATTTTTTAGAAATTCACTGGGTATGTCCAGAGCTATTTAGGCCTAATACAGGTAAAGAAAACCTCCAATTACAATCAAGAGGGCGCACTTGAAGTAGGCCACAAGAGGGCACTATTTAAAAGGACAGACGTCATCTAAAAAAATGGGCATATGGTGGACTAGTGGCTGAAAATCGCTACACCAAAGTATCGATCGGTACATGTATACCAACAAAATCTGCGGATCCCAGACCCACTGCGGACCCACTGTATTGAGAACAGTTTAGAGTTTTCTTGCTAAGTTTTTTTTTAGTAGGTAGAGAGGCTAAAATGTATTTTCCATTCCAATTGACCAAAGTACACACATTTTGTACATCAACTTAAGAAAAGGGAAATAGAGTCTGAATCGCAGAAATTTAATTGCTGTATTAAACTACCATGCAAAATACCTTAGTACGAGTAACTCGGATGCTACTAAACATTTAGACATGATCTCGCGATAGTAATAGATCATGTCCAAATGTTAAAGAGTGATAAGTAGCGTTCTAGTTTATAGACTAGCTTTGCCTACCCGTATACTTTCCCAAAGCGAGCAAAATTCCTCCCATGGAAGCCATTTATCCCTGCAATGAAGAAAATTGGAATTTCAAACTGTAAAACTTTTAACTTTTTTTAATTTAAACTTCCTAACAGGTTTTTTTTTGTAGAGTAAGGCTAACAACCATCTTTAAAAGACCTTTTTACTATTTTTAATACATTTTTTCAATTCATAATTATGCACACATATTGCATATCAATGGGTATGACGACAAAACAAACATAAAAAAAAACCGAAAGCAGTTCATTAAAAATGTACGGAGGCACAAATTATCGCGTTATTTTTCTCTTAATTTGTTTAAGATTTCTGCTATAAATGAACAGAATTTGGCTACCATTTTTTTGTAACATATATAGCAACAAGTGGAAGACACAATATCGCAATGAAAAGCGCCGGCTGAATGCACAAAATCTTGAGGTCAAAATGCAGTCTCGTTTTGCATAATTAATCACTAAATCTGCTCGCTTATCACTGATGCATGCCAACGAGCTTATATTCCACCAGACTATTTGATGTTGAAGTGCATCGATTCAAACTGAATCATTCGTACACCTTGAAACACATAACGCATCTCTTTTACTTACATCTTTGCTGAAAACAAAGTCAAAACTGTTACCGATAATTGGTTTGGTGTTTGCTTGGGGAAAACCCAATCTTGTCAGATAATGATGTTTCCAATAATCGTAGCTGCAAAGAAAAAACATGTTGAGCTCTTTAGTTGATGCTACGACGTTCTAAAGATTACAATGTAATTCACATGGCTAACTGCCTTACTGCTCTACGGAAATTAGCCTTTTAAACTTAAGACATCTCTTTGAATACGATAAAAATATCTCGACCAAATATAAAACAAATTCGGTTCGTTTTTGGAAAAATATAATCGTCATGCATGTCTCAGAATTTACAGAGAAGCTAGACCTCTGAGGATTCAGATTAAGATTTCAAATCAAGTTTTGAAACATTAACAAGGGTATACCCTTGAACATGGCAGCGTTATACACTAGTGCTGTTGTTATTTCGAACACGAGAAAATGATCGATAAAAGCCGCCTCGTCATTGTAATTTTCTGCCCGATTTGTTACAATTTTTCGGTTAATTACTCACCCGGGACGACTCGTACGTACTCACCCGGGACGACTCGTACGTACTCACCCGGGACGACTCGTACGTACTCACCCGGGACGACTCGTACGTACTCACCCGGGACGACTCGTACGTACTCACCGGGACGACTCGTACGTACTCACCCGGGACGACTCGTACGTACTCACCGGGACGACTCGTACGTACTCACCCGGGACGACTCGTACGTACTCACCCGGGACGACTCGTACGTACTCACCCGGGACGACTCGTACGTACTCACCCGGGACGACTCGTACGTACTCACCCGGGACGACTCGTACGTACTCACCCGGGACGACTCGTACGTACTCACCCGGGACGACTCGTACGTACTCACCCGGGACGACTCGTACGTACTCACCCGGGACGACTCGTACGTACTCACCCGGGACGACTCGTACGTACTCACCCGGGACGACTCGTACGTACTCACCCGGGACGACTCGTACGTACTCACCGGGACGACTCGTACGTACTCACCCGGGACGACTCGTACGTACTCACCGGGACGACTCGTACGTACTCACCCGGGACGACTCGTACGTACTCACCCGGGACGACTCGTACGTACTCACCCGGGACGACTCATACGTACTCACCCGGGACGACTCGTACGTACTCACCCGGGACGACTCGTACGTACTCACCCGGGACGACTCGTACGTACTCACCCGGGACGACTCGTACGTACTCACCCGGGACGACTCGTACGTACTCACCCGGGACGACTCGTACGTACTCACCCGGGACGACTCGTACGTACTCACCCGGGACGACTCGTACGTACTCACCCGGGACGACTCGTACGTACTCACCCGGGACGACTCGTACTCACCCGGGATCGACGACTAGTACTCACCCGGGACGACTCGTAATAAATGTACATGTACAGTACATGTGGTACACGTTAGAGGAAACCCATTTCGAACGCATGCGCAATACTACCAATGAGTCCACATTTTTGGAGTCGGATATTATAATACGCAGATTCGAGTCGACTCGATGGGCGCATGCGCATTCCTTTACATCGCCCAAGGCATGGTGGAAAAACATGGCACAGAAAGATCGTAGCTATGGTAACGAGGTTGGATATTGCGTTGTTTTGCAGTGCATTATGCATGCAAGCAACTCTTGTGCAACATGGCGAAGACTACCGTGAAAGCAAAAAAACAACCAAAAAACAACCAAAAAACAACGGCGCACACAAAAAATAAAAATAAAAAAAAAATCATAAAAAAAAAAAAAAAAAAAAAAAAAAAAAGGGGGGGGGAGGAGAGGGGAAGGGAGGTGGGGGTGGGGGGGGGGGGGGGGGGGGAGGGGAGTCTTTGCCAAAAAAACCCTCCCTGACAACAGGATTCAAAAGTTGGCATCTCTGTAGCGCGTGTCAGTCTTTTGCATAATTATGTGAAATAGTTCAAAAGTCACTTAATTAGAATTGTTAGCTTAGCCTTAGTGAGTAGTGTGAGATGCCATGTTTCACGCGTCATTGCGTTTGTGGGGCCACCCACGCCACGCTACGGTACGCCAGGTTACGAGTACGCCGCGCTGCACTTTTTTTTTTTTTTAGCCGGGTACGAGTTGTCCAACATTCTCATGATTATGGGGCTAAACGTCCTTGCTGTGTTAGTCCTGACAATACAAATTACTCAAAATACTCTTCTTATTTCTCCATGTTTTATCAATCTAAACCTCTCAACCTACACATATAGAAGAACACAGGCAGTGATGATCAGAAGCCACGTTGATGTGCTAAAAAGTGGCGGTTGCCAGCCCTCAGCTGCAGGTGTGGTCGTACCCGCTTCGTCCATTATTGTTGTAAACACTCAAAGAAGGTTATTATTGTTGTTGTTGTTGACTGTTGCTTTTGATGAATGTTTTTGCTAGTTATCAGAATTGATATACTCGTTTGGGTGAGTATTGTTATTCCTCCATTGTACTATAGGCAATAATTTTAACTTTATAGAAATTGCAAATAAATGACGTAATCAGTGCGGGTCACCACATTCAGTCTGTATATAGAGCAGGTTGATAGCTATAGAGCACCCGGCACTACACACTGAACTTTGTCGGGAGATTTAGTACAATTATGTATACGTAAACTTTTTGATGCAATACTGCGACTGAATTTCATCAACGAACGTTTTGTGTAAGTCCATATATGGACGTGTAGTGCTGGAGAGTGGCTAGTAGTGGCTATACTCAATAATAATGTCACCCCCCCCCCCCCCCCTTAACATAAAACCCAAACAAACGCATTAAGCAAACAGCGAGGGCGCCCTATTGTGCATGTCTTATCGCATGTCTTATCGCATCGCAATGGAGCAATAAACTAGATTATTGCTCCATGTTTTGATCAATCAGATGGGATGGACACCCTTGAAAAAACATTGCATATGACACAAAACACAGTAAAGGGGGCCAGGCACAGTTCTGTCACGTTAGCAGTGTTTCTTTATCACTTATAAACTCAACCTATTACACAAAGCTTCCAGAATTGTTTTAAGAAGTGAATCGATATGCATACTATCAGAGAACTGAAATAAGCAAACTATGTAAAAAATAAATAAAAATAAGCAAAGATATGGGCCCGCTTTTGTTCAACATATTTGACGGAAAAATCTACCTCCATTTTGCGTCAATTTTGTAATAAATATTTGTCAGTTAATTGTATTTAAAAAAAGATACACACATCTCTGCACCTTATAGTTGTTGACCTCATAGGGCTACCCATGTAAAAACAAACACTAGAGCAGTGGCATGGTTAATTAAGTTAATAAACACAAAGACATTGTGCTAACGTGACAGGTAGATTGGTGGCCCCATTAACTGTGTTTTGTGTCATATCGTAAACATTGACGTCACGAAGTCGTAGACTTGACCAAGTCGATATCTACAACCCTACGGAAACCATGCAGCTCTTTTCCATCAGACATATAAGTCAACATGTTTATAGCTCCATTGTCGGAGCATGGAGGAATAAAAACGAAGAGGCGCAATAGGTTTATAGCTACACAGTGAACGCACCATTTAAAGCTAGCCGAAACTTTAAACATTATGGGCTGTAACTACGAAAGCTGTTTAAGCCATCATAGATGCGTATAAATTAGTAGTCACTGTTTAAACCTGGTGTCTAACTTCAAACAAGTACTACAAAGCTTATTTTAAGTTAGCCGCGTTTAAATGACCATTGGAGTTAAACATGTGTTTATAACAAACATGGTACGGGGTTAATTGTTCAGTGAGTATTCTGAGCCATTTAGAAGCCAGATATGTACACGGAAAGGTAGAAAGGTGGACAGAATCGATGCGCACTAAAAATCTTTTTAATTGCACAAGAGGAGGCCAACTAACAAGAAAATCGTCATGGTCGCCAACACAACAAGTTTTTAGGGACAGTGTGAATCCCTTAGAGAAGTATGACAAGGAACATTTCATCAGACGTTTCAGAGTTAGCAAAAACACGACTTCTCTATGATTGTATTTAGAACACCTAATTCTTTGTTGTCCTTATAGCAGATCGGCTTTTACGGTCAGGAAACGAGATGAACATTTCTAAAGTGATAGCTTTCCTGGCATTAGCTTTTTTTTCTGGTTGGCCTTAGTGTCACATCGTTTGTCACTAATAATGGAAATAAAGTTCATCATGGTCTCAACGAGAGCCATCCTTTCGTCAGCAGTGAAATTGTCACTGCGTTGCCTGTTGGTATCAGCCATGGCTGTAGAGTATCTAAGTAAAGACCTGCTGAAGATGTCCTCTACGTACTGAGGCCTATCATAATGGTCATATTGTTGCGCAATCCTCTATATTACAATGTATTCAACAATAGGGACCACATCTGTATATAAATATACATCTGTAGACTATAACTGCAATTATGACAGTCATTTTTCGATTTTTTTTCAAAATGGCTGACATTGCTTGTTTATATTCTACCTATTTCCTCAAAGGACAAATTTGTGATGGCCCCATAGCTATATCTTTCTCATACTCAGCAGTACAGTAGCCAATACTGTGTGCCACATTTCGTTCTTATAATCAAAGACATAATTCCCCCAAACATTTTCCCTATCTGCCTCACTTAATGGAAATAATAGTGGGTCAACTATACCTTCTTTTTTTAAACATTGTAAAATGTTATTTTCATTTTCTTTTCATTGCAGGTACAGGTGAGACAAATGGTTTATTGAACACGCATTGATTTATATTAACTGATAAATAATTAAGACAGCCAAATTAAAACATCAAACTTCCTGATCGTTTTCAAGAAAATACCAAATCTGATCGTGTGGCAAATTAGATTCCGACATATTTATAAACAATTTATTATTGATATATATAGACAAATTAATTATTATATAAGAAAAACTTAGAAATGAAACAATCATAACAATTACTCAAAACAATATAAGCCAAAACAAAACATTAAAATAGCCACAACAAAGAGAAAATGAAAAAAACAATCGAGATATAAAGCACAATTTTACGTAGTTTTATAGAAAACAAAGAAGATAGTAACAAACAATAATAAAATTATTATTAAATTAAAATATTATTAACCCCTAATTAAAATCCGACTGCCAAAAAAATGTATATTAATTAATCTAATTGACTTCTAAAACCGTTGGACTCTTTTTTTATAAAAACAAATATATATCTTATTTTAAACTTCTGGCAAGTGATGGAATATTTATTGTATCGCCCAGTGTTACACCTAGAAATGACAAGACCAGACACGGTACAAACAGAGTGGATCGCCTGGTTAGTTTTATGGGAGCATGTTTCGAAATCTAGTAACAGTGAATAGTAGACAGGGCCCAGACCAGAAAAAACTAAGGGTTTTTCCTGTCAAGGTTTTCTCAACGGTTTCATCATCCTTAACCTCAACCATTTGATATTAGCTTGGGGGCCACCCTGATTTTTGCCCCTAATTCAAAATGGCCGCCAAAATCCAAAATGGCCGCTAAAATTACATAAATTACATATATACTGCTAAATACGTTTAATATCAACGTGTTTTTTTAGTGATTCTCTCATCTTGAATGTACACCCATTGAATTTAGCTCCAGAGCCACCCAGAATTTGGCCTCAAATTCAAGATGGCCGCCAAAATCTAAAATGGCTGCCAAAATTACATAAAATACATATATACTGCTAATTACGTTTAATATCAACGTTTTTTGTGTGATTCTGTCATCTTGAATGAACACCCATTGAATTTAGCTCCAGAGCCACCCAGAATTCGGCCTCAAATCCAAGATGGCCGCCAAAATCTAAAATGGCTGCCAAAATTACATAAAATATACTGCTAATTACGTTTAATATCAACGTTTTTTGTGTGATTCTGTCATCTGGAATGTACACCCATTAAATTTAACTCCAGAGCCACCCAGAATTTGGCCTCAAATCCAAGATGGTCGCCAAAATCTAAAATGGCTGTCAAAATTATCCTAATCAGGTTTATACTGCTTCTTGTTTTTTTCTGTCAGAGTTGTTTTCAGTGATTCCGTCATTCTAAGCCCAAGGCCTTTAGGATTAGTCTGGGAAATACTCAGGATTTATCGTATAATCCAAGATGGCTGTCAAAATGGCTGTCAAAATGGCTGCTAATATGGCTGCTAAAATGGCCATCAAAAGCATCTTACTTAAATTTAAAGTACATCTTCATTTTGTCCTGTTAAAGCTCACTAAAGTTGGTTTCATTGTGGCGTCCTGAACCTAAGCCTTTTGAAATTAACTTGTGGCTACCCACGATTTGTCCGCCCAAATCCAAAATGGCTACCAAAATGACCTTAATCAGATTTAAACGGTCTCTTATTTATCCCCCATAATTTAGTAAAAGACCTGGCTCACCCATGTATGCACATTATTTAGGAGAGGATAACTCAACTGTTCTAGGCTGATATGACCCCAAGGAACAACTTGGGATGTGTGCCAAAATCTCTATCCGGGGCGAACAGCCTGGAAATGACCACGCCCTTTTTAAAATGACCATAATTACGTTCTGTATAACATTAATATATAACAACAAAGATTGTTTATCTAAGCCAAAAATTGTTTATCTAAGCCAAAGTCGGATCGCTCAGTATGACTTAAGACGCGCATAGACCACAAACACCATGCACTTATTCTCTGTGACTGTGACCAAATTAACAAACTAAGAGGACATGAAGTTGATTTGTGATCCAAATATTAATGCACAGTTAACAGCAAATGATACGTTTGTTTCCAGTTGTATCTGTCCACCTGTCTCGCTAGTTTCGTACGGACCAGTTGGCCAGTTGCTCTCGTTATTTTGACGAACCAATAAATGAGCTTTATATTAACAAACGCGGTGACTGTGAATGTAAAGCAGCCGTGCATAACGCTTTGTATAAAATTCGATAAATTTAATTAGTTAGGTGGCCTGCCTGTCTTATTTCACTCCTTTCCCTCCTTTCCCTGTTCAAGTTGAGTATTTAACAAACCTTTGTGAAAATGAACTGGGGTAGAGCCTGAAAGTTGACTGGTGGCGTGCTTCCAGACCCCTCAAATAAAATATTGATTTTAACATTATTTTTGGTACAATGATTTCCTAATAAAATCACCCCTGGAAAATTGCTGCTAGCACTATCATGTCACCGAATCCCTCGAATGAGTCTCAAGGACAGGTTTTTAGGTATTTGCTCTATCACTCAGGTTGACACCTTATAATGTACAGTTGTTATTTGGGTGAAAGGGTTGACTGCTTCCCTTAATTTCTCTAGTGTGTGACACTGTTAAAAGGTGTATTTAATCAAAAGTAATTCTGGCGACTGTGGTTGGGCCAAATATGGAAACTAAACAATTGCGCGACGCGGAAGAAAAATATCGCGCCAAAACTTTACCTATCAATTTCGAAAATCTAAAATACATGTGGAATCGAAGCACTCGTACAAAGAGGAAAATTTATTAAATAATTTTGTGGCGATCATTGGATAAAAACTTATCCCGTCTTTTGGGACACACTATTTCTTTCTCATAATCTTGAAGGACTTATTTTCATTTACAAACGAATCTAAAACGACCGTTGATTGTTGAAAGAGTGCAAGCGCGGATCCACGAATTTGTTAGACGAGGGGCACACCCAAAACTGTAATGCGAGCGCGAAGCACGCGTGTTACAGTAAACAAACAAACAGTTTTGTCCCCATTTCTTGTATTATTTGAAAGTAAAGAATGATTGTAGGCATCCAGCAAAATGATTGCGCTAGATATCCTGTATTTGTTCCGACAAAATACATTTCATAATTCCGGACGGCGATCGCGAAGAAAAACCCAGAACATTATAAATAAGAGCCACTGCCGACGCCAGTTGAAAAATAAATTACAACCACCCCCCCCCCCAAAAAAAAAAAAATTCACCCATTCATAATAATTCAAGCAATTACCGATGGTGTATACTACCTTTAAATTTATATTAATAGAGGTATAAACGAACGCGAATGGCTGCCAAAACGGCCATCAAAAGCATCTTACTTAAATTTAAAGTAAATCTTCATTTTGTCCTGTTAAAGCTCACTAAAGTTGGTTTCATTGTGGCGTTCTGAACCTAAGCCTTTTGAAATTAACTTGTGGCTACCCAAGATTTGTCCGCCCAAATCCAAAATGGCTACCAAAATGACCTTAATCAGATTTAAACGGTCTCTTATTTATCCCATAATTTAGTAAAAGACCTGGCTCACCCATGTATGCACATTATTTAGGAGAGGATAACTCAACTGTTCTAGGCTGATATGACCCCAAGGAACAACTTGGGATGTGTGCTAAAATCTCTATCCGGGGCGAACAGCCCGGAAATGACCACGCCCTTTTTTAAATGACCATGCCCTTTTTTAAATGACCACGCCCTTTTTATCGGAAGTGCTACTTCCGACATAGCTGTATCTTCTAAACCGTTAGAGCTAGACATTTTCTGATGTGCTCAAGATGTTCATTGGATATTTTAGAAGAACATTTCTAAAAACCATTCGGTCAACTTATTACCAAATACATACACCGGGAATTTCCATATATATTTATTAATTAAACTTTCCAAACTTGTGCATACATGTCTGAGCCAGGTCCTTTACTAAATTATGGGGGATAAATAAGAGACCGTTTAAATCTGATTAAGGTCATTTTGGTAGCCATTTTGGATTTGGGCGGACAAATCGTGGGTAGCCACAAGTTAATTTCAAAAGGCTTAGGTTCAGAACGCCACAATGAAACCAACTTTAGTGAACTTTAACAGGACAAAACGAAGATGTACTTTAAATTTAAGTAAGATTCTTTTGATGGCCATTTTAGCAGCCATTTTGGCAGCCCTTTTGGCAGCCATTTTGACAGCGATTTTGACAGCCATGTTGGATTAGACGATAAATCTTGGGTATTCCCCATACTAATCTTAAAGGCCTTGGGCTTAGAATGACGGAATCACTGAAAAAAACTCTAACAGAAAAAAAACTAGAAGCAGTATAAACCTGATAAGGGTAATTTTGGCAGCCATTTCAGATTTTGGCGGTCATCTTGGATTTGAGTTCAAATTCTGGGTGGCTCTGGAGCCAAATTCAATGGGTGTACATTCAAGATGACAGAATTTCAAAAAAAACGTTGATATTAAACGTAATTAGCAGTATATTTTATGTAGTTTTGGCAGCCATTTCAGATTTTGGCGGCCATCTTGGATTTGAGTTCAAATTCTGGGTGGCTCTGGAGCCAAATTCAATGGGTGTACATTCAAGATGACAGAGTCACCAAAAAAACCGTTGATATTAAACGTAATTAGCAGTATATATGTATTTTATGTAATTTTGGCAGCCTTTTTAGATTTTGGCGGCCATCTTGGATTTGAGGCCAAATTCTGGGTGGCTCTGGAGCTAAATAGTCAATGGGTGTACATTCAAGATGACAGAATCACACACAAAACCGTTGATATTAAACGTAATTAGCAGTATATTTTATGTAGTTTTGGCAGCCATTTCAGATTTTGGCGGCCATCTTGGATTTGAGTTCAAATTCTGGGTGGCTCTGGAGCCAAATTCAATGGGTGTACATTCAAGATGACAGAATCACCAACAAAAACGTTGATATTAAACGTAATTAGCAGTATATATGTATTTTATGTAATTTTGGCAGCCATTTTAGATTTTGGCGGCCATCTTGGATTTGAGGCCAAATTGTGGGTGGCTCTGGAGCTAAATTCAATGGGTGTACATTCAAGATGACAGAATCACTAACAAAAACGTTGATATTAAACGTAATTAGCAGTATATACGTAATTTATGTAATTTTAGCGGCCATTTTGGATTTTGGCGGCCATTTTGAATTAGGGGCAAAAATCAGGGTGGCCCCCAAGCTAATATCAAATGGTTGAGGTTCAGGATGATGAAACCGTTGAGAAAACCTTGACAGGAAAAACCCTTAGTTTGTCCTGGTCTGGGCCCTGTCTATAGATCTAATCGTCTAGATTCTATAGACTTTGTATTTAAATAGGTGATGTATTAAAGAGCATGGGTCATAAGTGTCATAACCGCTGCATAATACGTTACGGTAGACAGACAGGCATTTGGACACGTTCAATGGAGTTGCTTTGTTGAATGCTAATAATTAATGTGTGCTAAACTTCAAGTTGGCTAGCATACTTCAAAATCGGTCTGATATAACAATTACTAGCTAGACGGATAGGATATCAACTACAGCGAACTTTAGCCTTCTTGAGAATACCCCAAGTATTTAATCTAAGAGAGGCTATTGTCAATAGCAACGTGCAAGTTCCACTTGAAATCTTTTTGTATGGTTATAGCCGATGCGCCCTCTGGCGTTACGTGTTTACATCTGTATTCAAATGTGCCCGGCATTGATGCGCACCCATCATGTTTTACATAAAATTTGCTTAAAGAGTGACGTCGCAGGTCAGATCGCCTTGGAATTATGTGACTTCCGATGTCATCTCTTAACCAAATTTATGTAAAACATGATGCGTGCGCATATTGACGGGCACATTTGAATACAAATGTAAACAGAGGCACATCGTCTATACCTAAGAATTTCATATGAGGCACACTAGTTTAGTTAATAATAAGAGATTCTCAAGGTATTTCACGTTTCATAAACCATCACTGACTGACATTTAGAAGGGTTTAGGCAAAATATCGTTATCTTTACACCATAATAGATATGTTATCAAGGTGATTTTTAATTTAAGACTTCAGTATAATGATGCCTGTGGTGTTCCTCAGGGGACAAAATTAGTTACAATTCTTTTTCTTGTACTATCCATAAAACAGTTATCATAAATGACCTCAAGAAATCTTCTTCTTGCCGTGTCCAGTCGCGATACTGCATTCGCATTCATGCACCCCTAACCCTCCATACGTACTGCATTCATGCACCCCATACTAACCCTCCATACGTACTGCATTCATGCACCCCTAACCCCCCATACGTACTGCATTCATGAACTCCTAACCTTAAACCATACATTATTATTATTGAACCAACATATCAGCTGATGTTATAGATGATAATCACAATAGTTGAAGTTTAAATTTTTTTTTTTGATTTTATGGGACTTGCAACTTTGCGACATCCGACGGGTTTTCACAGATCGCATCACATATTTGTATTTGATTCTTCCAATTATATTTTGAGAAGTAACTGGTAATCTTTCTACACATTGTTGCGCTGGTAATTTAAAATGTATTCATTACAAAAATCCTAATTTAAACCTTATTAGAATTTAAAAAGATTAGGAACATAATTTTTAGAGACCAGGTACGATCCGTATACCCAGCACGACATGTGGCAGAGGGGTACCCCCCTCTTATCCCTATACTTTATACGCACTCAACACTATTGTAACCTAACCCATCCCCCCTTGAAACCTTAAAGGAATTCCTGAGATTCCGGGAACACAATGACGATCCGGGCTGTGTTGCACTCGATCGAACTTTGCCAAACGTTTGCCAGCGTGTTGTGCCACAGAGCAACCTTCGACAAAGGTTTCCTTAATTCCCGGGACCAATTGATGTGCCCAGGTCATCTGCATATTCTTTACGCGCTCGCACACATTAAACACGATGGGAGAAATGCTTTTCAGTCGATATTTTCTGCGGCGTATATACGACTGCCAACAAAAACCCGTTTACTAATTGTCCAACTCTTGGGTGTTTTCGAAAAACCTTGACTCCGCTATCGGTCGCCTCATTTCTGTCTCTAGAATCATTTTAAGGCATTTTACATGTACCGCCAAACCAAAGGGACCATTCTATCAAACCTGAAATCACATTAAAGAGTTTGATATTGTTAAGTGCAGGAGGTGGATCCGTTTGGCTGGTGTCCTCAAAGCTAAGGGTCTTTAAACATGGAGCCACGGCTGGGGCGAGACCGTTGATATATAAAGCCACTTATAATCATTATGATGAGTAGTGACTTCGTTTTGTTGCTATGACAACAACAATAGCGTAAATACTTAAACAGTTGACACGAGACCAAACCTATGTTACACGATCGAGAGGTGGTTAGTAAACAGTCTTGAACTGGCGAAGTTCTATAGTTCTAGAGTATAACTATAGCCTTGCATCTAGACTTGAAAGAAAACAATTAAAACACCAACTTATTAACTTAAGTCGTCGTCAACATTATACTGCACTGGGATCTGCCAGAGAATGCCCTATTTTGACACCCTTCAGCTGTTGCTCGTAGTCTTGACGATGGCGGCGACAACCAAAGGTAATACATTCCACCATTGGTTTCTTAAAAAAAAATTACTCCAAACATTTATGGCAATAGAAACTTACTTGGTAAGAAGTACAGCAGCTTTGGATAGTATACTGCATTTTTAGAAACTTTTCACTTCGAAGTACTGCGATTATGGAAAAAGATATCACTTTTTATCCCCCAAAAATTTGAATCTGAGAAGCAGTTACTGCAGTGACGTTTCTCAGATTGTGTATTCCAATGCAGATTATTCTTTCTGCGTGGACATAACCGCATAACTGTCAATATCTCAAAATCGCTACCACCTTTTTAAATGAAATTTTTACAGGTTAGTTTTATGGTATATAGCCTATCTATAACTATGTAGGATTGAAAAAACAGTGGGTTCCAATTACCAAACGTATACGATCCCTTTAAGTACGCACACGATCATCGTATTATGCCCCAAATTGGATTGATATTATACACTTGATGAGATGCTTACAAGACGTTATCGCCCTTGTAGGTATTTGTTGTACGCTTCTAAAAGGATTTCTAAGGATTTATATTACTAAAACCAATGGAATAATGGCCGTGGCCCAATGGGAGCTATACATTTGATTTAGTGTATTTGTTATTTTAAAACAAAATAACTATAAAATGTAACGTATAAAATATAAATGTAATTTCAAACTGATATGCACAAATTTGAAAATAAACAAAGGCAATATACAGACAGGAAAAATTTCACAATTTGTTAGTACTCGATAGTTATTTCACAAAACCTTTTTGCATTTAAATCAATTTAATCGAGTGGAGAAACAATGCTAATTCAGCAAAGGTATACATGAAGCAAATCCCGCGGGAACCACTAATTTTTGCTGGAGATTTTACACAATGATCGTCGCAGCCGACTTTTATGGCAAATCCGACCATCCAAGTTACCATTTTACGGAGAAGATGGTTATCGGTGAATTCTATGTTATGAAGATGTGTTTTGGCGGCAATAACCCAAAACTGTTTTTGATGTTTGTCTTAAATAATTTTTTTAGAGTTCTGTTTGTTTTTTTGTATTCGTATTTCTCGTCCATTTAAAATTCTCAAAGATATTCACAGCAAGACCAGTGGCAGATTTACGTAATTTACGTAATTTACGTAATTAGCCTGTACTCACTCATGCGTGACATGTTGCGTATGTGCACCAAAAACCAGTAAATCACTGTCTATCAACCTATGTAAAAGGATTTTCAAAAAATTATAGATTATTAATGTTGGGGCAATTTATTTTTCAAATTGGGACTTTTTTTTCATACACCATGTAGTACCTAATCGCTCTCGAAAGCTTTACCAAAACGTCACATATTATTATTCGTTAGTAATTTAGTAGTAGTACACATCAAAACATTTAAAAGAACGGTTATCGATATGTCACCGTAGTCTAGTCGATATAGTGGTGTGAACTATAGATCGCAAAGTCCCTGGTTCGAATCCCCCAGTATGCATTTTGTTTTAGTCAAATGTATCTTTGAGATACTATTAATTAAAAGGAAAAGGCACATAAAACATCAAGTACTGTGTAATTAGTACTTTGTAGTCTGCTTTCAAGAGCAGAAAAGGCACGAAATCTGATAAACTCTTCGCTGCGGTGTAAACAAATAAATGGCCCCTATATCCCCCCCCCCCCCCCCCCCACTACACCCCCTACACCCCCCTAAGCTGTTGCTTAGTGGCGTTAATCAATGACTTTATACTCAATTATAAACACGTTTCGACGTTTACCCTTTTATGATGATCATACATATAACATAAATTTGATGATTCTATTAGATTCCTTTCTCAGAAAACATATTTAGACACTTTATTTGTAATTGTATCACATGTATTCGCGAAGATATCGCATTATTAGTGTTCGGCGGCCATTTTGGACGCCATCTTGGATTTCATACCCTTAGAATGTTCAGAAAAAATGACACCCTATTTTTTTATAAAGCTTATGATACCTTCTTACAAAATCAAGTGAGTTTTTGCTTTTAACAAAAAAAATACACGAAATTGCAAATATGCATACACTAGTTCCCCAACCATCATGGGGGCTTTCTTTCTCAAAATCAATCTCAAATTGAGATAGCTAGCTTATGTTCGCCATAGAAACGACCACAAACCTTCCAAGTAACAAAAAACCTTCAATAAAGACAACATGCTCATCTCAAGTTTGTTGTCAGATTTAATTTATTTTAACTGTAATTAAAATGGGCAATGTTTACCCAACCTTTACCGGCTTGTATTGTCCAATGGTAGTGTATGCGCCGATGTAATGGTCATGTCATAATTTAACAAATTTTCACAGACATGATATAATATACAGATTTTACCAAACCTCTGGTGAATACCATTTGCCAAACAAACGGGAAATGAAGTTGGGGATTTTTTTCGCGTTACGTAACTTGGCAAAGGAAACGACTTGTGTGAGAATTATAAAATGAATTGCAATGAATTTGACCATTCAGTTTTCAGCCACAAAGAAAGCTTTGCGCTATGGGTATGTGTATACGTCAGTTCATTTCATTGGTTCAGTCGGTTTATTTCATCTGCAACGATAGCGTGGAGTGCATTGTCTTCAAGGCTAACGTCAGTTTTCGAAATAATAGATAACATTTTATACCATTTTATGACGACTTGTCATTGCTATATCGCAACCATAGCGACATTATAAGATATAAATGAGACTACGGGATACAAACATGGGAGTTTTTGAAACCTCTGCTTCGTCTTCGGCTTCGACTTCTCCGACTTCGACTTCTCATTGAGAAGCAAACCAAGCGAAAATATTCTAACTTTTGGGTTCATATAAGCCAGAATCGAATGTTGTCGCGAAGTACAACAGGCACCATAATTATACCTGGAGTTTGACTACAACTGAATTAAGCCAAAGACAAAGTAAGGCATTCGCAAAGGCCTTTCAATTTCAGCCCATTTGATAACAAAATACCTCCATAAGTTGCGGTCAATACATTTAATATTAAGCAAGGTAAAATGTTAATAATGTTTATTTATTTAATACATTTTTTTTACCCAGTGTGTGCCTAAACCGTTTTAAAACTGGTTTCAATTGGATAACAAAAAATACATCAAAAATCATCAACAAAACCAGGGGGGCGGAAGGGGTGTTGCGCAATCATTTGCAATCGCAGTTTGGGTACACTCCATTTAAAAAAAAGGTAATGACCATTAAATATAAATAAAAAATCCATGTATACTGTTAACATTTTCTCTTTAACAGCACTGAAAACATAATAGTTTATATTGAAAGAGTATTTTCAATTGTTGAGGTGCTTAGTTTTAAATAAAATGCGTAAAAATATTACCGACAATTTTCCGTTGGTTTATTGCAGCAGCTAACGTGTATGAATGGGTCCGGGTGGAAATTTCGTTACAAAACGTCTCCCCTAAAATGGCTAAAAATATCGACAAAATGTTAAAAAAAATTATCGTTCATCCTCTGATTTTTTTCCACCAACGTAATAATTAGGAATAGATCTTTCATTCCTGAAAGTTAAATAAAAATCCCTCGGTACATCCTCTGGATATTTGACCTTTTTTTTGGAATTTGTTTTTGAAAATGGTTTCTGCCAATTCTCAATCGCGAAAGTTTACGCCATGCCTGTACTGTACGAATCTGGCTTTGCGGACGTAGCATAAATCACTGAATTCGGGAGCGATGCACGGAGCAAATTTGTACGTGTTTCAATGGTGCGCTTCGAGGTAGCGATCTATACGTGTTTACTGTATGAGGTGTGCGGCTTGCGAGCGTGGAAGAATGAATGAGATAAATTTCAACGTTGGTGGCGCACTTTTTTGGGACTCCTTCCGCCCCCCTTGAACAAAACCGTACATCTGTTGAACTGACAACTACATGTAACAATATTATAATACATAGAAATACAGGAACACAACACATTTTGTGACCTGTTCTCACGAAAACGGCGTGAAGTCGCGCTATGCTATATCGAGTTATGATTGAAAATAGCCGATTTGACAGTGGGGAATTGTTTTGGGGGTTTTGGCATGATATAATTCCCACATTATGTGGGTTTTTTCGAACTACGAAGTATTGTGTTTATTCTCGTAACATGTGAAGGACATTAAATGTTGAAGGACATGTAAGGCTGGGTTATGTGGATTTTTTTTTCTGCCAGACTAGTAATAGATTTTTTAGATAAAGATAAAGTGCTTTTGTATAAGAGAATAGCAATGAGAAACGTGTTTATTGGGAAGGGACGTAATCATATACACATGCAGCTTTTTATTTTTTTTTTATTATTAGAACGATTCTCGTAACATGGGAAAGACAATAAATTAAAGGGCGTGTAACGTCAATATTTTGTTTTTGTAAATACCCTACCCAATAAATTATATATCATTTTAAGGCTAATAATTCAAGGAATCTGAAAATACAAATATCAAAATATAACTTTAAACTGATTTCATGGGAGCAGGTCACATACTTAAGTATATGACTGTACATTAATTTGGAACAGCCCTGTTAAAGGCTAATTATGATTTACGGGGTGGGCAAAAACCCGTGGAAAAAACTTAGGGGGGAAACAAATGGAAGGCGAAATTAGGAGAAAATGACAGACTGTTTGGACCCCTTAACATTTTCAATGGGTCGATTTCGCTTCTTGCCTCCCAGCCTTGTTATGTGCATGCGTGCATTTAAATGTAATAGGGAGCTGATCGATTATGTTCTTTTGATGGACTTTTCTATCCCTGGAACACAGTGCTGCAAACTCACAAACAAGGAGAAAAAACACCCCAATTTTCAAATATATTTATAATAATTATACAGGTGCCAAGTCGAGTATACCAGTAACCTGCTGTAATTTCCGTAAGTTACCCGATCCGCTCTACAACAACGAGCTGCGATGGTTCCCACAAACTGCCGACCCGGCTTGCAACTGCGGGCAGCTGGCGCTGTTACAGAATGCGGGAACATCGGGTTGTTCGTCATACGAGGAGACTTTTTTCAAGAACCCGCACAGGGATCCCTGCTTTAGTACAGGTATACTGCCGATACAGTGCTCTTGTTTCCTTTTGCGATCGAAGGACGGTTTCTTTGTCCTCGATCGCTCCGGTAAATTCTAAGCAATGGGGTTAGGTTACAGTACAGGAATAAAGGAAAACACAATAGGGGATCCTCGGTCGTAATGGCAATTCACGAACAATTGTGTTGGCCTAAAAGAAAGCAGTTTGTTTTTTTAATCTTTATTGAAACATAGTAGTCGGATCTGTCTTGATTTTAATTCACCAATATTTACTCCCTGTGTACTTTAATGAGAAGCTAAAATCAAGTCAACTCTATTTCGTAAAATGTGAACTTTGTCAACGCTAATCTAAATTCAATGGAGACCTTATTTTTCTACTCGCAAAACTACTGTGTGCTCTCTATTATTTTGAGCTTTTACGTCAGTAAAGTCTGCAGAGAAATACGCACGCATGGAATTTCAAAGCATAATAGGTGGGGCTATAATCTTCTAAATACAGTAGCTATAAACACGGCAACCAAGCCTATTAACCTCTTTGAATTCACCTGCGGGCATAATGCCATTCTGTACAGCATGAACGCCTTACATATCCGGGGTTTTGAAAAAAGTTAGGGTTTAAAGAGTGAATCCTAAAATTATTGAGAAGTAATGATAAATCATGTATACAAAGGTTATTGACCTCTGGAAGGTTCCCAAAGGTCAAACATGATCTTTTGACAGTCACTTGACTATACCCAGCACGATATGTGGCAGAGGGGTACCCCCCTCTTACCCCTATACTTTATACACACTCAACACTATTGTAACCTAACCCATCCCCCCTTGAAACCTAAAAGGAATTCCCGAGATTCCGGGAACACAATGGTCAACACAAAAGAGGGGGGGTTTTCTCTGCCACATATCGTGCTTCATATGCACTTAACGGTCTAACTGTATTAGTTTGCCTTGTCTTTTATCAGTTTGCCGTGACGCGCTTGGGATGGAGAATAGTACAATTCCAGACAGTAGTGGGATGGAGAATAGTACAATTCCAGACAGTAGTGGGATGGAGAAGAGTACAATTCCAGACAGTAGTGGGATGGAGAAGAGTACAATTCCAGACAGTAGTGGGATGGAGAAGAGTACAATTCCAGACAGTAGTGGGATGGAGAATAGTACAATTCCAGACAGTAGTGGGATGGAGAATAGTACAATTCCAGACAGTAGTGGGATGGAGAATAGTACAATTCCAGACAGTAGTGGGATGGAGAATAGTACAATTCCAGACAGTAGTGGGATGGAGAATAGTACAATTCCAGACAGTAGTGGGATGGAGAATAGTACAATTCCAGACAGTAGTGGGATGGAGAATAGTACAATTCCAGACAGTAGTGGGATGGAGAAGAGTACAATTCCAGACAGTAGTGGGATGGAGAAGAGTACAATTCCAGACAGTAGTCTATCAGCCTCATCAACAATAAACTATGACTACTCCACCGCTAGGGCTCCACTCAACACAGACGGTAGGCGCATTGGTATAAACCATGAAAATAGTGCACTTTTTTGTTGTTGAAATGAACGTGTTTTTAATCTTTTGACAGTCACTTGACGGTCTAACTGTATTAGTTTGCCTTGTCTTTTATCAGTTTGCCGTGACGCGCTTGGGATGGAGAATAGTGCAATTCCAGACAGTAGTATATCAGCCTCATCAATAATACACAATGGCTACTCCACCGCCAGGGCTCGACTCAACACAGACGGTAGGCGCATTGGTATAAACCATGAAAATAGTGCACTTTTTTTGTTGTTGAAATGAACGTGTTTTTAATCCTCGCAAAAGAAAATAATGCGATATCACCAATGCAAGGCAGAAGCTTCAGTGAGCTGTATCTGCATTTGTGCTGCTATA
The DNA here is from genome assembly GCA_037893245.1 of Crossaster papposus. NCBI lineage: Eukaryota > Metazoa > Echinodermata > Asteroidea > Velatida > Solasteridae > Crossaster > Crossaster papposus. The sequence goes on from JBAIAA010000153.1 coordinate 289,001, forward strand.
AAAATTCGTTATTATGATCTACAGATCAAGCTAAATGTGATAATCAGACGGATCAGACAATGATATTAGACAGTTTATGTCAGGCATCTAATAGACCTTAAACATCAGAATAATTAGGCGCTTATTATGAGAGCGAAGTCGGGACACCAGACGAAGTAGAGACTGACTCGCTCATATAGGCGACGTCATTTATACCCAGCACGATATGTGGCAGAGGGGTACCCCCCTCTTATCCCTATACTTTATACGCACTCAACACTTTTGTAACCTAACCCGTCCCCCCTTGAAACCTAAAAGGAATTCCTGAGATTCCGGGAACACAATGGTCAACACAAAAGAGGGGGGGTTTTCTCTGCCACATATCGCGCTTCATATGACGTCATTAGGTCTTAGGCACTGACCTCTAAACATGGACAGATCATCATTGTTTCACACTTGAAGTCTATACCCAGCACGATATGAGACCGAGGGACTCCCCCCTTAGTCTCCCATACCTATACACTCTCTAGACTATTGTTACCTAACCCACCCCCCCTAAAAACCTAAAAAGAATTCCTGAAAAACCACAACATTCCTCAAGGACAAAGACCACCACAAAGGAGGGGGGGTTCTCTCCGTCTCATATCGTGCTGCATATGTTGAAGTCGGCGCGAACTGGAAGTGCAACATGGCGGACCCACGGGGTCACTCTGTGAGCCAATGAACTGTCCAGGTGTAGATTTCAGTGGGTACGGTACGTATGACGTAATGTTAAAAAATGTATAGAGTAAATCCACTGACCTCTACACCTGGACATTTAATTGGCTCACAGAAGTGACGTCTTGGGTCCGCCATGTTGCACTTCCAGTTCGCGCCGACTTCAAGCGTTAGCACGGCAGAATATGGGCAATGGTCCGTCCAGGTGTAGAGGTCAGTGGTCTTAGGCCTATAATATCTCAAGCTATATGTTGTGTCTAGTGCACCGCCCAACAAAACCGCTTTAAAGAAATGTCGTTGCTTTTCTGTAGCGGCTTGGTGCGCAATTATCGAAGACCCGAACCCATGGATACGCATTGACCTGAAAGCCGTGAGAACGATCACTGGACTCATCATCCAAGGAAGGCACAACAGTAACGTATGGGTGACGTCATACAAAGTGCAGTATGGGAACGACGGTTATAATTGGAATTACGTCACTGGTTCAAATGGAGCGGCAGTGCAGGTAATGTGCCTATCAATTGCTTCCCCCACCCCTCCCTCAAGCAGCCCCAGGTTTTATGTCGTTTTTCACTGGAACCGGGGTGGGGATTTTGTCAACCACAAGCCATTGTTACCATTAGCGTATGGAGGGGGCAAACACTAATTGCGCCCACCCTTGGAGGTCGAGGATCGCAACTAAAATTAGGCCCGAGGGGTGGGCATTGTGTCACTCTAAAAGTGACAATCCCCACAATTTGGGTGGGGCAGCGAATTTTTTTCCAAAAGACACCGCCATAGAACTGGTTTTTCGCGCATCTGATTGGCTATCTGTTACGTCATGGTAGTAAATTTTACTCTCAATTTATTGAACCTAGAATTCTCAACTTATTGACCCTAGGACTCTGGGTTTTATTGACCCTAGGACTATCAACTTATTGACCCTAACCCTAACCCTAACCCTCGGACTCTGGGCTTTTTGACCCTAGTACATGTCACGCAATGCGACACGTGAATGAATGAATGAATGACGTAGATGTTAAACAACCAATCATATGCGCTGAAAACCAGGTCTATGGCGATGTCGTTTGGGGGGAAAAAAATCGCGCCCGCCAAAGGGGTGGGTGAAACAATAATTGATAGTCGCATATAACGTCTTATATGACAAAATAGATGTGACCCATTCAAAAATACCCAAAGTTTCTGCATTGGAATAGTGACTACATTTTTACAAGCTTTTGCTTTTTTAAAATTTGTGTATTACTGTCTGCAGTTTCAGGGGAATTTTGATGATAATACTCCAAGAACCAACTACTTTCCCTCGGCTGTGCAGGCGAGCTTCATACAAATACAACCATTGGGTTGGACACGATACGTCTGCATGCGTCTCGAATTACTGGGATGCACAGGAGGTAGGTGTAGTGTACGTAACGAATATCTTGTGTGCTTAAAGCCTTGGCCCGATTTCAAAGCGCTGTTTAACAGCCAATTTTGTGCTTGACACAGCCTTCGTCATGTTCCTCACTGAAACTTGGCTCAGCTCAGATGATGATGCAGTAATCGGTGAGTACCAACAGCTCATCATCAATTAATTTTATCATTGTATATAGGCCCCCACCATCATCTGTAAATAATTTTAAATTATCTACTTTTCTTCATGAATTTGATCTTTTTATTGATGTAATCACACTTTTACCTGGTAAACTATTATTATTAGGTGATTTTAATGTACACTGGGATAAGCCTACCAAACCTGATGTTAATCATATACTGACAACCACTACTGCTGCAAATCTTATTCAACATGTTCATGATCCAACACACATAGGTGGTCATGTTTTAGATCTGGTTTTTACTCGGAATGAAGATTCTATCATAAGAGATTGCACGATTCATGAAAATGTAATGTCCGATCATTATGTTATTTGCTTGCTATTAGATGAAGCAAAGCTGCCCCCAATGCGCATTACCTCTACATTGCGAAATTACCGCCAAATAGATAATTCTAAACTTGTACTTTCACTAAACCATTTAAGAGACAGTCGACCTGCTGAGACCGACGTAGATACATATTTTAGCTGGTACAATACTGAAATCACAAACATACTTGATCGTTGCGCTCCATCTACAACAAAAAATCGCACTGTAAAACATAGAATGCCCTGGTATAATGAACGTATTCATGAAGCACGTCAAAACAGACGACAAGCAGAACGTAAATGGAGGAAGTCACGTTCCTCATATCACCGCCAACTTTACATGGAGTCAAGGAAAGTTGTTACTGATCTTTCCATTGAATCCAAGAAAGCATTTTTCCTTGACAAACTATCAACTGCTGACACCAAACAAGTGCATTGCATCATTAATACCCTACTTAATAATAACACACATCACCTTCCAAATTGTGAATCACATGTCCTCCTTAGTAACCAATTTTCTACATTTTTCAAAAGGAAAATTATCATTATTCGTCGTGAACTTGACCTTCAGACGGGTTCAAGCGATTTTGCTGATCTAATAGATATTTCTTTTCAATCACTATCGACCTTGCGGCTAACTACACAAACTGAAATATCAAAAATTATCTGCAATTCACCATCAAAATCATGTCGCCTGGATCCCTTGCCCACATGGATGCTTAAGGAAAACCTTACTCAAATTGTGCCAATTCTTACTGATATTATCAACTCTTCTTTGTCGTCCGGAATCTTTCCTACTGAAGCCCACCGTGCCATCATTAAGCCATTACTAAAAAAGGCGTCACTTGATAGAAATATTCTTAAAAATTATAGACCCGTTTCGAATATCAGTTTCGTTGGTAAGATAATAGAAAAAATTGCTTGTGCACGACTATCTGAACATATGAATCAACATAATCTAATGGACCCCTACCAGTCAGCTTATAAACCCAAACATAGTACTGAATCTGCCCTAATAAAAGTAAAAAATGATATCATGTTTTCCCTTAATTCAAATCAAGTTACCCTCCTAGTATTATTAGATCTTTCAGCTGCATTTGATACAATTGATCATAGTATATTACTTTCGCGTTTGTCATCCAGAATTGGCATAAGAGGGGTTGCACTTGACTGGTTCCATTCATATCTTAAGGGTTGGACCAGTCAGGTTGACATTGCTGGTGAATTGTCAGCTCCATCTATTGCTGATTATGGCTTACCACAGGGCTCTGTCTTTGGTCCACTAGGCTACACTGTTTACACCCTTCCTGTTGGTGATATAGCACGGCACCACCAAATTTCTTATCATATATATGCTGATGATACACAATTATATATATCATTCAACCCTAATGTACCTGGTGAGATGAATCGTGCAGTCTCTAAACTTGAAAAATGCATCTCAGACATTAAAACCTGGATGACAGTTAATAAGCTTAAATTAAACGATGATAAAACAGAATTCTTTGTCGCTGCTTCCTCCCATAATCTTAAACTTATCCCCGATTTTTCCATTGTTATTGGAAACTCTTCTATTCACCCATCTGAATCTGTTAGGAACCTAGTTGTATTCTTTGACTCGGCTATGTCCATGTCTTCCCATATATCATATATATCACGAACTGTCAATTACTATCTTCGCAATATATCACGTGCCCGCAAGTTCATGGATGAATCTACTTGTCACCACGCTGTTCGTTCATTGGTACTTTCACGGCTTGATTATTGTAATGGTTTGTTATCTTCTGTACCCAATGTACACATACAACGACTGCAGCGGTTACAAAACTGGGCCGCACGTTTAGTTTTTGCTGTCAACCGCAAGCATGATCCCATACCCTTGATGCATTCGCTACACTGGTTACCAATACAACAAAGAATAATGTTCAAGCATTTATTATTTGTCTACAAATCCTTTCATAACCTTGCTCCAGTCTATTTATCAGACTGCTTGTTAAAATATGTTCCAAGAAGAAATAATCTGAGATCTGGAGATGATATCCTACGACTTCAATATCCTAGAACAAGAGTACAAGCCGGTGATAGAACTTTCACTGTATGTGCCTCCCGTGCATGGAACAATCTCCCGATCTCAGTTAGATCTTCTACCTCTGTAAATAACTTCAAAAAATCTTTGAAAACGCATCTTTTTGTATAATTTTCCTACCTTTGTATTATTCTGCAATCATTGTTTCAATTGTTAGTTTTAATGTAACTATTTTATTGTAAGTATATCTAAGTAACATTTTATAATTGTACGCGCTTTGAGCCTTTTGGGAAAAGCGCATTATAAATATTAATGTAATGTAATGTAATGTAATGTAATGTAAGCAGTAGCATGGTTTTCTGCTACAGTAAGCGCAACTTTTCTGCTAACCGATAAGCAGCGACGCAGACTACATAAAGCGGAACCACTCGGCAAAGTTGAACCAGGTTGATTTTTGCTGAGTCGTCTGCGAGGTATAGTTTGAGTTATGTCTGCGTTTCAGTTTGGGTCCTGCATGTTTGCGTTGCACGTTGATACCAGAGCTGCGTCACGTCCACTTACGTGAACTGTTTGCGCGAACGTTCGCCTACGTTTTCAAAATGGCGGCGCCCAGTGACGATGACATCGTTTGGTTGGCTGCTTTTTGTCCTACTCATTATTTTTCTTTAAAAAATCCCTGTAACTGCTCAAAACAATACACCATTTATAACGACAAGTATGAAACGTAAATCAAAACCGTGAACACTGCCGTCTGCTAACCTCTTCGCCATCTTTAAAATACGTCACTGGCCAACAGCGAACAGCTCGGAATGTCGTTCGCCGTTTTCGCTAACGTTGGCCAACATAATTGGCGCACATTGCGTTCCACTCAAGCGAACAACGCTAACGTTGGCCAACATAATGTTCGCGTGAGTGGATTTGTGCCGGTGACTATCACTCGTGACTTGTTTGTAGCATAAGTCTGGCTAAGAGTCAGGCAGATTGGTATAGTTATTGTTCACTTGATTATAAAACCATGAAACTTGGTACACGCTTGGAAGGCTATGAGAAAGATATTTGGCTATATAGGGCCATTGCAGATTTGCCTTTAAAAACAATTGGTATAATACAATTCAATTGCAGCCATTTAGAACATTTAGAAAATTGCTTGTTATTCCATATATATTTTTCAAAGGACAGATCTGCGATGGCCCTATATCCAAATATCTAATGACATACGACTGTCTGCCAAACTCCATACTTCTATAATTTGATTAAGCAATGTTCAATACTGACAGTGAAACAAAATTGTCTTATAATTATTATACAGAGTGATGGCGCATACGAGGTTTGGTCACTTCTTGCATCGGATTTCCATCTCCTGAAGGGCCACGCGAACGGTGATGTAGCATCTGTATAGCGCCCTCTGTTTACAATTTACCATGCAGGATATTGATGAAGTTCAGAGGCCAATAAAAGAACAGGCATATTCTTGTATTTACGTTGCAACGTTTACAACTCTCATAAAACCTCCATGTTTCTTTGCCTCTTATCCCGAAATACTAAAGGTGACTGGTTATTTTACCTTTGGTTTTACCTTAAAATTTGTGGTTTAAAAAAAAAAACTTTGTTGTTTTACGTTTACATTATATGGTTTTACGTTTAAACTTTGTGATCTTACCTCTAACATTCGTTGATTGGTGATTTTATCTTTAAAATTGGCGTTTTAATTCTGAACTTAGCGGTTTTACCTTTAAAATGTGTAGTTTTACCTTTTATCTGAGAAATGTGTGATTTTATGTTTTAAATTGGTGGATTTATATTTCAAATTAGTAATTTTATCTTTAAAAATGTTGGTTTATAAGCCTTGGACTATTTCATAGTTAAAGGGGTCGTATACGTTTGGTAATTACTCCAAATAATTATGGCAATAAAGTACAGCAGCTTTGGATAGTATAATGCATTAATTTTAGACACTTTTCACTTCGAAGTACTGCGGTTATGGAAAAAGATATCACTTTTTATCCCTAAAAATTTGAATCTGAGAAGCGTTACTGTGTAACGCTTCTCAGATTGTGTATTCCAATGCAGATTATTCTTCCTGCGTGAACATAACCGCTCCAGAATTTCGGCAATATCTCAAAATCGCTACCACCTTTTGAAATAAGGTTAGTATTACAGGTTAGTTTTATGGTATATATCTATATTATATGATTGAAACAAACAGTGGGTTCCAATTACCAAACGTATACGATCCCTTTAAACTTGGTGGTCTTAACTTTAAAAATTGTGATTTTACCTCTAAAATTTGTTGATTGGTGATTTTATCTTTAAAATTGGCGGTTTTACCTTTAAAATGTGTAGTTTGTAACCTTTAAAATTTGTGGTTTTATCTAGTTAAAATTGGTGGTTTTATCTTAGAAATGTGTGATTTTACTTTTCAAATTGGTGGTTTTATATTTCAAATTGGTATAGTTTTACATTTCAAACTGTTAAGTAATAAGTAATAAGCACATACACAAAAACAGCTTACCATTCATGTGATTGATATGTGACCCAGCACGAGTAAATGAGACACTTTGAGGCAAAAATGAAAATTGAGATTTTGATTTCATCATTTAAAGCTAAACAAGCTTTAAATGATGAAATCAAAATCTCAATTTTCATTTTTGCCTCAAAGTGTCTCATTTACTCGTGCTGGGTCACATATTGTTTATGATTAGTATTTAGCTGTTAATTAATTGTTAGCTTAGCATTACATGTAATTTTTACTTCTAAATCTAATTCACCAAGCAAGGGTTCTTTTTGCTTCTAAAACTGTGGTGGTTTGTTTTATCTTTTATAACCTGTGGTTTACATTTAAAACTTAATGTTTCACTTTTAAATTGTATACTTTAAATTATGGATTTATGTGTTTAATACTAGTTTGTAGTTTTACCCATTAAAATTGCCGGGGTTTCTCTTTTATTAAATTAAAAAAAAAAAAAAAATGCATAAACAATCTGTAATATTGTGTGTGTTAGGTTAGCTTGTGTAAAATACGTGTTATCGTAATGTGGTGATGCGTTTGTATTGTACATGTATTACAAAGACCCAGGAATAAATTGTATAATGGTGATCAATTAGAATTAGCTTCTGTTATCAACACACGCATTATAGCTGCGTGTGTAATAGAGCACTAGTAATATAAATCAAGGCTGTATTTCTTTAAAAGCTGAAATGATTTTGATGACAAAGAAATCCCGAAATTTGTAGGACGCTGTCATGCAAACATGCTTAGATTGGCTTTCGAGCGGTATTTGCGTGCATTTCTATTCATCGTTATCTTTTGTAAATTTGGAGTTGTTTTTTTTCGGAAAGCTAGAATATATAGTTCTTCAAAGATTCTACCAAAACGAACGAGCAATTTGCTGGTGCAAAAAAGGTTTGTAGTCATGTACAGAAACAGCAAAATCGTATAACAGAAAAACCGTTTTTCTTCTTTCGTATGAAGATGAGCAGCTTAAAGGGATCGTATACGTTTGGTAATTACTCCAAAATTTAATGGCAATAAAAACTTACTTGGTAAGAAGTACAGAAGCTTTGGATAGTATAATGCATTTTTGGAATTTGTCACCTCGAAGTACTGCGGTTATGGAAAAAGATGTCACTTTTTCTCCCTACAAAATTTGAATCTGAGAAGCGTTACTGCAGTAACGTTTCTCATATTGTGTATTCCAATGCAGATTATTCTTCCTGCGTGGACATAACCGCTCCAAAATGTCGGCAATATCTCAAATTCGCTACCACCTTTTGGAATGAGATTAGTATTACAGGTTAGTTTTATGGTATATATCTATATTATATGATTGAAACAAACAGTGGGTTCCAATTACCAAACGTATACGATCCCTTTAAACTTGGTAGTCTTAACTTTAAAAATTGTGATTTTACCTCTAACATTTGTTGATTGGTGATTTTATCTTTAAAATTGGCGGTTTTACCCTTAAAATGTGTAGTGTGTAACCTTTAAAATTGTGGTTTTATCTAGTTAAAATTGGTGGTTTTATCTTAGAAATGTGTGATTTTACTTTTCAAATTGGTGGTTTTATATTTCAAATTGGTAGTTTTACATTTCAAACTGTTGGTTTTATAAGCATTGGACCAATTTCAAAAAACAAAGATAACATAAGAATAAAACTGCTCGACGCCGGTTAAAAAAAACCGCTGTTTTTCGTGCTTTTCTCGGCATCCACAATTCTAAAACTTTGAACACTGAGCTCAGTTAAACGATATTTACTATAAATACAGTCCCCAAATCTACTCATTCATGATAATTCAAGCGATGACCAATGGTGTATACTACCTTTAAACCTAAACAAGCTTTAAATTATGAAATCAAAATCTCAATTTTCATTTTTGCCTCAAAGTGTCTCATTTACTCGTGCTGGGTCACATATTGTTTATGATTAGTATTTAGCTGTTAATTGTTTAGCAATAGCTTAGCATTACATGTAATTTTGACTTCTAAACCTGATTTACCAAGCAAGGGTTCATTTTGCTTCTAAAACTGTGGTGGTTCTTTTTATCTTTTTAGCCTTCTTGAGAACACCCCAAGTATTTAATCTAAGAGAGGCTATTGTCAATAGCAACGTGCAAGTTCCACTTGAAATCTTTTTGTATGGTTATAGCCGATGCGCCCTCTGGCGTTACGTGTTACATCTGTATTCAAATATGCCCGGCAGTGATGCGCACCCATCATGTTTTACATAAAATTTGCTTAAAGAGTGACGTCGCAGGTCAGATCGCCTTGGAATATGTGACTTCCGATGTCATCTCTTAACCAAATTTATGTAAAACATGATGCGTGCGCATATTGACAGGCACATTTGAATACAGATGTAAACAGAGGCACATATCGTCTATACCTAAGAATTTCATATGAGGCACACTATTCAAATTAAACGAGTTAATAATAAGATATTCTCAAGGTATTTCACGTTTCATAAAACCATCGTTGACTGACATTTAGAAGGTTTAGGCAAAATATCGTTATCTTTACACCATAATAGATATGTTATCAAGGTGATTTTTAATTTAAGACTTCAGTGTAATGATGCCTGTGGTGTTCCTCAGGGGACAAAACTAGTTACAATTCTTTTTCTTGTACTATCTATAAAACAGTTATCATTAATGACCTCAAGAAACCTTCTTCTTGCCGTGTCCAGTCACGATACTGCATTCATGCACCCCTAACCTTTCATACGTACTGCATTCATGCACCCCTAACCTTCCATACGTACTGCATTCATGCACCCCTAACCTTCCATACGTACTGCATTCATGCACCCCTAACCCTCCATATGTACTGCATTCATGCACCCTATAACCCCCCATACGTACTGCATTTGATCATGCACCCCTAACCTTCCATACGTACTGCATTCATGCACCCCTAACCTTCAATACGTACTGCATTCATGCACATAACCTTCTCTACGTACTGCATTCGTGCACCCCAAACCTTAAACTATACATTATTATTATTGAACCAACATGTCAGCTGATGTTATAGATGATAATCACAATAGTTGAAGTTAAAAAAAAAAATTGATTTTATGGGACCTGCAACTTTGCGACATCCGACGGGTTTTCACAGATCGCATCACATATTTGTATTTGATTCTTCCAATTATATTTTGAGAAGTAACTGGTAATCTTTCTACACATTGTTGCACTGGTAATTTAAAATGTATTCATTAAAAAATCCTAATTTAAAGCTTATTAGAATTTACAAAGATTAGGAAAATCATTTTTAGAGACCAGGTACGATCCGGGCTGTGTTGCACTCGATCGAACTTTGCCAAACGTTTGCCAGCGTGTGGTGCCACAGAGCAACCTTCGACAAAGGTTTCCTTTCAATGTTCAATACCCGGGACCAATTGATGTGCTCAGGTCATCTGCATATTCTTTACGCGCTCGCACACATTAATTACGATGGTAGAAATGATTTAATATCCTCGCTTTTCAGTCGATATTTTCTGCGGCGTATACGGCTGCCAACAAAAAACCCGTTTACTAATTGTCCAACTCTCGGGTGTTTTCGAAAAACCTTGACTCCGCAATCGGTTTCGCCTCATTTCTGTCTCTAGAATCATTTTAAGACATTTTACATGTACCGCCAAACGGAAGGGACCATTTTATCAAACCTGAAATCACATTAAAGAGTTTGATATTGTTAAGTGCAGGAGGTGGATCCGTTTGGCTGGTGTCCTCAAAGCTAAGGGTCTTTAAACATGGAGCCACGGCTGGGGCGAGACCGTTGATATATAAAGCCACTTATCATTATGATGAGTAGTGACTTCGTTTTGTTGCTATGACAACAACAATAGCGTGAATACTTAAACAGTTGACACGAGACCAAACCTATGTTACACGATCGAGAGGTGGTTAGTAAACAGTCTTGAACTGGCGAAGTTCTATAGTTCTAGAGTATAACTACAGCCTTGCATTTAGACTTGAAGGAATACAATTAAAACACCAACTTATTAACTTAAGTCGTCGTCAACATTATACTGCACTGGGATCTGCCAGATAATGCCCTATTTTGACACCCTTCAGCTGTTGCTCGTAGTCTTGACGATGGCGGTGACAACCAAAGGTAATGCATTCCACCATTGGTTTCTTAAAAAAAAATTACTCCAAACATTTATGGCAATAGAAACTTACTTGGTAAGAAGTACAGCAGTTTTGGATAGTATACTGCATTTTTAGAAACTTTTCACTTCGAAGTACTGCGATTATGGAAAAAGATATCACTTTTTATCCCCCAAAATTTGAATCTGAGAAGCAGTTACTGCAGTGACGTTTCTCAGATTGTGTATTCAAGGATTTATATTACTAAAACCAATGGAATAATGGCCGTGGCCCAATGAGAGCTATACATTTGATTTAGTGTATTTGTTATTTAAAAAAAAAATAACTATAAAATGTAACGTATAAAATATAAATGTAATTTCAAACTGATATGCACAAATTTGAAAATAAACAAAGGCAATATACAGACAGGATAAATTTCACAATTTGTTAGTACTCGATAGTTATTTCACAAAACCTTTTTGCATTTAAATCAATTTAATCGAGTGGAGAAACAATGCTAATTCAGCAAAGGTATACATGAAGCAAATCCCGCGGGAACCACTAATTTTTGCTGGACATTTTACACAATGATCGTCGCAGCCGACTTTTATGGCAAATCCGACCATCCAAGTTACCATTTTACGGAGAAGATGGTTATCGGTGAATTCTATGTTATTAGACAGGGCCCAGACCAGGAAAAACTAAGGCGTTTTCCTGTCAAGGTTTTCTCAACGGTTTCATCATCCTGAACCTCAACCATTTGATATTACCTTGGGGGCCACCCTGATTTTTGCCCCTAATTCAAAATGGCCGCCAAAATCCAAAATGGCCGCTAAAATTACATAAATTACGTATATACTGCTAATTACGTTTAATATCAACGTTTTTTGTATAATATTAACGGCTTTGTGTGTGATTCAGTCATCTTGAATGTACACCCATTAAATTTAGCTCCAGAGCCACCCAGAATTTGGCCTCAAATTCAAGATGGCCGCCAAAATCTAAAATGGCTGCCAAAATTACATAAAATACATATACACTGCTAATTACGTTTAATATCAACGTTTTTTTGTGTGATTCTGTCATCTTGAATGTACACCCGTTGAATTTGGCTCCAGAGCCACCCAGAATTTGAACTCAAATCCAAGATGGCCGCCAAAATCTAAAATGGCTGCCAAAACTACATAAAATATACTGCTAATTACGTTTAATATTAACGGTTTTGTGTGTGATTCAGTCATCTTGAATGTAAACCCATTGAATTTAGCTCCAGAGCCACCCAGAATTTGGCGTCAAATCCAAGATGGCCGCCAAAATCTAAAATGGCTGCCAAAATTACCCTAATCAGGTTTATACTGCTTCTAGTATTTTTTTCTGTTAGAGTTTTTTCAGTGATTCCGTCATTCTAAGCCCAAGGCCTTTAAGATTAGTCTGGGGAATACCCAAGATTTATCGTCTTATCCAAGATGGCTGTCAAAATGGCTGCCAAAAGGGCTGCCAAAATGGCTGCTAAAATGGCCATCAAAAGCATCTTACTTAAATTTAAAGTACATCTTCGTTTTGTCCTGTTAAAGTTCACTAAAGTTGGTTTCATTGTGGCGTTCTGAACCTAAGCCTTTTGAAATTAACTTGTGGCTACCCACGATTTGTCCGCCCAAATCCAAAATGGCTACCAAAATGACCTTAATCAGATTTAAACGGTCTCTTATTTATCCCCCATAATTTAGTAAAGGACCTGGCTCAGACATGCATGCACATTATTTAGGAGAGGATAACTCAACTGTTCTAGGCTGATATGACCCCAATGAACAACTTAGGAAAGGGGGGCCAAAATCTCTATCCGGTGCGAACAGCCCAGAAATGACCACGCCCTTTTTTAAATGACCATGCCCTTTTTTATATGACCACGCCCTTTTTATCGAAAGTGCTACTTCCGACATAGCTGTATCTTCTAAACCGTTGGAGCTAGACATTTTCTGATGTGCTCAAGATGTTCATTGGATATTTTACAAGAACATTTCTAAAAACCGTTCGGTCAACTTATTACCATACAAATAAATACATACACCGGGAATTTCCATATATATTTATTAATTAAACTTTCCAAACTTAGAGCAAAGTTACAACATTTGTGTCATCTACTAGAGCTTAACTAACAATTCGGAATTTAAACAATACAACGTATTTTGTTTTAAGAAAGAAAACAAGCATTTAATTATTATAAAGTAACACAACAGAGTCCAGGTATGAGAATTATGAGCAGTGTTCATTCAGTGATGGGTTCTTACAACAATCACCTCCCTTGCATTTGCAGTACTTGCAACAATGGATCCAAGCAACTCGCCTTCTGGTTTTGAGATCACAATCTCGGGGACTAATGAATTAAGACGATTTCACCCTTAAAACGGCCACAAAAGTACTCGATAAGCCCTCTGAGATGCAAGTACAGTACTTTGTGAGCTCATCTCCCAGTGTTATGCAGATATCGTGGAGTGGTAATATTGATCTTTTCACTCTTGAGTTGTGGATGAGCCAGAACTCTTGGAGGCCAAGATCTTTCAAATTGACCTGATGACACATCTGTGTCACCTGATGACAGCGTCAGGGATGTAGGGCCTGTCCGGTGACTTATTGGCCGAGTTCGGGCGGTCTGTTCTTGACACGCGAACTCCGTTCTCGCGCTCGAACGGCGGGAACGCGACCCGTGAACATTGCACTCGGAACAAGAACACACACCACCTATCCATCAGGGTTTTGCAAGAACAAGTTACGCGTGTCAAGAACAGACCGCCCGAACTCGGCCAGAATGTCCTGCACATGGAACATAATCCTGTCATCAGCTTCCTCGTGTGTGCAGTTGAGCCGAAGGAATGACGAAGCACACGGAGCTGACACAATCCATGCCTTTGGTGATATACCAAGGTATAGATGTTTGGTGTCTTGTTATCTGGTGGTGAGCCACTAAACATAGAATGCCTGGAAAGCAATTTTGCTGATGGAAGATGACCAAAAGTCACCATGTCTTTTGACACTTACAGAGAGGACAGCATCAAGAATGGAGAGAGGGGAAGAAGAGGAAAGTGAACCTTGATTTTGAATGCCGCGTCTTATGGTTTTGTAAGAAGGGGTAAATCATTTTGCTGGATGCCTACAATCATTCTTTACTTTAAATAATACAGGAAATGGGGACAAAACTGTTTGTTTGTTTACTGTAACATGCGAGCTTCGCGCTCGCATTTTACAGTTTTGGGTGTGCCCCCCGTCTAAAAAATTCGTGGATCCGCGCTTGCACTCTTTCAACAATCAACGGTCGTTTTAGATTCGTTTGTAAATGAAAATAAGTCCTTCAAGATTATGAGAAAGAAATATTGTGTCCCAAAAGATGGGATAAGTTTTTATCCAATGATCGCCACAAAATTATTTAATAAATTTTCCTCTTTGTACGAGTGCTTCGATTCCACATGTATTTTAGATTTTCGAAATTGATAGGTCAAGTTTTGGCGCGATATTTTTATTCCGCGTCGCGCAATTGTTTAGTTTCCATATTTGGCCCAACCACAGTCGCCAGAATTACTTTTGATTAAATACACCTTTTAACAGTGTCATACACTAGATAAATTAAGGGAAGCAGTCAACCCTTTCACCCAAATAACATCTGTACATTATAAGGTGTCAACCGGAGTGATAGAGCAAATACCTAAATACCTGTCCTTGAGACTCATTCGAGGGATTCGTTCACATAATAGCGCTAGCAGCAATTTTCCAGGGGTGATTTTATTAGGAAATCATTGTACCAAAAATAATGTTAAAATTAATATTTTATTTGAGGGGTCTTGTACGCACGCCACCAGTCAACTTTCAGGCTCTACCCCGGTTCATTTTCACAAAGGTTTGTTAAATACTCAACTTGAACAGGGAAAGGAGGGAAAGGAGTGAAATAAGACGGGCAGGCCACCTAAATAATTAAATTTATCGAATTTTATACAAAGCGTTATGCACGGCTGCTTTACATTGACAGTCACCGCGTTTGTTAATATAAAGCTCCATGTGACAACACCATAGACATGGAGTTTTTCCTCCATGTCTATGGTAACACGAAGTATGAATATCGTTCTCGCTCCGTGTACGGAAAAAACAAAGACTTGCATATTAGTTTGTTCAGTGTTGATTGTTGTCATATTAAAAAAAGGTACCAACTGCTGTGACCAATTCGAGAAAAATAATTACGAACAAAAGCAGTGGAGCTACATTCGGTAATAAAGGCATCTTCCTTTCAGTGGTAGTCTGATCAATAAGCACTCCTCCTAACGACAACAAGAACAAACCTAGAGAATACAAAACACTTGCAATATTTGGTTCAGTTGCTTGTTGTCATATTAAAAAAAAAAAAAACTGCTGCGACCAATTCCACGCTCTTTGATGTTTACTCAAAAAATCTGTTATGAAAAAGGTAGCTACCATTAAGTAAAAAATGCATCTTCACTTTTAGCGGCAGTCTGAACAATAAGCACTCTTCCTAACGAAATCAAGAAAAAACCTACATGTAGCGATACTGGGTTAGTTTCAGCGACATATTGTTGCATCAATGGTTATAAAAATTCATACTAATAAAGTGAAGGCTGCAAGATAATTACTTCAAGTTCCCAAACCTTCATTGAAGGCATAACATTACAAATTTCAAACACAATAAACAATATATATTCCCCCCCTCAACAAAAATAAATAATAATAAATAAACCCTTATTAAAGTTAGATTTGTTTTGTAATTTTCCAACATGACTGGAACATGATAATAAAGAAATTTTGTATCAACAGTATTACCAGAACTTAAAGGTAGGATACACCATTTGCAGATATCGAAAATATTTACTACCGAATTATTGAGAAATATCTTACTCATTTGAAAGTAAATAATGATAGGCATCCAACAAATTGATTGCGCTAGATATCCTCTAATTATTCCGGACGGCGATCGCGAAAAAACAAAGATAACATAAGAATAACTGCTTGACGCCGGTTGAAAACAAACGCTGTTTTTCGTGCTTTTTTCGGCATCCATGATGGTAAAAGTTCGGACAGCTCAGTAAAACGGTATTTACTATAAAATACAACCCCCAAATCCACCCATTCATGATAATTTAAGCAATTACCAATGGTGTATCCTACCTTTAATAACCACTCCTCTAAACAAATATTAACAAGAAAAGTCTCACAACACTGATATATTTGGGAGGGGTATATTGTTACTGTTCTTGCTTAACAGCAAATAAAATTGCAAATAAACTATCTGACAAATGTTTCTATTGACCCAATCCTCTAAATTCATTCGCGCAGTTTAGAGGACTTTAGAGGATTTTAGAGGATTTTGGTTGAATGGCAAAAAGTGTCAGTTGGGTCGAGGTCGTAGTCTGTGCACAGCATTCTTTAATTTGTAGTCGAGCCTGCATTATGCTCAATATCATCCAAACTGCTTCTGAATGTCATTGGTACGGACTCGACCTATTTCAGTTATAGGTGGAGGATTTAGGCAGGGTTTACCCCTCCACACGACAAATTCAAGAAATGTTGGTTTTAGGGGATCGAGGATGAATTCAATTTTGACATGATGATATTTGGAGGACTTTGCAGGATTGAGGATGGTTCCAAGCCAAAAGGGCCTAGGGGGTCGAACGTATCATTTGCTGTTAACTGTGCATTAATATTTAGATCACAAATCAACTTCATGTCCTCTTAGTTTGTTAATTTGGTCACAGTCACAGAGAATAAGTGCATGGTGTTTGTGGTCTATGCGCGTCATAAGTCATACTGAGCAATCCGACTTTGGCTTAGATAAACAAGTTTTGGCTTAGATAAACAATCTTTGTTGTTATATATTAATGTTATACAGAACGTAATTATGTGTCTAAGACAGTTAATGGAGTTCCATGGTCATTTAAAAAGGGCGTGGTCATTTCCGGGCTGTTCGCCCCGGATAGAGATTTTGGCACACATCCCAAGTTGTTCCTTGGGGTCATATCACCCTAAAACAGTTGAGTTATCCTCTCCTAAATAATATGCATACATGGGTGAGCCAGGTCTTTTACTAAATTATGGGGAATAAATAAGAGACCGTTTAAATCTGATTAAGGTCATTTTGGTAGCCATTTTGGATTTGGGCGGACAAATCTTGGGTAGCCACAAGTTAATTTCAAAAGGCTTAGGTTCAGGACGCCACAATGAAACCAACTTTAGTGAGCTTTAACAGGACAAAATGAAGATGTACTTTAAATTTAAGTAAGTTGCTTTTGATGGCCATTTTGGCAGCCATTTTGGCAGCCATTTTGACAGCCATATTGGATTAGACGATAAATCCCGAGTATTTCCCAGACTAATCCTAAAGGATTTGGGCTTAGAATGACGGAATCACTGAAAACAACTCTGACAGAAAAAAACAAGAAGCAGTATAAACCTGATTAGGGTAATTTTGACAGCCATTTTAGATTTTGGCGGCCATCTTGGATTTGAGGCCAAATTCTGGGTGGCTCTGGAGCTAAATTCAATGGGTGTACATTCAAGATGACAGAATCACAAAAAACCCGTTGATATTAAACGTAATTAGCAGTATATTTTATGTAATTTTGGCAGCCATTTTAGATTTTGGCGGCCATCTTGGATTTGAGGCCGAATTCTGGGTGGCTCTGGAGCTAAATTCAATGGGTGTACATTCAAGATGATGAATCACACACAAAACCGTTGATATTAAACGTAATTAGCAGTATATTTTATGTAATTTTGGCAGCCATTTAAGATTTTGGCGGCCATCTTGGATTTGAGGCCGAATTCTGGGTGGCTCTGGAGCTAAATTCAATGGGTGTACATTCAAGATGACAGAATCACTAACAAAAAACGTTGATATTAAACGTAATTAGCAGTATATATGTATTTTATGTAATTTTGGCAGCCATTTTAGATTTTGGCGGCCATCTTGAATTAGAGGCCAAATTCTGGTTGGCTCTGGAGCTAAATTCAATGGGTGTACATTCAAGATGAGAGAATCACCCGTTGATATTAAACGTAATTAGCAGTATATATGTAATTTATGTAATTTTAGCGGCCATTTTGGATTTTGGCGCCATTTTGAATTAGGGGCAAAAATCAGGGTGGCCCCCAAGCTAATATCAAATGGTTGAGGTTCAGGATGATGAAACCGTTGAGAAAACCTTGACAGGAAAAATCTTTAGTTTTTCCTGGTCTGGGCCCTGTCTATATGAAGATGTGTTTTGGCGGCAATAACCCAAAACTGGTTTTTATGTTTGTCTTAATTTTTTTTTTTTAGAGTTCTGATTATAATTTCATTTGTATTTCTCGTCCATTTAAAATTCTCAAAGATATTCACAGCAAGACCAGTGGCAGATGTATTGCTATTTACGTAATTAGCCTGTACTCACTCATGCGTGACATGTTGCGTATGTGCACCAAAAAAACAGTAAATCATTGTCTATCAACCTATGTAAAAGGATTTTCAAAAAATTATAGATTATTAATGTTGGGGCAATTTATTTTTCAAATTGGGACTTTTTTTTCATACACCATGTAGTACCTAATTGCTCTCGAAAGCTTTACCAAAACGTCACATATTATTATTCGTTAGTAATTTAGTAGTAGTACACATCAAAGCATTTAAAAGAACGGTTATCGATATGTTACCGTAGTCTAGTCGATATAGTGGTGTGAACTATAGATCGCAAAGTCCCTGGTTCGAATCCCCTAGTATGCATTTTGTTTTAGTCAAATGTATCTTTGAGATACATGTACTATTAATTAAAAGGAAAAGGCACATAAAACATCAAGTACTGTGTAATTAGTACTTTGTAGTCTGCTTTCAAGAGCAGAAAAGGCACGAAATCTGATAAACTCTTCGCTGCGGTGTAAACAAATAAATGGCCCCTATATCCCCCCCCCCCCCCCCCCCCCCCCCACTACACCCCCTACACCCCCCTAAGCTGTTGCTTAGTGGCGTCAATCAATGACTTTATACTCAATTATAAACACGTTTCGACGTTCCCCAACCATCATGGGGGCTTTCTTTCTCAAAATCAATCTCAAATTGAGATAGCTAGCTTATGGTCGCCATAGAAACGACCACAAACCTTGTATGCGCCGATGTAATGGTCATGTCATAATTTAACAAATTTTCACAGACATGATATATTTTACCAAACCTCTGGTGAATACCATTTGCCAAACAAACGGGAAATGAAGTTGGGGATTTTTTTCGCGTTACGCAACTTGGCAAAGGAAACGACTTGTGTGAGAATTATAGAATGAATTCCAATGAATTTGACCATTCTGTTTTAGCCACAAAGAAAGCTTTGCGCTATGGGTATGCGTATACGTCAGTTCATTTCATTGGTTCAGTCGGTTTATTTCATCTGCAACGATAGCGTGGAGTGCATTGTCTTCAAGGCTAACGTCAGTTTTCGAAATAATAGATAACATTTTATACCATTTTATGACGACTTGTCATTGCTATATCGCAACCATAGCGACATTATAAGATATAAATGAGACTACGGGATACAAACATGGGAGTTTTTGAAACCTCTGCTTCGTCTTCGGCTTCGACTTCTCCGACTTCGACTTCTCATTGAGAAGCAAACCAAGCGAAAATATTCTAACTTTTGGGTTCATATAAGCCAGAATCGAATGTTGTCGCGAAGTACAACAGGCACCATAATTATACCTGGAGTTTGACTACAACTGAATTAAGCCAAAGACAAAGTAAGGCATTCGCAAAGGCCTTTCAATTTCAGCCCATTTGATAACAAAATACCTCCATAAGTTGCGGTCAATACATTTAATATTAAGCAAGGTAAAATGTTAATAATGTTTATTTATTTATTAATTTTTTTTTACCCAGTGTGTGCCTAAACCGTTTTAAAACTGGTTTAAATTGGATAACAACAAATACATCAAAAATCATCAACAAAACCAGGGGGGCGGAAGGGGTGTTGCGCAATGATTTGCAATCGCAGTTTGGGTACACTCCATTTTAAAAAAAGGTAATGACCATTAAATATAAATAAAAAATCCATGTATACTGTTAACATTTTCTCTTTAACAGCACTGAAAACATAATAGTTTATATTGAAAGAGTATTTTCAATTGTTGAGGTGCTTAGTTTTAAATAAAATGCGTAAAAATATTACCGACAATTTTCCGTTGGTTTATTGCAGCAGCTAACGTGTATGAATGGGTCCGGGTGGAAATTTCGTTACAAAACGTCTTCCCTAAAATGGCTAAAAATATCGACATAATGTGAAAAAAATTATCGTTCATCCTCTGATTTTTTTCCACTAACGTAATAATTAGGAATAGATCTTTCATTCCTGAAAGTTAAATAAAAATCCCTCGGTACATCCTCTGGATATTTGACCTTTTTTTTGGAATTTGTTTTTGAAAATGGTTTCTGCCAATTCTCAATCGCGAAAGTTTACGCCATGCCTGTACTGTACGAATCTGGCTTTGCGGACGTAGCATAAATCACTGAATTCGGGAGCGATGCACGGAGCAAATTTGTACGTGTTTCAATGGTGCGCTTCGAGGTAGCGATCTATACGTGTTTACTGTATGAGGTGTGCGGCTTGCGAGCGTGGAAGAATGAATGAGATAAATTTCAACGTTGGTGGCGCACTTTTTTGGGACTCCTTCCGCCCCCCCCTGAACAAAACCGTACATCTGTTGAACTGACAACTACATGTAACAATATTATAATACATAGAAATACAGGAACACAACACATTTTGTGACCTGTTCTCACGAAAACGGCGTGAAGTCGCGCTATGCTATATCGAGTTATGATTGAAAATAGCCGATTTGACAGTGGGGAATTATTTTGGGGGTTTTGGCATGATATAATTCCCACATTATGTGGGTTTTTTCGAACTACGAAGTATTGTGTTTATTCTCGTAACATGGGAAGGACATTAAATGTTGAAGGACATGTAAGGCTGGGTTATGTGGATTGTTTTTTCTGCCAGACTAGTAATAGATTTTTTAGATAAAGATAAAGTGCTTTTGTATAAGAGAATAGCAATGAGAAACGTGTTTATTGGGAAGGGACGTAATCATATACACATGCAGCTTTTTTTTTTTTTTTTATTATTAGAACGATTCTTGTAACATGGGAAGGACAATAAATTAAAGGGCGTGTAACGTCAATATTTTGTTTTTGTAAATACCCTACCCAATAAATTATATATCATTTTAAGGCTAATAATTCAAGGAATCTGAAAATACAAATATCAAAATATAACTTTAAACTGATTTCATGGGAGCAGGTCACATACTTAAGTATATGACTGTACATTAATTTGGAACAGCCCTGTTAAAGGCTAATTATGATTTACGGGGTGGGCAAAAACCCGTGGAAAAACTTAGGGGGGAAACAAATGGAAGGCGAAATTAGGAGAAAATGACAGACTGTTTGGACCCCTTAACATTTTCAATGGGTCGATTTCGCTTCTTGCCTCCCAGCCTTGTTATGTGCATGCGTGCATTTAAATGTAATAGGGAGCTGATCGATTATGTTCTTTTGATGGACTTTTCTATCCCTGGAACACAGGCTGCAAACTCACAAACAAGAAGAAAAAACACCCCAATTTTCAAATATATTTATAATAATTATACAGGTGCCAAGTCGAGTATACCAGTAACCTGCTGTAATTTCCGTAAGTTACCCGATCCGCTCTACAACAACGAGCTGCGATGGTTCCCACAAACTGCCGACCCGGCTTGCAACTGCGGGCAGCTGGCGCTGTTACAGAATGCGGGAACATCGGGTTGTTCGTCATACGAGGAGACTTTTTTCAAGAACCTACGGAAGCCCGTTAGGGCCAGGTACCTCTTTCTCTTTCACAGAGGTTCGTTTCTCTTTCACAGAGGTTCGTTTCTCTTTCACAGAGGTTCGTTTCTCTTTCACAGAGGTTCGTTTCTCTTTCGCGGTGGTGCGTTTCTCTTTCAGAACGTGTGTCTCTCTCTTTCAAGGGGCAAGTCCATTTTTCACAGGGGTGCATTTATCATGTATTGCGATTAAGTCGCGGCCGCGAGTTAGTATGTCGCGGCCGCGACTTATTATGTCGCGGCCGCGACTTAATTATGTCGCGGCCGCGACTTACTAACTCGCGGCCGCGACTTAATTATGTCGCGGCCGCGACTTAATTATGTCGCGGCCGCGACTTAATTATGTCGCGGCCGCGACTTACTAACTCGCGGCCGCGACTTAATTATGTCGCGGCCGCGACTTATTATGTCGCGGCCGCGACTTAATTATGTCGCGGCCGCGAGTTAGTAAGTCGCGGCCGCGACATAATTAAGTCGCGGCCGCGACATAATAAGTCGCGGCCGCGACATAATTAAGTCGCGGCCGCGAGTTAGTAAGTCGCGGCCGCGACATAATTAAGTCGCGGCCGCGACATAATTAAGTCGCGGCCGCGAGTTAGTAAGTCGCGGCCGCGACATAATAAGTCGCGGCCGCGACATACTAACTCGCGGCCGCGACATACTAACTCGCGGCCGCGACTTAATCGCAATACATGATAAATGCACCCCTGTGAAAAATGGACTTGCCCCTTGAAAGAGAGAGACACACGTTCTGAAAGAGAAACGCACCACCGCGAAAGAGAAACGAACCTCTGTGAAAGAGAAACGAACCTCTGTGAAAGAGAAACGAACCTCTGTGAAAGAGAAACGAACCTCTGTGAAAGAGAAACGAACCTCTGTGAAAGAGAAAGAGGTACCTGGCCCTAACGGGCTTCCGTA
The DNA here is from genome assembly GCA_037893245.1 of Crossaster papposus. Taxonomy (NCBI): domain Eukaryota; kingdom Metazoa; phylum Echinodermata; class Asteroidea; order Velatida; family Solasteridae; genus Crossaster; species Crossaster papposus. Next base: position 312,017 of record JBAIAA010000153.1, read on the forward strand.
AGAACCCGCACAGGGATCCCTGCTTTAGTACAGGTATACTGCCGATACAGTGCTCTTGTTTCCTTTTGCGATCGAAGGACGGTTTCTTTGTCCTCGATCGCTCCGGTAAATTCTAAGCAATGGGGTTAGGTTACAGTACAGGAATAAAGGAAAACACAATAGGGGATCCTCGGTCGTAATGGCAATTCACGAACAATTGTGTTGGCCTAAAAGAAAGCAGTTTGTTTTTTTAATCTTTATTGAAACATAGTAGTCGGATCTGTCTTGATTTTAATTCACCGTTAGCAAAACATTAAATATTTACTCCCTGTGTACTTTAATGAGAAGCTAAAATCAAGTCAACTCTATTTCGTAAAATGTGAACTTTGTCAACGCTAATCTAAATTCAATGGAGACCTTATTTTTCTACTCGCAAAACTACTGTGTGCTCTCTATTATTTTGAGCTTTTACGTCAGTAAAGTCTGCAGAGAAATACGCACGCATGGAATTTCAAAGCATAATAGGTGGGGCTATAATCTTCTAACACGGCAACCAAGCCTATTAACCTCTTTGAGTTCACCTGTGGGCATGATGCCATTCTGTACAGCATGAACGCCTAACATATCCGGGGTTTTGAAAAAAGTTAGGGTTTAAAGAGTAAATCCTAAAATTATTGAGAAGTAATGATAAATCATGTATACAAAGGTTATTGACCTCTGGAAGGTTCCCAAAGGTCAAACATGATCTTTTGACAGTCACTTGACGGTCTAACTGTATTAGTTTGCCTTGTCTTTTATCAGTTTGCCGTGACGCGCTTGGGATGGAGAATAGTACAATTCCAGACAGTAGTGGGATGGAGAATAGTACAATTCCAGACAGTAGTGGGATGGAGAACAGTACAATTCCAGACAGTAGTGGGATGGAGAACAGTACAATTCCAGACAGTAGTCTATCAGCCTCATCAACAATAAACTATGACTACTCCACCGCTAGGGCTCCAATCAACACAGACGGTAGGCGCATTGGTATAAACCATGAAAATAGTGCACTTTTTTTGTTGTTGAAATGAACGTGTTTTTAATCTTTTGACAGTCACTTGACGGTCTAACTGTATTAGTTTGCCTTGTCTTTTATCAGTTTGCCGTGACGCGCTTGGGATGGAGAATAGTGCAATTCCAGACAGTAGTATATCAGCCTCATCAATAATACACGATGGCTACTCCACCGCCAGGGCTCGACTCAACACAGACGGTAGGCGCATTGGTATAAACCATGAAAATAGTGCACTTTTTTTGTTGTTGAAATGAACGTGTTTTTAATCCTCGCAAAAGAAAATAATGCGATATCACCAATGCAAGGCAGAAGCTTCAGTGAGCTGTATCTGCATTTGTGCTGCTATAAAAATTCGTTATTATGATCTACAGATCAAGCTAAATGTGATAATTAGACGGATCAGACAATGATGTCAGACGGTTTATGTCAGGCATCTAATAGACCTTAAACATCAGAATAATTAGGCGCTTATTATGAGAGCGAAGTCGGGACACCAGACGAAGTAGAGACTGACTCGCTCATATAGGCGACGTCATTAGGTCTCAGGCACTGACCTCTAAACATGGACAGATCATCATTGTTTCACACTTGAAGTCTATACCCAGCACGATATGAGACCGAGGGACTCCCCCCTTAGTCTCCCATACCTATACCTGAGACTAAAATACCTAAAGAGATAGGAAGCAACGATCGACTCCCATTGTCACGCATTCGACCGTATCCTACAGAGTCTGATGCGCCTGTGCATCTTTCGACGACAGCGGCGCTATTCGCGTCTTGACATCCAACATCGCGACCATAATCGAGAAATGCTAGCTCCGAAAACATGCGATATTTCGACGCATTTTTCACGACAAATAGTCGGCGAAGTTATAATTTTAATTGATGTAAGTTTCAATCCGATAATTCTTTACATAAATATGTGCTTTGGGTTATATTAAGTTACGTATAAAAGAGAAAATAAACCGATACCGCGACGATGTTTCGTCGTTTTACTTCCGTGTGTCTTTGTATACGAATTCGGAAGTCCATATTTTCGGCGATGTTGCCCTTAAAAATGACCCATTTGTGCTTCAATTCACGCAATACTGGTGATATATAATTTGTTTGTAGAAGCTGTTTCATAAAATTTGAACTTTGGACCGTGTCATGTACGTTTTTAAAACATTACCAGATTTTCAGGGAATCATCACAAAAAGTCCAGAAATCAGGAAAAAATACGATTCTGTTAATTTATGATCTATATTTCACATTTTAAGTAAAAACTGTGACTAGTTTGCATCAATTAAAGTTGCAATAATCATTAAAATATCAAAAACTAACATGATAGATACATTTTAAATAAGTTCCTGTGTGCACTCAATGCATTGAAAATAGAATATTATATTCCATATTCCTATAATTTAGGTCAACAAATTGTGTATTTTGGGGCAAAAATGGTTTCCAACATGTTTCCAATGTGTATTTAAAAGGGTCGTGATGTTATACAAATACCTGGTTATAATACTACAGTACATGTATTGCCTAGGTCTTATTATTACCTTATTTAAAATAGATTAAATGTATTTTATGTATATTGTTTGTTACACAATGGACATTGCTAGTGTTTGTGTGATTTTTCTTTCGGTTTTGGGTCAAGATTTTCTTTGCCGTTATTTTCTGGTTCAACTTCACGAATCTCATCGTTTTCGCTGCTTAGCCACTCGTTTTCTGATCCGAGAATCTCCGCTTGTTCGGTGTCAGTCCAGTTGCCTTCTCTTAGAACATTATTTAAATCTATTTATGCCCAATTTACAAAGTCATTTAGATCTGCTAGTGCCATGTCGCTTTTTAATACGAAGAGTTTTGTAATCACGTTGTTTACAAATAGCTGTCAAATTTCTGAATAGTCTGGGTCAGCAAGTCGCCATAAAGTACTTAGTCTTTGGGCAAGACGTTGCTTAATTCGCAGCCACGAGAGGGCGCTATCGCGACAAACCATCATCACTCGCCATCCTGTCCGTAACAACGTCTTTGGAATTACGTAAAATTTTTTACCGAAAACGGTAAAAAACTAGTGCGCATGCGCTATTTATGTATGTTAATGAAGGAAATCTTTTCTTCGCGCACGCGCACATACGGCAGCTAGTGTAGAATAGGTCAGGTAGCAAGTACCGAGATACTCGCACGATCGAGTCGGCATCAGAAAGTCGCCGGCACGGTTTTCTCCGTGTGCACGGTGGGCTCCGAAATGGCAGAAGGAGCGGACAGGAAACCTAGGCGATGGTGTTTAACCAGTTCGCGCCGGGATTATTTTAACATTGCCGAGCCGACGGGCGGGATTATTTTTAACGAAACTCGATCCGAAGCGTGTTCAGGCCTATAGTGCTGGGTAGCACACCCACGCATTTCCGGCCTTGCGCGCTGCTGACATATATTTCCGAACTTGAACTTGGCGTATATATTCGTCATCCGTTTTGAATTTGGGGAAATTTTTGCGTTTATATTCGTCATCCGGCGCGAACTGGTTAATCTGCGTTTAATTTATGGACATCATGTTTATTTCTAGTGATTTGGATAAATTTAACCTTTATTATAACTAGTGCATTGAGGTAGGAATACATTCCTAATCTTACATGTACCTCGGGCTCAATTGCAAGTGTTATTAAAGAATTAAATTTTGAAAATGATTCACATGTATTTCATTGAATTTCATTTGAGGCCAAAAATAATTAACAAACCACTCTAAATGTCGCTGTTTGCTGCTTTGTATTAATAACTGAAACTCAATTAGAATGACTAAATTGGCAACTGCAGTGTAACTGTAAAGATAAAATGTGTCTAATACTAATTATAGTTTTCCCCTCTGAAAAATAGGCCATGTCCGAATTCCTTGGCTGCAGCTTATAAATTGCATAAAAGTCTGTGGGAATATTTTACTAGTAGTAAGAATTAATTGATGATTACCCTGAAGCTTGCTTAGCCCAGTAATATACCCAGCACGATATGATGAGACCAAGGGACTACCCTTAGAGTCTAATATTAGGTGGTATATGGTGGTCTAAGTTAGACCATGCATATACCACCATACATATATACACTCTTACCTAACGCTCCCCCCCCCCCCCCCCTATTCCCTAAAACCTACAAAGAATCATGAAAAAAACTGAATATTCCGCAAGCACAATGGCGACCACAAAGGAGGGGGTGGGGGGGGGGCAATTTTAAAATTATATGAAAAGGCACATAATTATATACGTAAACCAAATTGTTTCCTTTGAGACGTTGGGTTACTGATACTCCCTTCACATACACGGATTTTTCTTACGAGTCTTTACGGATCGCACAGATTCACAGATCCTTACGATTTGGCCAGTTTTACGACTGATTTAAGTGTTGTTACGAGTTATTACGGGCTATTTACGGTTTATTACGGATTATTACGAGTTATTGCCATGTATTTACGTCAAAATTCCACGATTTGTTACGAGTTGTCACGGATAACTACGAGCAACTTACGAGCATTTTACGACCTGTTTACGTGTTGTTACGAATAGTTACGACTTACGAGTTAGTTACAAGTATTTACGAGTCCTCAGGATTTGTTGTCAAAAAATATATAAATCCTGCAAATCTCAATGTACATGTACAATCATTCGTAAAGTATACGTATTTATTATTAAAGTACTCGTAACTACACGTAAAGTGCTCGTAATAACTTGTAACAATCCGTAAAGTCATCGTAACACGACCCGAATGAAATCGTTAACAACACGTAAGCACTCGTAATAATCCGTAAACAAATCGTAAACTAACCGTAACAAATTGTTAAAAAAATTGGTACGAGTCATTTACGGATTTTTGCGAGCAGTTTACGGATGGTTACGTGTTGTTGCGAGTGGTTTACGATACTTACGGATTGTTACAAGCTTTTTACGAGTTATTTACGGAAAACTCAAACCGTGGACAATCGTAAGATTTTTTTGTGTCTGCGAGTTGTTGCGAGTTGTGACGAATTATTTACGGATACCAGCGAGTTATTTACGGATGCTTGCGATTGACCACGAGTTGGAAAAATCCGTGTATGTGAAGGGTGTATAAAGATCCTAAAAAGAAATTTGAAAAATAAATTGCAAAGGTGAAATTCGTCCTGAATTTATGACCAAAGAAATTCATAAAAATAAATATATTTTAAGGGGAACGTTGTCATTTTCAAAATACCAAACGAATTCTGCCTTTAAAACTTGTTGGCAAGAGATGACCCTAATTAATATGTACCGAAAAGTCTTCCATTTTCACGAATAACGTTGAACACGTTTGATGATAAAATGTGTACAGTATGTACATGTACATTTGTGTACAATACATGTATGCATGCTCGCGCTCTTGTCAAAGCCTGCAAATCGAGCACTTTCGTGTGATTACACACTCACAGACCGAGGACCTTCAACATACCGAGGACGTCCTCGATTTGTTATTAGGTCAAAAATGGCATCTCCTTGGCGATTTATAATTATTGTCAAAATTTCAACGGATTTGGAATATGTTCTCGGTTCGTCCTAATGGCAACGTGCAGTGTGTTGTATCATGGAGCATTTTGTGTTCATCCGAACAAGTCAACTTGTAATAGCGCCACCTAGCGGCCAGATTATCGTCTCCTAGGCGCTAGGGACGCGTTAATCGCGTCTTCATGTAATTTGGAGAAAGCGTCATGTTCATCGGCTCAAGTTCAGACCTACAGAAAGTGCCCTAATGTTATGGTACGTACATTATAATTAACAAATATGTTTAAAACTGTTCTCGTGTACAATTTACATAGGATATTGAAGGAAATAGTAATCGGGTATTGTTGAAATAATTAATTTCACATGTGGAATTCTTTTCACATCAATCGATCGTCAGCTTTCTCACAACCATTACAGTATGTTCCACCATACCTCCATGGTTCCACATGCCCAACCAAACCCAAAAACATTAACATAATAAATCCACCCAATTAAGAAATATTCGGTTATACTAAAAAATCATAGATAGACACATATTTATGTGCATTTATTTTTCTCAACTGAAATTGGGCATGACATAAAAAAGTGAAAGGTTATAATTTGGGTCATCAACTCGTATCCCGAATCAAATCGATTACAAGTACATGTAAAGTTGTCCCCTCACAAATGAAGTCGTCCACTACGTCAAGTCGTCCACTATCAAATTTTCCGAATTTCCCATGACCAGGTGGGCCCCTCGTCAAGTTGTCACCCAAGCAAAAGACAACAAATTAAAAACAAATTTTGCCTTTTTCATTAATTAATATTTTAAAACAATGATATTAACCCTAACTCCCTACCCATTTTTACTTACACATAACCTGAATCCTGCAAAATCCTCCAATTCCTAAATTGTTAAAACTCCAAGTAACCTGAATCCTGCAAAATCCTCCAATATTGGTCACTGGTGACCATACAGCCTGTATCCTGCAAAATCCTGCAGTCTTGCCCTGGCTGCAGTCAGTAAAAACCCAAGTAACCTCAATCCTGCAAAATCCTGCGATGCATCAAACTCCAAGTGACCTCAATCCTGCAAAATCCTTGTGTGTCACATTCAGCCTGATAACCTGAATCCTCCATATTCCTGCAGGGGTAAAACCCCAAGTAACCTCAATCCTGCAAAATCCTGCAATGCATCAAACTCCAAGTGACCTCAATCCTGCAAAATCCTGCATTTTGCAATGAGGAATTTGGAGGATTTGGGAGGGTTAGGGTTAATAATCACTTTTCATATTGTTTATTTTATGCATTTAGTTTAACTTTTCTACATAAATGTACATAATGTACATTTTGAATGAGTTTTTAGTATCGTCAGACCCCCTAAATCTGCGCGGTCCTATTTCTGCGCACTCGTCTTTAATTTCAATTTGGCAACGCGCGCATCTTAAAAATGATGTACTGTCACTAGGATCGTATTCTTTGATGCATGAACTTTCACAACCACCGAAAAATTATAGTGAATGCTTTAACGGTAAGTCGGGCAAAAATTGAAAAAAATCTGATTTTTACAGCTAATTTACTAGGTACAATTGTTGGTAGAGGCTTTCGGGCCTGCAGAAGTCGAAAAGATGACCGCACGGTAAACTCTGTTATTCGCCCTCTGTCGTCAGTATTATAGCTACCGTGTCCTATATAATTCATTAATTTTGTTAAGGGGGTTTAAGACTTGCGGTGCAACAAAGAAGACATGTTTCTTATATTATTTTGGAATTTTCTTCTGTCATACCTATTAAAATCTGACATCTTGACAATGTTCTCTGTTGATTGGGATGATCAATATATGACATACATTCATCAAGATAATTCAGGTTACCAAATCTAAGAAGGGGTCAATTTATTAAGGCATTTAAATATTATTAGGTTTATTTGTATTTTTATTTAATTCAGGCCTAATCAACAACCGAGTTTATTGATGCACCCTTCTAAAAACTCAGCGAACCAATTGCTACTTGAAATGAACAATACAACGCACAACTTGGTCCTGGGTGTACCTTGTATAAACCATTATCATTAAGATTATTAATATTAGAACGAGAGGCTTGGAACGTCTGAGGTGACGATTTGTAATATTGTAAAACTAATTTGTATTGCCTAAAGAACATAAAAAGCCAATTTAGTATGAATTCAGAGCACGGCAGTCTTTAGTTTAGTTTGACTGAGAGTATGATTCGTGAACACTCGTGTAGAGCTAATCCTACTATATTTAAAGTAACAAAAATTGAATTAATTATTTTAATATGAATGTACATTTCCAACTTTATTAATACATTTCTTCAATGATAACAATACAAACTGGGGTCTACATTAAATAGGTAAAAATGTATAAATTGGATGTGAATTTTAAATATATGCCTTTTTGTAAAAAAAAATTAACAATTATCTATTGAGAATTAAACCATTATGGCGAATTAATCTTGAAATTACGAAAAGTGTACTGGCATTGAAAAAAAGAAGTAAATAATTAGGTTAAAAATGTTCAAGCTAATATATTTTCCAAAATCAAGGAGTAAAAAATGTTGTTCTTAAGTTGCATGACCCGGACACCGTAGATTTTCCATGAAGCGCCCCACTGCGCAGATTTAGGCAGGATTTGTTTCTGAACGCCAAAACTGCACGCTTTGGAATTCCCCGCTTGTCGCTACAAATAAAGAAAATTTGTCTTTGTTAATCCGCATAGTGGAAGATCGTAAGCCAACAATACAAGTTTTGTTGATGAAAAGAGTGGTTGCTCTTTTAGTTTTAAAGGTAGTATACACCATTGGTAATTGCTTGAATTATCATGAATGGGTAGATTTGGGGGGTTGTATTTCATAGTAAATATCGTTTAACTGACTTTTCCGAAGTTTTACAATCATGGATGCCGAGAAAAGCACGAAAAACAGCGTTTGTTTTCAACCGGGGTCGAGCAGTTATTCTTATGTTATCTTTGTTTTTTCGCTCTCGCCGTCCGGCGAGAGCGAATTTTTCTTTATAAAATTCATTTTTTTGGAATAATTACAGGATATCCAGCGCAATCCTTTTGCGGAATGCCGAAAATCATTATTTACTTTCAATTGAGTAAGGTATTTCTTAATAATTAAGTAGTAAATATTTTCGATTTCTGCAAATGGTGTATACTACCTTTAAGCTACTCGGTTGCAAACCCTTATGTGCGCAGAAATAGGAAGATCGAGGATTTATGCAAATGTAGTTATTTATTAATTCTAAATAAATTGAACAGTTAATGCCCAATTTAATTTTTTTGTAAATGCAAGTTTATTTAATGCCCCCTCCCCCCCCCCCCCCCCCCCCCTTCACGGGGTCACTCGAATACTACATGTCCGTCCGCCGGGAGGATGTGGAATCGCTAATCGCGTTGCAAAATAGACCACCTAAGGCTAATTGAACCAGGGCAGTATCCATTTAATTTTATTGACTTTTACATCTATTGCTGGGAACAGACAAAAACAAAAGTTTGTTTAATATTTGAAAGCTGTAAACGCTTTTAATAAACGTGATATATCATGTAATATGTCCCCCATTGTCTATTAATTATTACAAATTGGCTTATTCGCGCATTTCATAGTAGCAAGGCATGTGTTATATAGCTCATAAAAATTTTTTGGGGGTAACCAAAGAACCACAAATATTGTTTTTAAATGCGTCTCCGCAACACTTTAAGCCAACCCCTGACCAAAAACCAAATTTGTTATTTTGGGGGGGAACTTAGGCTTAAATACTAAATAAAGCAGCTTCCTAAGCAATAAGGATGAATAGCAATCAGTCTTGAAATGTTTAACGAGTCCAACATGTACTTACTGAACCTGATTACAATAAGTATGGTTGCATTTCTCTTTGCAGGTGGCCCCTTAGTATATCATCATTTGTGACTGTGTTGAAGTTCTTCAGAGAGGGTTTACATATGAGAGTTTGTTCACCAATAGCAGTTCCCATGGCCTTTACAGTTTGAATCCTATTATGGCAGACCTTGGACACAGTGCTTGCAGCAGCACTTCCCTCTGTCCGTCCAGTTGTAACGATGCTCCAGTTCATACGGATGCCAGTGATTCTGATTGCGTTTCTCACGTCCGTTTGGATGACACATTGAATACTGCAAATGAACCGTTGAGTGTACGATCTCGCATCCCGTCGCCCATCAGAGACTTGACAGATGAGTGTAACATCACAGTTATGCAGACTAGTAATGAAAGCGGTCAAAGAAAATGGGACAAAAAAAACTTTTGCTTCTACTGTGATGAGCCACAGGCCAAATTACCCCGTCATCTCGCGTCTTTGCATAAGGAAGAAACCGAAATAGTGCAGATATCGTCCGAAAACAACAATTTGATCCGCAATAAATTTCTGTTAAAAATCCGCAATGCTGGTAATCACAGACACAATTGCCAAGTAATTCGCCAAGGTCACGGTGTGCTTATAGTAGCATATAGACCGAATCATCCCGTAAATGCAGATGCATATGGACCGTGCATGTATTGCTTTGGCTATTATGTGCGAACTGATCTTTGGAGACATCGTTGCTTACTAAATCCAGCGCTCTCTGCCCATGATAAAGGTGTTCGTGTACGTGGCCGAGTTGCTCACAAGAGTGATTTATTGAAACCGCCTCCTCCGGGTGTGTCCTTTGAGCTGAACAAGATTCTCTGCCCGATGAAGAAAGATCAGGTTGCCTTGATAGCCAAGACCGACTCGTTGGTTATTGAGTTCGCCAAACGTGAATTCCTAAAAATGGGCCATGATGTAGATCAACACGGATATATCCGAAACAAATTGCGTGAATTAGGTCGCCTCATCTTACAACTCCGGAAGAATACTGTGCAACCAAATGCATCGCTCGAGCTGTTTGTGCATCCCCGGCATGTCATTACCATAATTAACGCTGTCCATGACATTGCTGGCTTTGACAAACGCAAACAATTGTATAGTGTTCCATCATTGGCACTAAAGATAGGACATTCCATAAAAAAGTGTGCCCTGGTGGTGAAAGGCAATGCTCTAGAGCATGGCCTCAAGCAGAAAGCTGATGACGCAGAACAGTTTTTGGAGTTATGCAATTTGAAGTGGCGAGACCATGTATCTGTCCATGCACACCGAACATTGTACCAAGAAAAGCGGAACAAGAATACAGTTCTCCCAACCAATGCAGATGTTGTTAAGATGTCGTCCTTCCTTAAAGAAGCTGCCAACCAGCAAGTGCAAATTCTGGAAGATGCGTCTGGTGATGCAATCAAACTTGCATGGAAGTGTTTGAATGAAGTGACGCTGTGCCATCTCATAATGTTCAATCGCAGGCGACAAGGGGAGGTGTCAAAGATGCAATTACACGATTTTCACAAGCGGACCACAGCACAAATTGATGGGGGCTGTGTCTTGAGTGATTTGGAACGGCATTTATGCAAAATGTTCACAGTTGTTGAAATAGTGGGTAAGAAGGGCCGGACTGTACCAGTGCTGCTGTGTACTGATGCAGTGACATGGTTGGGTGCACTTGTAGCCAAGAGAATTGAAGCTGGAGTAGCGGCAGGAAACCCTTACTTGTTTGCGCGCTGTTATGGAGGCTTGGGCCACATACGAGGAAGTGACCAGCTCCGATCCTATGCTGACATTGTGGGCCTAGATAATCCTACAAGCATCCGGTCTACTAAGCTTCGTAAGCATGTAGCAACTGCATCACAAATATTATCATTGAAGGAGCATCAGCTGGAGACATTAGCAAACTTCATGGGTCACGACTTGCGAATACACCGTGAATACTACCAGCTACCAGACACTGTGCAGAGGGTAACACAATTGTCAAGACTGTTCCTCAGCTTAGAGAGGGGCAACTTGCCTTCCCAGGAGGGCAGGTCCTTGAACGAATTGGATGTATTGGGAGGTAAGTACAATTTAAATGGATCTGTGCATGAGGTACACATGCCGATGACTGTTTGTAAGTTGACCTGGATACATATGCATTTAGACAATAGTGTTTTCTATGTGGTTTTTTCCCAATCACTTCAGAAGGCTTCACGAGTGAGAGCAGCGATGGCAGTGACGATGGCAGTGATGGTAACATCGGTGATGTCAACGACACCCGCAGTGATGGTAACATCGCTGATGTCAACGACACCCGCGGTGATGGTAACATCGGTGATGTCAGCGACACCTGTGGCAGCAGTAAGTTGAAATGTTTTATCAGTGTGTCACACTGTCAGGCGGTCATTGTATGTGTTAAAACTACTGATGAATTCGTGTGTCTAAAGCTGTAATGTATGTGTTGTATTACAGTACAGGTTCAAGCAAACAAGGCATCAGTCACGGTGAGGCATCGGCGGATAACGGCGACACGTCGTAGTTGGACGGAAGAGGAGAGAAGAGACGTCATGGAAAGTCTGCACAGATTCTTTGTTCTGAAGAAAATTCCTGGTAAGCGTGATATTGAAAGATCATGTACCATAGCACTGCAGAGTCGATCATGGAAGAACATCAAAGACTTTTGCCGCAACACACTTATTCGAGAACAACGATAAGTGGCTATCTTTAACCACTCCACGCCGGTGGACGTGTACACACGCAGCAATTGTCCGCACCCGAGGAAATAATTCACTCGTGTTAGAAAGCATTTGTGAATGTATTTGGGCTGAAATGGCAAACGCACCTTGATAATAAGCAAAATAGAGAATTATGTGTATGGCGTCCTCACATTGATATGATCATGTACCTCCAGAAAAATGTCCCCTATTGGATAGACTGCTCAATAGGTCCTCCATGTGATGGTCTGCACATGTATGCATGTACATGTACATGTACGATCGACCCAAAGCCGGGCTTTTGGGTCGCATCAGACGAATCTCAGTCCGCTGGCGACGGGTGGATACAAGATGGTACGGTGCGGGATTGCGTGCCGAAGCTGGGCCTCGCACTCCCCATTCGCACGCGACTAATTGTTCGTCGGCGGAGGGAATTTGTTTCGCCAGAACGAAAAGTATGTTCGGTGTGTTGTTGAGGATTTAGCCGGTGATTTTGTTTATGTACACGTCGCTGGGTGTTTTGAGTTTCAAGGTGCACGCTTTAATTGTTAAAATTAAGTCTCTACAGCAATTCTAGAGTATGGAATTAAAGTATGGAATTAACTTCAAATCAGCTAAACCACACACATACACCACCCACATATAGTTGGACGTAAACACCTTCCATCGTGGAACCCCCTATTATTAATGTCTCTCTTGTTTGTACTTTTTTGGAAGATCTCTTATATGTTTTGCACACGAATTCCAATCGTTAATTTTCTGTCAATCGTTGTCCTCCATTGTTCTACGTCCACTATTTAAATATATAACCCCCACACACCAAATTCTAACAACTATAGTATTACAAATAATATAGGACAAAAAATCTAAAGCCCATCCCCCCACCCCCCCCCCCCCCCCCCCCACACCACCCTTGGGAAAACAATCCTGGATCTGCCCCTGATTTGAACAGTCGGTTTCTATTGAAAACAGTAGCTCACAAATTGTGATTCGAACGCGACTCGACTGCGTACGGTGCGCGCGAACCGCTTTTGCCAACCTTGACCTAATAATTGTAACACGTTCAATCTGCTATTGCCATTATACATGCAATGATATACTCAGCACCGAGTTGGTAGTACAGGCTGTGACGTCACGATTTCTGTTAATGTTATACCAATTCTGGGGATTTTTTTCGGACTACTTACCGCGTACATACATGTACATGTACATGTATATATTCGTGCAACATAATGTGTACAGTTCCTTTGAAGTCAGCTTTCAGGACATTAGTAGGATATAAACTGACGTACGACACGTACAAAAGATCGAAGCAATGCACGTGGCATTCCACTCATGTTCTTATAGTGCAGGGTCAAGTAATTTCTTGCCTCCGACGGTTGTTCATTTTGGAAAAAAGCGCGTACACTTCCGACAATGAGCACAAACTGAAAGGAATGAGTGTCGGACGTTGGGTAGGCCGTTGCTCGACTTCGGTACGTCTTGCGATCGAGGAGTACATTTAGTTGGCATGGTAATAATAGTTTCAGTCAACGCACTGGTGAAGTCAGAGACCGAGTCATCGCACTGTTTACAAGTCGTGTTTACTACCCCAACAAAAGTTTCCTAAAACTTAAACAAAACCATATCGTTAACCATAGAGTATTCTGTGTGAATAATGATTCTATGGGAGTGAAGTGGAGAGGAAACGAAACCTTTTCAAAAGCTTCCTGAATTGGTTGAAAAGGAAAGCTGCCCGTTTCGGCAGCCATTTGTCAAAACTGTTGTTAGTAACTTCCTTGTTGGGAAATAATAGTCAATAGATTATAGCTTTGAGAAAAGAAAAAAAACATTCAAAGTTAATTTGGTTCACACCCACAACTGTTTACAAAGTTTAGAGCTTGGAGGTTGGGAGGCCAGCAGGCAGTTAATGAACCATAGCCGGGCGGGTTTTTTCTCCAAAAACGACGTTTCCGAATGGACAGATTGTTGGGCGCCCTCTACAATACATGTACTTTTACGGACACATTTAATGCAATAACTCTTTGAGCCAAGCATTCCGATAGCTCAGTCGGATAAAATAGTCGATACCAGGGGCGGACAGGGACAACAAAACGGCCCGGGACGCTCGGAGTCACCGGTCCACAGTACACAACGACACTGGCCCACGCCCAATTATTTTACTTACCCCAAGTACGGAATCTTTTAGCGTAAACCTAACGCGAATGAAGTTTGGGAAAAGAAATTTGCCGGGAAAAGAAATTTGCCGGCCCAATGTGATACAGACCGGTCTATTGAAGTAGTGTTAAAAAGATCGGACGTGTTTTTGTTAAACTTTCCCCCTTCCTCCAATCCTAATTCGGAGTTTTTTTAATTCGGATGTTTTCCTAATTCGAATTGCTTTTTGTAAACTCTGAATGGTTTTTTTTAACTCTGATTTTTTTTTTTTTTAATTATTCGGATGCTTGTCGAGTTCGGATAGTGTTTGTTGTTTTTTACTCGGATGCTTTTTTTTATTAAGATGCTTTTCGTAAACTCAGATGCTTTCCTAATTTGGATGCTAATTCGGATGCGTTTTGTAAACTCGGATGGTTTTGTTTTAACTCGAAAGTTTGTTAGTTTTTACAATTTTAATTCGGATGCTTTTTTAATTCGGATGCTTTTTATAAACTCGGATGTTTTTGTTTTTTTATTCGAACGCTTTTCTAGTTCGGATGCATTTTACAGAGCGAACATATTCGCAAATCGGACGCTATCATAATCCGGACACTATGGTGACCCTGAAGGGACATCGCACATCGCAGAATATATCGCGCACCTTTTTTGTTGTTGGTCATTGTGTTTCCGGAATCTTGAGAATTTCTTTTAAATATATATATAGGGGAAGGTGGGGGGGGGGGGGGGGGGGGGGTGTTAGGCAACAATAGTCTGGGGTGTGTATAGGGACAAACGAGGGTTCCTCTACGCGTCGGAGGACGTGTATATAAGCAAAGTGGTTTTCAATATTTAAAACAGATGACGGATAAACACGTCACAAGCAAGGCCATATCTGTCAGCGAC
This sequence comes from Crossaster papposus, assembly GCA_037893245.1. Lineage (NCBI taxonomy): Eukaryota > Metazoa > Echinodermata > Asteroidea > Velatida > Solasteridae > Crossaster > Crossaster papposus. The sequence continues at coordinate 327,118 of JBAIAA010000153.1, forward strand.
TGGCTCGCAGCGAGCGAGGCCGGAAACATTAGGGCGTGGTACCCAGAGATGCCGGCCTGAACCCTTATCAAGTTGAGGTATACAAAAACAATCTCATGCCTTGGTCCGGTCAATGTCAACATATCCCCGGCGAGAACTGGTTAAATCGTTGTGATTTTTTTTGCTGGGTGTAAATGATTCCAACTAGGGACCCAGACTAACGAAAAGAAATAATAAACAACAAAATTATTTCAAGATGATCGAATAAAATATTTCTTAGCATTTCCCCTCTCTGCAATTTTTTACTTTTTTGTTCAAACATAAATGATCTTTTTAGATTTAGTGTTACAACACCAAGTCTAGACTCATCCATATTTAATTACAAAGGGAAATCTTTTTTATTGAGCATTTAAAGTGATACAATCACCGTTGTGATATTACATGATTACTACAAAGCTTTTAAAAATATCTACCCGCATACTAAACTAGACAAAAAATAATTCTTTATTAAAAACTTAACTTAAATTAAACCACCTATATATCCCCATGTTTTTGAACCCCAAAGCAATTCTGTAAAGTAACTAAAATCGGTGGGGGCGGATTGATTTTCTATCAACTGTGCTGACAAGTTATATGTACAATTCCTTGACAAAATCTGAACTAGTTTTTTTTAAAGTAATTTTAGTCGATTTGTGTTCTGACTGCCAATGGTCTCAATGATTAACTCGAATTTCAAGTTGCACATATTGCAATCTAACAGGACTTAGAATTACGATTTAGCGTACTAAAATTGTTAGTTGAATTAGCCCTTGAAATTTCTCGTACAAAACATTTCATCCTGAGTAAAGTCAAGACAAACATTAAAACCTTGTTGCAAGTGATAAAAAAAGAAACCATCTTGCATTTTAATAAAATATGGCGTGAATTTCTAAAGATTAATTGCTTTATACCAAATTATACAAATAATATACTTGCGATTAGAAAAAAAAGACAGGGCATGTGTAATAAGTGTCCAGGGGCCAATTTCACGGAGCTGCTAAGCACAAAAATTTGCTTAGCACATTAAAAACAAGTTATCAGCCAAAATGCTACATGTTTTTCATGCTGAGCAAAAATCCGGCTGATTATCTATCAAAAACAATAAAGATCACGTGAAAATTTGGTCTGTAACCTTGTTTTTACCAAGGACAAATTTTCATGCTAAGCAAATTTTTGTGCTTAGCAGCCCGTGAAATTGGCCCCAGAGTGGAAACAAATGTATCCACTAGAATAATAGTTGGGAACTTGTGTAACTGTCTAGTTCCCTTTTCAAATGTATAAAGAGTACTGTGTATTTTGTAACGTTGTCTTATGCACCAGCCTACTTACGGTACAGTTAAAAATTAAAGGGAAAATATACCTTTTGCAACTATCAATAGGTAACCAACCAAATTATTGTTCGAAAGCTCACTTGATGTAAAGACGTTAATGACTCTAAAACTCTCTGTGATATTATTCCTTATGGTATGCTGTCGTAAAAAAAAAAATAACAGTCCAGAAATGCATCTCACATACACACTTTTGGAAATCTCCATTAGTTGGTTCAAAATAAAAAAACTTAGAATATTTTCTTTCTCGGAATGATATGCAGCATTCACAGAGCTAAAACTTTGTTAGGTTTATAGTTAAGCACTATTCTTTAGATTTTGCTAACTTTTTCTGCTTCAAACGATAAAAATGCACAACTGACAAATGGTATACTGTAACTTTAACTTAAAAACAGTTTTGTTGCTCATGCAGATTAAAAAAAATAATATATTTGACATAATGCAAGCACCATTCAGCCCCGGAAATCTATTTCTACATTAGGAGAGCAAAAATCAAGCCAAAATCTGTGCAACTGGGTACAAATTAATACATTTATGTCACAGTTTTAAGGAACAGTAAGTAAAACACTAAAGTGAAAAATTATATAAACGAGTATCGCTTGCCTTCACAGTAAATTACAAATAAATTGTGAAGGAAAAATAGAATAATTTTTTTCCCCCCATTAAATCAACCATCACCTTGACAATTAAAAATGTAATTGAATAAAAAAAAGAGGATAAAAACTAAACCCAAACGAACAGCTTTGATTATAATCTATGGATTGTTTTCTTGTCTTCTAAAAGACACAATATTTGATGTTTTCTGAACTGGTACATCTACTTCTCTACAAGCTAGTTTGAACCCTGATGTTGCCTGCCGTGGGCTGACAGTTTGGTCTCACCAGAGGGCGCCAGTTTAGATCAGACGGCAGGGCTGGAGTTGCTGCTCATATCTGGTCCAGCTATCCTGGCCAGTTCTAAAAACCGAGGAAACAAAGAGGAAACAAAATTAGAGTACTTCGATTAAATATTTAAAAGCTGCAGCTGCGACATTTTCCAAGACTTGCTTCGTTAACCAGTTTGCGCCGGGATTATTTTAACATCACTGAGCCGAGGCGCGGGATTTTTTTTAAACGAAACTCGATCCGAGGCGGGTTCCGGCCTGATGGTACCAGGAAGCACACCCACGCATTTCCAGCCTTGCTCGCAGCCGACAGACATTTCTATCCTTGCTCGTAACGTGCTTAATTCTAGGCAAAATTGTTCGTGTATATACGTCCTGGCCTCCGGCGCAAACTGGTTAATAGGTAGTATACACCATATGCTTTTGCTGTAATTTTCTAAAATAGATGGGTTAGGAGAATAACATTACAGTAAATATTGCGACGCCGACCTGTTTTCTTTTTTTAGTTTTGTGTTTATAGATGCGGGAAAAACCCAGACATTTAATGCTGTTTTTGTAGTCTGGTTTCTTGACTTCCTTCAGACAAAACGCAATTTGTTTATAGATGTCTGGGAAATTACCAGGTTAGGAAACCAGACTAGTTGGCCGTCACCCAATCACGGATGTGTAAGAGTATTTCAAATGAAATGTGGACTAACTAAAATGAATAAATTGGAGACAGTGTTTTAAAAATAGTCAGGTTTTGCCAACGATTGCCGACCGGCAGTTGTTGGAAATTGATACAAAAATCCACTTTTCTTGAAAACCCAGGTGCCCTGATTTCACAGGATGCTTGAACCTGTTTATATTCACTTACAGTCAAGGTATTCCATAATAATTCAGTATTCTTTAAAGGTAGAATACACCATTTGCAGATATCAAAAGATTTTATTTACTACCGAATTAATAAGAAATATCTTACTTATTAATAATAATAATAATAATAATAATGGCATTTATAAAGCGCATTTTTCCAAAGGTTTCAATGCGCTATAATACAAAATACAACCCCCAAAATCCACCCATTCATGATAATTCAAACAATTACCAATTCAAACAATGGTGTATCCTACTATTAAATAGTCAAAAAAAAATCAATGGCCGGATAAATAACTTTTTCTATCAAAAAAGTGGCAAAACTGAACAGGGTAAGTTTTTGGGCTCAGCTATCAAATTCCTGGGTTTGTCAAACCGCCTCAAATAAAAAGGAAATCAAAAAAGTTAAGAGGGCCTAATATTTCAATCTTAACAAGATCTTCTTCAGAGACACAATGGCTGTGTACAAGAAACAAACATATATTGGGCAACATACAGCAATAACAAGGAGAAGAAGAGTAAAACGAGAAGGTGAAATGGAACTTACAAGGTGGCGTGTTTGGCCAGTGCACACGTGTTGACCATGGACATCTTAATCCAATTGGTCATTAGGACCTCAGCATCGCCACACCACTGGCACTGACCGGTCCAGCTGTAGGCCATCTGACCGTTGTTGCGGATCACCGTGAAGCCAAAGGCAGGGAAGTTAACTTGCAGGGCGGCGTAACCAACGACAATGGTTGGGACTGTTTGGAAACGGAAAACACATTTAAGAAACAATAATTTTAACCCTCTTATGGTTTTACCTTTCAAAACCTTTCAAAATCTGCTTAATGGGCAAAATGGCTATAATAAGTATGAACCTTTCAAAACGCTCCAGAATTTTTTGCTACTGCACTCTTTCAAAACCTTTTGAAAGTTTTGGTTTTTTTCACAAAAGTTTGTTCAGAGAGTTGTTTTACCTTTCGAAATCTTTCATATGTTCCTTTTGTCAGACAGTTTTCTCACCTTTCAAAGCCCTTCAGTCCAGAAACTTGAAAGGTATTGTTTTTCTCACACCAGTTTGTTCAGAGAGTTGTTTTACCCTTCAAAACCTTTCATAGGTTCCTTTTGTCAGACAGCTTTCTCACCTTTCAAAACCCTTCAGTCCAGAAAACTTGAAAGGTTTTGAAAGGTCTGACAGCTCTATGGTAACTGCACTGTATATAGCAGGGTTAAGAACAACATTTTACCCCCTTTTATTTTGGGGTAGTTTATATAGCCAGAAAGTTAATCCCTGGTGGTGCGCTACTGGACCCAACATATATTTTTTATAGGACATTTGTGATCGCTCTGCAAAAATGAGTCTGATGTCGGAAAATACATTTTTACGTAAAGGGCCGTTTATCGTCTCGGAGGTGATTTTTCTTTCAACAAATAATACTGTTGTTTTAAGGAATTTCGGTTTCTCCGACACCTATATTTTCAGATCTGATCGATTGAAAAGATTGTTTTGATCCCTACATTAAATTTAATACAGGTTTTGTCATTCTCTTACCATAGCATCTGATGAAGCACTACAATTGTAAATCTTCATTTCTTTTCAAAGACATTTTGAATATAATTGAGAAAAAGCAAATTTCCCCAAATTGTACAAGACCAATGCATTACACTACAGAGTTGTGCCATATATCAAATGAAAGCTTATTTCCTGCTTTTTCTGACCAACTGTAAAATAAAAAATTAAACATTTTTAACACATCAGACTCATTTTTGCAGAGTGGATCACATTTATCATGGAAAAGTTAAAAATATTTTTGTTGCTACATTGTTTTCTTCAGAAAATCCCCCTCGGAAAAGGCCTTTGTAAATTTGTTACTAGCATCTCAATTTATGGAAACTAAAAAAACGTATGATGTAAAAGAGAAATTACTGTTGAACATAATTGTAGCTATTAAAGCGTGATCCAAACGAGCCTAAATAAATCTAAAATTTCTTAGATGTAGGTAAATCTTCATTTTTACGAATTTGACATCACAAATGATCCGCTGCAAAATTTGTCCGAGTTGAAATGTGTTCAACTGAATTGACTCTGTCAGACTTACTCATGTATCCGCGATCTCTCTCCTCCTTGGACCTGAATTCTCCCAGCAGCATCCCGGTCGATGTCTGGGTTAGAGTGATGGTGTCACCGATGTCATTGTACCAGGTGCCTTGAAGGTCGCAGATTGTTACTGCACGGGGAATAAGAAAAAAAAATAAAACAATTGTACATTTTTTATAGCATTTCAAATATTGTTACAATTGTTAAAATTGTGAAATTGTTATAATGCATTTGAAATTGAATATATCTGGATTCTGCTAAACAAGAGCTTTCAAATGGTATGCAACATTAAGGGGTATTGAGTTCAGTAGTGAAAACATGGACCATCAACTTACTAGAGAAAATGACATTTAAAATCCTACGGTTGTGTAATTTAGTGAATGTATGACGACATAATAAAAATGGGATGAAATAGGTTTCAAAGAAGTTTGACATAAAAACTAAATTGGAGAAAGGTAAAACAGGACTTACAGAAAGAATAAGGTTCACATAAATAGAAAATAATCAACCACCTCTTCGTATTTTGGCTTTTGCCCTCTGTTCTGCAAAATGGTAATTTAAAACGTTATGCTCATTTCATTGTGACAGGGCACATATGTGACCTGTCATCACAAAATGAGCGTAAAGTCGGCAAAATCAAAAATTGAGATATGGGTATTTCTCAATTCTGTGGAAACAGAGCTTTCCAATGGTATATAACACTTGGAGGTTTGATACTCAATATTTTTTTTATTTGTATTTGTTAGTCCCGAGTCTTCATACAGAGATTATGAGAAAACGGGCATTTCTTGCGAGAAATTGTGTGAAAGGCATAGAAAGGCATGGTCAAAATTGTCTCAAAAACTAATTTTGTTTTTATCTGATCGTCCTGAAAAATTGGGAATTGATTGTTGGGGATTTAGTCTTTAAAAAAACCATATAATCTCAAAATCGACCACCCCTTCAAATTTTGACTTTGACTGGCCGTACTGGGAAATCACTCCGTGCGACTTTATGCTCATTTTGTGATTACAGGTCACATTATGTGACCCCGACAGCGCAAAATGGGCGTTAAGTCGCACTTTTGTTTTTAGAGTACCTACCCGTATCGCAGTTGCGTCCGGTGTAACCCTGGGGACACGAACACGTGTAGTCCACCAAACCGTCCCTGCACACTCCTCCATTCTGGCAGGGCAGGCTTGAACACTCGTTGGTTTCTGCAAAGGGTAAAGCAAACGAACAAGTCCAGTCGTAAGCTATTGAAGGCTGCGTCTGTTTAGCTCACCCGAGTCGACACGTGATAGCTCCTGGGTCGTTCGATTAGCTTTTGACGTCATACTCGGGGGGTGCACCCAAGTCGGCCACCAGTACAAACCCTGCTAGTTGAACAGAGTTACTGGTGGAAGTAGGCCACACGCATGCGCTGTTTATTCCAAGAATCTAACAACATGGCGGGCTGACAGTGGACAAGTTCAAGCAGATCCCCAAATCCACTTGATTGCAAGTCTAAACATAATTATTTATTGAGCTCATTGTGACTTTAGAGCTTTCTTTTCAGCCCGACGTTGTTTACATTCATCAACATGTCAAAAAAAGTATTTAAAAAAAAACTGAGAAAAAGTCTTGAAAAAAATGTGTTCTTTTCTTTGTATTGTGTAATAAAAACTAAAAACAATTATTCCACGTTTTTTTTTACCATAAAAAAAGTGTAGCAGACATATGCAGACATAATAAAAATGAAATAGGTTTCAAAGATGTCAAAAAAGAAAGAAACAAATTATAAACTAAACAATTATTTCATGATTTGTATACAATATTGTGTCTGAGGAATATCTTGTTAAGATTTAAATATAAGGCCCTTCTTAAAAAATACATACGTGTATACAATTTAAAAAATATGTGTAGGAGACGTATGAATAAACAAAGTTACTAAGTTCCAAGAAATAAAAAAAAACAAAAAAAAAACCACCCAAATATTTGGTTTTGTACAAAGTTCCGTCTCATTTGGCCAGAACATCTTACAAATGCTTAGCAGAATTTTTCTGCTAAGTGGTTCTGATGAAATGGTTGTGTGTGTGTTTTTGCTTACCATATTGACAGGTGGAACCGGTGTATCCAGCGATGCAGAAACAGACAAAATCAGCCCCACGGTTCTCACAGCGCCCTCCACTGGCACAAGGGGCGCTCATACAGGCATCCAGGGCTGCAAGCAATTCACACACAAAATAATAATAATAATAAATACACAAATCAATGGTAGGGAAAGACAACTATATTTAACAAAGATTTAATAAAATAAAATTACGTTAAAAACTGAGGACAACTGCATATGTGACCTGTCACCACAATATGAGAGTAAAGTCGCAAAATTGAAAATTGAGATATTGGTATTTTCAATTTCTTGAGAAAGAGAGCTTTCCAATGGTATATAACACTTGGGGGTTTTGTGATAAATACATTTTACAGCGCTCCAGAAAGTCATGGGTTTCACAACACGTGTTTGTGAGAAAACTTACTTACAAACATCCTAAACAAAACACACAAACAGGACAAGTAAGGTTTGGTTGAGCATAGCAACGGCTATGTTCTAATCATTATTTCTTCTTGAAACTTCCCACAAATACAAACTATTGTATAATCAACATAATGTTGAAATTTAGAAATCGTGGGACAGTTACGAAGACTTAATTTGCATATTTAATTACCGTGTTAATTAGACCACTGATGGACTTTAATCCAAACACTACCTACGCAAATACTACTTAAAATCACGTAATTTAAGAGGTTTCCGATCATCTGATTGCACCCCAAAAATAGGAATATGTAGAGGAGGACTTAGACTTTCCAAATTATGCAAAAATCTCAAAATTGACTACCCCTTCATATTTTGACTTTGGATGGCCATATCTCCAAATCACATTTTGCGACTTTACTCTCATTTTGTGGTGACAGGTCACATATAAGGATTGTCTTAAAATCATCAAATCATAGATGTCAGATGGGAAAAATTGTGTTTTAGGGGTAAAAAATACTGAAGGACTGAATTTTGAGACCGTAAATTAAAAGTGACAGCACTTAAAAAATTATGCTCATTAAGTTAAAGGTAGGATACACCATTGCAGATATCGAAAATATTTACTACCTAATTATTAAGGAATATCTTACTCATTTGAAAGTAAATAATGATTCTAGGCATCCTGCAAAATGATTCCGCTAGATATCCTGTAATTTTTTCGAAAAATTGAATTTTATAAAGAAAACACCACCCCTATCTCCAGACTTACAGATTTCGCAGTTAATTCCGGCGTAGTTGGTTAGACACTGGCATTCGTACATGTCGATTAGATTTACACACTGTCCACCATTGCGACAGGGCTGACTGCTGCATTCGTCGTTGTCTGTACAGCAAAAATGTACAAGAAAGAATAAATAATAATAATAATAATAATAACCGAAAATGGTACATTTGGGAGACCTCTCCATAATGACGTGCACAAAATTGTCTATTCTTTATTGTAACCTAACCCGTTTTTACCTAGAGCTTTTTCCACGAAATTTCATATTTATGCATTTTGGACCCTACTCTATCGATCTGGACTGTTAAATGTTAAAAAATGTATCTCCTTCCTGTAGTTGGAACGTTAGGGAGACCTCGAAATGTCTCCCTAATGACCATGGTCTCCCTAATGTTGTAAAAATTACGCCAAATGGTCTCCCAAAGGGTACTTATTCCAAGATAATTGTCATTTATCAACGATCTTGTGAAAATTTACTCCATTTTTCATGGAAATGCTGAGCACATCGATATGCTCCGACTGGTTACAAGACAAAATATCAGGCAATTTATACAGTGCGTAACTTACGGCACACCTTGGAATTCTAGAACAAATTTGTTGCGCAGCTGTGCTATATAAACTTACGATCGATTTTACGACACTTAACCTAGCTGTGCAGCATTTTAAGTTATTCAACCTGTTACTCCTTAAATTACCCTAAACCACCCTGTTTGTTTCCATCTTAGGAGTAATTAGTCTTTTCCAAAGACAACTGTATTCGACGATGTGCCCGCTAACGACACGATGCGCTCGCTAACGACACGATGCGCCCGCTAACGACACGATGCGCCCGCTAACGACACGATGCGCCCGCTAACGACACGATGCGCCCGCTAACGACACGATGCCCCTGCTAACGACACGATGCGCCCGCTAACGACACGATAAGTCCAGCATCCTATTATAAACTCACACAGTGGTCTTTGCAAACTCGCTTAAAGGGGGCGTGACCTTTTCATGCAAATTTGACTATTTGAATATGCACAGCGTCTTCACGCAGTCAACCACCATTCAGCGATTGCACACGGGCCTGCGTTGTAAATCTAAATAGCGCTGCTTCACAAAGGAATCTGGTGCATGGGCTAAGTATGTATTGCGCGTATGTAAACAAGCGCCAATCGCTAATTGGCTCCCTAGGTGAGCCTGCCCAGCAAAAAAACCAAAAAAACGATAAACCACTAGAATGAATTTGCAAAGACGAATGTGTGAGTTAAGGCCTAGCTGGTCTATAATCATGTTGTCAGCGTGACGGGTGCGCGCTTTGCGTGAAAAGAATACGCGACGTGCACAATAAGTTTTGTTTATGGTGTAAATCGAGGAGTTTCTTTTGTTCCTCTCGATAATTTCCTTTGTTTGTACTCTAACCTTTTTCGACGGCTCTCATTGGTTTTGTACACGAATCTCAATCGAGGTCGTCCTTAATTCCAACCCTAAACCCAATTCAGCTTCGTGTCGCCAGGTATGTGTCTTCCATTTACACCATAAACAAATGCAACTACACATCAAAGACAGTAGTCTTTGGCAAAAAATAGGACCCAGTAATAAAACCAAGTAATAAGAGTTTACACGATTGCCGATCGTTTTGTCAGAAATCGGCTGCCGGTAATCTTTATTTGTTAGAATTCCACACCCTTCTCTTTACCGATTTCACAGTTGTCTCCACTGTATCCTTGCAAACATCGACACTCGAATTCATTGATACGATTGATACATCTCCCGCCATTAGCGCAGGGGCTGCTAGCGCACTCGTCAATGTCTACAAAAGAAAATAGAAAAATGTTTAAGAATAGAAAAATGTTTGAGAAAGAAACAAATACAAATTTGAACCTCTCTAAAATCCCTTGGAAGATCAATAAAGCATTCTTGATGTTTCGCTCATGCATGTGCCAACTAGGCCAGCAATGCATTTAAAAAAAATAATAAACAAACTGCGTCATGCTGTCACAGTCCAATGGACAGGTAAATTTAACGAAAACTAAAACGACTGAAATGCCGAAACAGCTAAAAAAACAAAACCCCAAAGCTTACTGAATTGACAGTTAGGTCCGTTCCATCCCGGAGCACACAAGCAGAAGTAACCGTTGACCAGGTCATTGCAGTTGCCATTGTTACGGCAAGGGTTGCTAGCACACTCATTGACATCTGTGAAGGGGATAGAGAGAATGGTCAATTATAACACACACAGTTGAGGTAGTATACACCATTTGTGACCGGCTAAACAAAAAAAGGGAATAAGTCACGCTGTGCATTATCAGATAATGGCCCAATCAACGTTGAGAGGGTGAACATTTTGTCAAAATGCGATTTATTAATTTTTTTCAAGAATGACACCTTTAATCTTTAATTCATTCACAGAAATGTTGATTTTGATGAATAAAGTGGAAAAATACCATGAAATGAGCTAGCTATTTCAAATCCTGTTTTCTCAGTTGTGTAATTTTAATTCCAATGAAGCAATTAATATGCAAACATTTCATATCTCCAGACCTGGAGGGGCTATGAAGCTCTATTATAAGACTAAATTAAAGCTTTGTGGGCATTCCAGTCCCGAGTCTGGTCCCGAGTCTGGTCCCGAGTCCGGTCCCGAGTCCGGTCCCGAGTCCGGTCCCGAGTCCGGTCCCGAGTCCGGTCCCGAGTCCGGTCCCGAGTCCGGTCCCGAGTCCGGTCCCGAGTCCGGTCCCGAGTCCGGTCCCGAGTCCGGTCCCGAGTCCGGTCCCGAGTCCGGTCCCGAGTCCGGTCCCGAGTCCGGTCCCGAGTCCGGTCCCGAGTCCGGTCCCGAGTCCGGTCCCGAGTCCGGTCACGAGTCCGGTCACGAGTCCGGTCACGAGTCCGGTCACGAGTCCGGTCACGAGTCCGGGACTCGCCGGGACTCGACTACAACTCTGCTTCTCTGTTACACTCTGCTCAACTACTCACTGATATCACACACGGTGCCTTCAAATCCCGCTAGGCAGTCACAGATATAGGAGTTGACGGAGTCTCTACACGTTCCGAGATTCTGGCACGGATTGCTCTGGCATTCATTGATATCTGTGGTTGGAAAATCAACAGAAACAAATCAAACTAAATAAGACAAACAGAAATATTATGTGTTTATGTTTATGCTCTAAACATTGCAGAGGTTGGTGGATAGGAAAAATACCTTTTAACCACACACCATTTGTTTAACATTTTGCCTTTAACATTGTCAAACAAAAAGGTTTTCATTTCTGAACTTAAAGTTGAAGACAAAAACGGAGAAACAGGTTAAATATTTGTATGTGGTGAGGGAGAAAAAAATGTGTACATATGGCAATACAGACATTAATGTGTATATATGGTCATACGGACATACAGAATTTAGAACTGATTAGTACCCAAAAAACTGTTCTTTTCAGAACCACACATCTCACTAAAGAGTATTAATGTGGTGTTACCACATTAATTACTTAGCTTATAATAAAAAAAATAAAAATAAAAAAAAAAGAAGCTTGGCCTAAGGGTTTTGATTTTTCGTCTGGTCTTACTGGTTTGGCAGTTGGTTCCTTCGAATCCCGTGGGGCAGATACATGAGTAAGCGTTGACGCTGTCACGACATTGTCCACTGTTCTGACAGGGCTGGCTAGCACACTCATCAATGTCTGGGGGAGAAGACAATAGGGACAAAATGTCATGCAACATTTCATGAAACCATCATTGTCTCTCGAGTTAATGAATCCTGGGCCATTTTCACGGAGCTGCTGAGCACAAAAATTTACTGAGCACAAAAATTTACTGAGCACAACAAAGTCTTGCTCATTAAAAACAAGTTATCAGCCAAAATTCTACGTGTTTTTCATGCTAAGCCAAAAAAACAGCTTATTATTAATCAAAAACAATAAAGATCGCGTGAAAGTTTGGTCTGTAGCCTTGTTTTTACCAAGGACAAATTTTCATGCTAAGAAATGTTTGTGCTTAGCAGCTTCTTGAAATTGCCCCAGCTCATTACCGTAATCGGAGACTCAACCCCTGTAGGACCTCTGATGATGAGTTAGTTTTAGAATTCTCCATGGAAGACAGAGTCGCACTACCTAATTTCTTCATTTTTGGGGGTGGTCCGGGTTCGATTCCCAATTAGGTTTTCGGGTGTAAGCAAGTACCACTAAATCTTGATCTCCGTTTTTTTTTTAGTGAACCTATACAGTCTGGGGTCGATTTCTTTTGTGGTCCGGGTTCGATTCCCAATTAGTTTCTCCGGTGTAAGCAAGTACCACTAAATCTTGATCTCCGATTTTTTTTCTAGTGAACCTATACAGTCTGGGGCCGATCTCTTTTGTGGTCCGGGTTCGATTCCCAATTAGGTTCTCCGGTGTAAGCAAGTACCACTAATCTTGATCTCCGATTCTTTTTGAGTGTACCTATACAGTCTGGGGCTGATTTCTTTTGCGGTCCAGGTTCGATTCCCAATTAGGTTCTCCGGTGTAAGCAAGTACCACTAATCTTCGTCTCCGATTTTTTTTTAGTGAACCTATACAGTCTGGGGCTGATTTCTTTTGCGGTCCGGGTTCGATTCCCAATTAGGTTCTCCGGTGTAAGCAAGTACCACTAATCTTGATCTCCGATTCTTTTTTAGTGAACCTATACAGTCTGGGGTCGATTTCTTTTGTGGTCCGGGTTCGATTCCCAATTAGGTTCTCCGGTGTAAGCAAGTACCACTAATCTTGCTTTCCGATTTTTTTTTTAGTGAACCTATACAGTCTGGGGCCGATTTCTTTTGTGGTCCGGGTTCGATTCCCAATTAGGTTCTCCGGTGTAAGCAAGTAGCACTAAATCTTGCTTTCCGATTTTTTTTTTAGTGAACCTATACAGTCTGGGGCCGATTTCTTTTGTGGTCCAGGTTCGATTCCCAATTAGGTTCTCCGGTGTAAGCAAGTAGCACTAAATCTTGCTTTCCGATTTGTTTTTTAGTGAACCTATACAGTCTGGGGCCGATTTCACAAAACTTGTCAAATCTTACGACTCTTCTTAGGCCAACTTACTGATTTGACAGTTGTCGCCGCTGAATCCAGGCACGCATTGGCAGGTATACGAGTTGATTCCGTCAGTACATGACCCTCCAAAGCGACAGGGGCTTCGGGCACACTCATCAATATCTGTGCAAAGGGAAATATCATACAAACTTGGCTTGACAAGCTTAGAGTCTTGGGATCACGGTGTGCAACATGTCTACAGGGAATGATGTACGAGCCTCCACCTAGTTATGGGGACAGGCTCTTTTGTTTGGAAAAGACAGACCGAGTAGTGGGGACATTTTCGAGTCCCTATAGCGCGTTGGGTCTTCAGTAAAAGGTAGAACAAGGTAACATTGGGTTAGGGTATAATGAAAGAAAATGAAGAAGAGGACAAATTAGGGTGATGCTGAACATTTTAGAATTTTAGAGTGTTCTGAGTTTGAGATTAGAGAGATTTCAGTTTACACACGAACCCTATGGGTGTCCCCATAACGCTATGTACCAAAAGAATGTATGTACATTCCCTTTTATTTGAATGATAAGCTTATATTTTTTGGACTACGGTGGGCAACATGTCTACAAACTGCTTGAGCACATGAGGCACTTGAAGAAACAAGTCAATTTTTTACTAGACAATCTTTTGAAAACAAATCACAAATCGTAACTCGTACCATACAACAAAATACTTAATACACGTCGCTGTTGCTGTTGCTGTTGCTGTTTCGAATCAGAATACTGAGAGAGCGAGTTTCCCATCCAGGGTTTACTATTGCAAAAATGAGGTTGAAAATGAAGTAAGCCCTGGGAACGAGATTGGCTTTGATGATGTCTCCAACTTTTCCATAATGTTAAAATTGCTCTTAAAAAAAAAAAAAAAAAAAAAAAAATAAGAAAAATTACAACCCCCCAAACCAATGTTGACGTCTGCACTCACCCGTTTCGCAGTTGACGCCCGTGTACCCAGCGTTGCAGACGCACATGTAACCACCGATCTCGTCCCTGCATGCACCGTTCACACACGGCCCGCTGCTGCACTCATTGGTATCTGCAACGAAAGGAGAAAAGCAAACCACCCAGTACCATTATGACGTGCAGAGAGTATTTCCAAAAACACCACAAAAGAATATCTGACAATTAAGCACATTATGGAGGGGTGACACTGAAATATCAACAGCAGTTTAACTACTGTATGTTAAGTCCTCCTAAAATAATGGTGAGAAAAACATTTCTATTGTTTATAAAAAAATATGACCTTGAACTTTGACCTATGGGGTCTAAAATCACCAGCCTTCTAGAGCAGACCCAGACCAACCCACATACCAAGTTTGAAGTTGATATGTCAAGTCCTCCCTAAGTAATTGTGAGAAAACCATTTATATTGTTTTAAAAATAATGGCCTTGTCTTCGACCTACAGGTGCAAATATCTACTGCCTTATAGAGCACATCCAAGACCAACCCACATAGCAAGTTTGAAGTTGATATGTCAAGACCTTCTTAACTTGAGTTATGGTATCCCAGCCTTTTCTATTGTTTCAACCATAAAAACCTTGACCTTTGACCCATGGGGTCCGAAACCAATAGACTTCAATACCACACTACCATACCAAGTTTGAAGTTTACCACAATGACCTCTGACCTATGGGTCCAAAATCAATGCACTTCACAACCAACCTACGTATAAGCTCAAAGTTCATATGTCTAGGCATCCCAATAATGTATATTGTTTTAGTCATAATGACCTCTGACCTATGGGGGGTCCAGAAGTCAAAACTAGACTTACTAATTTCGCAGAGGGTTCCTGCGTATCCATCTTGGCAGTTACACCGATAGCCATTGACCTGGTCCTCGCACACACCACCGTTCTGACAAGGCACGGAGGCGCACTCATTCACATCTGAAGTACGAAGGAATAAACATAAACAAAACATAATTAGACAAGAGATTTTACAACAGAATATGGGTCATTCTACTGTAAAGTTGGAGCACGGTATCCCACGGTTACAGTATTTATACTATCACTACACAGTTTTGCTATAAATTAGTAAATAGTGTGCATCGTTAGGGATCGCTTAGCTGATTTCGTGCTCAATTTCCAGACGCCACCGGTTTCACATTTCCGCCGACTGAAATTTATGATGCTGAAAATGTTCACATCAAATTGTTTGTAAATTTAAAGTCTTACCGGTTTGGCAGCGAGATCCAATGTATCCGGGGCGACAGTTACACGTGTAGGCATTGACCTCGTCCAGACAAACACCGCCGTTGTAACAAGGCCCGCTGGAACACTCGTCAATATCTAGAGACATAAAACAACGAATTGAAAACAGCTTGTGTTAATCTGTGGGCCAATGGTTATTAGGTGTCGGACTCTCATGGTTATCACACCATGGGTTTGAACCGCGACAGAAAACATAGTGCTTGTGTCCTTGGGCAAGACAATTTATTACAATTGGGGATTCTTTCCTGGCCTTCAACCGCTGTAGATATTCCCCTAGGGTTTTCCTCCCACCCTTTAAAACTGTACCTCCTTTTCATTGTCTTCTCTCTACAGATTTTCTTCAGGCTTACGAGCTACAGTGCCTGGGGCACTTTTGAGGGATCCTTGGTTTCATAGAATTATGACCAATCTCTCCTCGCATGCATTCACCGATGTTTCACCGTTTAAGTATTTCTTTTATCAATTTCAACCTTTTACATCTCGAGACCAAAGCGTTTCCAATGCTTGTGTTAACCAGTTTGCGCTGGAGCATGTATATACACACACATTTTTCCCCAGATTTAAAACGGGTGACGCATAAACACGTCACGAGCAATGCCGGAAATGTCTGTCAGCAGCGAGCAAGGCCGGAAATGCGTGGGTGTGCTTCCCGGTACCGTCGGCCTGAACCCGCCCTCGGATCGAGTTCCGTTAAAAATAATTCCACGCCTCGGCTCGGAGATGTTAAAATATTCCCGGCTCGAACTGGGTAATTGGAGAGGTGAGCACTCACCAATTTCGCAGTTGCTGCCATCATAGCCTGATGCACAGTTGCACTCATACCGATTGACCAGGTCCACGCAATCACCAAAGTTCAGGCAAGGCGAGGAACCACACTCGTTGATATCTGCAGAACAATTACAAAACAAAAAGAAATAATAAAAAAATAAAAAAAATAGGATGAAAGCCCTTTTTTGGGGGGAAAAAGTGCCGAAGTGAAAATGACTCAGATTTCGTCATTTTCTGTTTAAGCTTAATTATCTAATTATATATCAATTTGGCAAATGTCAATTTGGCAAATGTCAATTTGACAAATGAAGTTTTTATCTACCTTTCAGTAAAAAAAAATTGAAAAAAAAGCCGAAACAAATTAATTCAAGAAAACTACGCGCTTTACACGTTAAAGCTCCTGTTTTATGTGCCCGGAAGTTTGGTTTCTCGTAAAGTCTTGTACGTTCTCTGACCACACTGGCCAGAAGAGGGCTGGATTCCAAAAAGATAAACAAAATGGCATTTATCGCATTTTCGAAACAAAATTGTGGCTTCTAGATAATGTAGGATTTGACCTTTCAAATAAAAGAGCTGCTCGGTGTTTAAATGCAACGGCATTGTCTCACACCAACACTTACCGTTCTCGCAGTTTCTTCCGTCAAAGCCCAGCGCACACTGACAGCTGTATCCATTTTCGGCATCGCTACAGGCTGCGCCATTACGGCACGGGTTGCTACGACATTCATCCCGGTCTGTAAAATAAAAAGGATGGTTCTTGAACCTCGAGTCTCGTTTACTTTTGCAATTACCCTATTTTACAACCTCAAATGACCTTTGACCTCAATATTTGACCTCAATATTTGACCTCAATATTTGACCTCAATATGTGACCTCAATATTTGACCTCAATATGTGACCTTTAACATCTCATCGCATAGACATTTCCATATTGCATCTATGGTCCATGTTTGATTGCAATTGAACTTCAAGTTATCAAATGAGACAATATTACAATATTACAATTCTAACGAGTTTTTTTCTGAACATCGCTCACGCGTGACAATGAAACTTACTGGTTTCACAGTAGCTGCCGTAGAATCCCATAGGGCAGGCGCAACTGAATCTATTCACCTCGTCACTGCAGAGACCACCGTTCTGACAGGGTCCGCTGGCACATTCATCGGTATCTGTAAAAAAAGAACCGGAGAAAAAAATAGGTTGTAATAAGAGTAAAACACAGCGACATTTGTGAGGGGTTCCGGGAAGGGGTTGAAATGTGGTTTTTTGGGGCATTAGGAAAGAGAAGACAATTCTCCTTCCAATTTTGTTTGATGTGCTTCAATCGGACATTCCGTTAATAACTTATGCCCGTTTAAAATTTGCATTTATCGACGTCGTCAAAGTAACATGTTAAGGAAAAGGCCTTAAAGTTTTGAACATGTGATAAGGAAAAAGGCCAATTGTTTTTTTCTTAAAAACATTTTTATTTTACTACCTCCATACTATTTTCTAACAAAATTTAGTTAGTAGGCATAAAAAAAACCACCAATTATCAATAAATAAAAAAATATGCCTTGTGCCCAGTTCCGTCTCATTTGCCTAAACCCCTCACATTTTTCTGATTACATTATTTACCTAACCTGAAACTTTACTACACACATACGAACAATGATCTCTCATCTCTAATGACCCCTACATGACCTTTGACTTCAGTAAAAATGATGACTTCTTTGGGTCCACAAAGAAACATAGGTTCTGTGACTTACTGAGTTGACACCTGTCACCTGCGAATCCTGGCCGGCAATTACAAGAGTAACTGTTTATACCATCAATGCATCGCCCTTCATTCTCACATGGGCTGCTGGTACACTCTTGGATGTCTGTGAAAAAGACCAAACAAAAATATCAGAGAAAAACAAAGTCTACATTTGTTTTCTTCGTTGTACTATAAAGTTGGAGAGTATAAGCAATGAAAAATAGATGTTGAAAACTGTATAACCTTGGAGGAGACAAAGTCGGTGGACCAAAACAAAACTTTAAAAAAAAGAAGACAAAATTTGTCGGTTACAAATAGAGTACGGCGTGACCAGGAGCATTGAACTTGTCTGTTTGCGCCCGGGATTACGGTGCGTGTGCCCTTGGGCAAGGTACATTGTCACCACTCATTGCTTCTCTCCACCCAGGAGTAAAATGGGTATACCTGTGAGGGCAGAGATGGTTATTGTGATTGATTTTAGCTGCTATGCGCCGAAATGACAGCATCGAGCTGTATACTCCCCAGGGAGCTGAGATTGTATTTAGAATGTTTCAATGAACAGGGGTAATAATAATGTAAAGTGCTTTGATCCAAGATAAAAGTGTTATAAATAACAACAATCCATTATTTAAAAAAGAAAAAACCTGAAAAAATAACAGAATGGGACCGATTTCTGTTTTTTTTTAGCTAAACACTGAACCATCAAATAAATGAGTAAACACATTAACACCCCCCAAAATGCATTAAGAAAAACACAATTCAGTAAAAACATAGCAATAATACCAAACTAACAACATATTAGAAAGTGTACAATAAACGCAAATCAGCAATTGGAAAACAAATAAAAACAAATATAAAATGGGCAGACACACTATAATGAATAAACCAACAAGGATAACGTACTGGAATCGCACAGAGTTCCCGTGTAGCCAGCCTGGCAGACGCACATGAATCCATCGAGGCCGTCACTACACTGTCCAAAGACACAAGGCTGGCTGGCACACTCCTGGATATCTTTGAAGCGAGAAATGAAGAGAAAAATTTAAAACCTTCGTAGTCCGAGTAAATAACCAACCAAGTTCAACAAAAATGTCTTCTCTTCCATTTTTTTGTTTTTTGGTAGCCTGCACTTTTCAGTAGCCCTTTAGGCCTTGTGTTGGGTAATTTCCATTGGAGAACTAAAAAATAAAATTTTGCAGACTCGAATTTAGTCACTGAATTTTAAGACTCGAATTGAGTCAAGTCATTCCAAGAAGTGACCCAAGTCGAGTCATTGGGTCGAGTGACAGTGTGTACCCGAGGCGGGCTTATGATGAAACCACAAATTGAAAAAATGCATTTGAAGTCCAGTTTCCACCAACCCTTTTTTTGTTTTCAATGTAATGTAAACAATGTCTTTTTTACTAAATTTGTAGGAATCACATAGCTAATTTGTTTATTCCTTTAAAAACATTTTGTTTATTCCTTTTGTTTGGGTTGAGAACTTACTTCTTTCACAGTTGGTGCCTTCGTAACCCGCTACGCACTGGCAGATGTATCGGTTGACCTGATCCACACAGATACCACCACTCTGGCAAGGTGAACTGCCGCACTCGTCGATATCTGATGACAAAGTTTGTGAATAATTACCAACGTAATTATTAATTTCAAAGGGAGTATATAGAGGCATTAATATCTTTACACCAACTGGGCTTTTGATATTCTAAGGTTTGCCTGGTGAAAAAACAATAAGATAAGTTGTTTGTGGTAGCACCACGTGGTAATTCTCTCCTGTCAACTGACAACAATGCGAGCAAAGTGTCCAAAACGTTCAGTTCCTTACGGTTCTTTTCGGAACTTGTGGGCAAAAATTTAGGCAGGAAATAGGCCTAAGAGTTCAGGCTAGAGTGTGGTTGTACTCACTATCAGTACATGTAGTCCCTGACCACCCTGCCTGACACGTGCACGAGAATCCGTTGACTTGGTCCGAGCAAGACCCTCCATTGCGGCATGGGCGACTGGCACACTCATTAATGTCTGTAGAGCAGATAGGAGAGGAGTTATGAAAATGAGAAGAGACCAATACCATTTTTTGATTGTGCCTATTTATTGTTTGAAGCCAGCAAAAGTGCTCAAATTATAGAGGAAGACACTTGCCAAACAACCTGAAGACGTTTTTAGCTGTGTGAATACCGCATATTCCGTGAAAAAAAATATTTTAATATTTTTATTTTAACTAAAAATGTAAATTCCGACCAATTGTGTCACGCACTGAACTGACCGATAGTAATGCCAACACGTGCTTCATTCGAACAAAAGTGTGTCTATGAGACGCATATTATATTTGGAAATGACATTCTTTTGTTATTTTCTTTAATATCATTAATATCTTTACAACAAGTTAGCTTTTCAAAAGTATTTTGTTCAGTTACTTTTTCGATAGCTGCAAAAGGTATATTGCCCCTTTCACCTCAATGGGCTTTGTCAGCCGTGATTAAGACGAAAAAAAAGCTAGGAGTTTTAGAAATGAATACTCATGAATTATTCAAGACAGGAGTGGATATTCAAGACATACATGGATATATGATTTTAAGGCATTAAGGCTGTTTCATACTTGAAGTTCGAACTTTAAAGTCAAGAAGCATTTGCTGCGAAATTTTGATTTGATCAACGAGTTTCGAATATTGAAATATTCGGTCAGGTGCATTTTGAATTAATTAAATACTAAATTATTCAACAAAATAAACGGCCTTAACCAGTTCGCGCCGGATGACGAATATAAACGCAAAGTGTTCCCCAGATTCAAAACGGATGACGCATAAACACGCCACGAGCAAGGCCGTAAATGTCTGTCAGCAGCGAGCAAGGCCGGAAATGCGTGGGTGTGCTTCCCGGTACTGGCGGCCTGAACCTGCTTCGGATAGAGTTTCGTTAAAAAATAATCCCGCGCGTCGGCTCGGTAATGTTAAAATAATCCCGGCGCGAACTGGTTAATGTCACCTGCAAATCGGAGAACCTCATTCCAATTTTAAAAACTTGGAAGAATAATTTTTTTTAAAAGTTCGAGAGACTTACCGATATGACACTGGGTTCCTTCATAACCGGCCACACAGTTGCACACGTAAAAGTTGATGTCGTCTCTGCATTGCGCACCGTTCTGACACGGATTAGACTCGCATTCATTGATGTCTGAAAAACACAAAGAGAAATGAGTATTACAGTTTGTACCTGCTACGAAAAAAGCCCTTTACACACAAGACAAATGTCGGGGTTGACGCAGGGTTGAATTATCAGGAATGGGTGGATGTTAAGGTGGGATACACCATTGGTAATTGCTTACAATATCAGAAATGGGTGGATGTAAAAGTGGGATACACCATTGGTAATTGCTTGAATTATCAGGAATGGGTGGATTTGGGGGGTTGTATTTTTATAGTAAATATCGTTTAATTGACCTGTCCGAAGTTTTACATTCGTGAATGCCAATAAAAAAAAGGAAAAAAACGACGTTCATTTTGTAACTGGCGTTCTTTCGGTGAATACAGTGAATAAGTGAATAGACACCGACAACAAACAGCTCAAGACCATCGCTGATTCAGGTTTTTTGTATTGGTCTGTGGCTTAAGTTTTGGCCATTGGTACAGGAAACAGCCACAGCCAAATAGGCCAAATAATTTGTTGCTATTGATAAAGTGCAGTAAATAGCCACAGCCATAGGCATAGCCATAGCCCATATATCTTCCTACCTGTTTGGCAGTTGACCCCACTGTAGCCTGAAGGGCACTGGCAGAAGTAGGCGTTGATGTCATTCCTACACAGTGCACCATTCTGACACGGTCCGCTGGTACACTCGTCAATATCTGTGCCAGACATGTCAACACAACATTTAAGACTTAAATACTAATAAGACTTAAACCCCTACAATGACGCAAGTTTTCTAGCCATGCATTGGTTAATTTCATGGAGCTGCTAAGCACAAAATTTGCTTAGCACAACAACAATTCTTGGTCAGTAAAAACAGTTTACCAGCCAAAACTCCATGTGCTTTTAGCAAAAACCTGTTTTTTCCAAGAAATAATTTTTTTCTAATTTTGTTGTTGTTCTTAGAAGCTCCATAATTCTTCCAAATAGGCACATGGGGAGACAATTTAGCATAATTTTTTAGGTAATAAGGAGACAGTGGCACTTAGGGAGACATTTCAGTGTCTTCCTAAGTGTCTAGCTACCCTAAAAAAAAATATTTGGGAGTTATTTCTGCCCTAGAAGGACAGATGTTGGTCTAAATAGCATAAATCTCGAAGATCTTAGAGAAAAGGGTCAGGGTAAACAAGTTAGGACTGTTTTAAGTTTGTGTACATCTTTATGGGATTGTCTCCCTAAGTGCCTATTTGGAGGTATATTAAAACTTATAGTTATGTTTTCTTCAAGACTACATCAATCTGTCACCACAAGATCAACACAAAGTCGGACTTTGAGAAGATTTTAAAAACAGTAACTTTCTAATTGTATGCAACATTTGGGGGTACCAAGTTCAGTAACGAAAAATATTGACTGTCAACTATTAAAATTGTACAAGTAAGATTCGAGGAAATGGCATTTGTAAATCCCACTGATGTATTATATTGAATAAACAGACGAGTAATATATATAGGATGAACATACATTTTTTAATATGTCTGACAAAACAAAAACAAATTGGGAAAGGTAGAACGGAAAAATATAGATCGTGAACACAAAAAAACAAACGACCTATCCTTTAAGTTTTAGATTTTCACAATCATACTGCAAAATGGCAGTTTCTGATTTTATCGTGAGAGGTGACAGGTCACATACGTCTATTTTTCAGAGATGCTATGTTCAAGGGCTACGAGTGCTTCTACTTTCCATGACCAGACACCGATACAAAAAATTAACGGGGGTAAAAAGAAAGAAGAAAAATGCTGACTTAGGAAGCTTACCTATCTCGCAGTTCACGCCGTTGTAACCAGAGTTGCAACTGCAGACGTAGGCATTAAGATCATTGCGACACATTCCGCCGTTACGGCAAGGGTTGCTGCCACACTCATTGACATCTGTCACGATAAGGCAAAGATAAAAACAAATCTAGTGGTATAATGCTGCGGTGCAATCCATTAAAGGGTCCTAGAAATGTGGTTTTTATTAGTTTAAATGAAAGATTATAACTAATTGAGTGATTTTCAGTTTATACAAGTTTTATTTTGGGGTAATTAATATGAGAAAAAAAATTATAAAGTGCTTTAGGGGACTGGCCCCGCCCCTAGAATGGTAGCTTATTAACATGTAAAATTTGCATAATTATGACAAATGTTCGGGAAGACTTTGACGTCGCGACCAGCGTGCCCGTGCATGCATGCATCATGTGCCACGCGTATCGATGCAAAATCATTCAGTCGATGGTCGACTCAAGTTATTGTCAAAGGAATTGTCAAGTGGAATATCTTTTTCAGATGTAGGACCTGGTGATACTGCGGATATATGCGCTCCCCGGCCCCGAACTGTCGTCTTCACTCGCCATGTCTGAACAAAATCTGCTGCGTGCGTACCCGCGTGCATACAATCTCGCATGTACATGTACATGTTCTTTTGGGGGGTTGCCGAATGTTCGTCACAAACAGCGCCACCATTTGTCAGTGTTTGAACATGTCACGAGGGGGCCAATTACATTTACGGTGATTAACCCCAATTAATGTCATTTTATACCATTTTATCACCCCTGGTCTTGTTACTTACACACCAAGGCACATTTTAAATTATTAAACAGCAATTCTCCTCGAAAGGTCTGCGTAGAACCTTTAAGTTTCTCGTGTTCAAGAGTCGTATAAAACCATTCTTATCGCCTGGTAACTCGTATTCACCAGTGGTGAAATGGAGGTGGGATTTCCCTGTCGTGTGCACGACTTGACAAATGAATGGATAACGCACGTGTGTTGGCTCACGTACTGGTTCATGCGGTTACGTCTTTACATACGCACACACACAACTGTGCGCGGATTGGTGATCTTATGAGTAACGTTAAGCCTGATTCATACTTAACCAGTTCGTGCCGGATGACGTATGTTTTTAAATGATTGAAGGACATTATCTCTCTGATATGTTTCATGTTCACCAAAGCAATCGTCAAGGACTCCGTTCTTCTTCCGATAGAACTCGGCTTAACACTCACAACTCAAGTTTATCTTATGGCAAACACGCCTTCTCACACTCTGCTGCTGAACTTTGGAACAGTCTCCCAATTAGTGTCCGTGACTCTACTTGTGTTGTTACATTTAAGAGTAAACTTAAGACTTATCTTTTTCCTAAATAGTAGATTTAAGTTTTGTTCTAGTTTGTTTAAATTTTTCCTTTCTTTTGTTATGTGCTTTGATCATGTTTTGGAAAAGCGCAGTATAAATGCCTGTTATTATTATTATTATTATATAAATATGGTGTTTTTTTCAATGATACAAAAAGTTAAAACATTAAACATTAAAAATTTACCACATTAAAAAAGTTTCTAAATTTTTTGGCAAAAGAAATATTTGAAATATATGAAACTGAGTTGGCTTCTGTCAAGCAATCTTTTTTTGACCATTCAAATAATAAAAAAAATGTAGTTTTCTGACGCTTCTCAGTTTAGCAGTTGTGTACAATGTCTATGAAGAACAAAAAAAAATTTTCTAAATTTTTTTTAATTGTTTCTCAGTCCCATTTTCATGTCTTTTCAACATTTTTGCACAGATTAACCTTCATTGAGAGGATATATAAGGGGAACAAAAAACAGTGTCAGGTTTCAACATTTTGTCCTAAATAATTTCTGCCCCCCAAAATCTTTAAAATAAGGAATTCTGACCTCGATTGCAGTTACTGCCTCTCCAACCAGGAACACAGTTACACCTGTAACCATTGACTTCATCAAAGCAGGTGCCACCATTAGAACAAGGACTGCTGGCACATTCATTGGTGTCTGGAAAAAACAACACAAGAAACAAACAATCAAACAAACGTAAAAAGCAAAGTCAAACGTGTGAATAAAACAAGTCAGATTCTGTTACAAAGACAAAATAGTTAATTTAAATTGTTGTAAAAACCAAAACACACAGATCGAGCATGTTTTCATTGTTTTCATCGATGTGGTTTAATATGCTCATGTGATTACACGGCTGTGGTAATATTTCCCCTCAAAGACAATAACAAACCTCACCCACCACCCCCAACCCCCTAAAAAAATAAGACTTCATTGTGGACTCTCTGTTTACAGCTTGATTTGGGTGGGGAATGGGTGGGGAATGGGTGGGGAATGGGTGGGGAATGGGTGGGGAATGGGTGGGGAATGGGTGGGGAATGGGTGGGGAATGGGTGGGGAATGGGTGGGGAATGGGTGGGGAATGGGTGGGGAATGGGTGGGGAATGGGTGGGGAATGGGTGGGGAATGGGTGGGGAATGGGTGGGGAATGGGTGGGGAATGGGAGGGAAATGGGTGGGGAATGGGTGGGGAATGGGTGGGGAATGGGTGGGGAATGGGTGGGGAATGGGTGGGGAATGGGTGGGGAATGGGTGGGGAATGGGTGGGGAATGGGTGGGGAATGGGTGGGGAATGGGTGGGGAATGGGTGGGGAATGGGTGGGGAATGGGTGGGGAATAGGTGGGGAATGGGTGGGGAATGGGTGGGGAATGGGTGGGGAATGGGTGGGGAATGGGTGGGAAATGGGTGGGGAATGGGTGGGGAATGGGTGGGAAATGGGTGGGGAATGGGTGGGGAATGGGTGGGGAATGGGTGGGGAATGGGTGGGGAATGGGTGGGGAATGGGTGGGGAATGGGTGGGGAATAGGTGGGGAATGGGTGGGGAATGGGTGGGGAATGGGTGGGGAATGGGTGGGGAATGGGTGGGGAATGGGTGGGGAATGGGTGGGGAATGGGTGGGGGAATGGGTGGGGAATGGGTGGGGGAATGGGTGGGGAGAAGTTGAGGGTGGGGAGAAGTTGAGGGTGGGAAGAAGTTGGGGGAGCCCTAACCCTAACTATAACGCTAACCAAAGCCGCACGACGATGTCGTAACCAACACTGCTTGAAAACGTCATATTAATTGTAGTAAAGCAGTGCCTTCAAAAAAATGCATTTCTTTAAACATGTTGAAGACTGTAACATACCACATATCCCCTCCTTCCACCCCTCCCCTCCCCCTCCCCCCCCCCCCCAACCCCTCAGACAACATATGACCCTGACTTACTGGTTTGGCAGTTGACTCCATTGTAACCCAAGGAGCAGATACACTCGTATGAGTTCACCCTGTCAACACAGAAACCACCATTCTGACAAGGACTGCTGAAACACTCATCAACATCTAAAAAAGGGGAAAAAGAATGTCAATAAGCTTAAACTTTAAAAAAATGAGAGAATAAATAAACGCGATGGGCCGCTTTGAAACATGTATGTTTATAACTTGCGAATGCTGTGTGAGGTTTAAGCCGATAAAAGGATAAATTGGACCAGGGTTCAAAGGAGTCCACAGTTTTACGCGACACCAACTGGTGTTTTTATCATTCATTGAAAAGTCATCCTGAGATATGTTTCAAAATCTAAACATTTCGAATCAAAGATACAAAATTTCCCATTTCACTTACAGTCAAGTAAGGTATTTACTTGTTCAGTAGTTTTGTTTTGGATGTTTGCAAATGGTGTATACTACCATTTACACCAATAGGTAATGCTCGGTTCAGACAGGCGTTCCACAGTCGCGTCGAACCAATTGAGTGAATCGAGTCCGACTGAAACGAATAAGGGCGACAAGGCGCGCCAGACGGCGAACGATCGACTGCTGGAGTTGTTAGAGCGACTCAGGAGCGACTTGATTTCAATTTAGTTCGGCGCGACTGTGGAACGCCTGTCTGAACCGAGCGTAAGCCATCGGCTTATTAAGAATCTTTACTGAAGTGGTTTACTAGTTATCAGAAGAAAAAATGTACCGTCATGCAGATATGACACCCATACTTCAGGAACTACATTGGCTTCCGGTTACAGTGCGGGTTGATTTTAAGATCTTTTGTATTATTTTTTACCTTTAACGCCATGGTGAGTCAGCGCCACAGTACCTTACTGAGTAAATATCAGTTCATGTTTCCAACATTCACACTAAAAGCTGTGATGGGGTTAAAGGGATCGTATACGTTTGGTAATTGGAACCCACTGTTTGTTTCAATCCTATATAGTTATAGATATATCATAAAACTAACCTGTAAAAAATCTCATTTCGAAAGGTGGTAGCGATTTTGAGATATTGCCGAAAATCTAGAGCGGTTATGTACACGCAGAAAAAATAATCTGCATTGGAATACACAATCTGAGAAACGTCACTGCAGTAACGTTTCTCAGATTCAATTTTTTTGGGATAAAAAGTGATATCTTTTTTCATAACCGCAGTACTTCGAAGTGAAAAGTTTCTAAAAATGCAATATACTATCCAAAGCTGCTGTACTTCTTACCAAGTAAGTTTTTATTGTCATTAATTTTGGGAGTAATTACCAAACGTATATGATCCCTTTAAGCTCGACCATCCCACGGTTCGTCCAAAGCCAAGCAAGGCATATGCTTTTGCCATCTATGCACCTATCATGTGGAACAGACTTCCTGCTTATTTAAGAAATATTAACTAAGTGGGAATTTTAAAATCGCAGCTCAAGACCTTTCTTTTTAAAAGGCATTATTTTAACTAAATACTACTTTTTAAAGGGATCGTATACGTTTGGTAATTACTCCCAAAATTAATGGCAATAAAAACTTACTTGGTAAGAAGTACAGCAGCTTTGGATAGTATAATGCATTTTTAGAAACTTTTCACTTCGAAGTACTGCGGTTATGGAAAAAGATATCACTTTTTATCCCAAAAAAATTGAATCTGAGAAGCGTTACTGCAGTGACGTTTCTCAGATTGTGTATTCCAATGCAGATTATTCTTCCTGAGTGGACATAACCGCTCCCGATTTTCGGCAATATCTCAAAATCGCTACCGCCTTTTAAAATGAAATCTTTACAGGTTATTTTTATAGTATATATCTATAACTATATAGGATTGAAACAAACAGTGGGTTCCAATTACCAAACGTATACGATCCCTTTAACTAATTGGTTTACTTTGTAATTTTTATATTCGGTAAAGCGTTTTCAGATTTTTATGTAAAACGCTATATTAAGAATAAATTATTATTATTATTATTATTATAACCCTCATTTTTTTTTCCCCGGATCATTTCCAGACACTTACCAATTTCACACCGACTTCCATCGTACCCAGGCAGACAGTTACACGTGTACCGGTTAACGCCATCCTGACAGCCCCCGCTATTAAGACAAGGATTGCTGGCACATTCATTCACATCTGACGTTGACAAAAACACGAAAAAAACACCAACAATTATTACACACAAAAATGAACAAGAAAATAATGGGAATGGGGGTGTGAATTCAAGTTTACGGGTAGTAACAACAAACTGTCACCAAATAATATATGTGACCCACTCTGCAAAAATGAGTATAATAAGGGAATAAATGTGTGTTCGAGAGGTTTTAATCACTCTGTTTAATACCGCTTGGAGTCTGGGTGCTGATAATTACCCGAGCCGAAGGCGAGGGTAATTATCAGCACCCAGACTCCAAGCGGTATTAAACAAAGTGATTAATACCGACCGAACACACATTTATTCCTATTCATAAATACCTTTTTTGTGAAATTCAGCCCCAAAAGCCCCGAAAATCCCGGAAAATTGTCGCAAGTAAATTTTGGTGTTTCGCCATTCTGTCCGTGTCAAATGACATGTTTCCGCCTCTGTTTCTCTCTACACAATACATGCAATAAAGCGTATTTACTGTGAACCAGACTATTACTGCCATTGGCAACCTCGTTCCCAAGGTGTCGAGCTGTACGCGCCCAACACTACCCGCTCTTATTTTGGTAGACGAGGTACGGTTCAAGGTTGGAAATAAAGTGAGCCGGCCCTGGGGACGGAATGTTGTTTCCAGCTATGTTTAAACACTTCCAGCCATGTCTTTATCGTCCGTTTAATACCGGCCACGTGACGGGCTCTCGACCAATAGGAATGCCTAAACTGTCCCAGGTATTTATGAATGTCGCATAATACATTTTCACGTAATGGACTGCTTTGTTTCAGAGGTAATTTTTCTTTCAACAAATAATTTTTTGGCTTTAAGGAATTTTGGTTTCTCCGACACCTTTTTTTTCGGAACTGATCGTTTGAAAAGGTTGTTTTGAGCCCTAAAGTAGATTTAATCAAGGTTTTTGTCATCCTCTAACCATAGCATCTAATGTAGCATTAAAATTATAAATCTTCATTTCTGTTCAAAGACATTTTTAAGATAACTGAAAAAAAGCAAATTTCAAACAATCGTAACAGACCAATGCATTACACTACAGAGTTGTGCCATATATCAAATGAAAGCTTATTTCCTGCTCTTTTTGACCAACTGTAAAACCTAAAAAATTATTTTTAACACATTAGACTCATTATTGCAGAGCGGGTCACATATAGGTACCTGTTAAAGAAACCCTACCCCGAGTGCTAAAATAATAATACTGGGTTGCTGAATTGCAAAGGACGCGGCTACAACGTGGTCGAGTCGATGGCACGTAAAGACGCCCCTCTGTCAGCAAGCTACATCGACTCATATCTGACCACGGAGCACAGCCAAAGAACGTAAATGTTGATGTTTTTGGCAACAACTCTTACTCCCATTTGTGACCTGTTCCAACAAAACCAGGACAAAGTCCAATTTTTTGTTTATTACATACAATGCACTCGTGAAGTCATTTCAGGGTGGATTTTACTATTTTGAGGTTTTGAGGTTTTTCTTTATCACAAACTATTAGTCTACAATCTCCCCAAATTTTAACATAATCCGTCACCCAGAAGTAGGTTTTTTTTGGGTGAAACAATTGTGTATAGAAATAATACGCTTTTTTGAATTTCAAAGCTGTTTATTTCATAATTAGGTTGTCAGGGTTTTATCACTAAATCCTTCGACTAGAAAAGATAGGGTAAGGGTACATATGTAAATGATACATCGTTTTAAAGCTTAGAACCTAGAGAATTTGAAAAAAGCAAAATCTAAAAAAACATAAATTTTCAACTTTGTCCGGGTTTCGTTGGAGCAGGTCACATAATGGTCCGAGCCAGAAATTGAACCCAGGCCACATTGGTGAGAGACGAGTACTTTAACACATGCCACTTAAGCCACCCAAACAAACAAATATGCATTGCTATTAAATAACATGGAAAACTGAGTTTGGCTTGGTTTTTAGTTACAGAGGTGCCATATTTTGGGAATGTTGGCCGCAGTGACTACCTCGAATGGGAAAGCTTACCAATCTGGCAGAAATCTCCGTTGAAACCCGCACGACAGATACAGCGATAAAGATTAACCAGGTCCAAGCATTCCGCCTGGTTCTGACAAGGGGTGCTGCCACACTCGTCGATATCTGTCAAACAGAGACAAAAATAAGAGAAGAAAAAAAATAAAGGGAAAGAAACAAAATAAGGGAAACCAAAAAAACAATATCAACATTTGAAGGGGTATGCTAAAGTTAAAGGTAGGTTTAACCATTTGCAGATATCGAAAATATGTACTACCGAATTATTAAGAAATATCTTACTTATTTTAAAGTAAATAATGAATCTAGGCATCCAACAAAATGATTGTGCTAGATATCCTGTAATTATACTAACAAATTGAATTGTACGAAAACAAAATTCGCGATCGCCGGACGGCAATCTCTTCACAGCACGAATAGGGTTGGGATGGTTAACTAGTCCACATCAGCAAGGCATTAACCAGTTCGATTAAAAATAATCCCGCCCCTTGGCTCGATGATGTTAAAATAATCCCGGCGCGAACTGGTAAATAATGCCTCTACCCATATTATGTGTGCAGGTGCCATAGCCCGGAGTTGGGTTCGAACCCACAACCTGCGGAATTACCCTGCAGACGACGAATGCAATGTTTGCCGGACCACGGGCCTACGGCACTTTTTAATTACTAAATGAGCTCTGAAAACAAAAATTGTTGATCAATTTCAGTCGATCCTTGGAAAGCGACGCCCATTTGGGACAGAAGTTACAAAACAAACTCACCATTCTCGCAGTTCACGCCTTGGAAACCGGGCCGACAGGTACAGCTGTAGGAATTGACGTCGTCGTTACACGCGGCTCCGTTCTGACAAGGATTGCTACCGCATTCGTTTACATCTGTAAACAAAAACAACAACAACAACATTTAATCCATTAATAATTATTCAAAAAAAAGTGTATTAAGTCGCGCTGTGGATTATCCTGTAACGGCCCGCTCAATGTTGAGAGGGTGAACATTTTTTGTTAAAATTTACTTTTTCACTTTTTGTCATGAATAATATATCTACAATTCTACAATTTCAGGTTTCATTCACATAAATGTTGATTTTGATGAATAAAGTGGACAAAATGACCAATTTTGTGTGCATAGTTCTGTTGTACTACAACAGAGCCGGCTATATCAAAGCCTGTTTTCTCACTTGTGTATTTTAGACTCAAAGGAAGTAATCAATATGCAAACATGTCATATCTCTAGACCGGGAGGGTTCATGGAGCTCTATTATACATCAAATGAAAGCTGATGTTATAGGCTTTCCAACCATGTATAATATTAATTCTATGTTAGCAACATATTACCCTTTTTTGTGGAGTGGGTCACAATTAGTTCTTTCACCAAGAGATTTAAATGTGGGACATTGAAATGTTTTTTTTTTTCAGGACATTAATTTGCCTGTTTGCAGAAAATAATAATAATAATAATATAACACTGACGTCCCGAAGCCTTTTACACCGATTAATACAATTATTGAAACGATTGAAGTAACAAAAAATGATTTAAAATTAGAAAGTCTTTAACAAAAATTTAAAGTTCAGTTCAGTGGACGCGGTCCTGATGTCCAGAAAAGCATGAAAGAGAGTACAATATGTGACCCACTCTGCAAAAATAAGTCTGATGTGTTAAAAATGTTTTTTTCAATTGAACAGTTGTTCAGGAAAAGCAGGCAAAAAACTTTCATTTGATATATGGCACAACGCTGTAGTGTAATGCATTGGTCTTTTACAATTTTTGAAAATTTGCTTTTTCTCAGTTATATTCAAAATGTCTTTGAGAGAAACGAAGATTTACAATTGTAGTGCTTCATCAGATGCTATGGTAAGAGAATGACAAAACCTGTATTAAATTTAATTTAGGGATCAAACCAATCTTTTCAATCGATAGGATCTGAAAATATATGTGTTGGAGAAACCAAAATGCCTTAAAACTAAAATATTATTTGTTAAAAAAAAATCACTTCTGAGACAATAAACAGCCATTTACGTAAAAATGTATTTTCCGACATCAGACTCGTTTTTGCAGAGCGGGTCACATATTTCTTGAGTGTTTATATACGTCCTCCGGTGCGAACTGGTTAAGAAGCCCCATTACATAAATTACAGGGGCTTCACGTTTTGTAATGGTCGAGTTTTTTTTCTACAGACAAATGTGACCTGTCATCACAAAATGAGCGTAAAGTCGCAACGGAGTGATTTCCCAGTACGGCCAGTCAAAGTCAAAATTTGAAGGGGTGGTCGATTTTGAGATTATATGTTTTTTGAAAAGACTAAATCCCCAACAATCAATTCCCAATTTTTCAGGCCGATCAGATACAAAAAATAAGTTTTTGCGCCATTTTTGATTATGCCTTTCTTTGCGCGTTCACACAATTTCTCGCAAGAAATGCCCGTTTTCCCATAATCTCTGTATTAAGACTCCAGACTAAAAAATAAAAATAAATATTGAGTATCAAACCTCCAAGTGTTATATACCATTGGAAAGCTCTGTTTTCACAGAATTTAAAAATACCCATATCTCAATTTTGTATTTTGCCGACTTTACTCTCATTTTGTGATGACAGGTCACATATACTTACTGATGCCGCAGCGGGACCCTAAGTACCCAGCCAGGCAGCTGCAGCTATATTCATTGACGCCGTCCACACAGTTGCCTCCGTTCTGACAAGGATTGCCAGCACAGTCGTTGGTATCTGTGGAAAAATCGTGCAGGCAACAAAAATAAAAATATGTGCATTCCCTTTATATTTTGTGAGCAGAAGAGTTATTTTTTTACAATGTATAATAAGCTATCTGTAATAAAAAATTTAAAAATGTAATCAATTGTACTTTTTTTAATGAAAAGTGATCCTCGGATCGCTAGTATCGCCTTTTCCAATGGTGATGTCTATGTTTAGCGTTCTTAATAACAAAAAAATTTTGTGCATTTTTAAACAACCTATTATGACCCCTAAATGAGTTTTGACCCATTATTCCGAAAGAGTCGTAATAAACTCCCAACCAAGAATCACTGAATCCATAAAAAAAAAAAAATTGGCAATTATGTAGATAAAGAAACATTGGAGCATATTTGAACAATGACCTTTAATGACCCCTATATGATCTTTGACCTCAGTAATCCGATGAAGAATTGTGTCACCCCACCCAAGGGTCACTGCATCCAAGTTTCATCAAAATCCATGAAAGCATGTAGAAGTTATACACTTTTTTCAAAAAACTTAACTTAAAGCTTTTACATACATAATACGAGGCTGCGGTCATTCGGTCCTACAAAATGTAGGACTTTTAAGTGTCTCCTAAAAATGTTGTTAGGCCACACAAAAAAAGGTAAAAAAAAGGAAGAAATACTGGCCCCAAAAGCCGCTTTGATTCTTAAAATCTACTATTAAAACAAAAGTCACTTTTCCTCCCCGCCAGCCTTGATCTCACGAACCCACCTCGCAAGGAGGATCCGTTAAAACAAGACCCAGAGCAGCTATTGATGCATCAGATCAATCAATCACAATCCATATCTGGGCCAAAAATAAAAACGGCCTAAAAAGAACAGGGCGGGGCAGTCCTATAAACTCACTGATTTCACACTGGATGCCTTCGTAGCCAGTGAAGCAGGCGCAATCATAGAGATTGACGCCGTCGATGCAGAAACCGTTCGTGCATGGACTGCTGTCACACTCGTTGATGTCTGTACACAAACAAAAACAATAAACAAGGATGGTTCTCAAATCACCTACGGTACTTTCAAGATTACTCTATTTTACAACACCGATCTCAAATGACCTTTGACCTCAGTATGTGACCGTTAGCTATGTACATGAATTGTTTCCATATATTGCATCTTTGACCAGTTTACTTGCAATTGAATTTCAAGTTTTTCAAATAAAAACCAATTTTACAATTCCAGCCTCTTTTACAGCTTGACCTTTGACACAACCATAAAGGTTACAGTGACCCAAGTTTGATTGCAATTGGACTCAAGTTTGTATGCAAGATTTTCGAAACTTAAAATAACACATACCGGTACATACAGACAACGTACGGATGGAAAGATGGACTACGCACACAAATAGTGATTACACAGTCTCTTTTTTAAACTTCGCTCATGCGAGGCAAAATAAGACCAGACATTTCGTCAACAATGTATCAATGGGAAAGTTTGGCAATGGGAAAGTCTGGTTGATATTGGCCTAACATATTCATGTAGGCCTATACACTCAAAACTTAGGGGGCACAAAAATAGGAGGGACTGGGTAGGTGGAGTTAGGGGGTTTGTTTTAATGACGTTACTTACTAATTTGACAACGGACGCCATTGAAACCAGACGCACAGGGAGTACATAAGTAGCCATTGACATTATCGGTACACTGGGCACCGTTGAGACAAGGCTGGCTGGCGCATTCATCGATATCTGGGCATTAAGAAAGAAAGAATGATATGCATGCGTGGATTACTTTAAAAGTATATGCCTTTAATCGATCAAGTCAAACCAACAGTATGGTCCTGGTAACTATGAGCTCCGTGCGCCAACAAAGGTCTAAGTAAACAATGTTGTGACGGACGTTCGACGACTTGTGGGGAAGTGTGTCAGACTCAAATGAACTACATCAAGACAGAACCTGCCCCGCCCTCACGTACGACGATGAGCACAGCTGATGGAAATCTGTTCTCGAGCGTAATACCTGAATCTACAACAGTACATTGCAATTGAAACATTTAATACCTGAAAGTGAGAAGTTCTGTTCACACTTTCTCTTTCTAGGAAATTAATTTTCATTTCACAAAAGTGTGAAAACTGTTCACATGCACCTTTACACAAAAGTGGGGAAAAGGGAATGTAAATGGGGGGAAAAGGAATGTAAATGGGCGAAAAAGGAATGTAAATGGGGGGAAAAGGAATGTAAATGGGAAAAAGGAAATGTGAATAGGGAAAAGGGATTATGAAATAGAAAAAAGGGATTATGAAATAGAAAAAAGGGAATATGAATGAAAAAAACGGAAATGTAAATGGAGAAAAAGGGGATGTAAATGGAGAAAAAGGGAATGTGAATAGGAAAAAAGAGAATATGAATGGAAAAGGGGAATATGAAAGGAAAAGGGAACATGAAAGGAAAAGGGAACATAAAAGGAAAGAAGGAATACGAATGGAAAATTGAGAATAAGAATGGAAAAAATGGATTATAAAAGAAAAAATGGAAATGTGAATGCAAAAAATGGGAATGTGAATGCAAAAAAGGGAATGTGAATGGGAAAGAAGAAACGTGAATGGGGAAAAGAGAACGCGAGTGGAAAATGAAAATCTTTCCACAAATTCCCTGTCCCATTTACAGTGTTAGCGTTCAATAGACCAATTGCACCCTCTAAGTCACGTGACCTATAGTGGGTATCAAACATCAACAAACATGGCGTCCTCCATAGCAAAGTGCCGCTGTTGCAAAGTACATGATGATTGTTGCATTTGTTTCTTCGATCGAGGCTTTTCTTTCTCGAAATTGCTAGTGCTAGTGCCGGTCCCAACGTTTCGTGCCAGTACCACATCGTGAACATAACGTTCCTTGTAGAATTTCAAAGACTTACTGAAACTGTCCTTACTGGCTTTATTCAGCCATTCCGGTGAGGTCTCTGGTACAAACTCCGGAATATTCTTCAAAATTTCGAGAAAGAAAAGCCTCAATCGAATAAACAAATGCAACAATCATCATGTACGTACTTTGCTACAGCGGCACTTTGCTATGGAGGACGCCATGTTTGTTGACGTTTGATACCCACTATAGGTCACATTACTTAGAGGGCACAATCGGTCTATTGCAATTAGCTGTACTCACTGATTTCGCAGTTGACGCCATCCCAGCCAGCGCTGCAGGCGCAGATGTACCTGTTGACCTCGTTTGAGCACTGGCCATTCAGGCAAGGGCCGCTGGCGCACTCGTCAATGTCTGGAATATAGCAAAGGGAAGAAAACAAGAGACGATTATAATAGGATCACCAGTGCAAATGCCGTTAATCACCCGTTGTCGACTGAAAATCCCAGAGACCTGCCGAATCAAATTCTATCTGCAGATTTGACCTAAACACATGAAAAGTATATAATTTTAAATAGTTTTTGATTTGTTTTGGAAAGACTGCCGACTCCAGTAAACGGAACATTTAATCAATCAAGTTTGCTAACCAAATTGCTCCTACAGGGCAGAATTTTGAGGGGAAAAAAATTGCTGTCTACATTTCATAAAAAATTACATGGGGATAAAGTACATGCTATTAATTGTGAAAATTTCACACATTTGCACCAATTTTAACGGTAGTATACACCATTTGCAAACATCAAAAAACAAAACTACTTAATTATTGTGAAATACCTTACTTGACTGTAAGTGAATAACAGTCTCAAGCATCCTGTGAAATCACGGCACCTGGTTCTCAAGCAAAATGGAATTTTGTATGCTAAAGTGTAATTTTATATTGTATCAAAACAAATTTCCCGATCGCCGGACAGCGATCACGAAAAAACAAAAAAACAACATAAGAACCGCTGCCTGACGAGGTTTGTAGAGGTCAGTTAAACGATATTTACTATAAAATACAACCCCTCAAATCCATCCATTCACAATAATTCACGTAATTACCAATGATGTATCCTACCTTTAAAATGTAAAAAAAAACAAAAAAAAAACCACAACGACAATAACCACAATAACAGATAAGAGAATGCTGAATCCCAACTGGCAAAATGGAGGTCGAGGTGGTCGGGAACTTGTATCTGTGCTGGACCGGTCCATTAAATATGCTGCAGAAAACAAAATACTGCAATGCCTCTTCCGAGAAATCCTTTTTAAACTTCAGACTTCATTAAAAAAACAAAAACACACACTTACACATGCATTAGTGAAAACGGTTAAACATGTTTGTTTAGTAAAAGTTTGTACACAGGACAAACAGAACAAGACTTTCACAGCGAGAAAACTGTTCTTGTGACAGTGACAAACCCCCAAAAACAAGGTGGTTCGATCTTTTTGCCAGCTTTTGCGTTTACCCCAGATAAACCTCAGAATGTGACCTTTAATATCACCCTCACATGCAGGTTTCAGTAATTGCATCTGTGACCCAAGTTAAATTGCAATTGAACTTCACGTTATCAAATGTGACCAATTTTACAATTGCAGCCTCTTTTGCAACTTGACTTCAAATGACCCTTGACCTTAATACTTGACATTTGACACTACCATCATATGAAGGTTAATACAATATTGCATCCATGACATGAAATTGGACTTCGACTTTGCATATAAGACTAATTTTTCAAAACGGCGCACTCAGGTTGGTAAACACTGCCAATCGTGGACGGGCATTGTCCGACTGTCTTCGCCTTTTTTGTTTGTACGGATGACCTCCATAGGATTTGTACACGATTTGGAATCGTGGACGTTTTGTCAATCGTGAACGTACCCAATTCTTTTGTCTGACGACCACGATTGGCGGTCAATACATACGCATGCATACGGGCGGGCGGACTGTGCAGATGACATACAGAAATAGTGAGTGCATAGTCTCTTTCGAAACTGCGCTCATCAGACAATTAAGACAAAAACGAAGCAGTTCAAAATATAATGGGTTGTGAAATTTCACAATGGATCATACGGTATGCTGCGTTCCAATCTCGTCGTTTTTATCGTGTTCACCGTGAATTTCTCCATGTTCACAAGTGGTTTGCATTCCAAACGCTACTCACCAAGACGCACGCGCACAGTCGAGTTAGTCGTGCGGTAGGGACATTCCTTATCGCGCAAGAACTCGTATGTGAACCAACACACATGCGAGAGTATTTCATTCGTTTATGAAGTCGTGAACATGGAGAAACAAATTCCACCTCGAGTTCACCACTGGTGAACACGAGTTACCAGGCGATTAGAACGCCATTATACGACTCGTGAACTCGTGAACACGATAAACACGACGCGATTGGAACGCAGCAATAGTACATAGTACAGCCCATAAACAAGACCATTTACAGATGGTGTTAGTTGATGTTAGTGTGCAGAACACCAACAAAAAGTATATGTGCAGTCGTGATCAGAAAGTGAGAGACGGAAAAAGAGGGATTTTAGAGAGAAATATAGTTGGAGGAGGTAGGGGAAGGAAAGATTTATAGAGCAGGTAAGAAGGGAATTCTAGTGTAATTTAAGTCTAAGCCTAGTTTTCAGATTAAAATAGAAAAAAAAACTAATTCTATTCTAAAATAATAAGTTTGTAAACAATGTTGTATATACTGATAATTACTTTCTATTATAAGAAAATGTTTGCAGGAAAATGCGGATTGACTTTAATTTTTTGATACCGAGTGCAAAATCTGATTAACTTTGGCAAATTTGGAATGTAAAATATTACTATCCAAATAATTTACCCTAATAAATACCTACATAAATATTCAAAATTAAGAAATCAGATAAAATTCTTCCGGAGTTTTTTTCTATAAGAATGTTCTTTAATTTTGTGGAATACTGAGCTTTTATTTCAAAACTATGATGAGTTTTTTTGGGGGTGGTATGCTAAACGTTATAAAATAACTACTTATCCTACATGTAGATAGTTTTATAATACGTATTTTATAGTTTAATGACTTACGGTTGAATCTCTGAAGCTTGGGCAAGACTTACTTTGGTTCCAGTAAACTTACGGATGTCTGGTGAGTCTTGAAATATTCAGCCAATCTCAGACAAACTAAACAAAGGGAAAGGAACCCTTTCTCCCGATTCTGTGCTCAAAATACACAACTTTTGAAGAAAAAAAAACAACAACAAAAAAACAGAGAAACAGCAAAGACAAATAACAATGATGGCTGAAAACTTCAAATAGGAAGTTTTTTTCATTTAAAAAATGTTTTGATGTATATTACTTAAACTAAAAATGCACCAAAAGGTATCATGGAATTATAAATTGGAATACTTAAATATATAATGCTTGCACATATTTATGCTAGGAAACAATAAACAAAACCAGCTCTGTGAAAATAATTACACAAAAATATAAAATTGTTTAATTTAACACTAACCCTCCCAAATCCTCCAAAATCAATATGATTTTGCACAAACCCTAGGGAGTAAGGGTTAATTAATCATCAAATAATTTTTCAAATGTTTGTGTGGCATTTCAAATGACAATGCAGAATCATGAAGATAATGATTTTTTTTCAGTCAGAGTTATCTTTTAATTTTTTTTTTACAGAAAACCTTGTTCACAAAGTTCACATTTTGAAATCACAAAAACCAACAGAACTTTATCCACTAACAGACATAGATTATTACCTGTGCCTTGTTCACATAGTAGGTCCACACTTTAAATTTAAACTCTTTTGATAATTTCTGCTTTTACCCGCAAAACAAGGATAAATTCAATACTATAATTGCAAA
The DNA here is from genome assembly GCA_037893245.1 of Crossaster papposus. Taxonomy (NCBI): domain Eukaryota; kingdom Metazoa; phylum Echinodermata; class Asteroidea; order Velatida; family Solasteridae; genus Crossaster; species Crossaster papposus. Next base: position 367,078 of record JBAIAA010000153.1, read on the forward strand.
TTGTTTTGCAAGTTTGGAAGATTTAAACAAATCCCTGAATTACAAACAATATCAATATGTCATTAGGGCAGGAACTGGGGTGGGGAGTTTCCAAGGGAATGAGAAAAGGAATTTTTGAAAAGAGGAAAGAGATTTGAAGAAAATGAATGGAAAATTAGAATTTGTTTAAAATATTAGCAACAAACAATTACAATGAAGCACGGAAACGTTTGGGCCATTCTACAAAACGGTGGTCCAATTTGACCCTTACTGAACTCAACCCACCCAGATCCAACTGCCTACAGGTTTTGTTGGAATCTGTTAGGATGGGTACATGGACCCTTAAACGGATTGACCTTCACACTGGGTTTGGACTGGTATTGGTATTGGACTTTGGTTTCTAGTGAATATCACTAGGGGGTAAGGGTTAATGCAGTCGACCTCTAAGGGTGTTTGGGAACAGCAAACTAAAATAAAAATTACAAAGTTACCATGGTAACATGGACGAGGAAAAAATTCACATTTTTGGACCAAGGTTTATAGAATGAACCATGAGGAACAAAAAAAACACACACAAAAAACAAAACAAAAACAAAAAAACAATTGTCAAAATGAAAATAAAATATTAAAAGTCAACATTTTCAACAAAATATTTCGGCTGCTTCTGTTTGGGAATAAAACAAATTAAATTGTTAAAGTAGTGAATTAGTGAATTACAGGGCACCCAAGTAAAACAAAGTCAAATGTTCTACCCTCCCCACAATTTTAATCAGTACTTGACATTCAAATAAGTTTTGTCCCTGAAAACTTGTCTGCACTGAAGAATCTTCAAATTTCCCTTTAAAATCTCATTTCAAATTATTCTTTCAAATCATTCTTTCAAATCATTCTTTCAAATCTTTACCCCCCCAAAAAAACCAAAACACTTTTTGTTTGTGGATTCAATGACAAAACGTCCTCAAGTCTTCTGCCAAATTTAGTTGTCGTTTTAGTCTTACAATTAAATTTCTCAAGAAGCTGAAAAACAAAAGGCTTACTGATTTCGCAGTTAATTCCCTGGAATCCCGGCTGGCACTGACAGGCGTATCCATTGGTGGCGTCGTTACACTGTCCTCCGTTGCGACACGGGCTACTGGCACACTCGTTGGTGTCTGAAACGTGGAGAAATAAAAAGGTGGAATATACCTTCTGCAGCTATCCACAAAAGTAACCAACCAAAATCAGGGGCGAGATTGGACAAAAATGATCAATTCACACAAAAAATCCAACAAAAAATCCCCGAGGACCCCAGAACAACATATAGTTTCTATCTGTCTCAAGGCACTTCCCTAACCAGTTCTCGCCGTGATTATTTTAACATCACCGAGTAGACGCGCGGGATTAATTTTAACGAAACTAGATCCGAATCGGGTTCAGGCGGATAGTGCCGGGAAGCACACCCACGCATTTCCGGCCTTGCTCGCTGCTGACAGAAATTTCCAGCCTTGCTCATGGTGGCGTGTTTATGCGTCACCCGTTTGGAATCTGGGGAAACTTTGCGTTTATATATGTCATCCGGCGCGAACTGGTTAAACTGACAATTGTGCAGTTTCTACGACTCTCTTGTTAAATGTAAGCAGTCTAACAATTCTGCAGTTGAGTTTCTAAGACTCACCGATGCGACACAAGAGACCCTCGTACCCGGCTGCACATGCGCATGTGAAAAAGTTGATCTGGTTGTTGCACTGCGCTCCGTTTTGACATGGACTGCTGCTGCATTCATCGATATCTATTGAATCAAATCAAATCAAATATGAGAATCGATCTTCACCAGAACATCAAAGGCCAGGCTAAACTAGACCTAACCCAGCCCAACCCAGCCCAACCCAGCCCAAATCCAAGCCCACCCAACCTAAGCCCACCCAACCCAAGCCCACCCAACCTAAGCCCACCCAACCCAAGCCCACCCAACCCAAGCCCAAGCGACCCAAGCCCACCCAACCCAACCCAACCCAGCCCAGCCCCAAGCCCACCCAACCCAGCCCAGCCCCAAGCCCAGCCCCAAGCCCACCCAACCCAACCCAGCCCAGCCCCAAGCCCAGCCCCAAGCCCACCCAACTCAACCCAACCCAGCCCAGCCCCAAGCCCAAGCTAATTCACTTGTACCACTTCACACCAATTAATAAAAATGTGACCCAGCACATCAAAATAGTCGGGCAACTAATATTTGAGATATGTACATAGTACATTTCTCAACTAACTATTTTGAAAATAGAATTACCGATTTCACAGTTGTCACCGTTATACCCAGGTGGACACTGACACCTGTAGAAATTGACCCGATTGCTGCAAAAGCCTCCGTTACTACACGGTGAGCTTGAACACTCATTAATATCTGGGTAAAAATGCAAAACAAAATAATAATAATAATATACAAAAACACACAATGCGTTGATAAAAGCTTGTCCTTAGAATTAGTTAGTCTTTGCTCGCATGATCGGTCCGGGAGGTAAGCTAACTCTGGACTCTGTGCTTTTGTGTTTCTTCAGCCAACCATGATGTGCATCATGCTGTATGTTGCCCTATATACATGTACCGTAATTTCCTGCGGTAAAGACGCGGCTTATCTGACTTTCTAGACCACAAAAACATCGCCGCGCCTTATCTTTCAGTGCGCCGTATATGATGTCGCTTGAGTTCAAAGTGATGGTCTTTGTGTGAAGAATTCTTTGAACGCCGCAATCTTACTCAATAATGCGGTCAACCAATTAGCCCAACTCTCCAGACATTGTGACCGTGTTTCCATTAACAATGCCGCGATGTGTTGATCCCCCTACGACCGTACATGTACTGTATGTGATTTAGCACTCGGCAGCGTGCGTAGTCTTGTTTGCAAGACGTTTTTCGCGATGCGGGGCGCCCTCTAACGTACGCCGTAGACCACGCGCGAATTACCGCATCGGCGGCCTACGCGCGCTGCATATACCGCGATTAAGATCGTCTTGCAAACAAGACTACAGCGTGCGCTGCATGACGCGTACAACAGCGATAAAAAGCTGGCCCGTACTATGTGGCCTTTTTCTAAACGTTTTTTCGTCTACGTTCCGGCTTCATGCAATTCACCATCCGAACTACACAGCGCGGAGCATTCACAACGACTGGAAAAAAGATTAGGGGGTGTCGCAATTAGGGATACCATGCACGCGATCGCTGCATGTGATGTACATGTACATGTGCATGCAGTTTATACTGCAGTCACGGTGATACATGATATGTATCGGAAAACCTTGTGCGATATTGTGACTACTGGTTTGAAGTTTTCATACATTGTTTGCGTGCCAGATAAACTCAAGTACTCAGCAAATTCTTGCTTGGAATAGTGGGATCCTTCTAAGGCAACAAAATGACCCCTTTGTGGCGATGTACCTACACCGGGTGGCGCCTGGTGTTCTTCTGGGTGCGTTCAAGCATGCGCCTTATTCGGCAGTGCGCTTTATCTGTTGACGTTTGAAACAAATTTGGGTGATTTTAGGGACCTGCGCCTTAACCGCCGTGCGGCTTTACCGCAGGAAATTACGGTATGTTTGTTTCTTGTACACAACCATGTCTCTGAAAAAGATATTGTTAAAATCGAAATATTAGGATCTCTTATAACTTATTTGATTTGTATATTTCAGGTCATTCCAGCCAGTAAGCAGTTTGCAGCAGTTTTAATCTTACCTTAATATGAACAGTTGTGCATTAATTAATGACTGTGAAATACGGACTCGTTTGTGGTATTTCGCATGACTTCTGAGTTTTCAACCATTAAAATTGCTAGCGACCAGATTTTAATAGAAATGTGTAAACGTACCAATCTCGCAATTATTCCCTTCATATCCAGGAGTGCAGAGGCATGAATACCCATTGATGAGATCGGTACACGTGGAACGAAACCTACACGGACTGCCGGCACACTCATCAATATCTAGACAGGAGGAAAATGAAGATTTCAAATAAATCGTTTATAAACATGACTGATTTTGTGAATAAAAGCCTTTTACTCAAAATTATTATAACTTCTGTTATTTCTTCAATCTTTACGCAATCAAAATGCAGTTTTTTTTTACATCATGAATATTAATCACGACTTTTTGTATGATGAGGCCAGGGAAAGGGGCGAGGGAAAAAGGGCGAGGGAAAAGGGGCGAGGGAAAAGGGGCGAGGGAAAAGGGGCGAGGGAAAAGGGGCGAGGGAAAAGGGGCGAGGGAAAAGGGGCGAGGGAAAAGGGGCGAGGGAAAAGGGGCGAGGGAAAAGGGGCGAGGGAAAAGGGACGAGGGAAAAGGGGCGAGGGAAAAGGGGCGAGGGAAAAGGGGCGAGGGGTAAGAGGAAAGGGTGAAGGAAAGGGAGTGGGGAAAAGGGAGTGGGGAAAAGGGAGTGGGGAAAAGGGAGTGGGGAAAAGGGGTGGGGAAAAGGGGTGGGGAAAAGGGGTGGGGAAAAGGGGTGGGGAAAAGGGGTGGGGAAAAGGGGTGGGGAAAGGGGTGGGGAAAGGGGTGGGGAAAGGGGTGGGGAAAAGGGGTGGGGAAAAAAGAGTGGGGGGAAAAAGTGGGGGGAAAAAGTGGGGGAGTACTCACTGGTTTCACAATGTGTCCCTGCATACCCAGCCAAACAGCTGCAAGTATAGCCGTTGTCCCCGTCGTTACATACACCGCTGTTCTGACAGGGAAAGCTGTTGCATTCATTGTTATCTGCAAACAGACAAAACAATGTCATGATACACTGTATACACCGTACCTAATAATGTCCAAGCTTAGGAGAAACAAAATAGCAAAACTACTCGGGTGGGATTCGAACACACGACCTTCTACCTAATGTGGACGTCTCATCACTAGACCACTGAGCTTGTGCTGGGGCCAATTTCAAGGAAGTCTGGCAATTTCAAACACTGCCATTTAATCACCAATGCTAAGAACAATCTTAGGAAGAGTATTAAACTCATCCTCACTTGCAATGGATTTCAAGCACGTTAGGACGAGTTAGTTTTTTTCTTCAATTTTCTAATAGAGATTTTTCATAATCACCAACTTACTGATTTCACAGTTGATGCCCGAGAACCCGGAGAAGCAGACACAGTCGTAGCTGTTGATTCCGTCATTACAGTTGCCGTTGACGCAAGGACCGGTAGCACACTCGTCCACATCTGAAAAAGGGGGAAAAAGTATTCTCCATTCTTGATGTAAACTTAATTGAATTCGCAGTCACATCTTGTAAAAACGTGGCAATTTAGAATAAGGAGAGTACGAGAAATTGTAAACGCCGAGCGATAACAGGCCCCCATTCTGTCTAAAATAAGAGTGGAAACATTCCACACCCACATTTTAATGATAATACATACACACCGCACTACATGCTCTGTACAATTGGGTCAGGCAATTGTCAATACTACATAATATGCAATATTACTCGCAGCTGGGATGCTGAATCGCGAAGGACGCGGCTATAACGTAGTCGAGCCGCTGGCACGTTAAGGCGCCTATGGCAGCCGGCCGCATCGACTCATATATGGCTACGGAGCACAGCCTGAGATCGAAAGTGTTTGTTTTTTTCCAGAGGGGGAACACCAGAGGACCCGCAGAAAAACCCTCGTGGTGCAGGAGAGGACCAACGCACAACTCTACTCACATATGGTACGGGCCGGGAATCGAACCCGGGCCACATTGGTGAGAAGCGAGCACTTTAAGCACAGGCCACCCATTGCACCTAAATTGGTCTTATAAAAACCCAAAAAAATGTGGAAGACAAAACTTACTTATTTCACATCGTGTTCCCATGAAGCCTGGTAAACATGCGCAGGTGTAAGCGTTAATGCCGTCAACGCAATTACCGTTATTGAAACAAGGTCGAGTCAAACAGTCATCGATATCTGGCAGAGAAAATAAAACATCAAAAGTTTATCTAAATCGGGCAATTTTTCTGGTAGTGGTGGTATGTAAAACTGAATTTGTCAATATATTCGATTTTAATTCCACTGTTCGGTTTCAAATTTGGAAATAAAAAAAATTCGAAACCAATTTAAAAAATAAATTCCATTTTTTTTGTGACACGGCCTAACCCCTTAACCAGTTCGCGCTGGGTTTATTTTCAAGTAATACCGAGCCCACTGGCAGGGTTATTTATCATCAAAAAAAGGTTTTTTATTCAGTAAAATATTCCCGTTTTGATAATGCAACTACTACAAGATGCCAACACTTAGTTTATTACCACCGTTATTCTGTCGCCTAGGGCATTTTTTTTTCTCTGCAGTCAGGGCGTGATATTACGTCAACTGCTACCCGCCATAAAAGCTGACGCGTGTATATACGTCATCCGCATGGAACTCTACACCCAGGGCCGGGGACATTGTACGCGGTAATATATACAAATATTTGCAAGCCCAGCTGAAAAGCAATCTTTCAAGAATTTCAAAGTAGACTAAGGAACAATAGTTCTTACAATTTTGAGAACTTACAAATGATAAGCGGTAATATATACAAATATTTGCAAGCCCAGCTGAAAAGCAATCTTTCAAGAATTTCAAAGTAGACTAAGGAACAATAGTTCTTACAATTTTGAGAACTTACAAATGATATACTAATAACTTTAAACTCACTGATTTCACAGCGATCTCCTCGGTACCCCACTTGACACTGACATCTGTAGAAGTTGACCAGGTCCAGACACTCACCGCCGTTGCGACAGGGGCTACTGTTACACTCATTAAAGTCTGTATTGACAGATGCGGAAATATAACGAGAGAGGTCATGAGCCGACCTTCACGACCTAAACTCCAGCAAATTTGAGGCAACGCTAATAAACAGAGAGGTAATATACATTTTTCAGCGAAGTAGGCGGACTCTGTGACATTTTTGCCTGAAATTTGTGACCGACTCCACAAAAAGGTGTATTAAGTTGCGCTGTGCATTATCATGTAATGGCCTACTCAAAGTTGAGAGGGTAAACATTTCATAAAAATGTGATTTTCATCTGTAATACCTACAGTTTTAGGTTTTTATTCACAGAAATGTCGATTTTCATGAATAAAGTTGGAAAATTACCATTCGCATTATTGAGAATCGACCAGCAAAAAAGGGAATGAATTTCTTGTCCAAAAGTTTAACTTCTTGTCACATCTTTAAGCCAATTAGGACTAATTTCGTGAAACTGCTTATAGCATGAACACTTGCTAAGCACTGCAAACATTTGCTTAGCAAATACTGATTACCAGCAGAAATGTCATTTCGTGTGTACTGCTTGAGACCCGGGGCAGATTTTATGAAGCTGCTAAGCACAACAATTTGCTAAGCCCAAAAATGTCTTGCTCAGTATTAAAAAAAAAGAAGGTAAGCAGCCCAAACTCCATGTGCTTTTCATGCTTTATAGGAAAAAAAAACAGCTGAAAATTAGTCACAAACAATACACATCACCTGAAAGTTAGATTTATAACCCTGTTTTTGCCAAGGAGAAATGTTCATTTTAAGCAATTTGTGTGTGCTTAGCAGCTCCATTAAAAATTGGCCACGGTACTCAGCTAATTTCTTCTTAAATACATAAATTTGCTAAGCGACTTTGGGCCCCAAATGATGATTACCATCAATCCAAACCTGGACTACTTACCAACACTACATGTGACTCCAGTGAAACCCGCACTACACACGCAGGAGTACCCGTTAACGAGGTCATTGCAAATGCCGCCATTCTCACACGGGTTGCTGCCACACTCATTAATGTCTGCAACGAAAAGAGAATTCAGTTTAAAGTTGAATAAATTCAAATGTCAAAAAAATGAACAAATAAATTGGCAAGGCGGGACTCGAACCTGTGACCTCAGGAATACCAGACAGGCGCTCTCTACCAACTGAGCTATATTGCCCTATGTTTACGATCTCCCGAATTGTCATTATCTTTGTTGTCAAAATAATCCATTTGCGAACTGGTTTAAAAAGTTCATAGATCATGTGTCATGTACCACAATGCACTGTGGTCAACGGTGCATGACACCATCAGAACAAAAGTCAAAGTAAAAGAAAGAAACTAAGATTTTGATTTTTTTTTAAAGCCCAAAATGTAAATGTCCTTACTATTTCCACAGTTGACTCCTGCATAGCCTGGTAGACACGCACACAAGTAACTATTGACCATATCTGAACAGGTTCCGCCATTAAGACACGGGGCACCAGCGCACTCGTCAATATCTAAACGAGGTGAAAAATGGACAGTAAGATGTCATTTACAACATAATTTGTAGATTCTCATTTTAATTTTTAAAAAATGTTTAAAAAAAAAAGTATATTGCACGCCAACACAACAACTCCAGGGGCCAATTTCATAGAGCTGCTTAAGCACAAATAGTTGCTTAAGCACAAAAACCCTTGCTTGGTAAATCGAGTTAGAGGCCAAAATTTCATGTGATCGTTACGCTAAGCTAACAACAGCTAAGTACCAATCACAAATAATATACATCACATGGAGTTGTGGCTGATAGCTGGTTTTAGTAAGCAAGATTGTTTTGTGCTTGTGTAAAACAAAAATCCCGTGCCTGGGTCCAGTCAATGTCTGGTCCAAAGGAGCCCGGTCCAAAGGAGCCCGGTCCAAAGGAGCCCGGTCCAAAGGAGCCCGGTCCAAAGGAGCCCGGTCCAAAGGAGCCCGGTCCAAAGGAGCCCGGTCCAAAGGAGCCCGGTCCAAAGGAGCCCGGTCCAAAGGAGCCCGGTCCAAAGGAGCCCGGTCCAAAGGTGTCCGGTCCAAAGGAGCCCGGTCCAAAGGAGCCCGGTCCAAAGGTGTCTGGTCCAAAAGGAACAGTGTCTCCTGGAAATGACTTTACAGCAACAGCACCCCCACAGTTTTCCAGAAAAGCATGGATGATTTTAAATTATTAAATGAATAATACACAAAAAAATGAATAATACAAAAAAAAAAAAAAATAATAATAAATAAAATGATGTCAAATAGTCTACCTACTTTCGATGTAGAAAGTTGCTCAAAAGGTTCCTAAAAAGGAGCTTGTATATAAACAAAATCATACACGAACCGTAGCGGTGTGACCTTCATTTTATTCCACAATGCAATGTGGTGAACGGTGCATGACATCATCAGAACAGAAGTCAAAGTAAGAGAAAGAAACTAAGATTTTGATTTTTTTTCAAAAGCCCAAAATGTAAATGTCCTTACTATTTCCACAGTTGACTCCTGCATAGCCTGGTAGACACGCACACAAGTAACTATTGACCATATCTGAACAGGTTCCGCCATTAAGACACGGGGCACCAGCGCACTCGTCAATATCTAAACGAGGTGAAAAATGGACAGTAAGATGTCATTTACAACATAATTTGTAGATTCTCATTTTAATTTTTAAAAAATGTTTAAAAAAAAAAGTATATTGCACGCCAACACAACAACTCCAGGGGCCAATTTCATAGAGCTGCTTAAGCACAAATAGTTGCTTAAGCACAAAAACCCTTGCTTGGTAAATCGAGTTAGAGGCCAAAATTTCATGTGATCGTTACGCTAAGCTAACAACAGCTAAGTACCAATCACAAATAATATACATCACATGGAGTTGTGGCTGATAGCTGGTTTTAGTAAGCAAGATTGTTTTGTGCTTAAGCATTTTTTCTGCTTAAGCAGCTCTATGAAATTGGCCCCTCAGATACTATCATTTCACACTAGGCAGTTTTAGTCAGGCAAATTGGTGAACAAATTGTTTAATCACAATGATAAAAGCATTAAATGTGGCGCACAATCATAAGATATTTTCGGGAAAGATATTTAGCTTCAGGGCCATCGCAGATTTGTTCTTTGAAAAAAAATACAGTTAGAGTAACAAGCAGTTTTTCAAAATTTTCAAAATGGCCGCCTTTGCTTGTTATTCTACCTATAATTTTTTTTCAAAGGACAAATCTGCGATTGCCCTAAACCCGAATATCATTCTCATGACGTACTACGATTGTGCAGCAAATTTTATGCTTTCATCATCAAGTGAACAATTCTATCATAATGTGCACCAATCTGGCCGACTATCAATCAATGTACAATTATTCACACGGACAATAAACATTTACATTGATGACAAGGTAGGTGAGAATGGTTGATAAACACAATACAGGCAAGCTGACAGTTACTGCAGTCCGGGTCGACACTTAACCAGTTCGCGCCGGTTGACGTATATAAACGCAAAAATTTTTCCCAGATTCAAAACGGATGACGCATAAACACGCCACAAGCAAGGCTTGTCAGTAGCAAGCACTGTATGTCAGCAGCGAGCAAGGCCGGAAATGCGTGGGTGTGCTTTCCGGCACTATCGGCCAGAACCCGCTTCGGATCGAGTTTCGTTAAAAATAATCCCGCCCCTCAGCTCGGTGATGTTAAAATAATCCCGGCGCGAACTGGTTAACACAGTAGTTAGTCACTAACATAACAGCTGTTCATAATAACAGAACATAATCTGTATCCGAAATTGAACAACGGTGATCAAATATTAGCTGAAAAACAAAGAAGAAAAAACAAGTATTGAATACACTAACTAGAAAACTATAGATGAGAATGAATTGGAAAATAGGAAAAAGAAGAGAGAGGCAAATTAAGTGTGAAAGTTAGGAGTAAGAGGGCTTTTTAAAATTAATACTAAAAAAATAAAAATTATAATAAATAAAAAAATGATTTGGGAATCCAATATTATCTTAGATTTGTTCCCCTCCAAATGTCAATCCTAATCAACATTTAACAAAATACTGATCAATACTGATTTTTCTATAAAAAAAACTAAGTCAGTTTTGAAAATGACACCTACACCTTGATACACATTTAATAAAAAAGCCCCTACTCTAAACCAGGTAGTAAATTCTGATTTCCTTCACATTAAAATGATTACACAACTGCTGCGAACTGCTTACTACTTACTTATTAAGAGGGCCTGATATTTCCATCTTTAACAAGATCTTCTTCAGAGGGCAAAAATGCCTCTGAAGAAGATCTTGTTAAGATTAAAATAAGAAGATCTTGATTAAGATCAAAATATCAGGCATTCTTAATTAATTTGATTTCCTTGATATTAGTTAAGTTTGTTGAAATTATAATCAGTCATCTTTTAAACAGCTCTGTAAAAAAAAATGATCTTATTTAAAAAAGAAAGAAAAAAAGATAACCTTATTTTTTTTTTCTTCACAAACACAGTTTGTTTTGAAGTTATGGGAAATTATACTGAAATGATTTAAGGTAAGTACCTACTCTATAGGTTTCTTCATGACTAGCTACAAGAAAAAAAGCTCTAATGTGACATTATAATAACAAAAGGTGTTACATCGTCTTACCTGAAAACAGAGATCCCTTCAAGGCAGAGACGGAAATAAAGACAAGACGAATTCAGAGTTTGTAGACAGGAGAAATATATTGATAAGAAAATAGAACAACATGGGCATTTCTGTATTCAGTAGCATTCTGGTGAGTTTAGATTTGCATTATAACCCCTTGACGCGCGAAGCGGTTATGGCCGCAAGCCCGCTAACCTGTCCGGGATACTGTTGTCAGCTGAGCTACGCCGTAGAGCACGGCCTGTGTGACAGCTGCACGCTCAGGTCCATTGTGCAGTATAGCTACTGGACAAAGGCTGCTGTGCAGTCATGCGTATAATCCGGTGCTGTGATCGGCGTCAAGGGTTAAAGCTAGTATACTAAAATGAGATGGGTTACGCAAACATCCACCCAACCACCATAGGTACAGTATGCTTATAATTACTCAACCATCACCAACTCTAGGGGGTGGGGGAGTCAGGTTGGTGTAAAGGTTCTTTCCTTGCCTTCCACCGCTGTAAAACCGGGTTCGAATCCCGTCTGGGCCAATATGTGGATTGGGTTTTCAGTTCCTGCCTGATTTTGTGGGTTTTATCGAGAATATCATTTTAGGAGTTTTCCTCCCACCACTAAAACTTTAATTCCTTCCACGTCTTCTACCAACGAACCCCACTTGGAATAAGACTTTCATGAGTTATCCCAGCCATTTGCCAAAAACAAAAAGCAACACAAATACCATTATCCAACCAGATAAACCCTTTGTTTATGCCCTAACCCAACTGTCCCTAGTCCACAATTGGCAGGTGTTTCCTATCAAAACCACCAGAACCACCATTACAAAACTACATACAACGTCATATCCCTGCGAAAACACAAACAAGCAAACTTACAAAGAAACAAAAACCAACAAAATTGCACACAAGAAAAAAACGAAGAAAAAAAATGATAACCCAAAACAAAAACAATACAAACACTTTCCATCGATACCAAGAGCAACCCACACAAAATAGAGAAATAATCTACAATAACAGGCTACTGAAAAATGAAAACAACAAGTATTAGGAAACAGAAAATTATAAGCGATAGAAAAAAACCAAAAACTTACTTATAGAACAGACGGAACCCGTCCAGCCAGCTGTGCATTGGCAGGTAAACATGTTGACGCCATCTGTACACTGTCCATCATTCTGACACGGTCTAGTGTTGCATTCATTGATATCTGGCCAGAAATAATAGGTCAGAATAGTTGGCAATCTTATCTTAAACTTAGCAATGGTCTCTAGAAAAAACAAAAATGTCAGGGTATGTTATGAGAAAGCTAGTTGGATATAGGACTTGTCCTTTGTCCTTTGTCCTTTGAAGGAATATAGTTAGATTAACGAGCGTTTTTTCAAAAAGGCTGCCATTGCTCGTAATTGTTGTAACTATATTTGGACAAATCTTCGATTGCACTTTTGGCAGAATATCTTTCTCATGACATACTCTGACTGTGTGTCAAATTCCATGCTTGTATTATCAAAGGCACATTCCTATCACCTATCTGCCGTACTATAAAGGGTTTGAATCCAGCTCAGTGCTGGTCATAAGTTGTGTTCTTGAGCAAGTCACTTCGCTCCAAATAGGTACCAGCATTGACTGTTCAAGCGAACTGCAATAGACTGGCATGCTAACTTGGGGACTAGAAATATTCCCAGTTGTTTCATGTCAATGAAACCACAGATAGACAATGAAGTGATGAGACATAATGGCTTGTGACAGACAAAGAAACAAAAACCAACAAAATTGCACACAAGGAAAACGAAGGAAAAAAATGAAAACCCCAAACCAAAACAATACAAACACTTTCCATCGATACCAAGAGCAACCCACACAAAAGAGAGAAATAATCTACAATAACAGGCTACTGAAAAATGAAAACAACAAGTATAGGCAACAGAAAATTATAAGCGATAAAAAAAAGAAAAAAAAACTTACTTATAGAACAGACGGAACCCGTCCAGCCAGCTGTGCATTGGCAGGTAAACATGTTGACGCCATCTGTACACTGTCCATCATTCTGACATGGTCTAGTGTTGCATTCATTGAAATCTGGCCAGAAATAATAGGTCAGAATAGTTGGCAATCTTATCTTAAACTTAGCAATGGTCTCTAGAAAAAAACAAAAATGTCAGGGTATATGTTATGAGAAAGCTAGTTGGATATAGAACTTGTCCTTTGTCCTTTGAAGAAATATAGTTAGAATAACGAGCGTTTTTTCAAAATGGCTGCCATTGCTCGTAATTGTTGTAACTATATTAGGACAAATCTTCGATTGCACTTTTGGCGGAATATCTTTCTCATGACATACTCTGACTGTGTGTCAAATTCCATGCTTGTATTATCAAAGGCACATTCCTATCACCTATCTGTCGTACTATAAAGGGTTTGAATCCAGCTCAGTGCTGGTCATAATACCCCAGTCACAATTGGCTTGCGATGGGTTTGCGATTAGTTTGCGGCGGATTTCTAGGCATTTTCGGCCGGGGCCCAATGGGACTCCTTGCGGCTGCCGGGTCATTTTTGGGCATCGGGCGGGCATCGAGTTACTTTTAACTCGGACTTAAAACCTGGTGCGGCGTTTCGCATCGCAAACTGATCGCCAATAAATCGGTCGATGCCTAGCCGATGTCCGGCAAGGCATCGCACACGTCGGGCGGGCGCCGAGCCAAATTTTGGACAACCCAGACAATCAATATATCGGCCAGGCGCCGCCCACACGCCGGCCGGGTCCCGCCAGGCGTCCGGCCGACTTGGCGGTGCCTGGCCGGAAATCGGCCGGGGGCCGGACGGCGCCCTGCCGGCGCCCAGCCTGAAATCGGTCGTGCATCGGCCGGGGCTCGCAGGGTAACAAAAAGCGGCTCATCTACATCTACACACCATCTTCTTCTGCGGCCCAACATTTCTGGGTGCATCTCTTCTTCAGCCACCAATGCAACAAGAACCAGGTTGTAGCGGTAGCGTGCAAACACCAACCTCTCCCTCAACCCGCACGCGCTGTGCAGGTGCCCGCAAGCGTTGTGGAGGTATCAACGGCATTTTCTTATTTAAAGAAGGTCAGAGGAGAGCCTCTGCCGCCGGCCGTTGATCGCTGGCCACTCGACAGTCACACTACAGATGCCCGTCCGGCCGCCGTACGACCTGTAAGAATTGGTTGGCACCCTGCCGGATACCGCAGGGGTATCGCAAGGACATAAGCAGGGCACCAGACGAGTGCCTGCCGGACACCGGCCGATAAACGGGCCAAGAATTCGACCCCATTTCCAGGAAAGTCGGCCGATCGCCGGTCGGGGACCCCCGGGCCCCGTCATGGCAGCGTACGGGGCACTTTTAATTGTGACTGTGACCGCCATATCGCACGATCTTTCGCCGACCTCTACACGCCGGCCGATGCCTAGAAATCGCACACGCCGCCCGGGCTCCGCTTTAATTGTGACTGGGGTATAAGTTGTGTTCTTGAGCAAGTCACTTCGCTCCAAATAGGTACCAGCATTGACTGTTCAAGCGAACTGCAATAGACTGGCATGCTAACTCGGGGACTAGAAATATTCCCAGTTGTTTCATGTCAATGAAACCACAGATAGACAATGAAGTGATGAGACATAATGGCTTTTGACAGACAAAGAAACAAAAACCAACAAAATTGCACACAAGGAAAACGAAGAAAAAAAATGAAAACCCCAAACCAAAATAATACAAACACTTTCCATCGATACCAAGAGCAACCCACACAAAAGAGAGAAACAATCTACAATAACAGGCCCATTGAAAAATGAAAACAACAAGTATTAGGAAACAGAAAATTATAAGCGATAGAAAAAAGAAAAGAAACTTACTTATAGAACAGTCAGAGCCGGTCCAGCCAGCTGTGCATTGGCAGGTAAACCTGTTGACGCCATCTGTACACTGTCCATCATTCTGACATGGTCTACTGTTGCATTCGTTGATATCTGGCCAGAAATAATAGGTCAGAATAGTTGGCAATCTTATCTTAAACTTAGCAATGGTCTCTAGAAAATAAGAAGAAACAAATGATGGGAATCTGTGTTTTGGATGATGCAAGCATGAAATTTGGCACACAGTCCGGGTATGTCATGAGAAAGCTAGTTGAATATAGGACTTGTCTTTTGTCCTTTGGAGAAATTAAGGCCGTGTCCGAAACGGGTATCTAGAGCTACAGCTACGGCTATTGTCTGCGTCGGCCATTTTGTAGCGCTGTCCGAAATGCCGTCTAGAGCTACAGCTACGGCTACAACGTCACAAAAATCTAGCCGTAAAAGAAGTTGTCTAGCTCAGGCAAAACAAAATGGCGGCAGCACTACTGTTAATTTTGGAGCAAATTTTCGTTTAGTTTTCAATGATAGTGCATTGAATTGAAACTAACAGATCGACAAATACGTCAATATCATCAGGTATTTCGACCGGCTGTAAACAAACACTGCGTAACATCTAGCAGACGATAATTGTTGTAAATTCTTACATCGTAATTTTGAAAACACTAATTCAAGCATCGCATGGGGGCGCAATAACTAGCCGTAGGCTCTACCGTAGCCGCGTCAGAATTCCATTTGCCTTAGAATTCCATTTGCCTTAGCGCCTACATAGACGTAGCTGTAGCTGTAGACGTAGACCGTAGCTCTAGACACTCATTTCGGACACGGCCATAGTTAGAATAACAAGCAATTTTCAAAATGGCTGCCATTGCTCGTTGTTGTTGTAACTATATTAGGACCAATCTGCGATGGCTCTTTGGCGGAATATCTTTCTCATGACATACACCGACTGTGTGTCAAATTCCATGCTTGTATTATCAAAGGCACATTCCTATCACCTATCTGCCGTACTATAAAGGGTTTGAATCCAGCTCAGTGCTGGTCATAAGTTGTGTTCTTGAGCAAGTCACTTCGCTCCAAATAGGTACCAGCATTGGCTGTTCAAGCAACCTGCAATGGACTGGCATGCTAACTTGGGGACTAGAAATATTCCTAGTTGTTTCATGTCATTGAAACTGCAACTAGACAATGACCTGATGAGACATAATGGCTTGTGACAGACATAGTACTTAAAATCAGTCTCAAAAACCCTTCACATCTTAAAAACACTGATCAACAGGACAAGCAACCAGTTTTCTGCAGCAGATATCAGCGCAACCTTTACCCTTACCCTTACCCTTTACCCTTAATCTTTACCTTTTACCTTTTACCCTCACAGGTATATTTATACACCCCTCTGTGAACAAGGTACACATTTATAATCTGTAACCACGAGATGATAAAATCTTAAAAATGTTTAAAAAATCTCGGCGCAAACTGGTTAACCAGTTTGCGCCGGGATTATTTAAATATCACCGAGCCGAGGGCCGGGATTATTTGAATAACATTTCCGGCCTTGCTCGCTGCTGACAGACATTTGCAGTCTTGCTCGTGGCGTGTTTATGCGTCATCCGTTTTGAATCTGGGGAAAACTTTGCATTTATATACGTCATCCGGCACGAACTGGTTAAAGTCGGAAATTGTCATTTTGTAGAACAGAGTGCAAAAGCCAAAATTTGAAGGGGCGGTAGAATTTTGTTGTTTTCATTTGAACCTTAATCTGTAAGTCCCGTTTTACCTTTCTCCAATTTTGTTCTTCTGTCATACATCTTTGAAACCTATTACATCCCAATTGTATTACTTTGTCGTACATTCACTGTAACACAACTGAAGGATTGTAATGCCAGTTACTCAAGAATTAGTTTTACCACGTTGGTAGTCCGTATTTCCATTTACTGAACTCAGTATACCCCTTTAAATGTTGTACACCATTGGAAAGCTCTTGTTCTGCAGAATCCAGCTATACAGATATCTGAATTCTTAAAAAGTCTGAATTAAAGCCTATTTTGTGGCGACAGGTCACATTTGGTACCGGGTCGATATGTGCATTTTGTGGTGCCATCACAAATATCTAACAAATATTGAGCACAATGTTATAAAACACGAAACTCACTTGTTTCGCACTGCGATCCGGCAAAACCCCCGACACACATGCAGAAGAATCCATTGACCAAATCAATGCAGGTGCCCTCAAACAGGCACGGGTCGCTTCCACACTCGTCGATGTCTGCAAATATAAACAAAAATACCACAATAAAGAGGAAAAAAACCAAACAATTTAGAGCGAAATTTAGGGCTGCTAAGCACACAAAATTGTTATGCACAAACAAGTTTTGCTCAGTAAAAAATAGGTTACCAGCCAAAGCTCTATGTGCTTTCCATGCTTAGCAAAAACCAGCTGAAAGAAAAATCTTACTTATTTTAAATTAAATAATGATTCTAGGCATCATTGCGCTTGAAATCGTGTAATTGGTGTTTTTTTAATCGCCGGACGGCGATCGCAAAAACAACAAGAACAACTGCCCGAAGCCAGTTAAAAACAAAAGCTATTTTGTTTGCTTTTTTTTCTGAATCCTTGATTGTAAAACTTTGGGCAGGTCAGTTAAACGATATTTACTATAAAATACAAGCCCCCCTCAAATCCACCCATTCCTGATAATTCAAGCAATTATCAATAGTGTATTCTTTTAAACAATATTCAATCTTACCGACTCCACAGTTACCCCCCACAAAGCCAGCTGGGCAGGCGCATGTGTAGGAGTTGATTCCGTCGGAACACACTCCGTCATTATTACAAGGCGCACTGCTGCACTCGTTAATATCTGAGGGAAAAAAAAGGTCAACAAAAGTGTTTACCTTCAGGAATGACGGCCTAGATTGAGGCCCTAGAACAGACTTGTGATCAATTTCAGCAAGAACATTTCCGAGGCAATAATCCTGTGTACTGACGATGTCACGCTTTGTTTATTGTTTACACATGCGCTTTCTAATGGTAGCCATGTTCGACACAACATTTTCGTAAATGAGCCCATGTATAAACAACGTTTAAAATCATCAGTACATCAGCTTTTTTTTTGGGTGGTTGTTGAAACATTTTTTTTGAAACGAAATAAATGTTTGAAGACCTGATGGTTATTATTTGTGTTTAATTTGTTTAGAAAAATGTTTGGAGTGTTGAAGAAATCAGACAACTAGCCTACTCTCAAATAAAAGTAAATTGAATTATTACTGGTTAAGATTTAGGAACCAGAAGTTAACAGAAAAACCATGCTTCTACAACTTAAAAGCTAGAGCATTTAAAGAAAGAAAAACAAGCAGAAACGAGACTATTGACACATTCTCGTCAATAAAATAGGTTACAGTATTGAGAGGATGGTTTAAATTACTTAGAGACACAAGATTCAAGTGTTTGATTAAGAAAACTGAGAAATGTAAAAGTTTAGAAAAATGTAAGCCAAGCCTCTGTTACAATAGTTTAATAGAAAAAATATCTTAAAAAAATAGATGAAAAATGAGAGGATGGTTTAAATTACTTAGAGACACAAGATTCAAGTGTTTGAATTTGGTGATTAAGAAAACTGAGAAATGTAAAAGTTTAGAAAAATGTAAGCCAAGCCTCTGTTACCGGTACAATAGTTTAATAGAAAAAATATCTTTAAAAAATAGATGAAAAATGAGGTAAAGAATAAAGCTGCATCTACAAGCTTACAGTAATTCTTCTACAGTAGATCGCCGCTATACCGAACATTCCCGAACACGATTCTTAGCTCCCGATTTTTGTGTCCAAACATACTTGTTAAAAATATGTCAACAGATTTTTAAAAAAAACACACTAGGTGTCAAATGCTATTTAGGCCATGTTTAATTCCCAAACGTCAAACGGCGGATATTTGTTGTTAAAGAGTGGTGGGCGGCTATTATTTAAGGGTTAAGCCAAAAGTTGCTTTAGAATTCGATGTGTTGAATTAGAATTTGGTGTGATAAATAAAAGGCGGTGTACTTTAGTAGGTCACAAAGATAGACGCCATCTTGAAAAATGGGCATGTCGGGGTCTGGCGTTTGAAAATCGCTATACCGAACGATCGATAAACCGAACAAAATCTGTGGAGCTTGTGATGTTCAATATAGCGGCGTTTCACTGTGTTACATTTTTTTTTAAAGAATGTTATTTAAGAAATATCTGATAAATCGGTTGTAACAGAGCATATACAAATTAATAAGTCTTAAAGACTAGAAAAAGAAAAAATTATGTAAAGGAAAAAATAACTGTAATATGGTACAAGAGAAGAAAGAGTAGAGGGAAAAGGAGTAATACAAAGAAAAGCTGACGAAAGAAAAGAATGAGGAATAGGAAAAGTAAGATAAAAAGAACAAAATTGGAAGAGAATTGAGAGTATAAAGGATAAGTCTGAAGTAATAGGGAAGAATACAACAAGAGTAAATAGCAGGAAAAGTGAACAGTTTGAAATGAAAATAATGTAAAAAGTAGAGAATTTGAAGAAAAAAATGACATTGGAATGTTGAAAAAAGATCAGGATGAAATAACAGAACAGAAATGTCAGACTTATTATAACTTACTTTATTATTACAATAATTTTTTTTTACTAATTTAAAATACTAATTGAAAACAAAATGAATAGTCAATGAATAGTTGGCCCTTGTTTTAATTTCCGGTTTATTTATTGATATCTTATTTTACCTGGGTAGCCCACTGAATGGGTACCAGTAAGGAGAAGACGATATGAAGATGTCGGAGGAAATCCCCAGAAGAAATTCCAAAGGAAAAACCCACCGAATCAGGCAGGGACTGAAAACCCAATCCACATTTTTGGCCCAGGTGTGGGATTCCGACCCGGGTCACAGTGGTGGAAGGCGAGGAAAGAACCGCTACGCCAACCTGACTCCCTACTTGATATGCAATACTTAATATTTAACCTCAAGGTAATGTTGAGAAGATAATACCTTATTCCAGAAATTGTGCTGGATTTATGATTAACTGTCTTTTTTTTCATTATTAGAACGACTTTTAAAGTCAACTCAAATTAACCTTATTAACCTTATGTCATATTTGGACAATGGGAAAGATACATACTGATATATACTTTACAAATTTTACCATAATGAACACTCATTAAAACTAAAATACAAATTCCTACCTCAACTTGTATTCCTTTGTTGTTGGGGCACACCTGAAAATCACGGCAGATTCACATGGGCAGGGGGCTCCAAACAGGATCAAGAACTAGTGAAGTACCACCCTTAGTATTTAAAAGCAGTTCTACGTTTTCTTTTAGTTAAATTATTCAGTCTTTTTTGTAGGTTAACTAAAAAAAATCTTGGTGCTATTTTTTCTGGAAATTATTGATTGACCGGGCTTTCATCAGTTAGTATGGTTTCTGTTGCAAGAGCAACATTTCCAATAAAACATCATATGAAAGCCCTTTAATGGTCCGCACAGCCAACAAAAAATGTAAGTACCCAAATTCATCAACAAATTAAAGTATCAATGGCAAATTTGTCAATTTTTTCGAAAACAAATGTTTGCAAACCCCAAAATGAAGAAAACTAAACAACAACGAGTACTTTAAAAAGAAAAGTTCCACGACAATGGGAAAAAAACACCCCCCCCAAAAAAAAATACAAAAAAAAACCCAACTCCCCAAATATATATTAAAAAATTAAATAAAAATTAAGCCATATTAAAATAACAGGGAAACATTTTCGTAAATTGAAAATCATTAATACAATAGATGGAGTTAATAACAAACATTTACAAATTAATTTGTGACCGAATCCTACAGAGCGAGTCTTAAAAACGAGTTTTTAGGTATTCGTTTTTCACATGCAGTAAAAAGCACGTACTGTATTTTGTTTTTTTATTTTGGTGTATCACTCCGTTTGACACCTTATAACATACCGATGTTATTTGGGTGAAAGGGTTGACTGTTTTCATTGATTTCTATTGTGTAGGAAACTGTTAAAAGGCTTATTACTCAATAGAAGCTCTGGCGACTTAAGACTCATTTTGTTGAGTTGGTCACAATTTCTTACATACCTTTCCAATCCCAGCATAAAGGATATGAATCCTAAGTTGAAACTTGGAGGCGAGTAACGTCAAATCGTTGGAAAGGAGGACACTTACAACAGATGACCGAGACATCTTCCAACTCGTAGCCCATCGTCTTCCGAAGACTTTCTCCTGCTTCACTTCACGTCTCCAGAAACAATTGGATGAATTCCTCTCATCACTTGACGTTCTCTTTTGTTGTTCTACTAAGGCAGCCAGGGTTTACAAATTGGCTTTTTCACTTTTAAAAATGCTAAGGAATTTTCGGATGTTTAACTCTTGCAGTTTTTTTCTTGGACTTCGGATAACTTTCTTAAGGAGATTTTGAGGCAAATAATGAAAAATCTGAACTGCAACAACAGGCAAAACATATAACCACAAGTGACTAAAATAGAAAAGGATATTTGTGATCTGGCACCACGAAATGAGTGGAAAGTCGCAAAATAACAAAATTGACATTATTACATTTCTAGAAAGAAGAAGTCCTAAGCTTTCAAATGATGTATTATGTATTGCTGTAACTTATTCCTAGCCGCCGCTATACTCTTTTGAAATTGCTGAAGTCATGCTCCCTTGTTTTGAAGAAAATGGAGTTCAAAGTTCGTGAACTGGCCAACTATACTATCACTCAGTGCAATTCAGCCACCAACAAACACACTTTAGAGTTTTAAGTGAGCTATAAAATTTTGGGATATGATAAAAAAGTTTTTGTTGTATGTAAAAACGTTACCAACTCGAAACCGACCTCCCACTTGAAAAATGAACGTTTCGGCCAATAACTCGATTTGGCCATGTGCGACTTTCCGCTCATTTCGTGGTGCCAGGTCACATTTATTGTCATGGAAACAACAAATAACCAGCTTCGTAGATTATATATAAATACACCGTAATTAAGCAGAAGTGTAAATATTTTAGCTAAAGCCTTTTTCTTTATGCTCAGAGCAGATTATTTTTAATAAACACTAGTAAACAACTGACCCTTGAAGTAATTTTGATGTTTTAAAAGATAGACATAATGTGGGTTTTGAAGAAACCACCCCCCCTCCTCAAAAAAAAAAAAGAGAGAAAATCTACCTAGTCAAAAAAACCAAACTGCTTAGTTTTCATCTGATTTGCAATAATGCAAAAACAGTATTATTATTATTATTATTTTTTTGGGTGCAATTATCGTCTAGATTTATGTTTCACGCAATTTCTCAGCATCAGCACAAATGTTTGACTTAACAAAAAGCAGCACTAAATTACGATGCACGGTAAATTTTCGGTGGAATGGTCTAACAGCCTAGATATTATAGCCCATCAAAAGATTTGTTTTTTAACCTGAAAACATAAAAATGCGTGATTTTGGTACATGTAGATAAATGTTTAATTAATCGAGTACAAAACTATATTTTTTCCCGCTTGTCACCACAATCATAAAAATAAGTACATCTAGAACTACGCAGGAAACAAACATTAAATTTTAACCCGTTAAAACTTAATAAATTGTAAAATTCATACTAAGCTACGCAAATTAACTCATGATCTAAAACTAACCACTTTTAATCCATTACTGCTAATATTTAAAATTGAGCAAAAAAAAATTTAAATTTAAAAACAGAAATTGATAAAATTCTCGCATTTCATTGATGCATTATTATGTCGTTGCTATGCTATCTGCCAATATGAATAACTTTTTTGTATTACTAACAGACACTAAATGGTTCCCAAAAAATTATTTACATTGCCTGACGACTTGAGTTTGATAATAAAATGGCCGCAAAGATAAATTTACAGCACAACAAAACTGATAGCTCATCACCTAAAATTTGCCATCAGGTGACCATTTAGTGAAAGTTCTAGAATATATGTCTACGCAAATCTTCCTGATAATTAGCCAGGGGTTACAGCGATGAAAAAAAGAAGATAGTTATCGACATCTTGACAGGGAGTTCTTTGTTATATATTCAGAACTGAATGTCTCGGAATTAAGTTTGTGGTGAGATTCTCGTGGTTTTTATGTCCGGCAGATTTGTGTGTTCCGGTACATCACCCTAGCTGGGGGAGTGGCCCCGCCTACAGCTCGCAGGGTGCAACGCTCTGCTGGTAGCGAGTCCAGCGGTCTTGGCCCATCCTGAGATGGAGAAAGAGAAGGCAGGAAGAAGTAGACGATAGACGAAGAGAGACTTCTGCTACTACTCCCTTGTCGGACGTAAATAATGCTTAAGAATGGTTTGCTACATTTTATTTCAATTTTACACAATATTCAGGTATTCACTTTTACACACAGTGTTTTAACCCGTTCGCGCCGGGATTATTTTAACATCACCGAGCCGAGGTGCATGATTGTTTTCAACGAAACTCTATCTGAGGCGGGTTCAGGCCGATGGTACCGGGAAGCACACCCATGCATTTTTGGCCTTGCTCGCTGCTGGCGAACATAACCGGCTTTGCTCGTGACGTGTTTATGCGTCATCCGTTTTGAATCTGGGGAAAACTTTGCGTGTATATACGTTTTTCGGCGCGAACTGGTTAAACAAGCGTAATTTAGAAAGCCAGCTTCTAAGTACACAGATTGGAGGCGTTCTGGCAAAATGAGACAGAACTGGGCAGAAACGGTTTAGCAGAAACGTTGTGCTTAACGGTTTAGCAGAAACGTTGTGCTTAACGGTTTAGCAGAAACGTTGTGCTTAACGGTTTGGCAGAAACGTTGTGCTTAACGGTTTGGCAGAAACGTTGTGCTTAACGGTTTAGCAGAAACGCTGTGCTTAACGGTTTATCAGAAACGCTGTGCTTAACGGTTTATCAGAAACGCTGTGCTTAACGGTTTATCAGAAACGCTGTGCTTAACGGTTTAGCAGAAACGCTGTGCTTAACGGTTTATCAGAAACGCTGTGCTTAACGGTTTAGCAGAAACGCTGTGCTTAACGGTTTATCAGAAACGCTGTGCTTAACGGTTTATCAGAAACGCTGTGCTTAACGGTTTAGCAGAAACGCTGTGCTTTAAGCAGAAAACATGTTTCTGTTGAAGCACTATTATTTCATGGTGTAGAGTGGTCAAGCTAGTGAGTGCATTGAGATTTCTATTGTTACGTCGCTGATTTCTATTGTTACGTCGCTGATTTCTATTGTTACGTCGCTGATTTCTATTGTTACGTCGCTGATTTCTATTGTTACGTCGCTGATTTATATTGTTACGTCGCTGATTTCTATTGTTACGTCGCTGATTTCTATTGTTACGTCGCTGATTTCTATTGTTACGTCGCTGATTCCTATTGTTACGTCGCTGATTTCTATGGTTACGTCGCTGATTTCTATTGTTACGTCGCTGATTTCAGCAACTTTCTTCCTGTGGCCATCTTTTGTTCGCAGGTATGTAAGGTTTGTACACATACTCTTAACTTTATTGAAGTCTTCATTGTCTGTCCACACAGACTATAACACACGGAACAATAGGGCTGTCCTAAATGTACTGACTATTTGAAAATTCGATTATCGACCCCCCCAAAAAAATAAAAAAATAAAAAAATAAATAAAAAAATACGCCCCAACTCTCCTTCCCACCCCATACCACATCGGTCACTTCTCTCTCATCAGATCACAGGTGTTGATGACAGGGTTGGTCAGTATCCGGGTCTGTGTGAGCTTGGTCTTGCTATACCACTAGTTCGAACTGACCAATCCCCCTTCCACCCCACCCCACCCCAATCAGTCACTTACTCGCTAGCCTTAGCCAAGACGTGTCCAATAATGGGGCCGCGCTATGCATGCACGCGCACCCAGGTTAGTAAACACCGCCAATCGTGGACGGGGCATTGTCTGACCGTCTTCCCTTCTTTTGTTTGTACTCTAACGTTTTCAGATGACCTCCATAGGATTTGTACACGATTTGGAATCGTGGACTTTTTGTCAATCGTGGACGTACCCAATTCTTTTGTCTGACGACCACGATTGGCAGTTAGTGCATACGCACTAACACGTACTCCGCATGAACAGCAACCTCACGCAGCTGGGCTAAACCCTTGCGCCTCAGAACAACTGTTCCACTTGGCTTATGTTTTTGGTGCTGGCTTACCAGTACTCGGTAATGTAGGTTCATATGTTACATGGGTAGAGAGCTGCGCTGCTTAGCAGAAAAGTTGTGCTAACTGTAGCAGAAAACCATGCTACTGCTTAAGCACTATTTCTTGTCGGGACGTGCTTAAGCTTGCGCGCTAGGAGATTTTTGTATAGTTACGTCACCGATTTAAGCAACTTTTTTCCTGTGCTTACTGTTAACGGTCTCAAGGATACATGCCAGAGGCCGTGTTAAGCACAGAATCGGGTGTTAAGTAGCGCTATAAATTGGGTTTAGGATAGTGTGGCTACATTCTCCAAATTGTTTATAGCTCGCAAACCTCAATAGACCGATCCAGTAGGCCACCCCCCCTTAACAAAATTGACCAATCACAGTGCATGACAAATTGTCGGACAAATTGTGGCCATTTTGTCCTACAAACATTCTTCGCATCAGCATAGTTTACTTTTTGTAGATTTTACTTTTGTTTCACTTTTGTACACCCCATTCCATTACCAGCCCGGTTTTTATCATAATCATGGTCAAGTGATGTTGTTATGTTAATTGTAAATCCGACTCCCAGTACCGCTAATAAATAATTTCTGTCCATTTCCTATTAAAGGTAGGATACACCATTGGTAATTGATTGAATTATCATGAATGGCTAGATTTGGGGGGTTGTATTTCATAGTAAATATCGTTTAACTGACTTTTCCAAAGTTTTACAATCATGGATGCCGAGAAAAGCACGAAAAACAGCGTTTGTTTTCAACCGGGGTCGAACCGTTATTCTTATGTTATCTTTGTTTTTTCGCGATCGCGAATTGTTCTTTATAAAAAATTTTGAATAATTACAGGATATCTAGTGCAATCCTTTTGCTGAATGCCTAGAATCACTATTTACTTTCAATTGAGTAAGATATTTCTTAATAATTTGATAGTAAATATTTTCGATATCTGCAAATGGTGTATCCTACCTTTAAGCCAAAGGCGTTACCTACTTATTTGTAGTTACATAATGCACTGTGCAAATGATCAGCCAGGCGCGCGTCACGCTACTGGGCAGTTGCTATGGCGAGCTTGGCCTAGTGGATCGGTGTATTGGTCCCGCTCATAGAGCTATACTAAATTACTAGAGAGCTGGCTCGATGTATAAAATGATGCGAGCTGGGCGCATCCATGTTTGTGCACAAACCTATGGAAACCTCAACATTTTGTACGGCTTTTGTACGGCTATTTGCATATCTGCGTTTGTATTCTATACAGTGCGTTACCGAAGACGATACGCCCAAAACCAAAACGCAAGATCAGCAAATGAGCGCCAAACATTGCAAATGCGCGTGCGTATCCGCGCGCTGCAGTTGATTTTGCCGTGACTTTTTTAAACTAACATGACGCGCGTAAAGTTGTTTGCGTCTGTTCTATACTTGCACGCGCATTGCATTTAAAGTACACTTTTAAAATTAAATCCATCTATTTGTTTTATGTTCTACAACAGGCACAATGAATTCAAAATGTCTGCGTGCAGAATGGATTCAAAGTATCTCCGCGCATAAGATTGAAGAGTTAGCGCTCTAGTAATTTAATATAGCTCTATGGTCGCGCTAGATCACTGGTACTGACCAGTCCCACATCCCTTGCCCTACCGCCCTCATCCCATCGGTCACTTACTCGCTAGAGTCTCTCATCATTCCGCAGGTGTTGACCTGGTTGGATTGGATCCAGGAGGTCATTAGGACCTCGGCCCCGCCACACCACTGGCACTGACCGGTCCAGCTGTTGGCCATCTGACCGTTGTTGCGGACCACGGTGAAGCCAAAGGCCGGGAAGGTGACATCGCGGGTGGCGTAGCCAACCAGCACGGCCGGAGCTGTACGGAGAAGCCAAATACAACAAAAATGAAAAGACTCAGCAGATTTTGATTTCGAAATAGAAATCTTAGAATATTGTTTTCTCGTGATATGCAGCATTCACAGAGGTAAATATTTCATCGGATTGTTTGTCAAGCTTTTTTCTTGATATTTTGTGCACTTTTGCTGCTTTAACCAGTTCGCGCCGGGATTATTTTAACATCACCGAGCCGAGGGGCGGGATTATTTTTAACGAAACTCGATCCGAAGCGGGTTCAGGCCGATAGTGCCGGGAAGCACACCCATGCATTTCCGGCCTTGCTCGCTGCTGACAGACATTTCCGAACTTGAACTTGGTGTGTTTGTGCGTCATCCGTTTTGAATTTGGGTAAAACTTTGCATTTATATACGTCATCCGGCGCGAACTGGTTAAACAACCAAAATCGACAAATGGTATATTATCCCTTTAAGTGTGCCTCCTTACTGGTGGCTATCGCTACCTACCCATATATCCCACAATCCTCTCCAAGTTTGTCTTGTACTCTCCCAGGAGCATCCCGGAGCCAGTCTGGCCGAGAGTAACCGTGTCTCCCTGGTCATTGTACCAGACCCCGCCTATGTCACAGAAGGTCACTGAAAAAGAGGGGAGAAAACCGACATGAAAATATACAGGTGTTTCGTTTTATAACAACAAGGATGGTTCTCCAACCACGTGTCTTTATCCTATTTTACATCATGAACTCAAATAACCTTTGACCTAAGTATGTGATCTTTAATATCACCGTCACACAAAAGTTTCTATAGTTTCTAAGACCCAAATTTGATTGCAATTGGAGTTCACGTTTTCAAATGAAACACATTTTACAATTCAAGCCCATTTTAGAACTTGACCTCAAATGACCTTTGACCTCAGTACTTGACTTTTATTAACACAACCATAATATAAAGGTCACATTATTTCATGCATGACCCAAGTTCGATTTGATTTGGACTTCAACTTTGCATTAGACCAATTTTTTGAAACTTTAACCGAAATGACACATATATACATACGGACCACAGACTATGGGCAGAAATAGTGTCTCTTTCTAGACTTTGTTCAGGAGAGATAAAAACTGTATCATCGGATTCTATAATTGTTTTAATTTGGCCATTTGCCGGACAGTTACATTTCAGTTTTGACAATTTCACAAAGTCTATTTATAGGGGTGTCATACACACCGTGCAGACCCACTAGACAACGAGTAACAACATGAGAATTTGCAGATCTCATGAAATGTATCATCTGAAAAAGAAAGACTTATATGAAAAATATGAGCAACATACATACTAGAAAAGATGATTTGAAATGCTTGAAAGATGTAAATAGAATAAATGAGATGGACTGTTGCTTAATACGTTTGTTGTCTAGGAAAAAGCGCAATCTGAAAAGTTTATCGGACCATAACTTGGCAACGCTTTGACCGATTTTGAAAGTTGAAAGAGATTTGCAATCTACTCACCAAGCCCTTCAAGAAATAGTCCCAAATAACTTCCTAAAAGCAATATTAAAATTTGTATTGTCCCCCCTACTATTTAGGTGGCGAAAGTTCTGGCATAGAAACTTAAAAAAAACCTATTTCGTCGTGGAGCCTGTCATTTCCCTACTTAATATCAAGCTTGATAAAACACACACGGTTTTGTGTTCGGAGTGAATTATTTCCCTTTTTATTTGTGACATATTTTTTTTTAATTTTTTTTAAGAGTTGCCGCACGATTCCACATAAAGTTGGACAAACTATTTTCAAAAAGGTGGGGGTGATTCAACCACCGTTTTGTCAGTGTTCGTGAAAGAACACAATTATACACAAACGGCCGCTGTAAACGTTGTTATTGCCCAAGGTGTTTAGATGATTAAAAACGATGCGCAGCTATGCCAAGTTTCGTGAAATTTTATAAAAAGTAAATTTTCGTAAAAAGTTTATTGCTCAGTTGCGCAAGTCCTATGCATGGCGTCAACCACGCATTTTGTTGCGTGAAATCGGTTACAGGCCCAGCTTAAACAGATGGGAAAAAAAAGTTGAGAAATGGTTACCGGTTTCACAGTTGAGTCCGGTGTATCCAGCCCGACAGGTACATGTGTAACCAGACAGAGAGTCTTCGCAGTTTCCGCTGTTCTGGCACGGCAGGCTGGCGCAGTAGTTGATTTCTGGGCAACAGAACACACAACTGTATTATCTTGCTTTACAACAGACAGGCACACGAATCATTAATAGGCCTACTGTCCGAAGAGACAATATAGATAGTTTTTTGTCTATTTCCCAGCCTAATTTGATGTAAATGGATGCCTTGCAACATAACATGGACCTCTTTTTATGTTTTACATTTGTGCGCAAATGCAGAGTTGTAATCGAGTTCCTGCAAGTCCGTTCACAAGTCCTTTCGTGAAGCCAGTCAAAAGTCCTTTCATAAGGGCAGTCAAAAGTCCTTTCATAAGGGCAGTCAAAAGTCCTTTCATAAGGGCAGTCAAAAGTAACTAGATGAACAATGACAAAGGAATGCTTTTGCGAAAGCTCATTCGAATAGCTTGTGATTTGAATTGGAACTTGGGGACTTGTGATGGACTTGCAGGGGCTTACAGGGACTTGTGATGGACTCGACTACATCCCTGCGCAAATGCGACTATGCCCGAAATAATGCCGATTTATATTTTAAAATCTGCCTAACCTTCGCAAATTTGTAGTGAAAGCAAATTTTTGAGAGAGTTTTTTTGTTATTCGGCCCTTAAGCACCATGCTTCAATAAACCTGATTTTGTTAGTTGGTGCCCAGAAAATTTTGGTCGTAACAGTGCCCTCATGCGTTCCATCACGTTTGTTTATAGTGTAAATCGAGGAGTTTCTTTTGTTCCTCTTGATAATTTCCTTTGTTTGTACCCTAACCTTTTCCGACGGCTCTCATTGGTTTTGTACACGAATCTCAATCGAGGTCGTCCTCGATTCTAACCCCAACCCCAATTCACCTTCGTGTCGCCAGGTATGTGTCCTCCATTTATACCATAAACAAACGGTACATTCAAAACTCTGAATCTCGGAAATCCAGTATTGTAAGCCTTGTCATCAGTTTTTGAGTCTACCCTATAAAAACCCCAAACCACCAGTAAAAATGCCAATCCATGGTCTCAGGGCACTACCATATTGACAGTTTCGTCCCGAGTAAGCCGCAGTACATTGACAGATGTAATCCGGACCCTGGTTAAAACAGACGCCGCTGTTCTGACAGGGATTACTGCGGCAGGTATTCAGATCTGCACAAAGGGGGAATAGGAGAAAGAGAAACCAGATTTAGAAACGGCTACATTGCAATCTTCAAGAGTTTAATTTAAAAGTTGCAATACACTTTCATGTACGGGCAGTTTTATGTCTCAAGATTGATTTTCTTGTTAAAAAAAATCCCATTTTTTTTTTTTTTTTTTTAATAGGCTTTTTTTTTTTATGATTTCTGTATTTTTCGATCTGATCGATTGGAAAGGTAATATTGATCCCCAAAGTAGATTAACAAGTTCGCACCGGGATTATTGTAACGTATACCGAGCCGAGGCGCAGGATTATTTAAAGAAACTCGATCCGAGGCGAGTTCAGGCCGGTGGTACTGGGAAGCACACCTATGCATTTCCGGCCTTGCTCTCTGATGACAGACATTTCCGGCCGTGCTCGTGATGTCTTTATGCGTCATTCATTTTGAATCTCGGAAAAACTTTGCGTGTATATACGTCCTCCGGCGCGAACTGGTCAAATAAAGTTTGTTGTCATCCTCTTATCATAGTGTGATGAAGCATTATACAATTTGGAAACCCCATTTCTTTCTGTGGAAAGACTTTTAAAATAAAACTGAAACATCGAACCAAAAAAACCTAATAGACCAATGCATTACACTACAGAGTTGTGCCATATCAAATAAAAGCTAATTTCCTGCTCATTTTGAATAACTTTTAACCAGTTCGCGCCGGGATTATTTTAACATCACTGAGCCGATGGGCGGGATTATTTTTAACGAAACTCGATTCGAAGCGTGTTCAGGCTGATAGTGCCGGGAAGCACACCCACGCATTTCCGGCCTTGCGCGCTGCTGACATACATTTTCGAACTTGAACTTGGCGTGTTTATGCGTCATCCGTTTTGAATTTGGGGGCATTTTTGCGTTTATATACGTCATCCGGCGCGAACTGGTTAAACTCCCAAAAATATTTTAAAACATGAGAATCATTTTCGCATATCAGGTCACAAATGATGACGTGATTTGAAATCATGACAAAAGTAGGACAAAAGTAGCCCAGGTCATATAGACATTATTAGACAGGTTAGACATTATAGACAAGGGTATCAATTATATAAAAAATATATCAAAATTTAAAAACATTGCAAATTTTGAATGGTCCCTCAGACCACGAGAGTACCCCCCCCCCCCAAACAAAAAAACAAAAAAATAAATAAATAAATAAAAATACATCCAAAATGTTGCTAGTTTGCTGACTTACCGGTTTCACAATGGACGCCGGAGTAATCGTTGACGCAGACGCACGCATACTGGTTGATGCCATCGACACAGTTGCCACCATTGCGGCACGGCCCGCTCACACATTCATTGATATCTGAGAAAGACAAGAACAAAATTGGCCAATATTTAATGACGACGGTCATATTAGTATTGTTTGTGTGTTGTGTGTCATACACTCGCAATTGGGCTGAATGAGAACGCGCCCCGAACACAAATTGCGGTCGCAATTCTATTTGTAACTCTTCAAATTCTGAATTGAAATTGAAATATTAGAATACAAAATGCACAACTGACAAATGGTATATCATACATTAATTAAAACACGGTTAATTAACGGTAAATTGAAAAGGGCCGCGTCCGAATTTCCTGTCTGTGGCTTATTGTCTAGGTGTTCGTCCCATTACAACTACGCGTGAGCAGGAGACGTAGCCGTAGCTTAGGAAGCCTGTTTCGGACTTGGCCTAAGCCAGTTCGGTATCTCGATAAAGTAGTCCAGGTTAAAGGTTATTCAGGATAAAATTATTGGCATGCGTGTCCTGTAATCACCTTGCGGATACGCTTGTCATGTAATCACTTTGCAGGTACATACGCGCGTCAGTTATGCCGAATCACCGACAACCCATAACATAACATTTTTTTCGAAATTTATGCAGATTTACCTAGTCCATTTTTCCTTGTGGTTTATTTGTGTGTTATAAGATACAAAGTCGTATCCTCATTGAGTGATCCCCATAATGTTGCTTCCCAGGTTGTAATTGTAAAATTGAGCGTGATCCCTGGCCACACGGCATTCTAGTGTTTATGACTTCTGACTAGCGCCCAAAGATACTGACAATTTGGGAGACCGCCAAGGCAAGATAGCTCAGTTGGTAGAGCGCCGGTCCGGTATTCCGGAGGTCGCAGGTTCGATTCCCGCCTTGTTATTTTCTTTGTTCACTCTGAAACCCATAACAGTGTCAGAGATGAAACTAGCTCATAGAAATTGTGTCTAGAATCTGGGCTGCGCTCATGATGTATATGTACAGTAAACTCATTGCCCAATTTCCGGACACCGACTCCAAAACTGAATTTTATGATGTGAAAAAGGATCAAGTGTTTCCTCATTTAAAAAGTCTGAAATAAGCATTAGATAAACAAGTTCACTTCTGTTCTTACTAGAGAAAATTACAAAAAACTCTAAGCATAAACGCGTTTACGATACTAACAAATTTGTTTGTACAACTTCAGTGCATCATTTCAAGCTTCAACTACACCCGTATTATCGTGTTTTTAATTTATTTTGTATGCCCCTTTTTCTTCCTCAATTTTGAAAGCGATGTTTTTCATGTATTTTGTATAACCAAATCTGGAACCTACAAAAATCCGTTGATTTTAATTTTAAAAGATCGTTAGAAAAGATCCCTAGAAAAATCAACTTTTAAAATAAGCTTCGGAAAATAAAAAAAACCAACCCTCAGATTTCTGATTAAAATCGGAATAGTTTCATTTTGGCACTGTGCCAATATAAATCGGAGTACTTACTTGTTTGGCACCGATCCCCAGTGTAACCTGCCAGACAGATGCATGTGTAGCGATTGACCATATCCTGGCACTGCCCGGAATTAAGGCACGGGTTGCTGGCGCACTCATCCACGTCTGGCAAAAAGGGAAACAACAAGCGGAGGAAAATGTGAAATTGGTTGTCAAACCAATTTCACATTTCCCGTAAAACGCACTACGCGGGAAAACACGTGCAGAGCGTGCCCCCGATATGATCCCCTTTCCTCTTATGCTGCGAAGTGGCTGGCTAAATTTTTTTTTTTATTTTTTTATATTTTTTTTTATAGTTTTCACGAGCAAACAATTGTACACATTAATTGTTCTCAACCAAAGTTTAAACATAAACAAAAAGTTGTGAGATTTTTGGACAGCATTTTTGGTTGCCAAATGCCTACAAGCTGACACAGGAGGTTAAAGGTCAACGGAGAGTCCCACAGGTTTTTCCTTCGTGCGTGCCCCCACTAAGTCAGGAAACCCTTTGTTTTTACTAGATAAAACTAGCTGAAAATTTGGCCGGTTCATTTTTTTTTCCAAACTTTGGAACTGCAAGGACTAGCAGGCATTTTAAAATCCACGTTATGTTTTGAAGAAAGAAATCGTTGCGTCTTATTCCTGACTTTTTGGAGGCAATTTACAGGCAAATCTGAGTTTCCTACAGATGAATTCTGTTGGTTGGTCCCTACATCTATGCCTAAATTGTATACACTTACGCCCTAACTCTGAAAATGTGTGGGTTTAGAGGGAGGGGTTGGATAAGTAAAGAGAAGAAAATAAAAAAAAAAGAAACAAAAAAAGTTGAAGAAGTAAAGTGAGAGAAGTAAAAAATAAAAGGAAAAAAAAAAGAAGATTTGTTAGTTGTACCCAACCCATGACACCTTGAGAACATACAACGTGTATGTGACGACCTGGCCGGTAAAGTCTCAAATGATGAAACGTTACCGGCTAGCGAACCCATGACCTCGGGGTCATGGGTCCGGTCACTACTTACGATAATGCGTGTATTGGACACACGCGCAACTTGGGTTTTTTTTTGTTTCAACTGCTGAAACTTGGAGAGAACGTCGTTCCACTGTGACCACCTATTCCTGCTGGTTTCTTTTTTTTTTGGCCAGTTGGGAGGAAACTAAAAATCCTTGAAGGGAAACAAATTGGTTAGGGTTAACTTTACTTTAGAGTTAGGGTTAGATCAGAAAGAAGAACCTGAAAGAACGGAAAAACTTTACTGATTTCGCAGAGGTCGCCATTCCAGCCCGCGGCGCAGCTGCAGGTAAACTCATTGATCCCGTCCGCGCACTGACCGCCGTTGCGACACGGGCGACTGCTGCACTCCTGAATATCTGCAGAAGAAAAGACAAGCAAAAAAAAAAGCAAAAACACGATGGTTAACAAAGTGTGACGCAGCAACATAAAAAGGCCTGCCCACGCTAACAAATTAACCCAACAAATTATGAATAACCTAGAATATAAATGTGAATGTTAATATTGAATGTTGAAATTGAATTTTGATATTTGAATATTGCAATTGAAATTTTGAAATTTAATTTTCAAATAGATTTTTGAAGAAAAAACATTGAAATAAGAAAAAAAATGATTTTGGAAATAGATTTTTAAAATTATTTGTCAAACCAGTTCGCGCCGGATGACGTATATAAATGCAAAGTTTTCCCCAAATTCAAAACGGATGACTCATAAACACGCCACGAGCAAGGCCAGAAATGTCTGTCAGCAGCGAACAGGGCCGGGAATGCGTGGGTGTGCTTCCCGGTACCATCGGCCTGAACATGCTTCGGATCAAGTTTTGTTAAAATTAATCCTGTGCGTCGGCTCGGTGATGTTAAAATAATTCCTGCGCGAACTGGTTAATTGAATTTTGAAATTAAATTTTGAAAGTGAAATTGAGATATTGAATCTTCAAATTAATTTGAAATTTCAAACTGATTTTGAAATGTTATTTCTTTTTTTAATGGCACTCACTGATTTCACAGAGAGTTCCCTCCCATCCTGCGACGCAGACACAATCAAAGCGGTTGATTCCATCAATACACTGTCCATTATTCTGGCAAGGGCCAGTTGCGCATTCATTGATATCTGCAAAAAAAAAAAAAAAAAAAGTCCTTACTAAGGGTCAGACATAAAAGAGAAACATTTACACACACACAAAAAGAAGATTTTCTGCAACAATGCAAAAAATCACGGACCGTATACCAAAATAATCCTTATAAATAAACAGGCACAAACTTGGGGGGGGGGGGGGGGGGGGGGGGGACTCTGTTTTTATACAAATTGCCAAAACCACTTGAGTTGTAGGCTACTAGAGAAAAGTGTGGAAGAACCAGCCCCTCCCACTTAAATCTGATCTGATCTCTTGACAATCTGATCTGATCTCTTGACAATCTGATCTGATCTCTTGACAATCTGATCTGATCTCTTGACAATCTGATCTGATCTCTTGACAATCTGATCTGATCTCTTGACAATCTGATCTGATCGCTTGACAATCTGATCTGATCGCTTGACAATCTGATCTGATCGCTTGACAATCTGATCTGATCTCTTGACAATCTAATCTGATCTCTTCACAGCACGAATACGGTAGGGATGGGTAACTAGTCCACAGCAAGGCAGTAATAATGCCTCTACCCATATTATGTGTTGAATTGTCCTAGCCCAGGCGGGGCTCGAACCCCCAACCTGCAGAACTACTCGCAGACCACGAATTCAATGCTTCAGACCACCAGGCCACGGCACTTCCACAAAACTGTTGCAGACTGTTAGGGTTGCAAACCTGGGATGGGGGAGGGGGGCAATCACCACTGGACTCAATTCTTCAAATCCAGTCCCCGTCCCTTCGAAGGGTAACTCGGGTTCAAGCTAATATGTGACCTGTCACCACAAAATGAGAGTAAAGTCGCACAATGTGATTCAGAGATATGGCCATCCAAAGTCAAAATATGAGATTTTGAGATTTTAAGATTTTGCGTAATTTTGAAAGCCCAAGTCCTCCTCTACATATTACCATTTTTGGGGTGAGATCAGATGATCAAAAACCTCTTAAATGACGCAATTTTGCGTAGTGTTTGCGTAGTTAAAACCCATTAGTGGTCTAATTAACACGGTAATTAAATATGCAAATCTGGTCCTCGTAAGTATCCCCTGTTTTCGAAATTTTAATATTTTGTTGTTTGTACAATAGTTTGTATGTGTGGAATTTTTTAGTGAGAAATAATGATTAGAACATAGCCGTTGCTATGCTTAACCAAACCTTACTTGTCCTGTTTTGTAATCTTTTGCTTGTTTTGTTTAAGATGTTTAAAGTAAGTTTTCTCACAAACACGTTTTGTGAAACCCATGACTTTCTAGAGCGCTGTAAAAAGTATTTATCGCAAAACCCCCAAGTGTTATATATCATTGGAAAGCTCTCCTTCTGAAAAATTTGAAAATACCAATATCTCAATTTTCAATATTTCCGACTTTACTCTCATTTTGTGATGACAGGTCACATATGGTCTGATATCTTACTGTTCTGACAGTTGTCGCCATCATAGCCTGCGGGGCAGCTACAGGTATATCGGTTGACCAAGTTCCGACAGAAGCCACCATTCTGACAAGGCGTGCTGCTGCATTCATCAACATCTGCAATGAGTAAAGGATTCATAACACTCATTCATAACTTTCTTTCAATTATAAAGCCAGTGTACATTCGGTACCCTGTGGAGACCTGAACACAATGGGGACAATGGTTAGTGGGGGTGGTTAGGTGATTGGGGGGAGGGGGGAGGGAGGGGTGGGGGCGTGGGACAACCATTATGTGAATAATGTGTCGGGGGACCTATATGGGGGGGGGGGGGACACCTATATATGAGGTGGGACCTATGGGGGGGGGGGGGGGGTAGACCTATGGGGGTGGGGGGGTGGGGGGGGGGTAGACCTATGGGGGGGGGGGGGGGGTTAGACCTATGGGGGGGTGTGGGGGCGTGAGACAACCATTATGTGAATGTGTAATCTTTAACTCTAACACTTGGGGTGCTAACATTATAGTTTACACGGTGTTTGTATTAAATAATAATTGGCAGTCAGACAAACAAGGTTTCTGACCTATAAAGCGTCGGACTTATGAGGCATCAGACCCATGGACCGAAATAAAAATCAATTTAAAAGTCGAACCTATGAGGCGTCGGACCTATGAGGCGTCGGACCAATGAGGCGTCGGACCAATGAGGCGTCGGACCAATGAGGTGTCGGACCAATGAGGTGTCGGACCTACGAGGCGTCAGACCTACGAGGCGTCAGACCCACGAGGCGTCGGACCGACGAGGCGTCGGAACTTCGGGGCGTGGGACCTATGAGGCGTGGGACCTATGAGGCGTGGGACCTATGAGGCGTGGGACCTATGAGGCGTGGGACCTATGAGGCGTGGGACCTATGAGGCGTGGGACCTATGAGGCGTGGGACCTATGAGGCGTGGGACCTATGAGGCGTGGGACCTATGAGGCGTGGGATCTATGAGGCGTCGGACCTACGAGGCGTCGGACCTACGAGGCGTCGGACCTACGAGGCGTCGGACCTACGAGGCGTCAGACCTACGAGGCGTCAGACCTACGAGGCGTCAGACCTACGAGGCGTCAGACCTACGAGGCGTCAGACCTACGAGGCGTCAGACCTACGAGGCGTCAAACCTACCAGGCGTCAAACCTACAAGGCGTCAAACCTACAAGGCGTCAAACCTACAAGGCGTCAAACCTACAAGGCGTCAAACCTACAAGGCGTCAAACCTACAAGGCGTCAAACCTACAAGGCGTCAAACCTACAAGGCGTCAAACCTACAAGGCGTCAAACCTACAAGGCGTCAAACCTACAAGGCGTCAAACCTACGAGGCGTCGGACCTACGAGGCATCGGACCTACGAGGCATCGGACCTACGAGGCATCGGACCTACGAGGCATCGGACCTACGAGGCATCGGACCTACGAGGCATCGGACCTACGAGGCATCGGACCTACGAGGCGTCGGACCTACGAGGCGTCGGACCTACGAGGCGTCGGACCTACGAGGCGTCGGACCTACGGTGCGTCGGACCTACGGGGTATCATGGGACCTATGTGTGCTTTTAAACTTTTTTCTATGTAACAAATCAAATCATTAGCACTGTTTTGCTTTTTGTTTCCATTTTGATGAACAAATGGGCTAATTTAGAGAAGCATGTACAATATAATAAAAAACATTTTTAAACATTAACCTATTATAATATCCAAATTTAATAATTTTGAAAAACACTTCACCACTATGGGGGGCTGGGGTGAATTAGAAATGACAATCGATTTGTACAGAGCCCAATTTCATAGCACGGCTTAACAACCAATTTTGTGCTTAACACAGCCTTCGACATTTCCTAGAGGCTGTTAACAGTAAGCACAGGAAAAGCAGGTTTAACCACGGAGGAAAAAGCTGCTTAAATCGGTGACGTAACAGTATTAATCTCCTAGCGCGCAAGCTTAAGCACGGCCACGCCATAAAAATAGTGCTGAACCAGTTCCCGCCAGATGACGTATATAAACGCAAATTTTTCCCCACATACAATACGGATGCCACATAAACACGCCACGAGCAAGGTCGGAAATGCATTGGTGTGCTTCCCGGCACTATCGGCCTGAACCCGCTTCGGATCGAGTTTTGTTAAAAATAATCCCGCCCCTCGGCTCGGTGATGTTAAACTAATCCCGACGCGAACTGGTTAAGCAGCAGCATGGTTTTCTGCTACAGTAAGCGAAACTGTTCTGCTTACGGTTCAGCAGCGTTATGGAATTGAGTCCCAGGTGTAATTCGCAAAACTTACCAGTTTCGCAGTTGGTGCCGATGTAGCCAGCTACGCAGGTACACGTGTACTGATTGATCAGGTTGTTGCAGGTGGCACCAAAACGACAGGGGAAGGTGGAACACTCGTCGAAGTCTGCAAGAAATACCAACATAAAAACGTGAACTCGATTCTGAAATCGATACCCTGTGGAGACCTGGGGCCAATTTCATAAAACATGTAAGCACACAAATTTGCTTAGCACAAAAAAGTCGAGCTCAGTAAAAACAGGTTAACTGCCAAAACTCCATGTGCTTTTAATGTGATTTTCATGAAAAATCAATGACATTAGGTTTGTTGTTCCTTAGGGGAAAACAGGATTACAAATCTAATTTTAAGCTGTTGTTGACTGTTTGTGACTGGTATTCAGCTGGCATTTGCCGTTAGCATAAAAAGCACGTGAAGTTTTGGCTGGTAACCTGTTTTATTGAGCAAAGCGGTTTTTGTGCTAAGCGAATTTTTTGTGCTTAGAGGTTTCATGAAATTGGCCCCTGGGGGCAATTTCATAAAGCTGCTAAGCACACAAATTTGCTTAGCACAAAAAAGTCTAGCTCAGTAAAAACAGGTTACCAGCCAAAACTCCATGTGCTTTTCATGTGCCTTTCATAAAAATTCAATGACATTAGGTTTGTTGTTGTTTGAATAATCAACTTTGGCAAACTGTAACCTTTCAAAAGAATTTTAGATCATAAAAATCGGACGAACCAAACTGAAGA
This sequence comes from Crossaster papposus, assembly GCA_037893245.1. NCBI lineage: Eukaryota > Metazoa > Echinodermata > Asteroidea > Velatida > Solasteridae > Crossaster > Crossaster papposus. Next base: position 406,841 of record JBAIAA010000153.1, read on the forward strand.
AAAACAACCCACCCAATTGTGTTTGAGATGGTAATTTAATCCTTTGGGCAAATTCACACTCTGGGTTAAGACAAGTCCATAAAAATGCAAATTCACATCTAGTTGATGTGAATTTGGACTTTTAACGACTTAACCCAGGATGTGAATTCGGACGACGATGTGAATTCGGAAGAAGATGTGAATTTGGAGCATTCGGATGTGAATTTTGATTTTGTTGGTTGAAATCACATCCTGTTACTGGCCGTGCGAGTCTGCTTTAAATGCAACATCACATCATGCTCACTGCTGTAGTGGGACTGTATAAATGAGTATGATATTCCATGGCGGATCCAGACTATTTTCTTACCAGTTTGGCACTGGAGGCCAATGTAGCCTGGCACGCAGGCGCAAGTGTAACCGTTGACGCCATCGGTACAAGTCCCACCATTTTGACAGGGACGACTGCCGCACTCATTGATATCTGGAGGGACGACAAAGGTGGGTTTTTTCAAAGTTGAACCAAGTGCTCTAATTAATCCAAAGAAACACGGACGAAGTCGCACAATGTGTTCTATTACAATGCACTCCTAAAGTCATTTCGGGGTGGATTTTACCATTTTGAAGTTTTGGGTTTTTCTGAATCACGACCTATTAATCTACAATCTCCCCTCAAAATGAACATAATCTGTCACCTAAAAAAGTGTGTTTTTTGGTTAATTTTGTTAAACAATTGTGTATAAAAATAATAAGCTTTTCTGAACTTCAAAGCTGTTTATCTAATAATTAGGTTGTCAGGGTATTAACACTGAATCCTGATTGGATGGGGGTACATATGTAAATGACACATCATTATAAAGCTGAGAATCTAGAGAATAAAAAAAAAAAAAGCAAAACGTAAAAAAACCAGAAATTGCCAACTTTATCCGGGTTTCGTTGGAGCAGGTCACCTTTGTATACATTCACGAGTATACAGTGTGTCTCAAAAAACAATGCAAACAAAATATAACGGAATGCCACACATAGAATGTGTAACCAACCTATAGATAATATGTGACCTGTCATCACAAAATGAGCGTAGAGTCGGCAAAATCAAAAATTGAGATATGGGTATTTCTAAATTCTGTGGAAACAGAGCTTTCCAATGGTATATAACACTTGGAAGTTTGATACTCAATATTTGGTTGCTTTTTCTTTTTTAGTCTGGAGTCTTAATACAGAGATTATGAGAAAACGGGCATTTCTTGCGAGAAATTGTGTGAAAGGCATAGAAAGGCATAGTCAAAATTGTCTCAAAAACTAATTTTGTTTTTATCTGATCGTCCTGAAAAATTGATTGTTGGGGATTTAGTCTTTAAAAAAAACATAATCTCAAAATCCACCACCCCTTCAAATTTTGACTTTGACTGGCCGTACTGGGAAATCACTCCGTGCGACTTTACGCTCATTTTGTGATGACAGGTCACATATAGGTATGGTTTTAAAGATATACTATTCCACTTTAAAATAAGACAGCAAATTTCTGAATCTGATTTTTTTTTTACAGAGTTATGAGTCATTTCTCAAGAGAGGTCAAATTGACCATGGGATCAAGTTTTCAATTTTTATTGGGATAACGGTGGCCTACTTGCGTATGTTTGGATTATGGCCTATGACACCGCAGATTATTATTTTTTAGAGAGTAAACAAAATTCATGTTTGTAATATGTTTACATGCTAAACATGTTTAGCATGAGAAAGGTAGTGTTTAATAGCCATTGAACGTTGATGTTTTAGGAATTGGACACGTGCGTTTAGCTGCTAATCAGCAACAGCTCATCCCCATTGCAACAGTTGCACATCCAAACAAATTAGAAAATCATTAGATAATTAGACTAAACTCCTGCACACTGTGCTCTGAAACTAAAAGACTACAAAAGAGAACAAAATCACGATCAGGAGAAAAGTGCCAATGTAAAAATAATTTGTATTTATTAGTTTTAATTATTAAAAAAAAAAAAAAAAAAAAAAAGAAGAAGAAGATATTTGACAAGTAAAAAACATTCATTTGTTTTTTAAACCAATCTCGGATATACTCACTGTTTTGGCAGGTTAGTCCGTCATATCCAAGTGCACAGCGACAGGCGTAACCATTGATGCCATCCACGCATGTGCCTGCATTGCGGCAGGGACTACTGGAGCACTCGTCAATATCTAACAAGAGAGACATTAAAAACACATTCATAAATACCTGGGACAGTTTAGGCATTCCTATTGGTCGAGAGCCTGTCACATGGCCAGTATTAAACGGACGATAAAGACATGGCTTAAAGTGTTTAAAACCAGCTGGCAACAAAATCTGTCACGCGATGTCGCATTATACCTATCCCCAGGGCTCACTTTATTTCCAAACGTACCTCGTCTCCAATAGTAAGAGCGGATAGTGTTGGGCGCGTACAGCTCGACACCCTGAGAACGAGGTTGCCAATGGCAGTAATAGTCTGGTTCATATATACGCTTTATGTGTAGAGCGACAGAGGCGGAAACATGTCATTTGACACACATGGAATTTTGAAACATCAAAATTTACTTGCGACAAAAGGTATTTATGAATGGGAATAAATGTGTGTTCGGTCGGTATTAATCACTCTGTTTAATACCGCTTGGAGTCTGGGTGCTGATAATTACCCTCGCCTTCAGCTCGGGTAATTATCAGCACCCAGACTCCAAGCGATATTTAACAGAGTGATTAAAACCTTTTGAACACACATTTATTCCCTTATTAAATTGTGCCATGTGTCGTCTCATCTTAGACCATGTCAAAATTACTGCGACTTGATATTACACGAGTCTATGAGATGTGGCTGTAGCCGCTGTAATAGACTCGTACATAATTTTTAAGCCGCAGTCAAGTAAATCCGACACGGCCTTAGTATAATTCCAGGAATCTGGGTGTGTCCTAATTTTATTAATCTCCAGAACCGGGCACTGCATGTTTTTAAAAAATCTAGTCTCTGAAGAAGATCTTGTTAAGATCGAAATATTAGGCCCTCTTAACTAATTTGATTTAAACAAATCTTGTCAGAAGGTGTATTGCTCAGGACTTACGAATGTACAGTGTTAAATGTGAAGTGGTTTAGAAGAGCAGTTCTCCCCAAAAAAAACAGATTCTGTAAAATCGGAAGCCTCACCAAACGAACGTTTATATACAGACCTTGGTATTTTTTTTCGATATCTGCAAATGGTGTATTATACCTTAAACAGGCACGGCATGATCCACTGTACTGCCACTGGTATAGACTGCACCACGCATGCAATGATGCATGGTCTAATATGCAATTTTAATGCATGCGCATCAGTGTTTATCAAAACAGCTCTTCCCAAGAAACGTCCACCCCTGGTAAAATCACAATTTCTACCACTATACTTAATTTTGTTAGCATTTACGTAGCTTTTCAGTCTTTTATGTTTCCTATTTTTTATAATATATAATAGCAAAGCTTTATTTCACGTTTCGTACGTTGATTTGTACTTTTTTTCCCATTAATTTAAATTTGTATGTGGGTGGATGAACATTTGTGAGAACACCTCGGATGTTCAAGCGAATGGACCAATAGAAATGCGTGTTGGTTTGCATGCCTTGGGCTGTTTTCCGAACCCTAGCCTTGTCTTCGTCTCAGGTTTCATTCATACAGTTTAGCAATAGGCTGTAGCCGGAACGGAGACAAAGCCAGGGGTTTGGAAAACGACCTTGGTCTGTTTGTAACGGAGGCTCTGATTGGGCGCATAAATCTTTGCGCTAATAACCACGGATCTTGCCCAATGTCCGCAGGGGTTTGAGCGGTAAGAATGGTGGACTTACTGTTCCCGCATCGGGTTCCTTCCCATCCAGCTTCACAACGGCAAGAGTACGAGTTGACTTCGTCCTGGCAAGCACCATTGAAACAAGGACTGCTGGAACATTCATTGATATCTTTGGAAAAAAAGGAAAACCAACAACATACATGTTCAATAACAGCCAGTTCAGTATTAGTCTGGTTCCCTGACCTGACAATTTGTTTTATACCCAGACATTTAAATTGTAGGTCAGGTAGCCGCCGGTGACAACAAAATGTTTAATTATGAAGCTCTACACTGCGAAGCTATTTTTAGATGCTGCATCAATTCAAATTATAACGGCTTTTCCCAAAAAGACACAACGCCTGCAATTGTGTTGTTAAATTATATTTTTTCTGGTGTTGATATTTGCCAATGCGCACCTATTAACCAGTTCGCGGCGGGATTATTTTAACATCACTGAGCCGAGGCGTGGGATTATTTTCAACGAAACTCGATCCGAGGCGGATTGTCCTGGGAACCACACCCACTCATTTCCGGTCTTGCTCGCTGCTGACAGACATTTCCGGCCTTGCTCGTGACGTGTTTATGCATCATCCATTTTGAATCTGGGGAAAACTTTGCGCGTATCCTCCGGCACGAACTGGTAAATTCATCAGAAATAGTCAGAATTATTTGGTCTGGGAACCAGACTAGTTTGGTATTTCAATTGCAAATAATAATGAATAGACCTTGGAATTTAATTTAAAAGAAAAAAAAGTCAAGAAACCAAACTACAAAAACGGCTTTCATTCTTGGTTTTTCCGGCATCTACGAACACAAAACTTTAGCATCACAATATTTACTATAACAATTACAGCAAACAAAAATGGTGTATACCACCTTTAAACAACGTCTGCAGAAACACGAAAGCATTAGGAGTTCAATTTCAACAGGTCTATCGTGCATTATAATATGGGGCAGTGAGGAATTAATACCAGCGTCAAGGGGGTTAATAGTGGATAAAGCTGCACGCCCGGGTCCATTGTGCAGTGCAGTGCACCTGCTGGACAAAGGCTGCTCTGCAGTCATGCATATAATCTGGGGCAGAAAGAAATTAATACCAGTGTCAAATCTAATACCAGTAGATTTGGCACACACATCTTATGTGACAGCTGCACGCTCAGGTCTATTGTGCAGTGCATATGCTGGACAAAGGTTTCTGTGCAGTCATCGGTATAATATGGTACAGTAAAGAATTAAGACCGGCGTGGATAAGGCCCAAAGAGGAGAAGAAGATATACGTTGGTGGCGCCAACCCTTCTCTCCCCCCTCCACCCTTCCCCCCACTTTGATTTTTCCATCACTTACTGATGTTGCAGGAAGTTCCAGTCCATCCTGGTAGACAGTTGCAACGGAAGCCGTTGATCAAGTCCGTACATGTGCCACCATTCTGACATGGGTTACTGCCACACTCATCAAAGTCTGAACAAAAACAAAACCAGAAAATAACCAGAACATATGCGTTAAATGATATTGTGATAACGGGTAAAGCTATCGATGTTCAAATATGTTGTCCAAATAGGGGTTCCCTCGCCTTTTTTTTTTAGATTATGGGTTTTGTATTAAAAAGTTAGGCAAATAAACAAATCAATTCAACTTGTTTTTCCCTTCTAAAACATTTACCGCTGCTTCGCTATTAGAATCAGACTCGATTAAATTTGTTTTTGTTTATCAATAAGCAATTCTGACTATAACACACAAAGCAAATTAAAATAGACCATGTTTATATACATTTTGTGTTCCTAAAAATGTCAATTAAATGTTTTGGATTTTTAAACAACCATCTTAAATGACCTCTAGATGACCTATGACCTATTTCGAAGGATCACTCCATCCAAGTTACATGAAAATCCAACAAATTCCGTAGACAAAGAAACAATTGGAACATAATTGAAAAATGTCCTCTATTGACCTGGCTCTGCATAACCTTTGACCTTAGTAATCCAATTAACAATTTTGTCTAATTCCTACCCAAGGGTATATGAAAGTTTTATAAAAATTTAATAAGGCATGTGAAAATTATACATACAAAAAAAAATACCTGAAACTCGATAAACATACATATACAGTCATGTCGAAAGTACGGAGATTTGGGGTATGGAGATATGGAGATATGGAGATATGGAGATATGGAGATATGGAGATATGGAGATATGGAGATATGGAGATACGGAGATACGGAGATACGGAGATACGGAGATACGGAGATACGGAGATACGGAGATACGGAGATACGGAGATACGGAGATATGGAGATATGGAGATATGGAGATATGGAGATATGGAGATATGGAGATATGGAGATATGGAGATATGGAGATATGGAGATATGGAGATATGGAGATATGGAGATATGGAGATATGGAGATATGGAGATATGGAGATATGGAGATATGGAGATATGGAGATATGGAGATATGGAGATATGGAGAAATGGAGAAATGGAGATACGGAGATACGGAGATACGGAGATACGGAGATACGGAGATACGGAGATACGGAGATACGGAGATACGGAGATACGGAGATACGGAGATACGGAGATACGGAGATACGGAGATACGGAGATACGGAGATACGGAGATACGGAGATACGGAGATACGGAGATACGGAGATACGGAGATACGGAGATACGGAGATACGGGGTACGGAGATACGGAGATATGGAGATACGGGAAATATGGGATACGGGAGATACGGAGATACGGGAAATATGGGATACGGAGATACGGGGTACGGAGATACGGGGTACGGAGATACGGAGATACGGAGATACGATGCTGTATAGCGTCTCTCAGAACTTTGTTTAATAGGCCACACAAAAACATTAACATCCTCATTGGCACTTACTGATTTCACAGTTGATGCCGACATAGCCAGGACGGCAAGTGCAACTGTACCGGCCAACGAGGTCCTGGCATTGGCCACCATTCTGGCAGGGCGTGCTGCGACACTCGTTGTCATCTATTGACAAAAATAACACACACATCCAATCATTTGGAGAGTCAGGTTGGCGTAGCGGTTTTTTCTTCGCCTTTGAATCCCAACGCTTTGTTATTAGGCGACACATAAGTAGAAATACTTGAAAACCAGGGGCCAATTTCATAGAGCTGCTAAGCACAAAAATTTGCTTAGCGCAAAAAAGTCTTGCTCATTAAAAACAGGTTACCAGCCAAAATTCTTCGTGGTTTTCATGCTAAGCAAAAAACCAGCTGATTATCAATCAAAAACAATAAAGATCACGAGAAAATTTGGTCTGTAACCTTGTTTTTGCTAAGCACATTTTTGTGCTTAGCAGCTCAATGAAATTGGCCCCAGTTTGGTCCGTTACTTCAGCGATTGTGCTTACCGCTTCCACAGCGCGGACCACTGTAGCCAGGCAGACAACGACAGGAATAGCCATTGATAAGATCGTCACATGAACCCCCGTTTTGACATGGGCTGGAACTGCATTCGTTGATATCTAGAAGAAAAGCGATAAAAAAGGGAAAACAATAATATAAATGTTTACTGTTTAAAATCTTGCCAATATGCCAATATGTGCTCAATCCCAGTAAGGTTTTGGAAGATTTGCTTGTGCTACTAGAGTCATTATTTGTGTTGGATGTTCTTTTCTGGTTGCAATTTCATAAGCACACAAATTTGCTTAGCACAAAAATAGTTGTGCCCAGTGAAGACAAGTTACCAGCCAAACTTCATGTGCTTTTCATGCTATCAAATAAAAAAACCAGATGAATATCTGTCACAAACGATAAACATCACCTGAATATTTGATTTGTAACCTTTTTTCCCCCATGTAAGGAAGTTCATGCTAAGCAAACATTTGTGCTTACAGGGGAGGGAGGAGGGGGGAGGGGGGAGGGGGGAGGGGGGAGGGGGGAAGGGGGGGAGGGGAGGGGGAGGGGGAGGGGGGAGGGGGAGGGGCGGAGGAGGGGGAAGCAACCACTGGATTAACCCCTTAACCCTAACCCTACCTAATGCTACTTTTTACTACTAGTAGTAAAAAGTAGTATGCAGTACTCTCACTGACTTGTGTGCAATGCCTGTAGTAATTTTTAGTATTTGGTACTTCACCCCTTATTGCACTCGTACTTTTTAGCATTGGGTCCCTCTGCTTGCTGAGTGTGCATGGCCCATGTATGCTGTGTAAGGTGTTCTAAACTCTACAGCAAAAATTGTCACTTGGGACACAGCAATGGGTCAAGGTTGGACTAATTCATTTTTTGCCAGGTAAGTATTACTGACCTGTATTGCCACTATTAGTATTTTGTAGTTGACAGTATCTGTACTCTGTCAGTACACACACAATCATCAGTCACAAAGAGACCCAATGCTACAAAATACTAAGTAGTATTCTGTAGTACGCAGTTCTTTAGCCCAAAGTAAGGCCTAGGGGTAAACCCATAAATTCAAACTAAAACTGATCTACATGAATGAGGTGTTTTGTTCAACAAGATGATTGGACAAATTGATAGGCACTTCTTCACAAATGAGTTTGATTTGGAGGTGATGCAACACTGATTACAGAACCTTAGGTCGTGTTCGTCTATGGCTACCAATTACACATGTGCCTATATGTGACCTGTCACCACAAAATGAGAGTAAAGTCGCACGATGTGATTCGAAAATATGGCCATCCAAAGTCAAAATATGAAGGGGTTGTCAATTTTGAGATTTTGCGTAATTTGGAAAGCCCAAGTCCTCCTCTACATATTCCCATTTTTTGGGTGAAATCAGATGATCGAAAACCTCTTAAATTACGCGATTTTGCGTAGTGTTTGCATAGTTAGTGTTCGGATTAAAGTCCATTAGTGGTATAATTAACACGGTAATTAAATATGCAAATCAAGTTCTCGTAAGTATCTCATGTTTTTGAAATTAGATAATTTGTTGTTTATACAAGAAGAAATAAGGATTAGATCATAGCCATTGCTATGCTCAACTGAACCTTACTTGCCCAGTTTTGTAATCTTTTGCGTGTTTTGTTTTAGATGTTTAAAGTAAGTTTCCTCACACACAAGTTTTTCTGTAAAAAAGTATTTATCGCAAAACCCCCAAGTGTTATGTACCATTGGAAAGCTCTCTTTCTCAAGAATTTGAAAATACCAATATCTCAATTTTTAATATTTCCGACTATAGCCACTCCTTGGGCCAGTATTTTGTTTATTGATAGGATTATGAACATAACATAAACATTGGCAAGGTCAGAGGGCAGACACAAATTTAAAATAAAATGGTGAAGTTCCTGTTTAGTTTTTACATACAACTGTTTTATCCAGGGTAAAAAGACAAAACAATTTTTTTAAACCCCCAAAACTGGTTGCACATTAATAGGTCAATATTTGTATTATTTACATATAATAAACTAAAAAAATAATATTTAAAAAAAATAAAAAATTGCCTGATCTAACCGCGCACTGGCTACACCTTATAAACAAATAATGGTCCATCATGCAGTGATCGTATCGCTATGTGCTTTTGTAAAAAAAAATTAAAACTCAAACTTACTAAAAACACTAGATTTGAAAAAAACAACTACAGTCCATTTATTATATTTCTTTCGAAATATTAACAAATCTACGTCGGGAAAAAACAAATTGTTAATTTTCTTGTTTTGTTTGTTTTCTAAAATTGCATTATTTGGAGACGGTGGGCTCGTAATCCAATAAATAAAAATAAAATGCTGGCCTCATAGCCTCACCATAGCTTTATTCCAGTCACATTTCAAGTATAATACGTACGCAGCCTCACATCTTCCAAAGAGCAACTTACCGAATTCACAGTGGACGCCATTATAACCAGCTTGGCAGGCGCATGAATAGCTGTTTACCAGGTCGTTGCAATTCCCGCCATTTTGACAGGGACTACTGCCACATTCATTGAAATCTTGTGGTAAAAATTGAAAAAATAAAATTGAATTACTTCCCAACTCATTTTACACATTTATCAAACAAAGCAGATTCTAAACAAATTAATAAAAAAATGTACTTTAGAGGCAATTAGTGTATTAGAAAATGACATGTATAACAATTGAAAAATACATGATAAATCTTCTGTAAAGAAAACATGAACATCAAAACAATGCTGGGAGAAAAGGTAGAATACTGATCAATTTGAAACAGGGTGAGGGGGGTACGTGGATGTGATTTTAACAAAATATTTTCAAAATCAAATCAAAATGCTCCAAATTCACATCCTTGGTCAAAATTCACATTCTGGGTTTATTGGATGTGAATCCAGTGGACGTGAATTTGAATCTTAGCAGTAAAAACAACAGGATGTGAATTTGGACTTAGGATCTGAATTTACAGCATTTGAAAGTGATTTTGAAAATCTTTTGTTGAAATCACATCTAGCTAAGGACCGTGTCCGCTTTGAATGCAAAATCACACGGTGCTTTTTCCTGGAGCAAGTATGCCCAGTTGTGTGCAATTCTCCCTGGTGATAAATTCTCAAATGGGTGGGGGGGGGGGGGGGGTTAAACTTTGAACATAATAAATTCATCAGGATTGTAACAGGTAAAGAAATTAAACATGGAAAATACAAGGGTTAAATACATTCACGATCAATATCAATGTTAAACATTTGAATAAATTGATTTCCAATTTCACTGGAAACAGTGGCACAACAAGATGAAAAAGGGGGGAATAATTGTTTTTCTTCCATTTTCGTATTCATGTTACGTGTAAGGAAAATAGAGGAGGGAGTTATGGTTAAATGGTGGATAACATAATCGTTAAATTATTATTGAGTAAATTAAATATCGACCATATATTATCCAGTATTAAGGACGACAGCTTTATGAAGAGAAAATCATTCAAAATGCGGATAAACAATTAAAAAACGTTGACAAGTTCGGTAATTGTTCAGAAGCACTGTTTGGAATTACACACAAGTCTAATAGGTCTCCATGGAAATAGACTCGTTCTTTGTAGGCACCTAAAAAGATATTGCCCGTTTATGAATCATATGTTGTTGTGCCACCAGCCAAGTGAAATGTGTATGAAACAAATATTAATGATTTCAAACATTTCTTTCAATACAAACAACACAACACATCATAAATGTCAAATAAACAATTCAATTCCTGTCAAAGAGTAACAATGATACAATTATATTACACACATTGTAAAAATAAAGAACAAATTCAATGAAAATGATATTGATGATGAAACATGACAGCATAATATGATCATTATTACACAAAATACAACAAGTCAATGCAATATATTTTTTTCACAAAAAGACAGATGATTGTTTTTATTAAAAGAAAATGCAGTTAAGGAAAAAAAGTTATAAAAAAGTAAATTACAAACAAAAAACTTTCAAAAAAAAAAGAGTAAAAGTTTAGTATTAGAACTGCCTGTGAAGTGGCGCATAATTGTGCGGGAGTTTGAATCTGGTACTTCTGTCCATAAGCAAGACAGTTTACAACAATGGCGGTGTCTCTGCACAACAAGGGTAATCGCTAGCTTGATTCTTTCAGTTGAGTTCATAAAAATATACTATGGCTTTACAAAAAGAGGTGAATTTTGGCATTTTTTATAAATGGACTCAAGGTAAGAAGAATTTATTTCATTTATACCAATCTTGCTCACAATTTTTTGTTCAAGGAGGCAAACTTTCTGCATCTGCAATTTAATCGCAGATAGTACAGGTATGATTGGGAGAATTTACCTTAATAAAAGTACTTTCCAAAAATGTTTTACAAGTTCAAGCAAAAGAAATGACGCATTAGTTTTGGCAAGAAAAGACAAACAAACAGACACAATTATTATCAATTAATAATTAGTATGATATGAACGATTAGACAAGATGAAAATTAGCAAAGAAAGAATAGAAAAAAGAGGATCGGGGGGAGGGGGGGGGGGGGAGAAAACCTTTTTGTTTCTACATATATACTTTAATCCCTAAGTGAGCTTATTTGGATCTATCCTAGTACTATAGGTGTTTCCTTTTTGCCAGAAAAAAACATACTCTGTGTATTAGCAAATAATGCACAAACTATGTTTTTTAAAATTTATTTATAGGATAAAAAAGTATAACTAAATTATGTCTATTACACTCCCTGTGTGAAATTTCTTAGGGTTTACAAACTCGTATACAAATTCGATAAAAAATGCTATTAGTGCCTACAATGCTTTTTAATGTTACCTTCAAATTTCTTTTAAAAGAACCTTTACCAAAAAATCTGTAAGAAGTCAATTTTTTTTTCTTACTAGGGATAATAATTTTACAAGTCTAACATTTTTGATAGTGATATTTAGGCTTAAAAAATGTCCATCATGAACACAATGTAAACAGCTAGTTCATACGATAAGGTGACATGAGCGCGACGTCAAGGCAAGTTTTTGCGTTGCGAATTTGCAAAAATTGAAAACATTTCAACTCTGGCAAATATTCGCAGCTAACGTTTCGAGATTCGTATCGCATTTGCGTGAAGTATGAACCGGCCTGTCGATAATTACAGTGCTATTTCTCTCTGCCACAAACAAAGGTCAGTTAAATGTACTTCGTTAGTCCTACTGGAATCCCTAATTAACCCTAATTAAAGTAATATTAAGGTTTGTTTTACTAACATGGTAAATAAAAAACTTACGTCAACAGGAACGATGACCTATTTTTAATATAAGAAACTCGTATTTAAAAGTTCAAACTTCAGAAAGTTATCAATGATTTAGAAGTGCGTACGTAAATTGCTTGTTAATATTGAGAACAAAAAAATATCATTTATCTAATGTTTCAATCCAATAATTTTATTCAAGTCTAAGTGTTAGAGCCTATATAAATGGGAGACATAGCATTTCCTATTTGGTTTTAGATCTAGAAGATGCTTCAAATAAAATTGATAATCTCATTTATAAACAAGAGATGACATATTTCCATTTACAATTTTGCCCAGTTGAAATATTATGTACATGTACATGTACGGTATATATATCCTACTTTTTTTAACGAAAATTCTAAGCAATGTTAGAAAGAAACAATTAAAAATGTTTTCATAAATCTGAAAACTGTAGTAGGCCTAGACCTACATTGTGTGTTAAAACCTGGCCTTGCAGACAGGAAGTGGATGTTATACATGCATTGTGGGGGCTAGTACACATGTGACTAGAGTACCATGCATGGTCCATATCTGCAGTCGAAAAGAGAGCAGTTCAACTGTTAGAGACCCGCCCACAATCAGTGATGTACAATGATGTATTAATTTATGTAAATGAATTCATTTATGTTGATATAGCCCCACCTACTTGTGCTCCGAGTACAGCTAGTTGTTTTCACAATGATTATGATTAAGTTATAAAGCATGGCCAAGTTCGATCAAGGAACTATAGTTAACTAGTGGTTAGTTTGTGATGTCATTAGGGCATGCGCACTGAAGTTGAAGTGCGAACGACTCTAGTCGAACTATTGACCATTAACTGCCAAACTGGTCCTCTCTGTACTGTGCTATTAAAGCGGCTATTGGTTACCATCGATTTTTTTTTTCTCTAATACCCAAAAGATATAGATATAAAACACGTTAGATTAAAAAGTGTCTTTAAAGGTAGGATACACCATTGGTAATTGCTCGAATTATCATGAATAGGTAGATTTGGAGGGTTGTATTTTATAGTAAATATCGTTTAACTGACCTGTCCGAAGTTTTACAATCATGGATGCCGAGAAAAACACAAAAACAGCGTTTGTTTTCAACCAGCGTCGAGCAGTTATTCTTATGTTATCTTTGTTTTTTCGCGATCGCCGGCTGGCGATCACAAATTTTTCTTTATAAAATTCCACTTTTCGGAATAATTACAGGATATCTAGCGCAATCATTTTGCTGAATGCCTAGAATCATTATTTACTTTCAAATGAGTAAGATATTTCTTAATAATTCGGTAGTAAATATTTGCGATATCTGCAAATGGTGTATACTACCTTTAAGGGAAACAACAATTGGCATCTTTCAATTTAATGAATTCAAAACCTGAATCTTTAGTAGTTTTTTCCTCAGTGTTTCACTTTTTTGACATGTCAATACAAGAAACTTTATACAGCCATGTAACTTGTCAATGGAATGTCCACATTTTCTTTTCTTCTTTTTCTAATACCCGCAATGCCCAATTTGCATTAGGAAGTTGCATCCTAATGAAGTATAAAATACATGTAGCCCTATATTGAGCCGGAGTCCCTCAAGACCGGAGGCTGAAACAAAACATGAAGTCGGAGCCAAACCAAAACCATGGTTTGTTAAACTGCTAGAGCATGTTAAGCACACCCCTTCCCAGTGTTGTTGCATTAGACAACCTTCACCGTGACTACACAAGTTATAGCGCACTCTTATCATTCCTAGAAATACATTTTAATTATTGAAACCGGTGTAGCATGAATTTCAGACTCTATGAAATAAGGGCTGTGCATCGGAACTGGATACTCGAGTATTCGGACAGGAAATGATTCCAGATTATGGATTCGAGTACCCGTAGCCATTTTTACAAACGACATCTTTTTAGAAATTAGAGAAAAAGTTTTTGAAATTAATTTGTTGGAAATTTAAAGAATGAAACCAGGCTACAAATCGATGGTGCTCGTGAGTTTGCAGTTTACACCTTAAAGCAAAAATCACTGTAAACACTTCTATCTTGCTGTGCACATGCATTAGCTCACTGATGTAGCTGTATTATAGTGCATTATCAGAGCTGAAACGAGCTGAAAAGGAACTGATGAGATTGAGATTTTACGGTACGGTAGGGTTTCTGTAATCGGGTATCCGGTTCCCAAACTAACCTTGAATGCACACCCCTACATGAAACATGGACCCAATGGTAGTATTTGCTCATTAAACTTCATTAAAACAAAGATTGCTATAACATCCAAGCAAGTTATCGTGTGTATAAACAGAGCATTACAGTACTGACTGACAGTACAACACACTCAAAATTAGAAAAGCAAAAAAAATTAAAAAATGAAAACTGTTAAATGTGATGATCATGATAATAAGAAGAGTGACTGGGCGCATAAGAGGGTTTATTAGATAATATTCATATCACAACGGCACTAATACATGTATATCCCACGTGCATCAGCGTACAGTCCTCTTTTTTACCCAAAAGGCAAACGGATGACAAACATCAATGTATTAAACCGCTCTAAAAGTATTATTACAATTTGCTATTAAAGTTTCAAAAGTTTGTTCTTGAGCTAAAGTTAACCTTTTGTAACTATTTTTTGTAAAATATTTAGAGTTAGATGAGAGAGGAGCTATATATGTACAAAAGGCAAAATGGAATATTGAAACTTGTAAAAGATAAAATAGAAAAAGAAGAAGAAAAAAAAACCACCACAAAAACATGCAACTCACTGAATTGGCAGATATTTCCATTCCATCCAGGTGCACAGTTACACACAAACGTATTGACGCCATCTTGACAGGTGCCACTGTTCAGGCAGGTATTTTGAAAACAATTATTGATATCTAATAGAAAAAAGAAATACAAATACAAATACAAATTGAGATGTAAAATGCTAAAAACAAGCACCCTAAGCTGTGAAACTGTATAAACACAAAGTATTCCCCAGATTTAAAACGGATGACGCATAAACACGTCACGAGCAAGGCCGGAAATGTCTGTCAGCAACGAGCAAGGTTGGAAATGCGTGGGTGTGCTTCCCGGTACATTGGCCTGAACCCGCCTCGGATCGAGTTTCGTTAAAATAATCCCTCGTCTCGGCTCGGTGATGTTAAAATAATCCCGGCGCAAACTAGTAAAAATCAACCCTATATTCCCCCACAAAATTAGGCCGTTTTCCAAACCCCACCTTCGTCCTCTGTTTTTGGCTTCGTTCATGCAGTTTGGCAATGGTGATGGAGCCGGTGATGGAGCTTAAGCTGGGGTTTAAAAAATGGCTTTTATTCATATTGTTGTCAACAAAATATATTCCCTTGACAATGACAATTAAATTCTTTTGAAAAATGAACTATTCAAGGCATTATACTTTAACCTGACCCCAAACATCTTTTAACATCACTGAGCCGAGGCGCGAGGTTATTTTATCAAAACTCAATCCGAGGCGGGTTCAGGCCGATGGTACCGGGAAGCACACCCACGCATTTCTGGCCTTGCTCGCTGCTGACAGACATTTCCGGCCTTGCTTCCGACGTGTTTATCCGTCATCCGTTTTGAATCTGGGGAAAACTTTGCTTGTATATGTGACCCAGCACGAGTAAATGAGACACTTTGCGGCAAAAATGAAAATTTCATCATTTAAAGCTAAACAAGCTTTAAATGATGAAATCAAAATCTCAATTTGTATTTTTCCGCAAAGTGTCTCATTTACTCGTGCTGGGTCACATATATGTCCTCCGGCGCGAACTGGTTAACAACAGATAGCACAAATCCTACGGCATTTTTTGTCAATACAAAGCCAAACACCCCCCCCCAAAAAACCACCTCAAAACAAGAACAAGTTTGATGATTCACTGATTTTAAGACAGAAATCTAATCCAGTCATTTTAAAGAAGTGAAGAGTCGAGTCAAGTCAATAGGTCAAGGTTGAGTCAAGTCGAGTCGAGTCAAGTCAATAGGTCAAGGTTGAGTCGAGTCGAGTCGAGTCATTAGGTCAAGAAGGTCGAGTCGAGTCGAGTCGAGTCACAGTGTGGAGTCGAGTCGAGTCATGTATTTTGCTCTACCTTTCCTAAAAAACACATCACACCAGATGCCGTGATTTCACAGGATGCTTGAGACTGCTATGCACTTACAGTCACAAGTGAAGTATTTCATATTAATTCAGTAGGTTTGTTTTTGATGTTTGCAAATAGTTTATACAACCTTTAAAAAAAAAATTAAAAATAATATAAAACTAGTGGTGAACTTACTGTTGCTGCAACGAGGTCCGTCAAATCCCAATACACACCTACACCTGTAACTATTAATCTGATCCTCGCAGGTGCCCGAATTCAAACATGGTCCGCTGGCACACTCGTCGATATCTAATGGGCATTAGGAGAAATAAACAACAACTTTGTAATTTGTAAGTGTGTGATAACACCACAGGCTTCCAGGCAGACCCTGTTGAAAGTAGAAAAATATGCCTAAATCCACCCCCCACCCAAAAAGAAAAAAGAAAAAAAAGAAAAAGAAAATAATTGTTGGATTTTGGCAGACTTGCATGGTGCTTAAAGGTAGGATACACCATTGGTAATTGCTTGAATTATCATGAATGGGTAGATGTGGGGAGTTTTTTTTTTTTATAGTAAATATCGTTTAACTGAACTGTCCGAAGTTTTACAATCATGGATGCCGAGAAAAGCAAGAAGAACGGCGTTTGTTTTCAACCGTCGTCGAGCAGTTATTCTTGTGTTATTTGTGTTTTTTCGCGATCGAAAGGCGGCGATCGCGAATTTTTCTTTATAAAATTTTATTTTTCAGTATAATGACAGGATATCTAACGCAATAATTTTGCTGGATGCCTAGAATCATTATTTACTTTCAGATGAGCAAGATATTTCTTAATAATTCGGTAGTAAATATTTTCGATGTCAGCAAATGGTGTATCCTACCTTTAAGGTAATAGACCGAGACGAAAGCAAGGTATTTTGTAGGCCAAATTCAATACTTGGTTTTACCCTTCACCAACTTTGAATACTGAATACTCTGTGTTGTTCAAGTTTAAGAGTGCACGGTACCAATGCATTGTCTTAGTTTTGTTGAGTTCTAAAGCCTGTTTTCTCAGTTGTGTATATTTTGAATTCCATTAGAAGCTATTAATATGCAAAAAGGTCATATCACCAGAACGAAAGGGGCTATGGACCTCTACTATGTACCAAATAAAAGCTTATATCATGGACTTTCCAACCATGTATGTAACTTCCTTCTTTTTTTTCAAAAGCGGGTTAGATTTGAACGGCGAAAAAAATGCAAAAACAAAATAGAAGTACACTCAAGGAAAAAAAAAACGCAACACGTACAATTTTTTTAAGGAAATAGGACCGGCATTGTAAAAATGGTACATTTTCTAGATTTTGAGCAATTTAGAGATAAACGTTGATCTTTATTTATCTCGTTACGGCTGAGTGATTTGGGCGAGTTCCAAAACTGTGTTTGTGCATTTTATGCTAATGGTTACACATGAAAGAATTATAGAGATGAGTTTGACCACTCCTGTCCTGAACACAACCCTTGCCTATAAAAAGACACCAAAATAATGCCGAAAACACTTGTATCCATGATGCCATGGTCGCAGGTGGTTTTCAGTGACGAGAAGAGGTTCCAGTGCTTCAGGGCCGATGGCAGGGAGCGGGTGTACAGGAGACGCCACGAGCGGTACGCCGACGCTTGTGTCCGCCATCCTAACCCCTAACCCCTAACCCCTAACCCCTAACCCCTAACCCCTAACCCCTAACCCCTAACCCCTAACCCTATTTGTAGCGATTCAAACACATACATTTGATTTTACAAAATTCGGGCAAAACTATAAAAAAAAATCAGTGGTGCGTTTCTTTTTTCCTTGAGTGTATATTCAGCAGCAGTGTACTCTACGCTGTCCTGATATTGTTACTCACTTATCCTGCAGAAAGTTCCAGTCCAACCAGCAAAACAGTTGCAAGTGAACATGTTGACGCCATCTTCGCACGCACCATTTGCGCAGGGATTGCCTTGACATTCATTGATATCTGAAGGAAAACAAAACAGGAGCCAATTTAATATGAAGCTGCCATTCAAGCAAAACCAAACTGCTTAGCATGAAAACTCATATTGTTTGTGACTAGTATTCAGCTGGTTTTTGCTTTAGCATGAAAAGTACATGGGGTTTTGGCAGTTGACCAACATCGGCCTGTATGTACTCAAAAATGTGACTCGTCTGAAAATCTTTCCCCAAACTCTGCCTCTTAGCAGTTGACCAACAACGGCCTGTACTCAGTGATGCGACTCAAAAATGTGACTCGCCTGAATATCTTTCACCAAACTCTGCCTCTCAGCAGTTGACCAACAATGGCCTGTACTTACTGATTTCGCAGAGTGGACCGGTAAATCCCTGTAGACAGGCACATGTGTAGGAATTGACGCCGTCATTACACACCCCGTTATTCTGGCAGGGAAAACTCCCACACTCATTGAAGTCTGGTGAAAAAAATAAAAAAATTAATGACTCACTGCCACCAAGTACGTGTTTTATTATAGACTGTTGGATGAGGTTGGGCAGGTGGGAGATGGGGTGAAGCTATAAGTGACAAAGTGCCTTGTCCAAGAGCACATATGTGACCTGGCGCCACGAAATGGGTGAAAAGTCGCAAAATAAAAAAGTTGCTAAATAAAAAAGTTAACATTATTAAATTTCTAGAAAGAAGACGTCCTTAGCTTTCAAATGATGTATTGTGTATTGCTGTAGCTTATTCCTAGCCACCGCTATACTCTTTTGAAATTGCTGAAGTCATGCTCCCTTGTTTTGAGAAAACGGAGTTTAAAGTCTGTGAACCGTGCCAACTATACCATCACTCAGTGAAATTGAGCCACCAAAAAATACACTTTAGAGTTAAATTGAGCTATACAAATTTGGGATATGATAAAGAAGGTTTGTTGGTATGTAAACACACGTTAACAACTCCAAACCGACCTCCCACTTGAAAAATTGACGTTTCGGCCAATAACTCGTTTGATAAACCCAAGCTGGACTCAAACCCACAACCTGCAGAATTACCCGCAGACCAACGTTTTGACACTCCAGATATACTACAAGGCCAAGGCACTCCGCAAATTTTACTGATAATTTTTCTTAGGACCTCTATTTTGTCGGGAGCCTGTTATTTTGTGTGCGTGTTGGTGGTGTTTTTTTTTTTTTTTTTGGGGGGGGGGGGGGGTGGCTTTGTGGTCTGGAGCATTGAATTCACGATCTGTGGGTGCAAAGCTTCAGGTTGTGTTATTGAGTTCAGCTTGGGGCTATGGTGTGTGTGTGTGCCCTTAATTTGGCAAGGTACTTTGTCACTCATTACTTCCCTCCACCCAGGAGTAAAATGGGTACCTGTGAGGGCAGAAATTGTTGTTATTAGCTGCTTTGCGCCAAAATGGCAGCATTGAGCTGTATACTCCCCAGGGAGCTGAGATGGTATTTGGAATGTTTTGTGGGCCCAGTGAGCAGGGGTAATAATTGTAGCGCCAGGAACGCCACTATTGATGATTACGTGCATTTAATAAATATCCATATTATTATTTTTCTGGTCGGAGTGTACAGAAAATAGGAGTTTTTTGTTTGTATTTTTAGACCACCCCCGGAATCCGACTACCAGTCTTAAATCCCTGTTTTTGTCTATTATTATTATTATATTTACATTTTCGGGGATTGGTAGACAGTTTTTCTTATTAATTTGGTTATAATTGGGTGCCAGACCTTATTGGGGCCACATCATAACTTTCGCCGTCATTTTGACGAGATTAGGTTAGGGTTAGGGATAAGGTTAGGGTTAGGGATAAGGTTAGGGTTAGGGATAAGGTTAGAGTTAGGGATAAGGTTAGAGTTAGGGATAAGGTTAGAGTTAGGGTTAGTGTTAGTGTTAGAGTATAACGGATAAGGCTAGGTTAGGGTATAACGGATAAGGCTAGGTTAGGGTATAACGGATAAGGCTAGGTTAGGGTATAACGGATAAGGCTAGGTTAGGGTATAACGAATAAGGCTAGGTTAGGGTATAACGGATAAGGCTAGGTTAGGGTATAACGGATAAGGCTAGGTTAGGGTAGGGTATAACGGATAAGGCTAGGTTAGGGTATAACGGATAAGGCTGGGTTAGGGTAGGGTATAACGGCTATGGCTAGGTTAGGGTATAACGGCTAGGGTTAGGTTAGGGTAGGGTAGGGTAGGGTAAGGTAAGGTAAGGGTAAGGGTATAATGGCTAGGGCTAGGTTAGGGTAAGTTTTGTACACAATCCTATGAAGTGTCGCCCTATTGTGGTTGTTAGTCAAATTATTATTATTATTATTATTATTACTGGCTTTGCCGACAGTGAAACAAGAGAATGCGGCCGGTTCTTACTGGTCTGGCATTGAAGCCCAATGTAGCCTAAGATGCAGTTACAGGTGTACTGGTTCACACCATCCACGCAGGTCCCACCAAACATACAGGGCGATGAAGCGCACTCGTTAATATCTGACGGAATCAAGAAAAAAAACAGAAAAATAAAATCGTTTTGTCGACCTTGTACGGCATACTGGGGCGCATGGTTTTTTTTGTAATTGTAATTAAAGGTAGAATACACCTTTTGCAACTATCCAAAGAACAACCAACCAAAATACTGTTGAAAAGCTTACTTGTTGTAAAGATATTATAATGATTCTAAACTTCCTGTGAAATTAGTCCTTCTGCCATGCTGTTATTTTGAATGTGTCCTACTCCAGAAAAAGAGCTATTATGTCACAAGAAATTATATGTATGGTTTGAAAGCCCACAATGTAACCTTTCATTTGGTGTATAATAGAGCTCCATAGCCCTTCCCATTTAGGAGATATGACGTGTTTACATATTGATTACTTCCTTGGAGTTCAAATTACAGGCTTTGAAATAACCGGCTCTGTTAAATGTAGTATCAGGATGGTTCCTAGTAAATTACACTAGGGAGTTAGGGTAAAGTGTGTACAGTTTGCCATATGGTGTTGGGATTTGCCAGGATGGGTGTGGTTCCTAGTAAATTACACTAGGGAGTTAGGGTAAGTGTGTACAGTTTGCCATATGTTGTTGGGATTTGCCAGGATGGGTGTGGTTCCTAGTAAATTACACTAGGGAGTTAGGGTAAGTGTGTACAGTTTGCCACGGTGTTGGGATTTGCCAGGATGGGTATGGTTCCTAGTAAATTACACTAGGGAGTTAGGGTAAGTGTGTACAGTTTGCCATATGTTGTTGGGATTTGCCAGGATGGGTGTGGTTCCTAGTAAATTACATTAGGGAGTTAGGGTAAGTGTGTACAGTTTGCCACGGTGTTGGGATTTGCCAGGATGGGTATGGTTCCTAGTAAATTACACTAGGGAGTTAGGGTAAGTGTGTACAGTTTGCCATATGTTGTTGGGATTTGCCAGGATGGGTGTGGT
Organism: Crossaster papposus; assembly: GCA_037893245.1. Classification (NCBI taxonomy): domain Eukaryota; kingdom Metazoa; phylum Echinodermata; class Asteroidea; order Velatida; family Solasteridae; genus Crossaster; species Crossaster papposus. Next base: position 428,732 of record JBAIAA010000153.1, read on the forward strand.
TCCTAGTAAATTACACTAGGGAGTTAGGGTAAGTGTGTACAGTTTGCCACGGTGTTGGGATTTGCCAGGATGGGTATGGTTCCTAGTAAATTACACTAGGGAGTTAGGGTAAGTGTGTACAGTTTGCCATATGTTGTTGGGATTTGCCAGGATGGGTGTGGTTCCTAGTAAATTACATTAGGGAGTTAGGGTAAGTGTGTACAGTTTGCCACGGTGTTGGGATTTGCCAGGATGGGTATGGTTCCTAGTAAATTACACTAGGGAGTTAGGGTAAGTGTGTACAGTTTGCCATGGTGGTGGGATTTGCCAGGATGGGTGTGGTTCCTAGTAAATTACACTAGAGAGTTAGGGTAAAGTGTGTACAGTTTGCCATATGGTGTTGGGATTTGCCAGGATGGATGTGGTTCCTAGTAAATTACACTAGTTAATGGTAAATGCTGAAAAGCGTAGGGTTTTGACAGATAAGCCGGTCACAATGCGAGGCATTCTGGCAAAATGAGACGGAATTGGGCACAGTCCAAATGGGAGAATTTTATATTTTCTATTTTCTTTCAGATTTATTCAAATGTGTATAAACCTTTGATACATCTACTTCACAGGTTTTGAAGTTATCGTATAAAACAATGTGGAATAAAAGTGTTTTTTTTATGAAAAAAAAACAGCGTTTGGTATCTTTCAAAATCCGAATCTTAGTGGGCCTCTAGCTTCCTCAGGTTTTTTACAATGCAAACTTATTCTCTTTCCTTAACACCCACAAACCCTTATTTTGACGTCTGCCCAGGCCTGTCTCATTTGGCCAGGACTCCTCACAAATGTCAGGACGCGTCACACCAGCCTGTTTTACTTTTACTTACTTATTTCACAGAGGTCACCTCTCCAACCAGCAAAACAATCACAGAAGAAGGAGTTGACACCATCCACACAGTCACCGTTTTGACAAGGGCCACCGCTGCATTCGTTGATGTCTGGAAAGAGTGGAACATGTGTGATATCATGATGGGTTCATGCATACGCTGGGTATTCAGGGTGGCCCTCTAAAAAAATGAACAAGCATCCGACCCATATGCATTGACCCATATATGAGCCAAGAAAATCAAACTTCAACAAGTTGGAGTTTGGCAGGTTTTAGGCATAAAAAAAAAATGTTATGTTGGCGTAACCCGGCCGACCCTAAAAATACGGCCGACCCTGGGTATTTTTTTTTTCAAGGGACGAAATTTAATGATTAAAATCTATATAAATCTAGTTATAAATACGTTTGAAACCATTTCTGACCGTTTCTCATTGTTGTGTGTGTGGATTGTGTATATATTGAACCTGGACACGCTATCGTGTATCACTACCGGCTGAAACAATTAGAAAACATATCATTTTCATTGCTGGGAGGAGAAAAAAAAAAAAAAAAAAAAAAAAAATCCCTACCTACCTACCCTATTTGTTTGGGCCCGTTACCCCGACATAACTTTTTTTGTTATGCCTTAGTACTGTTAGGTTCAGTACCAATAATTACTTAACCTGTGCGCAGTTGTTGAAGTTTCTTAGGTTTTGGTATGCTTTCTAGTGCCAGAGCCTAGGGGCGGTTAGAGTTAATTCATATCTGTTTTGCTTTGACATTTATATAATGTTTGCGTGGGTTTAGCCTGGGCAAGTACACAACCTCGTTGCACAGCACTAGCACATTAGACACAATGGGATGCCTTGTAAAACACAAATGGGATAAGCTTACAACTGTTTCAACACTGAATACAGGCAAGATTGAATAAAGGATTTGTTTTTGTATTTACTGGTCTTGGGTAGTTTGGAGATATAATGGTGCCCGAGACTTCATTAAAATGAGAGGTGCCACAAGATCTCGCTGTATAAAAAAAAGCGTGGTAGTTTTTACTTTCTGTATGCTATGACAATAACTTTGATAACTTGGTCTATGGGATGACACAACTGAGTGGTTAAACCAATACAAACAAAAAAATGTTTAGTGTCCTGCCTTTTTTGAAAAATCGAAGGAGGAGGCCCTTTTTTTTTATTTTACTTTTTTCAAAAAGATAATAAAATTTATCATTTTTTTTTTTTTTTTTTTTTTTAAGAAAAAGAAAAGATAACAGAAGGCGGCCTCAAAAAAGGAAGCAGGCGGCGACGCTAAACATGTTTTTTTTATTTGGCCTTATAATGAACAATGTACTTTTCTAACAAATTTACGTTTTTTTAAGACACCCTGTATAATACTTATAGACACTTACTTATTTGACAGTTGACTCCGGTATATCCACTTACACAGACGCACAAGTAGTTAGCGATGTTGTTGTTACACGTTCCTCCATTGACACAAGGGTTGCTTGCGCACTCGTTAATATCTGAAAGGAAAGAATTAATTTTCAGATTGATTGATATTTGTAATCTAAATCTTATTTGTAATAAAGTAACTATGATTTGTTAATACACAAATAAACCACAAGGAAAACTGACCAGGTAAATTTGCCTAAATTTCAAAGTGAACCAAGAAATTGGCAAGGCAGGACCTCCGGACCTCCGGACCTCCGGACCTCCGGAATCATGGACCAGCGCTCTACCAACTGAGCTATCTTGCCCTATGCTGGCGGTCTCCCAAATTGTCAGTATCTTTGTTCGAGGGCGCTAGTCAGAAGTCCTAAACACCAGAATTCAGTGTGGCCAGAGATTAGGCCCAATTTTCTGATACAACCTGATAAGTGGCATCACTCAATAAAAGACACAACAAAAACGATAACAGAGCCAGTCGCCAGTAGTTTATTGAAAACCTGGGCACAATTTCCTAGCGCTTTGCTAATTATCGTTAGCGGGCAAGTTGTGCTTACTGTAACAGAAAACCATTCTGCTGCTTTACCAGTTCGCATTTCCGGCCTTGCTCGTAACGTGTTGATGCGTCATCGTTTTATCTGGGGAAAACTTTGCGTGTATATACGTCCTCCCGCGCGAACTGGTTGAGCACCATTCCTTGGCGTGAACGTGATTAAGCTTGCGCGCCTAAGAGATTTCTATTGTTACGTTTTCCTCTGTGGTTAAATGTGCTTTTCCTGGGCTAACTGTTAACATTCTCTTTGAAATAACGGAGGCTGTGTTAAGTACGTTGACGTATCAAAGAGTCTTTTTCAAGCATATACAGCAGGAATGAACAGACGTGCATGATTATACCCACCTATATCACAGTTGCGCCCTTCATAACCATCCAGGCAGGTGCAAAGGTAGTCATTCTGCAGATCACCACATGCACCATTGATACACGGATTGGGGTCACAGTCATTTCCATCTGAGGGGATTATAGATATACATGTATATTGTTTGGTTAGTCCGATTTTCATGTTCTCAAATTCTTTTGAAAGGTTACAGCTTGGGGAACCCCTTGACAGGAACATTGTTTCCTTTTGGGTAATCCTTCTGGAGCTGAATGGTATTTTGTCTTTGTCTTGGTTCTTATGTTATTATCTAAAGCTTTCCTTTTATGTATTCCTTGGTCTCTGCATTTGTTGATGTTTCACAAGAAATAAAATAGAGAATAGAAAAGTTTTATATTAAAATGCCGAACCTAATGTCAATGATTTTCATAGTAAAAAATAAATTATACAAAAAAAATCACGATTGACAGACGACAATCGCGAAAAAAACGGAAATATAAAAAAAAAAACTTTTCTCAGCATCCATAATTGTAAAACTTCAGACAGGTCAGTTAAACAATATTTACTATAAAATACCACCCCAAGTCCACCAATTCTTGATAATTCAAGCATTTACAATGGTGTATACTAACTACCTTTAAGATAATCGTGAGTCAATTTTATAAAACAAGGCCACTGACTTACCACTCGACCAAGAAAGGCTCCATCCACCTAATCGAATGTTCCTGTCGGTAAAGAAGTTGAAGGAGACCTGATCTCCATTTACAACGAGATCGGCAGGAACGTTGTTTGGGAGAGTGGTGTAGTTCCCCTCAAAGGTTATAAAAACTGTTCCAGAAGACTCCGGTCCAAGTAAGACTTCCAAAGCGTCTTTATTGAGTTCAGTCTCGAAAGCATTAAATACAAAGGTGATCATGCGGGCATTGGCAATCTTGATGTTGTAGATGCAGTTTAGTCGGTTTGGGTACGAATTTGGGTAGTTTGGAGATGTAATGGTGCCCGAGACTTCATTAAAATGAGAGGTGCCACAATCTCTGCCTGTATAAAAAAAAGCGTGGTAGTTTTTACTTTCTGTATGCTATGCCAAGTTCAGATAGTGCATCTATGTCAAGGACGGCAATCAGATTTATGACCTCTCAGCATCATGTATACTTACAAGTAGGTGCTATAATGAAACAAGGGTGGTTCTCAAACCAGGTGTCTCACCTGCTTTGGGGACTATCCTATTTGTAAACTTACCTTTGACCTCAGTACCAATATATATGAAGGTTACACTTTTGCATGCATGACCCAAGTTTGATATTAACCCTAACCACCCTGAGTCCATCAAAATCCATTTCCTGTTTTGGAAGATTTTAGCGGATTCAGGATACCTCCATATTGAACCAACTGGAGGAGTGTGATGGATTGAGGATTTTAAGCCTAGTGTTACTGCAGGAGTTTGATGGATTCAGGATTCAGAAATTTAGATGATGGACTGTGATGGACTCCATGGAGAAACACACTGCAATTCTTTGTATGCCACCATGGTATCCTGAATCCGCCAGAGTCCATCAACTTTTGCTGGTGGATTATTGATGGACTCAGGATCTCTCCAGTATGCATACTGGTGGAGTCTGATGGACTCAGGACAACAGCAGTTTTTGCAAACCAAACTTGGTGGATTGTGGCAGATTCAGCCTCAGGATACTTTCTAGAAAAAGCAGTGAGGGGGTTAAGGTTAATTAACCCTAACTCTCTCACGGCTTTTACTAGAAAGTATCCTGAATCCGCCACAGTCCATCAATTTTGGTTTGCAAAAACTGCTGGTGTCCTGAGTCCATCAGACTCCACCAGTATGCATTCTGGAGAGATCCTGAGTCCATCATACTCCACCAGCAAAAGTTTGATGGACTGTGACGGATTCAGGATACCTATAGGTGGCATACAAAAAATTGCAGTGCGTTTCTCCATAGAGTCCATCACAGTCCATCACCTGAATTTCTGAATCCTGAATCCATCAAACTCCTGCAGTAACGCTAGGCTTAAAATCCTCAATCCATCACACTCCTCCAGTTGGTTCAATATGGAGGTATCCTGAATCCGCTAAAATCCTCCAAAACAGGAAATGGATTTTGATGGACTCAGGGTGGTTAGGGTTAAGAAAGATTTGGGATGGAGAGAAGACCCCCCCCCCCCCCCCTTTTTGTAGTGGTTATGTGCTTGCGGAATGTTGTGGTTTCTCAGGAATTCTTTATAGGTTTTTAGGGGGGGGGGGGTGCGTTAGGTAACAATAGTCTAGAAAGTGTATAGGTATGGGGGACTAAGGGAGAGTCCAACGGTCCCATCTTGATTGCAATTCGACCTCAAGAGTTGAAATGAAACAAATTTTAGCATTCCAGCACATTTTACAACTTGATCTCAAACGACCTTTGACCTCAGTACTTCACCTTTGACACAGCCATTGTATGAAGGTTACACTATTGCAACTGGACCTCAAGTTTTCAAATAAGACACGTTTTACGATTTAAGCCTATTGTTGAACTTGATCTCAAATGACCTTTGACCTCAGTACTTGATCTTTAACACAACCACGATATGAATGTTACGCTATTGCATTCATGACCCAAGGTTGATTAAAGATGGACTTTAACATTGCATCTAAGATCATTTTTTTTAAACCTTAACCAAAATGACACTTACATGTATTTATAAATACATGGACTTAATACTACTTACAGAAATAGTGATTGCATAGTCTCTTTCTAAACTTCGTATAGGCGAAACAAGCAAATAAGTTAAACTTTCCACTTTTGATGCAGCAACAATACAATGATAATAATGACTTGTGAGTGACAAAATCCCCACCCTGAGGCTTGAAAAACCTGACCAAACCCCTTTGTAAAATGCATATTTTGAGTTTTCTACTTTTCTGCTACAATGTACTTGAAAATGAGACTTTACTTTTTCTCCATTTGACGGCAGACGAAAAGCAGAACAATATACATATATCATGCAGTTATGGCTGGTAATAAGCTTGTTTTACTAAGCCATAAAGTTTTGTGCTTAAGCATTTTGTTATGCTTTAGCAGCTCTATACAATTGGCCCCTGCTTTTTAAGTAGCAGAAAATCAGATTGAAAGGTTGCTTTCAAGACACAAGGGTTTGCTTTTGCTTAGTACTAGATTTAGGTTGTTGGTTCTTTTTTATGTCTAAAGGAAATGTAAGCAAAAGCCTTGAAAAAGCAATTGCTAGTTTTTACTAAGTCCAATATGACAGAGGTTTTGTCAAGCTCTGCGATAGAATACCCCTCTTCTAAAAGCACGAGGCATTAGGTGATGTGTAGTTCCAGCCCACTGCATTTTTTGTCACGATATAAACAAAGAAATATTCTAACCAGCCTGAGCAAAATGCTTTTCGGATATTCGGTTGAAATTTGAATATTTGATATTATTATTACGGCCCTACACTGTACATACCTGCTCTAACATCGCAATTCTGGCCTTCAAAGTTATTATCAGCACAATCGCATATGTAGGCGTCGTTAGACAGATAACACTGGCCGTCGATGCAGGGATTCGGGGAACACGCTGCAGATAAAATAGAAGAATAGAGACGACACAAATCATCAATACAAAATGCAACCCGTGGACAAGTGTGAATAATGTTAAATCGGACTTGGCTGTACAATGGAGTCAAGGTGTCCAAGTTTTTTAATTTACTTCGGTCAATTTTTCCCTTTAAATTCAAAGACTCTAGTGTAACTTAATTAGTGTAACTTTTGTATTGTTAGGCTTAATGAGAATGGCGTGTGTATTTGTACACAAATAGGCTAGTTCAGTTTGTTGGGGTGTTTGTTTGTTTGTTTGTTTGTTTGTTTTATTTCCATTCATACAAAAAGAAGAACATTGACATACAAAGTAGTAAATTACATAAAAAATAAATTATACTGGTATCATATAAGAAGGAAAGTTAGGTATTAATGGGGGTGACATCCAAGAGAAGGACAAGCCTTCTGTAGAGGAGCACCCAAGACTGCTGTCAAAATACAATTAAGTCAATGATAATAATACATGTACAATCCATTTCAGTTGCAATAAATCGAGGCAATTATAATTGAAAAATGGTTTGCTTTATATATCAAGATTAACTGAAAATACAAAAGTGCTTGCCTTGCTCCTCATAGACAAGAAAAACAATTCAGGTTGGTACATAGACAATTTCTATACTTGTCTAAGTAAAACTCTTTTAAATGCTTCACAAACATCTTTTTTGACAAATTCGCCAAGTCATTTTTAGTACGTACGTGTAGGCAGTACATGATACATCACAACAGTGCAGCCTAAAACTATACAATGACATTTTTAGTCAAAGATTAGGCTCAGTGTCAATACTCACAAACATGACAAAGATTACGAAGATTACGTACAGTCCAACACTTGACTTGGCCTTTCTGAAATTCCCATCTGAGAAAAATCTTGGTCAGAATTTTGTACACGCGTGACTTTTTCACTGAGTATTTGTGCTGGTCTGGAGGATTTTGAAACAGTGCCAGTGGCTATTGTTCGTCGCCATGGTCGCCGAGTTGGTAAATGTGGCCTTTTTCAAATTATTATTATTATTTTATTCATGCCATAATTTAAACTTATCCAGGCATTGATCGTCTGTAAAATTTGGCCAAGCAGGGTTGTAAGTCACTCTGTGATGTGCATTTGCTAGAAGTTTAACATCATCTTCCCCAATATGGCTAACTCAAATCATTGGGCGCTGCCATCTTTAAATCCCCGCCGATATCGCGCGCCCTCTAGAGCTTAACCTAAACGTAAACTGCGGAAGTACGACACCATCAAGGCTATTATATGGGTGCACGGTTGTAAAGAGGCCCCAAATTGCTTCTAAAGAGCATTTTGAGAGCCATGCATTTGAAGGATTGTAAAAATACAGTGTACCACCTCGGTCCGGGAGTGTGAGCTTCTAATTCTGAGCATTTGGGATGAATCTGGCCATGGAATTGGCACTACTTGGCTCTTGAGCGAGAGGGTATTTTTTTCAAAACTAGTTTTAGGGGTGTTCTCCTTTGGAGGGACCCAAAAGTTATCAGATGACCCCACACAAATTGAAAAGAAAATGAAAGATTGTGAAATAAGCTTCATTTTGGTGTATAGTTTAGTCACCTTGGAGAGTTGTGAGTATTTATCCCAATTTTTTGAAGTTTGGGTATTTATCATTGTTGTCTATGGGACTTTATTTGGACGTGCGCAACCCTATAGCGCAGCCGTCACTAAAACCTAAACGTCACTAATTCGAAACCTCTCCATTGACGTATAAACACTATAGTACTACTACCAGCGATAGGGCAGCGGTCTCGATTGTTTGATAATCTGATAATTCATGAGGATTTACCGAGAGTTTGGTAGGCCCCCTCAAAACGGACAGCATAAGGATTGAACAGTGATAATAATAATAATATTAATAATAATACATTTATATTGCGCAAATTTCATTAAAATGTACACATGCGCATTACAATAATATTATAAGGCATATACAGCCATTACATCAAACAGTATACAAATTAAAGAGTGTAATCATCGAACACACAAAAATGGACACCAATAATCAACAAAAAATGCACACTTTTTTGTCTGAATACACGCATTTACGTATTCGTTTATGTAACGCATTCAAAACACAAAACGTGTAAACCCGCAGATCTGAGGCGTCCTATTACTAGTCAAGACGATGCTGTGTATACGCGATGAGCCTCCGCCTTGATAACATTATAACATTGTATAATGCACGTAAAAGAACCCAGAACACTTATCGCTAAGAGAAGGGGTTTGCCCCGGTGTTCCTGGCTGACACAGCCTCTTTCTACGGGTTTCTTCTGGCTTACGAGCTACAGTGCCTTGAGCGCTTTTGAAGGATCCTTGGTTTCATTACCAGAAAATAATAATAATAATAATAATAATAATAATAACCACCCGTCGCGAGAGGGCGCTATCGAGACAAACCATTAAGCCCAAAACATTAAAAACACGACTTTAAAACGGCTATTTCTTTTCCCATTATTTCACTCCGATTTGGCAAATGAAGAGGTACACAAAAGGCGGTCTGCACTTGGCTCCCCCCCCCTCCAAGCTGCCAATCACGCTTAACTCGCGGGCGGTCGGTGACGTCGGATTGGGCGGCAGGTCACTCGTTCTCTCCGAACTTCACCGCTAATCATAATGAGTCAGTGATCTTCATGCAAATCAGATGGGTGGAGCTTACTTGAAAGGACCGTGACTTTCGCCGCGGCACGTACACGTACAATACAGTATTGTGGGCTTAGAAATGCACATTATATTCATGCCAAATCATATTATTGTTATGTAGATCATGAGTAATACGAGAGTCGTTTTCAGACGGGGCCCGTTTTTTTGTGTATTACCAGAAGTCCCTGAACTCGTCTTTACAAATTCCAGTACAAGGATTTATGGAATAAAAGAGGAAAGGGTGCGCCAGTTGTCACCTACGGTGACGAAGCTTCCAGAAAGAAAAAAAAGGTGTGGGGGGGAATGGGTAAAGGGGAAAATCTCATAGCAAACAAAATCAAAGCAATTTATTCTCAATTTTTTTTCGCAGTTTTGTTTGACTTTGATTTTACTGAAATGGCTCATTTTTAGCACAAATATTTCTTCAAATTTACGATAAAGAAGGAATTAGGCCCTATACCCCGATTATAATCTTCACCCAATAAGTAAAACAGACTATCTGATGTGTGCTATTAAAAAGTGAATAACCGTTTAAAATTAAGCACACTATCAAAAGAAAAGGTCTTATAGATGCTTAACAAATATCAAACTTTCATCTAATTTTTCAAATTGTCATCCAAAAAGGTAAAACGTTATTGTTTTGAATATATCTACTATAATTTACGCCTTTCTATAATACAGGCAGCAACAACACTTATTTACTTAAATTATTTAGGCAAACAAAAATGAATCTTTTTAGGATTTTTTTCCCTTCGGTCGGTCAATGTTTGTTTTGTGTTACTGCTGAGATTTGGAATTAAAACGGAAGAAAATACAGATTCCTTACCGCCAGTTGTATCCTGTGCTTTGCCCACGGCGATGAGCGCCAACAGACCCAGTAGTATCAGCTTTGCCATGGCTAATGATGATGATATAATCGACGTTGCTCCTTACACCCACCGATTAAGTCGGTGTCAGATCAACCAGGGAGTAGGCAGCTCGTTTGACGGTCTCGCCCTAGCTGGAAGCTTCAGCAGAGTGACGAGTAGCTCTAGAGTGTCCAATTTAGTAGGTCCCAGAGGCGAATAGGAGAGGGGGGGGGGGGGGGGAGAGACCCGGTTGCTAGCTATTTCTACGCATCAACGCCCTCACCATTGCCATGATTATATTAAAGTACCCAAAATTCGGTCCTTCAATAGAACTTTTCAAGCAAGGCGTGCCAGCGCCGGGTGCTATTGTTGCACCTACGCTAAACCTTGGGACTTTCTTATGCAAATTAAGATTTTTTTTCTTCCGTTTTTCCCCCCGTTTTTGGTTGGTTGATTTGAAGATTTGAAGGATATTCTTTCCATAAAGTACAACAAGCTACACGACCCCGGACTTAAATTCAATGATATATATATATATTTTGTTAACCTGACCTTTTCAGAAATCCACAATTTGTTTGGAATTCAGGCGTCAACTGTACACAAGTTTTTTTCAGCTATAAAATACATATTCCGAGATACCAACCCAACAAGTCCATGTAAAAGGAAAATCAAAAATGCCGGAGTGAAAAAGGCATTTGGGCAAATTTGTAAAATTAATTCATTCGAAAAGGTTATTATTATTATTATTATTAATATTATTTATTGTTGGTAATGAAACCAAGGATCCCTCAAAAGCGCTTTAATCACTGTAGCTCGCAAGCCTGAAGAAAACTGTAGAGAGAAGACAATGAGAAGAAGGTACAGTTTTAAAGGTGGGAGGAAAACCCCAGAAGAATATCCTGGTGAAGACCCACGGAGTCAGACAGGGACTAAAATCCCAATCCACATATTGTCCAAAGCGGGGTTTGAACCCGGGTCATAGTGGCGGAAGGCGAGGAAAGAACCGGCCGCTACACCAACCTAACTCATGAATCCTCCTTCGGCCTGCGAAATAAAACAGGCCAAAATTCAAAGTCCATTCATATACATGTAGGCCCTACTATAAAGGTTTTTATGTATAATACTTTTGCGGCAGAGGCGATCTTTTTGGTTTCGCGTTTTACGCATGATCCGGATATCAATCAGTGTTGGTTCACAATCAAATCCCGTCAAAAGCCCTGTTCGCACTGGACTTAATTTGGGCAAACTAACCGAGCCAATGGGTAACTTACCCATTTCAAGTCCAGTGCGAACAGCCTGGGTAACTTTCCTCACAGGTAACTTACCCACGCCGCGTGGCGTGGGTAGTTTAACCGAGCCAAAGGTGCCCAGGAAGATTGACCAGGTCAGTTTAACCGAGCCAGAAATTTCAGTGCGGACGCGACGTCTCGGTTAAATCTTCCATCACCCGGTCGAATGACCACAGGTCACATCAGCCAGTGACCTTTCACGGTTAGTTTACCCATAGTCTCGGCAATTCTACCCGCGTCAATTAAATCCAAGTGTGGACGGTGGGAAGATTAACCCATCGGAATGTTACCAGGCGTCATGGTAAAGTTACCCAAAATGTTTATCCAGTGCGAACACGGCTTTAAGCAGGCCCTGGGTAGATAGATGGAGGTCAATTGTGAAATATTACCTTTTGCAGCTATCCAAAAATAACTAAAATCAAAATAAAAAGCTTACTTGCTGTAAATATATAATTGAATCTAAACTCCTGGTCTTGTTTTGCCGGTAGCTATACATGACCTATACGTTATTTATATGTCTGGGCATAAACAATTTCAGGTCAGGAAACCAGCCTAGCCCCGGTGTTTTATCAGCCGTTTAAAATTGCCTACGTGACACGACTTGCTCAATCTATATCCACGTACTCTGTTGTCCCACACTATATCCAACAGTTTTAAATGTTTAATATATAGTACGACATTGATTTTGTCACACTATATACCTACACAAAATGGACACCCAAAATCAAACCTCGCCATAATCTTTCGTACTTAAATTTGTTTCGGCTCTACTCTCTCCGTTTCTGTATGTATTCATCATGTTCCCCTTTCTCCGTGGCCCGCCGCCATTGTTGACAGGGTACAGTTCAAATGCGTGGTATTATACACGGTGCGTTGGTTTGTAAAGCAAGTACAAAAATGGCCTCGGGCATACATTTTCATTTTCAATAAGGTGTGCCAGCAACGGTACATAACAATGCAGAAATAAAACCCGGTAAAATGTGCTAATAATGGCCTACCTCGAGTTTGTCCCAAACTCAACTTGCAGCCACACAACGCGCCATGTAAGGAATAATGGTGTTTTCTAAAACTGACAGGCAAGCGTCTCGATTCAACTTTCTAAACGTTTTCAGAAATGGACGGATTTAGGGGGTTAGTATGTTTAGCGAATATTGTTACAATGTCCTATACTGACGTTTTTGGTTCGTAGATGCTGAAAAATCAAGAAAATCAATCATGTTCTTGTACTGTAGTCACTGAATTAGTAGTACCGCTTCACAGATAATGTAATCAGTTGCAAAGAAAATGTGAAATAACTAAATAATAAGGTTGTTTTCTAGCGCTGGTCGGCCGACCAGCGTTGGAAATTGGTACAAAATACCACTTTACTGAGAAAATTTCAGCACCGATTTGACTGATTTTAATAATATTATCAAAGACAGAGTCATTGGACGAAATCGTGTCTCTGGTCAAAAGGTTGTGTTGGATTTTCACTGTTTCCTCGAAAACTGTAATCCCGACCGAGCTAAAACTTTAGCAGGTTTAAGTTTTCAAAATATCTTCTTTGGGTTTTAAGTGGATGGTGTTATTGTTGGGCACGAATAAAATGCAAGATATAAGACGTATTTTGCAAAATTGAAAATCTATCACCAGGTTAAGAGATGCCTCATACAACGCTGGCTATAGATTGTTTAAGTCTCGCACACAAAGGTCACGATTGAACTTCCGGGGACCACCGAGCCGCCGGCTATACGACTTTTACGTGTGGTTGATTTTGTTTTCTATAATACTTGGTTTTTACAAAGATCTGAAACGGCCATTAAAATGAATGATACATTCAAAATTGTACAATTATGAAAACATGCATGGCTGTTCAAAGTCGTCTTCAAGCAAGCAACCACAAGGACTGTCAACTAAGAGCAAGTTCGGGCGCGAACTATAGTTAACCATTAGTCAGTCTCTGCTTTACCAATGCGCATGCTCAAATGCAGTTCGCTCGAACGGCTCTTGTCGAACTATTGTTGAAAAGATGGCAACCGCTTTGTTTACATTTGCGACCTGAATGAAATGGGTATTGCCACTATTTTCCCACGCATATAAGTAGGATTGGAGGTGTTTCCTACCTCCATGGATAAGCCATAACGTTAGTCATGTTGGTTCAAAAACAAGACAAAAATTACATTAGGCCCGCAATGATTTTCACTTAACGTCACTGCCTTTCCCTCCGTCCGACTACTGACATGCTCTTTTTCTACGTCACTGGTTCTCTCCATGTTTTCCTATGAAAAGAGGCTACTGTCAACCAGCGGCAACCGTGCTCCGGGGTCTGGTTCCAAATAGTCGACTAGATAGTTCAACCATTCTGCGTTCGAGTGACGTTAGTCGAACTATGGTTAACTATAGTTCGCGCCCGAACTTGCTCTAAACTATGAATGAACAGTGGTTTCGTGACTCTGAGCGGGGTGTGAGAAATGCTACTATATTATACGCTAACAATGGTCAAAATGGGACACCACTAATGTGTGAAAACCACAAGCGAAAAATAGCTACCCGATGGACGTATACCTGCGGCTAAAACTCGCTATATACCGAACGTTCGATATACCGAACCGAATGTCTAGATCTCGAGATGTTCGTTATAGCGGAGTTCTACTGTAATTGGCAGACATAGAAAAGTCGTCGGCTTGTGATAAGTCTTGTTTCGCGGTGTCGCATGCGTGATGTTAACACATTTTCAGACGGGTAACAGACGCAAAAGAAAAATGACACCCTCTACGTACGGCTGTTATTCACTCCTTTTCCGCTCCTTGGGTGAAATTAGATGTTTAGTTTGTCAAAGAGTGATATTTACTTCGAGTAAAATTATATTATATTGCAATTACTTGTAAGGCAGGCCGTATTTTGATGTAAATCGACCGGTCCGTTCATATCGTTCACATTTGAAAATTGAAATGAAAATTTATATTTGTCTAAAAGTTTGTATCTACAGTCAGTAAAAAGAACAGCATTTCAATTATTTCAAGAAAACTACTCGCTTTATACACGTTGAAGCTCCTATATGGAGTGCCCGGAAGTTCGGTTTCTCGTCAAGTCTCGTACGTTCTCGAGGTCAACTTACACGTTCTATTTAGGCCAAATAAAAAAAAAAACATGTTTAGGGTCATGCCTTTTTTTTTAAAGGAAAAAGGGGGCCCTTTTTTTTTCTTTTTTCTTTTTCAAAATGGTCGCCCGACACATCTTAATTCGAGTCATGTAGTGAACATGCCACACCCTATCTTCCAATTTAAAATTAAAACATGGTTCACCCACGATTAAAAATCAAAATTCATGTGGGTCGATCATGTATGCACCGTACACGACTATATGTCACACTCTAGCCTTCCTATTAGAAAAAAAAATATTTCTAGAGCATGTACACAGTGATGCTAAAGTCTAAAATACGATCTTAACAAAATTGTATTATCTTAAACAAAAAACTAAAAAAAAATTTTTTTTATTTTTTTTGAAACAAAATGGTCAAATTTATCATTTTTTTCAAAAAAGAAAAAAAAAGAAAAAAGGAGGCGGCCCCCCAAAAAGAGGGCGGTGACGCTAAACATGTTATTTTAATCGGCCTAATAAGTGAATATCACGTGAAAACACTCGTCAGTCGGTACATTTCAAGCAAACTCTTGGAGTACTATTATATACTTTCCCTCAAATTCAGTAAAGAAATGCTGTGTTGTTTTCGTCGACCATAAATCAAGGTTCCACCATTAAAAAAAACAATAACAAAAAATATTAAGGGGAGAGGCATCGCTGGTGCGTGAAACATTACCGACACAATTTTTTTCATGTGAATAATTCTGTCAAGGACGACCCCAAATCGAAGTTTTGTTCTCTTTCAAGTTTACGCGTTTTACTCCCACGTATTTTGTTAAATAAACCGTGTGCTAATGCCCCAGGGTACATGCATAGAAAGTGTAAAATATGACAGAAGAATTGAATTCAATGTCCTAGAATTTAGGGGTTAGGTTCGAATTGTATTTTATTAAGAACATATCAGGTTGTGCACTTTTTTTGCAAACACAAAAGACCGAACAAATTCATAAACCTCAATATCTGTGTCGTGCTGATGCCACTGTGCAATTCATAGTGTTAAATATGCAACATTTGCAAACATAAAACAAACAAAAACTACTAAATTATTTTAAAAAACACCTGTCTGGGCTATTGGTGAATAACAGTGTAAAACATCGTGTAGAATTAAGGCACCTGATGTGTCGTAATTTTCAATAAAAGTGGTATTTTATGATACCAACTTCCAACGCTGGTTGGCCGACTTGCTCTGTTTCATCTGAAGTGGGGTCAGGGAACCAGACTACAAGAAAATTGTAGTTTTTTGTTTAGTTTTGTAGCATCTACAAACAAAAACCTTCAAACAAGTCAGTCTAACAACATTTGCTAAAGAATACCCCCCCCCCCGAAAGATCCATCCATTTCTAAATACAGCAAAAAGTAAATGTTCTATTATTACCTTTTAAGGAATTCTGTATACTATTGTTAGTGTCTGAAGCTAAAACTAAATTCAAATCGAGATATCTTGGTATCATTTTTTTTCTTGAAAGATTTACTATCCATTGGTTTGGATAGTTTGGGCGGCAGGGTATTGGAAGTATGCTAGTCTGTTGAGATACATGCTTTACCGATTTTTTTCGGGCCTATGCAACTGTGCAAATCACTCGAATATTGTCACCGGTATAAATGCTCTATCCGTGAGGCCTACGGTTGGCCTATAGGGTTATGTCATAAACCTGCTTGCCTTCAACGTGTTCCAATATACGGTTAATAATACACTGAAAATTTCAAACGTTGCTTTTTCCCTTTATATTCAACGGACTGCTCTTAAAAGGTGAAAAGCTTGACCTTACAAGACAAAGGAAAAGAAAACAGACTGCACGTTTAGAATGGCAGGGGATTTGCCAATACATTGTATTTTGATAAAAATGTCCGTGAGAGGTGCACTACCCTAATAAGGAAAAATTTGTACGCGAGCTCTTTAGCATGAAATGTGCCCGCCATAATTTTGTTAGGAAAAGGAGGCCGTTTGGTAAAAACAAATGGTGGGATTGTGTAAATATAGCCTAGGATCAACTCCCTGGTTTCGGAGCTTCATTCTGAGGGCAGACTTGATACAATTACGGTTGAAAAATGGGTCCTAATTGCCCTAGAACGTATAGAGGGATGCCATTTGTAAAATGGCTGCGTGTACAGGCTGGGGAAGTATCACTTTTCGGGAGGTGAGTTTCTTTGGTGTGAATATATACAAAAATGTAATTGGCTAACCCACCAACAATTGAAAATAAATGGAAAGATAAAAGGCCAAGACAATAATCTGATTGTTGTTTGAGAAACCCCAGTGATGTCGGTTTGCATAAAATTTGGCCCTGAACGTTGTTGATTTTACACTGGTTTCAATGGGGCTTGAATTAGGCTAGTGCACCTAGCTAGAGACACAGACAATTATGTCTGAACAACGTACCCCCCCCCCCCCCCCCCCCCCGCCCCCGCTTGCTGAATACGAATGTTACGTGTGGTTTGTCAAGTGAAACTTTTGAGTTTGTTTACAACTTGCCCGCGTGTAATGGTGCTGTATCATTGTGACTCGACTTTTCTGACTATTTGTCATGTTAGCGACAAAGAAGAAATAACAAGCCACATTGCAATCAATTATACCGAAAAAAAGCTGAGCTTTCAAGATTTTCTTTTTAACTTAAGAACTTGTTCTGGTCTAGTTAAGATTAGTCAAAATTGTGAAATGTAGTGACAAAAGGGGGCAACATTGGTAAAAGTGTGAATTGCATTAAACACAAAATAAGGCAAAGCATCGTATGGGATTATGTTCTACAACATGAGAATGTGTTGTCAAAAATGTCCCAAAATGTTAAGTGTGAGTGTGTTAGGGAGCAATTGATGTTTCAATAATTATATCGTAAAATTAATTTTGAATTTATCATTCATATTTATGGCCGTTTCATGGTTAGTTATAGATACATACCATAAAACTAACCTGTAAACATTTTATTTCAAAAGGTGGTAGCGATTTTGAGATATTGCCGAAAATCTGGAGCGGTTATGTCGACACAGGAAGAAATAATCTGCATTGGAATACACACCTGAGAAACGTCACTGCAGTAACGCTTCTCAGATTTAAATTTTGGGGGATAAAAAGTGATATCTTTTTCCACAACCGCAGTACTTCAAAGTGACAAGTTTCTAAAAATGCATTACACTATCCAAAGCTGCTGTACTTCTTACCAAGTAAGTTTTTATTGCCATTAAATTTTTGGAGTAATTACCAAACGTCTACGATCCCTTTAAAACCAAGTAATATAGAAAACAACACACGTAAAAGTCGTATAGCCGGCGGCTCGGTTGTGACCGGAAGTTCAATCGTGACCTTTGTGCGCGAGACTTTCACGGTCTATTCCTTGTGGAGACATAAACAATTGAGTTGGTGGAGACTGTTTTATTATGTTGTCTTCTGTTGCCTACAAGGTAGTGAATTTAGAAAAACTGGAACACAGGGATATACAAACAAAAGGGTCACAGTAAAACAAACAAATTGCTGCGGTAGGCTTCAACATGTCTTCACCCACACAAAATAATTACAGGGCCATGGCAGGCACAAACTCACAGTTTTGAACAGTCTGTTGAACTCGTTTGCTAAAAAAAAATCTATGGAAGCGTTCCATCTAAACACAAAATACATATGTTGGCTAGTTTTCCGAATTTACCAACTTTCCCGCCTTTTTTGTGGTTCGTGATTGGCAGCGACGAATTAACCCAACCTTTTTGACGTCACGTCTGTTCTTATTACGCACGTGTTTCTGTCAATTTTTTTTCTGTAGCGACTTTTTTGTTCACGTCCTATTTTTCAGGTGGGCGGTCTGACAATGCAAGAGCCGCTGTTTTGATAATTATTTGGGGGTGCGCTGGAATGCTGGTCATTGTTAATGAGGTTTACTATCGGAAAAAAAATATGTAAGGGGAAAGTGATGCAGAAACACAGATTACAGGGTGCAAACTGAGCGAACAGAATACCCAGCACAATAATTGGCAGAGTGCTCGCAACTCTCTCTCCCCAGCCCTCACCCCTTTCTCGTCCCTGGGGAACCCAATACATACTCCAGATTTCTGTTACCTAACACAATGCCTCTAGATTTTTGCCTCTAACACATGCCTCTTCTTTGTGCCGGGATTCAATGCTTTTCAACCTGGTCAAAAGAGACTTCTGATTAGTGATGACAAGTTCATGTTTATCTTGGATTGAAAACTTTAAATTCCGAAACTCACGTCGAAAAATGACAATCAGTGAGCTATCGGCAGATTCGTCATATAGTGTTATAGAACCCACGTCGGGAGAATACTGTTTTTGTCCTGTTTTTGGAGGCATTATTGGCATCAAAGTATAATGGTTAGATGCAGCTAACTCTACAGATTCAACCATTTAGAAGATGGTAAAATTGAGTTACCAAAATGGTTGTAGGTCTCACTCTATTGGGGCGCCCTCCCTCCCCATGAAGTTCAACTCCTGGACATCCGATCACTTACATTTCTCGCTTTCTCTGAAACCACAGCCATCCAGGAATAATTTATTTACAGTATCAATACACCCAATAAAAAAAATTGTGTGTGATCTTAGGGTTATTTGAGCCATTACAAATTTCAAATTTCTCTTCGATCGCCCCGCCCAGAAAAATTCCTCCTGTCGAAGTCGTGACGTCACGTAAAGAATAGCTTTCTTCGCGATTGATCGCGATCGCGTGCGTACATACGTAACCACGCGATCGCAATCAATCGCGAAGAAAGCTATTCTTTACGTGACGTCACGACTTCGACATCCAGGCATTCTGTCAAAGGGGGAATTTTTCTGGGCGGGGCCATCGAAGAGAAATTTGAAATTTGTAATGGCTCAAATAACCCTAAAATCACACACAATTTTTTGTATTGGGTGTATTAATACTGTAACCTATGTTTTATATCATATAAGTACTTTTTATTTTTCTATTTCTGTGATCCTTTAAGTACAAGTGCCACCTTTAATCTAAATAACTTGTTTTTATTATAATTCTATAGGCTGTCTTCCGGATAAGCGCGAATGATTATATCTCTTAAAGATAGGACTCATTGGTGACTGCTTGAATTTTCATGAATGGGTGGCGGGATTTGGGAGTTTAACTGATGCTGAGAAAAGCGAAATAAACGGCTCAGAAAAACTCAATTTCACTCATTTTGGAGTGTTTTATAAGAAACTCGCCATTTTACATTAAGAGAGTACGCCTTTAACTTTACAATCTTCTCTTCATTGTTGATCAATTAGGCGGACAGAGACGTATGATAATTAACTAACTGCATTGTTGTACCTTTCAGAAAGCATTTTATTAAAGCTGGTGCTTGTATTTTAGTATCGGACACGGTGGTTGAATGAGGGAGGGGTACCAGTGTAATACGAAAACCAGACTCCTATGCCAAATCTGACCCATTTCACCTATTATTGGCTAAACCCTTTCATAAATAGTGAAATTAATGCTACACTGGTATCGGACCACGCTGCACTCTTTTCAATGTCATATTTTACCCCCAAAAAGAGAACGGCCATCAACCTCACCGGACAGGGTAATGTATTGTACTCGTTTCGGTTGATTGAATTGCGATGTCGATACAAAAACAGTCTTAAGGTCAATCCCCGTTCATTGTATCCCTATACCTTATACAATCTCAACACTATTGTTACCTCTAACACCCCCCCCCCCCTTAACCTACAAAAAATCCTGAGATTCCGGGAACACAATGGTCAACACAAAATAGGTGTGTGGGGGGGGGGGGGGGGGGGGGGGGGGGGTTCTCTGCCACAATTCGTGCTTCATATGTGTAAAACAAAAATTGTAAAGGGTTTGGAGGAAGCGCCTTTCTTGAGTGACGTCCGGATTTCCTTTTTTTTATGTAGACGCAATTTCAAGTTGTTTAGTTCTCGGAGTAGTATTTTTCAAAAACACTCGCTGGTATAAGTTCATAAGCTTTAGCCCCGAATACCCGATTAAGAAAAACAAGTGTATAACTATAACGTCCAACCGGTTCCCGTAATAGTACTCACAATCCAGGCAGTATGTGGTATGTTTAAAAATACAAAATGTACGGGGTAAATCCACTGACCTCTACACCTGGACATTTCATTGGCTCACAGAAGTGACGTCGTGGGTCCGCCATGTTGCACTTCTTGTGCGCGCCTATACTTCAAGCGTTAGCACGGCAGAATGGGCGATCATCCGTGTAGAGGTCAGTGGTTGGGACCGAGCGTTTTTTCAATGGGCCGATTTCGGTCTTGCTTCTCGGCCTAATAATGCGCATGCGTGCATTAATTAAAATTTATTAGGAGACCCGTACTGCACCTTTATGAAATCGTCCTTCACTTATCGTACTTTTCGAGATTTTTTTTAAAAAAGTACTAGCACGGGTCGTAGATTTTTGTTAACAAAAACTAATACTCTACACTCGGATGAGCATTTTCGAAAGGCGAACACAAAAGTTTAGAAAGTTACTTTTGTAATTTTTGAGCTGATTTTTGAATTGCTCTATGATACGGAACAGCGGTATTGGTTAATTTATATGGGGCAGTAATCGTCAACTGATGTATTGTTTGTGTGCTATTCGATATTTCAAATGGGGGCGCTGAGGCACGAACCCTAGTCACGCCACTGTTTGCAGGCAGACTGGAGCATTAAACACGTCGCGCAAAAAGCTTGTCAAGTGTCAACCAATTTGGTTTTAAATAGTTTTAACTGCACATAGTAAGTTCCCTTTTGGGGTCATTTGAAAAAGAAAGAAAACATTTGGTATTTCTTAGGTTAATGCAATATTGCTAAAATGTTGGTAGTATCGTAACTTTGAGCGTGATCCCTGGCCACATAGCATGTTTGGGTTTGTAGCTTTCAACTAGCCACCCCCCCCCCCCCCCCGCCCCAACAAAGATATAATTTACTAATTTGGCAAACCGCCAAAACAGGGCTGGATGACTCAGTCGGCAGAGCATCAACAATGGCAAGCCTTTGTTCCGTGGTTCAAGCCCCGCAACAGCGTTTACTAAAATTTTTACAATTTTTGGTGAAATTCTTTTTACAAATCTGAAATTTGTTTACACGAATTAACCTAATCAAAGTTTATTTCATTGAAAAAAGAAACAAACTCCAGAAAATCTGTAGTATCGATGTACATGTACAGGTATTCAGAGCAAAGTTAAACGGGCCCGGACCCAAAACCGAAAATTTGCCAGAAAGTGGGCAGAAATCAGCTTAGATGGCACCACAGAGAAAATCAAAAATGTCCCGAGGCCCTTAAGCGGGCCCCCGACCCAATGCTGTAATTGGCTACGCGCTCGCTGGTCAAGTTTGGTAGGTGAATGGTATACCCCTCCCTCTCCCTTTATGAAAACCTATATCCGCCCCTGCATACACAAATACATATACACACTAAATAATATAGTTGATTTGTAAGAGTACATGCTTTTTTTTGCAACCCCCCCCCCTCTCCCCCAATTATGGGTGCGCCTTTGACGCTCGTTATTGAATTGCCATTGAAGAGTCTGTGGGCCAAGACGATTCGAAGGCATTCCCGATCAAGTTTATAACAGTTTGTGTCTAACCCTCAGCTCGGTGCAATGAATGATAATAATTTTGCTCAGAAGGCAAACTCAAAGCAGTTTTTTTTTTCATTGAACACTGGAATGTCCTTGTTGTTTTGGTATAAAATTTAATTTCGTTGTTTGGCCAACAATAATAATTAGAAGGTCGTCTCTCACGTTTCCGCTTTAGAGCTGTACTTTTGCGGCTGCTTTGTTCAGAGCGACAAATTTGAGTGGCTGACCAACCGAATCAACCGACCGAGTCCACCAACCATGAAAGGATCCGAACCTTGCGTATAGACTGTTGAGAATCGCCTATACCTTTTTGTTTAACTAAAGTGCAAAAATATGTCTCTGTTTTAACATGTGCAAACAAAATGCCGCATTGGGTTTACTGGTAAAGGTAGGATATTTGAAAGTAAATAATGATTGTAGACATCTAGAAAAATGATTGAGCTAGATATCCTATAATTGTATAAAAGTGTATAACTATAATGTCCAACCGGTTCCCGTAATAGTACTCACAATCCAGGCAGTATGTGGTATGTTTAAAAATACAAAATGTACGGGGTAAATCCACTGACCTCTACACCTGGACATTTCATTGGCTCACAGAAGTGACGTCGTGGGTCCGCCATGTTGCACTTCTTGTGCGCGCCTATACTTCAAGCGTTAGCACGGCAGAATGGGCGATCATCCGTGTAGAGGTCAGTGGTTGGGACCGAGCGTTTTTTCAATGGGCCGATTTCGGTCTTGCTTCTCGGCCTAATAATGCGCATGCGTGCATTAATTAAAATTTATTAGGAGACCCGTACTGCACCTTTATGAAATCGTCCTTCACTTATCGTACTTTTCGAGATTTTTTTTAAAAAAGTACCAGCACGGGTCGTAGATTTTTGTTAACAAAAACTAATACTCTACACTCGGATGAGCATTTTCGCAAGGCGAACACAAAGGTTTAGAAAGTTACTTTTGTAATTTTTCAGCTGATTTTTGAATTGCTCTATGATACGGAACAGCGGTATTGGTTAATTTGTTTGGGGCAGTAATCGTCAACTGGTGTATTGTTTGTGTGCTATTCGATATATCAAATGGGGGCGCTGAGGCACGAACCCTAGTCACGCCACTGTTTGTAGGCAGACTGGAGCATTAAACACGTCGCGCAAAAAGCTTGTCAAGTGTCAACCAATTTGGTTTTAAATAGTTTTAACTGCACATAGTAAGTTTCCTTTTGGGGTCATTTGAAAAAGAAAGAAAACATTTGGTATTTCTTAGGTTAATGCAATATTGCTAAAATGTTGGTAGTATCGTAACTTTGAGCGTGATCCCTGGCCACATAGCATGTTTGGGTTTGTAGCTTTTAACTAGCCACCCCCCCCCCCCCCCAACAAAGATATAATTTACTAATTTGGCAAACCGCCAAAACAGGGCTGGATGACTCAGTCGGCAGAGCATCAACAATGGCAAGCCTTTGTTCCGTGGTTCAAGCCCCGCAACAGCGTTTACAAAAAAAATTACAATTTTTGGTGAAATTCTGAAATTTGTTTACACGAATTAACCTAATCAAAGTTTATTTCATTGAAAAAAGAAACAAACTCCAGAAAATCTGTAGTATCGATGTACATGTACAGGTATTCAGAGCAAAGTTAAACGGGCCCGGACCCAAAACCGAAAATTTGCCAGAAAGTGGGCAGAAATCAGCTTAGATGGCACCACAGAGAAAATCAAAAATGTCCCGAGGCCCTTAAGCGGGCCCCCGACCCAATGCTGTAATTGGCTACGCGCTCGCTGGTCAAGTTTGGTAGGTGAATGGTAGTACCCCTCCCTCTCCCTTTATGAAAACCTATATCCGCCCCTGCATACACAAATACATATACACACTAAATAATATAGTTGATTTGTAAGAGTACATGCTTTTTTTTGCAACCCCCCCCCCCTCTCCCCCAATTATGGGTGCGCCTTTGACGCTCGTTATTGAATTGCCATTGAAGAGTCTGTGGGCCAAGACGATTCGAAGGCATTCCCGATCAAGTTTATAACAGTTTGTGCCTAACCCTCAGCTCGGTGCAATGAATGATAATAATTTTGCTCAGAAGGCAAACTCAAAGCAGTTTTTTTTTCCATTGATCACTGGAATGTCCTTGTTATTTTGGTATAAATGGCAATTTATAAGGTCGTCGGCAAGCGTATCGACAGCGTCATAAACCTACCCTAAGCTAGTTTCTTTATTTTCGAAATTCTGATTTGGTGGGGTTTTGTTTTGTTAGGAGAGAGGAGAATAAAGGTTTTTATAAATTTGTTAGTACAAGATGACCGCTTGGATAGATTTGGCGACAGTGTATATTTAACTTGTTGTTTGGCCAACAATAATAATTAGAAGGTCGTCTCTCACGTTTCCGCTTTAGAGCTGTACTTTAGCGGCTGCTTTGTTCAGAGCGACAAATTTGAGTGGCTGACCAACCGAATCGACCGACCGAGTCCACCAACCATGAAAGGATCCGAACCTTGCGTATAGACTGTTGAGGGTCGCCTACCCTTTCGTTAAAGGGATCGTATACGTTTCGTAATTACTCCAAAAATTAATGGCAATAAAAACTTACTTAGTAAGAAGTACAGCAGCTTTGAATAGTATAATGCATTTTTTTGAAACTGTTCACTTCGATGTACTGCGGTTATGGAAAAAGATATCACTTTTTAGCCCTACAAATTTGAATCTGAGAAGCGTTACTGCAGTGACGTTTCTCAGACTGTGTATTCCAATGCAGATTATTCTCCCTGCGTTGACAAACCCGCTCCAGATTGTCGGCAATATCTCGAAATCGCTACCACCTTTTGAAATGAAATTTTTACAGGTTAGTTTTATGGTATATATCTATAACTATATAGGATTGAAACAAACAATGGGTTCCAATTACCAAACGTGTACGATCCCTTTAACCCTAAAGTGCAAAAATATGTCTCACATTTTAACAAATGCCGCATTGGGTTTACTGGTAAAAGTATAGGATATTTGAAAGTAAATAATGATTGTAGACATCCAGCAAAATGATTGCGCTAGATATCCTATAATTGTTCCGAACAATCTTGCCTTATGTCGCTCCCCACAATGTCGCTTCCGAGGCTTCCGAGGTTGTATCGTAAAATCGGGCGTGATTCCTGGTCACACGGAATTCTGGGCCGATATTCATAAAAGATCATGATTGTTAATTTAGCAGACAATTATTAGGCCTTAACAGCCTGCTAAATTCGTAGTTTTCTGCTTCGTGGTTATACCAACTAATTGTCTATATGCATAAAACCTTGCTAAGAATGTTGCCAGCTAGTTGGCAGCCAAGCACGCAGCTAGGACATTTAGGTAGTTCGTCAAACAAACAAAAACAAACGGAAAATGTGAATTTGCATGTCAATAGGGTATGGTGATGTTTTGGATGGGTCAAATGACTTAGGAACAGCAGTAAATCTGATACATGAGGACTATATTGAGTGCATTAAAATCTACACAAGCATTGCGATGTGGAAAGTTAACATAGTAAAGGAAGAAAGGTAAAGCCAATTATAGTGATGAAAGAAACTTATTTATAGCAGAAACGTGTGATGAATTGAAAAACGTTCTTCAGAGTAAGCACAAAGATGGCAACACCAATCGCAAGAAGAAAGTATGCCTGGGAAGTTATCCCCACCAGCATAGGGCTAGATTCCCTACAACCAATAGAACAGTGGGAGACCTAAAAGAAATGGCTCTCATAATCTCAAATCTGAATCCAAGAACCATGTTATATAATGTAAACTATCCCGTAACAAATGATTTAGTTGCCAAATAGTGACTTAGAGACACCCCAGATCAACTTAGCCAACTCAGACAACTTAGCAACCAACTAAGCTTAGCAAATGTTTTTAGTTTTATGAATATCACTTAGCTTCCAACTAGGCTTAGCTGCAGTGTCAACTAGGGGCCATTTTAGCAGCCAACTTCCATTTTAGCAGCCAACTAGGCTTGGCAGGCTTTCATGAATATCGGCTCAGACTTTATTGTCAGGCAGATTAGTGAGAAATTGTTCACTTGTTAATACAAGCATGAATTTTGACACACACGCATGACGCATCGTGTATTTATGTCAAGAGTAAGATATTTGGCTATTGGGCCATGACAGATTCGTCCTTAAAAAAAACATAATAGAATAACATGCAATTTTCACAATTTTCAAAATGGCCGCCATTGCATGTTATTGTTAACCCTAACTCCCTCACCATTGTTATTAAACAATACAATTCCTTCAAAATCCTCCAACTTCCTTTGTTGTGTAGGGAGTTAGGGTTAATCTACCTATTTTCACAATTCAAATCTGCGATGGCTCTATAGGCCTAGCCAAATGTCTTTCTCATGGTATACTGTGATTTGTGTGCCAAATGTCATGCTTTTATTATTAAGTAAACAATTCTATAACATTGTGCATCGATCGGGGTGCACCACCCTAATTGTAAGGAGAATTTCTACGCGAGCTCATCTGCATGAAATGTGCCCCCCACAATTTCTTTTGAAAACGGATGCCGTTTGGTGAAAGAAATGGTGGGATTGTGTAAATATAGCATAGGATCAACTCCCTGGTTTTTGAGCTTCAATCTGAGGGCAGACTTGACAAAATTACGGTTGAAAAATGGGTCCTAATTGCCCTAGAACGTGGAGGGATGCCATTTGTAAAATGGCTGCTTGCAGGCTCGGGAAGTATCACTTTTCGGGAGGTGAGTTTCTTTTGGTGTGAATATTAAAAAATGTAATTGGCTAACCTACTAAAAATTGAAAAGAAATGGAAAGATAAAGACCAAGACAATAATCTGATTGTTGTTTGAGGAACCCCAGTGATGTCGGTGTGCAAGAAACTTGGTCGTGAACATTGTTGATTTTACACTGTTTTCAATTTGACTTGAATTAGGCAGGTGCACCCATCGGCCTGACTTTAATGGCGCTGGGCACGTGCGACCCCACAGGACAATTCCACCAGTCTACAAAATGTCACCTTGTCTTAAGCACGTATTTTTCGACTTGACAATTAATTATTGTGAAAGCCTATACAGACGTTTCAAACAGAATTTCCCCATCAAATTTCCTTGATCAGAAACCTGTCACGAGGTTAAGTTTTTGCCTGAGCTCTCGCCGGTGTTTCTGAAGAACTAAGAGGACTGCTTTGCGAACAAACAAAATGGAAAGTCTTTGTAATTTTCACGAAAAAAAACCCCACATTCACGGTCTAACCTTTGAAACTCGCACTTTTTGTGTTTTGTTGGGGAACGCGTCATAAGGTACAAGGCCAGTCACATTTTGTAAGCGTTTATGCTTTGTCTGTGAATTTCAAAAGACCTATGACTATGAGGGTTAATGGGATTGGCATTACAAGAATTTCAAGGGTGCAACTAAACTCTATGCACTGGATTATCACAGCGTTAGTGCCACTGTCATAGTCCCGGCTATGTCATTGTCACAGTGCATATAAAAACAAAAATCACCATGACATTACTTGCCATGAAAAATGAAACATTATTGTCACAGGTTGTCTCAAGCTTAGTCTGAGGACCTATGTCGGTTCGTTTAAAAAGTAGGGATATTGCTCATAAGAAAAATCACACAGATAGCAAAGTTTAAGTTGGTTCTTTCCCCTTGGAAAAGAATTATATTATTATTGGATCAATCATATCATATATCGTCACGGTCAACAGTGGTTGGTCAGAAAAGAATAAAATATAAGATATCACAATCATCAAAATATACGTGTGACGTTTCAGTAGTGTAACGGTTAGGGTAACAATACAATCAAAACAAGGTAGGACCAATCAGCAAAAACAACTACAGCAAAAGTTGTAATTTGGGCAAGAAAAAATATAAAAGAAGGCGACAGGCGAGTACCAAAATCTCAGAGCATTGGACTCCAAGAAACAAATCCTCAAGGGTCCAAGGTCAACAAACCTTAAATTTTGTGTAAGCCAAAAGTATGAATAGATACAAACAAACGCAATGAGGTTAAACCACTGAAACATCAACACGCATAATAGCAATACAATAAAAGGTAGGACAACAGTAAATTATTATACAATGGTAATATGAAATCTTAGCTGGGTTTCAGCGCGTCGGGGCTTGTCTTGGATGGCAGATGCAACGGGTCGTACTCGGATGGGGTCCGCGTAGTGTAACATCGGTCCTGGCAAGTCCAGCGAGCGGTGTTCCAGACGGAAAAAGGGGGGTGGTGAGAAGCGAAGGGCCGAGCGAAGAATCGAACCGGGTCGACTCTCCAAAGCGTGACCTGGGGACTCGTGTTCTGTATCAACAGAGCACGTGGCAAATGATGCGAAAATGTCGTTAGGAACGTAACTTTTGACTAAACTAGTAAAAGTTGACTTAGGGAAGTCCGCACTCGTTCCTACGCATAACTATATCATGAAACTGGAAAGTGAGAGCACTTTAGTTCAGGTCCACTCGCATCAAAGGTCTTTTTCGCTTCTAAGGTTAAATCCAACTTTGTATTAAATTTACTAACTAACAACAAACTTTAAAACTAGGACTACCAACAATAAAGCAAATCAAAATAGTCCAACAACTAAGAAACTTGAAAAGGTTGGGGTGTTCACCCAGAACATTATTCTACGACAAAAGGAAGTCGTAATAAACAAAACAAAATCTGAGCAAGGAAATAAATAATCCGTGCATGTACGGTACATGAAGGTCGGTCGTCTGGGGGCAAAGGGCAGGGTTGTTTACATGCTCAACAGCAATTACGGTCGTAAATGCGCTAACTTAATTGAATGGAATGTGTAAAAAGCCTGACCAGCGGTCATATCTCTAACTAGCAACACATAATGTGAAGGGACTCGAAAGACAATAAGTCCTACTACAATTAAATGGATTATTTGCACACATGTATTTTGTACAGTGTATGAACACGGCAAAACAAAAATATAACGCAACTAAATTATAAGAGAGCCTATCGCAACTTAAATTGACTGCTCCTGATTTCGTCTAAATTCATTCAACGATATAGTCAAAAACAATGTGCGTGTGGGCAGTGGCCTTACACAAGGTCACTTAGGGACAGGATTACATCGGACACTCAATCCCGTGCCCATGGTAACAAACTATAGTAACACATGGTTAAGACCAGACCAGAATCAAGTGGGATACAATGATCCAGCAATTAGGGATAGGACTGCATAAAAATACTTTATCAAGGGTTTGCCTAAAATCATGAATGCTCCAACATAGGATAACAGGGAAATATGATAAGTGAATACAAGATCGGTAACTCTGCTAAATTAGGGAGTCGTCAGATAAGTTATATACAACTGGGTAACCGAGGCGGTTATTCGAACATTGGGGGTATACGGTGCTGGTAATGTAAAAGTTAGTCCGGCAGCGCAGCGGACATACAAAACTCACTTAATTCCGATCACTTCAATGGTAACAACAAAACACCAATATCATATAAACGGCAACGCCAACATTGGATAAGGAAATAAAAGGGATCATAGAGCAACAACTATTTACATTATCATACAATAAAGATACAGCATAAATCAACATTTGGCAGTAAGATTATCGATGGCTGCAACTCATACTGGATCTAAGGTTGTCAAAATTATCAGTCGGTAGGACAATTTCTTAGGCCATCATCATCAATAATACATACAAGTTGAATGGTACAGAAATAAGAAAAAACATCGGCTTACCTGTATCAACAGAGCACGTGGCAAATGATGCGAAAATGTCGTTAGGAACGTAACTTTTGACTAAACTAGTAAAAGTTGACTTAGGGAAGTCCGCACTCGTTCCTACGCATAACTATATCATGAAACTGGAAAGTGAGAGCACTTTAGTTCAGGTCCACTCGCATCAAAGGTCTTTTTCGCTTCTGACGAATTGAGGTGGGACAGGGGATAAAAACCCCACTGTGCACGCGCTCGGGCAAGTTTGGTGGGACTTTCTAATTGGCCGAAACTAGGCAATAAGGTCATTTTCACGGGAAGACCAATCCGAAGAGGAGTATAAGAGGCTAACATTAATGGGGCCGTGGACAGCTAGGGATTGACCAATGTGGTGCCATCCGTGTGCCACGTCGAACAGCGTGATCGGGTTTTCCATACTTGAGACAAAGAAAAACTGCAAATCTTGCAATTATAGGCAGATGCTACAACAGTGTGACCAAGGTCTCCCAGACTCGAAACAAAGAAAACTGCAAGTCTTGCATTTTGTGGCTGATGCAACATGCAATTGTCCTTGTGGGTACAAATAAAACTTTAGCCGTACCGTGAACAATTAGAGATATCTGGTCGGAACAAATTTAAAATGGTTACAAATGTAACAGGGTCCGACATACTCCCTTTCTAAAACCGTGGCGTCCACGACATGGTAACACAAAGATAGATAATTTTACCGTTGACACATGACATTGACAAGGTTATTGGTGACCTCTAATGCCCGCTGTTGCGTCATAAGGTGTTGCTCGAGGAGTTTGGCCTCTAGCCCTTCAAATCCGTAGTAATTTGGAGGCCTTCTGGTTCGCACAGGTCGAGAGACAACGTTTGGCTCATCTGAGTCGGGGCCAGTCGATGTTTTACAAGTGGGCTCCGGAACAGGGGGGTCTGACTTTTCTCCATCATGAAGTTGATCACCCGAGGCGGATGGATCGGTGGGAGAACTGCTTTTAGTGGAAGGAGGATCCAACTCCGCGTCCTCATTACGAGTTTGCTCATCTGAGTTGGATGAGTTAGACGGAGAATTGGCATCAGTGCTGCTGGCGGACGGCATGGGTTCATCTAAGCGGGAATGGTGCGAGCCCTGGGTGGAGTCACTCTCAGCAGAGATAGGGGCGTGAGATGGGAGGTCGTCGGCGGGAGGTGTCGACTCTGATGAGATTACTTCAGGATGGAAGATCTGGGCATTCGGGTCGAGATTGATCGATCGTCTAGGGGTCGGTATTGGGCGAAGTGCATAGAAGTTGTCATCCGATCGGTCAGAGTCCAATGCGTCATCCATGTCGTCAGCGTGTTCAAGTAATTGTCGTCTAATGGGACGTTTACGGCGAGGCTTGGGTTTAGGTCGCTCGGTTTCATGAGGCACATCGTCACCGGAGGGGAAGAACCCACAGGGGAGAAGCATATTTCGGTGAAGCGTTTTATCTGGGCCCTCGCCATCAATTGGGCTCACGACGTACACTGGCATGTCGGGGCTTATTCTCCGATGCACTCTGTACACGGTTTTTCTCCAACGGTCGGCAAGCTTGTGCGGCCCTTTTAGGCCGACATTTCGGATGAGTACCCTGTCACCTTCCTCCAGTGCATTTTCCCGTACCTTCTTGTCGTATCGGGACTTATTTTTCTGTGCAGTTTTCTCCATCATAGCCGATGCGAGCTCATGGGCTCGTCTCAATCGCTCTTGCAGGTCGGTTGCATACTGGTCACGATTCTTGACACCAGACTGCGAGGGTAACCCAAACAGGACGTCGATCGGCAGGCGGGCCTCACGGCCAAACATTAGGAAGTAGGGAGACATCCCAGTGGATGTATGTTTTGTACAGTTGTACGCATGAACAAGAGGACCAACATGTATTTTCCACTTCTTCTTCTGATCTTCATCAAGAGTGCCGAGCATATTTAGGAGTGTCTGGTTGAATCTCTCACATTGGCCATTTCCTTGGGGATGGTACGGGGTAGTACGGCTTTTTCTTACGCCAGCTATGTCACACAATTCCTTTATGAGTTGCGCTTCAAAATCTCTACCTTGATCAGAATGTAGCCGTTCAGGGAAACCATAATGAATGAAGTAAGATTCCCATAGCACCCTGGCAACAGTACGAGACTTTTGATCTTTGGTTGGGAAAGCTTGGGCGTACCGTGTATAGTGGTCGGTGATGACTAGGATATTTTTCGTGTTACTATCATCAGGCTCCAAACAAAGGAAGTCGATACAGACTAACTCCATGGGTGTCGTGGTTCTTATGGGAACTAAGGGCGCGGACTTCTGGGGTCGTCGCTTGCGTCTCACACATCGTTGACACGTCTGACACTTTTTTTCTACATCTATCGCCATCTTAGGCCAATAGAAACGGGAGCGAATGAGGTCTAAAGTTCTATCATACCCAAGGTGGCCGACATCATCGTGCAATCCTTGTAGGGCTTGGTTGCGATGACTCTTAGGGAGAACTAGTTGCAGTGTGTCGCGCTTATCATTTGTGATGGTCTTCCGATGGAGAATATCATCTTCAAGGGACAGTTTATCCCACTGACGAAGGAGTATTTGGGCCTCTTCCGACAGTGCTGACCGCTGCTCAGTAGTGGGGCGTTGTCCTTTCTTTACATATGGGATTATTTCACCAATGGTACCATCTTCTAGTTGGAGTTGACGCCAGTCATTGGCCTCCGTGGTCGGTAGGGCTGTCTGGCCGGTCAATTGGTTTAACTCGCAGGGCACGATATACTCTGGGTTGGTGATACTCTCTACTAGGGCATGGCCGTCATCATTATCTTGGGGGGTTTGGACACCACGTTGTACATTATGTCGTTGACAAACAGCCTGAAAAACTTCCTTCGAACACACGGCATTCTGACCACTTTCAACAAGTCGTTCACGGAGTCGACGTAGCTTTTCGTCGTTGGACAGTGACTCGTCATCTGCCTGTGGTGTTGGCTGAGGTCTTCTGGACAGACCATCGGCATCGGCATTACTTTTTCCTGGGCGGTACTTAATCACGAAATTGTAGTTCGCCA
Source organism: Crossaster papposus (assembly GCA_037893245.1). Classification (NCBI taxonomy): domain Eukaryota; kingdom Metazoa; phylum Echinodermata; class Asteroidea; order Velatida; family Solasteridae; genus Crossaster; species Crossaster papposus. The sequence continues at coordinate 461,642 of JBAIAA010000153.1, forward strand.
ATGCAGCCAACCAGCGGTGTCCAGTGGCATCCAGTTTTGCCGTAGTCAACACGTACGTCAGTGGGTTGTTATCTGTTAGGACAGTGAACTCTGCTCCGTATAAGTAGTCGTGGAATTTCTCTGTAACGGCCCACTTCAAAGACAGGAATTCCCACTTGTAGGCGGGGTAGTTTAGCTCGGACTTTGAAAGACCGCGGCTAGCGTACGCGATGACACGCGGTCGGCCATCGTCATCTTCTTGGTAGAGTGCTGCGCCAAGCCCAATCCCACTTGCATCGGTGTGAATGGTGAATGGCTGGTCGTAATCTACAAATCCTAGTACGGGAGCAGAAGTTAGCTTTTGTTTGATGGTCTCAAACGAAGTCTGGCACGCTGAACTCCAGAGGTGACCAAAAGGCTCGGTTGGGCTGCGAAGTTTTGGTTGAGGTTTCTTCTTCTGGTTCTTGCCAAACCGCCGTTTCGTCAAATCGCAACCAGCAGTCAACTCGTTCAGGGTTTTTGCTATTGAAGAATAACCTTCGACAAAACGACGATAGTAGCCGGTAAACCCAAGAAATGACTTCAATTCTCTGGCTGTGTTAGGAACGGGCCACGACTCCACTGCGTCAATCTTGCTGGGGTCGGTACTCACACCTTCAGCCGAAATGACATGACCAAGGCACTTCACAGATGACTGGAAAAACTTGCACTTAGTAGGACTAAGTTTGAGCCCAAATTGACGAAGACGGTCGAGAACTTGAACCAGCTTAGCCTCGTGCTCTTCGGCGGTCCTTGCAAACACAATAATGTCGTCCAGGTAAACAAAAACACCGTTATGATGAAGATCACCCAAACATCTCTCCATGAGTCGTTGGAAAGTTGCAGGGGCGTTTGTTATTCCCTGGGGCATACGATTAAACTCATAGAATCCCAGAGGACACCAGAAAGCGGTTTTGTGTTTGTCGTCCTCTGCCATCTCTATCTGATAGTACCCCGACTTTAGATCTAAACAGGAGAACCACTTTGCGCCATTCATTGCATGCAAGGTATCTTCAATCTTCGGTATGGAGTATTGGTCCCGTATGGTGCGGCCATTCAGTTTCCGATAGTCAATACAGAGCCGAATGTCCCCATTCTTCTTCCGGACTAACACTATTGGCGATGCGAATTGACTTGAGGACTCGCGGATGATCTCTTTCTCCTGCAGTTCCCTGATGTGTTTACGGGCATCAGCATAATCTGCAGGGGGGATACGGCGACAACCCTCACGATATGGCGTTTCGTCAGACAGGTTGATGGTGTGTTTAACGGCAGCTGTGCACCCAATGTCTAGGTCATGTTTGGAGAATACATCAGAACGGTTACGGAACAACTCGGTAACGCGCCTTATATCGTCTGCGGGAAGGGGAGAACCTTCAAAGTCAAACTTGACGTCTTCATCACTGGAGGGAGACGGAGACATATATGGTTCGTGTGCACCAAACGGCAGCTCTTCTACAATACTAAACGCTGAGGCGAGGCGGCATCGGGCGGGGACCACTACACTCTGGCAGGACTTATTGGTAAGGATGACTCTTGTCTTTGCCATTCTGTGGGCGGGTAACTCAACCATGCAGGTTTTAAGTTCAACGCCATCTGGGAGCTGGGATGTGTTTTCCTTCTCGACTAGAACATCAAGTCTGGACCGAGAACGATTGTTAATTCGCGTTGTTATTTCAACCTGTTCACCTGGCTTAAGTGCTGTGGGTTTTAGAGTTTTAACTGGCCCAAGTCTTCCGACAGATGTCAAACGGGGGGAAAGCTGGTAGACTTGTGCCCACGCACTATCAACTGGAAGGTTTCGGAGGAAATTCTTGCCGCCTTTCTGCTGACAAACCCGCACCATTTCTCGCACTACGCTAGTGTTAGTACCGACAAGCAGGGGTACATCGTCGGCCCCTTGACGATTCGGACATACAAGGGCGAGGGTCGTGACTTCTCTCTGCATCCCAGCGGAACTAGCTGGAAACTTTAGGTTTAGCTCGATATACCCCTTATATGGGACAGGCTGACCAGCGGCGCCTATCACCGCGAGGTGTGATAGGGGTTGTAGTTGGCGATGTGGAAGATGGCGGGCGTGGTACGTAGCGGTTATGCACGTGACTTGCGAACCGGTGTCAAGGAGGCATTTGGCTGGCTGTCCATCGATGAATACATGGGTAACGGCCTGACCACCAACAACACCTGGAGGGACATCTGAAGGAGAATCTCCCTGACACCGCATCGACGCAGTCGGGTGACGCACTGGACCCTTAGATGAGTTCGGGACGGCTGTTCGGGCACCTACAGCTGTCCGCTGCCGTTTCCCGAAATCTGGTCGCCCTTGGCTTTGGGTAAACGAGACATCATTTTTTCTTGCACAAGGGCAGGGTTCTTGAGCCTGGTGCAGGAGTCCATGCGGTGGCCGTCCTCGCCGCAGTTGTAGCAAAAAATAGACCTAAAGCTCCGACCAGGGGATGTGGTTGAAGGAGATGGTCTACGGGGAGTGCTGGGTTGATTATTGAAGAACCCGTCAAGTCGGCGGTGCAGGCGGTCGACGGCTTGCCGCAGCTCGGCTACCTCTCCGCCGTCACTTGGTGTTGGGCTGGGGGCCGCCTTTATAGTCTGGTTTTCCGCCGACGCAGTTTGGGCCATGGTAGCTACCCTCTTTGCTGACTTGGGTTCACCCTTTCTTCGATCAGACTTCTCTTCTAACAAGGCCTCTGCTGCCCGCACTTCCCGAAGTAGAAATAACATGTCAGGGGGATTTTCCTTCTTGGCCCTGAGTTGCAGCATGTTTAGAAGGGGGTCGTTGTACAGGCAGCCTCTTTGAAACTGACTACACAGGGTCTTGTCAGAGTCGTCGGGGTCGATACCGTCCATCTCAACAACTTGAGTCAGGAGTGTGTGGAGTCGAAGAAGATAATCCGAAGCCTTCTCTTCCACCTTCTGATATGTACACCTGAAGTTGGTCAGGAGCTCATCGCCATCTGCAGTGGGCCCATATGCGCGAGACAGACAAGTCAGATATTCGTGTGCCGCACTCCCATCTGCTACGGCCCAAACGACGTTTAGAGCGGGTGGGACTAGGGATTCCGTTATTCGGCTCTTCTTCTCGCTGTCCGGAATGCTGTCATCCTTCACGAGCTGGCGAGCCAAACGTCGCCAATTTTCGAAGTCTAACTCACCAGATGGAACTGGAGACTTTCCCGAAAACAGTCTCAAACGGCGATATGATCTACTGGAAACCTTGTCAATGACATGCACAACACTCGGCTTGTTGCCATCACTTTCCTCAACATTATCATCTATCTTTGGTTCTTCTAGGCTTAACCCAAGGGACTTGAGGTCGTCCATGGTCTTCCCGTGACCGGACAGAAACTCTTCAAGAGCTTCGGAAAACGCCGCGGCCATCGTGATTTTGTTGATACAGGTGTTATATTTACAACAATGCACAACTTATAAGTATAACAATTAGGGCAAAGAAATAGTAATGGAAAGTGAGAAATGCAGCAAGTGAGAATAAAATATACAAAATACAAGTTCAACCCGCAAATTACGATCAATAATCCGCAATATGAATAGGGGAGGAAAAATTGTCAACATATACAAATCAACAATGAATATGAACCAACAATATTAGAAGATAAAAACCAACTCAAAAAATTAGCTTCTGTATAAGATTAGTGATGTTTCCCTCCAAAGAAAAAACGATCCACAAGAAAAAGCAAACTTTTTTTTTGTTTGTTTGTGTGTAAACAACAACCAGGAAGGTGAAAGTGTGGAAGGGAAACAAATTTTAAAATTGAGCAAATCCGGGTGGTGCCTCCATTTTGGCACAGGTTGTCTCAAGCTTAGTCTGAGGACCTATGTCGGTTCGTTTAAAAAGTAGGGATATTGCTCATAAGAAAAATCACACAGATAGCAAAGTTTAAGTTGGTTCTTTCCCCTTGGAAAAGAATTATATTATTATTGGATCAATCATATCATATATCGTCACGGTCAACAGTGGTTGGTCAGAAAAGAATAAAATATAAGATATCACAATCATCAAAATATACGTGTGACGTTTCAGTAGTGTAACGGTTAGGGTAACAATACAATCAAAACAAGGTAGGACCAATCAGCAAAAACAACTACAGCAAAAGTTGTAATTTGGGCAAGAAAAAATATAAAAGAAGGCGACAGGCGAGTACCAAAATCTCAGAGCATTGGACTCCAAGAAACAAATCCTCAAGGGTCCAAGGTCAACAAACCTTAAATTTTGTGTAAGCCAAAAGTATGAATAGATACAAACAAACGCAATGAGGTTAAACCACTGAAACATCAACACGCATAATAGCAATACAATAAAAGGTAGGACAACAGTAAATTATTATACAATGGTAATATGAAATCTTAGCTGGGTTTCAGCGCGTCGGGGCTTGTCTTGGATGGCAGATGCAACGGGTCGTACTCGGATGGGGTCCGCGTAGTGTAACATCGGTCCTGGCAAGTCCAGCGAGCGGTGTTCCAGACGGAAAAAGGGGGGTGGTGAGAAGCGAAGGGCCGAGCGAAGAATCGAACCGGGTCGACTCTCCAAAGCGTGACCTGGGGACTCGTGTTCTGTATCAACAGAGCACGTGGCAAATGATGCGAAAATGTCGTTAGGAACGTAACTTTTGACTAAACTAGTAAAAGTTGACTTAGGGAAGTCCGCACTCGTTCCTACGCATAACTATATCATGAAACTGGAAAGTGAGAGCACTTTAGTTCAGGTCCACTCGCATCAAAGGTCTTTTTCGCTTCTAAGGTTAAATCCAACTTTGTATTAAATTTACTAACTAACAACAAACTTTAAAACTAGGACTACCAACAATAAAGCAAATCAAAATAGTCCAACAACTAAGAAACTTGAAAAGGTTGGGGTGTTCACCCAGAACATTATTCTACGACAAAAGGAAGTCGTAATAAACAAAACAAAATCTGAGCAAGGAAATAAATAATCCGTGCATGTACGGTACATGAAGGTCGGTCGTCTGGGGGCAAAGGGCAGGGTTGTTTACATGCTCAACAGCAATTACGGTCGTAAATGCGCTAACTTAATTGAATGGAATGTGTAAAAAGCCTGACCAGCGGTCATATCTCTAACTAGCAACACATAATGTGAAGGGACTCGAAAGACAATAAGTCCTACTACAATTAAATGGATTATTTGCACACATGTATTTTGTACAGTGTATGAACACGGCAAAACAAAAATATAACGCAACTAAATTATAAGAGAGCCTATCGCAACTTAAATTGACTGCTCCTGATTTCGTCTAAATTCATTCAACGATATAGTCAAAAACAATGTGCGTGTGGGCAGTGGCCTTACACAAGGTCACTTAGGGACAGGATTACATCGGACACTCAATCCCGTGCCCATGGTAACAAACTATAGTAACACATGGTTAAGACCAGACCAGAATCAAGTGGGATACAATGATCCAGCAATTAGGGATAGGACTGCATAAAAATACTTTATCAAGGGTTTGCCTAAAATCATGAATGCTCCAACATAGGATAACAGGGAAATATGATAAGTGAATACAAGATCGGTAACTCTGCTAAATTAGGGAGTCGTCAGATAAGTTATATACAACTGGGTAACCGAGGCGGTTATTCGAACATTGGGGGTATACGGTGCTGGTAATGTAAAAGTTAGTCCGGCAGCGCAGCGGACATACAAAACTCACTTAATTCCGATCACTTCAATGGTAACAACAAAACACCAATATCATATAAACGGCAACGCCAACATTGGATAAGGAAATAAAAGGGATCATAGAGCAACAACTATTTACATTATCATACAATAAAGATACAGCATAAATCAACATTTGGCAGTAAGATTATCGATGGCTGCAACTCATACTGGATCTAAGGTTGTCAAAATTATCAGTCGGTAGGACAATTTCTTAGGCCATCATCATCAATAATACATACAAGTTGAATGGTACAGAAATAAGAAAAAACATCGGCTTACCTGTATCAACAGAGCACGTGGCAAATGATGCGAAAATGTCGTTAGGAACGTAACTTTTGACTAAACTAGTAAAAGTTGACTTAGGGAAGTCCGCACTCGTTCCTACGCATAACTATATCATGAAACTGGAAAGTGAGAGCACTTTAGTTCAGGTCCACTCGCATCAAAGGTCTTTTTCGCTTCTGACGAATTGAGGTGGGACAGGGGATAAAAACCCCACTGTGCACGCGCTCGGGCAAGTTTGGTGGGACTTTCTAATTGGCCGAAACTAGGCAATAAGGTCATTTTCACGGGAAGACCAATCCGAAGAGGAGTATAAGAGGCTAACATTAATGGGGCCGTGGACAGCTAGGGATTGACCAATGTGGTGCCATCCGTGTGCCACGTCGAACAGCGTGATCGGGTTTTCCATACTTGAGACAAAGAAAAACTGCAAATCTTGCAATTATAGGCAGATGCTACAACAGTGTGACCAAGGTCTCCCAGACTCGAAACAAAGAAAACTGCAAGTCTTGCATTTTGTGGCTGATGCAACATGCAATTGTCCTTGTGGGTACAAATAAAACTTTAGCCGTACCGTGAACAATTAGAGATATCTGGTCGGAACAAATTTAAAATGGTTACAAATGTAACAGGGTCCGACATACTCCCTTTCTAAAACCGTGGCGTCCACGACATGGTAACACAAAGATAGATAATTTTACCGTTGACACATGACATTGACAAGGTTATTGGTGACCTCTAATGCCCGCTGTTGCGTCATAAGGTGTTGCTCGAGGAGTTTGGCCTCTAGCCCTTCAAATCCGTAGTAATTTGGAGGCCTTCTGGTTCGCACAGGTCGAGAGACAACGTTTGGCTCATCTGAGTCGGGGCCAGTCGATGTTTTACAAGTGGGCTCCGGAACAGGGGGGTCTGACTTTTCTCCATCATGAAGTTGATCACCCGAGGCGGATGGATCGGTGGGAGAACTGCTTTTAGTGGAAGGAGGATCCAACTCCGCGTCCTCATTACGAGTTTGCTCATCTGAGTTGGATGAGTTAGACGGAGAATTGGCATCAGTGCTGCTGGCGGACGGCATGGGTTCATCTAAGCGGGAATGGTGCGAGCCCTGGGTGGAGTCACTCTCAGCAGAGATAGGGGCGTGAGATGGGAGGTCGTCGGCGGGAGGTGTCGACTCTGATGAGATTACTTCAGGATGGAAGATCTGGGCATTCGGGTCGAGATTGATCGATCGTCTAGGGGTCGGTATTGGGCGAAGTGCATAGAAGTTGTCATCCGATCGGTCAGAGTCCAATGCGTCATCCATGTCGTCAGCGTGTTCAAGTAATTGTCGTCTAATGGGACGTTTACGGCGAGGCTTGGGTTTAGGTCGCTCGGTTTCATGAGGCACATCGTCACCGGAGGGGAAGAACCCACAGGGGAGAAGCATATTTCGGTGAAGCGTTTTATCTGGGCCCTCGCCATCAATTGGGCTCACGACGTACACTGGCATGTCGGGGCTTATTCTCCGATGCACTCTGTACACGGTTTTTCTCCAACGGTCGGCAAGCTTGTGCGGCCCTTTTAGGCCGACATTTCGGATGAGTACCCTGTCACCTTCCTCCAGTGCATTTTCCCGTACCTTCTTGTCGTATCGGGACTTATTTTTCTGTGCAGTTTTCTCCATCATAGCCGATGCGAGCTCATGGGCTCGTCTCAATCGCTCTTGCAGGTCGGTTGCATACTGGTCACGATTCTTGACACCAGACTGCGAGGGTAACCCAAACAGGACGTCGATCGGCAGGCGGGCCTCACGGCCAAACATTAGGAAGTAGGGAGACATCCCAGTGGATGTATGTTTTGTACAGTTGTACGCATGAACAAGAGGACCAACATGTATTTTCCACTTCTTCTTCTGATCTTCATCAAGAGTGCCGAGCATATTTAGGAGTGTCTGGTTGAATCTCTCACATTGGCCATTTCCTTGGGGATGGTACGGGGTAGTACGGCTTTTTCTTACGCCAGCTATGTCACACAATTCCTTTATGAGTTGCGCTTCAAAATCTCTACCTTGATCAGAATGTAGCCGTTCAGGGAAACCATAATGAATGAAGTAAGATTCCCATAGCACCCTGGCAACAGTACGAGACTTTTGATCTTTGGTTGGGAAAGCTTGGGCGTACCGTGTATAGTGGTCGGTGATGACTAGGATATTTTTCGTGTTACTATCATCAGGCTCCAAACAAAGGAAGTCGATACAGACTAACTCCATGGGTGTCGTGGTTCTTATGGGAACTAAGGGCGCGGACTTCTGGGGTCGTCGCTTGCGTCTCACACATCGTTGACACGTCTGACACTTTTTTTCTACATCTATCGCCATCTTAGGCCAATAGAAACGGGAGCGAATGAGGTCTAAAGTTCTATCATACCCAAGGTGGCCGACATCATCGTGCAATCCTTGTAGGGCTTGGTTGCGATGACTCTTAGGGAGAACTAGTTGCAGTGTGTCGCGCTTATCATTTGTGATGGTCTTCCGATGGAGAATATCATCTTCAAGGGACAGTTTATCCCACTGACGAAGGAGTATTTGGGCCTCTTCCGACAGTGCTGACCGCTGCTCAGTAGTGGGGCGTTGTCCTTTCTTTACATATGGGATTATTTCACCAATGGTACCATCTTCTAGTTGGAGTTGACGCCAGTCATTGGCCTCCGTGGTCGGTAGGGCTGTCTGGCCGGTCAATTGGTTTAACTCGCAGGGCACGATATACTCTGGGTTGGTGATACTCTCTACTAGGGCATGGCCGTCATCATTATCTTGGGGGGTTTGGACACCACGTTGTACATTATGTCGTTGACAAACAGCCTGAAAAACTTCCTTCGAACACACGGCATTCTGACCACTTTCAACAAGTCGTTCACGGAGTCGACGTAGCTTTTCGTCGTTGGACAGTGACTCGTCATCTGCCTGTGGTGTTGGCTGAGGTCTTCTGGACAGACCATCGGCATCGGCATTACTTTTTCCTGGGCGGTACTTAATCACGAAATTGTAGTTCGCCAATGCAGCCAACCAGCGGTGTCCAGTGGCATCCAGTTTTGCCGTAGTCAACACGTACGTCAGTGGGTTGTTATCTGTTAGGACAGTGAACTCTGCTCCGTATAAGTAGTCGTGGAATTTCTCTGTAACGGCCCACTTCAAAGACAGGAATTCCCACTTGTAGGCGGGGTAGTTTAGCTCGGACTTTGAAAGACCGCGGCTAGCGTACGCGATGACACGCGGTCGGCCATCGTCATCTTCTTGGTAGAGTGCTGCGCCAAGCCCAATCCCACTTGCATCGGTGTGAATGGTGAATGGCTGGTCGTAATCTACAAATCCTAGTACGGGAGCAGAAGTTAGCTTTTGTTTGATGGTCTCAAACGAAGTCTGGCACGCTGAACTCCAGAGGTGACCAAAAGGCTCGGTTGGGCTGCGAAGTTTTGGTTGAGGTTTCTTCTTCTGGTTCTTGCCAAACCGCCGTTTCGTCAAATCGCAACCAGCAGTCAACTCGTTCAGGGTTTTTGCTATTGAAGAATAACCTTCGACAAAACGACGATAGTAGCCGGTAAACCCAAGAAATGACTTCAATTCTCTGGCTGTGTTAGGAACGGGCCACGACTCCACTGCGTCAATCTTGCTGGGGTCGGTACTCACACCTTCAGCCGAAATGACATATACGGTGCTGGTAATGTAAAAGTTAGTCCGGCAGCGCAGCGGACATACAAAACTCACTTAATTCCGATCACTTCAATGGTAACAACAAAACACCAATATCATATAAACGGCAACGCCAACATTGGATAAGGAAATAAAAGGGATCATAGAGCAACAACTATTTACATTATCATACAATAAAGATACAGCATAAATCAACATTTGGCAGTAAGATTATCGATGGCTGCAACTCATACTGGATCTAAGGTTGTCAAAATTATCAGTCGGTAGGACAATTTCTTAGGCCATCATCATCAATAATACATACAAGTTGAATGGTACAGAAATAAGAAAAAACATCGGCTTACCTGTATCAACAGAGCACGTGGCAAATGATGCGAAAATGTCGTTAGGAACGTAACTTTTGACTAAACTAGTAAAAGTTGACTTAGGGAAGTCCGCACTCGTTCCTACGCATAACTATATCATGAAACTGGAAAGTGAGAGCACTTTAGTTCAGGTCCACTCGCATCAAAGGTCTTTTTCGCTTCTGACGAATTGAGGTGGGACAGGGGATAAAAACCCCACTGTGCACGCGCTCGGGCAAGTTTGGTGGGACTTTCTAATTGGCCGAAACTAGGCAATAAGGTCATTTTCACGGGAAGACCAATCCGAAGAGGAGTATAAGAGGCTAACATTAATGGGGCCGTGGACAGCTAGGGATTGACCAATGTGGTGCCATCCGTGTGCCACGTCGAACAGCGTGATCGGGTTTTCCATACTTGAGACAAAGAAAAACTGCAAATCTTGCAATTATAGGCAGATGCTACAACAGTGTGACCAAGGTCTCCCAGACTCGAAACAAAGAAAACTGCAAGTCTTGCATTTTGTGGCTGATGCAACATGCAATTGTCCTTGTGGGTACAAATAAAACTTTAGCCGTACCGTGAACAATTAGAGATATCTGGTCGGAACAAATTTAAAATGGTTACAAATGTAACAGGGTCCGACATTATTATTGCCCGCCAGCTTCCTGTGAAAGGTGAAAGAAACCATGACTAACGAGAAAAAAAGGCAACTTGTGGTTTTGTACGTCAAAGAGTTTGTTGAAAAATGGTATCACAATTGGAGGCTGCACATTTTTAGATCCACCAAAGACCTTATTTAATATAAGGGTCATGTTCACAAAGGAAGGACAGCAAAGTACATTAACCCTGGCCCCTATAGGGCGTGTGAGAACTATTAATATTGGCGGAGTTCAAAAAACTTTAATTTAGTCAGACAGATTGTTGCACAATATGATAATATGTCATGGGAAACATATCTGGCTGCAAGGCCATCGCAGATTTGTCCTCTAAAGAAATATAGGCAGAATAACATGCATTGGCAGCCATTTTGAAATTTTTGAAAATTGCTTGTTCTTATGAGTGCACTAGCCTAATTCAAGTCCCATTGAAAACAGTGTAAAATCAACAATGTTTAGGACCAAGTTTCATGCACATCGACATCACTGGGGTTTCTCAAACAACAATCAATTATTGTCTTGGTCTTTATCTTTCCATTTCTTTTCAATTTTTAGTAGGTTAGCCGATTACATTTTTTAATATTCACACCAAAAGAAACTCACCCACCGAAAAGTGATATTTCCCGAGCCTGCACGCAGCCATTTTACAAATGGCATCCCTCCACATTCTAGGGCAATTAGGACCCATTTTTCAACCGTAATTTTGTCAAGTCTGCCCTCAGATTGAAGCTCAAAAACCAGGGAGTTGATCCTATGCTATATTTACACAATCCCACCATTTCTTTCACCATCCTTTTTCAAAAGAAATTGTGGGGGCACATTTCATGCAAATGACCTCGCGTAGAAATTCTCCTTTCAATTAGGGTGGTGCGCCCTTCTACGATGACTTTATAATATAGCCAAATATCTTTCTCGTGACATACTTGACTTGATATACAATTTTTAATTGTAATAATAAGTAATTGATAATAAATTGGGTTTTGCAATAAATATTCTGCTGTGTTGTTTGACTTCACTTCTACATAAGAAATCTTTTGTGTAACCATTTAACAATTTAAAATCTAATTTCTTGAAGATTTGATAACATTTTGACACACTGAAACAGTAAAAAATAAATATATATATAAAAAGGTAACATTTTAGGCATTCTACATACAAACTAAGTATCTTTTTACCTTTAAATTCTGTACGATGTTACAATTGTTTTGTTATCGAGATACTAGGTACATTTTGGTACCTATTTTTTTCAGAAACATTTTACAATATTTTTATTCATGAGAAACCTTACCCAACACCTGTTGCCAGGGTTTTAGTCGAGTCCCTTCACAAGTCCTTTCGTGAAGCCAGTCACAAGTCCCTTCATAAAGGCAGTCACAAGTAACTAGATGAACAATGACAAAGGAATGCCTTTGTCAAAGCTGATTTGAATAGCTTGTGATTTGAATTGGAACTGAAGGACTTGTGATGGACTTGCAGGGACTTAGAGGGACTTGCAGGGTCTTGTGATGGACTCGACTACATCCCTGCCTGTTGTGTACTAGTAAAATTTCACCTTACTATTGGCAGGTTCGTATAGCACCTTGCAATTGTAATTTTGTTTACACAACCTGTATATTTTGTGCCTGTGTGTGTACATGTACTATCTAATGCCTTTAGTTTGCAACAGCTTCTTTTATCTTTTTAGGGTTTATTGTTTATTTTTTCAGGCTTTAAGGGCACTTTATGGTTGGACGTTGGACACCCCACCGCGGTGGCACAGTGCAGACATACTATAGGTCCCCCCAAAAAATAAAAAAATAAAAAAAATAAAAAAAAAAAATTAAAAAAATAATAATAATAAAATTAAAAAACTTTGTTTAGAAAAAAAAATTACTTGTTGAAAGTCATATAAATCGAAACGATTGAAGGTCTCACCTCCGAAAAAAAATATATCAAACCAGTGGCCCGAATAAAGTCGACCCCTCGATTCAAACAAATTGCAATTAGTAGTTAGTCATGCGGTATAGTAAACCCCGATCTTTGCGACTGGAGTTATTATGTTCACCTTGTAGCGTTCCTGGAGTTGTTTCGGCTTTGATTTTCGTAAGCCATGCACAACTGGCGGTATTATTATAGTAGCTCACGGAAACCTTACCGCGGGTGTCGGGGGTGTGTGTGGGGTGCGGGGGAGTCTAGTGTATTGAGGTATTCAGGGGTAGGGACTTCATTTGCTTTTGTTAAATTTAACAAAAAATGGATTTGAAGATTAGTATTTTATTTCAAATATCGCAGCTGGTTTTGTTTCTAATGTCGTATAAGACACACTATATAGCCTTGTAATAACATAATTATGAAGCAATAAGGGGTGGCAACCCTTGCAACCCCCCACCCTTCTACCCGCCACTGATACTAGCGTTAATTCACACACACATAATGCGTGTTAATATGTAATACAAAAAACGCATGCGCATACTTAGCTGGACGGAAAGACAAAAGAAAGTTACGGAGGCTTTTCAAAACAACGTGAAAAACAAACGACACTCGATCCGTCATCTCAAGGAAATCTCAACAACTAAGAAATGACAGCTGCGAATGTTTATTGTTATCATGATAGATACTGTTTAATATAATACAAGTGTACGCATGAAAGTGAATTCTTCTAAAAGACGATCGGAGAAGAAAAAAAACTGCATGTGCAAACCGGAAGTTGCTATCTAGACGTGTCTTCATACACTTCATTGGAAAATACAAGAACATTTAAGCAAACACAAGTTCCACTTCAGCCTGACATGGAATCAGTTTAAACGTTAACACTTGTAGGGCCAACAGTTCAAGTTTACAGTTTAAATCGATGGCGCTTCAACTAAACCGCGGCAATCCGCCAAATTTGAAATGCAATCACTGCCGAAGAGGGCGCGTGACATGTCTGCGTTCAAAGCAGACACGGCCATTAGCAGGACGTGATTTCAACAAACGATTTTCACAATCCCATCCAAATGGTCCAAATTTACGTCCTCAGTCAAAATTCACATCCTGGGTTCGGTTAAGTAAATATGAATCCATTGATGTTAATTGGAATCTTAAGGATGTGAATGTTACGCATTTGGATGTGATTTTGGAAATTTGTTGTTGAAATCACACTGCAAAGGAGTGTCCACTTTGAATGCCAAATCACATTATGCTCTTTCATAGTGAATGTAAATCGTTACTCGTACATGAATTTGTTACTCAAACTTAGATTTCCATTAGATTAAAGTACGCTGCTAAAGCAGTGAATTGATCCAGACATATTCTTAGGTCTGAGAATATTCCTGGCTACATTTACCGTGCATAAAAAAAGTGTTAACTACGGAAGCGTAGAAGAGCCACATGCAAAAAAATCCAGCTATCTCGCCGCGGCGACCGAGTTATACTATCTCTCCGCGATGGTAGTACTTCTTAAGCTTCTGTACTAATCCGGTCTGTAAGATTAAAGCTGAAGTGAGTTAGAGCATGGAGGTAGGACCTCCATGCTTGGAACAAGGCACATGTCCATTGTCAAGCACCATTTTTTAGATTTTGAAAACTTTTTTGGCTGCTTCAAACGTTAACATTAACACAGCACGTCTGGGTGGCATGGGTGGCTTGTGTGTAAAGCGCTTGCCTCTCACCAATGTGGCCCGGGTTCGATTCCCGGCCCGGACCATATGTGAGTAGAGTTGTGCGTTGGTTCTCTCCTGTGCCACGAGGTTTTTTTCCAGGTCATCCGGTTTACTAGTTCCTCCCTCCTGAAAAATCAAACACTTTCGATCTCAGGCTGTGCTCCTGAGTCGATGTGGCCGGCTGCCGTAGGCGCCTTTACGTGCCAGCGACTCGACCACGTTGTAGCCGCGTCCTTCGCAATTCAGCACACCAGCTGCAAGTAAGGATGATTGGCCTCCCAAATTATTATTATTATATTATATTATATATATTATATATATTATATTATTATAAAAATAGTATACTCCGATCATTCGATGTCGATAAACACCATAGAATTTGTTTTTATTCAAGATAAATGTATGTACACATGATCAAAAATAATACTGAGTATTCTCGAAATCAATCTTTAACTGCTTCACTCTGAATAAAACATATAAAACAAACGATGTTAAAAGTCGAAAAGCTGTAATTTTACATTGTAATTTACCTGTCGTCTTTGGTAGATTATTTTGGTTACCTAACTTCCTGAGACCTTTACACAATCCAGATGCATTTCTTCAAGCTATTTTTTTTCTTGAAATTTTCTGCAAGTCTGAAATTAAATTCTAATCTAAAAACAAAAATTCCAAAATAAAAACAAATAGAAGCCATTGTGAATGTTGGACCATGGACCTTATTCCTCCATGGTTGGACTTAGGGTTACAATACTCTTACGAATTGGAACACATTTCTGAAAATTACTGTCTGGATGATGCTCCTAATCCAACACGACCTTATAACACTGTAAATCGCCCATCATAAGGTCAAAGGCCACTCGAGGTGTGGGCTACTAGAGAGTAAAGTGTGGAAGATATGAAGCACGATATGTGGCAGAGAAACCCCCCCCCCCCCCCTTCTTTGTGTTGACCATTGTGTTCCCGGAATCTCAGGAATTCCTTTTAGGTTTCAGGGGGGATGGGTTAGGTTACAATAGTGTTGAGTGCGTATAAAGTATAGGGATAAGAGGGGGGTACCCCTCTGCCACATATCGTGCTGGGTATAGTGCAAGAACCAACGTACCCCTAACACTAAAACAAGACAACCTGATCTCTTCGCAGCACGAATAGGGTTGGGATGGGTAACTAGTCCACAGCAAGGCATTAATAATGCCTCTACCCATATTTTGTGCGGGAGTGTCCTAGCCCAGGCTGGACTCGAACTCCCAAACTGCAGACATTATGAAGCAAGATAAACCCCCTCCTTTAATTTGCGGTGGTATTAATTGTGCTTGCAGAATGTTGTGGTTTCTCAGGAATGCTTTTTTAGTAAAATATTTTAGTCGATGATTCTTTTTTTTTAATTCTTTTTTTTTTAAATTTTTTTTTTTTTGGGTGGGGGGGGGGGGGGGGGGGGTGCGTTAGATAATAGTTTAAAAGGTGTATAGTTGACTATAAGAGGGGAGTCCCTCTGTCTCATATATCGTGCTGGGTATACCTGCATATCACCAGCCACGGCACGTATATAAAAACGACCCACTCAAATGTTATACACCAAAATACACTTTTGACAAAGTAACAAGAAATAAAATTAAACGTGAATATAACACAAGTTATATTAAGATAACAATATGAACACATCTTGACTAGTAGTAGTGAGAGAAAACGAAAAACTAAATAGCCTAAAAATTGAAATATATAGTAAAATCCGAAAGGAAATAAAAGAAAAACAAATAAATCAGCGCTATAGTACAATTAATCATACTTAAAAAACCAAAAACTTAAGTACCTAGGCCCATATATTAAATGCTCTTTTCATATTTTGATTGTTAAACAAAATGTATTACCCAACTGACAATGCGCATATACACTGCGCAAAGTGCCTTGTTAATTAAATAAATACCATGTGGTTAATTAATACTAACATTGAATCATTCGATAATTAACTTGAGAGTTTGTGAAAAATGAAAGATATATTGTAAAATATTTAAGTAAAATATTTAAGTAAAATATTTAAGTAAAATTTACGGTTGAAAGTTGCGCATGCAGCGGGATGGCAGGATTCAACCGTATTTGTTACGGTCGGACCTTTTAATTTAATAGTTTCTTTAAACACCTTGGAGAGTTTCGATTATTTATCCCGATTTTATAAAACCTGGGTATTAAATATGAAATGTATTCGTTTACCCCTGCTATTAAGCAAAATCTTTGTGATAAACAAAAATCTGCCGGGCGCCATTCACGAGCACTTAACGCAGTGCAACATTTTATTTCGGTGGGTTACCAATTTTTTTGCTGGACGAATAATGGTACTTAGATTAATGAATAATGGTGGGTAGATTTTTTTTTAAACACGGAGGTCATGATCAGCTCCGTGCCTCGAGGTAATCCGGCCCGTGCCCCGAGTTCATCTGCCCCGGGTCTCGAGGTACCCCCTTATACCAGCTATACATTACTCCAAGGAGTGGTAAGCTGGGTTGGCCTTGCCTTCGACCTCGTTCACCTCGACGTATTCTTCCGGGTGCGACCCGCTAGCTGACCCGCTGCCCGCCTGACTCGTCGAGGGCTTGTCCCAGTCGATGTTGGTGTTGTCTACTTTGGGCGGAACATCGGCAACTGCAATTAGCAAAACACAATGGATAAGCACGTAAAAGAACCCAGTCACGCTTATCGCTAAGAGCAGGGGTTCGCCCCGGTGTTTCTGGCATTTCGTTCATCCTCCTGCAGGTTTTCTCAGGCTTACGAGCTTACAGTGCCTTAGGCGCTATTTGAGGAATCCTCGGTTTCATTGCCAAAATAAATAAATAAATAAATAAAAAATAAAACCAGGGACTAGAGGCATTTTCATGGAGCTGCTAAGTAAAAAATATTTGCTTAGCACAAAAAGTTGTTTTTATACCAGCCAAAACTCTATGTACTTTTTAGGCTAAGCAAATTTCAGCTGAATACCAGCCACAAACAATATACATCATCTAACAATTTTACCAAAAAACTCACCCCATCCAAACAATTTCAACCCACATTATTTTGTGATCGTGACCCCCTTCGAGACAATGTTCACCTTCACTTTTCCAAATATAACCTTAACCTAATTTTACCTCAATTTTGTTTTCTTCAAAACCACATCGCGTTCTGGCTGGTAACTTTTTTTTACTGAGCAAGACTTGTTTTATGCTAAACAAATTTGTGTGCTTAGCCGCTCCATGAAATTGGCTCCAAGTCCACACAGCGATTGGAGCAATGAATTCGCCATTTGTGGGTAAAGCTGCATGTTGTGAGTTTGAGTCCGGCCTGGGACTATGGAGCATGTGCCCTTGGGCAAGGCACTTTGGCACTCATTGCTTCTTTCCACCCAGGAATTATAAATGGGTACCTGTGAGGGCAGAGATGGCTATTAATAGCTGCTTTGCGCCAAAATGGCAGCATTGAGCTGTATACTCCCCAGGGAGCTGAGATGGTATTTGGAATGTTTCGTAGGCCCATGGGTAATAATGACGCATAAGTACCAGTCTTGGTAGATACGTGCATTCCATTACAAGCACAATGAGCACCTTCGGGAGACAAATTAGAGTAAGTTTTTAGGTAGTTGGGAGACAGTGACATGGGTGGCTTGTGCTTAAAGCGCTTGTCTTTCACCAATGTGGCCCGGGTTCAATTCCCGGCCCGGACCATAATGTGAGTAGAGTTGTGCGTTGGTTCTCTCCTGTGTCACGAGCGTTTTTCTTCGGGTCCTCCGATTTTCCTCCCTCTAGAAAAATCAAACACTTTCGATCTCAGGATGTGCTTCGTAGTCATAATTATATGAGTCGATGTGGCCGGCTGCCATAGGCGCCTTTACGTGCGTGAGGGCCTCCATGGAAAGCAGTGCTGTGCACTGATTGGAGTTTACCCTCATTAAATATGACATAAAAAAAAAAAATAGACACCTAGGGAGACATTTCAGTGTCTCCCTAAGTCTCCAGCTACCTTAAAAAAAAGATATTTTTGTTTTTGTTACAGTCTAGATCGATAGAGTGGGGTCCAAAATACATAAATATTAAATTTCGTGGAAAAAATCTCAAGGTAAAAAGGGGTTAGGTTACAGTAAAGAATGAACATTTTTGTGCACGTCTCTATAGAGATGTCTCCCAAATGTACCATTTTTGGTTATTGTAATTGTATTATTATTATTATTATTATTATTTGAGAGCCCTTACCGACTGTCTTAATGTGCTTGACCTTTTGGATCTGTGCTCTTTCAACATTTTCCCGTGTGTTGATTGTGATGACGGAGACAATAAACACCATGGTCAGACAGAAGAAGAATATCCCCATGGCGGTCAAGCCATACTTAAAGTTGGTCAGCCTGGCATCGAGAGTCTCTTCATTGGAAGGTCCTACAATAAAGGTGGAAGCAACGAAGGGAACTCATCAAAATCATTTTCCTGGCTACATTTTAAACAATTAAGGACAAATTCGTGTAAAAAGCCGCGTCGTTGTGTATTGGTCTAGTTCAACACTACCGCCGCAGACAATTTCCCCGAGCAGTAGAATGTTTGAAAGGCACTATTCGACTTCGACTAAAAACTACACCGTCGTAAAACTTTGGTTGTCATTTTGGATGTTCTTTTTACCGAGAAGTTCCCGGTTGTCGAATTTGGTTTAAAAACAATAACAAGAAGAAGAATAACAACAACGCGGCTAAAAACTGCTGATTCAGATTAGACCTGAATCTGATTCTCTATGTTTGAAATACTCTTTTCATGTTAAAAAAATTAAATCACTTTTTGGTGTAAAAATAACCTAGAAAACTACACTTTAATTAAAAACTCCTGCGTCTACATCCAATTTTGCACAGTCCTTTTCCAGGTCAAAAATGGCACTTTTCCGGGGCAAATTGACTGCTTTTCTAAGTAATTTTGACCACCAAAAGCATCATATTTGACCCGGAAAAGGACTGAGCAAAAGTGGATGCAAATTCAGGGTCAATCTGACCCAGGAGTTCTTTTTTTCAGATTCAGATGAAAATTATTCAAAACCCCCCAAAGCGATTCCACAAAGACTGAGAGATAGCATTACTACATGCAAGAACCACCTGTGACCTGTGACCTCTGACCTCCCCCTTCCCCCTCCAACCCAACTCACCTGTCAGAAACCTGTAGCTGGCCTTGAAGCCCGCCTCCTGCCCCCCGTAGTCGGACTTGAACTCCAGGTACAGAGAGTTGAAAGTGGAGGTCTTCTGGATGAAGTCACCATCGGCCTGACTCTCGCAGAACCGGACCATCTCGGGGGAGTTGGTGTCGGGACCGTCGTAGACCGCTAGACTGTCGAAGCAGTCGCCTTCGCTGGTGGGCGCCTCTAATAGGACCGAGGTGATGTTGAGGTAGATCTTGATGCCCTCCGGGGCCTGGAGCAGCGTGCCGCACTGGGTATTGGCTGGGTAGTTGGCTGGATGTTTGGGTGAAGTGACCGTGCCCGGGGACGTTGTTACAGTGTCGGCGCAGTACCATTCTGATGACACAATTAATGAAGTATATGAACTCACACGGTGATGCCAGACTCACTTATTAAGGCTGTTTTCCCAAATCCCAGCTTTGTCCTTTGTCTTTGGCTTCGTTCATGCAGTTTGGCAATGATGTTGGATCCAGAGACTGGGCCTAAGCTGGGGTTTGGAAAACGACCTCAGTTTCTCGTCTTATTCTAATTCAACAATTTGTCACCGTTTTCACGAAGAGGCAAATTGAGCCTTTCACGGTCTGAACAATTTTTCGAGAAAATCGCTTGTAAAGTTCGTCCTTTTTTCGTTTGGCAGTTTGAAACATAAATATTCATAGAATATACAAGATTAAGGTATCATGGGAAAGAAGAGATTTCAATCTTCTTAAATATAGCAAACGTTAAGAAAAATTAGTTTTGCAGAATTAATCAATTAATAGAATTGCCTCTTCGTGAAAACGAAAAAACGATACATTAGCAAATTCGCCTGTGGCTGTGAGAGTCAGAATGTATACATTTTCCCATTGCGCCCCCAATTTGCCTCTTCGTGAAAACGCTAAAAGCCAGTACGCGCCCAATTCGCCCAATTTGCCTCTTCGTGAAAACGCTAAAGTCAATACGCGCACCAAAGTGCCCCTTCATAAACACGTTGAAGTCAACGCTATTTCGAATTTGCCTCTTCGTGAAAACGCAAAAGGGCACTTGAGGACCAATTCGCCCATTCGTTAATTAGGTTAATTAGTTTTTTAATGATTTTTGGGATGTATAACTTCAACAGATTGTAGAAATTGCAATATTTAATCGTTTTCATCAAAAAAAATAATTTTGATAAAAGACGATTTTTCATGACATTTCGTGAAAACGGTGACGAATTTGGTACCGACGGGTTAAGGGGGCATTATTTAATACTTTACAGTGTATTGCGTACAGGCCTACACGTATAATACAATTAAATGTATCTCCAAACTGTGGAGTGAATTCAAAGATGAAAAGTGATTAACAATTTAACACTAGTCTTTCTTGTTGAAAAATATAAAAATTGTATCTGAATATAATCCTAATATTTTCAGGATTATACAAAAAAATAGTCAGGCACCATCGCATTCAACTTGAATTCAACAATTTGGATTCAGGGAACACAATCGGAAATGGCCTCCTCATGAATATGGGACATTTTCCAAACCCCAATTTTGTCTTCGTTCAGGCTTCATCCATGCAGTTTATCAATAGGCTTGAGCCAAGACGGAGCCGAAGCTAGGGGTTTGGAAAAATAGCCCTAGTCTATAAGATATTAAGTAGTTTGCGGTAAACACCACTCTTTTGCGAAATGTGTGGTTCGGAAAAAAACCGGAGGGAACATTTTGGACAGTATGCTTTGCCCGTTGTCAGGAGATCGAGAGATTCTAATGTTGAGGTGAGGTTATATGTGATGCGATCAAGCAAAATCAGTCTGAAGTAGGCCCATGTCATTTTGGGGATTTTAACATATTCTTTTGTAGCATACTCCAGGCTCCATTTCAGTGAAAACCCTGTGTGAATACGACCTTTGGTTAAACAATTACAACCATTTGAACACCAGCACGTTAAAAATAAAAAAAAATGACAAAATTAAGTTTTTGTATTACTTCCCTTCTGAATTTGATTAAAAAGATTATTTTCATGTAAAAGAAAAATATTTTCCCCTTCTGTTTTTGTAAAAAAGTCAATTTTGATTTGTCCACTCCTACCAAAATATTTTGGCCCTATCTCAAAACAAGAATTGCCGAGTTCCGACTGATAATGCTTGATCGCATCACATATATAATAATAATAATAATAATAATAATAATAACTGGATTTGTATAGCGCCAAATTACCAAAGGATACAAGGCGCTAGAAAAGAAGAAAGAGGAATAGAAGACAAAAAACGACAAAGAAAGAAGGACATGCAGCTACGTTTGGGGGAAAAGGTAGGTCTTGAGAGCCTTTTTGAAGGAAAAGACACTGCCTGAGTTTCTGATGGAGATGGGCAGGTTGTTCCATAGCCGGGGGGCAGCAACAGAGAAGGCCCTGTCACCAGCCAATTTATGTGACTTTAGGGATAACAAGAGACTCACAAGCAGAAGAACGAAGGGAATAAGGACTCTTATGGATTTTGAGAAGAGAGCTAGGAGAGATAATCTGGAGCCTAAAAGCGATGATGCGGGACGTGGAAGCGATGTTACTAAACGTGAAGGAGTCCTAGTCTACTATGAAAACGAGGTTGGGCAACTATACACAAAGACAAAAACTAGGTCTATACCTGCGTTATATTCGGCCAGAAAGCCGTACACGATGGGGTCTTTGGTGTAGAATTCCACCCGCGCTACAGCCGACAGAACCCTGAAGCTACTCGGCAGCTCGTGCAGGCAGAAAGCCGCCGCCACGGGGCTGGATACCTCCGCCCCGGACCGCATCACCACCATGTTCATGTCCGCGGCCGTCTTGCACTCCTCGGATCCATCCGCCAGTGATCGGACACCAGCGAAGTTGAACCGGACGGAGTTGTAGTTCTCAGGGAGGGTGGGGGAGATGTTCCAGATGAACCAGCTGCTGTCACTGGTCCCCTGCATTAGCATCCAGCGAGGGGTCACCAGGAAGTTGTGGCGTTGGTCAAAGGTCATCTCTTTGACTCCGTCTGTTAAAACATGAACAAATAGTTAACAATATATATATAAATTGTCTTTTTGTCATAGCCATAAGGAGAATGCCATCGCAAATAAAATATGTTGATGTACGTAGTATTCCCTTTAGAAATCAGAATAAATCATTTGTTTATTATGTTGAAAACTTTATAGCCCAACAAAATTTTACGCAAAACGCTTGCGCCCCATTAAGACTTTTGGTAAAGACCGAAATTAATTTTAGTGTTAAAATTGAATTTGGGTGCACTGCCTCGGGATCTAACATCGACTGAAACCATGCTACTTGTTTGTACATTAGGACATTTTTCCTCATTTAACTAAAAAGCGTGTGAAACTTTTTTCGGACGAATTTGAATGTGAGAGTTGGTGAATTTGAATAATTTTTTTTTTAATAGCCGGGAAAACCTATAATCTGCGACGCTCCAAAATATTGACAATTTTATTGGTCGTGTGAGCACTAAATTTGTGTGCCAAATTCCATGCTTTTGTCATTTTTTAGAATGTTTACACCAATCTGCAGGCTAGAAGATCGCAATGACTTACACTCGGCGGGACTTTGGATTTGGTAATGCATCCGATCGTCGCTCGCCTCTCTGTCGATGGCGTAGACGTTCTCGTCGGCGAGGTAGCAGACGATCTTATCGCCCACCTTTTCCGTGTCGAAGGCGAAACAGTTGAAGTCCGTTCGCTCGACGCAGTGCGTGGCGCATTCCTCGTCGTTTAACACGTCGAAACTGTTTACCGTGGCATTCAACCACTTGCCGGGCATGGGATCAAAGAACTTAGCATAGGTTCCTATATCGATAGGGCAAGATTGGAAGAGAAACTTCCGTCAACTCTCATTTGTTTTGCATTGGCTTCTGTTAAAGGTAGGCTACACCATTGATAATTACTTGAATTATCATGAATGGGTGGATTTTGGGGGGTTGTATTTTATAGTAAATATCGTTTAACTATCCTGTCCGAAGTTTTACAATCAACCGGCGTCGAGCAGTTATTCTTATGTTTCAGAATATTTTCAGAATAAATAAAGGATATCTAGCGCAATCATTTTGCTGGATGCCTAGAATCATTATTTACTTTCTGATGAGTAAGATATTTCTTAATAATTCGGTAGTAAATTTTATCGATATCTGCAAATGGTGTATCCTAACCTTTAACAACTGATAAATGTAGTAACCAACGAATAACACCAACTGATAATAACGTCATACAAATTGACTGGTACTGTAGCACTAATCGATAATGTAACTTTGACGAGCTGTATCTCGAAATAGCCTGTGCGACTTATGTCGGGTTTCGTAGGAGCGGGTCACATATAAAGACACATAGTTAGAATCTATACCTACAACCGTGCAGCATTCAGATTCCTAATGTTGATTGTGATATTTGAACCCGAAGTTAAAACAATTGTAACCATCCACAATATCCGTTATGTAACAAATTAATGTAAAACAGAAACATGATTGAGCCACGGTGCATGCTTCAACTCATGTAAAAGTTAACGTTTTTTGGTAGGTCGTTTAGTGTCTTAAATTGCACAAGCGTTTTCTTAAACAAAACTAAGCCCACACAAGAAGTCTTCCCATGCTAGGATGTATGGTCAACACAAAGTCACCGAGAGGAGTCTTGTAGGACCTTACCGCACTGATACTC
The DNA here is from genome assembly GCA_037893245.1 of Crossaster papposus. Lineage (NCBI taxonomy): Eukaryota > Metazoa > Echinodermata > Asteroidea > Velatida > Solasteridae > Crossaster > Crossaster papposus. Next base: position 485,772 of record JBAIAA010000153.1, read on the forward strand.
ATCGAGTTCTAAGAAGCAATCATTTCTTGTGTTGCACCTGTCCGCATGCGATATGCAGAGAAGACCTGTGCACATGAACTCGTCCATCTTACAACCGTCGTCGCCATATTCTGGTGGGAAAGATGCGAAACACAAACGGATCGGTTATAACATGCAATAACATGGCAGCCATTTTGAGATTTTCTTTTTTAATTACTTGTTATTCTACGTATATTCTGTTAACCAGTTCGCGCCGAGATTATTTTAACATCACCAAGCCGACGCGCGGGATTATTTTCAACAAAACTCGATCTGAGGCGTGTTCAGTTCATAGTACACCCACGCACACCCACGCATTTCCGGCCTTGCTCGCTGCCGACAGAAATTTTCCGGCCTTGCTCGTGACGTGTTTATGCGTCATCCGTTTTGAATCTAGGGGAAAGCTTTTCGTTTAAATACGGCATCCAGGGCAAACTGGTTAAAGACAAATCTGCAATAGTCCTATAGCCAAATATCTTTCTTGTGACATGCTATGATTGTGCGCCAAATTCCATGCTGTTATTATTTGATTGATTATTTTTCTTACCAATCTGTCTAAGTAATAGTTGTGTTGTTTGGGTGACGCAGACTTTGTCGGGTTATTGGGGTCAGACACTGGCCATTGGTTTGTATTCTTCATGGTGAACAAAAAAAACCTGCGATTTCCGAGATACCGTACCGGTACTCTCTACCAACTGATCTATTTTTCGCGATTTTGGAAGTACGGTCTCCCAAATTGTCAGCGTCTTTGTTCGGGGGCGCTAGTCAGACGTCATAAACCCATAATTCTTTAAAGCCAGGAATCACGCCCAGTTATTTTACGATACAACCTGGGAAGCGACAAAATTGTACGATCACTCAATGAGGATACGATACTATTAGAGTTAAACAAATAAATAACTGTCAGCTTACAACATTATAATAATTGAATAATATATCAAAATACATATTGACTAAAACCATTCTTGGTTTTAGAGATACAGTGAAACCTGCCATTGTGGCCACCTTACTGCAGCGGCCACCTGGCTAAACTGGCCACCTTTGCTCGGTCCCAGTTTGATTCTTGCATAAACATACTGCTACTTGCTCATAGTGGCCACATACAACCGGTACCGTGGGTGGCCACTATATCAAGGTTTGACTGTAAAAGGAAATCCAGCTTTCTTACTTTCCGTGGGGCCGGTGTTGCTATCGAAGATGGGCGTTAGCCACTCCTGAAAGGCCGATACACGAGAGTAAACGCCAGGGTATTCTGGCAGCGCGCAACCATAGCCCCAACTGACGATCCCATTTTGGAACCACCGATTCTTCAATTGATCGTCATCGGTATCGACAATCTTGGACACCATTGGGCCGCCACTGTCTCCCTGTAAAAAAACACACAAAAAACTTAGTTATTCACAACCCGTTCATGGTGTTGGCTTAGAATGCAACAATTCATTGGCTTTGGTCGATTACCAACCGCCCAAGGGCGCAGACTGGAAATTACATTTTTGTTTAACCCTCTTATGGTTTTACCTTTCAAAATCTGCTTAATGGGCAAAATGGCTATCAATAAGTATGAACCTTTCAAAACGCTCCAGAATTTTTTGCTACTGCACTACTACACCTTTCAAAACCTTTTGAAAGTTTTTTTTTTTTTAACACCAGTTTGTTTAGAGAGTTGTTTTACCTTTCAAAACCTTTCATAGGTTCCTTTTGTCAGACAGCTTTCTCACCTTTCAAAACGCTTCAGTCCAGAAAACTTGAAAGGTTTTGAAAGGTCTGACAGCTCTATGGTAACTGCACTGTATATAGGAGGGTTAAAATTATTTTATGTACCATTTTGTGTTATTTAATTTTGACGTTTCCAAGAAAATGTCGTTTCAGATCGCCATTTTCATACCATTAGATGTGAAGAGTCTTCCTTGGCAAAAACAAGGTATTAAACAAACCAACTGTTCAACTTCCCCAAGTGATGTATATTTTGGTGACTGTATTCAGTATGTTTTTGCTTAGCATAAAAAGTACATGGAGTTTTGGCTGGTAACCTGTTTTTACTCAGTGAGAAAGACTTGTTTGTGTAAATGCGACCCTCTCTACGAAAAGGTGTAATGGCCCACTCAACGTTGAGAGGGTAAACATTTCATCAAAAGGTGATTTTTATTTGTTGTCATGAATGACATCTTCAATACCTACAGTTTCAGGTTTCATTCAAAGAAATGTTTATTTTGATGAATAAAGTGAAGAAAAAAAACCATTTTGTGCGCATAGTTCTGTTGTAGTACAACAGAGCCGGCTATTTCAAAGCCTGTTTTCTCAGTTGTATAATTTGAACTCCAAGGAAGTAATCAATATGTAAACACGTCATATCTCCAAAACGAAAGGGGCTATGGAGCTATATTTTATACCAAATGAAAGCTTATGTTGTGGGTGTTTTAACCATGTATATAACTCAATTTCTTACACCTTTTTGTAGAGCCGGTCACAAATGTGCTAAGCAAGATTTTTGTGTGTAAATGTGCTGAGCAAATTGTTGTGCTCATCAGCAGGGGCCAATTTCATAGAGCTGCTAAGCACAACAATTTGCTTAGCATGACAATTTGTCCATGGCAAAAACAAGGTTACAGACCAAATTTTTACCTGATCTTTATTGTTCTGGATTGATAATCAGCTGTGTTTTTGCTTTAGCATGAAAAACATGTATAATTTTGGCCGGAAACCTGTTTTTAATGAGCAAGACTTTTTGTGCTAAGCAATTGTTTTTGCTTAGCAGCTCTATGAAATTGGGCCCTGCTCAGTGAAATTGGCCCCTGTTCGGCTGGTAGGTATACTAGCAAAGTTTGTCTTTTTTTTTTTACCTGACACGAATCTTTGCCTCCTTTATCCAGACCTGCGCAGATCATGCGTTGAGAGATATTCTCATCGGCGTAATATTCCTGGCATTCCGTCTGGCTGACAATGGGTACGGTCACCTCGTACAGATCTGGGTTTTGAGCACCTGTGATTGGGCAAAAACATAGCTGCTTTTATATTCATGCAAAAGAGACGGAGAGAAGAATAGAAGTAACACAGTCCAGATCGGCTGGGGCCAATTTCATTGAGCTGCTATTGCTAAGCACAAAAATGTGCTTAGAACAAAAAAAAGTCTTGCTCAGTTTTCTCCAGATAACCCTCTAAACTCTGTTTTTTCAGAGGGAAAACCGCATAGACGGGGGCAAGTTTGAAAATGCATTAAGATATATGCAACTTTGCATTTTGCAATAGCTTTCTGTTGCAGAGCTTGTAAGTTGATTTCAAAATCTTGCGCGATTTTAAGAGAATACACCACATCCAGGCACCAGGATCGATCTACAACTTGTTTTGTATTATGACTTGGTCCGTCCAATCTAGGGCAATAAATAGGTATTGTGACAGAAAAGTAAGCTTTTCACATTTACATGGCCACGGTCTATATATGTGACCTGTTCTAACAAAACCCGGACAAAGTCGCACAATGTGTTTTATTGCAATTTACTTGTGGAGTTATTTCGTGATGGATTTTACCATTTTGAGGTTTTGGGGTTTTTCTGAATCATAAACTATTAATCTACAATCTCCCAAAATTTGAACATAATACGTCATCCAGAAGTGGTTTTTTTTTCGATTTTGAGAAACAATCGTGTATAGAAATTCACAGGCTTTTTATCTCATAATTAGGTTGTTGGGTTTTATCCCTAAATCTTTCCACGGCCACCAGGGGAGATAGGGTAAGGGAACTATGTAAATGATACATCATTTTAAAGCCGAGAACCTAGAGAATTTAAAACTTTTTCCGGGTTTCGTTGCAGCAGGTCACATAATAATGTGACCTGTCACCACAAAATGAGTCGCACGGAGTGATTTCCCAGTACGGCCAGTCAAAGTCAAAATTTGAGATTTTGAGATTATATGGGGTTTTTTAAGACTAAATCCCCAACAATCAATTCCCAATTTTTCAGGACGATCAGATAACAAAACAAATAGTTTGAGACAATTTTGACTATGCCTTTCTTTGCGCGTTTACACAATTTCTCGCAAGAAATGCCCGTTTTCTTATAATCTCTTTATTAAGACTCCAGACTAAAAAATAAAAATAAAAACAAAATTGAGTATCAAACCTCCAAGTGTTATATACCATTGGAAAGCTCTGTTTCCACAGAATTTAGAAATTCCCATATCTCAATTTTTGATTTTGCCGACTTTACGCTCATTTTGTGATGACAGGTCATATATGTGACCTGTCACCACAAAATGAGAGTAAAGTCGCACAATGTGATTCAGAGATATGGCCATCCAAAGTCAAAATATGAATTGGTGGTCAATTTTAAGATTTTGCGTAATTTGGAAAGCCCAAGTCCTCCTCTACATATTTCCATTTTTTTGGATGAGATCAGATGATCAAAAACCTCTTAAATTACGCGATGTTGCGGTGTTTGCGTAGTTGGTGTTTGGATTAAAATCCATTAGTGGTCTAATTATAAACACGGTAATTAAATATGCAAATTATGTCCTCATAAGTATCCCACGTTTTCGAAATTTTGATATTTTGCTGTTTATACAATAGTATGTATGTGTGGAGAATTTCAAGAAGAAATAATTATTAGAGCATAGCGGTTGCTATGCTCAACCGAACCTTACTTGTCCTGTTTCGTAATCCTTTGCGTGTTTTGTTTAAGATGTTTAAAGTAAGTTTTCTCACAAACACGTTTTGTGAAACCCATGACTTTCTAGAGCGCTGTAAAAAGTATTTATCGCAAAACCCCCAAGTGTTAAGTACCATTGGAAAGCTCTCTTTCATAAGAATTTGAAAATACCAATATCTCAATTTTAAATATTTCCGACTTTACTCTCACTTTGTGGTGACAGGTCACATAGTCTGGTGTAAAACTTACCCCCTTGCTCTGTTGTTCCCCATCCTGTGATAGTGGCGTTCATGCCAGGTTTGAATATATTCTCGCCCATTTCGCCTGTAGGCAGGCATACCGGGCTCACGTAATCGTTCACCGTTACGTTCTTTGTCAGCCTCATGACGACAATGTCCCAGTCAATAGTTCCAGCCCGCCACGTTGTATAGTTGGGATGCATATAGACCTCTGACACCTGCGCAATCTGGGTATTCCCAGAGAAGTCAGTAACAACTGTCGTGTTTGTCCCGAACACTTGGTAGTACATCGAGGGATCATTGAGCACGCGTCTGTTATATAAAGATAGAAGGTGGTATAGGCATGAAAGAAACAGCAGAGATACGCTGTGATTCTAAACTCGGTACCTGGGGCCAATTCCCTTAAACGTGTAAGCACAAAAATTTGCTTAGCGAGAAAATTATTCCCTGGGGAAAACCAGGGTTACAAATCAACATTTTAGTTTATGTTTATTGTTTGTGACTGGTATTCAGCTGGTTTTTAATGTTTTGAATGAAAAGCACGTGGTGTTTTGGCCGATCACCTTTTGGCAAGATTTTGTTGTGCTAAGCACATTTTTGTGCTTACAGGTTTTATGAAATTGGCCCCTGAACACAATAGGGACAATGGGAGTGAAATGTTCTAATACATCCCAAGATATCAACAAAAAAATCCTGAGATTCCAGTTACGCAATGACCAACAGGAAAAAAAAGAAAGAGAGGTGAGGGGATTTCCTCTCAGCAGTTGGCTGAGAGGAAATTGCCTAGGCTGTTTGCACTGGACTTAAAATGGGAAAAGTACCCACCGTCTCGGTAAGTTTTATCAAAAAAAGTCCAGTGCGAACAGGGCTTTATACCTTGCTTTGTATGTGTTTTGCGGATGAGTTTACTTACATACAATGGGCCGCGGTGAGAATCCATTCAGGGGTGATCAGCGAGGCACCACACCGTGCCCTACCTTGGTCGGTGTATGGGTCGTACCTCCATGTCTTAGACATCCACGGCCAGTCACCTTCGTCCGTAGCTTTCCCGCCCACTATCCGGGATGTGTCTTTAGGAATTGTGCCACACTTGGAAAAATCTGTACGTACGCCAGGGAAATTGGTAATTTAGTTTTAACGACAAAATAAACACCTGCCAGTTACCTCTGCAAAAGATTAAATTTAACCAGTTCACGCCGGGATTATTTTAACATTCACCGAGCCGACGCGCGGGATTATTTTTAACGAAACTCGATCTGAAGCAGGTTCAGGCCGCCAGTACCGGGAAGCACACCTAAGCATTTCCGGCCTTGCTCGCTGCTGACAGACATTTCCGGCCTTGCTCGCTGCTGACAGACATTTCCGGCCTTGCTCGTGGCGTGTTTATGCCTCATCCGTTTCGAATCTGGGAAAAATTTTGCGTTTATATTCGTCATCCGGCGCGAACTGGTTAGAACAGACATGATTATACACCAAACATAAGGCCTTATGTTATGTTGAATCAAAACATCTAAACATGTTGTTTGTAACCCCTTGACGCCGGTGTGATAACTGATATGAAAATCAGACTCCTGTGAAAATCGCACTTAGTTTTTTCTATTATTTGGATAAACCCTCTCTACGTGACCGGTCACTCTAAAGGTAGGATACACCATTTGCAGATATCGAAAATATTTACTACCAAATTATTGAGAAATATCTTACTCATTTGAAAGTAAATAATGATTGAGCTAGATATCCTGTAATTATTCCCCAAAATATAATTTTATAAAGAAAAATTTGCGATCGCCAGACGGCGATCGCGAAAAAACAAAGATGACATAAGAATATTAAAATGCTTGACGCCGGTCGAAAACAAACGCTGTTTTTCATGCTTTTCTCGGCATCAATGACTGTAAAATTTTGGACAGCTCAGTAAAACGGTATTTACTAAAAATAAAATACAACCCCCAAATCTACCTATTCATGATAATTCAAGCAATTACCAATGGTGTATTCTACCTTTAATATCTCCACTTAAAACATATGCAATATCCAATACTATCAATGAGTCTGTATTTCAGAGAGACTGAAATTCACGCCAAACCTGTATTATTAATTCCTCACTGAACCGGATTATACACATGGCTGCCCAGCAGCCAGCATGTGGGCCCGATCCCCGAGAATGTAATGGGGCTGTGAGACTGAAACACGCCGTGTGCTACGGCGTAGCACAGCTGACAATATCACCGTCAATTTCAGTCCGGCTGGATCAGCATGCCGCCTGTTCATTTTCTTGCCAATTTCTACCACTGTAAACTAGCCTTTCTTCATGTTGTGTACAATTCTTGACGTTGTCATTAAATGAAATTATTATTAGATTTCTATGGTTGGTACTGGTACGATCGAGCGAACGTACAAACGTTCTTTGATTACAAAATGTGAACATGGATTGTCACGAAGTTTGTTTTGCTCAGTTTACGATGCGCGGAGTCTACGGAAGCTTAAACTGGCCATCCGTGTTACGTTTCTGAGAAGTTCCGTGTCCGTGATTAATTATCAAGGATTAGATTATGGTAAGATCACAGACATAAAGTATCTGAAGTTATTTCAAACTTTATCTCGGAAGAGATCTTAATTATCCCAATGATCCGGCTGTTGACAGTCAACTATTACAAACAAATCATCTTTAGGTATTAAATACAAGCCAAAATCCTGTTTCTTTCTCCATCTACCCCCAAACCACACCCTATATATATGACCTAAATAACCACACCCTACAACCCCACCCACACCAGCCACAGTGTGATCATGATCCCAACAGTACATTTCCACTCCAATATTTAGCAACGTGAATCATCAGAATTATGAACACGAAGTAATTTTTATTTCTGCACACTTTTACATCAAACCGCAAGTTTATATTTGTTATCGCTTTAAACAATCACCCTAGAATACACAAAGTCGAACTTTTTTTATCAGTTTTATTGTCAGCCTCTTAGGGTTTTTGTAAAAGTGGTTATCTATAACAAAACATAGGCCTATTTACACTAAACAACTATTGAATTTGGAGCGCCTTTGTGAACCGTACCAATACGTGTACATGTATAGGGCGTGCACACTCATTTGCGGCCCGTTACATGTTGATAAATACGTGTTAAAAAACATTTAGATTTTTAGTTTAGACTTAAAATTGTGAGAATTCGTATCCTATTTTATTTATTTAATGTTTTTTTAAGTCAATAACTAACGGGTATTTTGATCAATATAAATTCAAAAATTTCCGAATATCAAAATATGTAATATTTATTTATAAGAAAATTGACGAAAATCAACTGAATATTTTTCATGGTAAGGGCAAGGTTGCAAATGATTGAATGTGAAAAATGGTAGAATGAACATCGACACACGAAAACAATTCGTTTGAATAATTCTAATGCTTGGTTCAATGCCTTTGTGTGTATAAGGGCTTTATTCACGAGGTAAATTCTTCAAATTTCGAGCTTGCGAATAAAAATGACCTCAATAATTATCAGAGTCTTCTCTGATAAATAATTAATGATTAATATTAATAATGATTCATATACCTCCAAATAGGCACTTGGTGAGACAATCCCATAGAGATGTACACAAACTTAAAACAGTCCTAACTTGTTTACCCTAACCCTTTTCTCTAAGATCTTCGAGATTTATGCTATTTATACCAAAATCTGTCGTTCTAGGACAAAAATAACCCCCAAATATCGTGTTTTAGGGTAGCTAGACACTTAGGGAGACACTGAAATGTCTCCCTAAGTGCCACTTTCTCCTTATTACCTAAAAACTTACGCTAATTTGTCTCCCCAAGTGCCTATTTGGAAGAATTAAACCTTAATACCTTCATGTTTTAAACTAAATTTAAAAACAACATATTTCGATGCAAGAATAGTTTAGCACCATCCCATTGAACAGTTCACAATTTATAAAATACATTCGTGGGAACACAACCAAAATGGCATCCTGGTGAATAAGGTCCATTTGCAAAACTGCTCCATACGATTTGTTTTTATCCTGTTTTCCTTTTGTTGTTGCTCTTCCCACCTTTATTATCAACAAAAAACTAATAAACCAAGACAAGAGTCCCGGATTTGTTTAATCTGGCAGTAAAAACATAACCCCTTTCTTACCTTGCCAAGCCGACGACATACATACTAACGCCAACACCGCCACAAGTCGCAATGCGAAACGACTTGTTAAAAGTCCAGAAGACATTTTCGGCTTTCCACGCTCCAATAAACGTAAGGAAATCAAACGGTCTTGTCTGCTCATGCGAATGAAAACAGATAAATACAAACGCAGCATCAATTATTTAAGACGAAACAAAAATACAAATGCAAATACAAGTGCCAAATTATTTTGAATCCCATGGTGCAAAAAGTAAACCAAAATAAGTATTAAAGGGATCGTACACGTTTGGTAATTGGAACCCATTGTTTGTTTCAATCCTATATAGTTATAGATATATACCATAAAACTAACCTGTAAAAATTTCATTTTAAAAGGTGGTAGCGATTTTGAGATATTGCCGAAAATCTGGAGCGGTTATGTCCACGCAGGAAGAATAATCTGCATTGGAATACACAGTCTGAGAAACGTCACTGCAGTAACGCTTCTCAAATTCAAATTTTTGGGGATAAAAAGTGATATCTTTTTCCATAACCGCAGTACTTCGAAGTGAAAAGTTTCTAAAAATGCATTATACTATCCAAAGCTGCTGTACTTCTTAGCAAGTAAGTTTTTATTACCAAACGTATACGATCCCTTTAAGCAGGATTTGTGTTAAGAATTTGGCGAGGATGGGGTTTTATTTGTGCAGTGAACATTTAGAACCTCAACTGAATATTAAATTCTTTAAAAAAACACCGTTTCTGTTAAATTAAACAGTAAGATAACCAGACGGTGAGTTTCACATAAGCATTTCTCTTTGTCGAGATAATACTTGTCTTGATTCACTATAGCTGCATGTGTGTCAGGCTGTACCTATCACATACTGTCTATAGCGTAAGCTACCAGCATCAGTCCAGTATATTTCCATTATCTTTCGATTTTTCGGTATCTGCAAATGGTGTATCCTGCCAAACTGTTGCGTGTTTCGAGAGACACCGTTTACATAGCTGCCTGGAACTTTGGTCTTCGTGTTCTTATGTGCACATTGTGCGAGTATAAAAAATAATTGCACAAATTAATCGGAGCTTATTTCTTATTTTCTGTAAAACATACACAAATGTATTTATACAAAATTGAGGTAAATCTTTGAGGAAGTAGTTTGATAAAATACATCGGGTTTATAAGCCTCCAATGGCCAACTATACAAGCCCGATTGTAAAACATCGGTTGTCATATCCCGCAACTAAAAGCTATAATGATGGTTTATTTACAATATCAGGAAAATCAACCAACGAGTTAAGAATTTCCTTGCTCAAAGTGAAAACAGAAATATCCTGGGAAATCTGTCCTCCTAAAATGGTACCGCATAGAAGATATTAAATGGGTGCTCGCGGGCTAATTTTTTACGTGCGTTTAACATTAGCAAATAAATCAAATTTTGTGACCTAAAAAATGGGCCTATATTCTGTTTTCACAGTTGAGCTTCAAGGGAAAGAAACATTTACAAAAACAACAACAGAACATATAGCTTTAACTATCAGTTACTATCTCTAGACCTATATGGAAACGCACGGTGTCCTCACCAATGTGAAGGATCACTTAGAAATAATTTTCCAACTATATTTTTTTAAAGCCTTTTACCAAGATTGTTTGAATTTGTTCAAAGCCCAATTTTCATTTCAAAGAACATTGCCCTATTTTACTTCTTAATACTTTACTCTTTTGTACTTGGATATTACTTTACTCCTAAGCACTTTACTCCTTGTAGTACTTTACTCCTTAGTAATTTACTCTTTAGCACGTTACTCCTTAGCACTTTACTCCTAAGCACTTTACTCCTTGCTACTTCTAACGCTCGATTCAGACAGGCGTTCCACAGTCGCGCCGAACCAAATTGAAACCAAGTCGCTCCTAAGTCGCTCTAACAACTCCAGCAGTCGATCGTTCGCCGTCTGGCGCGCCTTGTCGCCCTTATTCGTTCCAGACGTCGGACTCAATTCACCCATTTGGTTCGACGCGACTGTGGAACGCCTGTCTGAAACGAGCGTTAGTAATTTACTTGTTAGCACGTTACTCTATAAGCACTTTACCGCTAAGCACTTTACTCCTTGTAGTACTTTACTCCTTAGTAATTTACTCTTTAGCACTTTACTCCTTCTAGTACTTTTACTCCTTTACATCTCTCCCTAGCATTTTACTTTTTATTATACACGTAGTACTTTACGTACGTAGTAATTTACTATACAGGATGGCCCTCAAAACACGGACAAGCTTATCTCAACAGACAAGCATATCAATTTGTTTGTGATTACATGTTTTTCTTTTGAGAAATTGGCCCCAGGTGACGTCTCTTACTGTATTGTACGCTATACCAAGGATTATTAGCTGAAATTGAACTCTGCTTACCTTTGTTTTTGCTGGAAGGTAAACCCCGCGTAAAGACCTCAACACCAAATAAAAAGAAAGACACTTATCCGTCAAAAATAAAAGCCGTGTGTCGCTATAACAAATTTAGCCTGAGGATGGACGTCGACAGCAAAATGCAACACACAAAACAACGCCGTATGTACATCTGCGGGGTTAGAGTCAACAATGCAAGGAAACTGTTGCAGTTTATCAGGGCTAGTTCGGCTCAAAGTCCTGCCCTACCTCTCAAAAGCTGATATCGGTGATAATTAACGCAGATAATTCGCCCTTTAAACGTCGGTCAAAGATATCCCCCCTGCGCATGGGTTGGACTTTGCTCGAGCGCTGGACTCCGCCCCAGCCGTTGCCATGGCAATATAATCTGATAACAAAAATTGTTTCCATCCTTCTAATATCCATATACCTTGGATCGGAATCGTCCGCGGAGCGGAGGTGCGACTAATTTATATGTAATGATACTTCAGTGACGAACTGTATGCATGTTTGGGAGCAGTAAAAATAAACCCTGACTACAATTTCACCATACGGACAGGGCCGATTTCACCCCAATGCTATGATCAATCTTAGGAAGATAACTCATTCTAACTTGCAAAAGGTTCCATGCAAGTTTAACTTATCTCAGCATTGATGACATCTGCCTCTCTGGCAGTGTAACGTTCCTGTATACCACGAATGAGCCAGTTTGGTATTGTAACTGCGCATGTGCATTGTGAAGGTTTGGCGATTTCTCTTTATCGTATGCGTGCAAAAGCATAGCGGGTACCAGCAAGTTGTCAGAAATCGTCGTGTTCTGAACTAACATTTACAACAACCAAACCCCCCCCCCAAAAAAAAACACAACCCAAAACAAAACAACAACTAAAAACACCCCACAACAACACCCCAAAACAACAACAAACAGCAGTTTGGACAGCAAGTGTTTTGAGGTATCTTGTGCGTCCAAACCTTTGTTCTAAGTTCCATCTTCTCATCGATTACACAAAACAAGGAACAGAATGTGTGTGCACTATAGTTCGTGAATTGCCATTACGACCGAGGATTCCCTATTGTGTTTTCCTTTATTCCTTTACTGAAACCTAACCCCATTGCTTTACGCTTATCTTGCCGATCGAGGACAAAGAAACCGTCCTTCCAGGATCTTTTGTTCCCTTTGTTTTCTTTTGTTTTTCGATCCTGGATCGCAAAAGGAAACAAGCACTTATCTGCCGCGTTTATCTCAAGAGAAAACATGCCGCGTCTTGTTGTGCACATGCGCAGTTGAAATACCAAACTGGCTTATTGCGACTACGAAAACATTAAATGAAACCAGTTTAACGTCCATGTTATTTCACCCAAACCAATTATTTATTCATCTTTACACCCGAGTGCACTCTGGCTGGTTCGAATACATTATTTTGTACACACACATTAAAGATTCTCAAAATGTATGTAATTATCGTTACAACATACAGACGCACAGAAGTTTGTTATTTATGTGGTTTTTTTCAAAGACAGTATATTAAAGGGCTACTTTTATTTCACCATTTCAAAAACTTTACAAGCAACGTCCACGATTATACCAGAAAAAAAAAATTATGTTATGCAAACTACACGAATGAAGCAAAGATAACGATAGAGCGCGCAGACATCCGCCCCTACTTCAACAAAACGCACCCTAAACGTTATACCGGTTGTCTCGTAAATTTATCGCAAAATGTAAAATCTTCTAATAGCAAAATATTGAGGGCATGCAAATCGTGGTATCTGCAGCATTACGAAAGCGTTCAAAAAGCGTAAGGCCATTGCATGTGTTAGGTCTAATAATTAAGATTCAGAGGGAAGGGTAGAGTATTGAAACAGCCGTCAGTCGTTCTGGGTCACTCATGACGCACGCGCAGTAAACGCGAGTATTGTTGATATCGGGTTTTTACTTGGAAATTGGGGAGGCGAAACGGAAATAATAACTGACCGTCTTTATAGATTTTAAACATTCCTAGTGCAAGGACTGGCCAACGTCCATAGAATAATCATTAGGCCCCCCTATGGATCACTTGGATATAATCTAGGCCTACATATGCTAGCAAAACGATTTGGGGATCCAAGATGGCGGATAACTTGGTAGTCGTGTATAGTTTAGGACCCCGTTCCATAATAAAGCAAACAGTTAATGTTACTTTTATGTTATGGGATTCACCTTAGATACTACAGTGTATAGCAGGAAATTTAAACTTGATTTGAAGTTATTGAATGGTTTGTTATATAATAAGATACCCTTTTGAATCTCAGCAGGCTTAATTTTGTTGAAAGAGGGCAGGGTTTTCATTTATGGGGTAAAACGTTCTTTTAAACAGTGATTATTCTGATGTGATTAGCACATCTCTAACCCCTAAGAACAGGTAAGAAAGTCTCATTTCTTCCTTCTAAATTACTGATCTAAGCTATAAAAACAAAAGTTAATCTAAAGAAAAAAGTCTGATTGTGGCTGCAAAAGTCATTTTATAATGTAATGTCAATTGCAAAAGTCATTTTTAAACGGAACTTTAATGGCGGTGTGCTATCTACACGAATGCCGATAAATTGCCTCAAGGCGCATTGGCCAATCTCGAATGTAACAGCCAGCCAGCCAGCCAATCAGAATCTAGTCTAGAGGTCAGGGGGGTCATCAGGTATAAATCTTATAAAGGAACCAGACTAATCGCAAGTCCGCATGGACCCACTACACCCATACATTGTGGGCAGTCTCGACCGTCACTTTGGGCGGTATGGTCTGGGTACTTCCCGTGGCCACTGAGGTACCGGAGCCGGAGGCGGTCAGCCGGTGACGCAGTCGCTCCTTCTGGCTGCGCAGGGCGTACGTCTCCTGCTTGATGAAGAGTAAGAGGGAAGCCACGCCCGTAGCCTCGGTGACCAGGAAGGAGATGGCGCAGAAACAGAAGGAGTAGCCATAGCCGTACTCAAAGACCTGTTTCACAAGGACAGGATGATCGAGAAGTCACGATCTCCCGGAATATTTGTTCGCAGAGTTTCATCAACAGTGATGCCGAGTCCCCTAGTGGTCTATGCGTAATGCTGGTGCGTGTGCCCTTGGGCAAGGCACTTTGTCACTCATTGCTTTTATCCACCCATAAGTAAATGGTATACGTACCTGCGAGGGCAGAAACTTGTTTTGTGGTTGATAATAATGTAAAGCGCTTTAAGACCTTCGGTATAAAGATAAGCACTGCATTGATATTATTATCATTTTAATACCAGCACTGGTTATCCCAACCTACCAAAATGTTGTCTTTAGTTTTTTCCAATTCCTTTTTTTAAACTGTACGATATTCCGGTACGATATATACAAGTTTTGTTTTGGTACTGTCACCGTAAACGGACATACTTTGGCAACTTTTCTCTCTGAATAGAACGAACAGTGTTTATAGGGAGTCAGGTTGGCGTAGCGGTTCTTTCCTCGCCTTCCACCACTATGACCCGGGGTTCGAACCCCGTCTGGGCCAATATGTGGATTGGGTTTTCAGTCCCTGCCTGACTCCGTGGGTTTTCCCCAGGATATTCTTCTGGGGTTTTCCTCCCACCTCTAAAACTGTACCTTCTTCTCATTGTCTTCTCTCTACTGAGGGCCCCAAATGATCAGCTCCTGCTGGATGGGTTTCCCTCATTAAAAACTTCTCTCTAACTGCCCATCTCTGTATGCTGTGCGCCGTTAGGCTGCCGCTACCATGGTCTTCTCTTAAAAAGATGTAATTGCGCCTTGAGCACTCCACAGAGTGGATTTGGCGCTATATAAGTTACATAATTATTATTATTATTATTATTATTATAGTTAGGGCATTTATGTGTCTTTTTGTTCCTCGTTATTCACGTCAATCTTCTTTACCGGCAGTTTAGGATGACCGTATATTTTACCAGAATTTGTTGGTATATTCTCAGCTCCCAGGTATAATTTCCCGTCATTTTTACGGGATTTTGTTTGTCTTTTACAGTGTAGGTTTTTTTGAGCATACAAGAACGGGTTGGACTCTAGGTACCAGACACTAATGATAGATGTTACCTTATCAGGTAGGAGTGGATGTTTCTCAATGACCGCATCTCCCACGGCAATGATGTAACACACTATTCCCGTCAGAACGAATAATCCTGCGAAAAGACAAGCCATTTTGGACTAATTTTAAAATCCCATTTTTAGTGAAACTTTAGCCCTTTAAGGTGGACAATAGGCCTGTTTTTAGAAATTTGAAACTAAACAAAATTGAAGCAAGAACGCAAAACATGTTTTATGGTTCAGTTATTGTTCACTAATTTTCCCCATTTCTCTCTTTCGTTGCTGCTGCTTTGTCGTCCTTTTCCCATTATTTGCATCCCATTAAAAAAAAAGTAGGCATACAGCAGTCGCTATAACTCAAACAGTTAAAATAAAATTTGCCGTCAAACCATCAACAGAGGGCAGCATCACAATTTACCGGTGAACAGTAATTTTGAAGTCAAAATAAGGGCCGTTTATTTCCAAACTCCAGCATAGGCTCTGTTCTGGCTCCGTCACCACTGCCAAACTGCATGAGCGAATCCAAACGGAGACGAGGCTGGGGTTTAGAAAACAGCACATGGTGTTTGAATGGGTTTAATACTCCGTTCGTAGTCGTACAAAACAATACCCGTTTGGATACAACCTGACTATTAATTATGTGCGTTTCTCAAATCCTAGTTTTGTCAAGACGTCTTGAGCCAAACACGGAGACGAGACCGCTTGTAAAGTTGGTCCTTTTTTCGTTTGGCAGTTTGAAGCATAAAGATCCATAGAATATACAAGATTAAGGTATCATGGGAAAGAAGAGATTCCAATCTTCTTAAATATAGCAAACGTTAAGAAAAATAGGTGATTAGTTTTTCAGAATTAATCAATTAATAGAATTGCCTCTTCGTGAAAACGAAAAAAAAAAAAAATTAGCAAATTCGCTTGTGGCTGTGAGAGTCAGAATGTATACATTATCCCATTGCGCCCCAAATTCGCCTCTTCGTGAAAACGCTAAAAGCCAGTACGCGCCAAATTCGCCCAATTCGCCTCTTCGTGATTTTGGATACATTGAGGAGACCGTTGGTTTGTTGCTACTGTGTGCAGGCGTATAGATACACACGCACACACTCAAATTTAGCGCCATCACCTATGATTTACCAACTTACCGGCCACTACGCAGACGACACCAGCAAAGAAGGTGAAGGCTCGCTTAGTTGGTATGCAGAGACCCAGCGTGCTGAGTACCGATGACACGATTAGCAGCAGAAAGCTGATGACGGGGAACGGCCACACCGAGTTGATCTTCGCTGGGTACCAAATATCAGTCAGCATGTCAGTGGTGGTTATGAGTATTATGTCTCGCCTTAGTAGACAATAACGAATGCAATGCAACTGTAGGCCTAAAGCCACCTGGGGCCAATTTCATAGAGCTGCTAAGCACAACAAAAATGCTTAGCATGAAAATTCTTCTAAATCCTTTGATTTGTGGTTAAACACCAAACACGGGGGAGGGAGGGGGAGGGGGAGGGGAGGGGGAGGGGGAGGGGAGGGGGAGGGGAGGGGGAGGGGAGGGTGCCAACGGGGCTAGTCTCCTACCCCCAACAGTATAATTTATCCTTATTCTCTAGATTCTAAAGATAGAGAAAGAGCGCCCTCAGCATCAAATGAGGTGTCCACCCACGTCTTTTAAGTTTGCCGGATGCACCACCCCACCCAAACCCTGTAACCACCCCCCCTCTTCTCCTTTTCTGGGCCCTCTTGCATAGCTTTTAGATTAAACTAGTTATACAGTTTTCCATCAAAAATGCATAGCCAACTAGCCAACAGAATATCTTTCCGATATATTTCAAGCATTCCCCCGTTCTTTAAATAAGAGCAAGTGATCTTTGATAGTATTTTGCCTTTCTTTTAAAGGTTTTGAGCCTGTCGATGAACTTAATACAAACATTTTCTGGGGGAAGAGGCATCGCCGTTATTAATGCCATATGCAGTTATTTAAAAAGAAACAAATGATTAAAAAAAAAATTGAGAATTGGTACACATAATTGAGACAATTAATTGGATTGCCATCTGAAGATGATCTTGCTAAAATCGAAATGTCAGGCCCTTTTAATTTATTTGATAATTGGGGAACAAATATTTTCTGTTGTGCGTACTGCAACCGGCCTATTTCCCGTTATCGATTTGTTTAGGAACAGCCGTAAAGCACAGAACCACATCAACGAAGTGTAAACTCTTCCGTTTATCCACACTCAATTATGTTTATTTACTGGTTAACTTCGTACACAAAGGGCTATAATACTACAACTATTCTTATAACGACTCCAACTTTTCGTGAGAATTACATGGATTGGGTAAGTTTGCATCCACGAAACCAGTAATGGTTTAACAATTCGCCCGTTTCTTAATAAAGATAGCATTATACACACCATTTGTAAACACAAATGAACTAATTCTACTGAATTATTATGAAATATATTATTACTGTAAGTGAATAGGCACTTGGGGAGACAACTTAGCGTAAGTTTTTAGGTGATAAGGAGACAGTGGCACTTAGGGAGACATTTCAGTCTCTTCCTAAGTGTCTTGCTACCCTAAAAAAACAATATTTGGGAGTTATTTTTGCCCTAGAAGGACAGATTTTGGTCTAAATAGCATAAATCTCGAAGATCTTAGAGAAAAGGGTTAGGGTAAACAAGTTAGGACTGTTTTAAGTTTGTGTATATCTCTATGGGATTGTCTCCCTAAGTGCCTATTTGGAGGTATCTAAACAGTCTTAAGCATTCTGTGAAATCACAGCATCAAGTGCAAGACTACAAGAACAACAAATTGTCTTTCATGGCGTTTCTATTAAAATTAAAGGAATATATTATTATAGTTAAAAACAACCCTTCGGTTTTATCTACAATTCCAACAGTCAAGGGTGCAAAAGCTCAGCCATTAATATAATGTGTAAGGTATGCCAACAATCATCTAAATATAACATCAAATTATAATTCACTATTTACAATTACAACAACAATTTCCATTCACAATTTTATTTTAAATCCACAGAAGAGATATTTAAAAATTATCAACTCTATCAACATTTAGGATATTTACTAGATCAAATCTAACTGATATATTTTGTTTTATACAGAAGTGAACAGCGTTCTATAAAGAGACAAGTCTATACTCTGGAGCAGGTCCGCACAATTGAATTCACACCAACAAATTGCTGTTGCTAATTTTTTTAAAGCATAAATTGGAAATTGACCTGAACGCTTCTTTTCGGCAACTGCTTATACCAATTTGATCTGTAATGACGAATATTCTCAAACAAATGTTTAAAGGGATCGTATACGTTTGGTAATTGGAACCCACTGTTTGTTTCAATCCTATATAGTTATAGATATATACCATAAAACTAACTTGGACTTCCTTTCAAAAGGTGGTAGCGATTTTGAGATATTACCGAAAATCTGGAGCGGTTATGTCCACACAGGAAGAATAATCTGCATTAGAATACACAATCTGAGGAACGTCACTGCAGTAACGCTTCTCAGAATCATTTTTTGTGTGATAAAAAGTGATATCTTTTTCCATAACCACAGTACTTCGAAGTGAAAAGTTTTCAAAAAATGCATTATACTATCCAATGCTGCTGTACTTCTTACCAATTAGTTTTTATTGCCAATAATTTTTTGAGTAATAACCAAACGTATACGATCCCTTTAAGCAGAGTGACCTGAATTTGAAATTAAATAATACATGACCAAATTGGCTTGGGTAAAAAAAATCGTGTGATTGTTTTTTTTCCTTGGTAGAAATTTAATGTGAGAGTTAATGGATTTGAGTTTAACAAAAAAAATGTAATAAAACAAATTGCAACCTTGGCGGCAAGTCATCATGCATTAATACAGGAAGCTGATCGTCACATTGGTTTCCATGGTTTTGTTGGAGCGTTTTCGTGGTTACCAAAGCGGTGTCGTGGAGTTTATTTTCGTAAGCGTCGTATGTATTATCATAATTGTTTTCCACCCGCGATGGCGGCCCTGGTGGCCTCGACCGAGGGACTACAATGCGGCAGCGTGCATTGAGTGTGGGGTGGCTGAACAGACTATAATCCCTCAATCGGGACTATAATAAAAACATTCCAAAAGTTAAAGTGATTTAACTTGTTAATACCTTGTTAATACCTTTTATCGTTATTGTCTTTGTCCTATCACAGGATTTAATTTGATGTACATGTATATTAGTACGTTTGTATTCACTTTTAGTTTTACGAACGTTAATGCATTATGCACGAAGCATACAGCTTTATATTCTAGAAATGCGCACCAGAACCTGTATTATTTATTCGCGCGAAAATTTGCGTCAAAATTCATGACCGGTCGTGAAATTTGACGTCAATATTCACGACTTTACTGGGGGCAAGTCGTGAAACTTGACGCGAATATTGACTTCAAACTTAGTATAGGCCCTGTCTTTCACTAAGCTATATGTGTGCCTATAGACATAATACCCTAAACACATGACTATTAAAGAATGAGACGGACTTGACTAACAATTAGAAATATCCTCATTTTCCAATCGTCGTTGATTGTTCGGGGATTACACCCCCCATCCAGAAATCTACGCTAAATGTGTCGAACACATCACTATACTGCGCGTCGAATTCAATATCTGAATGCTGCCTTTCGGCAAAGGCTGAGACAAATTTGATCGGTAAACGACGAATATTCCCGAGACAATGTGTAAATAAAGTAAATGGTAAATTATTAAATTGGTTTGGTAACAGTGTCAATTGTATTATTTGTGCTTTTTTAGTAATCTTAATTGTATTGTTAATTTTTTTTCTTGTATACATGTATTTCATATGACACTATGAACATATAAACACTTTTGAGAAGGGCAGTTTTTGTCATTAATTTGAGCTCATTCAGCCATGAAGTCATGGACATCTTCTATTTTTAAACAACACTTACGAAACAGTCAAAGGATTATTTCTAACTAAGTTTGATTGGTAAAATGTTTTATCTGACGATGTTATGACAAATTGTTGAGAGGGGGACTTACTTTTGGTGAGGTGTTTATGTTGATTGATTGATTGAATTGTTTTCTCGGACGAATTTGAATGTGAGAGTTGGTGAAAAATAGCTGGAAAAACCAATATATATATATAGTAAACGTATATATAGTAAAAGTATATATAGTAAAATTGATGCATCGGCATGAAACTTTTAGCAATACACGATGGTGTCCGAAGCTATAGTTCCAGGCCTCTCACGATTGCCAAAGCTCTGTTCTTTTTGGTGCTGATATATCTGCTTAAAATTCGTTTAAAACCAATTCAAAGCGATCTAATGTAGAGACGTGCGGTGCTTATATAGCGCTTGATCACCAACAGTCTGAAAGAACTTCATATTATTACCCCGGTCACTGGGCCCACGAAACTTTCTGAATACCATCTCAGCTCTCTGGGGAGTATACAGCTCGACGCTGCCATTTCGGCGCAAAGCAGTTAACTTCAACCATCTCTGCCCTCCCAGGTACCCATTTCACTCCTGGGTGGGGAGAAGCAATGAGTGTCAATGTGCCTTGCCCAAGGGTACACGCACCATAGTCTCAGGCCGGACTCGAACCTACAACCTGCAGGTTTACCTACAGATCACAAATTCAATGCTCCAGACCACGAGGCCATCGCACTCCACACAAATGACGAAGTTTAGTCATCAAAACACGAGGTATCCAGCCTACCTTCGCTGTTGAATGTGCAGCAGCGTAGACGAGGTGAACGGGGTACCATTCTGCAAATGCCGGGAATTGGTGTATTGCGCTTACAAACTGAATCAAACCACATGCCCTCATTATTGCCTACCAGAATTAGAGCCACGCAATTCTCAGAGCCGCGGGAGTCATTCGGTTCATTAGGGGCCCAGTAATTAAATGCTTCAGATTCTCCCTTACAAATCCACTGGTCATTGGTCTCGCTATACACATGGTCGCAGTTAATCCAGAGCCTGTAAGCCCGAGTGGCTTCTTTCTTTTCCAGTTCCAAGAAATAATCGTTCTCTTCTTGTGATCGCGGGGCGGCCATATTGCCTCCCATCTCCAGGCACGCATCCCGCGCGTCGAACCAGCTACGCTCGGTCGGGGTGAAACGGTAACACGCGTCACGCCATTGCTTCCAATTAGGGGGACACTTTTTGGCACATGAATTGTTGTTACATTGCGGATTGAGTGCCGCAGTAATCAGAACAAGATGCAAGATGACACCAACAAGTGCGAAGGGTGACATGGTGTTATTGTTGTTTTTCCGGGGAAGTCCAATTTGGTCGCGGGAGGTTTAATGCTGTCCGGTTGTGATTCAACACTAAATCTTGTGTTCAACTGGTCATCGAGGTCACACGCAAACAAACTAACAGACTTGAATTCCGCTCCGGGTTCAATAATTATCCCAGATCGTTACAGTTGCTTTAAACCTCAGTAAGTCGCATTCGAAACTCTAGTTTTTGTTTTCTAAAACTATACAACAATCAGTCACCACACCCGCAAATCTGTTCCTTATTCTCTGGGCCTTCGTCCAAGTCTATCAAGATCGCAGTGCTGTCTGGCTTGGCACAATCTAGTCTTAAACTCCGTGACACCAAACTAATGTTAAAGACGTTTTTTCTTCTTTTATCTCCGTTTAGCAAAACCCAGGACACAAATACTCGTACTCGTATATCAAGCGCTCTGTTCCTTTATCGACAACTGCAACAGAGTTACACATCGACGCGGTGCATTCATGCCTTTTTCTTCAACGACCAACGACGGAGTAAGTATATCCAGCCAATAGATAGAGGCCAGCCAATAGAGGCCAGCCAATAGATAGACGCCAGCCAATAGACGCCAGCCAATCAAACGTCACCCTGCCTTAAAGGCACTGTTGTATTATAGTCTCTGTATTTTGTGACCATTTTATAAGCTTTAAGGTAGGATACACCATTTGCAGATATCAACAAATTGTACTATCGAATTATTAAGAACTGTCTTACTAATATTTGAAAGTAAATAATGATTTTAGGCATCCAGAAAAAAGATTGCGCTGGATATCATGTAATTGTTCAAACAAATTGAATTTTATTTAAAACAAAATCAAGATCGCCAGACGGCGATCTCGAAAAAAACAAAAACAACAACCACTGCACGACGCCGGTCGAAAACTTCGGACTGATTGTAAAACTTCGGACAGGTCAGTTTAACGATATATACTATAAACCCCATCCCCCCACCCCCCCAAAAAAAAAAAATAAATAAATAAATAAATAAATAAATAAATAAATAAATAAATAAATAAATAAATAAATAATAATAAATATATATAAATAAATAAATAAATAAATAAAAAATAAAAAAATCCACCCATTCCTGACAATTCAAGCAATTACCAATGGTGTATCCTACCTTTACATCCACCCATTCCTGATAATTCAAGCAATTACCAATGGTGTATTCTACCTTTACATCCACCAATTCCTGATAATTCAAGCATTTACCAATGGTGTATCCTTCCTTTACACTCACCCATTCCTGATAATTCAAGCAATTACCAATGGTGTATCCTACCTTTACAACCACCCATTTCTGATAATTCAAGCATTTACCAATGCTGTATCCTACCTTTAAAACATTAACCAGGCAAGCCTGTGATGATTATATGACCAAGATGCAACGGGGTCCTTTCTATAGGATTGGATGCATCATTAGCGTTTTACTTTGATACCAAATAATTGAGTAACATGTACCAGTCTTGCATGTCGGTGTCTGTAATCACAGCACCCATCGTCACTGAATCATGAATATTCAGCTAGTCGATGTTTATTCATGACAAATAGCAACGACCTCACACATTGGTATTAATACTCAATCATTGCATGTACATTGTACATTGTGGCTAATGAAAAATGGGTTTGACTATGGATCACAAGATCCCTTATGGTTCGAATTAGCTACGTTCGTTTTCATAGTTGGGAAAGGTTGGCGTAGCGGTTCTTTATCCGCCTTCCACCACGATGTATACATGCAACCAAAAAATAATCTACAAAGAAAATTAAAAAAATACCATGGCAACGTCTTTGTAAATGAGCCATGCTTAAAAACATACGATTATATCCCAGTATGCCTGAATGATATATATTTTTAATGCGCGTCTATCAAAAGTCTACAAGGTCATAGCTGTACCGGCGATATTGGGCAATATTGGTCATGGGGATTTTTGGCAAGGTTTGGACCCCTGTAGTTGGATAATATGCGACAGCACTGCAGCGATGGCAGCTATTCGGGTGACTGTGTTATGGTTCCACTACACTAAAAACAGCGCTCATTGTAACCAGCACAAAAATTGAAAGAAAGAGCGCCGCCTGGTGACGCTCATGAGTGGAGTGGCCATATTTTTTTGACTGGAAATTAAAAATTAAGACTACTATAATAATTTTCTTTTCAAATGTTTAAGGGTTGACCGAATGAATTTCTTGTTATACTCCCCTCCACACAAACCACCCCTAAACTGGTGGCCCAGCTCTGGGCCCAGGTATCAATGTAGCACCCCGCCTCTATGCCAAATATTCCCACGTATTGGTCTTTTTGTGAACGGAATCCCCCGAGTTGGAAGCCACGGGTCACACATTCTTGGTGTCCACAAATATTCTACAATCAGTCTAATTTATAGGGCCCAGGGACCTCTTATTCAAAATTACCGGGGGATCACAAAATATTAATGAGCTCGCGCGCAGTGATTTTCAGAGATTTAGTCACCTGTACTGCACCTTTACACCCTTTAAACAAAATGGCCGCTAAATGCGCGTGCGCACCTTACCTAGTGCAGCTGACGTGATGTCTTTAGGTGGTGACCCAGGGGCAGGAAGCACACTACGAATGTTCACGCACGAAGGAGAACCTACATAGAAACCAGAACAAAATCATTTGTTGAACTATTCAGAAATCCGGAACAATTAATTTTGGATACAATTTATTTTTGAGCGGCTGTATTTGTGGTAATCAAGTATTAACGCTGAAACAACATTTGAAAACAGCAGCTATTTACAAAACCAGGCTCTCCTAAAAAAAAGACACATTCTGAAGCAAGATTTAAGGCAGAGGAAACCCCCTTTTTGTGTCGGTCATTGGTCATTGGTTCCCAGAATCTCGGGAGTTCTTGTTCAGTTATCTAGGGGGATGTGTTAGGTAACAATAGTGTGTAGTGATAATTAGGTATATCAAGACAACAAGATATCGGGGTATGGTTTGCCTTAAATCGTGCTGGGTATAAAAAGACGACCAGGGGTGCGTTCCACTTACGCGAACTGTTTGCGCGAACGTTCGCCTACGTTTTGAGTTTGCGTTAGTTGAAGTGGAACGATATTTGAAAAACTACGTTTTCAAAATGGCGTCGCCCATTGACAGTGACATCGTTTGGTTGGCTGCTTTTTGTCCAACTCATTATTTTTCTTTAAAAGATCCATGTGAATGCTCAATACAATCTACCGTTTATAACGAAAAGTATGAAACGTGAATCAAAACTGTGAAAAGAAAACTGTCGTCTGCTCACCTCCCCGCCATCTTTAAAATACGTCACTGGCCAACAGCGAACAGCTCGGAATGTCGTTCGCCGTTTTCGCTAACGTTGGCCAACATAATTGGCGAACATTGCGTTCCACTCAAGCGAACAACGAAAACGTTGGCCAACGTTGGCAACGTTCGCGTAAGTGGAACGCACCCCTGGTTGGACCCCAACTATACTATACTTTTTTTTACTTAGGCATAATTTATAGATCATCCAGATTGAGGTTCTTGGGTTCTATGTGTCGGCCTCGACATCTAAATAAAACCTAGACATGACATGCTTTTTCAAAACTGTTATGAAAAATGATAATCCGCGTATGGAATGTGCAAGTACGCGAAACGCTCATCGCGGGCCCGGTGTGGCGTGCGCGGGAAGGGCGCACGTTCGCAACACGCGTGCGTTCTTTGACGCGGCCTATTTTCAGAACAATGACTACAAAGATACAAGTATAGATCGGGGCGGACATACGTACGTCACAGGTCAGCGCGCCGATGAAAACAATACGCGCCGACACTGCACTGAAGCATACAAGACTGCGCGTGCGATCATCGTTTTTACCAGCGCGGTGTACGTATTATGACGCGTTTCTATGACAGTTCCCGGATGTCCGCCCCGATCCATGTGTCGTGTCTAGCTTTTATTATATGGCTTCAACATAATAACGTAAAACAGCGCCCTCATGCGTTCGAGAAAACGGCCTATTGCATGCCTTCTGTTAAGGCCGTGTCCGAAACGAGTGTCTAGAGCTAAGGTCTACGTAGGCGCTAAGGCAAATGTAATTCGGACGTGACTACGGTAGAGCCTACGGCTAGTTATTTCCGCGCGCCCCCAAGCGATGCTTGAATTAGTGTTTGCAAATTACGATGTCAGAATTTACAACCATTATCGTCTGCTAGATGTTGCGCAATGTTTGTTTACAGCCAGTCGAAATACCTGATGATATTGGCGTATTTCTGTTAGTTTCAATTTAATGCACTATCATTGCAAAATAAACGAAAATTTGCTCCAAAATTAACGTTAGTGCTGCCGCCATTTTGTTTTGCCTGAGCTAGACAACTTCTTTTATGGCTAGATTTGTGTGACGTTTAGCCGCAGCTGTAGCTCTAGACGGCATTTCGGACAGCGCTACAAAATGGCCGCCGTAGACAATAGACCTAGCCGTAGCTCTATAGACACCCGTTTCGGACACGGCCTTAGCAGCCTTTTAGGTTAACCCATTCGGACTTGCTACCATTCAAAGAATAATTGATATTAAAATGGAGTAGTGGTAGTAAATAAATATCGGTAAAAATCTTGGCGGTTAAGTTCCTTCAAAGCTATATTGGTCAATAAGGATCATTTTCCAAACCCCATTTTTGTCTTCGTCTCAGGCTCCATCACTGTTGCCAAACTGCATGAACGAAGCCAATGACGGAGACGAAGCTGGCGTTTGGAAAACGGCCTATGTTTCTTCTCACTGGTACCCTTCGGTCTGTACCCTTACCAGGTCTGGGGAGAATTTCCCGAGTCGCGTTGGTTTCCACTTGTCTCCATGCGTCTTTCAGGTCCCACTTGTATGTAACTTCCAACAACAAAAGAACATAATTACATGGAAAACCAAAACTGATACTTGTGGGCAAAACTGCAGCGTCCTAAACTACTTTTGTTCCTTCACTTGAACTACAAAATAAAAAAGGGAAACGATCTACACGATTTTGATGTAAAACGATTTAAGTGTTCATAGGTAAAGGCCATTTCACCCTCAATTGCAATAATGTACACTTTTAAACCTTTTAAAGGACTGTGGTTAGTCTAGGGCCCGCGTCACCCAACCTCGATGCGGGTTTACTGATGCGTAAAATCCATTAATATTTCAGTCACTAATTATCTAACGCAATCTGCTGTGAAATCAGAATGGTATTAGACATAATATACACACAATTACTTTGTTTGCAATTAACAAACAATTAAAGGGGTATATAATTAGCCTTTGCTGCAGAGTTAGATGGATTTGGGAGGTTAGTTTCTTTAGAGCAAACATTGTTACACTGACTCGTATTTTAGTTTTGTGTTCGTAGATGCTGGAAAAATACAGAAAAACAATAATCTTCTGGTAGTCTGGTTCATTGACTTCCATTAGGCAAAACAGATCAAGTTTATTATAGACGTCAGGGGGTTATCAGGTTTAGGTAGCCAGTCTAATTGGCTTGCACCCGTTCACACATATGAAGCACGATATGTGGCAGAGAAAACCCCCCCTCTTTTGTGTTGACCATTGTGTTCCCGGAATCTCAGAAATTCTTTTTAGGTTTCAAGGGGGATGGGTTAGGTTACAATAGTGTTGCGTTTGTTTTTGATTGAAATAGGGGACGTATGACAAAGGGAACAATGGGGTCCCCTATTCCGCAAAGGTCCCCGATTCAGACTCGTGTGCAAATCCTATGGCGATCATCCGAAAACGTTAGAGTACAAACAAAAGAGGGAAGACGGTCGGACAATGCCCCGTCCCCTATTGACGGCATTTACCCACTTGCGTGAGTGTGTATAAAGTATAGGGAGAAGGGGGTACCCCTCTGCCACATATCGTGCTGGGTATACGTTCACATGTGTAATCGTATAGCAAATAAAGAGTGGACTAACTAAATTAAATATATTGGGGGCAGTGTTTGAAAATAGTCAGGTTTCCCCGGCCCCAACGCTGGTCGGGCCAACCAGTGTTGAAACCAAGGGTGTTGGAAATTGATACAAAAATAACACACTTCTTAAAATGACAGCACACCAGGGGCCAATTTTATAAAACGTGTAAGCACCAAAATTTGCTTAGCATGAAAACAATTTCTTGGTAAAAACAGGGTTACAAACTAAACTTTTCGTAGATGTTTATTGTTTGTGAATGGTATTCAGCTCTTATTTTGCTTAAAATAAAAAGCACGTGGAGTTTTGGCCGATAACCTGTTTTTATACTAAGCAAGACTTGTTTGTACTAAGCAAATTTTTGTGCTTACATGTTTTATAAAATTGGCCCCATAGGTGCCATTATTTTATAGGTGCTTTAGCTTGTCATTCACCAAGAGTCCAATGAGGTATTTTCATAATAATTTGGTAATTTTGTTTTGTGATGTTTGCAAATATTGTATATTCTCTTTAAAAGGGTGGAACCTGAGTTTAGAGTGTAGATTTTTAGGGGAAAACAATACACTGTAATACTCAAGTTTACATATTCAAAATGAATTCAACATTAGAACATTTTCAACTGGAACTAATTATTTTTAGATAACGTATAGTTCGCGGCTTAAAAACATGAGACCAGCGCGTGCATTTCTTTATTCCTACATGAGTCATGAAGTGTCGGTCTAATATTAAGCACAACATTATTCTGAATTATGCTGAATTGCAGCTTTTCACACCATCGCGAGCCTTTGGTGTGTATGGAGCGCAGAGCCGGTCTAAATAATAAATGACGCTCCTAACTGTGCCACGGCGAGACGAGATTTCCCATGACACCATGACGTAATACTGAGAATGGACGATGCCAAAGAAAACCGACCAAGGGTGCACCACCCTAATTGAAAGGATAATTTCTACGCGAGCTCATCTGCATAAAATGTGCCCCCCACAATTTCTTTTGAAAAAGGATGCCGTTTGGTGAAATAAATGGTGGGATTGTGTAAATATAGGATAGGATCAACTCCCTGGTTTTTGAGCTTCAATCTGAGGGCAGACTTGACAAAATTACAGTTGAAAAATGGGTCCTAATTGCCCTAGAACGTGGAGGGATGCCATTTGTAAAATGGCTGCTTGCAGGCCTCGGGAAGTATCACTTTTCGGGAGTTGAGTTTCTTTTGGTGTGAATATTAAAAAATGTAATTGGCTAACCTACTAAAAATTGAAAAGAAATGGAAAGATAAAGACCAAGACAATAATCTGATTGTTGTTTGAGAAACCCCAGTGATGTCGGTGTGCATGAAACTTGGTCGTGAACATTGTTGATTTTACACTGTTTTCAATGGGACTTGAATTAGGGTGGTGCACCCCCAAGGCAATTATTAAGTATGAAAGAGTGAGTACATATATAATGATCCCCCAACAGACAATGACCTACAAGAATAATTTGACCTGTGCTTTGTTGAGAGGCCGGAGTTGGAAATAGGTCTTGACAATTCAGAAAACCCATGATTGTCTGAATTTCTTTTTCTTTTTCCGGAAAACGTTGAACCGTCCAACCTTAAGAGGGTGAAATCTAAGTTGCGCCAACTATTCAGAGCTGGATAAGAAAGAAACAAATTTAAAAAACACATTTTTTAAAATATTTTTTTCCAGTTTTGCTTTGTTTATTCGTTTTAAACAGCAACATCTAAAGAATGATGCTTGACAATTAACCTGACGAAATGCTATATATTCCGAGAAAATAACTTTCTAAAATTTATTTTTTCGTTATTGTCTTGGTTCGGGTCTTCCTTTTTTAGGGGCGGGGGGGGGGGGGGGGGGGGGGGGTTATCTAAAAGCTCGGGTTTTCAACACTCCTCTAGCAAATCTGAATGACCCCCAGGAAAGGATAACTCGTGAAATTGAGACAAGACGGGGAGATGATTTGCCGTGCTGTTGAAGGAATGATGCGCCGAGCCCAGCTGTGCATTGAACGATATGGTGGCCACAAGTTGAGGACTAAGTAAGACACCGTGGAATTTAATTGCCTTTTAAATTTAATTTAAATGTTTTAAATAAACACAAAGTTTAAAGTATGATAGCCTACACCATTTGCAGATATCGAAAATATTTACTGCCGAATTATTAAGAAATATCTTACTCATTTGAAAGGAAATAATGATTCTAGGCATCTAGCTGAATAATTGCGCTAGATTTCCTCTAATTATTCCGAAAAAAATTAATGTTATAAAGAAAAATTCGCGATCGATAAGAATAACTGCTCGACGTCGGTTGAAAACAATCGCTGTTTTTCGTGCTTTTCTCGGCATCCATGGTTGTAAAACTTCGGACAGGTCAGTTAAACGATATTCACTATCAGATACAACCCCCAAATCTACCCATTCATGATAATTCAAGCAATAACCAATGGTGTATCCTACCTTTAAAAGCCAATGAAATTCTGTTTTGTCTATTTTGTTAGACAATGGTTGTGTTCTTTTAAATTTCCTCTTTATTATCCAGCCCTGACTAGTTGGCGCAACTCAGATTTCACCCGACCCCTGTAATTAGTCTCCTGTGCAGTCATGCATGAAAACAAATCCAGTAAAAATGACACCAACATAAGCAGGAAGAGTTACTCAAGTACATATGGAAATATCTTATCTATATTGCTACATAATACAACTATGGTCAAGTTAAAAGTGTATAGGCCTAGTTTCTTCACTTACACTGTATCTATACCAAATTCCATGCTTTTATTAATTGATTGGACATTTGTTTGTCCACCAATCTTCCTATAATTGTATTCAAGGTGTTGACTGTAAAGCTCATTGTAAGGTTCAACCTACCTCCTATCCTACACGACTCAATAAGCCCCGAGTACATATTCATGGTGATCCTCAAAGTGCCGTTGTGAAAGTCTAGATGCCTTTCCTCCGAGGTGAACACCCACTGGTTCGTGAAGGTGCCCACGCTGGTCAACAAAAGACCCAAGTAGGCCCCAAACACCGACCAGATGGTCAGCAACAAGAGGCTGGTGTTCTTCATGCCTTAACGCCAGACCAGGAGAGATACCAAAATATTCCAAAGTTACCCCTAGCGGGATCTTAGACGCGGTAATGTTTCGGTGGCTGATGCTCTCCAATCTGCGTGATGGCATCTGTATTTATTTGACGGCGAAGGTCTTGAACAATCGACTCTAAGAATCTGAAGTGGAGACACCTACAACCAAAATGGTGTCTTCCTTGTGTTGATATACGAGTCTCAGGGAATCGCGTCTTGCGATGGTCCAAAAAGGTGTGATGAAATCGAGACGCTGGGGTGATAGGGGCGGGCTGTTCCCATTCCAGAAAGGTTCTAGACTATCATTTTGCATGCACCCAGGGATCATTGTCTAAACTATTACCGCAACTATGTAGGTTATGAACACTCGATTGTGACATTTTTATCTTCGCATTTACTGATTCGATAATATTGTAACGGTGTAGTAAACAGACCGAACAGTGACAGTGCTCTTCTCGATCCAGGGGGTTCGTTTAGCTTAGTTTTTTTCTCACATTGGGACGGTTAAATACTGCATGACTGGGAGGAAGTCTACAAGACGTGACAGACATCGAGAAACTCTCCTCGGCTCCCGGGAGGAATACACCGGGGACCCTTGGCCATCAACCCGGGCAGTAATGACATTTTTTGTTAAAGCAACCATATTGGTCGCAGAAACGAAAAATGTCACTGACCATAACTGGCTTTATTCACGAGTCAGCCATATTATTACATTGAAAAGTGAGGTTACAACTTCATTTTTTGAACTTGCGGATAGAAATAAAAGCAATGACCTAAAGTTAATTACAAATTAAATACCAGTCTACTCTGATGGATATTTAAACATTTGTGATTAAACATCGCCACTGAGGCGTGTGCGCTACTACCGACGAGTTCGGATTTAAAGGTAGGATACACCATTGGTAATTGCTTGAATTATCATGAATGGGTAGATTTTTTTTTTTTTTTTTGCGGGGGGGGGGGATTTTATAGTAAATATCGTTTAACTGAAGTTTTACAATCAAGGATGCTGGAAAAACTGAGAAAAACGGCGTTCGTTTTTTTTTAAACTGGCGTCGGGCAGTTATTCTTATGTTGTTCTTGTTTTTGATCGCGATCGCCATCCAGCGAACGTGATTTTTTGATAAAATAAAATTCAATTTTTCGGAACAATTACAGGATATCATGCGCAATCATATTGCTGGATGCCTATTATTCATATTTACTTTCAAATAAGTAAGATGTTTCTTAATATTTCGGTAGTAAAGTGTTTCGATATGGTGTATCCTACCTTTAAATTCACGCTACAGTATAGGAACGGGCATGCCTTCGTCACAAAGTTATGCATAGCGCGTTGGCGAGGGAAGTGGAGCATGAAAGATGAATGAACGCGAGAGGGAATATTATCAGGAGGGGTGATATAAGACGCAAGTTGGGAAAAGATGATGAGATCACTGAGCTGAGATCTTGAGAAATAAAGGAGCTTCAAGATGACCCCTTATCGGTCAGGGATAATGTTTGCAAGATCGCACTTGATGAAGGGGCTCTGCTGCAGGATCTTAAAGGTGGGGTGACAGTATTATTATAGTTGTGCAATTTATCGTTTGAAGACGAAAAAGGGCTCAAAATCTAAAGACAGTGCTTGATAACTAACCAGGTGAAGTTTCGGCTCTGTGAATGCTGTATAAACAGAGACAGATTTCAATTTCAATTTCAAAATTTGCCGAGCCACAATTTGAACAGCCCTACATGAATTGATGACGTCACCCAATGTTCACTGCATTGTTCTTGCGAAATGTTGTGGTTTCTCAGGAATTCGTTTCAGGTTTTATGAAAACAAGTAAAGAAACCTCCACATAATTCAATAAATCTCTAACTAATAAATATCGTCGCGTAAGTTTTATTAAAGACGAATTTTGTGAGCCTACGTCATTCACCAAGTTCCGGTGAATACTAGTTTGCACAGTTAACAGTTGCACGTGCAAGTCACGGACGAGGTAGCGTAGGAACGTTGCAAAAAGTCGGCGTTTCGTGTGTTTAAAGTTAGTTTATGTAATTATGCTCTGCACTTAACAATTAACTCATAGTGTATATAAAGTGCGCCCTCTGTTACACATATTGACTAACTGGGGCCAATTTCACAACGCTGATAAAAACACAAATTTGCTTAGTAAAAAAAAGTCTTGCTCATTAAAAACAGGTTACCAGCCAAAATTCTTTGCGTATTTCATGCTAACCAACCAGCTGATTATCAATCAAAAACAATAAAGATCACGTGAATTTTTTTGTCTGTAACCTTGTTTTTGCCAAGGACAAAATGTTCATGCTAAGCAAATTTGTGTGCTTAGCAGCTCTATGAATTTGGGCACAGGCTTTAACATGGCTGAATAAATTAGGTGAGCTCGCTCTGAAGTTCTTTGTGAGACCCAATTCATTATCTCACAGTTTAGATCACTGCGTTTGTTGTTAGAGCAAAGGGCTTCAATTTGGGCCACTTTAAGCGTTGAATGGTATAGGGGTAAAAAAATTAGCAAATAGAAGACCAAAACAGGATTCTGCTGCACCGAATTTATCTTGAAAGTTTTATTTTACGAAAAAGGTTTAGCTATACACATCGTTAAGCTGCCACTTTTTTTCAAGCTTGAGACCACAAAAAGACAATAATAACCGCCAACATAAAGAATTGTCTAACCTAAAAAACATTTTTATAGAAATAAATGTAGGAAGGTCAACGATTATGAATGCAAATTTAGTAGCTTTAATGTTATAAAGGTAGGATACACAATTTGCAGATATCTAACATTTTTTTACTACTGAATTATTAAGAAATATCTCACTTATTTGAAAGTAAATAACGATTGTAGGCATCAGCACAATTATTGCGCTAGATATCCTATAATTGTTCAACACAAATTTAATTTTATTTAACCAAATTCCCGATCGCAGGAAGGCAATTGCGAAACTAGAATAACGTCATAAGAACTACTACCCAACACCGGTTAAAAACGATCGCCGTTTTTTTTGCTTTCGCCCGCCCCCCCCCCCCCCCCCCCCCCCCAATCCACCCATTCATGATAATAAGAAAGTATCTATCTCTTATTACTATTGGTACCAAGTAAGGAAAAGCAAAGATCTTGCACCGTCTTTTAATTTTTTTTGTCGTGGAAAGTCTACTGATGCAGGAACAATTTCTTGCCTTGGAACTTGACCATCTCAGGGGTGGGTTTCTTCAAAGCACGTCCCTGGGTGGAGGTGGGGAGGGGGAGGGGGAGGGGGGGGGGGGGGGGGTTGGGGAATTAAAAGAAAATGTCAAACAAACAATCCATTGAAATAAACCCGATAGCATGTAGAGTCATGTAAGGACATGCAAGGACAGAATAATGCCATGTTTATACAAAGAAGCAAAAATAGAACGTGATGTGTTTAGATTATACACAACACGTGTGCAATTCTCGCCCATAATTGGGTAAATTTAACGCAGTTTTTTTTTCTCAGTTAAACACATTTACTGTCATTATTTGAAGTATCATTTGAACTTCAAATTAAACTTTATCCGTTTGGTTATTCTGTACATCCATCCAATGCTAAAAAGGTTAACTCGGAGGGTATCTGTAGAACAAGTACAAAGATGGCCCCAAGTTCTGCACAGTACCTCTAAGATGTCTGCCATACAAACAAGGGTTTATATTTATCTATGATAACTTACCTCATCACAGCTTTCCGGAGGTTTGAAGTATTCATCCGGATCGCATATTCCCAGGTTCACGTTGAAGGCCTTGGCTTGCCTAACTGTAAGCTCTTTACCTATTGAACCACGTCAAAAGATCAAAGACTCTGAGGTTATTACGGTTTGCAAGTCACAGTTCGCAAGTCACAGTTCGCAAGTCACAGTTCGCAAAAATTCGGTGGGAAGTCAGTTCACTTATAAAGTCCGGTCAGAAGTCGGTTCACTTAAGTCTGGGGACAATTTCATAGAGCTGCTAAGCACAACAATTTGCTTAGCACAAAAAAGTCTTGCTCATTAAAAACAGGTTACCAGCCAAAATCCTATACGGGTTTTTCATGCTAAGCAAAAAACAGCTGATGATCAATCGAAAACAATAAAGATCACGTGAAAATTTGGTCTGTAAAGTTGTTTTTGCCAAGAACAAATTTTCATGCTAAGCAAAATGTTCAGTGTTTAGCAGCTCTAATTAGCCCCTGGTCAGAATTCAGTTCACTAATATTAAGTGCGGTCAGAAGAATCCCCGCTTATGGGGAATTTGTGTGTTCCGAGACTTCAGACTTCATTCTGTAGTCATTCTGTAGTCATTCCAAGTTAGGGTGCATTACTAGTTTCGTTACAAAAGTGTCACAAGGGTGGAACTTTCGTTACCTGTGACTGGGTCAAAGTTACGGACCAGTAGGCTGACTGGTACACAGCCTTCATTCTGTACGCTCTTGACTACGTGCTCGGACTTGTTCTCGCCGCCGACTCGGTACCAGTTGTCCAACACCAGATCGTAATCACCAAGAGTTGTCCGGGTGATAAAGTGGAACTCCTCTGACGGGTACGATTACATTAGGGGAACAGAAAACAATAACATTGGGTAGTAGGAATTGTATGTTTTTACTTATACTATAGCAATGTTTGAAGGTAGGATACACCATTGGTAATTGCTTGAATTATCATGAATCGGTGGACTTGGGGGGCAGTATTTTATAGTAAATATCGTTTAACTAACTTATCCGAAGTTTAACAATCATGAATGCCGAGAAAAGCACGAAAAACAGCGTTTGGTTTTTAACCGGCGTCGAGCAGTTATTTTTATGTCATTTGTGTTTTTTCGCGATCGCCGTCCGGCGATCGCGAATTTCTTTTTATACAATTATATTTTTCAGAATAATTAAAAGATAGAGCAATCATTTTGCTGGATGCCTAGAATCATTATTTACTTTCAAATGGGTAAGATATTTTTTAATAATTCGGTAGTAAATTTTTCGAAATTTGCAAATGGTGTATCTACCTTTAAGCTTGGACTTAATAAAAAAAAACGAGGCAAATTCTGAAAAAAAAACCATTCACTTTTTGCTCTGTATAGCATTTGCTAGAATATTATTTTTTGCTAAACGTTTATCAACAAATTTAATGTGGAATCCCATATAGTACTTTTCCCCTTCTTTAGCTACAATAATAATTGACTACAATAATAATGCGGTATTTTCAAAAAAACAACCGCTTGAACTTGGTCGAATCGTCAGCTTACCATCCAGACATTCTTGATGAAACTGCCCCTCCGGTACGTCCTTGTAGCAGATACTCTCCCCTTTATGTTCGAATATGATATAGTGGATTCCCTTCCAATATGAAAATATGAAAAAAATGAGGTTTAATGGACATTTTATCATGCAGTGCATTTGTTTTCGTTTGAAGCTTCAGAAGGTTCTTATAAATCCAATAAACGGTGCTTTACAACGAAACCCGACTAAGTTTTACTAGCTCCGTGAATGCTGTATATCGTTATGGTAAAATTTCGATTTTCAACCAACTGCTATATCCCTTTTGGGTAAAATACGTCTCCGTGACGCCTTTTGAAATTGTTTTCTTCAAAATGACGAAGTTTAGAGTCATTAATATAATTTACAACAATAAGCTTTAAACAAAATACTGGTTACTTTTTAGATAGGCTAGTTGCAAAAGGTATTCTGCTTATTTAAATTGCGAGGAGCAAGCATAAATAGCTATAGTTATTCGTTGCGACTGTCGATTAATTGGGGGCATGTACAGATTTAGAAACAGTTCGGTATTCCAACTGCGCACGTGCAAATGAAGAATTGACGATTTATTTTCTCGAGAAAACAGTTCATCCTATGCGTGCAATATAAAACATAGCGGGTATACCAACACATTTACAGAGATCGTCGTCTTCAGAAGTAAATTTTGTTATAAAAAAACCCCACACCTTTGCATAGCAGTGTGTTTTTAGGTGTCTTGTGTGTCCAAACTTTTGTTTGATTCCATCCAAGTTTTTACTGCACATAATAAAAACAAACGCAATATAAACAAACGCACAAAATGCAGATTCGGTTACCACGTCCCCCATATAGCTTTATGTGCATTTATTTGCCGCGTTTATCCTAAAAGAATTCGTCAATTCTTGTGCGCATGTGTACTTGGAATACGTAACAGGCTTATTGTCACAAGTAAACCACGTCACCTGTGACGTCATACCCGTCGTTATATACAAAGGCTATACATCCAGTTTTAACATGGCAACTATATAAACCGTTGTTCTTAAAGCATTTATTTCTTAAATCGTATGTTTATACTAGGTGTACATTTCTTCTTTAAGATCTACCCACCCCCCCCTCCTATTTTCAGCAGAGTGCTGCTAAACAACACCCACCTCCTCGTACAAGATGATGGATTTCAGATAGACCTCTGTTCCATTGAGGTAATTAACCACGAGTTTGGCAGATACTCTCTCATTCACCGCGTCGTAAGCTCCTTGGAAGTGAATCTCCTCAATTAGTAGTTTGCCCTCTACGGCTGAGGTTATGATCTCACCTGCCACAATGTTTGCCAAAAAAAAGGCAAACATTTTAATTGATACGTATAATTAGACAGACTTTAAAATAATTGACATTTTCGGATGAACATTGTTCAACCACGGAGTAACAGGTGGCAAACTAGGAAAACGGGCACAGGGTAGAGCGTACAGACACCCGCTCCAACCGAAAACAGACCCCATTAATACAAATAAATAAAAGTGATCCATATTTCTGATCAAGATCAATCTGAAAATGTAATAGTGTCAAAAGACCCATACGCTATTCAACTTCCGCTATCGGATGGGTAGAGGTAAAAAAAGAATGAATGAAGACCTCAAACTTTGCTGGTAAAATACATGTACACCAAGGGATTCGTTTCTTTGCCTTATTTGGTAAATTGTGGGCTAAATGTCGAGTAAAGTTCGCCAGGTTTTATTTGGCACATTTGTCTTCACTCTAGCCGGTGCAAGACCGCTCCGCTCCTATTGGTCAAGTCTAAGTCGACAGACAAACAAATCTATACAACGGCTTGCCATCAGTAAGGATATTTTACGGGAGGAAATAGCGTCAGAGTTATGCATTGTATAATATGCAGAATATTATTGTGGCTTTGACGACTCACCTTGATTGTAAGTGAAGTATCGGGGTGCGCAGCATCGAGGC
This sequence comes from Crossaster papposus, assembly GCA_037893245.1. Classification (NCBI taxonomy): domain Eukaryota; kingdom Metazoa; phylum Echinodermata; class Asteroidea; order Velatida; family Solasteridae; genus Crossaster; species Crossaster papposus. The sequence goes on from JBAIAA010000153.1 coordinate 523,662, forward strand.
GGTTCATGTGGAGGTTCCTTTGGGCCACCTCGAGCGGTCGGCATACCGGGCTTGGAAGCCACCGCCCCCATCACCAACACGCACACGAGCAGACCAGACAGCATTTTTCGTACTTTTTTTGGGGGTTCAACCCTGTAGTAGTTGTGGCGGTACAGTGTGTACGGCGGTTGAGCGCACGGTCTGAGCTGTGTCTGGGTACGGAGTGGTGCTAGTATTAGCAGGGCTGACTTCAGCTTGGTACTTGGTCCCTTGTTATAAGCTCATTCGGCTTCAGCGGTACCTGGTTATCCATTGTGGATTTTTAGTCAACCATGCAACTGCCGGGACAAAAATCACAATAGATGGACCTGTATGCAAATTATTTTAACTTTCTATGCACACGTGGGGTGGGTCCAATGAAAATCGTTCACGAAGGTTGTGCAAAGTGATGGAAAGCGCTTATGATGCATGTTTTGTTTTTTTACATCGTAGAGTCGATGCTCCCTACAGATGTTTTTTTAGTTGTGTATAAAGTCTGTCATACCGGACTTATAGGAACAATTATTGGAAATGTGTCTCAGCCGCACATTTACGTTTTCTATAAACATGTATTTCCAGCGACTGAACATTGCAGACAGAAGGCCACATAATGGACGATTGACCCTTGTACTCTCCTGGAGTACCATCATCCATCAAAAAGATGCCTGACCAAATTGTTGCCCCGGCATTATGAGCAACAACTCGAAAGAAGACTATATAATACAAAATGGCAAACAAAATCTTTCCATTATAGACCGTGTAGAACTAGAAGTCTCGCCAGTTTGCGTTCACTTTGGTTTCTGTGAGTGTCTTGGTACCAAACACTGACTAGTCTAACCACAGACTCCCGTGTTTGAATTTACCCAACTGCTATCTACGTATTCGATTGAACGGAAGTTGAGGTCATAGTCATACATTCGCAGTATTTTCAATATGTTGTACATTGTTGTAGCTCCTAAACATGGTGCCCGCGTGTAATCTCGTAAACTCTCGCACATAATCTGTTCTCGCAACATTGTACCTAATACCTGGGTAGTTTTGTTATTTCCAATAAGTAACAATGGTATCACATCTAAGTGCATTTGCATTAAAAAAAATAGTTTTTTTTAAAGGGTTATTAATGATAGTGCATGGAGGTCAAATTTTAGGTCCAGATGGTTTGACAATTATAACCAAATTGGGTCTTTTTGTCTAAGTTCCTAATTCCCCAACGTTAATTGCCAATATTTATCTATGCACAGTTTTGGTGTAATTAGTAAAGCTTCACTCATTAACATTAAATGACATAACCTCCTTCCCCTGAACCGAAGAATCTCTTTTGCTCTCAGGATTTTAAACATTTCTGGCCCGAAAAAGGCAGTGGTAAGACAGCGCCCTCCCAACTGAACAAAATATTCTTTCTTTGCGTTTTACAATTTTCCTTTGAAATACCGCATCAAAACATTTCAAAGTATTTGGAAAACATGTTTCAAAAGAACGAGAAATAGTCTGTCCCAGCTTGAACAGTTTGAAAAAGACCTCTGGCTAACTGAACTTCTATACAAATAGTCTTATAGAGTGGGGCCGAAAAGAAACCTTTGTACTCGATACTAGACGAAAATGAGTTTAGATGGCAACACCATACAATATCACAACACTCTATTCACTAGTAAATAATACATGCAAGTCTCTTTTATTTGCCCTTCTCCTTTTTCTATAATCTACTTATATAGAGAGAATCCCGACGCAAGGCCACCCTTTGGAAAAGTTGGGTTCATTATGGATTTCCCTTTTTTTTCTGTGCCTGGTCGATTCAACTACCTGTTTCTAACAAAACAAAAATCAGTTCTTTAACGCAGCAGCTTCGGTGAGAGATAAATTAGTCTGGGACTCGTGTAAAAATTGCCCCCCAAACCCCCCCCCCCCCCCCCACAAAAAAAACCAAACCCCAAAAACCCAAAAAAACACAAAACCAACAAAACAACCTCAAATCACCAAAACCAAATATATACAAAATAAAATAAACCCCAACCCCCAAAATAAAAATAAAATACAAATAAAAGCCTGCTTATTGGTTAAAAGCTGGATGTCAAGAGACGGATGTCGTGCATATTTAATTACCGTATCTACCCAAGAAAAAAAGCCTGAAAGTTGAAAAAGGAGACCTAGGAATGACAATCCGGATGTGAAGGTCGTAAGTAAAACTCGTTTTAACCCATTTTCAACGGATTGTTCATCTTTTTTTCTTGTGGAGTGCCAAGAGGGAAAGTACAGCAAGCCTAAGGTATCCCCGTGTAAAATGCCCATAGAAAGGTCACGGCGGGGTCCGGAAGGACAAAGACAAAATGGCCTCCTTTCAGACTATTATTATAGACGCTTGTGCAACAAGCAGACATTCTATAAACTGTTCAAGACTAATTTCCAGGGTCCTAATTTAAGCTGTGATCGATGGATTGGAAGTTATGGATGAAAAGGTTATTGATGGAGCGCCAAAAATGCACAACGGAAGCAAGTATGCGTCCTTGGAATATTAAAAGTATTTGCTTGCGATGTTGGTAACAATCCGCAGCACAACTTGGAATTTAATTATGGTACATAACATATACAAGGACTGAGACGGCTACCCCTCTCCCTTCCAACAACAAAATAAAAGAATTGAATTTCTAAAGGTTAATTGTGCCTACACACGAACCCGCTCCCCAGGCTTCGCCTTTTATGTAGATATACGTGGCCGTGTGCTGTCAAAATTAGGAAAAATACGAGAGAAAAACTGAGACAAACATGTTGGAAAAAAACAATGCACGAGTTAATTACTAACAAATTTATGATTTTTCTTTAGTTTTAAAAATCTAACTGCGTTGGTACCCAAAAAACAAAACGCAATTGAGCAATTTTGTCTAAACATTTAAACGATAGGCAATTGTGGCTGGTATACCTGAAATCAAAATGAACATTACACACTAATTGCAATGGGGAATGAATTACCATCGTATAATTTCATTAAAAACGGAGACTTTTGAGTACAATTATTGTTAAATTGGGTTTTAAACAATTGCCAAGCGTCCATTATCCCACGAGGATAATGAGACAGAGGTGATTGAGACATTTGTAACTAAGTGCTTGTTTCCTTTTGCGATCGAGGATCGAAAAACAAAAGAAAACAAAGGGAACAGAAGATCCTCGAAGGACGGTTTCTTTGTCCTCGATCGGCAAGATAAGCGCAAAGCAATGGGGTTAGGTTTTAGTAAAGGAATAAAGGAAAACACAATAGGGAATCCTCGGTCGTAATGGCAATTCACGAACTATAGTTCTTGACGAAGAACTTGAATATATTGTGCTGAATAAAAATGCCAAATCTACAAAGGCCGTTATCGACAAGGCAGTGAATATTTATGAGGTGTGGTAAAACAAATACAGCATGGTTTATTTCTGGAAAATAGTGGGAATTACTGGTCCCTCGCTGAGGTCAGCTCGACTACATCTCTCCGCTTCGGGTCGGGAGGGAGGTAGTCGAGCTGACCTAAACCGAGGGACCAATGTTCCCACTACTCCCCTCAAACCTTGCTGTATTTGAATAATATAGCTAGGGCAACTGGTTACACAATGCAACCCTTTGAACGAGAATCCTTTATCGCGTCAGAGCTCAGTGATGTGTTCCTTTTGTAAAAAGGTAAAATTACAAACGAAACGGATTAGTTTTTTCCTGTATAGCCGATTGAACAACCTGTTTTTCACAAAAACAGGTTATTCTGCATAACAGCTACCCTGGTAATACCGAAGTCTTTCAATTCTAGAAGGCATGGAACAGACATTCATTTGTCCAAATAGGGTTACGTAGAGGTGAATGTTTGAGTAGACAATAGACTTATCACGTCCAATCAAATTGTGAACAAAATCGGACCACTCTGTTGTATTTGCATGTGAAAACAGGGCCATTTATTTGGTATTTATGAATACCTAAGACAGTTTACCTATACCCATTGGTCGAGAGCCCGTGACGTGGCAGGTTTTAAACATTGACACCGGGGCCAGATTTGAACACTTTCCCGGGGCCGAACGCCCGTGCCATCAGGGGCCAATTTCAGGGCGCTGCTAAGCCCACGATTTTCTGCTAACAGAGCCTTCGTCTACTTAAGGCACGCTTAACCTAGTAGCAGAAAAATAATGCTTAATAATATATATATATAGCAATATAAATCTCCATGTGCGCGCAAACGTTATATATCGTCACCTTCTTAAAATAATGGCCTAAGTCACATTTTGAAGAAAATTTTATTTTGGCCCAAGTCATCTCTCCATGAGGCTATCCACCGTAAATGGCATTATGTGCGGAATTGAACATATTCATGCTGCTTATACCCAGTTAGTATATAATGGCCTAAGTCAAGCGTGTGACTTGGGCCGTTTTATCCCCAAACCTTTCTGTTTAAAATGAACAAACAATATTATTTATTATATGTTTGGTTAAGTTTTCTCAAAACTTGTAAAAATGACTTGGGCAATTATTTTAAGAAGGTGACGATATTCTTTGTTTTGTTTGAGACACATTGTATATTGAATGCATTATGGGTAACTATAGTTACCCATAATGCATTCAATATACAATGTGTCTCAAACAAAACAACAAATATCGTCACCTTCTTAAAATAATGGCATACATTTTGTATTATTCGTGTTTAAATCTGAGCTTTAGTTAGAGAGGATAATTAAACTTCGTGGGTATTACATCTGCAATCGAACATAATTAATCTCCCTCGGCACATTGAATGTGACCCAGCACGAGTAAATGAGACACTTTGAGGCAAAAATAAAAATTGAGATTTTGATTTCATCATTTAAAGCTTGTTTAGCTTTAAATGATGAAATCAAAATCTCAATTTTCATTTTTGCCTCAAAGTGTCTCATTTACTCGTGCTGGGTCACAAATGTGTACTTATCCTAACTTTTAAAAAAGGGATGTCGTCAGCTGTTTGTTCAATACAAACTTCATAGCTTCCAATTAATATTATCATTTTACCAAATGTTTCATATAGTATTTGTTTATTGGCTTATACATGCAATTAGTTGGTTGATTTTATACCCTTAAACATTATACCTTACAACAAAATGCAGTAAAATAAAGAGAGAATAATACATGAACCTTTTTGTGACTAGATTTTCTTTAAACACGTTTTCTTAAGCACCATTTTAAACCTGGTTTTTAAATTTTGGTTGATTTCTTTTATAAAACTATCCTTCCGAGCGATTTCAAACAACCACTCATGCAGTTTACATGTGAAGTGCATAAGTATAATCTAAAACAATGAAATTAAGAAAAAACAGAAAATGCAGTAGGCACTATACCAATATTACACCTATAATTATTATTAAGGGTTTCTCTTTATGACGAGAAGTGTTTGTTCTCAACTCTATAGATATTTCTGTCGTCTCTGGTCAACGCCCATCAGGATGGATCGTGATTTACCAGAACGCCGGGCGTTTCCCAGTAGGGCTGAGGCGACCAAAGCGGTGCTGAGGAATCATCTTCAAGAGCTTAGCAGTCTGTGAGAGGAGACACACAAGGATCGATAAACAACTTTATTGCGATTGTAGAGACATCTAAGGCCTTCAACAGTTTAAAATATAATTTTTTTTGAGGATTTCAGGGCGTAAGTTGACAGTCGTGTCTAAAGCTCACCTGGCACTCCTGAGGGGGTTCAAACCACTCGTCTGGGTCACAGATACCTAGGCTGTAGTCCGATCGGGTGTGAGAGTCTATCCATAATTCAGCACCTGAAAAGGAAGACAAACTCCATGTAATTTGGACTGAAGTGACTTGAAGTTCTTGTGCAATATGGCATGACTGACATTTAAACAGGTGTATTTTATTTATTTATATCATCATATTATAATATACATATATATATATATTTTTATTTTTATTTTGTTTTCTCCTCTAATTCTTAATTTGTATGTAGTTTAATTGTTTCCACCCGAAATTGGGCATGCTGAACCTTTTGGTTATAGGAATGTTTTTTATTCCTCCTCGGTATTGCCTTCTTCGCTTCTTGATAGTTCTATATATTTGTTCTTAATTTAACTTTTTGTAATTTTTACCTAATGAAGTGGAGTAAAATAAATAATAATAATAATAATAATTTACTAATGACATACTCCTTTACTTTTTCAATTAAACCCTTCTTTCTTACCGACGTGTAATTAAAGTAAAGTTATTCATTGACAAATAGATACTTTCAGCTATTCCTATTGCTATTTCTTGCCAATATCTTCACGTTATACTTCTAAAAAATACCGTGTTTTTGAATATAGACTAAATAGATATTGGATTTGAAATGAATATTTAATTTGGAAACATTCTTGCAAACTATAGGTAAGGGAATTGCACTAATTACAAAATCTCGACTGTGAATGATAGTATAAAGTGCCATTGCCCCATGCACGGTTTCTATATCCAATTTTCCCTCTGATAGAACCACATAATACCTGTGACTTTGTCCGTCGCTCGACTGGTGTAGCCGAGGTCAACGCACTCTGGATACTGAAACCTGTAAACCACGTGGACATCTTCGGTTGGCCCATCGGTATACAACACGTACCAGTTGGCTGCTGTGAGTGCCCGATCGCCGATTGTTACCCGATTGAGGAATTTACTTTTCTCTGTGAATAGATAGAGAAAATAAGAAAAAGGTTCGAGTTTTGCTTGTGTTTGTGACTAATTCTCTTACAAGGCGCATCCGTGTGCCCACACACACACTGGGCCCAATTTCATAGAGCTGCTAAGCAAAACAATTTGCTTAGCACAAAAAGTCTTGCTCATTAAAAACAGAACAATAAAGATCAGGACAAATTTTGGTCTGTAACCTCGTTTTTGCCAAGGACAAATTGTCATGCTAAGCAAATTTTTGTGCTTAGCAGCTCTTTGAAATTGGCCCCTGGTCATTAAGAGACAATTGCACACCAGACCTTTTTTCAGATTTACTTAGAGAAAAATGTAATAACCCGCTCTGATAAAAGTATATTATGTCGCCAAAATAGTGTTATAGACAACACGATTGGAAAGTGCAGGATATAAGCTTTCATTTGGTACATAGTACAGCTCCATAGCCCCTCCCGTTCTGGTGATATATGTGTTTGCATTTTGTAGAGCTTCCACGGAATTTAAATTACACAACTGAGAAAACAGGATTTGAAACACAACCAAGCTAAGACAATACATCGGGACCATGCACCCTGAAAAGTTATTTTTTTCACTTTATTTATCAAAATAAAACCTGAAACTTTAGATGTTAAAAAATTTAAAAAAAGGAGAATACACCAATTGCAAAATTGTACCTGGAAGACAATTGTACGGAAAACGAGTGGGAATCTCCGTTTTTTCGCATTCAGTCGTTCCTTTCTGTGTTGTTATGCGATATCTCACCCCCTGAAGAACAGTACAAAAAAAGTGTTGCAAAAAGGAACAATGGGGAGGTTTTTATCTTAGCCAAACTAGTGTTCTAGTATAAAAGTCGTCTTAATTATGCCAAATAATAATCTTCACAAGTCAATGACAAGTCAATGACAAGTCAATGACAAGTCAATGACAAGTCAATGAAAAGTCAATGACAAGTCAATGACAAGTCAATGACAAGTCAATGACAAGTCATTGACAAGTCATTGACAAGTCATTGACAAGTCAGTGACAAGTCAGTGACAAGCCAATGACAAGTCGATGACAAGTCGATGACAAGTCGATGACAAGTCGATGACAAGTCGATGACAAGTCGATGACAAGTCGATGACAAGTCGATGACAAGTCGATGACAAGTCGGTGACAAGTCGGTGACAAGTCGGTGACAAGTCGGTGACAAGTCAGTGACAAGTCAGTGAAAAGTCAGTGACAAGTCAGTGACAAGTCAATGACAAGCCAGTGACAACTCAGTGACAAGCCATTGACAAGTCGGTGACGAGTCAATGACAACTTAGTGACAATCAAAGGCCAGTGAGTGACAGGTCAGTGACGGCTTAGCGAAGACCATGACAAGTTCATGACAAATCTGTGACAAGTCTAGCACAGGCATACTGTCTTACAATAAACTGTGGCAAGACATTCTTTTGTTACTCTTTACTTGCTTTCAGTCTTTTGTTATCGAATTTGGATGAACTTGAATACAGCTAGCTGTGTCAAGTGTTATGACAAAATGTTGATCATAAAAAAAGACAAGCGCAAGGTGTATACGTTCTGGTAGTCGCTTATGAGCTTGATAGTGTCTTCGGTGCCGTTCGAGAACCCCAACACCTCTTCAAGGGCGATCCTCTTATAGACATCGTCATAGGCTCCACGCTGGTGAACAAGTTCCGTAAAGAGGGATCCCTCCTTCACTGATGTAATGACGCTATCTGAAGGAATAAGAAGGTGGTGTTTAGGGGGAAACAAAAAGACCTAAGACCTAATGACGTGCGCTTTTCTATGTGATACTGATAGTATGTCCCAACCTTGTCTGGCGTCCCGACTTCGCACCCACAAGAAAGCGCTTATGTAAACAAATCTACTTCGTAGGTGTCGGGTCTATTGAACGATCAGAGATTTGAATCGCTAATCGCTAATTTTAGAATTGCGCAATTTGGAGAGCACCTGAAAAGTATCCTTGGCAACAGCGTAACTAGAGTCGATTTTGTAGGGAGGGCACATGGGTGCACCAATTTATCAAGGGGGCACTAAATGGGAACTGAGACATTGTGTACAATTCAAAATTTTAAATTGGGGGGGGGGGGGGGGACCGTTCTCTTCGTATACGAAGCTTATTCTTGTGGTAAATTTTAATATAACTTTAGACGTGTTTGTTTTGTTCAACAAAATGTTGAATGTAGTTCTACCAAATGAGATATGAAACAAAATTGTAAATCTTGGAGAAACAAATCTTAGAAAATGAGGAGTTTCAGAGTTGTCTCCATTCAAATACTTCAGAAACAATTGTGTGTAGACCAATGCATCGTTTGATTTTCTGGATTATAGAGGCAAACCATTTAAACGGTACCAACCAGCTTTATACGTATAGGCGGAAGCACTGTAGCATCTCTCTGGCTGGGGCTGGCCCGACGGCACACGGGGGATTATCAGCAGGCCCCAGCTGGCAGAGACAGCGGTGAAAACGACGCAGATAACGGCGGTGGTGTACATGGCGATCGCCGCTGATTGTGATATGCAGTTTTGGGGAATATTGCGGAGTCAACTGTTTACAGTTATCACCAGATCACCAGGATTTGCGAGTTTATAAAGGAAATGCAACGTCACATGATGGCTGTTGTAATATATATTTACGATTTTTAACCTTTTTTTCAGAAACGAATACTTTCGCTTTGTGTGGTTTAGGCCAATGGTGTTTGCTCTTGCTCTTGCTTTGAATAACAATTCAATACACACGAACTGGGTCAAATTTAATGCCGTGTATTATAGACTAGCGAGCATACAGTTGGTCAAAGGGATAATAATGACCTGGACAATATGCCCTAAAATCGCCCAATTGGGCTACAAAACGCGTTAGAATATAAACATTCACACAACCATCCTTTAAAAACTGGACGTTTTTGGTTATTCTTGTGTAGAACTGGGGGTCAGAAAAAGTTCCTGGGGGTCAGAAAATTGACCCCCGAACCTCGAGCTGTTTGGGTATAGTCTGAATTCAGTAGAAAAAGCTGTCTAGAGGGAGTTTAGTAGGCATTTTATATTCGTTTGTCCACATTCCACATTTTTTGCATTGTAGGCCAGGAATTTATCGAAACATGGGTTAAGTAGGATACCGTTGTCCCAATGCCTCAAATTTACATTTTTTGTCCCGTTACTCATAACTCTGTCAAGAATTGTCAGATTTTGACATTTGATGTCTCATTTTAAAGTGGAAAGGTGTATCTTTCAAATCATATCTATATGATATAATGTTGGTTACTATACATTCCGTTATTTGTCGTCGGCATTTTTTGACATTGTATAACTGGAGAGGGTCGGCGGTATGTCGGGCGATAGTGGGATTAGGGAAGGTCTCTGGTTCGAATCCACCAATTTTCTAATTAGTAAAAGGTCCATACGCATTGGTCAGCATTTGAAGTAGTGATCGGGATTGAAGGTTTTTTTTGCCGACCCTATACATAATATCGATGCAAACAAAATACGAGAGCCATAGTTATACAAACAGTAACTTTTTTTTTGGGGGGGGGGGGGGGGAGGATATGTATTATGGGGAATAGACAACAACATGGGGTCATTGCTGATAACCTCAGAAATTTCGTTTCAAATATTCAAATTTGGTAGATAAGTGTTTTAATATCAAAAGTTATTTAAGGAAATTCATCACAAAACCACAAATTCGGACAAAATGCAAGCCAAGTTTTATTTAAACCATTTGTATAGCAAAGAAAAGGGTACCACGCTGCCAAACGCGACCATTAATTTTGATAATTAAACCATTTTACAATTTAACAAAACTTTAACGAAAGCCAAACAACAGACATATGTACTAGGCAACACAAAAATACCACTAAACACCAGATTGTTAAATTTGTTTAATTAAATGACAAGCCAAACGGGTTGAATGCGGTTTTGTTTTTATTTGAAAACTCTAAACTAAATTTGCAAATTATTTGCAGTTTGATGTAAAACATACCAATTAGATAAGACAACCTAATAAAGCTCGACCCAGCACGCCAAATGTGTAAACCAATCGATTCAAGTGTATCCGTGCACGTGGTCTTCCTAGTTATAGGTTGGACTTAATTCCTCTGTGATTATCCACCTAAAACGGTCTGTAAAGTCAAGTTTTGTTTACCTCTTGAGGTTGATGTAATTTTGGGAAGACGTTCTAAATTGACATCACTCTCAAAAGTTTGTACAACTGCTTTGTGGTAGATGGCCACATTGTCATTTGTGGCGATCCTATTCCAAAATGTTGGGCTAATGTTACAAACGACATGGGCGAGTTTAAAACAAAGGGGTCTACATGTACATGCTGGGCCACCTGTAATTAACAAAAACTAAATCGTCATCACTAACCCTCAACCAGTATATAAACCTAAAAGATGTCGTCTAATTAAGCGTTTATTAATCTTTCATCGCTGTGGATGTCGACTTTTTGTCCGTTTTCGTTCCGAAGCCGATTCACCGAGCAGTATCCTAGAACAGAGGTCGTTTTACTGGGTTGTGCATTTTGGCGAATTTCTCGGGCACGCTTTTGACCTTCAATCCTCTCCCACTCTGTAAAAGAACAAAGACAAAAACTAGGAGGTAAATCTTCTTGCCATTAACCCTTCCTCTACGAGGGCAGATCACCGTATGGCAGTGGCACATGCCAAATAACTCCAGCTGCAGTATTTTGAACGATTATTTGTATGTACAGTGAAGAGCACTTCTGTAGTTATTAAGTGGGCAAAAACTTGGTCCCATGGTCAATATGACCAGAAATGTATTCATAACTCTGTTAAACATTGTCAGATTTGGACGTTTGATGTCCCATTTTAAAGTTTAAACCAGTATCTTTGAAACCATATCGATGTTAGTTATACATTCTACCTGTGGTATTCCGTTATATTTTGTTGCTTTTTTGAGACACACTGTATAGACGAAGGGACTGAATAGGTCTTCACGAGGTTATTCTATGGGCGAGGTCGTCTCCACAAGGAATTGTGTACATAGTCCATTATTAGATCAAAGGGGGGAACAACACCCGTCTCCACAGAGATCTGGAAGGAGAATAGGTTCAAACTAGTCAGTCAGCTTACCTGGCATTCCTCGGGAACTTTGAAGTACTTATCAGGATCACAGATGCCAAGGTTGTAGTCGGTATAGGAGGACCATCCAATGCTGATCTCGTCCCCTAAACAAAGAGTCACAATTGGTGTCGCATATCACAATCGTATCATGGCCATGTGAAATGTTGAATACAATATTTTGACATTTTCCCCACAGGTCAGTTAGTTTAAGTTTGGGGTAGGATAAGGGGAAAAGTCGGGTTAGGGTACAGAAAGAAGAAAAACAGTTCATATTATCGCATTAACAGCAATTTGTATTAACTAATTCAAGTAATTAAGAACATTATACACTTGTTTATTCACTCTTTAAGAACCAACCTCCGTTTTGCCAGCATTACTGCGCATGTACAGTTTCTTAAATTGTGATATAGGCTACACACAATTGGTCAATTGTGATATGTACACAATTTAAGAAGGAGACTGGACTGGCTCCACTCGATCATTGTACACAGGTTACGGGTGGCTCAATGTCTGGGCCGAGGCTGATGGCCTAGTAAAGGCACCACCTGTTCACGTATGAAGTGTTAACAATTGCCAAATTTTAAGACTGTATTATCACACCTGTTCTAGGGTCGAAGGTTCGCCTCTCGATCGCAACGTCAATGCATTCCTCCTCCTTGATTGTGTACACACTACGCTTATCCTCGTAGGGACCCGTCTCTTCGATGAACCAGTTGGCTACGCGCAGAGCTCTGTCACCGAGGGTTGCGTAACCAACAAAAGTGGCCTCATCTGTTGAATATAAATAATTTGCAAATACGACGAGCGATCGGTAAAACAATCATGGAATCGAGGAAAGGGTCACAACCGCAACTTACCTCAATCTGAAATGACAATCATTGATCATTCGGGGCTAGTATACGTATTTTCCCGAATGTAGTTGTTATTTTGGTGGTTATTTTGGTGTTTTTTTTTTTTTTTTTTTTTTTTTTTGGGGGGGAGGCTAAACAAAAGTTTAGTGGCCGGGAGGGGGAGGGGGGAAGGGCAGGGGAGGGGAGCTAAAGCTCCCCTAGCCTCCCCGTAGAACCGCGTTGGGTCTTGAATATTTACACTATTCTGTTAGCAATTGGAAAAACACTTGAAAATTACACCCCCACGACAATAACAAATAACACTAACGCTACGAATTGCCCGATTCGGGTACATAATGATATGAAGGTTTGCATTGGTGAAAAAGCAAGTAAGGTGCGCGGTAGTACCATGTGGTCATTCTCTTTTACAAAAGTGTGGTTCTAAAAAAACAAAAACAGGGTACTACTCGACGTTTCGGACAGTGTGCGCTGCTCGTCGTCAATCTTTTAGTTTCCCGATGACATGCAGAGTACATGGTCAAAAACGTCTTTTCAGACTCGCAAAGAGATTTGCCGCATGGTTCTATAACGCAAAGAACTAATTGAATCGGGTACCTTGCAAACAGTTGTAAGGGAAACCAACTTCAAGGTCAAGGACTAAGCATTTAACTTCTTCACCGATTTTGTAGATAAGGTATCCCTTTCCCTGTTGGTAAAATATCACAATATGTCATCCAAACAAGGGCCCTTTTAATTGAAGTGTCATGGCATTACATTTTCTTTACCCATGGTGTTCCCAAACAGTTTAAAAACTGCTTTCCATTGTGGCCCATCCATACATCATTAAATAAAATTGGATAACAAAATACATCAATTAAAAGTCATCAACAAAACCATAAACTGGCAACTAACAAAATAAAACTACATTTACACAAAAATACAAACAGAATATTTACAGACTTAAAAGGATATTAACAGGAATACAAAACATTTATACCTAGGTATGTCTGTACATTAACCAACATCAACTGAAATTAATGAAAAGGTTAGTTAATTTTGAACGAATTCCACGGCATAACACCAACCGATCATTCATTTCTGGGTACAAAACCTATAATATGGGCCACGACAAAGTTTTGTCGGGGAAGTTCTTATTCCAAAAGTGTTCCCCAACTTATGAATTTATAGCGTCCTTTGCGGTAAAGCCAAAAGTTCTCGGCAAAACATTACTGCATTCAAATTAGTTCCCTTTATTTCAATTGTCAAGGTTCTAGTGATGCTTTTTTTATTAGACTTTTTGTAACGGCTTCCAATGCTCGACATTAATTACCCAGTTTTATTTTAGACAGGTAACAAAGGGGGTCAGGTTGGCGTAGCGGTTCTTTCCTCGTCTTGCACCACTATGACCCGGGTTCGAACCTCGCCTGGACCAATAATGTGGATTGGGTTTTCAGTTCTTTCCCGACTCCATGGGTTTTCCCCAGGACATTCTTCCGAGGTTTTCCTCCCACCTCAAAAACTGTACCTTCTTCTCATTGTCTTCTCCCAACATGTTTCTTTAGGCTTGCGAGCTACAGTGATTTGGGCGCTTTTGAGGGATCCTTGGTTTCATTACCACAAATATATAATAATAATAAAAAGAGGCCAATCGAAATGTACATGAAATGTGCAAGCTTCAGAAGTAACCGGGGGAGGGGACAAAATACCTCGTCATAGTCTCCGATGAACCTGTAGCGTTCTTCGGTGCCATTGGAGATGTGTACGTTATATGTGAAGCCGAGTTTTTTCTCGATAGAATCGTACGCCCCCTTGACTTGTATCAGGTCCGTCAACAGCCCCGTCAACAGCCCATCGCTTTGCAGACTGGTCAGAACAGTTTCTGATGACATGATAAACGAAGAAAAGTTGGGGCAAAGTTGTACATTATTTTAGAAATTTACTATTGAAACCAAAAAACCACGAATTTATTTTCGGTATACCTCGGCACATTATTTTGTTCACAAATGTGATGTTTTTATGCTTACATGCTGACAACTTTAAGCAAATTATTTCCTTCTGGACTGCATCACGTATATTTTCAAATGGATTTGGCGAAAATGTGGCGACAAAAAAAAGAGGGCCCTATGAAAACCCGTCCTCCAAAACCTCGGAGAAGTTTTGGAAGATAGAGGATGAATGGCAACAAGTGCGGATTGATTTAGGAGTATGCAATGGGTCGAACTCATTATGTTTTGTATACCCCAACGAACGGATTTATAAAAAGGCGAAACATTTATTTTGCGAGGGCTACGAATTTGAAATGGAGATCCACGATTTCCGTCTATTAAACATTATATAATTCTTGCTTTAAATGTTGCCATTTTACGAAAGTCCTTCCAGAAGTACTGCGATACATTATTGCAGCCAGTATTCCGCGATCTGAAACTTGTATTCTTACCTTCCGTGAACGTGTAGTAGGGCTCAACGCAGCATCGACGAGGTTCCGGTTGTGCCGAGGTGGCCACGATCAGAACGGTGAGAATCACGGCAGCGTACATCATGTTGGTCTATGTGGGACTGCGAGACAAGACTGAGCTGAAGAGTGGCTATAAGGTGTGCGCGCCGGCCGAATTCCTATCCGACTGCAACTTGCAGGAATCGGGGACCGCTCACACTTTTACGAAACCCTGGGGAATTATTTGAATGACAATCGCACCGACTGAAAGCTAAAACCGCCCACCGTCAGCCGACGGGTGCTGGATATTATTTCTAAAGGCGCATAGTTATTGCAAGGTCACAGAGAGTTCTATAACTTCTAAGCTGAATAGCTTCTAAGCTCAATAGCTTCAAAGCTGAATAGCTTTCAAGCTGACAACCCGAATGTCTAGATGTACACCTGGGTTAGGTACGAACGGCCGTCTGGGTACCTCTGCCATTAAACAAATACAAGATACAGCCCATAATTTCTTGACGGCTGGAAATGCGTATACGAATACCCCAAATGTCAGCCGCGTCAAACGTAAACAACGTGTTTTGTTCGTCTTTTTTCTGGAACGGAAAAACATTAGGTTGGTTTCTTTTCAACCATAATGTGAAAGCATGACATTTTCGGTAATTTCAGGACACAGCACCCCTTTAACGTTGTATTACAGTCTGGTGCCTGGCTCAACGAGTACGGTCCGTTACATTATGACAAATTAGAAACGCGACAGTCGGGACGACGGCCGTATTTCATAGTGTCTAGAATTGACGCTACACCGGTTACCGGGGAGTTGTGAAAAAAACGTGTTTTGTTTTAACGCATGCTATGTTTAAGTGAACATAATCAGGAAAGTGATAGAGGTCACGTGTGATGAGTAGAACCCATAAGATAAAATAATCCATATTTTACAGGGATACAAATTTCATATGACAGTGCGATTTTTTGTTTTTTGTTCAATGTTTTTGAAAACAAGACTTGTTTTTTCATTTTGTTCCTATATAGGCGCGCCGTTCGTCTAAGTAGTTCCCTCATCAATACTTCGAAAACTGGCTTTTTAAAACCAGTTCGCGCCGGATGACGTATATAAACGCAAAGATTTCCCCAAATTCAAAACGGATGACGCTTTGAAAGTTCGGAAATGTATGTCAGCAGCGAGCAAGGCCGGAAATGCGTGGGTGTGCTTCCCGGCACTATCGGCCTGAACCCGCTTCGGATCGAGTTTCGTTAAAAATAATCCCGCCCCTCGGCTCGGCGATGTTAAAATAATCCCGGCCCGAACTGGCTTTAAGGGCGCCCTCGATTGTACACGCGATCTGTTTAAAACCCAGTCTTGTCGCGAAACTCCAAAAGACCCGCGAAATCCCTGCTGAATGAACAGAATCTTAAGGTCAAGATTTAGTCTTGGTTTTCAAAATCACCTAAATTCTTCCCAAGATACTCGTGCAACGAGCGGATATTTTATCGACTATCTGCGTTCCCGCCCAATTTTGTTTGGGAGGGGGATGCATAACTGGAGGAAATCTCCTTCAACCAATGACACAATAACACAAAATACAGAATAATTACATATCTAAATCCTTTACGAATCTCACTCGGTCACGCGGTGACTGCGTGTCAAAAGTGCACTTTAGAACTCAACTGAATAGTCGATCGAGTATCGAGGGGCCAATTGCATGGGGCTGTACGTACAGCTAAAGGTTAAAAACACGATGTCCGAAACCAATACACAAGCGCACAAAAAAAACAAAAAAACTGAGCCATCACCCTACCAACTGTCGTATTAAAGTATCAGTAAAAAGCCAATTTTAACCGATGCGTTTTCAATAATATGGTTGTTCACACTGCTAGCTTTTCTAATTTGTATAGGAAGGCCATTCTAGAGTTTAGGAGCAGCAGTAACAAAGGCCCGTTCCCCTAGAGTAACTTTTTAGTACGGTGTAATTTCGTTTTGATTTTCTGTGTTTGGTTTGGTTTTGCAAGTTTTTTTGTGTATTTTGTTTGTGTCTTTTTTGCCCTATTGGCCGCCCATAAACGTTTGAGTCGGTGGAACGCGTACCTCGAGACACGGCAATTCACATTGTTCGTGTATTATGATTATTCAGTAAACCATACAACTTGCACTATCCAATATACCCAGCGCGATATGAGATCGATGGACCCCCCTTTTAGTCCCCCATAATACATCACACCCCTAGACTATTGTTACCTAACCACCCCCCCCCCCCTGAGAAATTTCCAAAACATTCCGCAAGCACAATGAAGAAGGATTTGCATACATTTTCTTGGCCAGGGTGTATATATAGTCCCGTGTGTAGCTGACATCTCGCAGTACAGACGAGCAGCCATTGACCAGTGAAGACCAAGCTACGAGAAAGTTGCCCAGTGAATTACGGAGCCATCTTGAAGACGTATACTTTGCATCAACATGTGGTCCAGCAGTTTTGTTGCTTGCCTCGTGGTCGCGGTGGTTGGCGCAATAGCGATGAACCAGCACCCCGCTGCCGCGTTTGGAATCCCGCTCCAACGTGTTGGTGACGACAACGAACACCCGGTGCCTTGCAAATTCCCTCCCTACTTCACTTTCGATCAAGGTAGGCGACACACGAAAATACATTGTACTCCCGAACTCCCGAAAAAAAACCAGATGGCGGACTTTCCTGCCATCGAGTTCAATCAACAGCTCGACTATCGCCCGACGCGAAGCGGTGGGATGTAGTCGAGCTGACCTACACCTCGGGACCAGTAATTCCCACTAATTCCCCTATGCTATGCTGTATTTGTAAACTATGTTGCTAAGCAAGGCCGTATTTGGAAGGAAAGGCCGACTCGTACATTATGTTCTTGAGCTTTCTAATGAGTGGGATAGACTGAAGGAATCGGGAATCGAATTTGTACACAAGAGTTCACGTAGTATTTTCTATCGGCTGCATTAATTGTATGTTTTTGTGTTTCCTTTTCAAAATGTTAAGTTTGTTTATCGGTGAAGGAAGATCACTTGAAGTTACAGAAATAATTTGAGCGATAATAAATAATTTGACCAAGTAAATTGAGATCAGTTAAAGGGATTTTATCATTTGTTTTCGCTGTAATTAGGAATGGATTTGGCAGGGGAGGGTTATTATAGCAACAATTATAAACGCCGTGGAATTACACTGTCGTGAAACCAGTCTAGCTGGCTTGTTTCCGTTCATATCGATTGCTAACAAATTGCGGACTAAGTAAATTTGGGGTCGTTGGTACTCGATCCGCTAACCAGGTGCCATAATTGTAGGCCTATATGATGTTAAATTTAGCCTGTCGTTCACAAACAGTCCAGTGAGGTATTTCATTTTGGTAGGTTTTTATGTTTGTAAATGTTGTATATTTCATTTATAATACTGCCCTTAATAATCAGTTCGCGCCGGATGACGTATATAAACGCAAAGTTTTCCCCCAAATTCAAAACGGATGACGCATAAACACGCCAAGTTCAAGTTCGAAAATGTCTGTCAGTGTCAGCAGCGAGCAAGGCCGGAAATGCGTGGGTGTGCTTCCCGGCACTATCGGCCTAAACCCGCTTCGGATCGAGTTTCGTTTAAAAATAATCCCGGCGCGAACTGGTTAAATTAATCTAACAATCTTTTTGTCGATTTTTTGATCGCACAGTCGACATTGGGACTGAGGCATACGAAGGTATCCTTCTGGTCGAGTACATTAACTTCGCGGGGGCCTACGACGACATCTCCAAGAAGTACGCGGTGGAGACTTTTGTGGATTACTTCAATGGAACAAAGTTATCGGCTAAAACGATTGAAGATTACAGAAAGGTGGGCGCGTCCTTATTGCTGTATTGTATCCCATTTACCAGTTGTGTGGTTTGTTTTATTGTTTGAAGCAGCGAAAGTTCACAATCTATAAAAAAATCATCGTGTTTGACAACCAACCTCGCGAAGTTTTAGCTCTGTGAATGCTGTAATACAGGGTGTCCCAACAAAAGTTTAGTAAATCTTTACATCTTAACTTTTGAACAATACTTTGGTTGGTTACGTTTTGAATAGTTGCAAAAGCTACACATTTTTAAGTATTACGCTGCAGTGTTTAAGGATATGAAACTCCACTGGTTTCAATGATATACCAAGAATATATTTTGGTAAAATCAATCGGCGACATGGATAACGTTAACGAAGTTTGTCGCGCGTGCACGCACGACGTCGGGTGTCGTGAGATCGGACTCCTATGAAAATCTGACTTTATCCCATATTGGTTAAAACCCATCACGTGACCGGTCACTCTACTCATCTTCACTCGTATAGTCGTAGGTATGCGCAATACTACATCGCTTCCGTTTTATCGTTGTTATCATCAGCCTAATTTTGCATAATGAAACCCTTGAAGACTGACAAAAAAACTAACAGTGACGTATTTTGGTTTTAATCATTCCATATTTATGTTCTTTGCAGGGTAAACAGTACATCATATATACCAACGAAGAACATGAAGTGGTGTGTGCTGTGGTCGACATCGAAGGACAAAGATTCCCGCAGGAATACTTCATTCCAGGTAAAAACATCGTTGTTTACGATCCACTAAAATGGTGTTTTTACAAAATAAATTGTGTAACCAAGTTCCAATGGTATGGGTATTGGGCATTTATAACGGAAGTTAGCGACAATAGTTATTTCGTCGCACGTCTATAACCTTTACGACTAGGATTTCTGACCGTTGTCCCTTTACCTCATGGGATACAGGGTGGCCAAAACAAAACACCGGACAAGCATATCCCGAGTCGTACAAGCATACTACCACTACGCCCATGACATAACTACCTATACCAAATGAAGAATCTTTCTTGAAGAAAGTTGACGCAAAGATATCTCGATTTGGGGTAGTATAGGTTTAGGTCTGGACCCTCTTTTATGAAAGGAAGTCGGTGGTCCTTTTTTGTACCGAGAAATAACTAAACCTTTTCTTGTTAAATTCGCCGGCGAAGGGATCTCTGACCGTGCCTCGAAAAATAGGCTCTGGAGCTAAAACTACTGGCCCCAAAAGGAGATGCAGTATATTGGTACCATTTTTCTTATGAAAAGATCCATCCATTGGTATAGGTAGTTTTGGCCCTGGTGTATTGGAAGTATGCCTGTCCGTTTGCGTTATTTCAACTTGTACATTATTGGCAATGTATACTTCCCATCTCAAAACGTTCAAATCTATAATGGATAACTGATTTTCACACAAAATGGCGATTTAATAGGAGACTTTTTACAAAGCCGCGCATACGTATCAAATAGTTCCTGTTGACTGAAACATCGATTGCAAAAGCACAGGGAAATGGTCGAGTAACTTTTGGCAATTTACTTGGCAACAGACAAAAGATGACCTATTGGCATCGGTAGTGTGTTGCATTCACCAAATAATTGCCTTACAAAATGTTTGTTTGTTGTGGTTTTTGTTTGTTTATGGGACAGCCGATGCTATCTATCAAAATACGGCAACCATAGGCGACCGTGATGTCGTTGTGGATAGTTGGTTAGAGTCCAGCACAGACGGCACCGTGCAAACAATCATAACGGTTACCCGCGGAGAATGCGTACCAGTGGGATTCATGCGCCGTCACTTCCACCCAGAAACCGGTTAGTCCAGGGGAGGGGACAGGCATGGTATGGACGGGAAAGCAGACAATCTAGAACGACGTGCGTTATAGCCACTACAATAATGTACCTGTAAACATTTTCATTGGCTTTTTGTTTTAATGTATAACAATATAAAACAATGTGATTTCCTGCAAGTAAAGATTTACGCACGTCGTTCCGAATGGCCTCTTTTTCCCGTCTACCAAGCACTGTTAAAACCTGTTAAAACGATCAGACTTGTGACTTAATATGTGGACTTGGGACAAAAACCCCAACAAAGATTACGGAAAAACAAACTGCTCAATTGTTACAGGAACCCCAAGATACCTTAAATAGTTTGGCGAGATTATTATTAATTTTAAGATATATTGGTTTTTTAGAATGTGTTTATTTATTTATTTATTTTTTGTTAAAGGTGAGCAAATTGCAATAGTGGAAAATCGACTCTACAACTTCAAACTTGGAATCTGTGACCCGGACCATTACTTCAAAATCCCCGAGGAGTGCAAACAGGTACAACGTCCGAAATGGGACACCTTATAAAGTTTTGCCGATTTGTCTATACCCAGGACGATAATGAGACCGAGGGACTCCCCCTTGGTACCCCATACCTATAAACTCTTTAGACTAGTTTACCTAACGCACCCCGCCCCCCCTAAAAAAAACCCGAAAGAATTCCTAAGAAACCCCCACATTCCGCAAGCACAATGAAGGGAGGTTCTCTCCGTCTGGTATCTTGCTTCACATGGATTTGTTGGTACATGCAATACACGATGATTAAAAGGAACCAGGCATTTATCCATGAAGAGATGTGCATGGGTATAATTCGTCGATTTAATTATTGCCGGTTCGAATTTCAATATGATCCAATAAATCCCCTTTAAAGCGCAACCTTTCCGAAGCACTGGATTTCTTTGCGACGAAAGTTAATTTAGCCGAAAAAATGGCTCTTGGAAATTGCGCATGTGAGATTCTGCAATAGAATAAATGTGATTAAGTTTTGCAAAATTGCCACATTTCTAACCTATAATTCCGTGTTTTTTTTTTTGTTTTTTTTTTTCTAGGGGAAAGCCTTGACGAAACCCGACGAAGTGATGCAGAAACTGTTGAAAAACCTGCGTATGTAGTTTGGTTGCCATAGGATAATTATTCGCCGAGTTATGCACAAGTCTGTAGGTACTTTTTATACAACTAATCCGGACGTGTATCGTATATAAAAACAATTCCGAGTCTTCTAATCAATTTCAACATTTACACAGAGTACAAGCATTTCTTTTCTTGAAAGTAGATTACTCTAAATCTAAGTTAACGATAATTATTGTCGGTATTCTGACCGAAAGATAAATGTAAATTGTGCCTAATTATAGGATGGTTATATTAGGATATCATTGGCTGGCTACGAAACGTTTAGTCTGGTTAAAAACATTGTGTATCGCCTCCAAGTATTGTAAACTATGTTTGTAATAATGGTAATAAAATAGCACGTGCAAAAGATGTATACAGACTTCGAACAGCTTGTGTTCTTTATCTTTGGAAAGACTCGTTCGCGAGTACTTTTTTGGGGGATAACCAAGACGATTCGTCTACCAAGATGGTTAATCTACTTTATAATCCCTTCTTAAAAATATCCCCCTAGCCAAAATGGTTTGTCCACTCCATGTTTTCTTTTATAAAAATATTCCCTTAGCCAAGATGATTCGACTACCATGATGGTTCATCTACCTTATATTTCCTTCTAAAAATTATCCCCCAGCCAAAATGATTTGTACACTTCATGTTTCCTTCTAAAAAATATACTCCAACCTGATGGTTAGTCTAGCCCCATAATTCCTTCTTAAAAATATCCTCCAACCTGATAGTTAGTCTAGCCCCGTAATTTCTTTATAAAAAAAAAAAAAAAAAAAAAAAAAAAAAACCAACAATTCATCTAACTTGATGGTTAGTCTAGCCCCGTGGTTCCTTCTAAAAAATATCCTCCAACTTGATGGTTAATCTAGCCCCGTACTTCCTTCTAAAAATATCCTCCGATTTGATGGTTAATCTAGACCCATAATTCCTTCTTAAAAATATCCTCTAACTTGATGGAACGTTGAAGTACTTTCGTTTTTTAATTAAACCTTTAATTTATACTCTAATTTATACTACAAATAGTCCTGATAATAACACGTCATTTGTACAGTTATAAAACTAAAATAAATTATTGATTCCAGACAAATACAGATTATCGTTCGTCTTTTTGTTCAGTTTGTTACCATCTTTTTGTCTATAAACTTTCGTATCCCCTCGTGCCGAGTTTGGCAATGACTGGATCTTTAAACCGGTCGTCAAGTTCGTTAAATGGCATTTCCCGAACGGTTTAAACCCCCTTTCTCCACGGGGATCGTCTGATCGTCTAGCGTATCGTGAGGTACGTTTAGAGACAGCTATGGACTTCAGGTTTGTGGCGCTATAAATCACAAACTTATAATTAAAATTTAAAAAAAAAACTAAAAGGAATACAAGCAAACGCTGCAGGTATCTGATTCTGAGCAATTTTGTGAGAACTCATGATTTTTGGTCTAACCCGCATTGTATAAAGCTCTTAACGAATGCTGGCTAGCAAAAGCATACAAACAGGGTGCATCAACTCTCTCGCTTTGTAACTCTGAAGTTTCACTAGAAGTTCAAGTTTCGTCTGAAGATTCCAGATATTCGACATTTGGCTGACAATTAAAGTAGCAGTGTAGACAATCTTGTGCATCTGTTTTTCGGAAAGGTTTGGGGAAGCAGAGTGTCGAGGATAATCTCTTCAACTTCAGTTCTGTATTAGAAGAAAAAAGTAATATAGACAGGGGAGTATCTGATCTGATGAAAAGCGTTCGCTTGACAAGTGACGTAAATGTTTGTGCAACAGTCGACTGTCATTAAAATAACAAGTTTTTATTTATTATACGATTTTTGCTATTGCTAGTATTTTTATATTTATACCAACTGACCGAAGATTGAACATGCAAGTCAAACAGTATGCAACATACAAAAATTTACATGAATATAACAAATTACTACCTCCATCAGAAATGTCTGCTTGTTGTAGCACTTGAATTAGCAGCTAATTTCCGAGATGTATTTTTTTCATGAAAAGCAATACCGCCGAACTGGAAGCTCTTCAATCATGTACAGCATGTCCAGAAAACGATTTTGATCTTGCCCAGGGGATTTTCGGAAGACACTTAATACTAACCGGTGTAGCGGTTCGCGTTATTTTTATTCAGGAGCTGGGTGGTGCGTGAATGTATATTCATGAGAAAGAGCAATGACAACTCATATACGTTAAAGAACTATAAAGAATTATAAAGAACGGCTTCCTCAACCAACTCGCCAATGGCATAGTTGGTAAAAAGGAGAGCTATAGATCGAAAGGTCTGCGGTTCGAATCCGACTCATTAACGTTTGTTTTTTCTTCAACAATGTTCTTATGGGTTATTTTAATCATTGAACAAGGCTGAAGGGAAAGCCGGGTTAGGTACATAAGTTTCTTGAAAAATACAATAAGAACCGCTACACTGGTTAGTTTATAGTGACTTCCGGGATTTTCGGGGGTGAAACCATGGCAGCATTTAGGCGTTTTAAACTTTGTAAACAATTGTAGTAGGCTACACCAGGTCGGACTGTGATTGCCAGGGTCTAGGCATCGGGGCATAATGCTTCACCAATGCAGATCGTATCACGCGTAACGTATATGCCCACACGTTGTGGGCATGTGTCCGGCGATTTCCTGCGCTCTGCTGCTGAAATTAGGCCACTTTTTGGCACAGGAAGTAAATTGATCCCATCTGACATTATTTGTGAGGGTTTTAACTTTTTCACATTTTACAGATTCAATATGCATCAAACACCTTACACTAGTCACAATGCATGCATTTACATCGGTCGACGTAGTGACGCGCCATCTGCACTAGACGTTGCCAGGTTTGACGCGATGTAGGTTATGTCATGAGCGTTATGTCACGAGCTGGTGTGGGATTGGACAATTTGCAACAGGTGATGCGATTGCGTCATTCGCGAATGATTTGTGTAACGTGGCCCATTACATCTTTGAACTTCCCCGATGCCAAAATAGTTCGCTCTTTACAGCAAAATTATTTAAAAAACTGCAGAATAAAATGGGGAGAACTTTTGTAATATTAATGTAGAGTCATATATTTAGTCGGAACTGTTCAAAAAATTTAGACCCGCTCTTGCTGGAACGAAATGAAAGATTTTTTTTCTTTCAATTTTACATTTTGTCTTCTTCAATTTTACAGTTGGTCAGAAAAAGCAGGAAATAAGCTTTCATTGATATATGGCACAACTCTGTATATAGTGTTATGCATTGGTCTTTTACAATTTTGAGAAATTAGCTTTTTCTCAGTTATATTAAAAAAGGTCTTTGAAAAAAATAAAAAAAATTGTAGTGCTTCATCAGATGCTATGGTAATAGAATGACAAAACCTGTATTAAATTCAATTTAGGGATCAAAACAATCTTTTCAATCGATCAGATCTTAACATATAGGTGTCGGAGAAACCAAAATGCCTAAAAACAAAAACATGATTAGTTGAAAGAAAAATCACCTCCGAGATAATAAACAGCCCTTTACGTAAAAATGTATTTTCCGACATCGGACTCATTTTTTGCAGAGCTGGTCACGCAACGGAGAGACCCCCCCCCCCCCCAACCTTCTTTGTGGTGGTCATTGTACTTGCGGAATGTTGTGGTTTCTTTTGAATAGTCTAGGGTGCGTATAGGTAATGGGGACTAAGGGGGAATCGCTTGGTCCCATATGTTGCTGGGTATACAACTGACGGCCTATAACCAGCGCGATATGAGACCGATGGATCCCCCCTTAGTCCCCCATACATACACCCTCTAGACTATTGTTACCTAACTACCCCCCCCCCCCCCCCCAAAAAAAAAAAAAAAAACCACAAAAAACCAAACCTATGTGGCAGAGGGGTACCCCCCTCAGATCCCTATACATTATATTGTTACCTAACACATCCCCCCTTGAAACCTAAAAAGAATTCCTGAGATTCCGGGAACACAATGGTCGACACAAATGAGGAGGGGGGGGGGGGGGGGGGGGGGGGGGGGGGGGGGTTCTGCCACATATCGCGCATCATATGCTAAAAACTAAACAGAATTCTTGAAAAACTTCCAAAACATTCCGCAAGCACAATGAAGAAGGATTTACATACATTTTCTTGGCCAGGGTGTATATATAGTCCCATGTGTAGCTGACATCTCGCAGTACAGGCGAGCAGCCATTGACCAGTGAATTACGGAGACATCTTGAAGACGTATACTTTGCATCAACATGTGGTCCAGCAGTTTTGTTGCTTGCCTCGTGGTCGCGGTGGTTGGCGCAATAGCGATGAAACAGCACCCCGCTCAGCCTCGGCACAATTCCGTGTTTGGAATCCCGACCCAACGTGTTGGTGACGACGACGAACACCGGGTGCCTTGCCAATTCCCTCCCTACTTTACCTTCGATCAAGGTAGGCGACACACGAAAACACATTGTACTCCAGAATAAAACAAAATGAGGAGAGAGGGGGTGGGGGGGGGGGGGGTGGGTGGGGGGGGGGGGGGGGGGGGTGGGGGGGGGGGGGGGGGTGGGGGTGGGGGGGGGGGGGGGGGGTGGGGGGGGGGGGGGGGTTCTGCCATTAAGAACAAGGTACTAAGGCCGTATTTGGAAGGAAAGACGACTCGTACATACAAGTTCTTGAGCTTTCTACTAATTGGTTTGATATGCAGCTCCAGCTAATTTGGAATAGTTTGTAGTAGTCGGAATTAAAGTTGTATATAGATGCGAAAAAAACATGTTCTTGTATTCTGGTGTCGTTTATTATATAGACGCCAGGGAAATTGTACGTTCGTGAAACCAGTCTAGCTGGCTTGTTCCCGTTCATAATGATTACTAACAAATTGCGGACCAAGTAAATTTGGGGTAGTACTCGATCGACTGACCAGCGCTGGAAATTGATATAAATAACTTTTTAATTAAATGACGGCAAACCAGGTTCCATACTTTTAAAGGATACTTTAGACTGTCTTTCACAAAGAGTCCAGTGAGGTATTTCGTAATGTTGTAGATTTGTTATGTTTGTATATTCCATTTGGGATACTGCTCTTAATCTAACTATGTTTTGTCAATTATTTTATCACACAGTTGACATTTCGACTTCGGCATACGAAGGTAGCCTTCTTGTCGCGTACGCTAACTTCGAGGGGGCCTACGACGACATAGCCAAGCTGTTCGCGGCAAAGACCTTTGTAGATTACTTCAATGAAACAGAGTACACCGTTAAACTGATTGAAGATTACAGTGAGGTGGGCGCGTCCTTATTGCTGTAGTGTACCATTTATCAGTTTGTATTTGTATTGTTTGAAGCAATGGTTTGAATCGTTGCATTATGTTTGTCCTTTACAGGGTAAACGGTTTATCATACACTACAAAGAAGGGAATGTTGTGTGCATGGTGGTCGACATCGAAGGACAAAGATTCCCGGAGGAATACTTCATTCCAGGTAAAAAACATTAAGATGATTTTTTTTTTATCAGCAATGAGGTTTACAAAACAAATTGTTTAACCTAGTTCCAATGATTTGGGCATTTGTAACAGGACCCACTCCAATAGCGAAAATAGTTACGTCGTCGCAAATCTATCGCCCAAGATAATCGGTTTTCTGAATTTTGCTCAACTAGGATTCCTGACCGATTATTTTTCGTGCACACCTAATCTTGTCCCTTTTACCTCGTGGGATGCAGGGTGGCCGAAACGAAAAAATTTGACAATCATATCTCGACATACAAGCATATACCTCCACTACGCCGAGGACATAACTACCTATACCAATGGATGAAGAATCTTTCTTGAAGAAAGTTGACGCCAAGATATCTCGATTTGGGGTAGTGTAGGTAGTGTATTGCATTCACCCAATACTTGCCTTTCAAAATGTTGTTTTGTTTTTTTGTTTATGGGACAGCCGATGCTACCTATGTTAAATCGGCAACCATAGGCGACCGTGATGTTGTTGTGGACAATTGGTTAGAGTCCATCATGGACGGCACCGTACACATAGTAAAAACGGTTACCCGCGGAGAATGCGTACCAGTGGGAATCTTCCGCCGTCACTTCCACCCAGTAACCGGTCAGTTCTCTTAAAGGGGAGGGGCGTGGTGTACTAGACGGAATAGCAGACAATCTAGAACAACGTAAATAATTATTTGGGGGCGAACAATAGGTCCACGATTGATAGGCGCACAATTTCAAATACTGTACAAACGAGTAAGAGTACAAACAAGAGGGATAGTAAGGGGGGGGGGGGGGCGGTCCACGATGGAAGGTGTTTACACATGTGCTGTAGTAAAGGGTGTACCTTGATTTTCTTTGCTTGAGAGTAAAATAGATCATCGGTTATATTTGAGGGATGTACTGGATACAATCGTAGCGAAGCTTGTATTTCGAGTGGGCGAACTCGCATTTACTCGTATTTAACCACTCCGAGATTAAGAAATCCACATCAAGCCATCGGTTTTTATATGAAGAGGTTTTTTTAAGCTTTACCACTTGAAGATCGGAAGATTAACACTGTTCAGAAACGATTTTTTTTTTAACAAAACTTCCAGATGTGGGCTTTTTGTGAAGAGCTCTCGTATAGGTCAAAGTTTAATGTACAAACCATACGAGTCAATTGTTTACAAACGCTCCAAGAAAGAATATAAACAAACTGCCCAATTTGTACATCAGCACCTTGGCAAGATTATAAATGTTAAGGTACATTGTTTTTGATTTAAATACCTTTTATTTTTTTTTATTTTTTCTTAAAGGTGAGCAAATTCAAGTGAAAGAAAGTCGACTCTACAACTTCAATCTTGGAATCTGTGACCCGGACGATTACTTTAAAATCCCCGAGGAGTGCAAACAGGTACAACGTCCGAAAGGAGACACCTTAAACAATCTCGCCGATTTGTCTATTATTGGATTTGATAATTCCCCTTTGGAGTTTAACCATTTGGATGTTTAGGCACTGGTTTTCTTAACATGGCAGTTAACCAGATGTGTTTCTTTTGCAATGGAAGTTAATTTAGCCATAAAAAGGGGCTCTTAGAAATTACACAAGTGAAATTCTGCTATAAAATAATGTCTCAACAGTTGTACAAAATTGCTATATTTCTAACATATCATTCTTTTTCTTTTCTCAAGGGGAAAGCCTTGACGAAACCCGACGAAGTGATGCAAAAACTGTTGGAAAAACTCAGTATGTAGTTTGGTTGCTGTCGGATATTCGCCGAGTTATAAGAAGTCTATCTACTTTCTATACAATAATCCTGACATGTATCATATATCTAAAACAATTCCAGAGTTCTTCACTACATTTGTATTTTCACGGAGAACAAGCATTTCTTTTTCTAAATCCAAGTAAACTATAATCATGGTCAGTATTCTTGCCTAAAGATAAATGTAAGTTGTGCCTAATTAGGATGGTTATATTAGGATATCATTGGCTGGCTACGAAACGTTTAGTCTGGTTAAAAACATTGTGTATCGCCTCCAAGTATTGTCAACTATGTTTGTAATAATGGTAATAAAATAGCACGTGCAAAAGATGTATACAGACTTCGAACAGCTTGTGTTCTTTATCTTTGAAACGACTCGTTCGAGAACACTTTTTTTGTGTATACAGGTTACAACGAAAATCACTGAAGTATTGTGATATTTTATCCAAAAAGGTGTCAACTTGTCTCACGAGTGAGCCCCTTGGTTTGACGGCGGGATAACTATTAAAGGAATTAAACCAGTACATGCAAAGGGTGCATATACTAGACCCACTTCAATTTGTTTGAAATGACGCATTTCCAAATTCCTTTTCAAAATTCCTTCTCAATACGATCTTATTGTAAAATTGTCAAGTCGATTTTTCTTAAGTTTTTGCCCAAGGTAGTATTTTCACAATAACAAGACATATAATTATATAGTCCATTAACTATATTCAGACATGTAGAAACTGGTTTAGGCCCAGCAAGTTGAGTAGATTTTGTGAAAATTAAGTTAAAATGTTAGAAGGCTTATACGCAAGGGCCGATCCAGTAGGTCGCACCCTTCGAAAACATTGACCAATCACAGTGCATGGTTGTTAAGGTTGGACAAATTGTCGCCATTTTGTCGGACAATTGTTGTTCACTTCAGCATAGTTTACTACACACTCTTTGTTTATTTAACTTTTGTTTCACTTGTAGGCCCCAATTCCATTACCAGCTCGGTTTTGGTTAAGTGTTGTTGTTATGTTAATTGTAAATCCGACTTCCAATACTTTTAATAAAGGGAAACGTTAATGTTTGGCCAACT
The DNA here is from genome assembly GCA_037893245.1 of Crossaster papposus. NCBI lineage: Eukaryota > Metazoa > Echinodermata > Asteroidea > Velatida > Solasteridae > Crossaster > Crossaster papposus. The sequence goes on from JBAIAA010000153.1 coordinate 553,671, forward strand.
AAGCCAAAGGCGTTTTAGGTTGTAATGCACTGTGCAAGTGATAGGCACGCTGCACGAGGCAGTTGCTATGGCGGACCTGGCCCACACTAGATCGGTGTATTGCAACTGAACCGCTCACATCACAATACAACTTTCTCCATGTACATGTACAAGGTATATTGTGTAAAACGTAAAGGGGTTTAAGCCCATGCAACCGTGAAATATCACGCTACAAAGGACAGTCTTTTCATCTTAAAACCTATTAGCTTCGTACAGTCGACGACGAACGTTGTTTTTTCGGGACAAAAATAGATTTTCGGAGAAATTAACAATTTCCAGCAGGATGTTGTCCAGTTTCATCGTTTGCACCTTGGTCATGATAGCTGGGGCAATGGCGGTAAACCAACCAGCCATGTCTAGTATGCCCAATGCTCTGTTCGGAATCCCGCCCAACAAACGAATGAGAGACCGTGAACACCCCGCACCTTGTAAACTACCTGCCTACTACACTCTGGATGAAGGTATATAGTCATGGGAAGAAAATACTCTAAAATAATAATGACCTTATTTTGGATAAATGTGAATCGTATTAACCAGTTCGCGCTGGTTATTTTGACATTTACCGGGACCATGCGCGGGATAGTTTTTTTTGCGAACCTCGATTCGAGTCGGGTTCAGACCGGCATCTGTGGGTGGCACACCCTGATATTCCCGGCCTGGCTACAGCTGCGAGCCAGTCGCCAACATACATTTCCGGCCTTTCTGGTGACGTATTTATCCGTCATCCGTTTTGAATCCCAGAAAAGCTCTGCGTGTACAGTACACGGCATCCGACGCCAACTGGTTAAGGGTGAAGATGTACTTCCGGGCATCTTTCCTGAACTAAATAAACGTTCATGTTAACCTGTCTTCTTCCTTCGTATGATGATGAGCAGCTTAACGTTTTACTGCATACATCGGTTTGACGACATTAGTGGAGAAAGTTAAAGTTCACCAACAAACATGCGTTATCACAGGAATGTCATGCAACGACCCAAAACACCCCAACTACCCACCAGTCCATGCGTGTAAACTTCTATTGTAGACCCCCTATTGTTCCTTTGTTGTTTGTACTTAAAACAAATTGGAAGGCCTCCCGTATGTTGTGCACACGAATTTAAATCATGGACTTTCTGTGACCCATCTTGACCCTATTGTCTTCTATTGTTCTACGTCCACTGTTTAAACGTAGATAAAAACTCACATCAACTACCCAGTATATCCACCCGTCCCAACTACGAACCCGTCCCAACTACAACTGATAGACGTCGTTGCTCAATCACGGACCGCTTGTTTTATTTCAAAGACCATAATGCCTGTACTTTAAATTATTACGCAGTCAACGTCATGACCACGGTGGCAAGAGGCAGCCTTCAGGTTGAGTACGATAACTTTGAGGGCGCCTATGACGACATAGCCAAGAAGTATTCATTTAAAGCGGTCGTGGACTTCTTCAATGGAACAGAGTACTCCGCTAAACTGATTGCAGATTACAAAGAGGTAGGCGCGTCATTGTCAAAGCTATATGAACCTCATTTCTTAATTGCAGGGTTGTAGTCGAGTCCCGGCAAGTCCGTTCACAAGTCCTTTCGTGAAGCCAGTCACAAGTCCCTTCATAAAGGCAGTCACAAGTAACTGGATGAACAATGACAAAGGAATGCTTTTGTCAAAGCTGATTTGAATAGCTTACGATTTGAACTGGAACTGAAGGACTTGTGATGGACTTGCAGGGACTAACAGGGACTTGCAGGGACTTGTGATGGACTCGACTACATCCCTGCTTAATTGTTATCGGCTGTTCGTTTGCATGAGCAACTGAACACACAAACTTTAATAACTTTTTCTGTGATGTTGAATCATAGCTGATCATCATTGACATTACATATTTTGTTGTCTTTGCAGGGTAAGGGTTACGTTATATACACGGCTGGGGAGGAGGTGTTGTGCACTGTGGTTGACGTCGAGGGAAAAGTGTTCCCAGGAGATCACTTCATTTTAGGTACACCACACAACTTTTGTTGAAATCTAGTAATGGTGTGTTTTTTCCCCAGCAATTTTATGCAATGTTAGCTGAGTGGTATTATCCCTTTACGGGATCAAATACGGTTATTTTATCGCAATCTTTGCATTGCAACGGTGGGCAAATCCTTTTAAAGATATCTTACCTTGACTTGACTTTCTGGCGAGAATGCAACTTTTGCATCGGGGACTAATGTATGTTCCATATGTACGATAATAATATGTACCAGCCGGCCGTACCAGCCGGCCCAAAAATTAACTCAAAGGTAATGACCTATATTTATCTTCCTAATTTGGCTAATAAAATACAGACTATCTTGATAATGGACTTTTTCCGAGTTGTATTTGAGTCCCTGCAAGTCCTTTCACAAGTCCTTTCACAAGTTCAGTCACAAGTCCAGTCACAAGTCCAGTCGCAAGTCCAGTCGCAAGTCCTTTCACAAGTCCTTTCACAAGTCCTTTCACAAGTCCTTTCACAAGTCCTTTCACAAGTTCTTTCACAAGTCCTTTCACAAGTCCTTTCACAAGTCCTTTCACAAGTCCTTTCACAAGTCCTTTCACAAGTCCAGTCACAAGTCCAGTCACAAGTCCAGTCACAAGTCCAGTCACAAGTCCAGTTACAAGTCCAGTTACAAGTCCAGTTACAAGTCCAGTTACAAGTCCAGTTACAAGTCAAGTCACAAGTCCAGTTACAAGTCCAGTTACAAGTCCAGTCACAAGTCCAGTCACAAGTCCAGTTACAAGTCAAGTCACAAGTCCAGTCACAAGTCCAGTCACAAGTCCAGTCACAAGTCCAGTCACAAGTCCTTTCTCAATTCCTTTCACAAGTCAAGTCACAAGTCAAGTCACAAGTCAAGTCAAGTCACAAGTCAAGTCACAAGTCCAGTTACAAGTCAAGTTACAAGTCCAGTCACAAGTCAAGTTACAAGTCAAGTTACAAGTCAAGTCACAAGTCAAGTCACAAGTCAAGTCACAAGTCAAGTCACAAGTCAAGTCACAAGTCAAGTCACAAGTCAAGTCACAAGTCAAGTCACAAGTCAAGTCACAAGTCAAGTCACAAGTCAAGTCACAAGTCAAGTCACAAGTCCAGTCACAAGTCCAGTCACAAGTCCAGTCACAAGTCCAGTCACAAGTCCAGTCACAAGTCCAGTCACAAGTCCAGTCACAAGTCCAGTCACAACTCCAGTCACAAGTCCAGTCACAAGTCCAGTCACAAGTCCAGTCACAAGTCCAGTCACAAGTCCAGTCACAAGTCCTTTCATAAAGCTAGTCAAGCAACTGGTTGAACAATGACAAAGGCATAGTTTGGTTAACAGTTCATCATTTTGAATAGCTAGTGACTTGACTTGAGACTGAAGGACTTGTGATGGACTTGTACTTGCAGGGATTTGTACTTAATGAACTTTCTTTATTCGTTTTCGTGTCCGCCTAACCCCGTCCCTTGTACCTCGTTACCCTTCTTGTATTCACCCCTTCATTCTATTTAATTTTGTCTCTCTAATTCTTTTATGTCACAGCCGATGCCACGTATATTGGTGAGACAACCATTAGCGATCGAGATGTTGTTTTGGATAACTGGTACGAGCGCACGAAGGGCGGCACTGAACACAGCGTCAAGACGGTGACCCGCGGTGAATGCGTACCAGTGGGAGTTGTGCGCCGCATATTTCACCCCCAAACTGGTACTGCATGTAATATAGGTTTTCCCGCCTATTTTGAAACATTTTTCTTTCAAATTTACACATTAAATTTTATCCCAGAAATAAATTCACACGCTTTTACTAAACCATTTTATTTTGTTATTTATCATTTAATTGTAAACACCGGGTCAAGAACGTTCGGCATTACAGTTCGAATTCATCTAAGCATTACTCAAGCACAAATAAGACTGATTTATTTAGCACATACAATTTAAATTGATTGATATTCGACGAATTCGATCTCAGAATGCTGCCTTTCGGCAACAGCTTAGCCGAATTTGATTTGTATTGACGAATATTCTTGACCCGGTGGGTAAAAAGGGTTAGCAAACGTTTAAATGTAATGATAAATGACTAAATTGGTTTGGTAAATGCGTGTGAATTGTTTTGACCTTTTTACAAAAAGGTACTTTTGAATACAAATTAAATACGAGCTTAGCCGGTATTAAACAAGTACGGTACGGTTAGTACCAGTTTAGAGCATAGAAGCGTTTAGGCAAGGCCTGGGCAAAGTTATTATGAAAGAACTTAAAAAGAGACAGTTTTAAGGGACTTTTTCTTTCAGGTGAGCAAATCAGAGTGGTGGAAATTCGAATCTACAACTTTAAACTTGGAATCTGTGACCCAGAGAAGTACTTCAAAATCCCCGAGGAGTGCAAACAGGTACAATGTCTCAACGGGAACACCTTACATCAATCTCATCACATTTTTCAGTCTGATAAACACAAATGCAACACACAATGAGAAGTATCACATACAAGCACATTAATGCACAACATAAATTTAAAGTGATTGTTCACCCACCTCCTACAATTCCCGAGAATTGTTGTTTACCTTGTGTTGATGTGTAGGGTGTTAAGGTTGGCAGAGCGATTCTTTCCTCGCCTTCCACCACTATGACCCGGGTTCGAATCCGGCCTGGGTCGATATGTGGATAGGGTTTTCTTCAGGATATTCTTCTGGGGTTTCCCTCCCACCTCTAAAACTGTAACTTCTTCACATTATCTTCTCTCATCCTGTAATTGGCGCTATAGCGCTGTTGGGTGTTAAATCAAATAAATTAATAAAAAAACCTGGGGAAAAAAGAGCTAGTCTAGCTTAATTGAATCTCAAGATTAAAAACGGCTTATTACGGATCATATGTACAAAACTGGCTAGTTTATACGGGGCTTTCAACATTTAGTTTCCGTCTTCAACATGCTTATTTACAATAAATCTCCCACAGACCGTCAAGCAAGTTTTTGTTCTACATTTCACCTTAAATGGCTCATATCTTGAGATCCAATTAAGCTAACCCTAGCATTTTTCAGGATTATGTCTAAACACCCAACTCATTATCAACACTATAGATAAACACCAATTCTCTTTATTTGTAGAAGGCCGGTGAACAGTCACCTTTAAACTTGGCTTAACTGTCTTTGAACCACCCTGTATGTCCATACGGAGAGATGTTGGTTTTCTTCGTCAATCTGTACAGCTACATCCAAAACCCCTCATCTTAATTTTGTAAGTGTGTACATGTATACACACATTTTAAATTTCAACGTGGATCTAATTATTTCTCCATTAAGATATACGCACTGTTTTTCGTAATGCGACATTTGTGCCGTCAGCTCTAAACACCGTTTCACTCATTTGATTCTGGAAAAATAATATAAATGCACGATGCCGCGTCAAACAAAATTGTCATATTTTTCACTTTCGATTTCCGTTTCTTTTTTGTTTCTTTTTTTTATAGAAAAAGGCCTTGATGGAACCCACTGAAGTGATGCAGAAACACTTGAATACGTTCCGTAGATTTCACAAATTGTAATTTAACATGCGCAAACAGTTTTGTTTTTCTTAAACCGCTAATCGTGGCATATTTAAGATAAATTTCTTAAAGCGTTATTAATTATAATAACCGGTTTTTGATTTAGAAAAATTGAATTTTTTTTCTCTGGTTTGGAAAGTGGTAGAATACCCTAGATTTGTGTGATACTCGAGCACACTGTTTTTCCTAAACACAAAATTGCAACTATCGTATTTTATTTTGTAAATGATTTCATTGTTAAAAGAAATAACGCGAAAGTCTGTGCACGTGGAGATGATCAATAACAATTTTTTTTATTTTAATTTTTGTAATATTTTTATTATTATTATTATTTTATTTTATTTGTATTTGTATTTTTTTAATTTTTTTTGGGGTATAGAACCATTGTATATTTGTATATTCAACAAAACAAGGTTCGCCCGTCTGGCTGCCGGACTAAACATGTCCCTTACAAATCTTGATGTCAAAAATGTCCCGTCTGGGTCTTCGTAACTATAGTCCGTTTGGTAGCGGCCATGTTTTCACACCTTTTTTTGCAAACCCCTGTGAGTGAGCTATTCAAACAGAAATTCCAATATACAGACTTTTGTGGGACGTTCTATTCATCCATTCCTGTCATTCAACTTGCCAGACATGTCAGCGCGTGGTTTGGCATTCCTTTGAATTATAGAGGAGCTTTACAAATAAGCAAGAATGAGACGAAGGCGGGGGGCCCCCTTGTGGCAGTCATTGTGCTTGCGAATTTTGTGTTTTTTGGGTTTTTTTTGGGGGTGCGTTACGGAACAAAAGTCTAGAGTGTGTATAGGTAATGGAGACTAAGGGGGGGGGGGGGGGGGGGGGGGGGGAGGGGGGGGGGGGGAGGGGGTGTCTCTGGGTCTTTTATTGCGCTAGGTCTATATTATTTGGTTGCGTAAAATGGCCCCTGGGAAAGTTATTTTGTTAATCTGTATATATAAAGCAAGTAAAACTCACACCCAAGAAAACTGATTTTCTTTATGAATTTTTTTTTTTTTAATTTATGCTTGAAGGATAACTACCTAAGTGGGTAACTAAGTGGGTAACTACCCCTTACGAATGAGATTTATTTATCACAAAAGTACAATAATTATTGGCAATGAGAAATTTACTGAGAAAGCTTCAGTATAACTTTTGGCTATAATATTCCCAATTTGTTTAATAAAGTAATTACAATTCTGTACCAAAGTATTTAAATTGGAATGGTATCGTTCGGAAGAAACCAACAAGTGAATTTGGTTCAAAACGTTGGTGCCAGCGGGCAGTGAATTTAAACGGAATCCAGTTGGATTAAACAAATTATGCATTCAGCTTGTCACATTCTCCGTTTCCTCAAAATGTAGTACATACCAAAAGAGCTAACACCTGTGCACAGGTTACCTACCGTATACATCCTACCAATGTTTGTTTGGTATATACTTTTTTGGCGCCAAACGAAAATAAATGCAATGTCCGACATGCCCGATACAAGTGCACAGTATAAAAATGGTGTTTTTAATCGTATTTTGTTGTAGTGAAGTTCAGTGCCAATGTATTACCACAGACTCCCATAAACCCTCTTTTACTTTGTAAGCCTTATTCTAACCGCTATATCTACTAAAGAACGAGTTTTATCGATAGGTTTGACAACATACATGATTTAAGCTGCAAAATTATGTGAAATTACATGAACGTGTCGACACGGAAGGGCGCTTCCATCATCTGGCGTTGTTTCAACTTCTCCTGCAAGAATGGCGTCATGTCATCCTGCGTAATGAAAAGAGATTTGTGTAAGTTGGGCCAAGACAATCCTGTCGGGGAGGAACGAAGATGAATTCAATGTTTTTTCACCGTCACTGTTTTAATGTGTAGACTGACACAAGCATGTGTCTTATTTCTCCATGGTAACAGTAACGAACAGTGCTGCTTTATTGTATGCTCTAGAACGCATGGAACACAGGGACAAACTACGGTGCACAATAATAGCCATGAGATCTGTCTAATGCCATAACAGTCACTAAGTCATTTCATGGTTATCTTGCAGTGCCAAGTTAACTTATTCAAACTCCCAGGGACAGGTCGAGTTCAAGCATGTACTGACATTTGAGAATATGAGACTGCTTTTCAACAAAGTTTCATGTAGCCAATACATGGAGAACCGCCATTAAAACAACAAAATGGCGGAATTGATAATTTACACTGCAATTAAACATTATACTAAACACATTTTCCATGTTTTTACCTGTGTGCACTCTTCGGGGAGTTTGAAGAACTTGTCTCGGTCACAAATTCCAAGCTTCATGTCATCATAGGCAACGCCAATTAGATTCACCTCTGCAATATTAATAATCCACGTGATTATAGAATGTACTTTATTTGTCCACAAACATTTTGGAGTGATATTAACTCTTTTGGCTAGTTGCATTCATTGTTTTTACCTGGAGAAACAGGCGATTACTTACCAGGCGGATTTGGATTGAAGTTGTAAATGACGTAATTGTTGAAAACAGGCACGCAGTACTCGGCCGCCAATGTAAAGGACGCGTTAAAGAGGTAACCGCCCCCACGGTGGTTGGTTACCCAATAGTTGACGGTGAGGGCGTGGTCACCAAGAGAAGCGTTATACACGAATTGAGCCTTCTCTGCAAACAAACGTAAATCATGTAGTCTCTTTTTAAGGCTGATTAAACAAAATGTTTTGAAGAAAAAAAAGGACGACGAGGGCACTTTTTGGACTTGACGTATTGTGTAAAGACTATCAATAAACGGTATAGACGATGTGCCCTATGCACTATGAGTTATTGAACAATGGAAATGCAGTGTTACCCTTAAAACACCGTGACATTTCACGGAGATTTCACGGTGATTTAAAGGATGCCAAAACTGCATTTTTATTATTCAAGAACTCATAGTGATGTTTACTCAAATGTGCCCGGCGGTATGCGCACGCATCGTGTTTTGCATTCAATTTGGTTAAGAGATGACAGAGGTCACATAATTCAAAGACGATCTGATCTGTGACGTCATCCTTAATTTAATGTTATGCAAAACATGATGCGTGCGCATACCGCCGGGCACATTTGAACATAGGTGTAAACAGATGGCACATCGTTTATAGCGTCGCGTCATATGGTAATTAGACTCATTTGTATATTATGGAATGGGTTGAAAAACTGAAAATTGATTGGAATGGAAGAAAAGTGCCGATGTGCAAATCGGAAATTGAGGAAATTGTTTTGGCCTAACGGTAAAGCAACAAAATACCACCTAAAACTATATACTTTTATCCCTTAAAGGTAGGATACAGCATTGGTAATTGTTTTACAATCATGAATGCTGAGAAAAAGCACAAAAAACAGCGTTTGTTTTCAACCGGCGTCGAGCAGTTATTCTTATGTTATTTGTATTTTTTCGCAATGGCAGCCATTTTGAAAATATCTTTTTATTTTCCATTTTTTTTTAAAGAACAAATCTGCGATGATCCTACAGCCAAATATCTTTCCCATGTCATACTCTAATGATTGTGTGCCAAATTCCAGGTTTTTTTTATTTAACAATTATTGTTAAATACTTTATACTGTTATACTTGTTTAATGTTTATACTACAATATTATTTACCAGGGACGCAGTTTGTCGGAAAGCGGGCAGGGATATGTTTTCTCCGGCATGTCTGTTCGCCTTGGTTGTCCTCGATGAGGTACGATACACCCTACAGGACCCATACAAAAAAGTTAAATAAACAGTTCAACATTCCACCTATTAAATTGGTGGCGTCCTTAAGGGCAGATTGCACCCAGGAGCCAATTTCCAGAGTTGTAGTCGAGTCCCTGCAAGTCCGTTCACAAGTCCTTTCGTGAAGCCAGTCCCAAGTCCTTTCATAAAGGCAGTCACAAGTAACTAGATGAACAATAACAAAGGACTGCTTCTGTCTAAGCTCATTTGAATAGCTTGTGAATTGAATTGGAACTGTAGGACTTACAGGGACTTGTGATGGACTCGACTACATCCCTGCCAATTTCATGTAGCTACTTGCACAAACGATTGCTTAGCATGAAAATGTTTAGATTTGACATCGGTATGCCTCCTCGGAAATGAAAATTAAATTATTTGGAGTGATTTTCACTCTTTTGGGAGTTGCTTTCACACTGAAAAACTAAATGTCACTTTTTTTCAGAGCGTTTTTCAGAAGAAACTCGCTCCTTTTTAGGGTGAGCTAGTTCTTCACTATTTTGTGAATTACGGGGTGCGATTTTTTTCCCCAAACGACATCGCAATAGAACTTGTTTTTAGCGCATCTGATTGGCTATCTGATGGTAGTAAATGTTACTCTCAATTTATTGACCCTAGGATTCTTAACTTATTGACCCTAGGACTCTGGGTTTTATTGACCCTAGGACTCTCAACTTATTGACCCTATAACCCCAACCCTAACCCTAACCCTATGTCTTTTTTTGACCCCAGTACACGTCATGCAATGCAACGCATGGATGAATGGATGACGTAGATGTTAAACAACTAATCAGATGCGCTAAAAACCAGTTCTATGGCGATGTCGTTTTTTGGGGAAAATTCGCGCCCGGGGTCCTTTCACACCGAGAAAATAAACCGCGCCTGTGCATTTATTCATCGATACAGTTTAGTTATTTCTCTTTGCGAAAGGACCACTGACTTCACTTCACAAAACAGGGTCTGTCCACTGATCTCTACAAACTGGATAGGTCGATCGTACATTGATGGGATAGCGAGCCGTGAAGTCACCGGCGGCCATGTTGGGATATTCAAAACAATGCAGTGATCGCACGTGTGCGCACTGAAATTTTCTAATTTATTTTATTATAAAACTGGCACTTTTTAGTGTCTGAATATAAAATTAAACCCACAATTTTAAGAATTTCCTTGATCCAAAAAAACCTCGTTTTTCCTTTTCCTATGGTTTGTGCATAAGGTTATGATGTTGGAAATGTTAAAACAAAATTTTGGTCTCATATCTTTTCCCGAAAATAGGGCTTTTTAATATTCAAACTTGGCGTATACATCTCCTTATTGGGTTTTATTATGTTTAACTTAATTTTCCTAATCAAACTGGATCGTTTTTGCGACGTTAACTTCGTTTCCTGTGATATTAAATGAGTTTTCTCGGTCGTGCGCTATACAAACGTGTGTACGCCTGCAATGTTTTTAATATCCCAATATGGCCGCCAATGGCTTCACGTGCAGAGCCGCTCGACCTATCCAGTTTGTAGAGATCAGTGGGTCTGTCGCTAAAAATACTTGCCCAAATATAAATATCTTGGCATCATTTTTCGTCTAGAAAGGATGTGGTACAGGTAGATTTGGCATGATCGTGGTAGCTTGTTCGTCTGCTTTTCTTATTGCAACTCTTTTTTTATTACAGTTCGCACTATAACCACTTACACAATAGAAGTCATCCACGATCCGCCCGATGCGTTGGGTGCCGTTGTCAAATGTCTCCGTGAAGATGAAGGACTTGAGGCTGGATATCTTATCGTAGGCAAAGAAACCTAACGTCGACTCTACAACTATCTGACCATCCTCCAGCTCCTTATTCTGCTGTATGTCTGTTGAGTTACGATAAGGGATAATCGTGATGCCGAGCAAACGAGACATTACAAATTAATCGAAAGATGGGCGTCATAATAAGACTACGAGGCGAAAGCTGTCAATTAAACACCAGTCTATACAGAAAACATGGGGAAAGTAGAGTCCTGGGCCCAATTCCATAAAAGCATTCTAACTTAGTATATTACTAGGTTTTAGCAAGATTCCAAATGCCTAGTTGGTTGCTTGCTAGCAATCAACTAAATCGCATTCCATAACACCATTCTATGAAATATTCTTACTAGTTGCTTGCTTGCAGCTTGCTAGAATGGTGTGGGGTTTGCATAATCGCCAAAGTACATGGTCAGTTTGAGTTAACAATAGGGAAAGAGTTCAAATCAGGTCATGCTGTGGGTTGTATTGTCAATGCATTCTTCTGTACCTTATTTAGGGTATGTACATTTGTATCGGCCTAAGCACATGTTTCAGAAATGGCTAATTCAGAGAGTGTTTCAAATCAAAAAAAGAGGAAAGAAGCCTTATAATTACTCGACTCAGGAAAATCTGTCCTTGACTCTGCGCATAAGGATGTCAATACAAATTCCCAAAAGATAAAAGATTGAAAGTGACTTAGAATGGTGCTAAGGATTTAGACATACCCCAAACCTATTCTAATTTTAGCAAGCAACTAGGAACCTTGCTAAAGCGTATAATGGTTTTATGGAATAGATTTAGCAAGGAACTAGAGATAGAAAGGAAGTTAGCAACCAACTAGGCTTAGAATGCTTTTACGGAATTGGCTCCTGGTATTCGTCAGGTGTGCAGTTTCTTTGTTTTTGGGGGGGGTTTGTTGGTTTGTTGGTGTATTTTATTTTGGGGTTTTTTGGGGGTAGGGGGTTGCACCCCACACCCTCCCTGTTCACACACTCCCTGTTGACTCGGAGTCCCTAAATGTATTCTTAATTGCCTTACAATAGGCCGGTTATTCCACTAGTTGTGCCTTCGGCAAGCCATCCCTCACGACCCCTCCAACCCCCACCCCAAGTCCCAATACCAGTAAAGCTATAGGGAAAGAATGTTGCAACCTGACGCTATTTTAGAGACATTTTTGGCTATTTGGGGCATATTATTGTTGTATACGTGATTCCTACATAAGGCCCTATCGATCCTGTCGCCTTCCTTGGTTGTGTACAAAGTACATTTTCAAAAAGTATTTTTCTAACAAAATTGGAAACATCAGTCCCAGATTCATGTCTTTTTTAATTTCGCAATCTCTGACCTTTCCTAGAGATACATGTATACATTTAATTATAAAATGAAAAATGGGGCGCCCCGATACAGCATTCTTTTTGTGACAAGGGAGCTATAGGCCCAAGGCCGGGTTACAATCTTATACACACTATTTTTGTCTAAATCTTACCAAATTTTCCATTCATCTGACTGATCCAACAACATCGTTCGGGTTCCTCGGCCCACACTTGGGCTAACAGAAAAACAGCCACCACCAACGCCACGCGACCCGCCATTTTTATACTAGTACTAGTAGTAGTCGTGGTACCAAAAGTTACCGTTACGGCAATACCAGACGGATACTGCAGGATTTACTCCGACTTTAATCCGGGCGCATGCAGTCGGCCGGCAGTAGTCGTTTGAACTACACTTCTAACATGTGCAGGAAGAGTTTCGACATTCAAGCTTCGGGCTGGATAAGGCACAGGTCTACGCGTACAAAAATGATCCAGGGTTGGTATAAAATATAGAATTGGAATCTGAATAAAAAAACAAAACTCCTAGGATTCGTCCTTTCAAGAAAGCCAGTCGTGCGATTGAGGTGTGCCTTGTACCAGTTTCTGACTCTGGCCTTTCAAAAAGCCCAATAGAATTTAACTAAATTTAAGAGATCCCTGGAAAGTTTGTTTGTTATTTTTTTCGTTCACAATGAGAATCAGTCGTGCAGATTATATGAAAAGGGCTTTCATATGCATATCACCGTCTGGGTCATACACCATTCATCATCGTGTAAACCCAATGAAATCGCGTCCAGGGTGCATTCAAGTTACTGAGGAATTTCTTTCGGCAAGCGATAGGCCTACACCCATCAGAGAATAGTCTTGGTTCAAAATGAATTTTATTTTACTGTAGAAACCTATCTTCAAAGTATGATAACAACATTAACTTAAATCTTCTCTGAAAGCCAAACTCGTACATTTTTTTAAAATGCTACAAAAGAAATTACTGTAAACTTGAGCTAACCTGAAATTATAATTGGTATAAAATAACCCCTAAACAGTAAACCGCCCGATATGGTTTTGCCTGAAGAAAGCGATGTAAAAAATAGGGTGCTCATACGCTTTTTGTGCATTAGCAATAAAATACAATGGTACAAAATCTGGAACAAAATTGCGTTGTTTTCTCAAACTGTGCTGGTTCAAACCCTCAAAAAAGGTGAGTACTGGATTTGCACCCAACTTTGAGATTCTAAGCGATAGTGTTGCTCAGAGGAAAAAAAAAACCAAATGCACAGAAAGCGAATAATCCAATAGAATCTAAAATAAACATCGAAGTACATGTACTTGCAACCCTTTTGTAAAGTTCATCGGGCGTATATGTGATGTGATCTGGAAAAACCCTTAACATGGTGAAATTATTTGTTATCATTTCCGCGGCTTAGATGTGCTACTTACAATTATTCGAAAGGTCGTGGTATGCTATACCAAGGTGCGTTTCTTTCACAGGAATCTGTAAAAAGATGCACTGCATACCATTCGAAAGGTACATCAAAACAATTTTACTATGTGAATGGTTTTCCCCAGATAACCACCCAACCCTGTTTTGTCGTGATTGTCTGCTATTATAACGGATTGATCAAAGAACTGGAATTTATATGCATGGGGCTTGGCAGCGTATAGCGGACTCTCGCAATCACATGTCGTCACTGAAGGGCATCTCCATCATGTGGCGTTGTTTCAACTTTTTCTCCATGAATGGTGTCAAGGATTCCTGGTTAATAAGAAAAGAAGTCGGGGCAAGCTGATCAAATCAAGCTTCCAAATTAGGAAGGGGAGAGGGGGAGGGGGGAGGGGGGAGGGGGAGGGGAGGGAGGCAATGTAGGGCACTTGTTCGTTTTTCAATAACGCCAATCAGTACCCAAAGACGAATGCTCAAAATTTATAAACCTGTCAACGTTTCAGCTCGATTGGTGCATACATGTAGCATACCGAAAACATAGTGGAAAAACAGTGCACAACATTTGTCACGATTATGTGGTTGCACAAAGTGTGACGTCATGAGGTCTATTGGACCAATTGGACCTATTGGATTATTGGGGGGTGGGGAGAAGGGGGTGGGGAGAAGGGGGTGGGGAGAAGGGGGTGGGGAGAAGGGGGTGGGGAGAAGGGGGTGGGGAGAAGGGGGGGGGGGGGTGGGGAGAAGGGGGGGGGGGGGCGATTTACTCTAAATTAAAGTCAGATATCTTCCATGCACGTTTTACCTGTGGACACTCATCAGGAATGTGGAAGAACTTGTCTCGGTCACATATTCCGAGCCTAATGTAGGCGTAGGCATAGTCGACGAGTTGTACCTCTGCATTAAACAAACATAGTTGGAATTACTTTGTAGGGCCGAATGGTGTTCAGGTGTAAGGGTGTAATAGGGGTAGTATTTTGTCCTTAACACCCACATTTTTCACTAACATAGAAAACAGATGGGAGAAATTAGAAGTAAATACAGCATAATGGGCACTTTTGGTTAAATATCGTTTTAATATTAAGGGATGGGGAAAAAAACCAGGAAATGTTTAAATTATATAAACAATCAAAGTTGGTGTCTATTTCAATTGTCAAAATGAACACATCGCGAGTTTAATGTTTAATGTTTAAGTGGCATATCGTTTAGTGTGATCCCCGTTTTTAGACCACAGCTTCGTCCTCACTTGTGGCTTCGTTTGTGCAGTTTGGCAATGGTGATGGAGCCTAAGCTGGGGTGTGGAAAAATGGCCCTAGTTTTAGTCGGATTCGTCTCTGGAAATAAGACGGCAATGACACAAACATCTTGAGCTTACTTGGCGGGTCTGTGTTGAAGTCATAAGCCACGTGACTTATGACAATCGGCACGCAGTGGTCTGCCACCATCCAGTAACTCGTGTTTACGAGTCGTCCGTCCTTCAAGTCGTTGCGGTCCCAGACGTGTCCATTAAGGGCGTGGTCACCAAGAGTAACATTAGCCGAAAACTGAGCCGATTCTGTAACACAAACGTAAATCGTGTTCTCTTGGAATGCAACAATTTTTTTCACAGACTTGAAGGATTAGATACTGTTAGGCTTAAAGGTAATTGCACCATTTACAGATATATCGATATATATACCATATTTTTATGTTTACTTCCGAATTATTAGGAAATATCTAACTTTTTTAAAATTAAATAATGAATGTAGGCATCCAGCAAAATGATTGCGCTAGATATACTGTAATGGTTCCAACAAAATTGTTTATAAAAAACAAATTCACGATCCTGAAAAAACCCCACAAGGACAACATAAGAACCACTGCCTGACGCCGGTTGAAAACGAACGCCGGTTTTTCTTGCGTTTTTCTTGTGTAATACTTCGGACAGGTTAGTTAAACGATATTATTTTACTAAAAAAATACACCACTCCCACCCCCCAAAAATAACCAAATCGTCAAATATTTAATAACTGAAGCAATTACCAATAGTGTTTCCTACCAACCCTCAAAAGGGGTCAACTCTATATGTAATGTATAACATGGTGCGTTTGTATTGACCGGCAATCGTGGTCGTCGGACAAAAGAATTGGGAGTCAAACAATGGGTCCACGATTGACACAACGTCCACGATCTTTTCCCGTGTACAAATCCTATGGCGATCATCAAAAAACGTTAGAGTATAAACAAAAGAGGGAAGACGGTCGGACAATGCCCCGTCCACGATCGAAGGCCTTTACACACTTGTGTGTGTTGGGGGTGTTGGGGAGGGGGGCAAATTGTGAGTAAAAACAAAGTGCACCCCAACACACACACCCCAACACACATACCCCAACCAGAGTTGTACTCGTTTACTTGAACGTCAAGATAAGTAGTTTGTGGTAAATCTCTTTTGCGAGTTTGTGTGGCTCTGAAAAGAGCTTATCGTCTTTTAATTAACCACGCAAACCTTCAAATCTCATTTTACTGAACATTGCTGAAAGCCAAAAATATATTGAATTTATTATAGATTTGTGTATTGTGGACCGGCTAAAACCTTTCACTATACAACAAATTATTACCAGGGATGCAGTTTGGTCTGAATCGGAATGAGATCGGCTTTCTTGAGCATGTCTTCTCGCCTTGGTTATCCACAATGATGTAGGACATCCCCTGTAAGATGAACGTGCATAAAGTCAAACGCGAAAAATTAAGGTTGCTGTCACTTATCGCTAAAATAATTGTATTGAGATAAGAGGGTAATTCCGTGTCAAATCACCCCCCAACAACATGTCCACCCCACCCCCTTCAATTTGGTTCATATTTGTTTTATATGGTTATTTTGGGTGAACAAGCTAACAAGTTTTCGCGAAATCCAACCAGCGGGTTTTGTGCAACCGCCTGCTATCTTGTGATGATTCGAAGGGCCATACCTATATCTAACCTGTTGACCAAATTTGCCGAATTAGCTTATTATAGTAAACCACTTTTATTATTTTCTTATGTCCGAGCAATTTGACCTACAACGACCTTTAAGCCTTTACTTTAATCTTGACTCTGCGGGTCGAGCCACCTCCAATATTTAAAGAACAACACCTGTGGTCAAAGTCAAAGTAAAGGTCTAAAGGTCATTGTAGGTCAAATTGCTCGAACATAAAAACTAAACAAAATGGATTATTCATGATGTTACCTTTCTAACGAAATACAAATCAGCTAATTTAGTCAACAGGTTAGGGAGGTAAAGTCCTTTAAATATTGGAAGCCACGCCCATTTTAGTCAAAAACGCCCCCAAATTGCAGGTGGTAACATGAAATAATTGAAGTGTTGGCAACAAAACGCAACACTATGTGCTTACTCCCAACAGGAATTTGACCAGGGGCCAATTTCATAGAGCTGATAAGCACAACATTTCTTAGCACAAACAAGTCTTACTTATTAAAAACAGGCTACCAGCCAAAATTCCAAGTGTTTTCATGCTAAGCAAAAAACCAGCGGATTATTAATCCCAAACAATAAAGATCACGTGAACATTTGGTCTGTATAACCTTGTTTTTGCCAAGGACACATTTTCATGCTAAGCACATTTTTGTGCTGAGCAGCTCTATGAAATTGGCCCCAGGCGTCGCCCTACAAGTTTTTAATCTATACAGCTCCGTGCACAGTCTGAGGAAATCGAGTTTTGTTTTATGTTCACCTTCCCCTCACTGACTTTTATAAAACGTACCAAATACGAGAGCTCCACGATCCGCCCGATGCGTTGGGTGCCGTTCTCAAAAGTCTCCGTGAAGATGAAGGACTTAAGGCCGAACGTCTTATCGTAGGCAAACTCGGTAATCGTGTTCTCTACCACTATCGTTCCGTCCTCCAACTCACCGTTCTCTAGGATATCTGTGGAGTCACAAGAAACATGAAGGCCGTGATGCAAAGTAGATAGGAACAAAATGCTGCAATCTGACGGCAACATTTTTTCTCTTCATTATGTACCAACTCATCTCAATGAATGGTCAATCAGTGCAAAAAGACATGAATCTGGGACCGAGAAACATTTCACTTTCTCCGCCGAAGAAAAATGCAAACAGGAACGACAAATCGACAAATCACGGGAAAATCAGCATATTTTCATTTAAAAAAATGAACAGTCGAGATGGACAATTAATTATTATCTAGCATCACATTTAATAGGTTTCCGTATTTCGAAAACACGATTTTCGTGTTAAAAAAGATTAGTCAATAAGTTAACAAGAAATCTATAATAACAAAAACAGTAGCTGAGAGAAAACAACACCCAGATAGCAATTTTTAGTAACGTTTTGGAGACTACACGTGAGATTTACTTATTTATATTTCGTTCAAAATGCTTTTTAATATTTGTTTCTGCAAACAATTATACCAATGAATACAAGCTGAAAAAA
Source organism: Crossaster papposus (assembly GCA_037893245.1). NCBI lineage: Eukaryota > Metazoa > Echinodermata > Asteroidea > Velatida > Solasteridae > Crossaster > Crossaster papposus. Next base: position 571,887 of record JBAIAA010000153.1, read on the forward strand.
CCCACAAAGGTATAGAGTCGGACAAGGTTAAAGTGTTTAATTTATACAGCTCGGGATTGTTTTAATCAATAAGGGAGACTAACTACTCCGGAGTATATTATTTATTGAACCTAGCTATGTCCCATACACTATAGTTTTGTCCTACAACGCGTCGTAAGATATGCATTTTAGGACAAGCCAAAAAAGCTTGTTGGTGCAACCGCAGTTACGACGTCTTATAGGCTGCCCTAAATTCTTTTATCTTACAAGCATTGAAGACATAACTAAACCGCGCCCGGTTATTTTTTTTAAATTTCTGTCAAACAAATTGACCAGAGGGTTACAATCTTGCATATTATGTTTTTCTTCTTACCCGTCTTTCCATACATCTGATTGATCCAGCAACATTTCTCCTGTTCCTCGGCAGACACTTGGACCAACAGACAAAAAGCCACCACCAGCATTGACGCAACGCGACCCGCCATTGCTGCTAGTCAGAACTTATGGCAGTTATCAGATAGTTACACTGTACTGTAAGGGCACAGGAATTAGGGCGTATGCACTTATGACCCGGTGCGTACCTGGCTGGTTGGCATTTATTTGTTCACTGGCGTGAACGTTTGGGCATTTTGTAGGAATCCGTGTTGCATGTACAGAAAATGACCCCTGGACGCTGTACAATACAACAACCAACGAAAGGCCGGAATTTAAATTTAAAAAAACATACTTCCAACAAAACCTTTTTCAAGATAACCAGTCATGCGATTTAGGCAGCCCTGCAGGTACGTCAGACTTCAACAATTTTGCTATTTACAGCCTTGCAGATAATGGCGACAGTTTTGAGGATTCATTTGATTTGTTGGGGCCATAAACAGGTGACGCGAATTATGTCACCCTTGCCCACCTGCCCACGACCCATAATGAACGGGACGTACGTGCCTATAGACCACGCCTTTAAACTACCCACAATGCCCGCGTGCACTTCACAATGTTTTGTGAAGCAAAACAAAGTCTGCCGTCTGACTATACGCGTTTAATTAAATCCGGTTTCAGCAGAATGAAATGACTGAGAGAATAATGTATATTCCCCTTCGATGTCATGCTGCAACTAATATGCTGAAAACCATTTTAATACTCCTGGTTGGAGAGAGGCAAGTGGCTTGCTCAAGGACACAATTATGGCCATCAGCTGGATTTGAACCCCTGACCCTCCGATCACGAGTCACGAACCCAACGTTTCGTGAATGGTCATAAAAGGTCGAGGGTCAGACTTATGGGTGTTATCGCCCTCTCCCTAAAATTGGTGGAAGTACTAAAGTTATACTTAATACTTTGACTGTTAACGGTTTGTAGTGCAGGGCCACAATGCTAAATCAGGTTTCCTTACCCCCTCTCTCCTTTCTCTGCCCCCCCTCCCATCCCCTACCCGCCCCTCTCCACCCTCCCCCCACCCACCCACCCCCCGGCCAAGGGCAGATAAACGTTCTAAATGTGGAACGAACACTTAGTGTCTTAATTACATGACTTTTCTACTTAAACAAAATATAGCATTTTATTTGGGGGGGGGGGGGGGGGGGGGGGGGGTAGACGAACCTTCGATTCATCTAAATTTAATAATTAATTACACAATTATACACAAAGCCCACCTTCAAAATATGATAACAACATTAACTTTTAATCTTCTCTGAAAGCCGAAATGGTACATTTAAAAAAAATACCACAAAGGAGATTACGGTAAACTAGAACTAACATGATTATAGAAATGGTATAAAATAACCCTTTTTGCCCGAAGAAGGCGATGTGAAAATAGGGTGCTCATATACGCTTTTTGTGTATCAGCAATGAAATACAACTGTACAAAATCATAAAAGAAATTTCGGTGTTTTCTCAACATGTTTAAGGTGCTGGGTTCAAACCCTCCAAATGCGAGTTGATGTGCACCCAACTTTGAAATTCTAAGAGATTGTGTTGCTCCGAAAAAACAACAACCCAAATGCATATAGAAAGAGAATAATCCAATACGTTGTGATACAAGAATCTGGAATAAACACTATTTGCAACCCCTTTTGTAAAGTTCATATAGTCATCGGGTGTACATGTGATGCGATCTGGAAAAAAACCTTAACATGGTGAAATTGCTTGTTGTCGTCATTTCTGCGGCTCAGTTGTGCTACTTGCAATTCGTATAAGGTCGTGGTATTCTACCAAGGATGATGTGCGTTTCTTTCACAGAAATCTGTGAAGCAGCCGCATCAGTGCCGCGGCTCAAATGCGCTGCATACAATTCGAAAGCTACATGTACATTGTACACAACAACACTTTCACTATGTGAAGGGTTTTCCCAGATAACCACCCAACCCTCGTTTTGTCGTGATTGTCTGCTATTCTAACGGATTGATCAAAGAACTGGAATTTGACTACCTCCAAATAGGCACAATTTCATAGAGATGTACACAAACTTAAAACAGTCCTAACTTGTTTACCCTAACCCTTTTCTCTAAGATCTTCGAGATATAATGCATGGGCTTGTCAGCGCAGCGGACTTTCGCAATCACATGTCGTCACTGAAGGGCATCTCCATCATGTGGCGTTGTTTTAACTTCTTCTCCATGAATGGTGTCAAGGCATCCTTTATAAATAAGAAAAAATGTCGGGGCAAGCTGATCAAATCAAGCTTCTAAATTGGGAAGGGGGAGGGGGCGGGGGAGGGGGAGGGGGGGGGGGGGGGGGGGGGAGGGGAGGGGCAATGTAGGGCATTTGTTTGTTTTTCAATAATAAGGCAAATCAGAACCCAAAGACGAATGTTCAAAATCTATAAACCTGTCAACGTTTCAGCTCGATTGGTGCATACATGAGCAAGTTCGGGCGCGAACTATAGTTAACCATTAGTCAGTCTCTGTTTTACCAATGCGCATGCTCAAATGCAGTTCGCTCGAACGGCTCTAGTCCAACTATTGTTGAAAAAATGGCAACCGCTTTGTTTACATTTGCGACATGAATGAAATGGGTATTGCCACTATTCTTCCACGCATATAAGTAGGATAAGTCATAACGTTAGTCATGTTGGTCCAAAAACAAGACAAAAATTACATTAGGCCCGGAGATTTTCACTTAACGTTACATGCCTTTCCCTCCGTCCGACTACTGACACCCCCTTTTTCTACGTCACTGGTTCTCTCCATGTTTTCCTATAAAAAAGAGGCTACTGTCAACCAGCGGCAACCGTGCTCCGGGGTCTGGTTCCAAATTGTCGACTAGATAGTCGAACTATGGTTAACTATAGTTCGCGCCCGAACTTGCTCCATGATGTAGAATACCGAGAACCTTTTGTTCAAAATTATGTCGTTGCACAAAGTATGCGGTCTTAGGTCTATTAGACCTATTGGATTATTAGAGGTGGGTGGGGGTGGCGATTCACTCCATTTCAAAGTCAGATATCTTCCATGCATGTTTTACCTGTGGACACTCATCAGGAATGTGGAAGAACTTGTCTCGGTCACATATTCCGAGCTTAACGTCATCGTAGGCATAGTTGATGAGTTGTACATCTGCATTAAACAAACATAGTTGGAATTACTTTGCATCATTCGGATTGCAAGTAGATTTGTTTAATTATAGTGATTTAAACGAAGGCTTTGGAGGAATTGCACGTGTAGGTTGAATATTGGTTATTTTGGCGATTATGTTTTTAGGGTGTGCAAGTAAATACAGAACAATGATTGTTTGAATATTGAAGAGATGGGAAAACAGAAAATGATTAAATTAAATAAACAATCAAAGTTGGTGTTTATTTTAGTTTGTGTTTATTTCAAACGAACACATCGCGAGTTGAGAAACGTTTAAGGTTCAGTGGTACAATGTACATTGTTTAGTGTAACCCCCGTTTTCCAGACCACAGCTTTGTCTCCATATTTGGCTTCGTTTGTGCAGTTTGGCAATAGTGGTGGAGCATAAGCTGGGGTTTGGAGGAAAAAAAACGGTCCTAGTTTTAGTCGGATTCACTCTGGAAATAAGACGGGAAAGACACAAACATCCGTTGAGCTTACCTGGCGGGTCTGTGGTGTAGTTGTACACCACGTGACGTTGAGCAAGCGGCACGCAGTGGTCTGTCACCATCAAGCAACTCGTGTAAACGAGTCTTCCCTTATCATAGTCGTTGCGGTCCCAGATGTGGCCGACAAGGGCGTGGTCACCAAGGGTAATATTAGCTGAATACTGAGCCGATTCTGTAACACAAACGTAAATCGTGTTCCCTTGGAATGCAACCATTTCCTTTTTTTTTAAATTAACTGTATGATTTATCGTTAAGCCATCATTTTTTTGTTTTACCTTAACAGTCCTCAATCCTCCAAAATCCATACTATTGTCCACACCCCCGAGGGAGATGGGGTTAATGTATTTCCACTTGCCCAATGGCTTCATGGGATATTCGTTAGAATACAGGGCCGACATTCACAAAACCTTGCTAAGAATGTTACCAGCTATAGTTGATAGCTAGATGTTTTAAGCACGCAGCTGGGACATTAGGCAAGTTGCCAGCTATAGTTACTTAGCCTAGATACACCCCAGGTCAACTCTAATGTTAGCAGTTTACGTAGCAACCAACTGAGCTTAGCAAAGTTTTATGAATATCACTTATCTTCCAACTAAGCTTAGCTGTCAACTAGAGGCCATTTAACAGCCAACTAGGCTTACCAGGCTTTTATGAATATCGGCCCAGGACTTTTGGGCTCAATTAAAAAAAGATTCTGTATAACTCCAATGAAGCGTTGTAGGTAGGAGTCGTGCATGATATTTACGGCATATTCGTTAGTCATTATTATAAGTATCACTAAATTGTATATTATAGGGGCGGGTGAAAAGACAAATCGTGTCCGAATTGAAGGATTTGCTACTGTTATAGGCTTAAAGGTAAAATACATCATTTGCAGATATATCGAAAATGTTTACTTCTGAATTATTAGGAAATATATTACATATTTGAAAGTAAATAATGATTGTAGGCATCCAGCAAAATGATTGCGCTAGATATACTGTAATTGTTCCAAAAATTGTATTTAAAAACAACAACAACATAAGAACCACTGCCTAGTCGCCGGTTGAAAAACGATCGCCGTTTTTCTTGTTTTCTCAGCATCCATGATTGTAAAACTTCGGATACGTAGGTTAAACGATATTTACTTAAACAATATACCACCCCCAAAATCGTCAAATTCATGATAACTCAAGCAATTATCAATAATGTTTCCTACCAATGATGTTTTTACCCACATCTTGCCCCCCCCCCTAAAAAAACCAGGTAAGTTTTGAAAGATTCTAAAGTGTGGCGTAAACAAATAGTAGACAAAATTGTTCTCATTTATTTGAACGTCAAGATAAGTTGTTTGTGGTAAATCTCTTTTGTGAGTTTGGCTCTGAAAAGAACCGGAGGGGAATTCAACGTTTCGCACAGTATATGCTCTGCCCGTCGTCAGTAGACGTCGAGTTTCGTCCGGTTCTGTTCAGAACAACTCACAAAAAGAAAATTACCACATGATGCTTCCGCGAACAACTTATCTTATCGCCTTTTAACCACACAAACCTTCAAATCTCATTTTACTGAACATTGCTGAAAGCCAAAGATAGATTGGACCGGGAAAAACCTTCCACTATACAAATAATTATTACCAGGGATGCAGTTTTGTATGAATCGGAATGAGATCGGCTTTCTTGAGCATGTCTTCTCGCCTTGGTTATCCTCAATGTTGTAGGACACCCCCTGTAAGATGAACGTGCATAAAGTCAAATGCGAAAAAAAAAAAAAAAAAAAAAAAAAAAAAAATACTGTCACTTATCGCTAAAATAATTGTATTGAGATAAGAAGGTAATTCCGTGTCAAATTACCCCCTAACAAAACAACATTTACACCCCACCCTCTTCAATTTAGTTCATATTTATTTTATGGGGTTATTTTGGGTGAACAAAATCGGTCGCCAGAATTGTAACTCCCGCGCTAAAACTTCAGCGGCGACCGAGCGATGCCCTAAAAACCAGCGGTGCCAGGGCGGCAGCCGCTCGGTGCCCGGGTGAAATTGGCTAAAAACCTCGCCGCCCGGCCGCCGAGCAGGCTAATTTTGGGGTCTGTGACCAAAGTTACAGCCCGCTCGACTTCTCCAAAAATCGTTGGACGATGCCTTGATTCCAGCGGCGCCCGGGCAGTCTACAAATCGCTCGGTTGCCGCTCTGATTTGTGACCATAGCACTATGGGCTGTCCTGAATTTCTTATCTTAGGACATGTTTGGTGCAACCTGGCCCAGGTTAGGGAGGTATAGTGCTTTAAATATTGGAAGCCACGCCCATTTTAGTTAAAAACGCCAAAAATGTGCGGGTGGTAACATGAAAACCGATGGTCGGATACCGCTAGTGTTGGCGACAAAACGCAACACTTTGTGCTTACTCCCAACAGGCCATATACAAGTTTTGAATCTATACTGCTTCATGCACAGTCTGAGGAAATCGAGTTTTGTTTTATATTCACATTCCCAGAAGCTCACTCTTTTATATATTATAACGTACCAAATACGAGAGCTCCACGATCCGCCCGATGCGTTGGGTGCCGTTCTCAAAAGTCTCCGTGAAGATGAAGGACTTAAGGCCGAACGTCTTATCGTAGGCAAACTCGGCATCTGTCTTCGCTAGCACTATCGCGCCGTCGTCTAACTCATCGTTCTCTAGGATATCTGTGGAGTTACAAGAAACAGGAAGGTCATGATGCAAAGTAGATAGGAACAAAATGCTGCAATCTGACGGCACTATTTTCTCTTCATTATGTACCATTTCATCTCAATGAATGGTCAATCAGTGCAAAAAGACATGAATCTGGGACTGAGAAACATTTCACTTTCTCCGCCGGAGAAAAAAATGCAAACAGGAACAAATCGACAAATTACGGGAAAATCTGCATATTTTCATTTAAAAAAATGAACATTTGAGATGGACCATGAATTATCTAGCATCACATTAAATAGGTTTCCGTATTTCAAAAACACGATTTTCGTGTTAAAAACGATTAGTCAATAAGTTACCAAGAAATCTATAATAAAAAACCCAGTAGCTGAGAGAAAAGAACACCCAGATCGCAATTTTAAGTAACGTTTTGGAGACTATACACGTGAAATTTACTTATTTAGATTCCGTTCAAAATGCTTTATTTGTTTCTACAAACAATTATACCAATGAATATACAAGCTGAAAAAAACCCACAAAGGTAGGGTCAGACAAAGTTAATTTTTAAATCTATACAGGTCTGAATTGTTTTAATCAACACGGGAGACGCTTTACTTACAGTTATACACTATAGTATTGTCCTACGACGTGTCGTAAGATATGCAAGGACAAGCCTCAAAAGCTTTTTGGTGAAACGGCAGTTACGACATCTACATTTTCTTTATCTCACAAAAATGCAGGACATAAATATTTATATGGTAATATTTAATTTCTGTCAAACAAATTGACCAGAGGGTTACAATCTTGCATATGTTTTTCTCTTCTTACCCGTCTTTCCATACATCTGATTGAACCAGCAACATTTTTCTTGTTCCTCGGCCCACACTTGGACCAACAGAAAAACAGCCACCACCAGCATTGACGCAACGCGACCCGCCATTGCTGCTATGTAGTTAGAACTTTATGGCTATTATCAAATAGTTCAGTGTATAAAGGGCACTTGAATTAGGGCACATGCACTTATGACCCTGCGTACCTGGGTACAAGTTGCATTTAGTTTTTCACTTGTGTGAACTTGTGGGGGAAAATCATAAGTGAACCTTTGCGCATTTTGTAGGAATCGGTGTTTTATGTACAGAAAATTACCCTTGGGCGCTGTACAATACAACAACCAACAAAAGGCCGGAATTTGAATCCGAAAAAATATTTTTTTTCAAAGTAAACCAGTCATGCGTTTTAGGTCGACCAGGTACGCCAGACTTCCAAAATGTCGCCATTACCTATGAAGTTCTATAATTATCTGCCACCTCGCGCCGCGGATCTTGCATCGCGGATCGCGGTCTGCCATCCGACTATACGCGTTTAATTAAATCCGGTTTCAGCAGAATGAAATGACTGAGAGAATAATGTATATATTCCCCTTCGATGTCATGCTGCAACTAATATGCTGAAAACCATTTTAATACACCTGGGTGGAGAGAGGCAAGTGGCTTGCTCAAGGACACAGTTATGACCATCAGCTGGATTTGAACCCCTGACCCTCCGATCACGAATCACGAACCCAACATTTCGTGAATGGTCATAAAAGGTCGATGGTCAGACTTATGGGTGTTATCGCCCTCTCTCTAAAATTGGTGGAAGTACTAAAGTTATACTTATATACTTTGACTGTTAACGGTTTGTAGTGCAGGGCTACAATGCCAAATCAGATTTCCTTACCCCCTCTCCTCTCCCCTACCCCCTCTTCTCTCCCCCTACCCCCTCTTCTCTCCCCCTACCCCCTCTTCTCTCCCCCTACCCCCTCTTCTCTCCCCCTACCCCCTCCCCTCTCCCCCTACCCCCTCTCCCCTCCCCCTACCCCCTCTCCCCTCCCCCTACCCCCTCTCCCCTCCCCCTACCCCCTCTCCCCTCCCCCTACCCCCTCTCCCCTCCCCCTACCCCCTCTCCCCTCCCCCTACCCCCTACCCTCCCCTACCCCCTACCCTCCCCTACCCCCTACCCTCCCCTACCCCCTACCCTCCCCTACCCCCTACCCTCCCCTACCCCCTACGACCTCCCCTACCCCCTACGACCTCCCCTACCCCCTACGACCTCCCCTACCCCCTACGACCTCCCCTACCCCCTACGACCTCCCCTACCCCCTACGACCTCCCCTACCCCCTACGACCTCCCCTCTCATGCAGGTACGCCTCTCCACCCTCCCCCAGGTCCCCTCTCCACACCCCCTACACCCCCCCCCCCCCCCCCTCTCCACCGGCCCAGGGGCCACTCTTTTAAATCCGTCCTTGGGGAAAGTCAGCTTTCTATGCAAATTATTATTTTTTAAAGACCTCTTTGTCGCATTCATACTACGAGACTAGTCCAAAGAATTCAGGAAAGTATAAGGAAAGTTTTTTCTGTACAGGTTCACCCGTCCATTAACTCGGGGTCAAGCGATTGCCTGGCAACTATTGTCCAAAAAGGTAGTTTGCATATAAACGGATTCCTTACCCACACCTAGCCTGACTTCAAAAATCATATGAAGCACGATATGTGGCAGAGAAACCCCCCCCCCCCCCTTTTTGTGTTGACCATTGTGTTCCTGGAATCTCAGGAATTCTTTTTAGGTTTCAAGGGGGGATGGGTTAGGTAACAATAGTGTTGAGTGTGTATAAGGTATAGGGATAAGTGGGGGGTACCCCTCTGCCACATATCGTGCTGGGTATATCAAAAATACAATTTTGGTAGCTTCAGCATTCGCACACTATCTGCCGCTGCGAGTACACCGCGTTCATTATACAGACGTAGTATTCCATTTAGACTTGAAACTGATCACCAGGATGACCATGTTTAAACTTTGGTTAGGATTCTTGGTCGTAGCTTTGGTAGCTGCTGATGCAGCACAGGTTCCAGACGACAATGCCGGTTTTTACGGCGAAATTCGGGAAGAGAAACCGAAGCCTTGCTGCGCGCCGAGTTACTCAACGTTCGATTCCAGTAAGTATTCATCTAGGCCATAATGTTACACAAAGAGGCATTTGTTAGTAGAAATTGGTATCCTAACTACACTGCAAAAACTGTGTTTTCTAAACACTTTTTTTGCTATCAGTTTGTAAACATGTTTAAATGCTAAACATGTTTAGCATGAGGATGGATCGTGTTTAGCCATTGAACATCGATGTTTAGGAATTGAATGGGTGCATTTAGCTTCTAAACATGTTTACAAACTGATAGCAAGAAAAGTGTTTCATCGCTAAACACAGTTTTTAGAGTGTAATTTAGGGATGCTGTAAAGGGAATAGTCCTTTAAAAAGAACAATTTTCTAAAACATTCTGCTTTAGGGGAAATTTGTCTGCTAAAAACACTTCCCCTGTTTTATTGGACTTATAGCTCACTTCCTGACCTACTCCTTGGGCGAATCCTTGGGCGTAGAGATGCAACTGGCCAGCAACGCCTATGACAGTGTCTCACGGAGGACTGCTAGCAAAATCCACCTAGGATTCTTCAACGGGACGGAGGAATTCTACCACACCATTCACGACTACGCCGCTGTACGTATTCACTCTACGCTCTTGATGTTAGGAAGAGGCGGCTTTAAATCCCGTTTCCCCCTAAATTAACAAATTCATCCAGATAAAAAATATACATGGTACATGTATTAAATATACAAGCCAAAATGCAAAACGAATTAGCCCTAGGACCTCTAAAATAAACGAGGTGAATTAAAGATTATTTTGAAAAGAATGTTGCAACCTGACGCTGCTTTTTGTCTTAATATATCATCCCAATAAAGGTGAATCAGTGCAAATTCTTTTGAAATGCATTAATCTGGGACTGAGAATTTCCAATTTCGTTTGGAATAACACAATTTTCTCGACTCTTCATACACTTTGTACACAACCACTGAAGTTACGCCAGGATACTATACATTCTTTCCTTTCATTTAACATTGTAGGCTGAATTAAGTCTTTTTACTTTTTTCGGAAGAATAGTGAAAGTCAAAAATGGATTTAAATTTTGAGGTTGAAGCTGGACTTGCATGTGTCTTTGTTTGTTGTTGAAATTACGGGCAATTTAATTGACATGGTAGCATGACTGTCAAGAACATTTGATAACTTGTGTTGTTCGTTTTGCAGCATGTGGCTTATATTATAATGCACATTCTATAAAATAGGGCAAATATTATCAAATATTATTACTGAAAAGTTGTTCCATCCCTATATATCTGTGACAAGAAACAATGGTTTTGTTAACTGTTTTGCAGGGAGTGTCGTATTCCATCTACAAGCATGCTGGGGGATTGACATGCAACGTGAACAAATTATTGAGAAGGTTTAAAGAGGAGTGTATTCCAGGTACAATTGATTAATCTCATTAAAAAACAAATCAAATAAGTTAAGAGTGCCTAATATTTCGATCTTAACAAGATCTTCTAAATGACTAACAGATAACTAACAGTTATCCCGTTAGTTGCGAGTTAAATTTGAATAACCTCAGGTACGCTAGCTTGCTCAAAATAATGCTTGGCACATTTTAATTCTACTGACCAAAGAGATGAGAGATTCGGGCTAACTCTTGCATAGTACGTAAGAGGCGCTAAGCACCAATACATGCACTGTTCACAATGGATGAGAATAGCACAGACACCAGACAGTGTGCAAGTGATCGGCAGTTACTACGGCGGGCATGGCCAAGCAACTGGGTCGGCGTATTGTTACATAAAGCCTAACAATGGTGACTTAATTGATACGATGGTGACTTGATACGATTGTGGTTATGATTTGCTTGAAACTTTTTTGAAAAGTTTCTTTGACATGAAATATATTTGTGGTTTTTTGTTTTGCCTCAGAGGAAGCTACCTACGTCGGCTCGCGTAGTCTGGGTGACCGTTCTGTAGAGGTCAACTCTTGGTACGTGTTGGAGAAACAACCCGGTCAGGACCTGCATACCGTGTCCACCTATGAGAAGGATGAATGCGTGTTCATGCACTCGACCCGCCGACACGTCAGTCCAGACACTGGTCAGAACACAATTACTTTATCAGTAGGGGCAGATAGGGGCAATATTTGTGAGAATTGTGCCTTTTGATGATACAAGCGTAAAATGTGGCACATAGTCCTTTTATAGTATATTAGAACAAAGGATGTGTGCAAAATCATGAGGATTGAGGAGTGCTAGGGTTAAGGGAGGTAGAATAACGGGCAATTTTCAAATTTTCAAAATGGCTGCCATCGCATGTAATTCTACCCGTATTTTTTTCAAAGGACAAATCTTCGATGGCCCTGTATCCACATAGCTTTTTCTCATAACATACTCTGATTGGGCCAAATTCCATGCTTTGTCATCAGAGGCATAATTCCTCCAATCATTTCCCCTACCTGCCCCGTATGAGAAGTACTGAATTATGTCTTTGGAATCTGAACCAATATTATCATCACTCGAATAGGTATAATCTATTTTAGGTATACCCTATAACAAGAACTATGTTTAATTTCCCCAACTCACTCTGATGATTTCATTTTGTTCAACTTATTACAGGTTTGACGTTCACCACCGAGACCACGAACGTCGCCGACTATAAGCTTGGCATCTGTGAACGCGAAGAAGAAGAGTTCTTCCACGTTCCCGACATCTGTAGGGATGAGGTGATTAGCAATATACTTCGCACATGCAGCGCCTAAAATCTCATCTCTGAATATAAAACACTGCTCATAGCCTCAATAGACTTTATTCATTCACGGGTCAACCATGTTAAATTGAGAGGTCAACTTATTTTTGAATGTATCATACTCTCTTTTGTTTGTAGGCTATGGCCAATGATGACTCGAAGATTCCTGAAGAAGTGCGACGGAAGGTCGCCCGTCTGAACGCAAGCAGCAGGTTTGGGTTCTGAACCTAAACCTGGCCCGTGTTGGTTTTGTAACTGGTTCCAGCACGGACACCAGTGATCGGTGTAGCATGAAATGTAGACTCTTATGATTGGGTCGGTCGGTCTGTTCTTGACACGCGTAACTTGTTCTTGCAAAAACCCTGACGGATAGGTGGTGTGTGCTCTCTTCTTCTGAGTGCAATGTTCACGGGAGTGCAATGTTCGGGTTCGCGTGTCAAGAACAGACCGCCCGAACTCGGCCTATGAAATACGGACTCGTTGGTATTATTGCGCATGCTTAATTAGGTGATGATCAGGATAATTAGGAGTGACCGGTCACACGAGAGGGTTTAACCAATAATAGAGAAAAGGAGTCCGATTTTTCACAAGTCTGATTGTCATACGACACCGACAACTACTTTAATCTGGACTACGAAATGATGGAAATATTTGGAAAGACAAAGCAAAGTGGAATATTGTGTCAATAAATTAGAAGTTGTTCCCAATTTTTTTAACGTAATTTGCTATCAAATTTAATATCTAATTAGACCTTCCGGCAGTGTAGTTTTTAGATTGAAAAAAAGCTGGTTGGCTAGGTTTTTCGAATTGAAGATTAAGGTAAAGTAATTTAATATTAGAGTTACTTAAAATAGCATTTCACTATCAAATTTTATGTATAATCGCGAAGCCATAACTTGGCGCGATCTGCTGGCTATAAATTTAACTTAAACGCGTGCGTGAAGCCTATAGTTGTATCAAGTTGCTGTGCTAACGACTGGCCTTGTGTAATCATTTTTGACGGCGAATAGCTTAATATGTATTTTTTCTTTATCACTCGGCTTTTTGTTTGTAACTTTACGAATTTTCAGTTTAGTATTTTCTTTTAGCTAAAAGGCAAAGGACAACAATAAATAAATGAATGATGGTGATGATAATCGATAATCAATCTGTTTGTATGCCGTATCTTTGATTGATGCTTTAGTTTTATTTAAAATAGTTTATACATTTGCCCCACCCCATACCCCTTCTCCCCCATCCTCCCCTACCCCTCCTACCCACTCTCCCTCCTACCCCCTCTCCAACCCTCCCCTACCCCTTCTCCACACACCCCACTTCCTCCCCCCCCAACGGCCCAGGGGCCACTCTTTTGGCCGGGGGGGGGGGGGGGGGAGAGTGCGTTTTCTATGCAAATATTCCTAGACGATAGCGGATTTGTTAAGTTTGTAAAAAAACCAGTGTCACGTTCAAACAACATTTCCAAAGAATTCAGAAAAGTGTAAGGACAGTTTTTTCTGTACAGGTTCACCCGTCCATTAACTCGGGGTCAAGCGATTGTCTGGCAACTATTGTACAAATATAGTTTGCATATAAACGAAATTCTTTACACATTCAGAGCCCACAACTAGCCTGACTTTAACCATACATTTTTGGTAGCTCCAGCATTCGCACACTATCTGCCGCTGCGAGTACACCGCGTTCATTATATACAGACACAGTATTCCATTTCGACTTGAAACTGATCACCAGGATGACCATGTTCAAACTTTGGTTAGGATTCTTGGTCGTAGCTTTGGTAGCTGCTGATGCAGCACAGGTTCCAGACGACATTGCCGGTTTTTACGGCGAAATTCGGGAAGAGAAACCGAGGCCATGCTGCGCGCCAAGTTCCTCAACCTCCGAGTCCAGTAAGTATTCAACTGCATGTACATATATAGTCTAGGCATGGAGATATTCCAGAAAATGTTACATGAAGAGTCATTTTTGTACTTTTCTGTTATTCCCCCTGCCCAACAATTTATTGTTGGATTGTACTTAAATTACTCAAAAACTAGTGTTAGGATGTGGGTTAGTGTTTGGGTTAGGGTATAATATAGGGTATATTATACCCTAACCCAAACACTAACCCACACCTTTGCGAGTGGATGTGGCGACAGCGCAACCGAAACTTGAACTTGTTCGACAGGATTTTGGCGGACATTGCGAGCGGTGTACTGGCCACCAAACTGGGGCCAATTTCATAGAGCTGCTAAGCACAAAAATTTGCTTAGCATGACAATTTGTTCATGGCAAAAACAAGGTTACAGACCAAATTTTCACGTGATCTTAATTTTTTTGGATTGATAATCAGCTGTGTTTTCGCTTAGCATGAAAAACACGTAGAATTTTGGCTGGTAACCTGTTTTTATTGAGCAAGACTTTTTTGTGCTAAGCAAATTATTGTGCTTAGCAGCTCTATGAAATTGGCCCCTGAGCAGTTTATTCAATGTTAATCAAAGCCAAGTTTAGTTTGAGTTGATGTAGAAGACGTATTTAAACTTGTATTTCACTTGTTTTCACTTTCTGTTTGAATTTATAGTAGTTTGAGTTGATAATTTTTTGGCGGGGGAATAATAGAAAAGTACCGTAATTGTTAGTAGAAGTTGAAGTATCGTAGCTATATTAACTAATTTGGGGACGCTGAATTCGAAAATGATAGATACCGAGCTGTATTCTAAGTGCAAATGGGCTTTTTCGCCAAATTATGTTATCAAACGGATAAAAGCACAACTTATTTAACTGTACATTTTCAAAAACGTTATTTATCTAATTTTAAAGTGTTTAAACAAAATCTGTATAAATAATTATAAACCAAAGATTAGTTGATTAATTGTATAATGTTCTACTCTATTTTTATAGTGGTTTTGTTCTTACACTGTCTGGTTTATTTTGTAATATTATTGTGTTGCAGAAAGGGATTTTCGTTAAATTGCAGTGGTAAGCAAATATTACCAAATTCAGGTTATTGAATAAGAAAATGACAGACAATCTGATAGTCCTTTAAAAGGAACAATTTTCTAAAACGGTCTGCTTTAAGGGAAAATTTGATAATTGTTTTAATTTTTTTAAATTTCGTTTAACAAGTTCTGCTTTTATCACCAGTTAATAAAATATTTTTGCTGAAATTCCCCTTTAAATGTTGGTATCCATAATTTGTTGATTCAGCGCCCCCAAATTCGGTACAATTTGAAAATAAAACGTCAGAAACAGGCCTAGCACTTGGTTCGGATGGTTGTTCTTATCTGGTTGAATTCTCCCAGAGGCGGATCAAGAATTGTTCGAACAGAGGGGCGGCGTGAACAAGAGAAAATGATTTGTATTTGCAAGAAGAGGATGGTTCCTAGGAAAAAAATGAATCTTTGAATTGGATGGTGTTCTCTCAAATTTCTCTGCTAAAAACGCTTTCCCTGTTTTGTTGGACTTTTAGCTCACTTCCGGACCGACTCCTTGGGTAGATCTTTGGGCGTAGAAATAATACAGGCCAGAAACGCCTATGACAGTATCTCACGGAGGACTGCCAGCAAAGTTCACTTTGGATTCTTCAACGGGACGGAGGAATTCCATCAAACCATTGACGACTACGCCACTGTACGTATATACACGCTCTCCGCAGCTGACAACATAATTGCGCAGATCGCCCGCATTGTCATGTGCGCATGTTGATTTTATTGACAAGGATATAGTGCAAAGAGTATTCTCGTACGTATCATAGACGATCTGGATTTTAGGAAGGGGCAAATTTAAACATATGAAGCGCGATATGTGGCAGAGAACCCCCCCCCCCCCCCCTCTTTTGTGTTGACCATTGTGTCCCCGGAATCTCAGGAATTCCTTTTAGGTTCCAAGGGGGGATGGGTTAGGTTACAATAGTGTTGAGTGCGTATAAAGTATAGGGATAAGAGGGGGGTACCCCTCTGCCACATATCGTGCTGGGTATAGATTTACAGCCCGTTTCACCCACAATTAACCAATTGATCCAGATACAAAATTAACATGGTATACATGTACATATATATAAGGCAAAATGCAAAACGAATTAGCATGGGGACCTCCAAAATAGGCGAGGTAAATTAAAGATGAGGTTTATTTTGGAATGAATGTTGCAACCTGACGCTGTTTTTTCCCTTTTCATATTACCATCTCGATAAAGGTTAATCAGTGCAAACATGTTTAAAAGACATTGAATCTGGGACTGAGAAACATTTCCAATTTCGTTCGGAATAACACAATTTTCTCGACTCTCCATACACTTTGTACACAACCACTGAAGTAGCGCCAGGATACTACATTATTTAATTTAACATTGTGGGCTGAATTATGTCTTTTCAATCTTTCGAAAAGCATGACTAAGACTAAGAAAATAGACCGAGCGACTAAATATGAAAACTGTTGTTGTTCGTTTTGTAGCATTAGTGGCTTATAATGGACATTCTATAAAAGAGGGGAATTAATAAGGTAAAAAAAGGCTTTACTCTTTTACTGACAGGTTGTTCCATCCCTATATATCTGTGACAAGAAAAATGGTGTTTTTTTAAACTGTTTTGCAGGGAGTGTCGTATTACATCTACCAGTATGCTGGAGGATTGATATGCAGCAAGAACGCATTAACAGAAAGGTTTCAAGGGCAGTGTATTCCAGGTACAATTTATTAATCTCAATAACAATTGTTATCCGTTAGTTGCGATTTAAATTTGAATAACATATGGTACACTGACTTGCTCGAAATAATGCTTGGCACATTTTTGGATTCTGCTGACCAAAGAGATACAAAATTCGGGCAAACTCTTGCATAGTACGTAATTGGCGCTAAGCACCAATACACTGTTCACAATGGATGAGAATAGCACAGACACCGGACAGTGTGCAAGTGATCGGCCACGGACGCCTCTCACGCTACCGGCAGTTCCTACATACGGCGGGCATGGCCAAGCAACTGGGTCGGCGTATTGGAACATATCGGCGTATTGATACGATTGTGACTTGATTATGATGATTTGGTTGCAACTCTTTCGAAAGGTTTATTTGAAATAAAATATATTTGTTTTGTTTTGCCTCAGAGGACGCTACCTACGTCGGCTCACGTAGTCTGGGTGACCGTTCTGTAGAGGTCGACTATTGGTACATATTACAGAAACAACGCGATATAGACGTGCATATCGTGGCCACCTTCGAAAAGGCTGAATGCGTGTTCATGCACTCGACCCGCCGACACGTCAGTCCAGAAACTGGTCAGAATAATTCGTTTATCAGTAGGGGACAGATAGGGGCAATATTTGTGGGAATTGTGCCTTTTGATGATACAAGCGTAAAATGTGCCACACAGTCCAATTAAGTATTATTTATATTATATCATAACAAAGATATTAATTCTTAACTATGGAGGTAGAATAACGAGATATTTTCAATATTTTCAAAATGGCTGCCATTGCATGTTATTCTACCTATTTGTTTTCAAAGGACGCATCTGCGATGGTTCTATATCCACACATAGATTTTTCTCATAACATACTCCGATTGTGCCAAATTTCTATGATTGTCATAAAAGGCATAACCCCCCAATTATTTCCCTTATCTGCCCCACATGAGTATAAATTCCGTCTTTGGCTTCTGAACCAATATTATCGCTCGAATAGGTATGACCTATTTTTACCCTATAACAAGAACTCTATTAATTTTCCCAACTCCCTCTAAGGATTCCATTTTGTTCAACCTATACATTTACAGATTTGACGTACACCTTCGAGACCAAGAACATCGCCAACTTCAAGCTTGGCATCTGTGAACACGAAGAAGAAGAGTTCTTCCACGTTCCCGACCTCTGTAGGGATGAGGTGATTAGCAATATACTTCGCACATGCAGCGCCTAAAATCTCATCTCTGAATATAAAACACTGCTCATATAACTTCCTCAATAGACTTTATTCACGGGTCAATCTTGTTAAATGGAGAGGTAAACTTATTTTTGAATGTATCATACTCTCTTTTGTTTGTAGGCTATGGTCAATGATGACTCGAAGATTCCTGAAGAAGTGCGACGGAAGATCGCCCGTCTGAACGCAAGCAGCAGGTTTGGGTTCTGAACCTAAACCTGGCCCGTGTTGGTTTTGTAACTGGTTCCAGCACGGACACCAGTGATCGGTGTAGCATTAAATTAAGTCATTCCCAATTTTTTTTAACGTAATTCGCTATCAAATGTGACCCACCACACCAAAACCAGGCGGAAGTCGGCAAATGCCATTTCGAGATACGGCATTGTACACAATTGATTGTTTGGGGTTTTTTTCTTCTTTTTTTTCGTTTTTTTTCTTTCATAAATCGTTAGTTAAAACTTGAAATTATAGGCTGTTCATGTTTAAACCTTTTGTAAAAAAAACCGAAAGTTATAATATCGGCCTTCTCCTGATTTTTGCTCAATAATGCTCTGAGTACATTCTTGACAACAGTCTTGATATTGCCATCCTCACTGAAACTTGGCTACAGGATGGAGACTCACCAGTCATTGATGAACTCACTCCCATCGGGTTTTCATATCTTGGGACCTGCCGAGAACACAGGAGGGGTGGTGGAACTGGGGTTGTGTTCAAGTCATCATTGAACATAAAGTCATCTATCCCAGCTCTCTCATATGATTCATTCGAACACACTGATGTATGTACAACTACTGCTGACCATCTTCGGATTGTCGTGATATATCGCCCTCCCTCTTCATCTATCACCCAATTCTTTGACGAATTTGAGGATTTTATCACTGGCTTGGCACTCTACTCAGGAAGACTTATTATCACTGGCGACTTCAATATCCATGTTGAAAATGTCAACTCTCCAAATGTGCAACGCCTACAAGATCTCTTGACAGTGACCAGTTTCACCCAGATTGTCAATGGCCCGACACATATAAAGAATCACACCCTTGACCTGGTTATTGTCCGTGATGACGACCTCCAAAATTGGATCAATCTCGATGTCACCCAAAGCTCCATCTCTGATCACTTCAGTGTGTGCTATTTGCCCTCTCCATCGATAAGATAGATCACACTCTACCCTTGCAATCCGTGAAACAGTATCGGAACTTCAAATCCATCGACAAGCAGTGCTTCGCCTTGGACCTGACTGCCAACCTTATTAGTACTACTTCCTCTGGAAACTGCCCCAATAGCATTCTTCATAACTACAATCAGGCTGCTATTCACACCGTCCATCAACATGCTCCTCTGATTACTCGCAAGAACACACAAAGGAAGCACCATCCTTGGTATACTCCAGATACCCACGAGATGAGGCATCAAAGAAGACATCTGGAATCGATCTGGCGCAGAAGAGGTCTAGAATGTGACCGACAATGCTACATAAACTGTCGCTCTACTGTTAACAACCTAATCGCCAAAGCTAAATGCAGCTACTACCATGATATTCTGAGCACCTCCAACCAGAAGATAATCTTCAGAACTGTGAATAAGCTTCTTGGTGGAAGGGGAATTGCTCTCCCATCTACCACTCCAGATGCTACATCACTCTGCAATCGCTTCTCAAATTACTTTGCTAACAAAGTTGAAACCATTCGCAATGATTTGGAAGATCAAGCTCTCCATCTACCACAGGAAAAAACGACACCAATACCATATCGCAATTGCTCAACCCAGTTAGCAGAACTTCGACCATCAAATCCTATTGAGCTACTGAAGATCATCAAAGATAGTCCATCAAAGTCATGTTCGCTTGACACTATTCCAACAGACATCTTGAAGCAATCTGCTGAAGCTCACCTTCCAGTTCTCCTCAATCTGGTTAACACGTCATTCCTTACCGGGACTTTCCCAACGCATCTTAAGAACGCAGTCATCACCCCAATCCTCAAGAAACCTAACCTCGATAAGGAACACCTGTCGAACTATCGTCCAGTTTCCAACTTGCCCTTCATTGGAAAGCTCCTTGAAAGACTAGCAAACAAGAGGCTCATTGACCACTTCAACACCAATAACCTCAACGAAGATCTTCAGTCGGCCTATAAGAGACACCACAGCACAGAAAGCACTCTTCTGAAGGTTCATCATGACATATCTACTGCTCTGAGTGTCAACAAAACGTGCCTTCTTGTGCTGTTAGACCTGTCCGCCGCTTTCGACACTATCGACCAAGATCGCCTTATGTGTGTCCTCGAAAGGCAGTTTGGTGTTGTAGGCAAAGCCAAAGCATGGTTTGCATCATATCTTTCCCATCGCTCCCAGCGCATCAACATTGGCTCGTTCACATCTGATGAATTCCCTCTGAAGTTTGGTGTTCCACAAGGGTCAGTTCTTGGCCCCATACTATTCAATGTATATACTGCACCACTTGAAGCCGTCATCACATCCCATAAAATACACTACCATAAATATGCAGATGACATCCAGCTATATGTCTTCTACAATCCAAACCTCGACGGTGATCTTGAACGAGCAAAGCATCATCTCTCTTCGTGCACGAGTGCAATTCGTAACTGGATGACCACAAACCTTCTCAAACTGAATGACACGAAAACAGAATTTCTTCAAATAATGTCCCCACACCAATTACGCAAGTTCGGCTCAACCAACATCGTCATTGGTGAAACAGTAGTCCAGCCATCTTCAACGTGCAGAAACCTTGGCGTAACACTCGATCGCCATCTATCCATGAGTGCTCAGGTATCAGCCGTTTGTAAGAAATGCAACTTTCACCTCCGTCGAATAAAGTACATAAGGAAATAACTGACCACATCTTCATGTCGCACTGTTATCCAGTCCCTGGTTGTCTCAAACATCGACTACTGTAATGCCATCCTCTACGGAGCTACAGGTTGTCAGATTGCCAGACTACAACGAATCCAGAACCACGCAGCTCGCTTAATAACTGGAACTAGCAAATTCCAACACATCACCCCCATCCTTCAACGACTCCATTGGCTTCCGGTTTCTGACAGAATCAAGTTCAAAATAATGCTCTTTGTCTGGAAATGCCTTCATTCCTCAGCACCTGTCTACCTCAACAATCTTCTCTCCATTTATCATCGCGACAGCCGACTCCGTAAACTGCACGACGCAACAACACTTACTCCCACCATCTGTAAGAAAGTGGTTGGTCAGGGTTCCTTTGGTTATAGCGGCCCCAATCTATGGAACAAACTCCCTCCAGAAATCCGCCAGTCTGACTCAATAATGACATTCAAAAAACTGTTGAAGACTGAACTGTTCAGAGCTCATTAATTTGATTATTGTTAATTCTTGTTTGTGTTTGTTCAGCGCCTTGATCTAGTGTCTAGGATATGTGCGCTTTATAAGAACTTTGTATTATTATTATTATAATGATGAACGACTTTAGTGCTCGTTTTCTCAAAATCATCCCTTGACACTTCCTAACTTCAAAAATATGTAACTTCAAAAGTATACCACCTATTTGAGTCCACTCTCATATGAAAAAATTCGACTTCAGCCTGGTTTTGGGGTGGTGGGTCACAAATGTAATGTCTAATTAGACCTTTCAGTAGTGTTTTAAACTAGTTTAGAATTTCGATAATTGGAAGAAAGTTAACTGGCTAGGTTTTCAAATTGAAGACCGAGGTAAATTAATTTGATATCGGAGTTTCTTGAATTAGCATTTTACCATCTAAATGTATATTCACGGAGCCACTATGGTGCGTAAAGCCTATTTCATGTGATTTCTAAATTACAACTCTGGAGAAAGTTTACATTGTAGTTTGCACCAAGTTGCTGTGCTAACGACTGGCCTTGCGTAATCATTTTTTTGACGGCGAATAGCTAAATATGGAATTTTCTTTATCACTCGGTTTTTTGGTTGCAACTATACACATTTTTAGTTTAGTATTTTCTTTTAGTTAAAAGTCAAAGGATAAAAATAAATGAATGCTGATGATAATTAGTCTGTTCATATGCCGTTTCTTTGATTGGTGCTTTTAAAAGGTAGTATGTACCATCTGCAAACATGAAATGAAAAAAACTATTGAAATTATTTAGAAATACATGTACCTTAATTGACCGTTATAGTGATTAAGAGTCTCGAACATCCTGTGAAATCACGGCATGTTTTGTGGTAAATTTGAAGAAAAGTTGAGTTTTGTATCAATTTCAAAAGATTGCCGGCCGGCAATCGCTGTAATCTGACTATTTTCAAACGCTGCCCCCAATTGATTAAATTTATTTAAAAAGTCAAGGAACCAGACTGCAAGAACCTCACTTTTTTTGTTCTTGGTTTTTCCAGCATATGAATACAAAACTATAGCGTCACAATATTTACTACAATGTATACAGAATTTACTATAAAAGATATGAATTCTCCAACATCTATTTTTCAAAAATTACAGCAAAAGCGAATGGTGTATACTACCTTTAAAAACAGTCTTCTCTGTTGATTTTTTGTTTGTTTTTAAATTGTACCTATAAACAGTCCTAATATTTCCAAACTGGTTTGAATAGTACCCATTTTTGTTAGTCAAATTTATCTTTGGGGCAATTTTAAGCCTCATTTTAATATGTGACCTTGCCGCAAAAGCGACAGATATTCAGGCACTTACATGTATTTCAAAAGAATGAATAACAACCATTTTGGAGGGAACGACTCCACTAAAAGAAATCGAGGGTTTAGACTCAACAAAAACCTAACTTAACAGTTCTTTTGTAACCGCAAATGATGAAAAGGCTAGTCAGACGTCTAGACCGTGAGGAATGACCCCCCTAACCGCGCCATTGTAAATTTAAAGGAATCACCCCATAACTGCGCCATTGTAATTTTAATTTGGTCGCTTATAAAATAGCAGCAAGGCCGTCTTGTTTTTGTTATTTATTAAGTCCCTGGGAGTGGGGTGTGAATGAGCCTTAACAAAAATTGATTAAATCTTTGAGTTTGGTTCTTTTCTTATGATTGAGATGTAAAATGAGTTCCAGCAGAGCGACTACGATCACGCAGTGAGCTCGTGATCGGCTGTTCCGACTGGTTTTGTGGAAAGTTTTCAACTTAAGGTGAACTTTGAACGAGGCAAGTGAATCGGCATCCGTACGCAAAATATCTCCACACATTTTAAACGAAAAACGGACTGAACGTGCGGCATTATGGTTGGAGAACCCCACCCATAAAATAGATGACACTGCGTTGCCGTAAACGGGACAATATACTATTTGTATTGTTTGAAATATCTCAAAATATAAAGGAAGGTGCACGCTTAATGGTTTAAACTTGCTTAATGGGTAAAAATTCTTCAAACCACTTATCAATGTACATGTAGAACATAACATCTTTAGAAAAGGCATAAAACAAGTTGGGATCAGTTAGAAATTACCAAACCCAAAACGAAAGTCCCTCTTATATCCAAATAAAGAGACAGATGATTGGAAATCATTTTTATTTTAAATGAAAGAGATTTTAAATCATCGTTAATAGTCTCCCTGTTTGTGTACATTATTTTCATTCCACTTTTCTCATTCAATTACACTTGAAATCGGCACATCAATTCCCTAATTTCGTCCATAATGGCTGGGAATTGCTAAACTGATTCTCATATTAATTAGTGGTTATTTGATCGAAAACTGCTCAGTAGTTTTTGAATCTGAACAAAAGGTATCAGGGGGGACTTTTTGGGTTGGGTGTATTGCGGCAACAGGTCTGTATATATAGTGCATGTACATGAAACAAAAAATGCAAAGGTTGCAGAACGGTTGGTCTGACAAGCGCCCTCTTGCGCCATGTTGCGTATACGCTAAGCACCATTTTTGTTTGCTTTAATTTTGGTGGAAATAACAGTTTGTGGTGTCAAGGCTCCCTTCTTCCGTATTTACCAAATTTCTGCACCCTCCCCTAAGTTGGCTAGAAAATGGCGTTCTTGTATTGTAGACGGGAGTGCGTGATTCTCTTAGAAACAGTTCTGTGCATGTACTTACTTGTTCAATAGCTCTTGTTTTTACGAAAAGCGGGCCGATGTGATATGAGAATCAGACTCTTTGACATGCGCAATACTACCAAATTAGTCCGCATTTCAGAAAGTCACCTCACGCAACACTGGGACTATACACCGCGTGAGTGTGCATTTTACAACGGAAATATTTATGTTTAGGTTTTCTCTTAGCTTTTTGACATTTTGTTTGTATGGGCATAAAGTGTTGCTTAGTGAGAAAAATATTGTGATTGCTAATTCCAATATTTTCGTATTGGATTTCCCAAAGAGTTGGATGTGTAACTTTGTGGTTGGAAGATATGCGTCACTCTGTGACACATGACGTAAGAGGACTAATATAGGCCTATTTGTGTATTTTGTCTAAAATAATACTGTTACTTGATCGTGACGGTCTAATAATGATTTTTTTAAATGTTCTTCACATCTGTCGTAATTTCAACTACACACCAGTGGCAGTTTACCGAGATAATCTCTAAAGAAAACAGTGGAAAATCATTCAAATTTCAATAGAACCAATATACAAAGAAACTTTATTTTCAGGTGATGTACATGTATATTGTTTGTGACTGTATTCAGCTGCTGTTTTGCCGCTCAGCATTAACAGCGCAGGTAGTTTTGGCGGGTAACCTGCTTTTGCTGGGCAATACTTTTTTGTGCTCAGCAAAATTTGGTGCTTAGCAGCAATTTCATTGCGCTGCTTAACCGTTAGCAGAAAAATCATGCTACTGCTTAAGCACTATTTTTATGGCGTAGGGCGTGCTTATAAGCTTAATACGCGAATGGAGATTTATTATTGTTATGTTAATGATTTCAGCAACTTTATCCTCCGTGGTTAAACGTGCTTAGTCCAGTGCTTACTGTTCTCTATGAAACGACAGAGACTGTGTTAAGCACAAATTTGGCTGTTATAAAATTGTTTAAAGGCAGCGCTATGAAAATGGAGCTAGCTGTGCGCAGGCTTATCGAAACGAAGTTTGACTTTCTAAACAGGAAGCAATAGTCTGAAGAAATAAAGTGCAGTGCTTAAACAAATAGCAGGTGTTTCTATATGAAAGGGCACGGCACATCCATCCGGTTGAGGAAGGAAATACAAATTGGACTTTAGAGTTCACTCAAACCGAAGACAAACTCTGAATAATGAACCCAATGATATCGGTATCACACCGTTGGTATTTTAGTACAGGGCGAGTCAAGTGACCTGTCATCACAAAATGAGCGTAAAGTCGCACAGAGTGATTTCCCAGTACGGCCAGTCAAAGTCAAAATTTGAAGGGGTGGTCGATTTTGAGATTTTTTGTTCACTTCGAACATATTTCTGCTCGTTTGCACCTTTAAACTTTCCATGTCTCTGTCTTCTAAGAGAAGAAGATTCCTGGCCTCACCAATGTATGGTACTTCAAATGGTTGAAATCACTTTTTAAAAGCGTACAGACAACCCGACAGCCCGACGGACACACGACTGACCGACTGACCTTTTCAAGGATGTTATACGGACAAGACGCCAGACAAACTGGGAACTAAAACAACATCGAAACGCGTATTACAACCCCTGCCAGTTATTTGCATTTCCCACCCACGCACGCTCATTGGGAAAACCTTATAACTATTCATCGTTAATATCTTGTCGCGAAAGCAGAATGATCGAAGATCGAGACAACTGCAACGTCATCGTTTCAAATCCGAACTGCTAGACTTATTCTAAACAATGACGGTGGATTCACATCCGGTAAAACAAACAGAAGAGTCACACAATAAAAGTCTATAAAACAAACCTCGGAACCCGTCTGGGCCCAAAACACACTGAATTATAAACTTGGACTGTTGAGTTATACTGGTTTTGCAAATCTGAATCTTCCCGCCATCATCATGAAGGGCTCGTTTGTGTTTTGTTTTCTCCTGCTCATTGGAGTCATTGATGCAAGACGGCAAGGCCGCAAGGATCATCGCGATGACACCAATGGTGACATGGGAGAAATTGTGGTAAGAAAGCATATATCCTATGGCATTTTGCCATTCAATTTTAACATTCTGGTCACCTTTTTTAAAGACCAGGCCGAAAAATATTCGTCATTACAGCTTGGACGAATTTGATCTGTAATGGCGAATATTCCAGAGATAATTTAAATAGAGTTTAAATAGAGTGACCAACATTTGAACTCGAATGGTAAATGACAAAATCAGATTGGTCTTCGGACGAAATTGAATTTCATAGTTGGTGAATTTGAATACAAAATGTTTCAAAATAGCCAGGAAAACCTATACATGTATTCGGCTTCATAGCGCCGACGCCTGCCTCATAAGTTTGATAAGTATAAGTTTGTTAAGTTGGACAAACGAGGCGTCGGACTTATGAGGCGTCTGACCTATGAGGCGTCGGACGTATGGGCCTTATTTATTTGGTTGGGTGCTGAGATTTTGTCGGACTTATGAGGCGTCGGACCTATCGGGCGTAGGACTTATGGGCCTTATTTGGTTAGGTGTTAAGATTTTGTCGGACTTATGAGGTGTCGGACTTACGAGCGGACCCCATTTGGAGTAGAAGGGGCGTGCACTGAATGCATTGCTATTAACTCTGAAGTGAAAATGACCACGGCGGCTTGGCACACACCTCTAGCCCAGTATGCACCATTGGTAACCGTGACACCCTCTTGCTTCCCCGTTTGGGAATACCTAAAGAAGTACGGCTACATGGCAACGAACCTAGATTTCGGGTTACCCATCGATTCCGCCGACGACCCTCGGCTGAGTACGACCTTACGGAGGATGCAGGGTTTCTTCCACCTGCCGGTTACGGGCGAACTAGACCGACAGACGGTCGATATGATGAGACAGCCCCGCTGCGGTTGCCCGGACGTCATGGATGGCGGTGTTGGTGGTGATAGGGCTGACGTAGTCATGATCAACAGAATACAGTTGCCTCAGGATTATAACATCGCCGGCAGGAGATTTAGATGGACCCAGACTGACCTTAGTTTTCAGTAAGTTTCGTTAAATCTTAGAAAATACATGTACACATGTATCTACAGGGCCACCATGATGTGTCCGTTTTCGATATGCGTATTGTGTTGTGAATGTATCAGTTTAAATATTAAATGTGCGTTTTATCAGTTTATCAGCCGGATAAAGTTAAGAGACTGAATGTTTGTATTTTTGATGATAGGTTTTTGAACTATCCGTCGGGCCCAAAATCTTTACAGCCGAACAAAGTGCGCAGAATCGTTCGGCGAGCTTTCAACCTCTGGAGTGACGTCACTCCCCTGACCTTTCGCGAGGTCAACGATTCTTCGCCGGAGGCCGACATTAGGATCCAATTTGGGCGTGGCCACCATCACCCAGAGGAGTTGGGTCTGACGTCATTCGATGGGCGGGGCGGGGATCTGGCCCACGCCTTCGCACCCAACAGCTTTTGGGGAGAGCTAGAGGGCGACATTCACTTTGACGACGATGAACTGTTCACGGCTGGTGGTGACACCACTGACCTCAACACCTGGACGGATCATTGTCCATATTCTGCTGTGCTAACACTTGAAGTCGGCGCGAACTGGAAGTGCAACATGGCGTCACTGCTGTGAGCCAATGAAATGTCCAGTTGTAGAGGTCAGTGGATTTACCAACAACTGAACTCTACACCTGGACATTTCATTGGCTCACAGAGTGACTTCGTGGGTCCGCCATGTTGCACTTCTCTGCATGCCGACTTCAAAATGAAACAATGGATGATCTGTCCATGTATAGAGGTCAGTGGGTGACACTAAAGGTGAGGTGTGACTAGACTTCAGGACAAGTCGTTTAACAGTAAACAAAAAAGCAATTTATAGACGTCGGGAAATTATCAGACTTGAACCAAACTAGCTGACTTGCACCCATTCACGAATAATAACCGTATTGTAAACATTGTGCAGTAGCTAAATTTGATAAATTAGGGGGGCAGTAATTGAAACGTCAGTTTTTTTCAACGATGGTCGGCCATCGTAAGAAATCGATAACAAAATTCCAGGGGCCAATTTCACGGAGCTGCTAAGCACAACAATTTGCTTAGCATGAACATTTGTCCTTGGTAAAAACAAGGTTACAGACCAAATTTTCACGTGATCTTTATTGTTTTTGATTGATAATCAGCTGTTTTTTTGCTTAGCATGAAAAACACGTAGAATTTTGGCTAATAACTTGTTTTTAATGAGCACAACTTTTTTGTGCTAAGCAAAGTTTTGTGCTTAGCAGCTTCGTGAAATTGGCCCCTGGTGCTACGGTTTCACAGAATGCTGTAGATGGTTAAAGTTACTTCAGAATTTTTTTTTCAATATTATTTTATTAATTTGTTATGTTTAACTGACTAAGTCTTTCATGCTTTCAATGCATGCAGGCTACGCCTTGCTTCTGGTCGCCGCTCACGAGATAGGACATAGCCTAGGCCTGTCTCATTCAGACGACCCAGCGAGTCTCATGTGGCCAAACTACATGAATGTTCCCGTCAATGGCTACAGACTGCCAATGGACGACGTGCGAGGAATCCAAAGAATCTACGGTAAGTGCAGACGGAGACGGCGTCAACGTTTGCAAACTATGCGAACAATCTTTCAACGGACGTGCACCAACAGCGAGCGTTTGCGTTGTTAGCGTTGCGAAACACAACAAATACACATGATCGCTTATGCCGAGTTTAGACCTATAGTGCCAGTGCTGCGTTCCCGCTCACGCGAACTGTTTGTGCGAACGCTAGCCTACGATTTTGAGTTCGCGCCAGTGGAAGCGTGGAACTCACTCGAACAAGGCTAACATTGGCCAACGTTGGCAACGCTCGCGTGAGTTAAACGCACTCCAGATCTTGTGAGTCCCACCGTTGTTTGCTTCAACGTACTTTGATGACATTACAATTTTTCCCTGCGTGATGTTCTATTTAGGTTCAAGACCTCGTCCTCGTCAAACGACCGGATCCGTAGAGGGAGACGGCAGAAAACCGCCGCCGGACGCAGTGTCCGATATGTGCCAGGGAGCGTTTACTGCTCTGTTGAGAATGGACGACAAACTATTTGCGTTCAGGGTAAGTCTTGTTTTTCTTCGTTGGTAAGACAGTTTGGTTTGGGGTACAGTTTTTGTAACCAATACAATCTTGAGCACGTATCTTACATATCTTATAAATAAACAACGTTTCGGAAATCGGACAAATTGGAGGGTAGAGCATATCGATCGTTGCAGAAAAAATCTTTCTTGATCGTTGCAGAATCTTTCTCGATCGTAGCAAAATCTTTCTCGATCGTTGCAGAATCTTTCTCGAACGTTGCAGAATCTTTTTCGATCGTTGCAGAATCTTTCTTGATCGTTGCAGAATCTTTCTCGAAAGCAATGACGCCAGCAGGTGGAAATTACTGCCATCTGTGTGAAGAAACAATTTGTTCTTTGGAGACGACAGCCCGGCACTGGCTTTAAATTTTCAGGCTAATAAAAGTTATCAACTTATCAACCCAAGTTTGACCCGATAGTTTCAACGTTGTAGTTTTCGTTCGCGTTGAATCACTGATTTTACCAAAATCACCAGGCGTTTTTGTTTTTGTTTCCTTTGGTCGATTCGATGCCTCGTTCAGGACAATATGGTCTGGCGAATGCGCGTCAGAGACAGGCGCCTGATATCACCTCCGAGAGGGGAACCGGCCAGTCGATTCTGGAAAGGAATACCCTCGCGGATAACAGCTGCGTACCAGCGACAGGATGGAAACGTGGTTTTCTTCAAAGGTAAGGCTAATAATAAACTGTTTTCCTGGTGTGGTACATTGGTATATAACCCGTTTTTGACCAGGGGATGATGGGCCATTGGATCACCCCTCATATTTTGGTAGAGAAAAAACTAAGATAAATTTTAAAAAATGAGGACATTTTATAATTTGTGAACATTGAAATGTATTAAAAACAGAGAACAAATCACAAACGCTTTATATGCACCGCTGTGGTGTGTGGTTTAGGGAGGTGCATTGTAATTGCGCAAGTTTGCATTAGATGTACATTGGTATTATGAACAGGGCCCCTAGTGTCACCTGTTGTCTCCCCCTACCTCCTACCCCTTCCTACCCCCTCTCTCCTTCGAACTTCTGTGACCAGGAAAATAGTTTAGTCCCCCTCCCCTCTCTGAAGTCGGCAACAAAGATTTACGTCACTGGACGATGTCATAGAGCAGTTAAATAAAGGTGAAGTTAACAATGTATGGGAATAAATATCGACGATGACACCGACAATTTCAGGCACAAAGTACTACGTCTACAAAGGCAAAAGGCGAGCCAACCCTCCAATGCGAATCAGTACAATGGAGATAGGACGCCCTCCCATGGCCGCAATCAGAGCCAGTGGACTGGCACCTAGTGACAAGGTGTATCTGCTGAGAGGTGAGCAGGTGTGGTTGTACGACGAGTCTACGGGGTCGGTGGATGCAGGCTACCCACGGGGCGTCGGTGAGGTGTGGACGGATCTACCGGCTGGTGTGACGGGAGGCGAGATGCTAGATGGCGGTAAGAACAGTAGTCTGGTTTCCTGACTTTTTTCTTTCTCTTTGGTTGGGAATATCACACCAACTTTAATTTAAACCCGACAATACTCAGACGTCTTTAGATTTTTTTTTAGATGCTGGAGTTTTCCAATCCCCAAAAGATACCATGCCTGCATAACATTTAATAGTGATGTTGGGCATTTCGTATGGCAACAATTACTGGGGTCAGTGTGCTTAAATCGGAAAATGGGGGCAATAATATGACCTCGTTGCAAAACGTTTGCCCGGCTGTCGCCGGATTCATAAATCTGGTGACTGGTTTTAAACTTATTTGTTAAGCACGTAAAGTTGTAAAGCATTTTGCTTCTACATGTACTTAGCAGCTTACGAGATCGCCCCAGAAACTGTGCAGTATAAGGCATAAAAAAAATGTTATGTTGGCGTAACGGGCCCAAAAAAATAGGGTAGGTAGGTCGGGATTCTGTTTTGGTTTTTTTCCTCCCAGCAATGAAAATGATATGTTTTATAATTGTTTCAGCCGGTAGTGATACACATAGCGTGTCCAGGTTCAATATATACACAATCCACACACACAACAATGAGAAACGGTCAGAAATGGTTTCAAACGTATTTATAACTAGATTTATATAGATTTTAATCATTAAATTTCGTCCCTTGAAAAAAAACATATCCAGGGTCGGCCGTTTTTTTAGGGTCGGTCGGGTTACGCCAACATAACATTTTTTGTTTATGCCTAACTGTTAAATGGTCATTACCCGATTACGATGTTACCGCCCATGATTATAACGTCAAACCAATCACCGTCCACCGATTAATGTTGAGCCGTTTCATTTCGTGCAGGTACCGCCTTGTTCCTGAAAGGCAACCGATACTTCGAGGTGGGCGTGGACAACCGAGTGACGTCACCACGCGGGAGCCAATCGCGTCTGTTTAGTGTGGACTTTCTTGGTTGTCCACCGTGAATCGTAAACAAAAAATGACTTGACCAACCAATCATTGTATTATTACAGCCAGAAAAAAATAACGTCTTAAAGATAAAGGTGGTTTTGGGGCCCACCAAAGTAGGAGTAAAACATGTAAAAAGAAAGAAAAAAAAGAACACACTCACCAGTAATAATAATAGATCCGTCTATACTCCCACACAGGTAGCAGTTTAGGAGGGTCCGAGTTGGTATGGCTCCGAGTAGTATGGGTCCGAGTTGGTATGGGGCCGAGTTGGTTTGGGTCCGAGTTGGTTTGGGTCCGAGTTAACCTGATCCCCAGGCACATAAACCAACGAAGATTTTGTCAACTTTCGACGCGATTTAGTCAACTTTGACGCGATTTCGAACCATTTCATGCGGAACACTTTGACTAGGTATTAATATTTGATACTAGTTTTTACTTTAGAGGTTTGAGCAGGTGTAGCATGGATTTTAAACTGTATGAAATACTAACTCATTGGTAGAATTGCGCATGACTAATTAAGTGATGATATTAAGTGAATTATAATATTAAGTGAATTATAATTAGGAGAGTGACCGGTCACGCATGGAAGGGTTTAACAAATAATAGAGAAAATGATTCGATTTTTACAGGAGTCTGATTTTCATAATACGATGCCTGGTTTTCGCTACAAGGCAAGTTTCAGGGAAATTACTTGCTTTAAGAAATTACTACTTAGTGCCTTTAAACGATTAATAATTGTCCATGGTAAATACTAAACAATTTAAATTTGTTTGATGTCGCATGGTGTCGTTCTGAAGATGAACACTGACTTCATGTGGCATTGTGTTTTCCAAAAGTTTTTTCCAAGTTTTGTATTTGTTTTAATGTAATACATACATGTATAACGAAACATCATATGAAGCACGAAATGTGGCAGAGAAAACCCCCCTCTTTTGTGTTGACCATTGTGTTCCCGGAATTTCAGGAATTATTTGTAGGTTTCAAGGGGGTGCGTTAGGTAACAATATTGTAGAGTGTGTATAGGGTATAGGGATAACAGGGGTATACCCTCTGCCACATATCGTGCTTGGTATACGAAACGTTACCAGTTCAAATTGAGTAATTTATAGAGGTTTGTAACGAGCATACCCGTTAGCGTATAGTTTTGATTATTGTGTCTAATTGTTTTGAAATGCTTATTGGGTTGAAATAAAAAAAGTAAAAATGACTGAGGAATTTATTTATTTACTTCTTATTTTAACTGGGTGGCCCATTCAGTGAAATCCACTGGTCTCCCATCTGTCTAGAGAAAGAGTTTGCAGGAACACGTAGAACCCTAACCCTCTGGGGTATTTTGCCTAGAAACCCTGCCAGACGCAACAGATTGCGAACTTTGTCACATTGACTTGTGTGCAGAGTGCAGCAAGGTCAAGCAGTCACCACAGATGCACTGTGCTGGGTCTGGCAGGGTTAGGGTTAAATTAACGAAGTGAAATTTTTTTTTTTTTTTTGCTATTTAAATTTTCAGAGAAAAAATAAGTCAAATAATAGTTACGAAAATTCCTCTCCAAAAGCTACACACCTGAAACGAGTACAAAATTGGCATTCAGATGATTTGGTTTTGTGAGTCCATAAAAACAGTCCAGAGAAACAATTAATTAAAACTAACCAACATCAATGTTGTACCACTTTATAGTTTAATTATTAGTTCTAATCCGAAGACAAAATACACCTTACACAGTTTCAATTGGACTTTAAACATGCAATACATGTACTTATTTATATTTCCGTGAAACTATCCTAAGCGAAATGTTGTGTAGCAAAAAAAAAGTTGCGCAACTTACGAAATAAATTTTAATAATATATTCCCCTTGCGCCATTGAGTAAAGTTTCTTGAAATCTGCTGCCTGATCACGTTTGGACTCTTTGACAAGTTGACAATGACAATGACAATGACATCACAGTTTGACTAGCGAGTAAACTGATGCAGCATCTTCTCCTTGTTGTTCATTTAGGGTTCCGGACCAGTTGTTGAGAAACGTGTGACAAGTTGACAATGACATAAATGACCAGGACATTACAGTTTGACTAGCGGGTAAACTGATGCAGCATCTCCTCCTTGTTGATCAAATGCGTGGTCTTGTTGACGAGCTGCATCAATTCATTCAGGTTGACGGACCAGTTGTTGAGAAACCCGTGACAAGTTGACAATGACAATGACCGGGACATCACAGTTTTGACTAGCGAGTAAACTGATGCAGCATCTTCTCCTTGTTGATTAGCTGCATCTATTCATTCAGGTTGCGGACCAGTTGTTGAGTAACACGTGACAAGTTGACAATGACACAAATGACCAGGACATTACAGTTTGACTAGCGGGTAAACTGATGCAGCATCTCCTCCTTGTTGATCAAATGCGTGGTCTTGTTGACCAGCTGCATCAATTCATTTAGGGTTCCGGACCAGTTGTTGAGAAACACGTGACAAGTTGACAATGACATAAATGACCAGGACAACAGAGTTTGACTAGCGGGTAAACTGATGCAGCATCTCCTCCTTGTTGATCAAATGCGTGGTCTTGTTGACCAGCTGCATCAATTCATTCAGGTTGCCGGACCAGTTGTTGAGAAACACGTGACAAGTTGACAATGACATAAATGACCAGGACAACACAGTTTGACTAGCGGGTAAACTGATGCAGCATTTCCTCCTTGTTGATCACATGCGTGGTCTTGTTGACCAGCTGCATCAATTCATTCAGGTTGCCGGACCAGTTGTTGAGAAACACGTGACAAGTTGACAATGACATAAATGACCAGGACAACACAGTTTGACTAGCGGGTAAACTGATGCAGCATTTCCTCCTTGTTGATCACATGCGTGGTCTTGTTGACCAGCTGCATCAATTCATTCAGGTTGCCGCCCCAGTTGTTGAGAAACACGTGACAAGTTGACAATGACATAAATGACCAGGATAGACTAGCGAGTAAACTGATGAAGCATCTCCTCCTTGTTGATCAAATGCGTGGTCTTGTTGACTAGCTGCATCAATTCATTCAGGTTGCCGGACCAGTTGTTGAGAATCTCGTTGGGATCCTTGGCGGGGGAGAAGTTGACGATACCGGCTAGTCGATCCACCTTGGCATAGATGGTCTTCTTGATCACCAGATTGGACAGGAACTCCTCGGCCTCCTAAAGGAAAAACCAGGGAAAAAATACCAACTTTAATAAAATAATAACAATAATTTGGGAGGCTAACCATCCTTACTTGCACAGCTGGGGTGTTGAATTGCGAAGGACGCGGCTGCAACATGTTGATGACACACGTAAAGGCGCAGTAATTTTATAGTGCGTTCCCACTGGGACTTTGTTTTACTGCGACGGAATGTTTATTGGCCTTACGAAGCTGGCAGAATATCAAACATTGCTGGCACTGATAACGTTCCGCGGCCTTCGACCTGGTAGTTCTACATCACCGTCGCGGTAAGTTGACAGGGACGTTAGTCTACAGTGCGTTCCCATTGGATTAAAATTTGTCAGTCTACAGAAAAGTCGCGGTACGTTTGTTAACCCCAAAAAGTCCAATGGGAACACGGCTTTAGTGTCCAGTCAACAAAGTTCCCGACTGAGGCTTAAAGATGGGATTAAACACTTACCCCTTCAGCAAGTTCCAAAAGTTCTGCCATCCTAGCTAGTGTGATTCGTGTGTAGTACTTGGCCATCACTCGGATGTTCTGAATAGGAAAACAAAACCAATCAAATGATAACTGACAGTTATCATCTAATTGAACGGTTTACAAGGCCTATTACACATGTGTCGCAATGTCGCACATGTGTGTGTAAATTGTTTTTTAAATTATTAGCGCGATAAGTTGCACGACTTTGTTACGTAAATGTAACGCACTTATTGATTTGTGTGTGTATAGAAATACGCGCGACATTTATGGCTCGACAAAATCGTGAATGTGTTAATAAAAGTCAGGGCGCACGATCAAAAATGGCTTCATCGTGAATAAGGTTTATTGCCTGAGGCTAATTTCACGTAGCTGCTAAGCACAAAAATTTGCTTGGCACAAAATGTTCTTGCTCATTAAAAACAAGTTATCAGCCAAAATTCTACGTGTTTTTCATGCTAAGCAAAACACCAGCTGATTATCAATCAAAAACAATAAAGATCACGTGAAAAGTTGGTCTGTAACCTTGTTTTTACCAAGGACAAATTTTCATGCTAAGCAAATTTTTGTGCCCCTGGTTGATCAACTCACATGTTCCACCACCCTGTTCCTGAGGTCGTTCCAGCGCTGTTTACCCTGCTCGTCGTCACTGAAGACATCCGTGGGTGTGCTGTCGGCCGAGCCACGCTTGAGCTCCTGCTCGTAGATTGCACAGACCTGCTGCCACCTCATGAGCTCTTGAGTGGTGAAGCATTTCAACAAATCTCTGAATTAGGTGAAGAATAAAAAAAAAAAAAAAAAAAAGGTAATCTCGAAATCTTCTTTTGCTCATTTGAAGGTCAAGGCTTACACTACGAGGTTAAGACCTGCAGAGCCCAATTCCATGGAGCTGCTAAGCAAAAGTGTGCTCAGCATGACAATTCTTCCTTGGCAAAAACGGAGCTACAAACCAAATCTTCAGGTGATGTATATTGTTTGCGACTGGTATTTAACTGATTTTTTTGCTTAGCATGAAAAGCACATGAAATGTTTGGCTGGTAACTTGTTTTTACTGAGTATGACTTTTTTTGTGCTAAGCAAATTTGCGTGCTTACCAAATTTGTGTGATTAGGACTCTCTACTCGGATTTTTGGACTCGGCTCCAACACTTCTAACTAGTGACTTAGAGTTACCCCGGTTTAACACTAACTTTAGTAGAATGTAACTAACGCTAGTTATGTTTCATAGTGGGGCGCTGTGGTCCAGTAATTATGGTGTTTGAAGGCATTCGAACATCGGCAGGGAACATGGTGCTTGTGTTCTTAGGCAAGACACTTTGCTACAATTGCCTCTCTCCACCCAGGAGTAATGGGTACCTGTGAAGGTAGAGACCACATGCGATGATTTCGAGCTCCTGGTGAACAGGGACAATAACTGTAAAGCGCTTTGAAACACTACACTGTAGAGGTATAAAGCGCTATATATGACCCGCTCCAGGAAAAGGTGACATAAACTAAAAATAGAGTTATGTAGATGATTGAAAATTCCAGGATATAAGCTTTTGGTACATAGTACAGCTCCATAGCCCCTCCCGTTTCGGTGATATGACGTTTTTGCATATTAATAAGTTCCATGGAATTCAAAATACACAACTGAGAAAACAGGCTTCAAAACGCAACAAAACTAAAACAATACATTGTAGACTAGGAGCAAAGTTGTGAAAGCCCTGTAAATAAGAATTTTGCTCAACACCTACTACATCCAAGGTTTGACTTCACAATATGGAAGAACATACCCTACTGAACACTGCTAGGTAGTATGTGGCTTCAAATTGTGGTATCACTTTTGAGAAAAACTTGGTTTTTGAGGGTAAAAAGTTGGCATTGTTCTTAATTTGGCACCAATTGTTAGTAAACAGTCTAGTCATATATTCATATAAAAAAAAAAAAATGAAGCATTTTATTTTTTATATATCTTAATATCTTATATAAATTATCACAACTATCATTTAAATATTTTTTACATTTCATTTTTATAAAGTACATACTAAAATGTGAAATAATTTTGAAATAAGAAAAAAGAAAACTTGTACGAAGCTACTTCCCAAGCTACTTCCGGTTTTTTTTTTTTTTTTTAATTTTTTTTTAAAGGTTATCTTTTAAAGGGGCGTGGCCACGCCCCTTTGTCTCCTTAGACCATAATTATTATTTTTTAGCCAATGAGGAACATTTGAGTCATGAACTCATTAAACAGCATCATTTGCATGAACAAAAGTGATGTTTATATGCTTTCATTGTGTCAAACTTATCTTAAATTTTTTTTTATATTATTTTTTATCAAATTAATTTTTTTGTAATATTTTTTGATAGCAGCGCTAAATTTATACCACAATTTGAGTCCACATACTACCTAGAGATGTTCTACTAGGTCTATTTCACCAGATAAAGCAATCGAACCTTAGATGTAGTGAGAGTTGAGCACCCACTTTTTTGTTTGGTTCGTGCTTCTAGTCTATTGGAACCATGCACTCTTAAAAGGTTTCCTTTCACTTTATTTATCAAATTCCAGCTTTTTGTGAATTAAATCTGAAGCTTTGGATATTAAAGATGTCATTTAAGACGAAAAATGAAAATCAAATGTTGACAAATTATTCACCCTATTAACTTTAACAGGCCATTACTCATAAATGCATAGCGCGACTTATGTCACCTTTTCCTGGAGCGGGGCACATATAAGCACCAACATTATTATTAGTTACTAACTAGACTCCAGTATTAAGCAGCTACAGGCCTTTGTAGTAACCAACTAGGCTTAG
This sequence comes from Crossaster papposus, assembly GCA_037893245.1. NCBI lineage: Eukaryota > Metazoa > Echinodermata > Asteroidea > Velatida > Solasteridae > Crossaster > Crossaster papposus. Next base: position 610,049 of record JBAIAA010000153.1, read on the forward strand.
GCATACAAAAAAAATGTTATGTTGGCGTAACCCGACCGACCCTAAAAATACGGCCGACCGTGGGTATCTTTTTTTTCAAGGGACAAAATTTAATGATTCAAATCGATATAAATCTAGTTATAAATACGTTTGAAACCATTTCTAACCGTTTCTCATTATTGTGTGTGTGGATTGTGTATATATTGAACCTGGACACGCTATCGTGTATCACTACCAGCTTAAACAATTAAAAAACATATCATTTTCATTGCTGGGAGGGAAGAGGGGAAAACAAATTAAAAAAAAAAAAATCCCTACCTACCTACCCTATTTTTTGGGGCCCGTTACGCCAACATAACATTTTTTGTTGTTATGCCTTTATAGTAAGATTTCCATGAACATGGCCCCAGGTTACCTGTATTTGGGGATTTCCTCCAGATTTTTATCTTCCGCTACTCTGTGGATCAGATCAGACTGCTCGTTATCAAAGGGTGCTAGCACTAGGTACAGAATCACATGCTTCAAGATCTGGGAAAACAAACAACAAAAACACAACAGAAAATATTTTATCAAATTTAGATAGAAACGAAAAGAACATTATACAATCGGGTATCTTAGTGCTTGGGGGGGCCACCCTGTATAGACAAATCCAATCACACAAACAGTGGGTGCATTCACACGGACATTGTGGGGGCCAGTTTCGCAAAGAAGGCTGTGTTCCAGAACCCAGCTTACGCTCCACTACGGCTTCATCACTATTGCCAAACTGCATGAACGAAGCCAGATGAAAAATGAAGCTGGGGTTTGAAAAACGGCCAAAATTAGCATTAGAAAATTTGACATCCAAGCGCCACTAAATCATTTCGCATTTATCACCTTTGGTTAAAGGGATCGTATACGTTTGGTAATTACTCCAAAAATTAATGGCAATAAAAACTTACTTGGTAAGAAGTACAGCAGCTTTGGATAGTATAATGCATTTTTATAAACTTTTCACTTCGAAGTACTGCGGTTATTGAAAAAGATATCACTTTTTATCCCCAAACATTTGAATCTGAGAAGCGTTACTGCAGTGACGTTACGGTACCACCTTTTGACATGAAATTTTTACAGGTTAGTTTTATGGTATATATCTATAACTATAGAGGATTGAAACAAACAGTAGGTTCCAATTACCAAACGTATACGATCCCTTTAAGAAGTATTCATGGGGATATCAAGCAGACAAATATCTTGTCTTACCTCCTTCCATTTGGTTGGGTCTTCCTTGATGATGGCTGTATCATACAGAGCTCTGTAATGTCTGCAGATGTCTAGGTAAGCACCCTCGTGTTGATCTACCTCAATCATCAGACGATAGAACTTCAACTTCTGTTCCTGTTGGCAGGAATTAAACAGGCATTTGTATGATAGTACATCATATTTATAAAACACATGTATCCACCTGACAGGTACTCAAGGCGCTCTCACATTATTACCCCGGTCATTGGGCCATTGAAACATTCCAAATACCATCTCAGCTCCCTGGGGAGTATACAGCTCGATGCTGCCATTTCGACGCAAAGCAGCTAAAATCAACCACAATAACCATCTCTGCCCTCACAGGTACCCATTTACTCCTGGGTGGAGGGGAAGCAATGGGTGACAGAGTACCTTTGCTCAAGGGTACCCGTATGCACTATAACCCCAGGCTGGACTCGAATCCACAACCTGCAGAGTTACTCTACAATCAGCTTCAAGATCAGAAAACCTGGCAGCCTGGAGAGTTCAGAACAATTCAGTGAGATTATAATTTCTGCTAAGCAGAGTAGTGGCGTGCACAAATACAAATAGTGCCAAAACTGGCTACCCTTTAGACAGGGCCGGTAGTAGTTAAAATAGGGTCAGATGCTCAAAATAGGGGTCGGGAGGCCAAAATAGGGTCGGGAAGCCCAAAATAGGGTCGGAAGCCCAAAATAGGGTCGGAAGCCCAAAATAGGGTCGGGAGCCCAATATAGGGTCGGGAAGCCCAAAATAGGGGTCGGGAGCCCAAAATAGGGGTCGGGATCCCAAAATAGGTGTCGGGAGCCCAAAATAGGGTCGGGAGCTCAAAATATCAGGAAAAAAACAAACAGGGTCAGGAGCCCAAAAGAGGATCGGGAGCCCAAAATAGGGTCGGGAGCTCAAAATATCAGGAAAAAAACAAACAGGGTCAGGAGCCCAAAAGAGGATCGGGAGCCCAAAATAGGGTCGGGAGCCCTAAATAGGGTCAGGAGCCCAAAATATAAAGGCACGCCCTAAGCAGACTAAGGTGATGCTCTTACCTGAACACTCGCCTCGCTAGATTCAAAGAACTTGGGGCTGATTTTCTTGCTGATAATCTGGGTGCGGATGAAGTCTTTGGTGGTCAGACACAAGCGCATTTGCTCCAAAATAAATTCCACTTTCTCCTTTTTCTCCATGGAGCCAAACGTTTCGACCTGTAAAACAGTCCAAAAAAAAACACTTAAAAAAAAAATCAACTATGAAGAATTAGCGTTTAAATTAACTTCTTGGAGTGGTGAATGGAGGCCTGGGATTACGACCTGACCAACCAATCAATTCACGCTGAAATTATTTTGACGCTGGGCCCTGCGGCCGATTTCACCAATGTTAGGATCAATCTTAGGAAGAGTAACTCCTCCTAACTTGCAATAGATCCAATGCAAGTTAGGATGAGTTAGTCTTCCTAAGATTAATCTTAGTCTTTCGTGAAATCATCCCCTGGTGTGGGATTGTTTTTCAGGAACCTTGATCTAAGACGGGTTCAGGCCGGCATTTGTCGATAGCACACTGTGATATCTTCAGCCTCGCTCGCTGCGAACCAGTCGCTGACCAATTTTGCTCGTTACGTGTTTATCCGTCATCCGTTTGGAAATTTTGCATACGTATAAACATCCTCCATGTATAAACATCCTCCTCTTATTTAGTAGGTTTTGATCTACAAAGTCTGATCTAGCGGCAGGGGCTTCAATCGAAGCTCGAAGGCCTAACAGTTAAAATCACAGGTTAAAGTGTCCCAGGTCATCACGTAGCTAAGATGTTCAGTGCCTGTATGATTACATGAATGTCTTGCAGTGTGGCCTCAAAACCGTACATTACTCAACAAATGTTGGTGACACGTACACTTCAGTGTACCACTTTTCTGAAATTGAATTCAGATTCCAAACCAGTGATTTTCCGAAGCTGGCTTCTTCTACTTGAGGTCATGAACTCCAATCGCCCTCGATACATAACCTGTACTTACTTGGAGTTCCTGTAAGATGGTAGCGGCCTCCGTGACGTCTCCTTCCCCTTCCCTGATCTTGGCAAGGGTCATGGTCAAACGGGCTCGCTCGATCTCCACGTAGATCTTGCCGGCAGTGACGGTGCGGAGGGTGTTGATCAATTTCAGCTTAGTCTCCATATCGGGCGTCTTTTCGACATAGCTGTACGCTTCTTGTACCATCTTCACTACAGCCTTGGAGAGAAACATGAAAGAATTGCTGGAATTCAGTTTTTCAGTTTAGGTTTTTAGGAAGCACACCCACACCTTTCCGGCCTTGCTCGCTACTGACAAACATTTCCGGCCTTGCTCGTGGTGTGTTTATGCGTCATCCGTTTTGAATCTGGGGAAAACTTTGCGTTTATATTCGTCATCCGGCGCGAACTGGTTAATTGTGTCAATACCAACATCTTGTCTCACCAGGGTGAGCAAACCCCGTCAAATGTGACAATCTCTTCCATTACCTGTTTGAGTTGACTTCGTCTCTTTGTCAGCAGTAATACGTTCTCATTCAGCATACCCCACTCCTTGGTTTCATAACACATGGTGACGATGGCTACCAGGATACGTGCCGTGGAGTGCATGTCGGCTGCCTGATATAGACGGAATAGTCAAGTATAAAAACTAATTCAGAAGTTTGAAACCAAGACTGCTCCTAGAAACCCATCATTCCTTGGGTGATTTCAGGTTTGGATGCACGTAACTCTCTTCAAGGTATTAAATGTTTGATGGCGTATAAATTGGGAGACGATTATAATAGAACTCATTTCGTTTCTTCTAAAAATAGTTTATGTAAGTAAAATAGGCAAACAAATTCTTGAATTTACAAGCATTTTTGAACGGTTGTCGAAAAGTGTCAAGACATATTTCTTTATTTATTTTTTACTTTCCGATAATTTTTGTAGGGTCGCAGTCGTAAAATTAGGGTAGAACCCTAGGTCAGGAAACTGGAAGAAGAATTTTTTAATTTGTTTTGCCTAATGCTAACAATTAGTTTTGGTATTTTCATGGAAATCATTCAGCCTCAAACTTGGCATTTCTGTTCTTACCAAAGCATTTGATATTTTACCAAAATTATTACTTTTTCATGGTTCAGTCTGGTGTAGTTTGTCTCTAAAATGTGAGTCATGAAGTTCTAGTTTTTAGCTAAAATATCGAGATGCTTTGGTAAGTAAACCTACATGCCATTGCCCCATAGCACAGAGACAGTCTACTCTAGTGTGGGGCCATAGTCATACTAGTGTTGGGCTAGGAATACATGTATGCCTTATCATGTTGACTGTGATATTGTCACTGTCACTAGTGTGTAGCACTGTTTGTGAAAGACTCCGCCTATGGCTATGCCTAGCATAGCAATAGCATGGTGCTTCTTAACTGTGGAAGACTCACCGTTCTTGTCTGTTTTTCCAAAGACAGAAGACTCTCTATTGCCTCAGACAGCTTACCATCCTACAATGTACATAAATGTTAATACCGTAACTGGTCAATACAAATTTGTACATCGAAACAAGGGTGACTTGCAAATTACGACATCGCCAATTTGCCGGTCCATTTTGTGTGCGATTGCCGACAAAATAAAAGTAGAATTTGGGCAATTATCAACCATATTAATTCCTTGATAACAAACCTTCGCTAGCTGTTGACATTCTGGAATTTTCTTGTCAACAGCTTCGCTGTAATCAACTTCCATTTTTTGAAGTCTGCCATCGCCGCCGGTGCCTGTGTCCTCCATTTTGGTTTTGTATGGTACCTGACCGTCGACGTAAAACTACACGAGCATTCGATACGTTATTTCAACAAAAGAACGATCGTGTGGGATCCGACCGCAGTAATCTGCAGATTAACTAAAGGACGCCCTCTGTTGAATGTCAGCTAAGGATTTAAAGGTAGGATACACCATGGCAATTGCTAGAAATTGCTTGAAGTTGAAGTTGAATTATCAAAAATGGGTGGATTGGGGGGGTTGGATTTTGTATAAATACCTGTCTGAAGATTTACAATCATGGGTGCTAAGAACCCCCCCCCAAAAAAAAAAAAACGGCGTTCCTTTTCAACCGGCGTCTGGTAGTTGTTCTTATGTTGTTCTTACAAAATGCGCATGTACATACTGTACCCCCCCCCCCGAAAATGTCAAATCACACAAAATCTCCCATATAACCTGAGTTAGATTTGCCTGGATTATTTTGTTTAATTACCTTGGTATCCAAGTTTTAGCTTGATACATCTAGGCCTAACGGTTTTTCAGAGGTGGGAGATGACAATCTTCACGCGGTCCACCCTGTTTCCACTAATTTTTTAGCACTCGCAAATTGCTCGTTCGTTTTGGTAGAATCTTTGAAGGCCTATATATTCTAGCTTTCCGAAAAAGAAAAGAAATTACAAAAGATAATAATGAATATAAATGCACGCAAATACCGCTCGAAAGACATCTAAGCATGTTTGCATGACAGCGTCCTTAACAATTCGGAATTTCTTTGTCATCAAAATCATTTCAGCTTTTAAAGAAATACAGCCTTAATTGATATTACTAGTGCTTTATTATATTCCCCAAGCAGGATGCATGTGTTGATAACAGAAGCTAATTCTAATCACCGTTATACAATTTATTCCTTGGTCTTTGTAATACATGTACAATACAAACGCATCACCACATTACGATAACACGTATTTTACACAAGCTAACCTAACCTAACACAATATTACAGATGGTTTATGCAATAATTTTTTTTTAAATATAATAAAGGGAAACCCAGCAATTTTAATGGGTAAAACTACAAACTAGTATTAAACAAACAAAGCCACAATTTAAAATGTACAATTTAAAAGTGAAACATTAAGTTTTAAACGTAAACCACAAGTTATAAAGATAAAACAAACCACCACAGTCTTAGAAGCAAAAAGAACCCTTGCTTGGTAAATCAGGTTTAGAAGTCAAAATTCCCTGTAATGCTAAGCTAACAATTAACACAGCTAAATACTAATCATAAACAATATGTGACCCAGCACGAGTAAATGAGACACTTTGAGGCAAAAATAAAAATTGAGATTTTGATTTCATAATTTAAAGCTTGTTTAGATTTAAATGATGAAATCAAAATCTCAATTTAAATTTTTGCCTCAAAGTGTCTCATTTACTCGTGCTGGGTCACATCACATGAAGCTGTGGCTGGTAAGCTGTTTTTGTGTATGTGCTTATAATAAGCTGTTTGTGTGCTTAACTATGAAATTGGTCCAAGGCTTATAAAACCAACAGTTTGAAATGTAAAACTACCAATTTGAAATATAAAACCACCAATTTGAAAAGTAAAATCACACATTTCTAAGATAAAACCACCAATTTTAAATGTAACAAACTACACATTTTAAAGGTAAAACCGCCAATTTTAAAGATAAAATCACCAATCAACAAATGTTATAGGTTAAATCACAATTTTTAAAGTTAAGACCACCAAGTTTAAAGGGATCGTATACGTTTGGTAATTGGAACCCACTGTCTGTTTTAATCCTATATAGTTATAGATATATACCATAAAACTAACCAGTAACAATTTCATTTCAAAAGGTGGTAGCGATTTTGAGATATTGCCGAAAATCTGGAGAGGTTATGTCCACGCAGGAAGAAATAATCTGCATTGGAATACACAATCTGAGAAACGTCAATACAGTAACGCTTCTCAGATTCAAATTTTTAGAGAGAAAAAGTGATATCTTTTTCCATAACCGCAGTACTTTAAAGTAAAAAGTTTCAAAAAAATGCATTATACTATCCAAAGCTGCTGTACTTCTTACCAAGTAAGTTTTTATTGCCATATTTTTTGGGAGTAATTACCAAACGTTTACGATCCCTTTAACTATGAAATTGGTCCAAGGCTTATAAAACCAACAGTTTAAAAGGTAAAACTACCAATTTGAAATATAAAACCACCAATTTGAAAAGTAAAATCACACATTTCTAAGATAAAACCACCAATTTTAACTAGATAAAACCACACATTTTTAAAGTTACAAACCACACATTTTGAAGGTTACAAACTACACATTTTAAAGGTAAAACCGCTAAGTTCAGAAGCAAAACCGCCAAATGTTAAAGATAAAATCACCAATCAACGAATGTTAAAGATAAAATCACAAATTTTAAAGGTAAGACCACCAAGTTTAAACGTAAAACCATAAAATGTAAATGTAAAACAACCATTTTTTTTTAAACCACGAACCAAAGGTAAAATAACCAGTCACCGTTCGCGTGGCCCTTCATCAGGAGATGCCAATCCGATGCAAGAAGTGACCAAACCTCGTATGCGCCATCACTCTGTATTTTAATATAAGACAATTTTGTTTCACTGTCAGTATTGAACATTGTTTAATCAAATTATAGAAGTATGGAGTTTGGCAGACAGTCGTATGTCATTAGTAAGATATTTGGATATAGCGCCATCGCAGATTTGTCCTATTATGGAATATAGGACAATTTTCTAAATGTTCTAAATGGCTGCAATTGAATTGTATTATACCAATTGTTTTTAAAGGACGAATCTGCAATGGCCCTATAGCCAAATATCTTTCTCATAACCTACCAAGCGTGTACCCAGTTTCATGTTTTTATTATCAAGTGAACAATAATTACACCAATCTGCCTGACTCTTAGCCAGACTTAATGGACAGGACTAATATTACATGGTAGAAACTATTGCAAGTCACGAGTGACCATCATGTGTACGTATCATATCAACGTGCAACGCAAACATGCAGAACCCAAACTGAAAGAAAAACGCAGATATAACTCAAACTACCTCACAGACGATCAGCAAAGTTTTACTTGGTTCAACTTTGCCGACGGTTCCGCTTTATATGTAGTCTGCGTAAGCTTAACGTCGATATGAATAGCGCTGCTTATCGGTTAGCAGAAAAGTTGCGCTTACTGTAGCAGAAAACTATGCTACTGCTTGAGCAATAATCATGGCGGGCGCGTTGGCGTGCCTAAGGTAGCGCGCGTATGGATATTTATATTGTTTTGTCACTGATTTAGGCAACTTTTTCCTCCGTGGTTAAACATGCTTTTCATGTGCCTACTGTCTCTATGAAAATGACGGAGGCTGTGTTAAGTACAAAATTAGCTGTTAAACAGCGCTATATGAAATCGTCCAAAGGCTTTAAGCACACAAGATATTCGTTACGTACACTACACCTACCTCCTGTGCATCCCAGTAATTCGAGACGCATGCAGATGGATCGTTGCCAAAGGAATGGTTGTATTTGTATGAAGCTGGCCTGCACAGCCGAGGGAAAGTAGTTGGTTCTTGGGGTATTATCATCAACATTCCCCTGAAACTGCAGACAGTTATACACAAATATTAAAAAAGCAAAAAGCTTGTACATGTACATGTAAAAAGGTAGTCACTGTTCCAATGCAGAAACTGTGGGTATTTTTGAATGGGTCATCACATCTGTTTTGGCATATAAGACGTTATATGCGACTATCCATTGTTTCACCCACCCCTTCCCCGGGCTGCCCCACCCAAATTGTGGGGATTGTCACTTTTAGAGCGACACAATGCCCACCCCTCGGGCCTAATTTCCAATCCCCGACCTCCAAGGGTGGGCGCAATTAGTGTTTGCCCTATCCATACGCTAACGCTAAGGCATAACAAAAAATGTTATGTTGGCGTAACCCGACCGACCCTAAAAATACGGCCGACCCTGGATATATTTTTTTTCAAGGGACGAAATTTAATGATTAAAATCTATATAAATCTAGTTATAAATACGTTTGAAACCATTTCTGACCGTTTCTCATTGTTGTGTGTGTGGATTGTGTATATATTGAACCTGGACACGCTATCGTGTATCACTACCGGCTGAAACAATTAGAAAACATATAATTTTCATTGCTGGGAGGAAAAAAAAAAAAAAAAAAAATACCGACCTACCTACCCTATTTTTTGGGCCCGTTACGCCAACATAACATTTTTTTTTGTTATGCCTAACAATGATTTGCGAGTGACAAAATCCCCACCCTTCGGGCCTAATTTTAGTGACAATCCCCGACCCCTAGGGGTGGGCGCAATTAGTGTTTGCCTCCCCATACCCCAGGGTTGTGGTCGAGTCCCTGCAAGTCCGTTCACAAGTCTTTTCGTGAAGCCAGTCACAAGTCCCTTCATAAAGGCAGTCACAAGTAACGGGACGAACAATGACAAAGGAATGCTTTTGTCAAAGCTGATCAAGTTGAATAGCTTGTGATCTGAATTGAAACTGAAGGACTTGTGATGGACTTGCAGGGACTTACAGGGACTTGCAGGGACTTGTGATGAACTCGACTACATCCCTGCCATAGTAACAATGACTTGTGAGTGACAAAATCCCCACCCCGGGTCCAGTGAAAAATGTGACTAAACCCCGACATAAATCCTGGGGCTGCTTGAGAGAGGGGTGGGGGAAGCAATTGATAGGCGCATTACCTGTACTGCTGATCCATTTGAACCAGTGACGTAATTCCAATTATAACCGTCGTTTCCATACTGCACTTTGTATGACGTCACCCATACGGTACTGTAGTGCCTTCCTTGGGTGATGAGTCCAGTGATCGTTCTCACGGCTTTCAGGTTGATGCGTATCCACTGGCTCTGGTCGGTGACAGTTGCGCACCAAGCCGCTTTACAGAAAAGCAACGACATTTCTTTAAAGCAGTTTTGATGGGCAGTGCACTAGACACAACATATAGCTTGAGATATTAAGACCTAATGACTTCACCTATGAACGAGTCAGTCCCTACTTCGTCTGGCGTCCCGACTTCGCTTCCATAAAGCGCCTAATTATTCTGATGTCTAAAGTCTATTATTAGATGCCTGACATAAACGTGTTCCGTCTGATATCATTGTAAAACAAATAGCATCACTTTTGTTGAACATTTAGCTTGATCTGTAGATCATAATAGCGAATGTTGATATCAGCACAAATGTAGATACAACACATTGAAGCTTCTGCCTTGCATTGGTGATCAACAACAAAAAAGTGCACTATTTTCATGGTTTACAGCAATGCACCTACCGTGTGTGTTGAGTCGAGCCCTGGAGGTGGAGTAGCCATCGCTGTTCATTGATGAGGCTGATATACTACTGTCTGGAATTGCACTATTCTCCATCCCAAGGGCGTCACGGCAAACTGATAAAAGATGAGGCAAACTAATACAGTGAGACTGCCAAGTGACTGTAAACAAAAATCATATTTGACCTTTGGGAACCTTCCAGAGGTCAATAACCTTTGTATACATGATTTATCATTACTTCTCAATAATTTTAGGATTCACTCTTTAAACCCTAACTTTTTTCAAAACCCCGGATATGTTAGGCGTTCATGCTGTACAGAATGGCATTATGCCCACAGGTGAACTCAAAGAGGTTAATGGGCTTGGTATATGCCCTGTTTATAGAAGATTTACTGTTTAAAACCTCATTGTGCTCTGAAATTCTATGCGTGCGTATTTCTCTGCAGACTTTACTGACGTAAAAGCTCAATTAGAAAGCACGCAGTATATTTGCGAGTAGAACAAATAGGTCTAAACATTTAATGTTTTGCTAACGGAGAATTAAAATTAAAATCAAGACAGATCCTACTACTATGTTGCAATAAAAATTCAATAACAAACTGCTTGTATAATACTTAATAGCTAATTCGACAGTATACCTGTACTAAAGCAGGGATCCCTGTGCGGGTTCTTGAAAAACGTCTCCTCGTATGACGAACAACCCGATGTTCCCGCATTCCGTAACAGCGCCAGCTGCCCGCAGTTGCAAGCCGGGTCGTCAGTTTGTGGGAACCATCGCCGCTCGTTGTTGTAGAGCGGATCGGGTAACTTACGGAAATTACAGCAGGTTACTGGTAAACTCGACTTGGCTCCTGTATAATTATTATAAATAAATTTGAAAATTGGGGTGTTTTTTCTTCCTTCAGTGCGTCTGTTTATGGTGTAAATGGAGGACACATACCTGGCGACACGAAAGTGAATTTGGGTTAGGGTTAGAATCGAGGACGACCTCGATTGAGATTCGTGTACAAAACCAATGAGAGCCGTCGGAAAAAGTTAAAGTACAAACAAAGGAAATTTTTGAGAGGAACAAAGGAAACTCCTCGATTTACACCATAAACAAACGTGCATGAGTTTGCAGCAATGTAGGCCTTCCCAGTGCCGTCGGAGAGCGTGTGTTAACATAATCGATCAGTTCCTATTATAATTCAAATTTATGCACGGCGCATGCACATAACAAGGCCGGGAGGCAAGAAGCGGAATCGACTCATCGAAAATGACAAGTCGTCATAAAATGGTATAAAATGTTATCTATTATTTCGAAAATTGACGTTAGCCTTGAAGACAATGCACTCCACGCCATCGTTGCAGATGAAATAAACCGACTGAACCAATGAAATTAACTGACGTTATACTGTATACGCATACCCATAGCGCAAAGCTTTCTTTGTGGCTGAAAACAGAATGGTCAAATTCATTGGAATTCATTTAATAATTCTCACACAAGTCGTTTCCTTTGCCAAGTTATTACGTACGGCGAAAAAAATCCCCAACTTCATTTTCCGTTTGTTTGGCAAATGGTATTCACCAGAGGTTTGGTAAAATCTGTATATTATATCATGTCTGTGAAAATTTGTTAAATTATGACATGAACATACAACGGCGCATACACTACCATTGGACAATACAAGCCGGTAAAGGTTGGGTAAACATTGCCCATTTTATTTACAGTTAAAATAAATTAAATCTGACAACAAACTTGAGATGAGCATGTTGTCTTTATTGAGAGGTTTTTTGTCACTTTGAAGGTTTGTAATCGTTTTTTATGGCGACCATAAGCTAGCTATCTCAATTTGAGATTGATTTTGAGAAAGAAAGTCCCCATGATGGTTGGGGAACGTCGAAACGTGTTTATAATCTAGTATAAAGTCATTGATTGACGTCACTAAGTAACAGCAATAGCGCTTACGCTATAAGTATTTCAAGCGTAAATAACAGTCGTTTGATCAATCTCTCATTGTTATACCGAAGGAAGGACAAAACATCGATTTTTTATTTCACAATGGATACAATTTAATTAGGTGCCATAATGAAAACCTGACAGATAGGGTTCTCTTCAGTGGGGCGCAACCAGGTAACCAGGGCGGACACCGAAATATTAGATTTTTGATTGGTATTTAACAATATAAATCGTAACCACCTGGGCGGGAGAGGGGGGGGGGGGGGGGGGGGGGGGTGTAGGGGGTGTAGTGGGGGGGGGGGGGATATAGGGGCCATTTATTTGTTTACACCGCAGCGAAGAGTTTATCAGATTTCGTGCCTTTTCTGCTCTTGAAAGCAGACTACAAAGTACTAATTACACAGTACTTGATGTTTTATGTGCCTTTTCCCTTTAATTAAAAGTATCTTAAAGATACATTTGACTAAAACAAAATGCATACTAGGGGATTCGAACTAGGGACTTTGCGATCTATAGTTTACACCACTATATCGACTAGACTACGGTGACATATCGATAACCGTTCTTTTAAATGCTTTTACGTGCATGTACTACTACTAAATTACTAACGAATAATAATATGTGACGTTTTGATAAAGCTTTCGAGACCGATTAGGTACTACAGGGTGTATAACAAAACATTTCCCAATTTGAACAATTGCCCTAACATTAATATTCTATATTTGTTTGGCAAATCCTTTTACATAGGTTGATATACAATGGTGCAGTGCTTTTTTGGTGCAATTGCACATACTCGACATGTCACGCATGAGCGATCTGTTTTGCGAGTGCTGGGTTGAAAACAGTATTTTTTTTTAAAGTAGGACATTTGTTTTGGATACACCCATAGAAGAAACCCTTTGCTGCGATGTAGAAAGAAAATAGGCTGTAGAAACTATAGTCTGCCATCTATACACCGAAAAACATAAAAAGGGACGCCCGAAGCGCCTCGCATTTTTTTTACCTAAATGGTTCTGGTTTCCCATCTTCTGATTGGTCAATTACATGCACATTCAATTCATTGTTCTCCGCATCACAAACACAAGATAGATTTTACGGCTTGTGCGAAATGAGGAGTGGGGGGGGGGGGGGATTGTTAGACAGTGGAGGCATCGTATAGTCATGGATTATCACTCTGTTACGAACGGCACAATTTGTTTTTTATTTTTAAAAGAGGGTCAATAAAAGTGATTATGTTTGTGTCTTAATTCTTTAGAATAATACTCGGGATACATTCGGGAAGCATTTGGTGCATTTAGAAAAACAAAAAAATTCCATAAAATGAGGTTAAATCTGTGGTCAAAAACTGCATAATGTTTCGGGGCCCTATATAAGACAGACCCCGGACCAGACGCCATTAATGGCTTTGCGCTATACACGCTCGCAGTTTTATACAAATAATATATTTTTTTTCGGCCCCCTCCCCTTTGACAAATATAGAATCCGCCCCTGGTCTTGCTTTGAATATCTTTGGAAATTTTAAATGGGCGAGAATTACGGATGAAATATATAGGCCTAATCAGATCCCTAAACAAAATCCAAAAGACAAACATAAGAACCAGGTTTGGGTTATTGCCGCCAAAAAACATCTTCATAACATAGAATTCACCGATAACCATCTTCTCCGTAAAATGGTAACTTGGATGGTCGGATTTGCCATAAAGGTCGGCTGCGACGATCATTGTGTAAAATCTCCAGCAAAAATTAGTGGTTCCCGCGGAATTTGCTTCATGTATACCTTTGCTGAATTAGCATTGTTTCTCCACTCGATTAAATTGATTTAAATGCAAAAAGGTTTTGTGAAATAACTATCGAGTACTAACAAATTGTGAAATTTTTTCCTGTCTGTATATTGCCTTTGTTTATTTTCAAATTTGTGCATATCAGTTTGAAATTACATTTATATTTTATACGTTACATTTTATAGTTATTTTTTTTAACTAACAAATACACTAAATCAAATGTATAGCTCCCATTGGGCCACGGCCATTATTCCATTGGTTTTAGTAATATAAATCCTCAGAAATCCTTTTAGAAGCGTACAACAAACACCTACAAGGGCGGTAAAGTCTTGTAAGCATCTCATCAAGTGTATAATATCAATCCAATTTGGGGCATAATATGACGATCGTGTGCGTACCGTATACGTTTGGTAATTGGAACCCACTGTTTTTTCAATCCTATACATAGTTATAGATATATACCATAAAACTAAACTGTAAAAATTTCATTTCAAAAGGTGGTAGCGATTTTGAGATATTGCCAAAAATCTGGAGCGGTTATGTCCACGCAGGAAGAATAATCTGCATTGGAATACACAATCTGAGAAACGTCACTGCAGTAACGCTTCTCAGATTCAAATTTGTACGGATAAAAAGTGATGTCTTTTTCCATAACCGCAGTACTTCGAAGTGAAACGTTTCTAAAAATGCAGTAGGCCTATACTATCCAAAGTAAGTTTTTATTGCCATAAATGTTTGGAGTATTTTTTTTTTAAGAAACCAATAGTAAAATGCATTACCTTTGGTTGTCACCGCCATCGTCAAGACTACGAGCAACAGCTGAAGAGGGTCAAAATAGGGCATTCTCTGGCAGATCCCAGTGCAGTATAATGTTGACGACGACTTAAGTTAATAAGTTGGTGTTTTAATTGTATTCCTTCAAGTCTAAATGCAAGGCTGTAGTTATACTCTAGAACTATAGAACTTCGCCAGTTCAAGACTGTTTACTAACCACCTCTCGATCGTGTAACAATAGGTTTGGTCTCGTGTCAACTGTTTAAGTATTCACGCTATTGTTGTTGTCATAGTAACAAAACGAAGTCACTACTCATCATAATAATTATAAGTGGCTTTATATATCAACGGTCTCGCCCCAGCCGTGGCTCCATGTTTAAAGACCCTTAGCTTTGAGGACACCAGCCAAACGGATCCACCTCCTGCACTTAACAATATCAAACTCTTTAATGTGATTTCAGGTTTAATAAAATGGTCCCTTCCGTTTGGCGGTACATGTAAAATGTCTTAAAATGATTCTAGAGACAGAAATGAGGCAAAACCGATTGCGGAGTCAAGGTTTTTCGAAAACACCCGAGAGTTGGACAATTAGTAAACGGGTTTTTTGTTGGCAGCCGTATACGCCGCAGAAAATATCGACTGAAAAGCGAGGATATTAAATCATTTCTACCATCGTAATTAATGTGTGCGAGCGCGTAAAGAATATGCAGATGACCTGAGCACATCAATTGGTCCCGGGTATTGAACATTGAAAGGAAACCTTTGTCGAAGGTTGCTCTGTGGCACCACACGCTGGCAAACGTTTGGCAAAGTTCGATCGAGTGCAACACAGCCCGGATCGTACCTGGTCTCTAAAAATGATTTTCCTAATCTTTGTAAATTCTAATAAGCTTTAAATTAGGATTTTTTAATGAATACATTTTAAATTACCAGTACAACAATGTGTAGAAAGATTACCAGTTACTTCTCAAAATATAATTGGAAGAATCAAATACAAATATGTGATGCGATCTGTGAAAACCCGTCGGATGTCGCAAAGTTGCAGGTCCCATAAAATCAATTTTTTTTTTTAACTTCAACTATTGTGATTATCATCTATAACATCAGCTGGCATGTTGGTTCAATAATAATAATGTATAGTTTAAGGTTTGGGGTGCACGAATGCAGTACGTAGAGAAGGTTATGTGCATGAATGCAGTACGTATTGAAGGTTAGGGGTGCATGAATGCAGTACGTATGGAAGGTTAGGGGTGCATGATCAAATGCAGTACGTATGGGGGGTTATAGGGTGCATGAATGCAGTACATATGGAGGGTTAGGGGTGCATGAATGCAGTACGTATGGAAGGTTAGGGGTGCATGAATGCAGTACGTATGAAAGGTTAGGGGTGCATGAATGCAGTATCGTGACTGGACACGGCAAGAAGAAGGTTTCTTGAGGTCATTAATGATAACTGTTTTATAAATAACTGTAAGTACAAGAAAAAGAATTGTAACTAGTTTTGTCCCCTGAGGAACACCACAGGCATCATTACACTGAAGTCTTAAATTAAAAATCACCTTGATAACATATCTATTATGGTGTAAAGATAACGATATTTTGCCTAAACCTTCTAAATGTCAGTCAACGATGGTTTTATGAAACGTGAAATACCTTGAGAATATCTTATTATTAACTCGTTTAATTTGAATAGTGTGCCTCATATGAAATTCTTAGGTATAGACGATATGTGCCTCTGTTTACATCTGTATTCAAATGTGCCTGTCAATATGCGCACGCATCATGTTTTACATAAATTTGGTTAAGAGATGACATCGGAAGTCACATATTCCAAGGCGATCTGACCTGCGACGTCACTCTTTAAGCAAATTTTATGTAAAACATGATGGGTGCGCATCACTGCCGGGCATATTTGAATACAGATGTAACACGTAACGCCAGGGGGCGCATCGGCTATAACCATACAAAAAGATTTCAAGTGGAACTTGCACGTTGCTATTGACAATAGCCTCTCTTAGATTAAATACTTGGGGTGTTCTCAAGAAGGCTAAAAAGATAAAATGAACCACCACAGTTTTAGAAGCAAAAAGAACCCTTTTACATATTACAGATTGTTTATGCATTAATTTTTTTTTTAAATATAATAAAAGAGAAACCCCGGCAATTTTAATGGGTAAACCTACAAACTAATATTAAACAAATAAAGCCATAATTTAAAGTGTACAGTTTAAAAGTGAAACATTAAGTTTTAAATGTAAATCACAAGTTATAAAGATAAAACAAACCACCACAGTTTTAGAAGCAAAAAGAACCCTTGCTTGGTAAATCAGGTTTAGAAGTCAAAATTCCATGTAATGCTAAGCTAACAACAGCTAAATACTAATCATGAACAATATACATCACGTGGAGCTGTGGCTGGTAAGCTGTTTTTGTGTATGTGCTTATAATAAGCTGTTTGTGTGCTTAAAGATAAAATCACCAATCAACAAATGTTAGAGGTAAAATCACAATTTTTAAAGTTAAGACCACCAAGTTTAAAGGGGTCGTATACGTTTGGTAATTGGAACCACGGTTTGTTTCAATCATATAGTTATACCAGAAAACTAACCTGTAATACTAATCTCATTTCAAAAGGTGGTAGCGGTTTTGAGATATTGCCGAAATTCTGGACCGGTTATGTCCACGCAGGAAGAATAATCTGCATTGGAATACACAATATGAGAAACGTTACTGCAGTAACGCTTCTCAGATTCAAATTTTGTAGGGAGAAAAAGTGACATCTTTTTCCATAACCGCAGTACTTCGAGGTGACAAATTCCAAAAATGCATTATACTATCCAAAGCTGCTGTACTTCTTACCAAGTAAGTTTTTATTGCCATTACATTTTGGAGTAATTACCAAACGTATACGATCCCTTTAAGCTGCTCATCTTCATACGAAAGAAGAAGAATGTTTTTTTGTTACGATTTTGCTGTTTCTGTACATGACTACAACCCTTTTTTGCACCAGCAAATTGCTCGTTCGTTTTGGTAGAATCTTTGAAGAACTATATATTCTAGCTTTCCGAAAAAAAACTCCAAATTTACCAAAGATAATGATGAATAGAAATGCACGCAAATACCGCTCGAAAGCCAATCTAAGCATGTTTGCATGACAGTGTCCTAACAAATTCGGGATTTCTTTGTCATCAAAATCATTTTAAGCTTTTAAAGAAATACAGCCTTGACATTACTAGTGCTCTATTACATTCCCCAAGCAGGATGCATGTGTTGATAACAGAAGCTAATTCTAATTGATCACCATTATACAATTTATTCCTGGGTCTTTGTAATACATGTACAATACAAACGCATCACCACATTACGATAACACGTATTTTACACAAGCTAACCTAACACACACAATATTACAGATTGTTTATGCATTTTTTTTTTTTTAATTTAATAAAAGAGAAACCCCGGCAATTTTAATGGGTAAAACTACAAACTAGTATTAAACACATAAATCCATAATTTAAAGTATACAATTTAAAAGTGAAACATTAAGTTTTAAATGTAAACCACAGGTTATAAAAGATAAAACAAACCACCACAGTTTTAGAAGCAAAAAGAACCCTTGCTTGGTGAATTAGATTTAGAAGTAAAATTTACATGTAATGCTAAGCTAACAATTAATTAACAGCTAAATACTAATCATAAACAATATGTGACCCAGCACGAGTAAATGAGACACTTTGAGGCAAAAATGAAAATTGAGATTTTGATTTCATCATTTAAAGCTTGTTTAGCTTCAAATGATGAAATCAAAATCTCAATTTTCATTTTTGCCTCAAAGTGTCTCATTTACTCGTGCTAGGTCACATATCAATCACATGAATGGTAAGCTGTTTTTGTGTATGTGCTTATTACTTATTACTTAACAGTTTGAAATGTAAAACTACCAATTTGAAATATAAAACCACCAATTTGAAAAGTAAAATCACACATTTCTAAGATAAAACCACCAATTTTAACTAGATAAAACCACAAATTTTAAAGGTTACAAACTACACATTTTAAAGGTAAAACCGCCAATTTTAAAGATAAAATCACCAATCAACAAATGTTAGAGGTAAAATCACAATTTTTAAAGTTAAGACCACCAAGTTTAAAGGGATCGTATACGTTTGGTAATTGGAACCCACTGTTTGTTTCAATCATATAATATAGACATATACCATAAAACTAACCTGTAATACTAATCTCATTCCAAAAGGTGGTAGCGAATTTGAGATATTGCCGAAATTCTGGAGCGGTTATGTCCACGCAGGAAGAATAATATGCATTGGAATACACAATCTGAGAAACGTTACTCGGCAGTAACGCTTCTCAGATTCAAATTTTTAGGGATAAAATGTGATATCTTTTTCCATAACCGCAGTACTTCGAAGTGAAAAGTGTCTAAAATTAATGCATTATACTATCCAAAGCTGCTGTACTTTATTGCCATAATTATTTGGAGTAATTACCAAACGTATACGATCCCTTTAACTATAAAAATAGTCCAAGGCTTATAAACCAACATTTTTAAAGATAAAATTACTAATTTGAAATATAAATCCACCAATTTAAAACATAAAATCACACATTTCTCAGATAAAACCACCAATTTGACTAAAAGGTAAAACTACACATTTTAAAGGTAAAACCGCTAAGTTCAGAATTAAAACGCCAATTTTAAAGATAAAATCACCAATCAACGAATGTTAGAGGTAAGATCACAAAGTTTAAAGGTATTGAAGACCACTAAGTTTAAACGTAAAACCATATAATGTAAACGTAAAACAACAAAGTTTTTTTTTAAACCACAAATTTTAAGGTAAAACCAAAGGTAAAATAACCAGTCACCTTTAGTATTTCGGGATAAGAGGCAAAGAAACATGGAGGTTTTATGAGAGGTTTTATACAAGAATATGCTTGTTCTTTTATTGGCCTCTGAACTTCATCAATATCCTGCATGGTAAATTGTAAACAGAGGGCGCTATACAGATGCTACATCACCGTTCGCGTGGCCCTTCAGGAGATGGAAATCCGATGCAAGAAGTGACCAAACCTCGTATGCGCCATCACTCTGTATAATAATTATAAGACAATTTTGTTTCACTGTCAGTATTGAACCTTGTTTAATCAAATTATAGAAGTATGGAGTTTGGCAGACAGTCGTATGTCATTAGATATTTGGATATAGGGCCATCGCAGATCTGTCCTTTGAAAAATATATATCTGGAATAACAAGCAAATTTTCTAAATGTTCTAAATGGCTGCAATTGAATTGTATTATACCAATTGTTTTTAAAGGCAAATCTGCAATGGCCCTATATAGCCAAATATCTTTCTCATAGCCTACCAAGCGTGTACCCAGTTTCATGGTTTTATAATCAAGTGAACAATAACTATACCAATCTGCCTGACTCTTAGCCAGACTTATGCTACAAACAAGTCACGAGTGATAGTCACCGGCACAAATCCACTCACGCGAACATTATGTTGGCCAACGTTAGCGTTGTTCGCTTGAGTGGAACGCAATGTGCGCCAATTATGTTGGCCAACGTTAGCGAAAACGGCGAACGACATTCCGAGCTGTTCGCTGTTGGCCAGTGACGTATTTTAAAGATGGCGAAGAGGTTAGCAGACGGCAGTGTTCACGGTTTTGATTTACGTTTCATACTTGTCGTTATAAATGGTGTATTGTTTTGAGCAGTTACAGGGATTTTTTTAAGAAAAATAATGAGTAGGACAAAAAGCAGCCAACCAAACGATGTCATCGTCACTGGGCGCCGCCATTTTGAAAACGTAGTTTTAAAAATATCGCTCCACTAACGCAAACTCAAAACGTAGGCGAACGTTCGCGCAAACAGTTCACGTAAGTGGACGTGACGCAGCTCTGGTATCAACGTGCAACGCAAACGTGCAGGACCCAAACTGAAACGCAGACATTTAACTCAAACTATACCCCGCAGACAACTCAGCAAAAATCAACCTGGTTCAACTTTGCCGAGTGGTTCCGCTTTATGTAGTCTGCGTCGCTGCTTATCGGTTAGCAGAAAAGTTGCGCTTACTGTAGCAGAAAACCATGCTACTGCTTGCAAAATCACGGCGTGGGTGTGCCTAATTAAGGTAGCGCGCGCATGGATATTTATATTGTTTTGTCACTGATTTAAGCAACTTTTTCCTCCCGGTGGTTAAACATGCTTTTCATGGGCCTACTGTCTCTATGAAAATGACGGAGGCTGTGTCAAGCACAAAATTGGCTGTTAAACAGCGCTATGAAATCGGGCCAAGGCTTTAAGCACACAAGATATTCGTTACGTACACTACACCTACCTAGCCTGTGCATCCCAGTAATTCGAGACGCATGCAGACGTATCGTGTCCAACCCAATGGTTGTATTTGTATGAAGCTCGCCTGCACAGCCGAGGGAAAGCAGTTGGTTCTTGGAGTATTATCATCAAAATTCCCCTGAAACTGCAGACAGTAATACACAAATTTTAAAAAAGCAAAAGCTTGTAAAAATGTAGTCACTATTCCAATGCAGAAACTTTGGGTATTTTTGAATGGGTCACATCTATTTTGTCATATAAGACGTTATATGCGACTATCAATTATTGTTTCACCCACCCCTTTGGCGGGCGCGATTTTTTTTTCCCCCAAACGACATCGCCATAGACCTGGTTTTCAGCGCATATGATTGGTTGTTTAACATCTACGTCATTCATTCATTCATTCACGTGTCGCATTGCGTGACATGTACTAGGGTCAAAAAGCCCAGAGTCCGAGGGTTAGGGTTAGGGTTAGGGTCAATAAGTTGATAGTCCTAGGGTCAATAAAACCCAGAGTCCTAGGGTCAATAAGTTGAGAATTCTAGGTTCAATAAATTGAGAGTAAAATTTACTACCATGACGTAACAGATAGCCAATCAGATGCGCGAAAAACCAGTTCTATGGCGGTGTCTTTTGGAAAAAAATTCGCTCCCCGGGCTGCCCCACCCAAATTGTGGGGATTGTCACTTTTAGAGTGACACAATGCCCACCCCTCGGGCCTAATTTTAGTTGCGATCCTCGACCTCCAAGGGTGGGCGCAATTAGTGTTTGCCCCCTCCATACGCTAATGGTAACAATGGCTTGTGGTTGACAAAATCCCCACCCCGGTTCCAGTGAAAAACGACATAAAACCTGGGGCTGCTTGAGGAAGGGGTGGGGGAAGCAATTATTGATAGGCGCATTACCTGCACTGCCGCTCCATTTGAACCAGTGACGTAATTCCAATTATAACCGTCGTTCCCATACTGCACTTTGTATGACGTCACCCATACGTCACTGTTGTGCCTTCCTTGGGTGATGAGTCCAGTGATCGTTCTCACGGCTTCCAGGTCAATGCGTATCCATGGGTTCGGGTCGTTGAGAGTTGCGCACCAAGCCGCTACAGAAAAGCAACGACATTTCTTTAAAGCGGTTTTGTTGGGCGGTGTACTAGACACAACATATAGCTTGAGATATTATAGGCCTAAGACCACTGACCTCTACACCTGGACGGACCATTGCCCATATTCTGCCGTGCTAACGCTTGAAGTCGGCGCGAACTGGAAGTGCAACATGGCGGACCCAAGACGTCACTTCTGTGAGCCAATTAAATGTCCAGGTGTAGAGGTCAGTGGATTTACTCTATACATTTTTTATTTATAAACATTACGTCATACGTACCGTACCCACTGAAATCTACACCTGGACAGTTCATTGGCTCACAGAGTGACCCCGTGGGTCCGCCATGTTGCACTTCCAGTTCGCGCCGACTTCAACATATGCAGCACAATATGAGACGGAGAGAACCCCCCCTCCTTTGTGGTGGTCTTTGTCCTTGAGGAATGTTGTGGTTTTTCAGGAATTCTTTTTAGGTTTTTAGGGGGGTGGGTTAGGTAACAATAGTCTAGAGAGTGTATAGGCTGAGACTAAAATACCTAAAGAGATAGGAAGCAAGCACTTCAGACGGCTCTGTCTGTGCACAGCGTCCTATGCGGTATTGTTATGCTAATTACGCGATCCACTCGATGGCGAGCAGGTCGCTTCTGTTTCGTCGGCCCAAATTAGGAGTTGAGCGTTTGTGCGCATGTTCAGAGTACTTTATAGTCTTTGGGCAAGACGTTGCTTAATTCGCAGCCACGAGAGGGCGCTATCGCGACAAACCATCATCACTCGCCATCCTGTCCGCAACAACGTCTTTGGAATTACGTCGAGGTAGAGATATGCGCACGCACCTGCTTAGCCTAATGAATGCAGCGTACATTACGTACTTTGCATAAACATACATATGCATAGGTCTAACACCCTGACTCAACTTCTCATTGCATCTGGATGTACATGTACATGTGTATGTGTATGTGTACGCATATATACATGTGCAGACCATCACATGGAGGACCTATTGAGCAGTCTATCCAATAGGGGACATTTTTCTGGAGGTACATGATCATATCAATGTGAGGACGCCATACACATAATTCTCTATTTTGCTTATTATCAAGGTGCGTTTGCCATTTCAGCCCAAATACATTCACAAATGCTTTCTAACACGAGTGAATTATTTCCTCGGGTGCGGACAATTGCTGCGTGTGTACACGTCCACCGGCGTGGAGTGGTTAAAGATAGCCACTTATCGTTGTTCTCGAATAAGTGTGTTGCGGCAAAAGTCTTTGATGTTCTTCCATGATCGACTCTGCAGTGCTATGGTACATGATCTTTCAATATCACGCTTACCAGGAATTTTCTTCAGAACAAAGAATCTGTGCAGACTTTCCATGACGTCTCTTCTCTCCTCTTCCGTCCAACTACGACGTGTCGCCGTTATCCGCCGATGCCTCACCGTGACTGATGCCTTGTTTGCTTGAACCTGTACTGTAATACAACACATACATTACAGCTTTAGACACACGAATTCATCAGTAGTTTTAACACATACAATGACCGCCTGACAGTGTGACACACTGATAAAACATTTCAACTTACTGCTGCCACAGGTGTCGCTGACATCACCGATGTTACCATCACCGCGGGTGTCGTTGACATCAGCGATGTTACCATCACTGCGGGTGTCGTTGACATCACCGATGTTACCATCACTGCCATCGTCACTGCCATCGCTGCTCTCACTCGTGAAGCCTTCTGAAGTGATTGGGAAAAAACCACATAGAAAACACTATTGTCTAAATGCATATGTATCCAGGTCAACTTACAAACAGTCATCGGCATGTGTACCTCATGCACAGATCCATTTAAATTGTACTTACCTCCCAATACATCCAATTCGTTCAAGGACCTGCCCTCCTGGGAAGGCAAGTTGCCCCTCTCTAAGCTGAGGAACAGTCTTGACAATTGTGTTACCCTCTGCACAGTGTCTGGTAGCTGGTAGTATTCACGGTGTATTCGCAAGTCGTGACCCATGAAGTTTGCTAATGTCTCCAGCTGATGCTCCTTCAATGATAATATTTGTGATGCAGTTGCTACATGCTTACGAAGCTTAGTAGACCGGATGCTTGTAGGATTATCTAGGCCCACAATGTCAGCATAGGATCGGAGCTGGTCACTTCCTCGTATGTGGCCCAAGCCTCCATAACAGCGCGCAAACAAGTAAGGGTTTCCTGCCGCTACTCCAGCTTCAATTCTCTTGGCTACAAGTGCACCCAACCATGTCACTGCATCAGTACACAGCAGCACTGGTACAGTCCGGCCCTTCTTACCCACTATTTCAACAACTGTGAACATTTTGCATAAATGCCGTTCCAAATCACTCAAGACACAGCCCCCATCAATTTGTGCTGTGGTCCGCTTGTGAAAATCGTGTAATTGCATCTTTGACACCTCCCCTTGTCGCCTGCGATTGAACATTATGAGATGGCACAGCGTCACTTCATTCAAACACTTCCATGCAAGTTTGATTGCATCACCAGACGCATCTTCCAGAATTTGCACTTGCTGGTTGGCAGCTTCTTTAAGGAAGGACGACATCTTAACAACATCTGCATTGGTTGGGAGAACTGTATTCTTGTTCCGCTTTTCTTGGTACAATGTTCGGTGTGCATGGACAGATACATGGTCTCGCCACTTCAAATTGCATAACTCCAAAAACTGTTCTGCGTCATCAGCTTTCTGCTTGAGGCCATGCTCTAGAGCATTGCCTTTCACCACCAGGGCACACTTTTTTATGGAATGTCCTATCTTTAGTGCCAATGATGGAACACTATACAATTGTTTGCGTTTGTCAAAGCCAGCAATGTCATGGACAGCGTTAATTATGGTAATGACATGCCGGGGATGCACAAACAGCTCGAGCGATGCATTTGGTTGCACAGTATTCTTCCGGAGTTGTAAGATGAGGCGACCTAATTCACGCAATTTGTTTCGGATATATCCGTGTTGATCTACATCATGGCCCATTTTTAGGAATTCACGTTTGGCGAACTCAATAACCAACGAGTCGGTCTTGGCTATCAAGGCAACCTGATCTTTCTTCATCGGGCAGAGAATCTTGTTCAGCTCAAAGGACACACCCGGAGGAGGCGGTTTCAATAAATCACTCTTGTGAGCAACTCGGCCACGTACACGAACACCTTTATCATGGGCAGAGAGCGCTGGATTTAGTAAGCAACGATGTCTCCAAAGATCAGTTCGCACATAATAGCCAAAGCAATACATGCACGGTCCATATGCATCTGCATTTACGGGATGATTCGGTCTATATGCTACTATAAGCACACCGTGACCTTGGCGAATTACTTGGCAATTGTGTCTGTGATTACCAGCATTGCGGATTTTTAACAGAAATTTATTGCGGATCAAATTGTTGTTTTCGGACGATATCTGCACTATTTCGGTTTCTTCCTTATGCAAAGACGCGAGATGACGGGGTAATTTGGCCTGTGGCTCATCACAGTAGAAGCAAAAGTTTTTTTTGTCCCATTTTCTTTGACCGCTTTCATTACTAGTCTGCATAACTGTGATGTTACACTCATCTGTCAAGTCTCTGATGGGCGACGGGATGCGAGATCGTACACTCAACGGTTCATTTGCAGTATTCAATGTGTCATCCAAACGGACGTGAGAAACGCAATCAGAATCACTGGCATCCGTATGAACTGGAGCATCGTTACAACTGGACGGACAGAGGGAAGTGCTGCTGCAAGCACTGTGTCCAAGGTCTGCCATAATAGGATTCAAACTGTAAAGGCCATGGGAACTGCTATTGGTGAACAAACTCTCATATGTAAACCCTCTCTGAAGAACTTCAACACAGTCACAAATGATGATATACTAAGGGGCCACCTGCAAAGAGAAATGCAACCATACTTATTGTAATCAGGTTCAGTAAGTACATGTTGGACTCGTTAAACATTTCAAGACTGATTGCTATTCATCCTTATTGCTTAGGAAGCTGCTTTATTTAGTATTTAAGCCTAAGTTCCCCCCCAAAATAACAAATTTGGTTTTTGGTCAGGGGTTGGCTTAAAGTGTTGCGGAGACGCATTTAAAAACAATATTTGTGGTTCTTTGGTTACCCCCAAAAAATTTTTATGAGCTATATAACACATGCCTTGCTACTATGAAATGCGCGAATAAGCCAATTTGTAATAATTAATAGACAATGGGGGACATATTACATGATATATCACGTTTATTAAAAGCGTTTACAGCTTTCAAATATTAAACAAACTTTTGTTTTTGTCTGTTCCCAGCAATAGATGTAAAAGTCAATAAAATTAAATGGATACTGCCCTGGTTCAATTAGCCTTAGGTGGTCTATTTTGCAACGCGATTAGCGATTCCACATCCTCCCGGCGGACGGACATGTAGTATTCGAGTGACCCCGTGAAGGGGGGGGGGGGGGGGGGGGGGGGAGGGGGCATTAAATAAACTTGCATTTACAAAAAAATTAAATTGGGCATTAACTGTTCAATTTATTTAGAATTAATAAATAACTACATTTGCATAAATCCTCGATCTTCCTATTTCTGCGCACATAAGGGTTTGCAACCGAGTAGCTTAAAGGTAGTATACACCATTTGCAGAAATCGAAAATATTTACTACTTAATTATTAAGAAATACCTTACTCAATTGAAAGTAAATAATGATTTTCGGCATTCCGCAAAAGGATTGCGCTGGATATCCTGTAATTATTCCAAAAAAATGAATTTTATAAAGAAAAATTCGCTCTCGCCGGACGGCGAGAGCGAAAAAACAAAGATAACATAAGAATAACTGCTCGACCCCGGTTGAAAACAAACGCTGTTTTTCGTGCTTTTCTCGGCATCCATGATTGTAAAACTTCGGAAAAGTCAGTTAAACGATATTTACTATGAAATACAACCCCCCAAATCTACCCATTCATGATAATTCAAGCAATTACCAATGGTGTATACTACCTTTAAAACTAAAAGAGCAACCACTCTTTTCATCAACAAAACTTGTATTGTTGGCTTACGATCTTCCACTATGCGGATTAACAAAGACAAATTTTCTTTATTTGTAGCGACAAGCGGGGAATTCCAAAGCGTGCAGTTTTGGCGTTCAGAAACAAATCCTGCCTAAATCTGCGCAGTGGGGCGCTTCATGGAAAATCTACGGTGTCCGGGTCATGCAACTTAAGAACAACATTTTTTACTCCTTGATTTTGGAAAATATATTAGCTTGAACATTTTTAACCTAATTATTTACTTCTTTTTTTCAATGCCAGTACACTTTTCGTAATTTCAAGATTAATTCGCCATAATGGTTTAATTCTCAATAGATAATTGTTAATTTTTTTTTACAAAAAGGCATATATTTAAAATTCACATCCAATTTATACATTTTTACCTATTTAATGTAGACCCCAGTTTGTATTGTTATCATTGAAGAAATGTATTAATAAAGTTGGAAATGTACATTCATATTAAAATAATTAATTCAATTTTTGTTACTTTAAATATAGTAGGATTAGCTCTACACGAGTGTTCACGAATCATACTCTCAGTCAAACTAAACTAAAGACTGCCGTGCTCTGAATTCATACTAAATTGGCTTTTTATGTTCTTTAGGCAATACAAATTAGTTTTACAATATTACAAATCGTCACCTCAGACGTTCCAAGCCTCTCGTTCTAATATTAATAATCTTAATGATAATGGTTTATACAAGGTACACCCAGGACCAAGTTGTGCGTTGTATTGTTCATTTCAAGTAGCAATTGGTTCGCTGAGTTTTTAGAAGGGTGCATCAATAAACTCGGTTGTTGATTAGGCCTGAATTAAATAAAAATACAAATAAACCTAATAATATTTAAATGCCTTAATAAATTGACCCCTTCTTAGATTTGGTAACCTGAATTATCTTGATGAATGTATGTCATATATTGATCATCCCAATCAACAGAGAACATTGTCAAGATGTCAGATTTTAATAGGTATGACAGAAGAAAATTCCAAAATAATATAAGAAACATGTCTTCTTTGTTGCACCGCAAGTCTTAAACCCCCTTAACAAAATTAATGAATTATATAGGACACGGTAGCTATAATACTGACGACAGAGGGCGAATAACAGAGTTTACCGTGCGGTCATCTTTTCGACTTCTGCAGGCCCGAAAGCCTCTACCAACAATTGTACCTAGTAAATTAGCTGTAAAAATCAGATTTTTTTCAATTTTTGCCCGACTTACCGTTAAAGCATTCACTATAATTTTTCGGTGGTTGTGAAAGTTCATGCATCAAAGAATACGATCCTAGTGACAGTACATCATTTTTAAGATGCGCGCGTTGCCAAATTGAAATTAAAGACGAGTGCGCAGAAATAGGACCGCGCAGATTTAGGGGGTCTGACGATACTAAAAACTCATTCAAAATGTACATTATGTACATTTATGTAGAAAAGTTAAACTAAATGCATAAAATAAACAATATGAAAAGTGATTATTAATATCATTGTTTTAAAATATTAATTAATGAAAAAGGCAAAATTTGTTTTTAATTTGTTGTCTTTTGCTTGGGTGACAACTTGACGAGGGGCCCACCTGGTCATGGGAAATTCGGAAAATTTGATAGTGGACGACTTGACGTAGTGGACGACTTCATTTGTGAGGGGACAACTTTACATGTACTTGTAATCGATTTGATTCGGGATACGAGTTGATGACCCAAATTATAACCTTTCACTTTTTTATGTCATGCCCAATTTCAGTTGAGAAAAATAAATGCACATAAATATGTGTCTATCTATGATTTTTTAGTATAACCGAATATTTCTTAATTGGGTGGATTTATTATGTTAATGTTTTTGGGTTTGGTTGGGCATGTGGAACCATGGAGGTATGGTGGAACATACTGTAATGGTTGTGAGAAAGCTGACGATCGATTGATGTGAAAAGAATTCCACATGTGAAATTAATTATTTCAACAATACCCGATTACTATTTCCTTCAATATCCTATGTAAATTGTACACGAGAACAGTTTTAAACATATTTGTTAATTATAATGTACGTACCATAACATTAGGGCACTTTCTGTAGGTCTGAACTTGAGCCGATGAACATGACGCTTTCCCCAAATTACATGAAGACGCGATTAACGCGTCCCTAGCGCCTAGGAGACGATAATCTGGCCGCTAGGTGGCGCTATTACAAGTTGACTTGTTCGGATGAACACAAAATGCTCCATGATACAACACACTGCACGTTGCCATTAGGACGAACCGAGAACATATTCCAAATCCGTTGAAATTTTGACAATAATTATAAATCGCCAAGGAGATGCCATTTTTGACCTAATAACAAATCGAGGACGTCCTCGGTATGTTGAAGGTCCTCGGTCTGTGAGTGTGTAATCACACGAAAGTGCTCGATTTGCAGGCTTTGACAAGAGCACGCATAGACGTCGTGTAATGCACCTTGGATGACTGTGATATTTTCTCAGTCCGTACAGAATATTTATACAGTTTGAGCATCCTATCGAAGTATTCACTTCAAAAGGATTTAAATACCCCAACAATCTAGTATTGTACAGTATTGTTAACCCACTGTTGACCACTGCCTATTGTCTGAATCCTGAAAAAAAAATCGCGTGGGTTGGATCAGTAGTCGACTCGATAGACCACGATAAACCACGCCGAAATGTACCCATTTTCACGGAAATATATATTTCCTTGTAGTAACACGCGAAGGGAGAGAACGAAGGCCCCAAGCTATAGCATATTTCGTAGGTCATGAATTCACAACTTTAGTTAATGATTTAAATGAACGATTGACCATACTGCATCTAAAGTAAGAATAGTCAAGTATAACTTTTTTTTTGTACCGACGGTCAACCCCTTCTGATTTTATTACCATTTTAGAGGTTCCAAACATGCATTAATGACGATTTTCAAGCATAAGAGTATGATGTACCAGTACAATTTGTGCCTACATGGAAATCACTGGAAGGCACTATATTGAAATGTACAAAAAAGCCAAATTATTAAGGGTCTACCGTCGAGGTCTACCGTCGGGATTACCGAGCACGGTCGACCACGATTCAATAGCGCCCTCTCGGGCTACGACGTGTGACATAACCATTACTTCAATGTGATTGGTTAAAACTTTTAGAAACGTTGGCGGCGCTATGGACATGCGTGATCATTGAATGAAATGCCCCGTTCTGGTTCTTATTGTTATTATAACTAGATCTAGAGAAAACATGCAAATTGGTTTGCAAAACAGGCGACAGGTTTCCCCCCCCCCCCCCACCCCAAATCCTCTAAAAAATTCCAAAAATTGGCTCGCTAGATATATAAAGCCCATACATTCGGGTCACTTGTGTCTACACGCTTAGAGAATTGCAGTACGGTAACTGAAACTGTGCTCTTTGAAACCATCATGGAGAACCTTCAATTACTTGGAACTCGCCAGGTACGTCAAGTATATTTAATAACATATCCAATGTGACGAAAGGCTTGTGCCAAATCGTGACGCCTTCGCACACATTGTAGTGGAAGCTTTCATCAGTGTGACACACGATCCAATGTCAGTCGTTTGCTGGGCTTGCTGTAAAGAACCACACCAGCAAGGGGGTTTTCATTATCACATGGTGGTAAAACTTCGACTTCCAAGACGCTGGCTACATGTACGACAATGTTTATCTACTGTGCATGGCATTAATGTAAACTTTTCGTCCAATCACACTAATTACTACAGTGCATGGCAGTATGTCGTCAAAGAAGACATTCTTTATATTCAGTCCCCCAACCATCCAGATTTGACCGGACCCCCTCAAACAGCAAGCGCTTCAGCTGCACGCAGTCACCAAGACGCCGTAGAGAGACCGACGAAGAAAAGAAAAACCCGTTTAACTCCCTTTGATGTAAGCAAAATAGTGGAGTCAAATAACATTCGTACACGATTGGAGTTGCTAGCCTTTGCCCGTGACCAAGAACAGCTTGGAAAAACCGATCTCACACAGTTCATCGTCAACAGGGGCGACAAAGTTGTGCAACAGGTACTTAAGGTAGACATGCACATATTGAAATATAGTTTGACTCGTAAACATCAGTGTCCATTCAATTCAATTCAAATTTATTTTTACAACTTCCGAGACAAAAACAGGTAATAAAAACAATTAGAATCCTGTATATAAACTGTTATTAACATAATATATAATACTGATGAAAGACAAATCGAAAATAGTGTTCAAATAAATAAGTAAGAGGACTTTTCAAAAATCTTCCTTGGTTATACACCCCCCCCCCCCCCCCCCCAGTTAAAAAGTATTACTATAGTTTTAATAGTATATATTCTATTTGTTTCCACCTTTTCTTAGACTGCCTGGGAACTACATGGGGCAACAGATTCACTTGAACGGTACAGAATGACCAGACTTCAAATCTTGGAGAGAGCTTTTTCTGACGATGACTGCATTTGTCAGGGTGACTGGCTACGATGCGCCAATGAGATACTTCAGAGAAATGGGTTGAACAAAGTAGGGTTTTCTCAATGTGTGCAAACTCTTTTGGATAAAGGAAGGGGAAAATATAGAAATGTAATGCTAGTAGGGCCCGCTAATTGTGGAAAAACATTTTTATTGAATCCACTTAACCAAATATATAAAACCTTCACTAATCCGGCTACCACTACATTTGCCTGGGTCGGTGCAGAGCAAGCGGAATTAATTTTTCTAAATGACTTTCGTTGGTCTCCCAAGATTTTGCCATGGCA
Source organism: Crossaster papposus (assembly GCA_037893245.1). Lineage (NCBI taxonomy): Eukaryota > Metazoa > Echinodermata > Asteroidea > Velatida > Solasteridae > Crossaster > Crossaster papposus. The sequence goes on from JBAIAA010000153.1 coordinate 642,094, forward strand.
AGATCTTCTGTTATTACTAGAAGGACAACTTGTACACTTACCAGCTCCCAAATCACACTTTGCTCAAGATCTCGTCTTGGATAAGGACACCCCGATATTTAGCACATGTAAACGCCAACTCATCTTCATTCAGGGAGGTGTAGTTGATGAGCGTGAAACTGAGATGATGGCAGTTCGTTGGAAAGTTTTCCTAATGCACTACCAGATCCCCGAGGATAAACAGCAACGTGTACCTGCATGTACACGTTGCTTCGCCTCACTAATCTTAAATAAGGACTAATTAATAACAATTTGTAACAAGTAATGTAATCCCAGAGGATGAACATTACTACTAAAAACACAATCTTAGAACTTGTAAATGAAAGAAAAACACCTAAGTGGGCCCCACGACTAAGTTGTTTAAAGGTAGGATACACCATTGGTCATTGCTTGAATTATCATGAATGAGTAGATTTGGGGGGTTGTATTTAGAGTACATATCGTTTAACTGGGCTGTCCGAAGTTTTAAAATCATGGATGCCGAGAAAAGCACGAAAAACAGCTGGTTTTTTTTCAACCGGCACCGAGCAGTTATTCTTATGTTATCTTTGTCGATCGCGAATTTTTCATTATAAAATTCTATTTTTCGGAAGAATTACAGGCAATCTAGCGCCATTATTTTGCTGGATGCCCAGAATCAACATTTAATTTACATTTACACGTTGCTTTTACCTCCTAAGTTTTAAATAAGAAAATTTATATCATTGTGTCATTACTGAAACATTTAAAGGTAGTATACACCATTGGTAATTGCTTGAATTATCATTAATGGTTAGATTTGGGGGGTTGTATTTCATAGTAAATATCGTTTAACTGACCTGTCCGAAGTTTTACAATCATATATACTGAGAAAAGCACAAAAACAGCGTTTGTTTTTAACTGGCGTCGAGCAGTTATTTCTTATGTTATTTTGGGGGTTTTCACGATCACCGTCCGGCGATCGCAAATTTTAATTTATAAAAATTTCAAGTTTTCGAAATAATTACAGGATATCCAGCGGAATTATTTGGCTGGATGCCTAGAATCACTATTTACTTTCAAATGAGTAAGATATTTCCTAATAATTCGCTAGTAAATATTTTTCGATATCTGCAAATGGTGTATCCTACCTTTAATGAATGGCAATTTTCCTGTTGGAACAACAACGTGTACAAACCATATGTACTCGTTGCTTTGCCTCATGAAGGTTAAATGATATTTTTAAAAAATGTTCAATAATTCATCGCTTTCCATGGTGGTTTCAAATATGGGTCATTCAACCAGGTTGGACTACGATTTGTGACGGTATCAAGTTGTTACATTTGTAAATGTGCCATCTATTATCCTTTCTATTGAAGCAGCAGAGATTGATTTAATTTGAATTTAAAGCACAACCTTACTTAAGGATAATAGATGGTACATTTACAGACGCAACAACTTGACGTCGTCACAAATCGTAGTGCAACCTGGTGGAATGACCAATATACCGTACCGGAAAGAAAATGACCTGCTCTGTGAGAAGTTGACATGTGCCACCATTAACATAGTAAGCGTAATTTGTCTGAACAGTTTAACGCGCTTGCTCCTTGCCCAAAGGCCCCCCCCCCCCCCACACCCAAACAAAAATAAACAATCGATAAATAAATCACTAAATAAATGAAAGGGCCTATGAGATACCAGAAATGTCCACCAAAATATAAACAAGTCATTAAAAGGTTGATTGTAAGACTCATTATTGGTTGCGACTTGTCAACTTTTCACAGAGCAGGTAAAAAAAATTCTCTAAGCGTGTAGACACTTAAAACAATATGTGACCTGGCCCAACAAAATGGGTATAAAATCGCAACAATCAAAAAATGTATATATTTGTATATCTCAATAGAGCAGGAAAAGAGTTTTCAAATGGTAACACTTGAGGATAACGATTTCAGTTAATCTTGGAGAGCTAAGACCATCAATTCAAATCAAATCCGATAACTTAAAAAAATGATGCGACTTTCTACTCATTTTGTGGTGCCATGTCACATGTTAAAGCCCCTATAACAATTTTTTAATTACCCGATTACAAACTGACATGTTTATAATGGTATCAAACCTTTGTGGAAGTTTCCCTGCCTGAAATGCTCACATTGTAGAGAAAATGGCAAAACATTTACCGAAAAATTTTAGTCCTAAAAAATGATGGCTACATTTTGTCTCTTCTGATTCACTTGAAAAACCATTTCACTTTTTCATCTTTTTTTTTTTTTAAATGTGAGCACTTACGGAGATGAAACTTTCACAAGGTTAGTTTCGGATGTGTATATAAACCATAGAGCTATATTAAATTACTAGAGCACTGGCTGGATGTACAAAGTGATGCGAGCTGGGCGCATCCATGTTTGTGCACAAACCTATGGAAACCTCAAACTTTTGTACGGCTATTTGCATATATGCGTTTGTATTCTATACAATGCGTTACCAAAACCAAAACGCATGATCAGCAAATGAGCGCAAACATCGCAAATGCGTGTGCGTATTTGCGCGCTGCAGATGATTTGCCGTGGCTTTTTTTAACTGACATGACGCGCGTAAAGTTGTTTGCGTCTGTTCTACTTGCACGCGCGTTGCATTTAGAGTACACTTTCAAAATTAAATCCATCTATTTTTATTATGTTCTACAACACGCACATGAATTAAAAATGTCTGCTTACAGAATGGATTCAAAGGACCAATAATGTATACCCGCTGTAAATGAATTAATACAATAATGAAATAATAATGAAATAATAAAATAATAATGAAATAATTAAAAGTCTTTTTCAAATAACTAATTCCTGGTGTATTAATGTGTCCCTCGTAGCAAATGTAGTAAAAGGCACTTTCTATTTCTAAACCCCCCCCCCCCCCCCCCCCTAATACAATGTTGAATGACCGTTGAATGACCGGGGTGCACAGGGGTTTGTCCAGAAAGTCCACTCTCTCAATTCTCAACATTGTATTGGGGGGGGGGTGGGGGGGGGGGGGGGGGGGGGGGAATGATAAACTTGTAAAATTTCTACATTGTATTGGTGGCGAGGGGGCAAATGACAAAATTCAGAAATTTCTACATTGTATTGGTGGCAAGGGGGAGTGGTGGCGGTATTTATAAATAGAAAGTGTGCATATTAAAACCTATTCCACAAGCGTTTCACAAGACGCATTTACAAGGAATGTTTAATTGGATACATGCACCCACTCATGCATACATGTGCAGACCATCACATGGAGGACCTATTGAGCAGTCTATCCAATAGGGGACATTTTTCTGGAGGTACATGATCATATCAATGTGAGGACGCCATACACATAATTCTCTATTTTGCTTATTATCAAGGTGCGTTTGCCATTTCAGCCCAAATACATTCACAAATGCTTTCTAACACGAGTGAATTATTTCCTCGGGTGCGGACAATTGCTGCGTGTGTACACGTCCACCGGCGTGGAGTGGTTAAAGATAGCCACTTATCGTTGTTCTCGAATAAGTGTGTTGCGGCAAAAGTCTTTGATGTTCTTCCATGATCGACTCTGCAGTGCTATGGTACATGATCTTTCAATATCACGCTTACCAGGAATTTTCTTCAGAACAAAGAATCTGTGCAGACTTTCCATGACGTCTCTTCTCTCCTCTTCCGTCCAACTACGACGTGTCGCCGTTATCCGCCGATGCCTCACCGTGACTGATGCCTTGTTTGCTTGAACCTGTACTGTAATACAACACATACATTACAGCTTTAGACACACGAATTCATCAGTAGTTTTAACACATACAATGACCGCCTGACAGTGTGACACACTGATAAAACATTTCAACTTACTGCTGCCACAGGTGTCGCTGACATCACCGATGTTACCATCACCGCGGGTGTCGTTGACATCAGCGATGTTACCATCACTGCGGGTGTCGTTGACATCACCGATGTTACCATCACTGCCATCGTCACTGCCATCGCTGCTCTCACTCGTGAAGCCTTCTGAAGTGATTGGGAAAAAACCACATAGAAAACACTATTGTCTAAATGCATATGTATCCAGGTCAACTTACAAACAGTCATCGGCATGTGTACCTCATGCACAGATCCATTTAAATTGTACTTACCTCCCAATACATCCAATTCGTTCAAGGACCTGCCCTCCTGGGAAGGCAAGTTGCCCCTCTCTAAGCTGAGGAACAGTCTTGACAATTGTGTTACCCTCTGCACAGTGTCTGGTAGCTGGTAGTATTCACGGTGTATTCGCAAGTCGTGACCCATGAAGTTTGCTAATGTCTCCAGCTGATGCTCCTTCAATGATAATATTTGTGATGCAGTTGCTACATGCTTACGAAGCTTAGTAGACCGGATGCTTGTAGGATTATCTAGGCCCACAATGTCAGCATAGGATCGGAGCTGGTCACTTCCTCGTATGTGGCCCAAGCCTCCATAACAGCGCGCAAACAAGTAAGGGTTTCCTGCCGCTACTCCAGCTTCAATTCTCTTGGCTACAAGTGCACCCAACCATGTCACTGCATCAGTACACAGCAGCACTGGTACAGTCCGGCCCTTCTTACCCACTATTTCAACAACTGTGAACATTTTGCATAAATGCCGTTCCAAATCACTCAAGACACAGCCCCCATCAATTTGTGCTGTGGTCCGCTTGTGAAAATCGTGTAATTGCATCTTTGACACCTCCCCTTGTCGCCTGCGATTGAACATTATGAGATGGCACAGCGTCACTTCATTCAAACACTTCCATGCAAGTTTGATTGCATCACCAGACGCATCTTCCAGAATTTGCACTTGCTGGTTGGCAGCTTCTTTAAGGAAGGACGACATCTTAACAACATCTGCATTGGTTGGGAGAACTGTATTCTTGTTCCGCTTTTCTTGGTACAATGTTCGGTGTGCATGGACAGATACATGGTCTCGCCACTTCAAATTGCATAACTCCAAAAACTGTTCTGCGTCATCAGCTTTCTGCTTGAGGCCATGCTCTAGAGCATTGCCTTTCACCACCAGGGCACACTTTTTTATGGAATGTCCTATCTTTAGTGCCAATGATGGAACACTATACAATTGTTTGCGTTTGTCAAAGCCAGCAATGTCATGGACAGCGTTAATTATGGTAATGACATGCCGGGGATGCACAAACAGCTCGAGCGATGCATTTGGTTGCACAGTATTCTTCCGGAGTTGTAAGATGAGGCGACCTAATTCACGCAATTTGTTTCGGATATATCCGTGTTGATCTACATCATGGCCCATTTTTAGGAATTCACGTTTGGCGAACTCAATAACCAACGAGTCGGTCTTGGCTATCAAGGCAACCTGATCTTTCTTCATCGGGCAGAGAATCTTGTTCAGCTCAAAGGACACACCCGGAGGAGGCGGTTTCAATAAATCACTCTTGTGAGCAACTCGGCCACGTACACGAACACCTTTATCATGGGCAGAGAGCGCTGGATTTAGTAAGCAACGATGTCTCCAAAGATCAGTTCGCACATAATAGCCAAAGCAATACATGCACGGTCCATATGCATCTGCATTTACGGGATGATTCGGTCTATATGCTACTATAAGCACACCGTGACCTTGGCGAATTACTTGGCAATTGTGTCTGTGATTACCAGCATTGCGGATTTTTAACAGAAATTTATTGCGGATCAAATTGTTGTTTTCGGACGATATCTGCACTATTTCGGTTTCTTCCTTATGCAAAGACGCGAGATGACGGGGTAATTTGGCCTGTGGCTCATCACAGTAGAAGCAAAAGTTTTTTTTGTCCCATTTTCTTTGACCGCTTTCATTACTAGTCTGCATAACTGTGATGTTACACTCATCTGTCAAGTCTCTGATGGGCGACGGGATGCGAGATCGTACACTCAACGGTTCATTTGCAGTATTCAATGTGTCATCCAAACGGACGTGAGAAACGCAATCAGAATCACTGGCATCCGTATGAACTGGAGCATCGTTACAACTGGACGGACAGAGGGAAGTGCTGCTGCAAGCACTGTGTCCAAGGTCTGCCATAATAGGATTCAAACTGTAAAGGCCATGGGAACTGCTATTGGTGAACAAACTCTCATATGTAAACCCTCTCTGAAGAACTTCAACACAGTCACAAATGATGATATACTAAGGGGCCACCTGCAAAGAGAAATGCAACCATACTTATTGTAATCAGGTTCAGTAAGTACATGTTGGACTCGTTAAACATTTCAAGACTGATTGCTATTCATCCTTATTGCTTAGGAAGCTGCTTTATTTAGTATTTAAGCCTAAGTTCCCCCCCAAAATAACAAATTTGGTTTTTGGTCAGGGGTTGGCTTAAAGTGTTGCGGAGACGCATTTAAAAACAATATTTGTGGTTCTTTGGTTACCCCCAAAAAAATTTTATGAGCTATATAACACATGCCTTGCTACTATGAAATGCGCGAATAAGCCAATTTGTAATAATTAATAGACAATGGGGGACATATTACATGATATATCACGTTTATTAAAAGCGTTTACAGCTTTCAAATATTAAACAAACTTTTGTTTTTGTCTGTTCCCAGCAATAGATGTAAAAGTCAATAAAATTAAATGGATACTGCCCTGGTTCAATTAGCCTTAGGTGGTCTATTTTGCAACGCGATTAGCGATTCCACATCCTCCCGGCGGACGGACATGTAGTATTCGAGTGACCCCGTGAAGGGGGGGGGGGGGGGGGGGGGGAGGGGGCATTAAATAAACTTGCATTTACAAAAAAATTAAATTGGGCATTAACTGTTCAATTTATTTAGAATTAATAAATAACTACATTTGCATAAATCCTCGATCTTCCTATTTCTGTGCACATAAGGGTTTGCAACCGAGTAGCTTAAAGGTAGTATACACCATTTGCAGAAATCGAAAATATTTACTACTTAATTATTAAGAAATACCTTACTCAATTGAAAGTAAATAATGATTTTCGGCATTCCGCAAAAGGATTGCGCTGGATATCCTGTAATTATTCCAAAAAAATGAATTTTATAAAGAAAAATTCGCTCTCGCCGGACGGCGAGAGCGAAAAAACAAAGATAACATAAGAATAACTGCTCGACCCCGGTTGAAAACAAACGCTGTTTTTCGTGCTTTTCTCGGCATCCATGATTGTAAAACTTCGGAAAAGTCAGTTAAACGATATTTACTATGAAATACAACCCCCCAAATCTACCCATTCATGATAATTCAAGCAATTACCAATGGTGTATACTACCTTTAAAACTAAAAGAGCAACCACTCTTTTCATCAACAAAACTTGTATTGTTGGCTTACGATCTTCCACTATGCGGATTAACAAAGACAAATTTTCTTTATTTGTAGCGACAAGCGGGGAATTCCAAAGCGTGCAGTTTTGGCGTTCAGAAACAAATCCTGCCTAAATCTGCGCAGTGGGGCGCTTCATGGAAAATCTACGGTGTCCGGGTCATGCAACTTAAGAACAACATTTTTTACTCCTTGATTTTGGAAAATATATTAGCTTGAACATTTTTAACCTAATTATTTACTTCTTTTTTTCAATGCCAGTACACTTTTCGTAATTTCAAGATTAATTCGCCATAATGGTTTAATTCTCAATAGATAATTGTTAATTTTTTTTTACAAAAAGGCATATATTTAAAATTCACATCCAATTTATACATTTTTACCTATTTAATGTAGACCCCAGTTTGTATTGTTATCATTGAAGAAATGTATTAATAAAGTTGGAAATGTACATTCATATTAAAATAATTAATTCAATTTTTGTTACTTTAAATATAGTAGGATTAGCTCTACACGAGTGTTCACGAATCATACTCTCAGTCAAACTAAACTAAAGACTGCCGTGCTCTGAATTCATACTAAATTGGCTTTTTATGTTCTTTAGGCAATACAAATTAGTTTTACAATATTACAAATCGTCACCTCAGACGTTCCAAGCCTCTCGTTCTAATATTAATAATCTTAATGATAATGGTTTATACAAGGTACACCCAGGACCAAGTTGTGCGTTGTATTGTTCATTTCAAGTAGCAATTGGTTCGCTGAGTTTTTAGAAGGGTGCATCAATAAACTCGGTTGTTGATTAGGCCTGAATTAAATAAAAATACAAATAAACCTAATAATATTTAAATGCCTTAATAAATTGACCCCTTCTTAGATTTGGTAACCTGAATTATCTTGATGAATGTATGTCATATATTGATCATCCCAATCAACAGAGAACATTGTCAAGATGTCAGATTTTAATAGGTATGACAGAAGAAAATTCCAAAATAATATAAGAAACATGTCTTCTTTGTTGCACCGCAAGTCTTAAACCCCCTTAACAAAATTAATGAATTATATAGGACACGGTAGCTATAATACTGACGACAGAGGGCGAATAACAGAGTTTACCGTGCGGTCATCTTTTCGACTTCTGCAGGCCCGAAAGCCTCTACCAACAATTGTACCTAGTAAATTAGCTGTAAAAATCAGATTTTTTTCAATTTTTGCCCGACTTACCGTTAAAGCATTCACTATAATTTTTCGGTGGTTGTGAAAGTTCATGCATCAAAGAATACGATCCTAGTGACAGTACATCATTTTTAAGATGCGCGCGTTGCCAAATTGAAATTAAAGACGAGTGCGCAGAAATAGGACCGCGCAGATTTAGGGGGTCTGACGATACTAAAAACTCATTCAAAATGTACATTATGTACATTTATGTAGAAAAGTTAAACTAAATGCATAAAATAAACAATATGAAAAGTGATTATTAATATCATTGTTTTAAAATATTAATTAATGAAAAAGGCAAAATTTGTTTTTAATTTGTTGTCTTTTGCTTGGGTGACAACTTGACGAGGGGCCCACCTGGTCATGGGAAATTCGGAAAATTTGATAGTGGACGACTTGACGTAGTGGACGACTTCATTTGTGAGGGGACAACTTTACATGTACTTGTAATCGATTTGATTCGGGATACGAGTTGATGACCCAAATTATAACCTTTCACTTTTTTATGTCATGCCCAATTTCAGTTGAGAAAAATAAATGCACATAAATATGTGTCTATCTATGATTTTTTAGTATAACCGAATATTTCTTAATTGGGTGGATTTATTATGTTAATGTTTTTGGGTTTGGTTGGGCATGTGGAACCATGGAGGTATGGTGGAACATACTGTAATGGTTGTGAGAAAGCTGACGATCGATTGATGTGAAAAGAATTCCACATGTGAAATTAATTATTTCAACAATACCCGATTACTATTTCCTTCAATATCCTATGTAAATTGTACACGAGAACAGTTTTAAACATATTTGTTAATTATAATGTACGTACCATAACATTAGGGCACTTTCTGTAGGTCTGAACTTGAGCCGATGAACATGACGCTTTCCCCAAATTACATGAAGACGCGATTAACGCGTCCCTAGCGCCTAGGAGACGATAATCTGGCCGCTAGGTGGCGCTATTACAAGTTGACTTGTTCGGATGAACACAAAATGCTCCATGATACAACACACTGCACGTTGCCATTAGGACGAACCGAGAACATATTCCAAATCCGTTGAAATTTTGACAATAATTATAAATCGCCAAGGAGATGCCATTTTTGACCTAATAACAAATCGAGGACGTCCTCGGTATGTTGAAGGTCCTCGGTCTGTGAGTGTGTAATCACACGAAAGTGCTCGATTTGCAGGCTTTGACAAGAGCAACATTGTACATGTACAATGTACATGTATGTGATGGTGACTGTATGCACGTGCATTGCGCGAAATGTGCAGACTTTTAATAGCATTGTACATACGCACGTACGTGTGTCCGATCTGATCCGGGGCATGGCAGTGCAAGCTAGCTACAGCCACCGTACCGCGGGTCTGCCCACTGCAGCATCGCTATGTTATGGTGCTTCAGCGCGGTGCGTTTTTTTGTATTCCAGTGTATCGAACGTACAGTACGTCAGTATTAGCCTCAAATCTAGTGAGGTCGTGCTTCATTTTGGCAAACAGTTACCTGCAAAAACTACCTTTCCCTGAAATAAAAGGGGAAATTTATGGTGGCTCTGCATGGAGGGACATAAAAGTCGTGAATTTGTTTGCGAGTAGTTGTGAAACTATTCGCGACTTGTCGTGAATTTATTCGCGACTGGTTGTTAATATTTGTGCGACTGTTCGTGAATATTTTTGCGACTAGTCGTATAATTCGTGATTATTAGTGAATATTTTCGCTACTAGTCGCGAATTTTTTTTGCGACTATTGAAAATATTGACGACTATTCGCGAAAAAATATTTACGACTAGTCGCAAAAAAAAAGTCGTAAAAAATTCAGGACTAGTCGCGAATTTTGTCACGACTAGTTGTGAAATTATTTGCGACTAGTTGCAAAAATATTTACGACCAGTCGCAAATAAATTAACGACAAGTCGCAAATTTGTCGCGAAAATGTTCACGACTTTTGATATCCCTCAGGGCCACCATATAAATTAGTAGCCCCAGTCCCACTGAAGCCGGATATGCTACGGATCGCTACGGATCGCCCCGGATGACCCCGGATGAAACTACGTTTGATCCGGGGTGGTCCGGGAAGGCAATCAAAAACAAAGTGACATGTTCCCCGATCCTACTACGGTTCTACTACGGTTTGACTACGGTTCTGCCACGAATGGGCCCGGATCACCCCGGTTCAAGCCTGTTTTTCCCCCATGACCCCGGATGGTCACGGATTCACTACGGTTCCGCCACGGTTTCACTACGGTTCATCCCGGATGTGCCACGGTTCACCCCGGATGACCCCGGATACACTACGGTTCATCCCGGTTCATCCGGGAAATACCGTGGTGACACCGGCCGTAGTGAATCCGTGGTGATCCGTAGTGGAACCGTAGTGGAACCAACTCCCGTTTCATCCCGGATAAACACGGTTACACTACGGTTACGCTACGGTTTATCCCGGATACACTAGGGATCATCACGATCGCACTACGGTTTCACTACGGTTCTTCGCCGCCCCCCTCTCCCTTCCCGGATGGCCCCGGATCACTCCGGATGCTAGATGCTGATCCAGGGTGACGCTCGACTTCCCGGACTCACTACGGATGTCCCCGGATGGTCCCGGATGCATGGCCCCGGATAGTCCCGGATAGTCCCGGATTATCACGGTTTGACTAAGGTTCCACTCCGGATGACCCCGGATATGAACCGTAGTGCATCCGGGTTGATCCGTAGCGTATCCGGCTTTCGGTGGGACTGGGGCTTTGGAGGTTTTCACCATAGAGCAAAGTTGTTTCAATCAACAAATTCACCCGCAGTCACAAATAAACGCCGGGGGCAGCTATGATTTGCTGTGTCAATGTACATGTAAAGTACATGTACATATGTACATGTACTGTATGGTGCGAAATACGGTACCTCTGGAGACGTGAACATGCACAATGGGGACAATGGGAGTAAAAAGGTCTCCAAAGGGTGATTTATATTTAGGTCTCCATTAGGAATTTCACGAATTAGATTTTTGGATTGTACTTAAATTACTCAAAAGCTAGGGTTAGGATGTGGGTTAGGGTTAGTGTTTGGGTTAGGGTATAATATAGGGTATATTGGTTGGAAATTTCAACCCAGGAAAATAATTGTGGTTAAAATGGGAGCCTTTTGAAAAAAGTGCTCGACTTTCTAACCATTTTGTACACGAGAACATGTCATGTTCGGTAAGGGAAGCCATGTCTCCGTCCACAGTGATACAGAAATGCGAATACATGTACATGCACATCACGGCCGGGTCAATCGCGGCGTGTAACGTTTTGCGTAACCCTCGCACGAATTTGCCTATAACCGTCCATCATTATCACGTGATATGAATAATGCATATATTACAATAGTCTGACCACGCCCCCTGTGTGCCAACTTGTCCAAGACCTTCGAGGAGTCCACTGAGTTCGCGGGTGCGATTCGTCTGTAGATAGCGCCCTCTATAACATCGGTGGTTTGTGTCAGTGATCGCGGAATAAACAACACGAAGGTCTTGGAACCAAGACTATTGGCTGACGAGCATGGCATAATGAACTATTGCTTGAGAAACTCAGATCTAGGTTAAACCCAACTGAAATATGTGTACTTGACACAAATACACAGGACCAGCTGCTAGTGTACTTGACTATGACATGAATAGACAGTTAATATAGTACCCAATTGAATCTCAGAAATCGGAAATTCCTATCTAAATGTCTGCTTCCGGTCCTCATTTGTGCCATGCTGCCCTACTAAAATTATTTCCAGGAAAAAGTCTCGCAACACATTTAAACATATTTTCAACAAACTTCATTTGTAGTGTACACGAGTTGCTATCTAGCCTTTCGTCAATGCCATCATGGATATACATGTAATTAGCTGGGGTCGGACATTTTTAAAGCGCTTAGCGGACTGGGGCCGGAGACCACGGTGTCTGTGGGGCAGTAATTTTTGCTACCATGTAAAATTTATAAATTCCAACCAATCGCAAAATTTGAAGCCGCATATACTAGTATGCAAATTACAAATGCATCGTAATAAAAAGGGCCACCGACTGACGAAAATAGGTTGCTAATCTGTGTGCGCAAATTGAATTGATTAAATGTATGTCACTCATAAACAACAAATTGAAGACTCCAAACACTTTGTCAGGGAATTGAGAAAAGCTGTTCTAGGGAGCAATCCATTTGTCAGTCCTACCCGATATGGTAACAATTCTAGATTTTAACATTTCCATGCGATACGTGGCGATAAACTTCGCCATGAATTGTTGCAGAGTCTATGGCCCATATTTTGTAATGCTCCTTTAATGCCTAAGACGCCTTTATGCCTATTGACTTTTTTTAAGAGAGCCTTTAGCTTTTTTAGAAGATATTTTTTTATTTTGTCGAAAAGGCTTCCTTTCAATCGCCACCTTAAATAAAGGTCGACCGGTTTTTTGAATGTTTTTTTTTTTACGCTGAGGGCACCTTTATCTGTGGTTAGGAAGTCCTGTATTCCTAAGGATGGTCTTGGGCTTCCTTTAGAGCTTCCTTACAGCCGTTCTTAGGTCATTTGGGCTGAGACTACCGAAAAAGCAAGATGGGTGATTATCTGAATCGTGTGGCAAACATCCGGAGGCTGCAGAATCTGAACAATATTGATTCAGGGCGCAGTCCTAGATCGAACTCGTCATATTAATTATGTGGATCCTGACGCACACAGGAATGATGGAGAATTAAAAAAAAAGTTACAGATTCACCAGGAAAGGATTTGCACACATTTTGGATATCTTGCAAGACGATATACATGTACCTGAACCGTTAGATAGGCGAGGGAACCCCATTCCACCAAGTATTATTATCCTTTAATATTTTTGCTGTATTTTGCCTTATTTAAAAACATTTTTGTTCTCTTTTAAAACAGCTGCAACAGCAAATGTTTCTCCAATTCGGAGAAGATTCTTCTCTTCCTAGCTGAATCTTTTGCTTCCTTTGCCTCCATAGTGCCTAGTCCTGCCTGGGCCTATAGTGCAAAGCATGGCACACCACCATTTGCATGTTATTTTCCGCCATTTACTACGCATAAGCCATTGTGTTCGTGAAGGGAAGCGATTAGAGGGATACCTTTTGTTTAGGATTTCTTTAGCAAAGGCGCCTCACGAAGAGGAACTCCTTCACAAAGGTAAGGAATAAATAAGGTCGATTATGTAAACGACCATAGATAAGGATACCTTATGAAAGGCGCCCTTTCAACCAAAATAAAGGAGCATTCTAAAATAAGGGCCTATAACTTAGAAAGCCTGGATTGAGACATTCATAAAAAACAAACATAAATGAACACCTACATGTTAATTACATACAACATGAGTTTATAAACGAACATCTGCTGCAACAGGATCGGTCGTTGATGTTTCAATTTGTTTGCCACACACGGTACACTGAAATTCTTTATTGGCATGATAAACAGTATGACCCACATGGGAATGAGGTACTTGTTAACCAACGTGCATGTTGTAATTGGTTAAACTTTCACCCTACTTATTTACATAAAAACACAACGCAAATCAAAGTTAGAAAAGGCCGAGGGGCTTTGCCACTCGAGGGCGCTGAAGTTGTCTCGACTCCAGTCGCTGCAGCCACGTTGGCCTTGGCAAAAGGCTACCATCTCATTGGAAACCAGTTCAGAACTTAAGTCCCGTTTCAGCTTTCTGCCAGTGCCTCATTTAGCCATGCAGGTATAGGTTGGTCAATACCTGACAAATAAGCCTCCAGCTGAACATTGAAACCCTGGTAGAAGTGTCTTAGGTAAGTCTCTGTTTTGGTATCCATGGGAGGGTAGCTCCGACCCTTGCTCTTGCCCAAGCAGTGTGTGTGTCCCTTTCTGAGGACCGAACAGTAAAATCCCTTCTTGTCGTCATAACTGTTGATGTGTGAGAAAAAAAAAATATATCGAATAGGTTTAGCATTCGGAAAGGGTTCAGCATCTAAAAACATTGATGCATTTTCTTGGGAATATTGCAGTAGGGTTCTCTAGTAGTTGAATGTATAATGTTGAGGAAGAGGAACTTGTTGTGGCCTCTCATAGAACAATACAAAAATACTGAAAAGAGGTAGAGAGGGCAGTCGGACTACATGTATATCGTCCATGCAAGTCAACGTACCAGTACTCAGGACAACATGTATGTGTATTCATCACGTGTCATTGAGCAGTTGACGAAGGACGAGCTAAAATGTGTTAATTATTAATTAACACATAACAAGTACGATAACATACATCGATCGATTACCCTACAGGGTACCATGCATAAGCTAAAACATGGCCCCTAAACATGAACACAAAACGCTGGTAATATCGCCGAAAGGAAAGTCACAACATTTGGAGCATTTTCACAATTTTTCTTGTTAAAAAAGGTATTTATTAAAGGTACTAACAGTGCGATGACCCGGTTATTACTGCGTGATAATGACCGGGTTGGGGATGACCGCTGGTAATGGACCCCATCTTCAGCTCGATCCATTACCAGCGGTCATCCCTCAACCCGTTCATTATCACACAGTAATAACCGGGTCCTCGCACTGTTATTACCTAATGAAAACAAAATAATGTGTAATGTCAAGTGTTACTTTCACGCAAACATTGAGGTTAATCAACAAGAAAATCCTTAGTGTTGTCACTCTGATCTGTTAGGTTTTTTTTCCCTCCAATATTTTGTACGAATGGAGCACGACGTTCTATTCAGGACCTTACATAGTCTTTGCCAAAGACGACTGTAATTGATATTGTGCAATGATATACGTTTTCATGATCTTTTTATGCAAATTCGACCCTGAATGCAAATTCGACCATGAATGTATCTTTGAAATGTAGTCAGCTACCTATTTTGCAGTCGCACGAGCCTGCATTGCATGTCTAATTAGCGCTACTGGACAAAGGAATTGTGTGCACCCGTGTAGTACGGTACGTGATGCACGTATGTTTATAACTGCCGTTCTGCAATTGTCGATTGGCTCCCTAGGAAAGCCTGCGAAGAAATAAAGAAAAGGTTATACCACTGGCACAGACTGGCAAGACGATAGTGTGAGTGGGAGAGCTGGTCTATAATCATGTGGTTTGCGGGTGCACTGTGTGAAAAGATTATATTTGACATGCACAATATCGTTTACTGTCGCCGTTGGCAAAGACTATATCTTTATGATCTTACGATGCCTGTGATACTTATTAGTATCCGAGTTAGATACTTAAAAAAAAAAAAAAGTTGGATCAAATTTGAAAACCATCATGCATCCGGGTCTTTAAATGTTCAAAGCTCATCTTGTTAGCAATTAGCTTGACATGTGTCGTCTTCGTTCAAGTGGTAATGAATAATTGTTATGGTGCTGTGTGTTAAGTACATGTAGGTTAATACAGTAGCACGCTGCTCGTGGGAGAATGGCTGCACTCGAGCTATTCTCGCCCAAGAACAGTGCACTCCCTGTATTCATCATCATTATCAGCCATCATCTGCCCACTGCAAGGAGAAGGCTTCAAGCAGATTCTACTTGGTCCTGTCCAGTGCCGCTCTTATCCATGTAATACGTGCAACTTAACAGTCTCGTCTCTATCTCCATCTTGTTTTCTGTCTTCCATTATTATAATACATGTAATGCGACCCCATTTCCCTAGCTAGCTAGTCACCATTCTGTGCATGGCTTTGTCTATCTGTTATTTTTTGGGGTCATTATGCCCTGCCCACCTTGTTTTCTCTTATCAGCACGATCTATTATGTCTTGTACTTCGATCTGTTTGCTCTCTTATCCATTGACAAGTTTTGCTGTCCTTTTTAGAAATTCTCAACATGCATCTTTCCATACTTTTTTGTTTCATTCTAAGCTTCTGTTCCATGTGTTCAGTCATTGCTGGTATGATACACTGATCAAATACTCGGCGCTTTATAATTAGGCATTGTGGGAACTTGCTCTTCATATTGTCCCGAAAGCACACCATCAGCTTGGGTTTTTTCCTTTTACTTCTACTGTCTAAGATAAATATGTTTATTAGTTGTTGTTACAGTATCCTGATTGACTTTGATGGCTTTACTTGTTGCAGAGCTGTTGAACATGACTTGTTTTCTTTATATTTATTTTTAATTCCACCTTGTTGCTTTTACTGTTTAGTTCATGAGCATCATTTGAGAGGAGAACAATGTCGTTGGCATAGCGTAAATGACCTAAGGATTCACGATTTATTATTTTTCCATCCCAGTTTAGGGTTTTTTAAGATGCCTTTCAGCACGGCACTTAAAGGGAAACTCCACCTATAGTTTATAATTGCATATTGTTAAAGAGTGTCAATTGCCATTGTGACTTGATTTTTATTTCATTTTTATCGGTTTCGGTAATCATATAAAACAGAGATCTTCTCGCACTGCGCTTACCGTCATGCAAGCCGCCTTTTTGTTCTGGTTTATCGGTACATCCATGATATTGTGAGGTAGTGTCTGCACCATCAGTACGCAAAGCCCGGATAGCGGCCCTGCACGCGCAAGGAATGCAAGTGAATCCCTTTGTGTACGGCATAGTGTATACACAATGTGTACTGCGTTTGTTTATGGTGTAAATGGAGGACACATACCTGGCGACACGAAGGTGAATTGGGGTTAGGGTTAGAATCGAGGACGACCTCGATTAAGATTCGTGTACAAAACCAATGAGATAGAGCCATTGAAAAAAGTTCAAACAAAGAGTACAAACAAAGGAAATTTTAGAGAGGAACAAAGGAAACAATTTACACCATAAACAAACGTACATGTACACGTGAAAGTGGGCTCGAAATCATACGGGGAAGGAGCTGATGCCATATTTACTAGCTCACAAATTTTCTATTCTTCTCAGAAAATACAAAAATAAACGATAGTTTGTGGCGCGTCAAGTCGATATTCTGCACACTGAGAAATGCAATACATGTACTCGCAAAGTCGGGCGCCGTACAACATACGTCTGCATAATGTAGTTGGCCGCGTCAAATTTGAACAATATGGCCGCGAACTTGTACTCCTGAAATGGCAAGAAATCGTGAATATAATAAGCGCGTGTGTCGTTCTCGATAACAAATCAAAACAAATTTTCTGCGGAGTCAGTATGTTACTATATATTCTTTTAGACTCGGTAAAATATTATTGAGCCTGGAATTTCCCTTTAAGAGTTTTGGCGAGATTGCATCCCCTTGCCTTTACTTCTCTTTGAATGTTGTTATTTTTACTTTCGGTGTGGAGTCTTATGGAAGATGTTCCATGGCTATACATTTTCTTAATAATGTGTATATACGTTGGATGTACACCCTGGTTGTTAACAGCTTCGGGCACAGCTGATATTTCAATGTTATCAAAGATTTTCTCAGTCGATAAAGCCTAAACACAGTGGTAATCTGTAATCTTCAAGCTTCTCTATAACTTGGTCCATGACCTGTAAGTGATCGATTTTTGAAAATCTGCTTCTGAACCCTGCCTGTTCCCTTGATTGATTGAAGTCTAAAATGATAGTGATGCGATTTGTGAGCACTTTGGTGAACAGTTTATACAGGCCGGACAGATTGCTGATGGATCTGTAGTTTATAAATTCTGCAACGTCACCTTTCTTGTGTAAAAGTATGATGGCGGCGTTGTTCTAGCTGCTAGAGATTTCATTTGACTTGATGCACTCTGTGAAGAGATCTGTACATTTGCCTACAAACTGGGTTCCCTCCTTTGAGGAACTCAATGAGCACTTGGTCTTAACCTACATGTAATGACTTTCCTGTTTTCATATCTTTCAATGCATTCCTGATTTCATCAATTGATAAGTCTGATACTTCATCTCCATCAACTACATTAATTTCTGGGACCTTCAGATGTTTCTTGCTCGAGTTATAAATCTTGGTAGAATTCTTCTACTTCTGTGAATCATCTCTTCTCTATCATTGAAGATTTGTTCATCACTAGACTTCAGAGCAATAATCTGTGACTTTTCTATAGATAACAAGTTTTCTTTTAGCTTTTTGAAGCTTTTGTTTGTTTGTATAGTTTGCTCAATCTTTTGCATATTACATTTTTGTATTTCCTCTTTAATTTTTGTCCTGATGGCTTTTACATGTTTCTGCATATTCCACCTTTGTTGTCTTCCTTTATGTTTCATTTTTATCCTTTTCTTCATCAACTTGAGTGTTTCCTGGGACAGCTTTTCTTCTTTGTATGTCTCTTTCTACCTGCTACGTTGAGTGCTATGTTCTGGTATCGTAATCGAGGATCAAAACACAAAAGAGAACAAAGTGAACAAAGGATCCTCGAAGGACGGTTTGCTTGTCCGAATTCGGTCCTCGATCGTTGAGGCAAGCGCTAAGTAATGGGGTTAGGGTATAGTAAAGGAATAAAGGAAAACACAATATCGATCCTCGGTCGTTATGTGGTTCACGACTGTACGTCTGTGATGATGTCAACCACCTTTTCACACTCTGAATCTACGTTCTGGTGTTACAGCTCATCGCTTAGTAGTTGAAGTTTGTTTTTTTATTTTGTCTGGTATTCATCCATCCTTTGCTGAAGAAATTGTACACTAAACTTGAGGCTTCCTCTTTCTGACTAGTTTGGTCTTTTCTAGTCCCATGTTAATCTGGATTTTTTGCCCTTATCAGGCGATGGTCACTTCCAGTGTTAAACTGTGAAAGAGCTGTTACATCTTTCACTGTGTTCTGCTTGTTTGTCAGCATAAAATCTATTTCATTTTTATTGTCTCCGTGTCTCTACCATGTCCACTTTCGGTAAGAATGTATTCATAATTTGTGACCATCCACGACAAAAGGGCTGTAAAGTCGCCAGAGCTTATTTAGAGGAAAAGACATTAAAATATGTGAAAAACAAATAACAAACAAAGAATTTTTTATATTCAGTATTACTTGTTGTAGCTATAGTATAACCATAAATACCAACTATGTCTTCTAATACATCATTTTAAAGCTTCTTACTCGTAGATTTCATTTCACAAAAATCTCAAAACGTCAACATACCTACTTTACAGCCCTTTCGTCGTGGACGGTCACATTTTGAAGTTCCTGCTTTCTGCAAAGTCAATCAGCCTTTCACCCCTTTCATTTCTCTTTCTTATTCTAAAATTTCTCATAGATTTTTTCTTGTTGTGGGATATTAGACTACTTATAACATTACTATAAAAAGTTAGTCTTTACTTACACAATTCTATTAGTAAAGTCAACAAACTCCTCCATTTGCAGAAATTGTTGGATTTTCACCATGGCATCCACTGGATCAGCTCTCAACAGGTCACCATCTAACACCATCAACTGTTTTAAAAGAAGCAAAACATATCTGAATGAAGGATAAACCAAAGTCCTGCCAATATACAGAATGATGTTGCACTCTGTTTACATACCGGTATGTGACCTGTCACCACAATATGAGAGTAAAGTCGCACGGTGTGAATCAGAGATATGGCCAACCAAAGTCAAATATGAAGGGATGGTCAATTTTGGATTTTGAAAGCCTAAGTCCTCCTCTACATACTCCCATTTTTTGAATGCGATCAGAAGATAGAAAACCTCTTAAGTTACGCAATTTTGCGTAGTGTTTGCGTAGTTAGTGTTCGGATTAAAGTCCGTTAGTGGTGTAATTAACACGGTAATTAAATATGCAAATTATGTCTTCGTAACTATCTCAGGTTTTCGAAATTTTGATATTTTGTTATTTATACAATAGTTCGTAAGTGTGGAATGTTTTAAGATGAAATAATGATTAGAACATTGCCATTGCTATGCTCAAACGAACGTTAATTGTCCTGTTTTGCAATCTTGTTTCATGTTTTGTTTAAAATGTTAAGATTTAAGTTTTCTCACAAGCGCATTTTCTGGAGCACTGTAAAAAGTATTTATCGCAAAACCCCCAAGTGTTATGTACCATTGGAAAGCTCTCGTTCTCAAGAATTAGAAAATACCAATATCTAAATTTTCAATTTTCCTCTCATATTGTGGTGACAGGTCACATTATACACTTTCCTGTAGGCCGTGTTACGTGACCCAAAAATATGCTCAGAAAAATAATCCGTGGTACCAGTTTGGGAACAAAACAAAAATTGTGTGATTCTACTGTTTGATGTCCTGAATCCGAAAATCAATGTTGTCGGTTGCAGGGAATGGAACATAACCTACTTTTTGGGGCCCAAAATCATAATTTTGGGCGCAGTCTCTAAATCTGCGCTATCAAAATTGCATTTGCACAAGTACCGTCGGCCTATTTCTCAGTTTTTACTAGTCTCTTTTGCAGAAACCCCCCCCCCCAATTACTCGTGCATTTGAACTAATGGAATAGCTAAATAGAAGGCAATCGACTGGTGGTGGCACGATCGGCCAATTGAGGCACGATCAACCGACAGCGAATGCAGCGCGATCCGATTCGGGCCTACCTGCTGTATCTCCCC
Source organism: Crossaster papposus (assembly GCA_037893245.1). NCBI lineage: Eukaryota > Metazoa > Echinodermata > Asteroidea > Velatida > Solasteridae > Crossaster > Crossaster papposus. Next base: position 663,042 of record JBAIAA010000153.1, read on the forward strand.
ATGATAACAGCAGCGCACGCAATGGACGGTTCGCGCAGATTAGCAGTTCGTGCAGATTAGCAGTTCGCGCCGCGCAGAAAGACTGAATTGCGCCCAACGCGAGTTCTAAATGTCTGTCCTAAATGTAAAAATGACAGTTGGCTTAGTTTTCCAAAAATCTTTATGTAACTTATTTTTGCATTCAATATAGTCTGGTCTAATTGGCACTTCTTTGAACCCTATAGTTGATCATGATTTTCATTATGAAGCCTGTAAAAGAGGGTAGGTTAATATTTCAGTTTACCAACAATTTTCCAAAAACTATTTTCGGTTGATATTATGCTATACATGGGATACTTTATTGGCAATTGTACTTCCTACAGGTGGTCGGTAGTAGCAATAATATACATCATGCCAAAACAATTCAGGACTATACTATACTGCCTACTGGCATACATAAATTGAAGTCTTGCTGTTAAGTCCGGCAGATTGGTGAAACAAACATGGTAAAAATGATAAAAGCATGGAACTTGTCACACAATCAAAATATTATGTCTTTAGAATATAAATGTACATTTGCCCCATGAAAAAAATATAACAGGCATTTTCAAAAAATTATAAATGGCTACCATTGCATGTTATTCTACCTATATTTTTCCCAAGGTCAAATCTACGATGGCCCGAGAGCGGAGAGCCAAATATTTTTCTTATAACACACTCTGAATGTGCCCCAAAATTCATGCTTTTATCCCCAAGTAAACAATTCTATCATAATTTTGCAGTTGGAGTAAACTGACCAATACCACAGCTTATACAAAACACCACATGTGTGACTCGCACAAAATAATGAACATTCAGTTTATTTACAGCTACATATAATTGTTCAGATGGGGTCTATTCCTGTGTCATCATCCGGTAAATAAAATTGGTGATGTCGGTGCAGTCAAGTACTGCACTGAAGAGCTACTCCAATTCCAGATTGAAATTTTCATCCATTGATCCAGAAGATATGCTGTAAAAATAAATAAAAACACAAACTGTAATTTGTGTATATTCAAGAAAGATATTCTAATCAGAAGAGAATTTCTGAGTGCAATTTAATTTGCCTGTAAAACGCAGTGGCTATCGTTATAATGGCCTACGGCAGTTGACGAGCTGATTCCCAGACATACCCAGGCCGACACATTGACAATAATATTTTGATATCGATCTTGGAACCATACTGGTTGATATTAGCCAGGTTCCAAGAGTGAAAGGTCCAGAGTATTGTCATTTTCAGGGAATCAGATAGCTACTACGTTGTTGCCTAAACATATCAATACAAATCACCAATGGCAAACAAATATTACGATAGTGCTAGAACTACATGTATATAACATAAGGCACCCTAGTAGGGGTATAAACATCCAGTGCCTGACCCTTCCCCCATACTTTGCAATAAAATGACATTTCCATCTTTGGTGGTTAACAGTTTTGGGTGGATTCTTCTGTGGTTATGGGAAGTATTGCGAACCACTGTGCTGATGTTCTTTGGCGCCTTGCAAAATTGGGAACCGATTTCAAAATTAAAAAAAAAAAAAAAACCTTGCCTAAAATACGACAAATATATTTGTTAATATAATACTATAGCTCCATTCCTTGTTTTTTTTCTTACTTTCCACATAAGTCCTTTTCGCTGAAGACCGTGGCAACTCCCGTGTGGAAAAAACAATGCGAAACACGACGACACAACTCCGACCAGGCATAATCGGTTGTATTCGCCTTCGCCGCGCTGGTCGCGTCGTGGCATTGATTTTCATACACCAATTTCATGTTATTTACACTTGTCATTTTTTTTTCTCATAACTTTCCAGGTACTAACTTACTTCTTCACATACAAAAATGCGGTTTCTGAATCTGTGCCATCGGCAGAAGCTTGAATGATGATTCTCTCCATTTGATGAGAAAATTTGACTCACGCATGGCGCATGCATTTGTTTACATATAGTGCGCCACCTATCGACACACTTTTGTATGGAAAGCCGCATCTTTCAGAAATCGATCGTAAATAATGGGATGGGGGACACAACTTTGTATAGTTTAAATTTATTTTTAAGATGCATCCTTCTCACCAAAATGATTTCGAAATGTATATCAATTTGTGAAATGTAAGTGGGGGTGGGGGCTACTATTATTAGCCTAAATAAATTCATTATCACTTTTCGTTTCTTTTTGTCAATATGGCTGTCCATACTGTGCCTGTTGCGATGTCATCGATTCAAGGACCAAAAACGGGTCTTTCGAGGCCTAATTTCACCCCTTTGTTCCATTCCCTTGCTCCGACAACATGGATTTTTGAATTCGCAGTGGTTCAATTTATGTGTATGGGAATTTTCATTCTGTTCCCCGTCAGGTACCACCAGGCAACACGAACAACGGGGACGTAACACGGCCTACTGGTGGGGACGAATACATCACGTCTTCACCTGGCTTCCATAGAAAAGTACACTTGCATGTAAACAAAGCGTGACCTTGTGACGCCATTATGTCTATCCTATGTCTATCCTATGTCTATTATGTCTATCCTATGTCTACCCCTTAGGTCTATCCTATTGTACCTGGCTTTGCCCTTTGTACATGTATGTACTGTACATGTACTATTTTTTCAATTGTACATTGTATAGGGTGGTACAATACACTCATCAAAATACGACAGAAATTAAAGTTGGTGTGCGTGCTTTTGGGGGTGTGGCACACGGAAAAATAATAAATTTTCTAGCATTGCATTTGTTATGAGCTTACAAATAAGACATTAGGTCATTCCGTGTCAAATCACACAATGGTTTAAACCCCATCCCCTTCAAATTAGTTCATATTTGATTTATAGGGTTATTTGGGGTGAAAAGGCAAAAACCTCAAGTTTCAGCACCATCTGACCAGCGTTTTTGTGCTACCTTTAATTTTCTAGTAGTGATTTTGGCCAAAATGGGCGTACTTCCCTAACCTGTTGACCAATTTTTGATTTCTGCGGAATAATGTCGTAAATAATCAAATGATGGCATATTTTTTGTGTCCAGGCAATTTGAGCTACAATGACCTTTACCTTGACCTTGAATTTGACCTCTGGGTTAACATTTTTCCCCATGATTTTTACATTACAGTATATAAAAATATCGGAGGTATAATAATTTTTTGTTTGCTTCCTAGCTCATGTCAAAGTTGGCAAAATATGTTGATGCAAATAGATGTACATGTACATAGTACATACACATTGTACATGTACATAGTACATGGGTCTTTCTTTTAATTAGGGGGCCAAAGCGCGACATATGGTGTTATATCTCAAAAGATAATGTACTTTCTATATTCTTTGCATACAAGTGGTGGGGATAGCTCATACGTTTATTGTATAACTTCAATTTCTTGAATTAGATGTTTTGTTTTCATATACGATCCAAAACTATCCATCACATTGTAACGGAGACACCGGTGTCTCAGTTACAGTGTGAAGTGTGAAACTTGTGACTTGTTTTGCCATAAATTAGTAGGTTTTCATTGAAAATTTAAATTTCAAAGGGTAATATGTAAACATCATTGGTATACTGTAATTCAGCTATTTTCAATGAAAACCTTCAAACGTTGGCCAAGCAGTAAAGGTCGACAGTTTTACGCATAGTAAAGTAATAGTAATACATGCTACATAGCATGTATTACTATGCACTTTGCTAGATTCAGACATTTATGATGCATAATAAGAGAGACAGGACTTTTTGAGTCACGGTGTAACAAAGACACCAGTGTCACGGTTACGCGTAAAACTGTCGACCTTTACTGCTTGGCCAACGTTTGAAGGTTTTCATTGAAAATAGCTGAATTACAGTATACCAATGATGTTTACATATTACCCTTTGAAATTTAAATTTTCAATGAAAACCTACTAATTTATGGCAAAACAAGTCACAAGTTTCACACTTCACACTGTAACTGAGACACCGGTGTCTCCGTTACAATGTGATGGATAGTTTTGGATCGTATATGAAAACAAAACATCTAATTCAAGAAATTGAAGTTATACAATAAACGTATGAGCTATCCCCACCACTTGTATGCAAAGAATATAGAAAGTACATTATCTTTTGAGATATAACACCATATGTCACGCTTTGGCCCCCTAATTAAAAGAAAGACCCACATACACATTGTACATCACATTTTGGTAACTTTGACTTCAGCTAGGAAGCAAACACTTCGTAATTTGTACCTCAAATTTTAATATTGTGAAAAACAGAGTTGGTTCAGTTAACCAGTTTGCGCCGGGGTTATTTTAACATTACCGAGCCGAGACGCGGGATAATTAAACGAAACTCGACCCGTGTAACCTTTGCGTATATATACGCCGTCCGGCACGAACTGGTTAAAACGTGCGATCCACAAAGTCAAATTCATGGTAAAAGTAAAGATGTAAAGATCTAAAGGTCATTGTAGGTCAAATTGCTCTGACATAAAAAACAATGCCAAAATTGTATTATTGATGATGTTACCTTTAAAAAAAATATAAAAAAATCAGCAAATTTGGTCAACAGGTTAGGAAGGTATGGTCCTTAGAATATTGATGGCCAATTGCACGCCCATTTTGGAAAAAATTGCCAAAAAGTAGCATGTGGCAGAGACAAAAATCGCTGGTCTGAAGCTACTATAACCCTAAATATAAACTAATTCGAAAGGGGTGATGAGGTGTAGATTTCAATTTGTGTGGGTGATTTGACATGAAATGACCACATTGCACACACAAATTAAATTAAATCAAATTAAAATAGAGGGCGCCCTCAATTGTACACGCGATCTGTTCAAAACCCAGTCTTGTCTCAAAAATACGCGTGACATTCCAAGCATAGCTCAAATAGCTACTCACATGCGCCGTGACATGTGACAGATGTAAATTAACGCGTCTACCGGTAGTACCCAGTGTTCTAATACTAACAAGTCGTTATCGTCGTCGTGTACACCTATGCTTACATGTACATTGTGCATGTATAATGCAAAGTTGCCATGTTGTTTAAATCATTCCTCCGTGTTTAAATTGGGCACTATGTCCTGGAACCCGTGAGGCCCAATTTGCCAGGCCACACTGTATAGGCGTTCATCATATGTTCATTCCAATGTTCATCGGAAGAGCACTGGACATTTGTGTTTTTCTTGGGGCAGTTTCACGGGAAAGGTTGCAAAATGAAAAATAGGTAATCGATGCTTTATTTCACAAGAAGACTTTGTGGGAATTTGCTGGTTTTTGTCCTACAAGGACCTCTATGTTGTAGGAGTCTCCAAAAATAATTTCACAGTTTTACGTATTGCGATTCTCAAATTATAAGCTCACATGAGTGCTAAAACACAAGATTTGGAGTCTCATTCACATTTTCTTGGAACTGCAATTGATGAGAAATAAAAATTAAATGCCACAGGAACCACCCAGACTTGCAAGGACATAGAAGTATGTCCCCAAAATCTGTACACCAGATTTCATTAGGCTGGGCCAACTCGTTTTTTTGTTATGCTATTTTGAGTGAGACGTTGATTTGTTCGTTAAAGGTTTTTTCAAAATGTCCTTTCCTGAACATGATATTTTTTTCTAGAATGAAAAGAAAGGAAACACAACTTATTGCCTGTCAAAATTATGCTACATACTCCAGTAATAAAATATAAAAATATTGGAATTGGGAAATCACAGGTAAATTTTATAAAGCAGCAGTCGCATATGCCACGCAAATGTTCGTTAAAAATGTCCTTTCCTGAACATGGCCTCCCCTTTTTTACATGAAGTCAGAGATAAAACTTGTTTGACATAAACATGTACCTAGGGGTAGACTTACTTGATTTAACAGACTATACAAAGATTCAGACTCGAACCCTGCTTGCTGTTGTGACATTGTCGTTAAACTGCATTGTCCTTTCCTGAACATATAGTTTAACAGAGTACTTGCAAAAGCCAGTGTTGCTTAAATTTGATGAAGTATATGCTTATATTGTCTGTAGAGTTTATGTTTTAAAATTAAAACCAACTATGGCCAGAAAGTGTTAGTGTTTTGTTCTTACAGGTCATTTACTCACTCGTGTTTACACACAATACGAGTACACATGTGCATATACATTTATCTTTACAAGTCACACTTAAATCCAATATTTGTCAGGAATTGGCTGATCTACAGTTTCATATCATCACTTTCACAAAATACATGCATTAGTTTGAGTCAATTTTATTATAATTTACTGTTTTAGTCTAGTTCTGTGTATTCAAGTGTTCAGGAAAGGACACTTTTTTTTTAACGAGTTGAGCAACATCTGTTAGACACTCTTTTAACAGTTCTTTCTGTGTTTCCAGCCATTTCATTAGTTTTACCTATGTATCAGAGCTTTGTGACACACACGGTTAGTTTGCGAGGGTTGCTATTTTCTGTTAAAGTACATGTATACACAAATGTAGGACCATGTTGAACATTGTTAAAATGTGTGTCCTTTCCTGAACATAAATGAAAATGATATATGTATTTAACCAAAAACTTCTGAAGTAATTTTATCAGAATTTTGTGTAAAACAATAAATTTGTCAAGATTGGTATTCTTTTATTGAAATTGTCACTGAAAAACTTGTATATTGATCATTGTTAAAAATTGTGTCCTTTCCTGAACATGTTTAAAACATTTAACAAGGAACAAGTACAGATACACATGAACCTTCATCCATGCATACAAGTGTACAAATACTTCAAACTGTTTTGGGCTTGATGTGCCTATTCCTTAGACCCCATTTTGTAGAAAGCACCATGCTGACTGAATAAAGTTCACTGGATAATAGTTTAATTATCTAAGCATTTCTTGTTGGGGCATACACTGTACGTGTATCAATGTCTCAATTTAAAGTTATTTTCACCAGCAATGATTATTAATCATTTAAAGTGATGGACATTACTTTAGTTTACATGTACTTTATTGTCATGTAGGAAATGCACGGTGCTATGCTACATGTAGAACTTGTTAAATATTGTGTCCTTTACTAAACGTAAATACACAGCAGTTAGTTGCAGCATTAACAAGGTACAAACTGATCTGCCTCACAAATGTATAACCTCCCAACTCTAAAAAAAAGAAAAACACCTAAATAACACTTTTACAAATAAATAAGTTACTCTAACATGCTTTACCTACATGTAGTATGTTGGTGTACATGTATGTAGTAACACATCATGCACGCTGTATATCAAACATATTTTATCAGTTTTATTTAATTTTCTTAACAAACTATGTTCATGCTATTACATTGCTACTCTATTGCCACTCTTTATTAGTTTTCAGGTTATATTTCTTGCGAAGTTCATTCTCATAAGATCAAATTTTAGACCGAATGTAGTATTTGTTAAAATTGTTGTCCTTTCCTGAACACAATGAACCCTTTTCATAGCCATGATAAAGACCATGGTAACTCTATAACGCAGCACACTATCAATGCAATTTCTTTGCCAATTGTTCTACCATGCATACAGCCCTTGGACAAAAGTGCAAATAATCAGCAGGCTGCATGGTTTCCTGTAAAACAGAAATGAAAGTTTGTATTTCAAGGAAAACAAGTTATAAAACTGAATTTTCCGTCAATATATGAAATTACATGTCATTTTTCGTAGCCTAGAGTGCATTAATATTCAAGACATGACTACTGTAATGACTTTCAATCATTTTAAAGCAACTCCAAGCATGTTTGAGATGTGGAATTAGCAGTTTATGATACCTACCTCCATTTCACCAATTCTATAGTCTGCAAAGTGTAAAGTGTCTTAAAATTTTAACGAAAAAATGTTTCAGCTCTGCCATTCACATTTTCTAGTACCTTTATGTATGTACTTTCAACAAATAACAATGTTTTAGCGATACAACAAGTTTCATTTTTGACCCCCCGTGAGACTTTTTTGCAACCTTTCCCGTGAAACTGCCCCCTGTTTAAAACGAGTTTCGAGAGTCACAAATTAGAGTGACCCCCGTATTACTCAAGCATTCGTCTTTTAATACTCCCTCAAATGAGGCGTAAATGAGGTGAAATGAAGTTTATGAACTAATGGACTTCATCAAATAAGTTAAGAAACTTTGTTCATGAACAGTCTTTCAGCTATCTTGATGAACTGTAACTAATGTTCATGAACTTCTTGTGCTGTTCATGAACTTCTTGTGCAGTTCATGAACTTTTTGTGCAGTTCATGAACTTTTTGTGCAGTTCATGAACTTTTTGTGCAGTTCATGAGCTTCTAAATGGAGTTCATGAACTTTGCTGATTGGAACTGAAATCTTGATTGGTAAAACATTCATGACCATGTTCATCAATCAAGAATTGTCAGTAAAACTGCATCACTAATTTCCTACTGGATTCTCTAACCATTTTATTGCCAGGTAACCAATCAAATCAACAGTTTCATGCATTCAATGTAGTTCATGGGCGCACTCTTGAAACAAGGCTACTTTAAGCTTGCATTAGGCTTAATTGCAGGCAAACTTGGACTTTTTGTTTTAATAGCTTGAGCTTGTCATGCAAGTTTACTGCAAGCACAGGCAGGCTTGCGTGCAGGTTTTCCAGCTGCAAGCTCGCTGCAAGCTCGCTGCAAACTCACTGCAAGCTTGACCTAATTTACATATTTTGAACCTACCGGTACCTGTGCTGTACAAGTGAGTCTTGCAAACTTTAAAATACTGTATCCAATCTGCATGTCCGGTATAGGTTTTTTTTTTTTCCTGCCTTGAATACAGGCAACACATTTTGGAAAAACAAACTTTATAAGTTTTTTTCCCCCAACTCAGTGAGTCTGGATTACCCATAATAGTCAGGTAGCTTAGGGATGGAATCGTGACCGACTGGCCCAAAGCACCAAATTTGGTAGGTACCTTCTATAGGCCCCAGAAATAAATTTTAGAAGGGGTGACACCAAAAAATATTTTTGGAAGGTACCTAATTTGCATAATTTCAAAATGGCTGCAAAATCCTATACTTAAGCACTAATTTCGGTACATTTTTATCATTTGAAAGCAAAAGTCATTTTGAAATATTTACTTCGGTGGTTTTGTTTACATATTCTGCACTTAAACAACATTAATTAGCTGATGATGTGCCTAGGTAATTATGTTTAGTCAGAAATCCAAGATGGCCACGATAATAATAAATTAAGTATCGTGTTTATTGGGAAGCAGCGTAATCATACATGTCACTCACCGTTTTTTTTAATTTTTAGAACGATTCTCGGTCACCTGGGAAGGACATTAACGTGAAGGACGTGTAATACTGGGTTTTGTGGAATTTTCTTTCTTTTTCTGTGAGGCTATTAGGTTTTTTAATTCTAATGGAGTGCTTTTGCAAGAAGGTATAGCTCAGAGAAACCGGTGTATGCAGGCATACTTCAAGGAATGACCAGTAAAACAAAATTGGTTTTTTTATCAATTCTAGAGTTAGCTGCAGTGAATCAGAACTCATTCTATGTGGGAAGGGGAGGGTGTTTATGGGAGTTGTCACAAGTCAGAACTTTTTCTCATCGTTTTCGTTATTTTTTTGGGAGATGCTGAAGCAGTTCTGCTGCGTGAAGTATCATTGGATTGTAGGTGTGTGGCTGGTCTACAGAGATAGATCTGTATAATTTATGATGTGCTGGTATGCCAGCAGTGTGGTTGCGTAACTATCCCGCCAAGAGCGTAATTCTTAATTTAAGGGTTTTTTTGCTAGTGATATACGCTTCATGGGAGGTCAGTTCAGACCACATTTTTTTCGCGAGATTGCAGTCTGTAGGAATGGGGGGGGGGGGGGGGGGGGGGGGTTTCTTGTACAAGTTTCAAAAGAACCCCCTCCGTGCTTTTCGTAATTTTTTTGAGACGCGGAAAAGGTTCTGCTGACAAGTATCATATGGATTGTATTTGTGACTGGTCTATACAGAGATAGATCTGTAATTGTACGTTAACTAGTGGGTATGCTAGAAAGTGGTTGTTTGACTGGTCTCTCCAGAGCGTAGTTCTTAACTCTTTCTTTTCTTTTTTTGTGTAAGATACGCATCTGGGGGTCAGTTCTAGCCACATTATCTCTGCTAGATGACAGTCCGTGGTTGGAGTTCGTGGATGGGCAAATACATCAAACGTCTGCAGGCCAATTGGGTTAGACATTACCTAAAAGCGGGAGTTTCAAACCGTGTCTCGGGTTTTGGCGACGCGATGACTGGTTTGTGTATTGCAACAGTGGTCCCTTTGTTTTTAGTTCACACAGTGATTTATTATTACCGGTGATAATATGCCGTCCCCTCTTTTTTCCCCTTTTTTTGGAAGGGGAGCAGGGCATATTTTCTGTGCTATATCATGCACTTCATCAGTCACCTTCTTATCATTTTCCTTTCCTTGTTTTTATTTGTGTGTCGGTTTATATGACGCGTGGCAAGGACAAGGGGGGGTGGTGGGGTTTGACTTATTTATTTTGTTTTAGTCTTGAGATCCATTTCTTTGATCATTGTTTTGTTCTTTCAATAGTTCCAATAGAATTTGGAGATTCTCCTCATCAAGATTTTGTTCCTCTTGGTTGGATTGTGGAGATGATTTAGTCCTAGATCGTAGATAATAAGGTCGAGAAAAGTGACTTGGCGGTGCGAGATCTCAGACGTGAACTTCAGCGTGGGATGAATTTTATTAAGTGATTGCACTAGGTCAGCAGCCTGCTTTTCATTTCCGTTAAAGATTATAAGAACATCGTCTCTATATCTCATGTAGCTCACAATTGAGGGATTGTGAGGGAGGATTTTGTCTTGTTCGTATTTGAATAGGGTTATGTCACAAATCTCCGGACTGCATTCGCTGCCCATGGCCACGCCAATTATTTGTCTGAAAAACTTGCCATTGAATTCAAACGTGTTTCGACGCATAATGAGTTCAAGGAGACTTCGCGCGTGGTCTGTCGTGGGCTTGGGTATTGCGTATAGTCTGTCGTCGGCCATTGCAAAATGTGCGTCACAAACTGATTCAATTGCCTCATCTTGTGGGCAGTTAGTGTACATGGATACTATATCCAGTGTTATCAATAAGTTATCTTGCTCCAATGTCAGGTTATTTAGTTTTTCAAGCACATGCCCGGAATCGCGTGTGTATGTGCTTTGCTGTTTGACAATTGGGAGTAAGAAATAGTATATGTATTTGGATATGGATTGAGTCGGTCCTCCGCAACCACTAATTATTGGCCTCCCCACGAACCGCGTTCCTTCTGGTACTTTTTTGTGAACTTTCGGTAGGAGGTAAAGGCAAGGTGTTTTAATGTCGTGGTTGCGGGGGTTAAGAAACTCAGATAGGCCTATGTCTTTCGATATGAGTCCGTCCACGTAGAGTTGGCGTATGGCTTGAGAGACTAATTCCGCGGTTTCATCGGTCAGGTCCATGTTAATTTCTTCATAGTGGGGGCCTGTTAATTGTCGTGTCCCTTCACGTATGTAGTCTTGTTTATTAAGGACGCACACACCGCGGCCTTTATCGAATTGATGAGTGTATGTTGTGTACACCCTATGGTATCCCTAAGTGGGGCATATGACACATATTGTTTTTTTCGTTAGGTGATAGTCAATAGGTAAGAGATATAATTACAAGAACATGTGTCGTGGATTTCGAGCTCAAACTTTTTTCTTTTTTTTTGAATAGTGTCGTAATCAAAAAGAATGAAATAATAAAGCAATCTCTAAAAAATTTAAATTATATAATAATTTGTTTTTAAGAGTAGTGGTAGAAACCGGTGTGTGCAGGCCGATATTAAGAGATATCCTTTGAAGAAGGATAAGAAGGGGGTTTGTGCACGTGTCGGTTGCACCACAATTAACCCCGTATTTCTTTTGTTTTTTGTTTGCTTTGTATTTAATGGGGGAGGTTCTGCTGAAAAGGGCGCCTTATTAGGATTCCTGATTAAACGTGTGCAACAAGAGTGCCTTCTTTTTAAGATATTTTTAGTTTTTTAGTTTTACAAACAAAAGGATTGTGTTAAGTAAAGCTGTTGAAAAATAAAACCTTGTTTTTTATAGTTAAGGTTAAATGGTGTTTCGAGATGTGTGGAGTGAGGAATAGCTATATTCGTTTCTTGTGAGTTTAGGGAATAGGGCTACACCAAATATTAATACTGTTTTTGTCAAGGAAAGGAAACTGAAAAGAAGGTAATATATTGGGTCGAGAGTAAAGAAAGATAATCTCCCCTAGCGATAAGAGAATTACTTTTCCAAACATACGACAGGAAGGATAAAAACAATTTTTGAATTGGCAAATTGAAGCCCACCTCCAAATTGTAGGTGCAAATAATAAAACAAATATATAAAATTGTACACTGAATCTTTCTAAATGAATTATTCATCAAATCACTAATAATTATGTTGTAATTAGTCTTAATTAGTGATAATTAGTTATAAGCATCAGTCTACTTTGACTTTAAAGTAAAACATACATAACTCGAACCCTATCAATAATTAATATAGGGATGAATACAGCACTCAACTGAAGACAAAAATCGCCACATAATTTTTAAAAAGATTTTATATGCAAATTAGGCACCAAATTAGATTTATGTAAATTAGGTACCCTTCCAAGATAATTTTCAGGTGTCACCCCTTCTAAATATCTTCTCTAGGACCAAAAGAATATATCTACCAAGTTTGGTGCTTTGGGCCAGTCGGTCACGATCTCGTCAAAATTTGGACCTAAGCAACCTGACTATAAATGATTCAATATTCCCATGGAAGATCTTGACAGTTTTTTGAGACTAACAATCTTGAATCTGAAGTTATGGACAAAGCATTAAGCAGTACCAAACGAGGAAATGTCCACAGTGCAAAAACAAGAGATAAAAAAGTCTAGAAAATAAGTGATTTGAGTTCAATGTTTATAGCAGACACTCTTTCTTCTTATACCTGACCTGATTTGATGAGTAGTACTGTAGCCATCTCTGCAGATGCTGGATGTATTTGCCGGGATCAAGGCAGCGACTTCGCAGCATCACGACTGGCTTTGGGGCTTCAGGACCTGACGTTAGAATCTCATAGAATGTGTGGTTCATGCTAGCTGGATTTCCATGAGCTCTCTCATGCTATTAGGAAGCAACACATACAAAAAATGGATATGACAGCATAATTTTGGAGCGACTAGACAGGTAATCCAACAAGAATTGTCTTAGCCAAAACAATCCTCCAACTCTTTGCCTCAAAATATCATCATTATTCACAACAAAATTGTATCATAAGTTGAATCAAAAGTGAAAACTTCAAATTCCTTGAAGTTTCATTTTTTTTGCATTTTCTGTTTTTAATTTTCCTCAATATTTGTGATTTGTTATTTTTTTTGAGCAGTCTGGCTCCAAGTCTATACGTTATTAATACTGATTGTAGGGGAAGTAACCAGCCTACAACAAGAACCTGAATAATTATCTGGCAGCCAATCATTCAAAAATTCATAATAATTCAGTTATAAACACTAGCCCTTTTGGGGGGTTGATATCTTACTCAAAGTGAATAATTTTTGGATTGCTAGAAACATACAGTGTCGAAACTAGCCTATGTAAAAAAAAACATTAAAAGTAAAAAAAAATATTTAGAAGTGTACCCCAGTGTGGTGGCCGAGTGGTTAAGAGCGTGTGCTTTCTGTTCCACAGAGCGCGAGTTCGAATCCCGGCCGTCGACACGTGTGTCCTTAAGCAAGGCAATTAAACCACTACTGCTTCGTCCTTCGGATGGGACGTAAAGCCGTTGGTCCCGTGTGTGTGTATTGTGTATATATTGAACCAGGACACGCACGTAAAAGAACCCAGTCACGCTTATCGCTAAGAGCAGGGGTTCGCCCCGGTGTTTCTGGTATTTCGTTCATCCTCCTGCAGGTTTTCTCAGGCTTACGAGCTTACAGTGCCTTTGGTGCTTTTTGAGGAATCCTCGGTATCATTGCCAAAAATAAATAAATAAATAAATAAATAAACACCCAAGTGTGTATACCTCCAATCAGGGACCCCCTATTGTCCCTCTTTTGTTTGTACTGTTTTAGAAAACCTCCCATATGTTTTGTGCACAATTTAACACCAATTGTACATCTGTTGGGCAAATTATCTTAAGGGTCATTGCAATGCTTACTGTACAATTTCCATGCCCTGTTTTTCCAACCCAGTCTCCTTCTTAAATTGTGTACATATCACAATTGACCAATTGTGGGTATATCACAATTTAAGAAACTGTACATGCGCAGTAATGCTGGCAAAATGGAGCTTGGTTCTCAAGAGTGAATAAACAAGTGTATGATGTTCTTAATTACTTGAATTAGTTTATAAGAATTGTTGTTAATCCAGTAATTTAGGAACTTTTTTTCTTTCTTTCTGTACCCTAACCAGACCTTTTCTTTCTTTCTGTACCCTAACCCGACTTTTCCCTTATCTTACCTCAAACTTAAACCAACTAATTCAAGTAATTAGGAACATCATAAACTTGTTTATTCACTCTTTGAGAGCCAACCTCCGTTTTGCCAGCATAACTGCACATGTACAATTTCTTAAATTGTGATATACACACAATTGGTCAATTGTACACAATTTAAGAAGGAGACCGGGTTGTGTTTTTCATTCAGCTGCATACAGCCTTGGGTCCTTAATCTCATACCCATCTCTTTGCATCATTTCGGTTCTCCTGTCACACAAATTCTGCAGATTTTTAGTAACTGTTGGATACACCTTTTCTTTCAAGTACACCCACAGAAAAAAATCCAGTGAAAGGTTGAGGGAAAACGCAATGGCCACTCTAGATTGTGTCCAGTGTGGTGGGGTTAGGACACAATCGAGTGTGGCCACAATGTCTGTCAACCTTTCAAAAAGAGGGGGGGGGGGAGAGAGAGACCGACTTGAAAGAAAAAAATCTGTCAAACAGTCCTGCATGACAGGATAATCCGTGGAACCTAAAACAATAAAAACCAGAATGGTACAAAGAGCTGCGATGGATATGAGACAGAGGGCCCAAGTCTGTGTTCAGCTGAATGGATGGAAGGAATAAAAGGTTGCTAATAATCAAATTACTTTGAAAATTTGAGCTATTAAAGGAAGAGGGACAATATTTGTATACACCCGTAGTACATGTACACACATGTACAGTAAACCTACCGGTTAGTACCCAATTTCCAGACACTACCTCCCGTTTTATTTTCATACATTTTAAAGCGAACAAAGAAATTGACGAGGCTGGACTCAAGCCTGTGACCTCCCGAATACCAAATCGGTGCGGTACCAACTGAGCTATTTTGCCCTATATGTTGGCGGTCTCTCAAATTGTCAGTATCTTTGTTTGAAGAAGTCATAAACACCAGAATGCCGTGTGGCCAAGGATTATGACAATTTTTTCGATACAACCTGGGAAGCGATAACGAGACGACTTTTTATCTTTTAATATTATATTATCTTTGTGTATTATAAAATAAAAAGTCAAATCCTGATTGGGTGATCCCCACAATGTCGCTTTCCTGGTTGTTTGACGACAGTGGGCTGCAGAGTCCATTCTGTTGGCCAAATTGTTCCCCCAAGAGAGGGCATCGGCCACTCTGTTGTCTTTGTCCAGGACAGGCGTGGCTGACAGCATTATACCAAAATGTATGCACCAGTGAAGTATGCGAGGAGGCAGAGCTGGGCTGATCGTGTGCCTCCCCCGTGGTTGATATATGCCACTACTGTGGTGTTGTCGCATTTGATGTGGACAGGCTGGTTCTGGATGAGCCTGTGGAAATGTTTGAGAGCATTGAACATTGAGAGCATTGAACACCAAGGACATTGATGTGTAGTTTCTCTGGTCCGGATTCCACTTCCAGGCTAACTGACACTGGTGAAGTGTGGCCCCCAGCCAAGGAGGTATGCAATATGCATCCGTGGAAAGTGCAAGTTTTCATGCTGAATAATCAGTTTAAAGCTAGAACAGAGACCAGTATCTGACCGGGCTACATCGCCATTGCAACACTGCATGAACGAAACCCAACTGAAAAAGAAGCTGGGGTTACAAAAACGGTCCCAGCTTGCACTAGTGCTTTTATTTTTAATCGCACGTGTTGTTCTGCAGCTACATTAGCTTTGGAGGCCTACCTCAACGAATTCACGACGCATGCTTTTTTATGACTGATTTGCACTAAAAATCAACTTCAAAATACTGTCTAGTGACACAGCGCTGCCATGTCAAATAAATTGGCAGTTGTTTTGTTTGAGTTTAAGAACCACAAGGAATTATATCCAGTCATTGGGAGGAAATTTTATGCGGCACCTCACTCTTCATGTTTTGTCGGCGCAAGTAGTTAGCTGGATGGAAACTTCCGATGAAATAAAAAAGTCAGTCATTTTCCATTGATGACAATCGGTAATTCCAGTTGGTTTAATTTTTATACAAATAATATTGGGAGGAGGAATAAGTCAGTCTGTCACACTTTCCGTAGTACATGTACAATACAGTATGTATTTACCATGAAATAAATAAATAAAATACCTTGAATCATTGAATTTGTTTGTGTGCTACGAGTCGTTACAGTTAATGTTATATAATTTGCATAATTAATAAAGATAGCAGCCCTATAATAAAGCTGACTTTACCTATACATGTATGCATGTGTAAAACACTCACTGACTTGTGTATTAATTACACTGAACAAAAATATAAACGCCCACACAAATATAAACGCTCCCAAAATTGTTATTTGTCTTGATTTGTAAACAGCATTTGTGTCCATCTCTGCCAGTGAGGAATTGCTCAGTGATGCAGTGATTCCACCCACAACACAGATGTAGGTGGAATCACTGCATCACTGAGGTGTTTTTATTTTTGTGGGCGTTTATATTTTTGTTCAGTGTAGATGATCCTCATAAAAGTTAGCGTTTATGACATTGGCTTTATTAAACGAGAGTTAAAGGAGAGTTTCCCCAAAGCACACGCACTGCAACAAATCTGCAACAAATCTTCAACAAGAACACACTGAAGCTGTCATACAGTTGTATGCCAAACATGAAGTCAACTTTGGACGCGCACAACAAAAATATAATGAAGAAGCAGGCACCAAAACCAGAAACCAAACCTTACAACTGCAGGGTAAAGAATGAATGCCCCCTGGATGGAAAATGCAGAACACCAAACATCGTTTACCAAGCCACTGTGAAAACCAACACGAGTGAAGAGACGTACATGTATGTAGGCCTAACAAGCACCGAGTTTAAACAAAGATTCGGAAACCACCGACAATCATTCAAGAAAGAAGCGCACAGGAACCAGACAGAACTATCAAAACATGTATGGTTGTAAAAGACAAAAAACACTGAATTCACAATTAAGTGAAAAATCTTGAGCAATGCTCAACCGTACTCTAACATCAGTAAACGATGCAACTTATGCACTATGGAGAAATTCTATAATATCTGCCACCTAGAAATGGCTACTCTAAACCAAAGATCTGAGCTAACTAGCACATGCCGGCACGCGGCTATATTCAAAGCACGCCAAAACCACGCCCAATGTGTAATGCTAGGCCGAATTGTTTGGCTGCGGCTTCAAGTTGCACGCGGGTCTATGGTGGTGACTGCAGCCACTTTCCATGGACTCGTGTGTGATAACAAGCCGCGGCCGGGTAATTCGTACACGGCCATATATTTTCCCCACGCCCACGTCATCGCGTAATCCTAGCGCGTGTTTTTGCGTTCGCGCGTTCCCCTAACTTGGTGTACAGGTAGAATGTTTCGAGAACACCATTACAATTCCCTGACGAGTGGAGGTTTCCACGAAACAGATTTGTCGGAATAAAATATGGTGAACTAAAACCTATCCTAGTTTGTGATTGATTTTGTACCGCTCCTGTGTATAAAAGTAGAGCACTCTCTGAAGTTCAATCGGTTCACAAACACGTATATATATATAAAATCAATCACAAAAACTAGGATAGGTTTTTGTTCACCATTTTGTTTTATTCCGACAAATTTGTTTCGTGGATATACCTCCACTCGTCAGGGAATATTATTTTAAAATAATATTCCCTGACGAGTGGAGGTATATCCACGAAACAAATTTGTCAGAATAAAAGAAATGGTGAACAAAAACCTATCCTAGTTTTTGTGATTGATTTTATATCGCTCCTTTTATAAAGTAGAGCACTCTCCGAAGTTGAATCGGTTTACAAACACGTATATATATATATATATATATATATATAAAAATTGGGATGCTGCGTAGCACTGAAGAGCATAGAAAATGTGAAAATATAAATATAACAGTGCTCACCGGAAATAAAACCGAGCTTTCGGTGCGAATGCACCTTCTTCAGGGAGAATTATGGCTTGTTGTGATATCCCGCTGGTAGAACAAACGCGAGGAGGGTGAACTCCGCGTTCATCCCGTCAGGTTGGAGCGTGCCCAATCTGAACATCACACGCTGTTCCAAAGAACGGCGCTGCGTGTCCGACGATGCCGTGGAAACAACGCAGACGCTCATGTCCTTGGTGGAGTGTGATGGCGCGCCGAAGTGTTGGGCGACAGCAAGGCCGGGTTGTTTCAGCCGAACGCTTCGGAGATGCTACGTAAAACGGTCGGCAAGTCGGCGCTTGGTTTCTCCAATATATAGCATGCCACAGCGAGTACGCGTAATACAGTAAACAAGATTAGTAGTGGTGCATTTGAAATGGCCGCGGATGTTGAAATGGCCTCGGAGACCAGTGATGGATGATGTATTGTCAACATGTGCACAAGTTTTGCATCTTGGACGCTTGCAGGGAACAGTTCTGAAGGGGCCGTTGTCGATGGTGCAAGTGGTGCTGGGGAGTGTTGACCGCACAACATGGTTGTTGATGGAGCGGTCACGTCTAAAGGAACACAGGGGGTTAGTAGATTGGGTGAAGATGGCGCAGGTTGCTGGATCTTCCTGCAACGTCTTAAAGTGCTTGAGGAGGATATTCTTGGCAGCCATGTTTAGGAGGTGGTATGTAAGCACAAGAGGGATATGACCTTGTTGCTTGGGAGGGGCTTGTTCCATGGCGGCATTGCGGGTGACCGATGAAACTCTGCGAAGCGCACCATCAGTCACAGATGATGGGTATCCAATTCGTTGGTAACAACCTTTCATTTCTTTGCCTCGCTGTTTAAACTGGTTATCCTCGCTGCAAATACAACGGAGGCGGAGGAATTGGCTATAAGGGATGGCATCCTTGAATTTCTTGGGGTGAGACGACTCATAATGCAAGTAGCTGTGGGAATCGGTAGCCTTGTAGTGGACTGAAGTGGAGAGAGAATTGCCATTGATTGACACACTGATGTCGAGGAAGGTGATGGTCTCATTGGAAAATGTCAGAGGTGAATTGCACAGCTGGGTGAAGGTTCTCCGCATACTGGATGAACGTATGGACGTCTTCCATTGACCCAGAAGTGGCACTGATAATGTCATCCAATAAATAGGCACGCGTAACTGAGACCCATACGCGTGCCCATTGCGACGCCAGTGGTCTGCAGGTAGTGCTTCCCGTTGAGGGTGAAGTTGTTAAGGGTGAGGACAAGTTCGGCAAGCCTGATGAGGGTATTGGGAGGGGGGTCACGGTCTGGACGGCGGTCAAGAAAGTGACGTAAGTGTACAGTGATTTGACGTCCATACTGAACAGGTAGTTAGAGGAGCCCGTGAATTCAAAGTCGGCGAAAGTATGGAGAGCGTCATTGGTGTCCTTCACATAGGAGGGCAGTTGGTTGACAATGGACCGATCCGGATTTGACCATAAGCCCCGCCCACCTTAGCAACGGCATGGCGACGCCATTACCTCGGTCAAGTTGCACACACGCGTGTAGTTGTACGTGTAGGCTAGGCGTAGAACACGTACAACGAAAAAGTTGATTTAAACTTTAGGCGGGGACAAAATTAGTATCAGTAAGCTAGCGGGCGAACTAAAAGGATGACCATTATTTTAAGGAACGGTATGAACAGTACATGGAGGATGGTTAAGTTGCAGTTGGGGGAAATGAAGCATGCATGCATGTCAATTTGTATGGACGATTTACATGATGATGTAAGTGTTGCTTGGTGGAGTCACTACCGGTACTGGATGGAATAAATCGCGTATTTTGTCACAACAGGATTAAACCATAGCCTAATTAATAGACTGCTAACATGTAGAGCATTACTATTAATTCTACCGTACATAGGCCCCTATCCTACCTTAGACTGCACTGTCCTTGTTTATCTTCTTGACATTCCCGCCGTTCACGTCACACGAGTTCAACGGTAATTCTCATTTTCGAGATTGTTTTGGGTATTTAACGGAAAAAAATGATGTCGTAATCCGAGTACCAGCGTGTTATTTACATATTTCATGACCATTTCATGCATATTTTTGACAATTTTTTTAACTCCAAACAGCCGTATTTTGATTGACAAATGCGGTGCTTTTTCGTACCGAAGCCATTTGTTTGTGTACACGTTTCTAACCACATGTGATAGTTTGACCGAGCTAATGGCGGACCACGCATGTAGCAACCGTTGCTAAGTTACCTGAACAAAACTCGTAATCTTATTGGTCAATGCACGCGTAGTGATTGACAGGCCGGATCGGTCCATGGGACAGCACAGAGTCAATGAACTGTGAAATCAACTCAGTGGGGCTATTGCAAGCTGAAACGATGGGCCGGCCGGGATTATCACAATCCAAAGTGCTCGATACATCTCTGTAGAGCTATAATTATGAAATAAATTCATAATACGAGTTAAAATAACTTCGTCATATTTATTTCTGGACAGACTGTTTTATACCATGTGGCAATCATCAGCAGAATGACATTATTATTTAGATAACCATGTAGTAATTTCGTATACACATCGAATCAGGCTTGTGCTGCGCGCATTATATCGAACCCTGATCGCGCTCCGCGTTTATACGTTATTTAACTTATTGGGCGCATTATGTCACTGACCTTAGCACGCACCTGTCTCGGTGCCTACACTTGGAGACAATTTCGCTCCTCTTATTTTGTGTACCTAGGTTGGGCTTGCATATGATTATTTCTCTGCTATACAGTTGCATCTGTTGTTTACATTAGAGTATGGTAGTGCTCTTTGAACAATGTCCCATTTGATTTCAAAGTTCTTTCCTTCGTCCTTCAGGGCCCATACGTGTTTGCTTAGTCCTGTCTGTGCCCTCTTGTTCTCGCATCTGAACGACTGCTTGTGGTTCGCCAGCCTCGCCTTGAATGTTGTGGAGGTAAGCCCGACGTACGATTCCTTTCTGCCCATCTCACTTGCAACGGTGGCCTGGTAGATGATGTTTTTACTTAGGCACTCTCCGTTTAGTGGGCATTCTGCATTGCAGGGGCAGCTGCACATCTTATCTTTGATTTCTTCTTCTTGCTTTACTTTTTGCTTGTTGGCTGACTGGATTGCTGTTTTGACGTTTGGCATGCAGCTGTACGACAATTCAACCGTATTCCGGTTCAGTATCTTGTGGAGTATATGTTCCTTGGGAAAGCATCTATCGATGATCTGGAGAAATCTCTTACCAATGTTGGTCCGTACATTTTGGTTGTATGGTGGGTTGTATCACGTCACTTCTCTTTTTCTAATATTCTTCCTTTTCTTTTTACTCAGCTTGTAAGATAACTGGTACCTGTACCCGCTTTTCTGTAGAGCCTCCTGGTATATCGGGGCAGCTTCATCAAATGCATCCTTGGATGAAGAGATGTTTGACAGGCGTTTATTGACTCCCTCTGGTATCTGCTTGATTGCGGCGGGTGGATGGTTTGACAGGGCATGCACGTAGAGAGGCGCATTTCCTGGTTTCATGTATGGTTTGTATCCTCCCGTTTGGAGGTCTAATGCGACATCCAGAAGTTAACTGTTGCTTTGTTGGCCTCTACCGTTACCTTCAAGTCGTTCTTTCGGAATACTTGGCATATGTCCTTCTTGACGGACTCGTTGAACACTCCTAGATCATCATCCCTGTAGAGTCCTATTTTGTTTCCGTATTTGGGTTCCAGGATCGACAGCATGTATGCGACGACTAGCTCACAAGACTCTGCTCCGTCATAACTGCCCATCGTGATGTCAAATTTATCGTCTGCATTTCGTTTTTTCCACGAGACCTGGTCGTTGAACACCACTGTCTGTTTTGCGTGGATGATGTCTTTCTCTTCGTCGTTGATGTCTTCGTAGTGTTTTGCAAACTCTAGGTGCCTTAATAAGGAGTAGGTTTTCCGTTGTTGACGGGTAGAACTCCACAATGTCGAAATTTATGAAGCTCGACTCATGCTTGTTCGGGATCTTCTTGTACCAGTTCAGTACAGCGTCAGTGCTTTTCCATAGGTTGAATCCCGTTGCATTTATGAATTTACTGACGATTATGTCAAGGATCACCTTGCTGACATGTCCTACATGTATCTCTGATTTTGTTGGGCTGATTAGCCGACATGATGACTTCCTTCTCGGCCAATTTGTCAATGCGGTCACTCAGTCTAAAACTTTTAGCAATATTTTGTGTTTTTGTTTAGTCTCGGTCTCAATTTCGGAAGTGTTGGTCTCGGTCTCGAAAGCCTTGGTCTCTGTCTCGGAAATTAGGCCAAGTAAAAAAAATTACATGTTGATCGTCCCCGCCCACTCAGATTTTGGACGTCGCACCGATTTTTTTGTTATTTATAAAAAATATTAAAATAAAAAAAAATCAACCAAACAAATATCGAAGCCCTAACTCTTATACCTATTTTCAAGTGTATCCTTTTTTATTGAGCAATTTCATCATCTTTCTTGCATGTAGGCTTACTATTTCCACAACGCAATCGTGAGAAAATCCTCATTGTGACTACCCGTGTTGAACTAAAAATATAAATCGGATGGCCGTTTTATCCCACGTTTATGCAGCTAGACTCCATTAAAATAACTTTGGAGCAAAAGCAAGATAAGAACTCTTTGTATTAATAACAATATGTATTAAAATGGACACAGAAATGCACATGGCAATCACTGCATAATTTTATTATATGCACTAAATGTACATGTATACACATCCGCATCCGCATCACTTTTGTATGTACATGTATACACTTGTCATTCAAGCTGCGAAATACTGTTTGTGATATTGGCAACTTGCTTGACAAGTGGACAAGTGGCCATCTTAGACATGGCAGCCATCTTGAAAAAAAAAATTGGAAAATAACAAATAATAAGGGCCTCCCTCACCAACTGTTGAAAAAGTCTGGACGATCAACATGTTATTTTTGTTACTTGGCCTTAAGGTCTTGACTACAACACTGCTCCTCACCCCAAAAAATAACACGGAGATGAAATACAATCCACTTCTGTCTGCTTGGCCCTCTACTGCCCACTCAAATCAATTCCTAGCTACCTTTTATGGATTTAGTTTGTGATATCTATCCCCACACTTACCCGATTTCAAATTTTAACATGAATACCATACAAATCAACATTCATACAATCCGTTATTTCCCACCCTCTGCTGTTCGCACTATGCTTTCTGCAATTCACTCCACTGTAGAAAAAAAAAACAATCGCTTAATATATTTCCTTCCTCTTACCCTAGCTGGCAGTGTGTAGTTGTTGACATCATTTCGTGCCAATTCTGCTTGTCACGTTGTCTGTCAGTTTTATGTTTGTTTTCTTTATTTTTCTTAAGCGCAATACAAGTGTTATTGCTACATAGTAAAATTACTTTAAATGTACATAATGCTATACTGAACATTTTACAATTTAATGTTAACGTAACTGTACATGTAGGCCTACTATACTTGATCGAACAATCATTGACGATGACGGCGAGTGTAGAAAATGGCTTCCGCACAAGTCCAGATAACCTCGTATTAACGAGAGTCGACTGTGTAATGGTTTAAGTCATGCCTAAGTGATTAAAGTCAGTCTGTGAATATTGGCGGCACTTATGCTGCGTCCCAATCGCATCATTTTTATCGTGTTCACCGTAAATTTCTCCACATTCACGAGTAGGTTGCATTCCAAACGCTACACACCTCGACGCACGCGCACAGTCGAGTTAGTCGTGCGGTAAGGACATTCTTTATAGCTCAAGAACTTGTACGTGAACCCACACGCATGCGCGAGTATTTCATTCGTGAAGTCGTGAACATGGAGAAAAAATTCCACCTCGAGTTCACCACTGGTGAACACGAGTTACCAGGCGATTGGGACGCCATTATACGACTTGTGAACCCGATAAAGACGACGCGATTGGAACGCAGCATAAGATCTGTCCGTAAACACTGCTGTTGGCAGAGGTCGATACTACATGTATAGTAGGTGCACTTTTATTCATCGTTTATACTAGTGATCTTCCATTTTGTATTTCCCCAAACTGCAACTCATTTACGATGTATGTATGCAGACGATTCTTCAATAACGTGTAGATTCTTAAACATAATTGACTCACCTTAAGGGAAGATTTTCCGGACTTAGTTAATTTTCCCGTCTTATCTGAATGATCGTCTTATGCGGAAAGCCACTTTCCGAACTCGCCGTCTTCATCACTGATCATCCGTTCATTTACATGTATGGTAACGTTTAACATTTAATCATATGCAACGTTGAACCTACCTGGTTAAAAAGTTATATTAAATACGTAAAACTTGTATTGTAATAAAAAATAAATAATTAAGAAACAAATAAAAAAACTGACTGATAATGCTTTAAGCGGACTCAGCACGAAACAATGTCGACAACGCCACGCATTTTCATAATTCAAGTTTAAAAGTCATTTTGTTACACATTTTCTCGATACTTCATGCTATGACTTCGATTTTATTTTATGAAATGGAGACCATTCAAAGAAATTGAAAATGATGTACAACTTGGCATTCTAGGTGTTACGTATATCTATCGAGATACAAGTACCGGGTATTTAAAGTTTGGAGGTCGTGCTAATTAGTCCAAAGTTCACTGGCCTGTATCTCAAAAACTAACAAATCAAAATACCAAAAATAATCAGTTCTGGGGGGTTTTCATATTAGGCCAATCATAACACCAAATATCATTTCAATTTGCAAAGGTCAGTTCCAAAAACGTGTTGAATGGACACGGAATGACCCAAGACCCTGATCTGAAAAAAGTGTCCTTAAAGTTAAAGACTTGACTGCATGCAAATACAAGAATTTATGAAATAACAGACACAATCATTGCGTATGCTTACATACCTGGTACCAGGAATAAGCTCTTTTCGCTGGATCAATCAATATTGAGATGAGCTTGGCCTTCGGCAGCAACCAGTGTGCTCTACGTGGTGCATATACATTGTCAAAGTATGTTGCACTCTTTTCAAATAACAAACCAGTTGAGGTATTGTCAACTTGAGGGAAGAAATTCAAGTACCTTCGAAAGGAAGAAGAAATTAAATGAATTACATTTCTGAAGTTGTTTTTTTTGGTTGGGTTCACTTTAATACTTTTATAAAATTTAAACACCAAATGATTACAATTTATAATGTTAAAGTACTTTCCTGCCATATATATGGTGGCCCCGAAGGAACTACGCAGATCGTGAATATTGTCGTCAATATTCACAACAAATTTTACGACTTTCCTCAAAGTCGCGAATATCGACGTCAAATTTGACGTCGATATTCGCGTTCAAATTTCACGACTTTCCTCGAAGTCGCGAATATTGACGTCAAATTTGACGTCGATATTCGCGTTCAAATTTTACGACTTTCCTCGAAGTCGCGAATATTGACGTCAAATTTCGCGACTTGCAAATTTTTTTCCAGCAAGCTAGGTTTGGGCTAGTCTTGCTCGAAGACCGAGTTTTTCATTTGTCCGGGACGCGCCGACCGTCTATGCAGTTCATCAATCATCCATACTCCGAAAACGGGCTTATTGAGGGCGCCCTCGATTGTCACGGGAGATCAGTGGATTTAAAGTTCAGAAA
Organism: Crossaster papposus; assembly: GCA_037893245.1. NCBI lineage: Eukaryota > Metazoa > Echinodermata > Asteroidea > Velatida > Solasteridae > Crossaster > Crossaster papposus. Next base: position 688,922 of record JBAIAA010000153.1, read on the forward strand.
CAAATCTCGTGAACTGAACTTAAAGGTAGGATACACCATTTGCAGATATCAAAAATATTTACTACCGACTTATTAAGAAATATCTTACTTATTTGAAGGTAAATTATGATTCTAGGCATCCAGCAAAATGATCGCGCTCGATATCCTGTAATTATTCCGAAAAATATAACGGCGATTGCAAAAAACAAATAATAACATAAGAATATTCAACTGCTCGACGGCGGTTGAAAACAAACGCAGTTTTTCGTGATTTTCTCCGGCCATCCATAAATTATTGTAAAACGTCAGACAGGTCAGTTAAACGAGATTTACTATAAAATACAATCCCCCAAATCCACCCATTCATGATAATTCAAGCAATTACCAATGGTGTATCGTACCTATATCTTCAAAACCAATCCACTAATCTCTCATGACAATCGAGGGCGCCCTCAATAAGCTCGTTTTCGGAGTATTGATGATTGATGAACTGCATGCATAGACTCGACGGACGGCGCGCCCCGGAACAAATGAAAAACTCAGTCTTGGAGCAAGACTAGCCCAAACCTAGCTTGCTGGAACAAAATTTGCGTCAAAATATTTGCGACTTTGGGGGCAATATTGACATCAATATTCGCGACTTTTGGGGAAAGTCGTGAATATTGTCGCGAATTTTGACGTCAATATTCGCGACTTTCGGGGAAAGTCGTGAAATTTGACGCGAATATCGACGTCAAATTTAACGTCAATATTCGCGACTTTCGGGGAAAGTTGTGAAATTTGACGTGAATATCGACGTCAAAAGTTAACGTCAATATTCGCGACTTTGGGGAAAGTCGTGAGATTTGTCGTGAATATTGACGTCAATATTCACGATCTGCGTAGTCCCTCCAGGGCCACCATACATACACTCGAGGAAAAAAGAAACGCACCACTGATTTTTTTTGTATAGTTTTGCCCGAATTTTGTGAAATCAAATGTATGTGTTTGAATCCCATTATGTCATTGACATTTTAGCCCAGTAATCTAGTTTATTTCATTTTTAACAACAAAAACAAAACAAGTTAGCACCACCGCTCACAAAAAGTGGCATTTACAGTTCAATAATTAACATGACCTCCATTCGTGTCAAGAACAGCTGTAATTCGTCGCCTCATGGATCAACAGTAATGTGATGTCGTGGCATCATGGATACAAGTGTTTTTGGCATCATTTTTGTGTCTTTTTATAGGAAAGGGTTGTGTTCAGGACAGGAGTGGTCAAACTCATCTCTAGGATTCTCTCATGTGTAACCATTAGCATAAAATGCACAAACACAGTTTTGGAACTCGTCCAAATCACTCAGCCTTAACGAGATAAATAAAGATCGACGTTTATCTCTAAATTGCTCAAAATCTAGACCATTTTTACATTGCCGGTCATACATGTATTTCCTAAAAAAAAATCTTTTTTCCTTGAGTGTAATTGAAATTACGAGGCCAAGAAGAAACTCATTGTGCATTATTGTCCATGGTAATACGATTTTTCCACCCCTTTGAAGATAATGTTTCATTCTTTTATACATTAAAACTTCCAAGAAACCACCAAAGCATATCTCTTGATAACCCTGTCCAAGGCTCACTCCAGATACCGTAGATGGGAGGCTGAAGAGAACTGAGGCACCGAGGAAGCGAGGTGGGTATCTCCACCTTGGCCTTAAAATTCCCTCGCCGTCAAGACTCGCCATGTATATTTCACAGGAAAGCAGAGGACAGGCCTGCTCTGACATATTCATCTGAACTTGGAACATCTTTTTTGTAAAACTTGGCAAAGGTGTTCACCGATGACCAGTCTGCTGCAAGTTGTATCTGAGCAGTACTAGTAGACAGGGGCGGCGCTTTGCACCTCCCCCCCCCCCCCCCCCCCCCCCAATTTGTTGTCTCTAACAAATTTGGACTTTCAGGATCTATTGGCCCCCCCCCCCCCCCCCCCTAAATATGTTCTTGCCACTACTGGCAGTAGATCTAGAAACCCCTTCTCTTGCTGCAGCAGAAGTAGAAGCTGTGTAAGTGGAATTTTGCTTTATAATGTGAAACATTAATTCCTGCTGATGCCATCTCTATTTTCAGTCATCTTGCAATTAAACAACTAGAAGATAGGGTTTCCCAAACGATAGAAACAGCTTCGTAAAGCACGAGTTATTTTACGCGTCTTAGCAATCGGTGACGTTGATTATGCACCTCCATTGCTAAAAAGACATAGTTTTGGGTCCAATGGAAACCGTGCCAAAACAACACTTGGATTTTCTGCTGAGACACACTTGGACTTGATGACTGGGGCAAACTCAAATGCTGACCTACATGTACATTATATAGACTTCTTCATATGACTTAAGTCCAGTGCAATGAACATCGCCCTGTTGTCACCTGAGCAACCAATATGACCAATTTCAATGTTAAGAGCTTCCTGTGTGATGAGTGAACTAAGGTAATTCAGAACTTTTCAAAAATCCCAAGTAAGCGAATACATGTACCTACATGTAGGTTTATAGGTGGTCAAAAATAAGAAAAGATGCCTTTAAAAATCATGTAAATAAATGATAGTCTAATAGGGCAGTCATCCACCTAAACATGGGCTGAAGAAATAGCTGACTTGTAGACATTATTATTGTCTTACATGTGCATACATTGTAGCCTATCTTCTAGCAGTGTATGAAAAAACTCAACATCTTCAGCTAAAGGTGCTTGAACTGGATCAATGTGTCGTTGATGACACCAGGCCAGTGGCTTCATCGATTCCATGCCGAGTTGAACTGAGCATTTGTTCCTTTTCCGCCATGATGACTGATGACACACCTTCTGTGAAAGGCCTCTTGTTGCAAGTGATTTCCTGATAGCATCCAGGTGGCCAGTTGCAACACCTTGTGCTTATATGTAGAATGTTGTTGGAGATTGTGACGTAATTGAAGGAGATCCGGGCGCTGTGGTAACAGTATTGGGGACTGTACTGTCAGTTTTAGCAAAATCGTATACCAAGGTTGTGTTTTCCAATTTGGTGCGATTAACAATGCTGTAGTCTCTTCTACCTGAATTTGTTGAGAGCTGGCTGAACAGGGGTGCTTGTTGGAACCTCTCTGTTGAGCCGTGACACAAACAGATCGACTGTCAGTTGAAAACCTGTTTTTTCCACCACTGCTCTGCAAATTTCAAGAAGAAGAATATGCCACTTTTGTTGGTCTTTGAAGTGCCGCGACAAAATGTCTGCTATGACATTTTGTATTCATGGGAAATATTCTACTGACAGTGTTATGCCCCTGTGCAAAGACCAACCCCAGACCTTCACTGCACGACATGACAGTTCACAAGAATGAGTCCCTCTTTTGTGGCTGATGTAGGACATCAACACCATGTGTAGGTTGCGTCCATGGTTTACCTATGCCTGAAGGGCATAGTCCACTGACAACAGTTCTACATGTAGATGATTGATTATTAGGTTCTGCTCCTTTTGTGACCACCTGCTGCCTGTGTGGATTTCGGACATGCAAGCACCCCATCCTTGGCATAATGCATCTGTTTGGATTACTAACTCCGGTCTAGGTTCACTGCAAATAGTGTTGTTGCAAACCCTTACACATTAAATCCAGCTTGTCAATTCTGCCTTTGAGGCTTGAGAAAGGACTACATGCACTTGAGCAACGCAGGTTTTGCTGTGGTTAAGTGCCATGGGGCCGAAAATTTTGCTTGAATGCTGGAGGACAAACGACTAAAGCCTGGATTACATTTGCCCCGGGCGCCGTACGATAAATTAGTCTACGATTATTCGTAGACATCGTAGGAGGCTACGGGCTACGATGTTTGTGTTTACATTATCTACGAGCATCGTGCCATTTATTGTATTGGCCCTCGGGGGCAGGCCGGGGCAAATCCGTACAGAGGCTGCTCGGAGATTGTACGGAAATCGTGCAATTTGAATGCAGTAGCCGTGGAGTCTTCGCAGCCTCCGCACGGAAATCGTACGGAGCCCGTGCAGCTTCCGTGCAAAGGTTGCGCGGAGAATGCGCGGTGACCGTACAGCCGCCGTGCCGTTTTTGGGCGTCCGAGTCCCAGTATATAAGGAGAAGCTCTGTGTATGTACATCATCACAAACAACTTCACACTTTTACCGATCGCACATTATAAAATCTAGAAGATCAAGATATACATTGTGTTGCAACAGCAGTACAACACAATGCCTAAATCAAGCAAATGTTGGCGAGGAAAGCAGGGAAGGAAGTCCAAGAAGGACCCACAGCCTGCCGTGGCAGAAGTTGAAAGGCCTGATGACGATGATGATCTTGAAGACCGTGAAGAAGGTGACATGAACGACAAGGTCGTGCAGTTTTTTGAGGACCGGCCCTATTTTTATGACATCGCCCATGAAAGTTGGGCCAACAAGAAGTTGAAGGATGCGGAGCTGAAGGTGTTTGTAGAGACTATCGGCTGGGACCGTAAGTATTTTCGGTACAAATGAAAAATGAAGAAAAAAATTGCACTCCAAATTTGCTTTAAAATATTTAGCAAAAATATTTATTCATTTCCATGAAGACTTTAAATTGTAAAGGTAAAATTAGTTATTCCCATGAAGAAATACATATTTTCACTTTTATGAATTAACTTTCTTTGCCATGTAAAAACTGTATTAATGTCTTGCATTTAATCTTATTTTACCATGAACATTTAAGAACTTTTTTGTTTAATGTGTGCAGATTCCACAGTTCTTCGGAAGTGGAAGAATTGGCGGACAGACTACGGGAAACTCAGGCGCTCTGAGGGCAAGTCTGGTCAGGGGGCGATCAAGAAGACCCGGCTACAGAGGTGGAAGCTGCAGCGTTTGGCCTTCCTAGCCCCGTTTATAGTGCACAGGTCGGGCCAGGGAATCGAGATGGGAGGGGTAAGCATCTGCTTAGAAAATATTGATTCTGACAGACATGTGCGCTATACAAGAACCCACTATCATCATTATCATTATTCTTATTATTACTATTATTATTAATAGTAGAAGTAGTAGCAGTATTAGTATAATTATTTTAATTATTATTATTATTATTATTGTGTGTTTTCCTCAACCTGAATTTCCCTTAATTTGTTATCATACATGTTCTATTCTTCGCACATGTTTAAACGTTTATCTGTTGTCTATGCTTTAGGGTACGGATGACGAGGCAACCGAACGGTTCCAAGAGGAGTCAGTCCCCACGGGCGAAGAAGAAAGTTCATGTCCAGGTCCCAGTACTTCAACAAGTATTAAGAGAAAGAAAGTACAGAAGACGCAGTCCGGTGGTGAAGCCAGCACTATCCTGTCACAGCTGCTGGAGGAGAACCGCAAGAAGGACACCGAGCTCGCAATGAAGGTAAGACAACTGTTGCAAATTGCCATGCTTACAGTACTGCTCCCAGTATTAGACTCTTCTGCCCCTACAGAAGTCTTTCTATCTCTATTAAAGTGAACATTGGAAACAAAACTAAATTAATTTCTTTGCCTTTGCGATCACACTTGTTGCATTTCCAAACATAAGCCCCCTCAAAAAAGTTTGGAAACTCACGTATAGCGATGATTATGCCCTGCCAAGAGAAGTATAATTAATCGATCATAATTATTTCCAAACTTTTTTGGGGGGTTTTATAATGGTACATATTTAAAACATTATGCACTTTTGACTTCCCCATGCAGATTGACCAGTTCACGGAGCAGCCATCGGAGAGGGACACCTTTGCTGCGTGGCTAGGTTCAGTCGTCCAGCAGGTCCCCAGTCAGCAATTCAGGTCCTTTCAGACAGAGGCTTTTGGGCTCTCACTGAGATACTTGCAGTCCGTCAGCATAGATGGCCCAAGGATCATTGAACAAGTCCCCATGGCACGCGCAGCCAGCCACTTTCAGGAGGCAGTTCGCCCCCACTCCGTCCAAGCACCAGCCACTCAACAGTATGGCTCTCAGTTTCGGCACGGCTTACAGTTCCAGACCCCTATACCCCTTCATCAACCCATGCAGCCGCCACAGCCCACGCCCATGTCCCAGTCGTTCGTACCACATCCATACAGACGCAGCTCCGCTGGTTCCACAGCGAGTATTATCTCCCAGGCATTCTCATCCATCAATCCGGACGACACAGACGCAGACGATCGCACAACAGCCTCCACCCCAGTCTTCAACATGAACATCGACAGTGTAGCCATGGATAGCACCAATGACACATAGCAGTGGCGGATTTAAGGAGGACACTTCCGGCCCGTGCCCCCCTTTTTTGTTTGTTATAGAACTGACAACCTTTTTCTTATTTGTTTTTTATAGAACTGACAACCTTTTTTTTTTTTTTGCTTGTCAGAGAATTTTGGACAAACAGACACCAAAATATGTGATGATTTTTTTTTTTTTTTTTTGCATGTCAGAAAATGATCTGAAATATGTGCCGTGCCCCCCCCCCCCCACTTTTCCAAAATTCTGGATCTGCCCCTGCAAGTAGTACAGCGAAAGTGAATCTTAGTGGATATTATGTTCCTCATGATTAAAACTACTGTATGTATGATGACTACATGTACTTGTTTTTGAAGAAGTGCTGATGTGATGACTAAAATAAAGTGCTATGTGAAATGTGATTTATGTGTTGATCTTTCATTATTTTGCTATAAAGATAAAAGAAATGTATTAAAGTGAAAAAGAAGAAGAAAAGTTGAAGACTAATGGTGAATACTGTAATGAAAAACATCCAACTTTTTGAAAAGATTGATACAGAAAACAACAACATTCTTAAACTTTTATCTTTTTTAAAACATTCTTCATCAAATTTGAAACTTTTAAATATCACACAAATTTGGACGTTATTCCTTCATGAACAGACTTTTATTGAACACAAATTTCAAAGGTTTATAAGACCTTCATTGTAATAAACAAAAACTTAGACCCTTTTCCGTAAAATAACAATTTACAACTTATACACAAAGAGATCCAATAGTCCATTGAACACTGTCTGTGAAATGTATACACATATAGTTCATAACCAAATGAGCATTATCCGGGACACAGCTCAGTAGTTATAGTTGAGTGCTGCCTCTTGCCAGGGAACGCTTCCTGCCTCGCTGTTATAGTAGTACTTGAGTTGGGTCCTCAGCATCTTTCCAGCACGGTTCTCTCTAGGGCCTCGCCGGGCTATTTCGACCTCATCCATCATGGCACCATCCCTCCAGGCACCTGGCACGATGCCGCTGTCTGCGTCCTCCGCGTCGAGGTCTGCGTTCTGCAGCGCCGGGTACTTCATCCTCATAATCTGGTGCAGAATGACACAGGCCCTGGTGATGGAGATGGCGTTCTTGGGCATGATGGCCAGGGTTGTCAGGAGGCACCTGAACCGAGCAGCCAGGATGCCAAAAGCGTTCTCCACTACTCTGCGTGCACGGGAGGTCCTGTAATTGAAGATTCTCTCGTCATTGTTCAGGTACCGATGGGAGTAGGGCTTCATCATGCTGGGCCGCAGCGCGAAGGCATCGTCCCCCACGAAGAAGTAGGGAGTGTCCTGGTCATCGTGGGGCAGAGGGTCAGGGTCGGGCATCCCCAGCATCCCGGCATCTATCTTCCGCTTCAGGCTGCACCCGTTGAAAACCCCAACGTCTGACATGAAACCTCGGGCCCCCACGTTCACCCACATGAATTTGTAGTCCGCGTCAACCACGCCAAGGAGAATGATTGAGAAGAAGCCTTTGTAGTTGTAATAGGCGCTGCCGGACTTCCTGGGCTTCTTGATGCGGATGTGCTTGCCATCAATGGCGCCCAGGCAATGGTGGTAGTTCCAACGTCTGGAGAAGGCGCTGGCCACCTCCCGCCAGCCATCTGGGGTCGTCGGCATCGCCAACACCTCGTCCTTGTACTCAGCTACAATTTCATGGCATACCTCGGGAACCAGCACGGAGATGGTGCAGCAGGCCACTCTGAAGCTGAACCCCAAACTGTGGTAGGAGTCACCAGTGGCAAGGAACCTCAGCGTTATAGCCAGCCTCAGGCCTGCAGGCAAACCTGGACGGCAGTCTTGGTGCTTGGAGATTCTGGGGGTCAATCTGTCTACCATCTCCCGGAACATGGGTGGCTCGATTCTGAGGTAGGCTTTGAAGTCCCCACGCGACTCCCGCATCAGCTCCTGCATCAAGGTGTCGTAGTGTCCCAGTGTGACCCGTCTCAGCAGCCACGGCTTTACCCATACCGTCCTCTCCCTGTGCCCCTGTCGGGCCTGCTGCTCTTCCAGGAAGACCAGGGCTGCAATGATCGCCTGCTGCTCATTTCTTCTGATCTGCCTCAACTGCAACTGGAGGTACGCCGCTCTGAGCCCGATGGGTACTAGTGATATCAACGGCATATTTTTCTGCTTTGACCGAGACGAATGATGAAGAACTGCTGGAGATGACCAATATATACCCATCTGAAAATGTTTGGCCCATCTCAAGGCGGCTGCACGGCCATGGTGCGGGAGCTGTGGGGTTGCCGCGGGATGACTGCTCCATATCACGGATACTGCACGGGCAGCGAGCAGCAACCTTGCGATAGCTGTGCAATGGCCGTGCGAATGCCCCATGAGTCTACAATCTCTGTACGATTTTTTTTTCCCCCATGTTCACCGAAAAATCGTACGTTTGCTGCACAATCAGTGCGAGGGCTCCGGGCGATGCCCGTGCGGGAATTGTGCAATGCCACCTACGACATGTATACGGGCTACGGGCTTACGATTTTTTCAAAATTGTTTAACTTCTCGCGAAACAAAATCGTAAAGGCTGCGGAGCCCGTGAATCCGTACGAAAATCTCACGGCCGCCTCCTGCCTCCGCACAGAGGCCGCACGGAAAAGGGGATACGGGCAGGATACGGGCTCCGTAGACTAATCGCAGGCCAAATGTAATCCAGGCTTAAGTAGCTGAGCCAACTCTTGAACTGTTGGAGTATTCGCCCAAACAATTTCTTGGCAGTGATCAACGATTCGGTTGGTCTTCTCTACTGGTAGTGACAATATCATTTTTTCCCTGAGTTGATGTGAAACCCCATGTGTATGACTTTGTTGTGCAATTTTTCCTGATTGATGATGAACCCTACATGTAGGACCTGAAGTACCGTGGCCGTGAAGTTGATATTTTGTCTGCACTCTTCTGTGAATCTGCCCAGTACGAGTACAAAATACACACATAATTCCCTTTTTCTCGGAGTTTGGCTGCAACTGGTTTGATTATTCGAGGGGCACACGACAGCCCAAAAGGTTCGTAAATTTCTGCTGACCCTGATAAATAGGAATCATAAATTGTGCATCCTTGAGAACAATGGAACCTAGAAAAATATCCTGTGTCACAAGACACTAGTTATATCCCTTCCATCTTGAAGTGTTGATATTCAACAACTTTATTTAAAGAATACAGATTACCCACAGGGTGGAGTTCTCTAGACTTTTTAGAAAAAAGAAAAAAAAATTGACAAAATAAATTGGCCATTCACGCAGACAGCCCCTTTCAAAACTAGCTTTTCAAATTTTGTTCTGCACAATTTCACTTAATATTGAGGTATTCTGTCCTGTGATTAAAAAGAAATTTCAAAAAATTATATTTCTAATTCTAACTGTCCCCGGTAACCGATTTCCAGTTGAAAATAAAATATTAGAGACGTTTAGAACATAACCTCTATTTTTTTAATTTCTGGTCAAATTATCGAACCTCCGTCTGATATTGCCATAACTCGAAGATGTATATTTACAGGCTCTGACTTGCTTGCAGACCCAAGCAGTACCAAGGTGACATGATCTTTTACCATACTGGTGTCAACTGTTTCCAGGCAAGTTGGATCAACCAAAGCAGTCTTTCATTTTTAACCAGTTCGCGCCGGGATTATTTTAACATCGCCGAGCCGACGGGCGGGATTATTTTTAACAAAACTCGATCCGAAGCGGGTTCAGGCTGATAGTGCCGGGAAGCACACCCACGCATTTCTGGCCTTGCTCGCTGCTGACATACATTTCCTAACTTGAACTTGGCGTGTTTATGCGTCATCCGTTTTGAATTTGGGGAAATTGTTGCGTTTATATACGTCATCCGGCACGAACTGGTTAAGGAGCGCGATCGCGCTCTTCGCGCTCCCCAATTTATTGCAATATTTTCCTTAAATTTTGATTTTTAACGCGAACCGGAATGGCGTCCGTTGATTTTGTGTCATGGAAAAACCTATACTACAGTACTAAGGTCTACGGTATTTTTTTTTTACGTACACTTGCGGTATACTCACGCAGAATGTGTGCCGCGCCGGCCATGCGCGCCAATGCATGCGCTAGCTTTAGCTAGCCGGCAATGAACATCGCGAATAAATACTGTATGTACAGGAATGACACGATCCTATCTCTGCAATGCACGTGCCCGTGCACTGTTGTGTACAATGTGCGTGTACCTGTACTGTAAACAACCCCAGTCTAGTACATGGCATTTCTGCACAGAACACTGTAGCTGCGCACGTGTATCTACTTACTGAATGTACATGGTGTTCCGTACCAAAATACTAGGTGTAATACGTTTTTTGGTAAAATAAAAGTGGTACATTATTGTATATAGATGGCACTGAGACTATAGCAAGAGCTGCGTGCGCGCGCACTGTAAAAGAATGTGTAGCTAGCGTGTGCATTAGCAAACTTGGACTCGGTGGATAATAATGTCTATTTTCTAATAAACCAGTGCTACAAATACAGTAGTTGCAATTTACATGTATTACCTTTATAATGTGTGTTTTTAGCTGTTTCGGACATACACATGTAGGCCGAAACAGCTCTTGTTTTCGTTATTTTGTCTTTTCTTTTTATTTAAGGAGAGCGATTTTAAGCTCTCATTGTGTTTTTTAAAATAAAGAACTGCCAACAAAGCATAACAAAAGATGGGGTAGGAGGCAAGGCTGCCTTCAGCAGGATATTAATTATGCAAATCTTTCAGCTTGTCATCCTGCAAAGCCAAGAAGCTTAAGCTTCCTTAAAATATGTTTTTACTTTAACATGGTATACTACGGAGCCTTGAATATGGTTCCTATTCGAGTGGTACTTGATTAGATTGCATAGCTTCTTTGACCTCTTCATGTCCCAATTTATTAGAGTGCAGATCATCCCACCAAGTCGGAACATTATCTGTCACCAAAATATCTGACACATTGTGATTTTCTTCAAAAGGGTGGTCAAACCGTATTACCAGGGGCAATAATACACGGTGTGTCTTGACGACGAAATATAATTCACTTGGTTTTGTATTATGCAAAACTTTCACTACTTACAGGAATGCAATTTGAAATATTGATATATTTGGATACTGCCACTAACCATTCTAGTCCTTTGCAATAGTTTTTGGAGTTTGAAAAGAACTGGACTTCCTCAAAGGTGTCTTTGCTGGGAAGGTTGCTCATGATATTGGGGTGAAGTGACAGGAATGTGTATAGTGCAGTGGTTCCTGAGTGAAACCAAACAAACAGATAATCATTCTTTCAACAGATAATCATGTGTTAGTTATCATGGCCTTATTAACCAGTTTGCGCCGGAAGAGTATACTCGCAAGGTTTTCCCCAGATTCAAAACGGATGACGCATAAACACGACGCGAGTAAGGCCAGAAATGCGAGGGTGTGCTTCCCGGTACCATCGACCTGAACCCGCCTCGGATCGAGTTTCGATAAGAAAAATCCCGCGCCTCGACTATGTTAAAATAATTCCGGCGCGAACTGGTTAAAACAGTACAAAAGGTACTGATATTTGTGTGTATGATCATTATATACATGTACTTGTAACGTTAAACCAGCAAAAAATTTAACATTTAGTCACCGCCCTAATAGGCAAAACAAAACAACTTAATTTTTGGTAGATGTTTTTACTCAAAAAGAATGGCAAAATTGTTTGAAACTAGGAGGTGTTATTAAAGTTGTTGATGGTTGCCATAAACAGATCCAGTAGGCCACATCCCTCCAAACAATTACAAGGCGTGATCGAAAGATCCGATAAATGTTCGGCATTTTGCCTGACAAATTATTCACTTCGACCTTATTATTCAACTCAGCAAAATTTTCTTTTTGTTGATTTAACTTTTGGGTTACTTGAACGCCCCCTTTTTCAATTATCAGCCTGGTTTTAATCATATTCATGGCAGAATGGTGTTATGTTAATTGTTAATCAAACTCCCAGTACCATTAATATAGAAATGCGTTACCTACTTGTATGTATTTACACTAGGTTGTAATGGACTATGCAAGTGATTGGCCAGGTCACGCTAGTACCAGGCAGTTGCTTAGGCGGACGTGGCCTACTGGGTCGGTACTGTATATTATTGGCAAACTGTTAGTAAGATGGACTATGCAAAAAGCATATTATATGAAAAACAATTATACAACATTTTGCTTCAAACCCAAGTCAAGACAAACACCTGTTTTCTGAGGTCCAATCACCAGGAAGCTTGGAAGCCGATTGCAGTTGTGCTTTTCAGGAAGTATTTCTAAATGTCGTTTGTCATAGCATGGGTTCTAGTGAACAGGAAGAGTGAAAAAAGTGGAATAAGTCAACCACAGGAGTAAACTCAGGTCAGCTACTTCCCTCAGAAGGGCAGTGCTTTTGGGGGATACATATGTCTTCAGAGATTACAACATCACATAATGTCGGACACAATGCCATGAGATGTTCTGGGTTTGTATAATTACACCAATTTCATGGCACTACTAACAATTGAACCAGAAAAGTTGCACTCGTGGCAGCATGTGTGCAAAATCACTCTTGACTACGGCATTATAGCACATAATATTTGCACATTCATGGTGATTTTGTTAATAATCACTAAATTTTAAGCTATTTTCCTAGCCTGCTACTTATGTTTTCCAATTGAAATGGGTGTTTTTACACCAAACTGTCACACCAGTTGTATTTTGTCCTTCCCACTTACTGTCCAAACAGGTTCTTGCTCTTCGGGAAACATATCAAAGTATTTGTTGGCCAAATCCAAGGGCAATTCGGCCTTGAGATTGAGATTAGTCCGCTTCTGCACAAAGTTGACAACATTGTCAAATGTGTACAGGGCCAGGCGATCACTGCCATAGTTGGTCATATGTGTCATGTACACATTGATCTGCAGAGAAAGAAAAACAAATGACACTTTATTTTATTGCAAAAAATGTAGTATCCTGCCACTACTTCCCTGCGGGTTTTGTACAAGGTGTATGGATAAACTAAGGATATAATGTGACCTGTCACCACAAAATGAGAGTAAAGTCGAAAATATTGAAAAAGGGAGATATTGGTATTTTCAAATTCTTGAGAAAGAGAGCTTTCCAATGGTACATAACACTTTTTTTTGTCGATAAATAATTTTTACAGCGCTCTAGAAAATCGTGGGTTTCACAAAACGTGTTTGTGAGAAAACTTACTTTGAACATCTTAAACAAAACACGCAAAAGATTACAAAACAGGACAAGTAAGGTTCGGTTGATCATAGCATGCCATTCGCTATGTTCTAATCATTATTTCTTTTTGACATTGGCCACACGTACATGTACAAACTACTGTGTAAACAACAAAATAACAAAATTTCAAAAATGTGGGACACTAACGAGCACCTGATTTGCATATTTAATAGTCCTGGGCGAGTAGTGATCGAGTACTCAAGGGGTAAAATGACAGTCACACATGTGTTTATCACCATGTGTTTTCATTCAAAGCATAACAGTAATTTCACAGCGACTTCTGCTGCAATTTTGTTTCCTTTATCGCTCAAGTTAGATTTGAAAATCAATAAAATTCATATCGTAAAACCATCGCAATTGTCATTAGTATAGTAGCAGAGCCTGACCACAACTTAATCGGTACTTGTCAACAATCATTGCTTGCTAACAATCACTGATCACAAATATGTTTTGCTACTCGGGCTAGCACGAGTAATCGACGAGTTAAAAAATGCAAGTAGTGCTACAAGTAGCAAAAACTAATCGCAAGTAATCAAGATACTCGCCCAGCACTAACGTTTAATTACTGTGTTAATTAGACCACTAATGGACTTTATCCAAACACTAACTACGCAAACACTTTGCAAAATCGCGTAATTTAAGAGGTTTTCGATTATCTGATCACACCCAAAAAATGGGAATATGTAGAAGAGGACTTGGGCTTTTCAAATTACGCAAAATCTCAAAATTGACCACCACTTCATATTTTGACTTTGGATGGCCACCACTTCATATTTTGACTTTGGATGGCCATATCACCGAATCACATTTTTTAGTTTAAGATCCACCCAAACTTGTTAGAAATAGTTATGTTAGTGCAGTAAATTCTTACTGGATTATTAACGATAGTTTGGAAGAGTTCTCCCCCATAGATGCTGCTGTCCAATCTCTCCCTACCGCCAGGATATTGCTTCATGATGATAGTATGAGTGAATAGACCACAAGTCTGTCTAGGCAGCACCTACAAACAAAGCATACATTTGGGCATTTAAAAAAAAAATTAAAAAGTACAGTAGCTACATGTACCTTTTCATATTTAAATATATTAAATGTTAAAATCTATTTGGGGTATAATTTGTTGACAGTGTCAGGAACATGTAATGAAAGCCACCTAAGATTGATTCTTTGCTTAACTCCGACTCCCCGAGGTGTGTGAAAAATCATATTGATTTTAGAGAATTGAAGACTATAGTCGGTTCCCGTTATAACGAACTCTGCGGGACCTCGTCAAAGTGTTCGTTATATCTGAATTTCGTATTATCTGACCCAATTGTTTCTAACCCATTGTTCACTTTGTATAGACCCCTTACGTGTACGTGATGCACGTAAGTAAATGTACGTGATGACCAAAATACACCCTTGCAATATGAAGACAAATTTACACGTAATGCGTTGTGTCATAAAACGTTTAAAATACAACTTTGTTGTTATATGAGAAGCAACATGTACAAAAGTAAAATGTAGGTGTAAAATAATACAAAAATTACGAAGGTTTCTTCATTCTTGATGTTCGATAATATTGCTGAGAATGAAGTCCACGTATACATGTATAAGAGTGAATCAACTACATGTAGGATCCGTTGTTTCAACGTAAGTAGTCTCTCCTGCACAAATCGTGACGGAAAGACATTTTTATTATCCTTTAGTTTTTAGAGGGCAGGATTGTGATTTTTAGTGGGACATTTTGGGATATCAAATGATAACAAAGACAACAACACAAAACACGAAATAAAACATGGCGATCACTGCATTGCAAAACCGTTAATTTGGAAGACAAAATGCGTAAGTAATTCACAATTTCTACCCGACAGGAAGTGTTCAAAACTTTACAAAATTGTGTCATAAGAGTTGAGAGAGTATACTTCTTTTGTTTAAGTCATTTTTTGAATGATAAAAAAACCTTTGATTTAAATTGGACCAACATAAAGAGGGGCCCGTAACGACACGAACAACAAAATTGCCGTGATCAAGTTGAACGTTAAAATGTACACACACTGCCGTCCACGTGATTTACCGAGGCCATTTTCCAAACCCCAGCTTGCAAACCCCATGCGGCTACACATGTACATCGCTTTTGCAAAACTGCATGAACAAAGCTAAAACAAAGATGAATCTTCAGTTTGGAAAACGGCCCGGGTTTTCAGATATTGCTAAAGCGCCTTTACATGTACCGGTATGTGACAGTAGCCTAACTGGATTGGATATTTTAACGTACGTACTACAAAGCTTTAAAGACCGGGTTTATTTTATTCAATTCTTATCTAAGATCGCGGTTGGTTGAAGGAAAAATATTTGGGGGATTATTTTGAGGGGTTACCACTTACAAAAGAAGGGAGCTCAATATAAGTTCTAGCGAGTATAATCCCCAACGATATCCCTTAGACAATCGGCAATTTCACGTTTATTTAAAAGAGAACAAATATATTTAACCAGTTTGCGCTGGAGGACGAATTATACACGCACAGTTTTCCCCAGATTCAAAACGGATGACACATACATGTATGTATAAACACGTCACGGGCAAGGCTGGAAATGTCTGTCAGCAGCGAGCAAGGCCGGAAATGCGTGGGTGTCCCAGTACCCAGTACCCGCCTCGGATCAAGTTTCGTTAAAAATAATCCAGTGCCTCGGCTCGGTGATCTTAAAATAATCCCGGCGCGAACTGGTTAACAAGTTATTAGTTCCTTTCCACGAATTAAGCCGTGTTCGCACTGGACTTTTTTGGGAAGGTTTTACTGAGACGATGGTAAAATAAAAAATGGTCAAATGTTACCACTGTTCGCACTTGGACTTTCGACACAGGAAAATTTTACCGAGACCGTGGGAGAAGTAGCCGAGCTGTCATTATAATGACTCGTGAGGGCGCTTTGCGTGACCTTTCTGCATTAACCCGGTGTACCCATTCGTAACTTCACAGTGTGTCTGCGTGATCGTATTGCCTGTAATTTTCGCCTTTTATATGTCATCAGGTAGCCTACGGTACATTTGTACCACAACGACGAAGAGGTATGGGGCGAGTACAGTACAGTGCTATTTAAAGTTAATGGAAATGATAAATTTTGTGAAAAAGTGTGAAAATGTACGAAAAATCGGTTTCTCACTAGTGTAAAAATACGGCACAATTAAAAAAAATGCCGCGTGCAGTATACAAACATTCTAAGCGTACATTATACATTTGCACCAGCGGGTGCATTATTAACATTTGACACCCACTTCGATAACGTACATATTACGGTGTTCTAAACAGAAAAAGTTTCTGCTGTGATTTAATTTCCCAAAATTGCATCATATGAACTGCGGTAATAAAGAGGCGAACCACGACATTACAAAAACTAAGCCGGGCTAATTTGGTATTGGACAAACAACGATTTTACAAAACTGTCTCCTTGTCAACTTGTCCCTTCTAGAACACCCCAGAGAGATCCAGACACTTGCTCAAATTGCAAATTGCTGTTTCTGAACTTTCTACTCTATCTACATGTAGTCTTAAAAATCAGTGGTTTCAGTTACCATAATATCCTTGTATATGAAGCCTTTTCTCTTCCTAGCAGGTCTGAGTGCTGGATATTCCTCTGTACTTGTTACTTTGATGCCCCAGACTTGCTTCCATGCATTGTATAAAATAGGGTAGGCTGGATACACCCCGGAATGGTGTGGGGCCACAGCATACGAGTCTTGCACAGGAATCTTGTGACTCTGCAAGTATAATTAACAGAAGGTGCAGTTTAATTATTTATTTTCAATCATTAATTCCAGCAAATGAAACGTTTATTTGTTGAGATCATGAAATGTTTCTCTGTCACGATGTAGCCTCCCAATGATGATAGGACCAGACGACATCTAAACTTTAGAGCGTCGTTTCGGCATCCTACAGGTCATGCATGGTCGGCAGTGAAGCCACGATTAGTTTCAACAGTTGAAACATGTCGTGATTGTCGGCAACAAAATTAAAAACTAATCAAAGTCTGTTCTCTGTTTTGCCTGTACATACTCAGACGGTTGTGTCGTAACAAAGTCGTAACAAAATCCCAATAGTCAGTACGAGATCAGCAGTGGTCATACATGGTTGGCCAAATTGTTTTAGCCGATTTTGATACGACCATTACGAGTACAGCCAGAGTACCAACCCGCTACCAATCCGACTTTGCTACATCAAGGTGAAGACCTTTGCAGACAACATTAAGACAGCATTTTGTGATGGTATATTTTGTCAGTTATGTCGTAACGAGATCGAGACTGATCAGTCGTGAAAAAAATCAATTGAAAGGATCAAAGTTGTAAAGAAGTTGTAATATGTAACCTGCTCCCACAAAACCAGACATAAGTGGGTTTTGTTTTTAAGTGAGATATTGTTGCTTTCATTTGGTACTAAAACCACCTTTATACTTCCAAATTTATCTATTCTATTGAAAAATTGATATATTTGGGAGATAAATTACCACTTTTAGGACACAGTTTGCCTCGATATTAAATGCATGATTTTTGTACTATCTCATCAATAGAGTTGATTTTGTTTAACAGAGGGTTAAAGATACAAAAATAACGAAAAACAAAAATCGATGTCTGCCAGATTGTTCACCCCATTTAAACTTTGACGAGCTGTATCTTGAAATAGCCTGTGCGACTTATGTCGGGTTTCGTAGGAGCAGGCCACATATTTGGTTCAAGGTCGGTTTAAGGTCGTAGTATTCAGGACAACATCGTAGCACACTATATGATAATGGTTTACAGACTGGAGCTTGGAAGACGAAGTTTAAATTTGGCACCACATTTCCTACCTCTTTAGTACGATTTTCAGGACATTTTTTAAATCTCATGGTCTTGAAAGGGTCTTGGTCTTTGGTCTTGGATGTGGGACTGAGCCTTCATGCTCTGGTGCATAGAAATTCCTCAACTTCATGTTCAGAATGAGTTAGAGCGAGTCCTTGTCCAAGTCTCAAATATTAATTGTTAAATAAAGATAGATAGAAGATCACACTAAAGGCCGAGTTGGCATTGGACTTTTTGGGGTAAAACCTACAGAGACTGTTGTCAACCTAACCAAATTAAATCCAATGCGGACAGGCGGTAACATTGTCAAATTGTCCATTTTACCCTCCGCAACTGTAAGATCTACAGGCCCAAGCTTCGAGCGGAAGAGTTACGTTGTATGTTTTACGTCGCTGCAAAGTCCAGTGCTCACAGCCACGTAATGTAAAACCTACATTTTGGTCACGTGATTTCCGTCTAGAGGTCACACCAATGCATGACCTCTACGGTTTCGCGCACTTATCACTTGCAGTACTTGTACAATGTGTACTTGTACAATGTGTACATGATATGATATAAATTTAGTGCGCGCTTTTTACAAAACTACATCTGGTGCACACGGTGTCGGAGATCAGGCGTAGGGCGCCCTCAATAGATTGTGAGAGGACATGTCACTCTGGCCTAGCACTTTCCGCGAGCCGTTTAATCCAATTGCGGACGCTCGGAAGAATAACCACCGTGAACTTTGACAATCACGTACGGTAACAGGATGTTTGCAAAATGACTCAGACCCAACTTGATGTCCCAGTTCTTCTGCAAATTCTTTGACATTTTCAGCATAACCCTTTTGCCAACACGCTCATTGGACTTCAAAAGCCAAAACACTTGAACCATTGACTGGCTCTTTCAGGTTTTATTAGCCCCAACCCCCTAGAGTGCTTTACTGGGAGCCTTCCCCATTCTTTCAAATTCCATTATCTCATTTGGGTACAAGTCAGTCTCCCACAGAATAGAGGGAAGCTGCTTTTCGGCACCTGTTACCGGTCACCTTCTTCAACTTCGGGATTTGATGAGGCACTATCTTTCTCCATCGACCGCATTCTTCCTTGATTTGCCAGTTTAAAGCAATATTTCTTCTAGGGGATTTTAACCTTACATTACCCTGCACAATATCATTGGATGAAAACCGCCCTCTAACACTCAACAGCCACTCTTCAACAGTACTTAACATAGCCGAATCTCTGAGCATGTCACAGCTGGTATCATTTCCCACAAGGCGCAATCCTCATGGCAACGACACAATGCTAGATCTCATTTTCTGTGATGACCCTAACTGGACTCAAAACATCCATAGAGCACTGGGTTTAGGCAACAGCAACCACGACTCTATTCACTTTGAAATCCCCACTGCATCCCCTCATCAACTTCTACACCGGACATTTCATCAGTTCCACAAGGCAGATGCACAGGACTTTCAGACCACACTGCAGTGCATTCCGTGGGAGTTGTTCTACAATGAGAACGACATTGATGAAACCTGGGACAACTTCACGTCACTCGTACATGCTGCGGTGAAGGATGTGATTCCTGTTGCCACATCAAAGGGTCGTCGTTGATTACCTTGGATAACAAGTGACATTATCAAAACATCTAGGAAAAAGAACAGAGCCTATCACAGAGCTATCAAGAACAAGAACAATAAGTATGAAATAAGTACATGTATGTAAAATTAAGAACACTGGAAAAACACATGACTAGAACTGCTTACAATGATTATGTACAGAGTCTTGCCATTGACTGTACCGTAATTTCCTGCGGTAAAGCCGCGTCTTATCTGACTTTCTAGACCACAAAAACATCGCCGCGCCTTATCTTTCGGTGCGCCGTATATGATGTTGCTTGAGTTCAAAGTGACGGTCTTTGTGTGAAGAATTCTTTGAACGCCGCAATCTTACTTAACCCTAACTCCCTACCCATTTTTACTTACACATAACCTGAATCCTGCAAAATCCTCCAATTCCTAAATTGTTAAAACTCCAAGTAACCTGAATCCTGCAAAATCCTCCAATATTGGTCACTGGTGACCATACAGCCTGTATCCTGCAAAATCCTGCAGTCTTGCCCTGGCTGCAGTCAGTAAAAACCCAAGTAACCTCAATCCTGCAAAATCCTGCGATGCATCAAAATCCAAGTGACCTCAATCCTGCAAAATCCTTGTGTGTCACATTCAGCCTGATAACCTGAATCCTCCATATTCCTGCAGGGGTAAAACCCCAAGTAACCTCAATCCTGCAAAATCCTGCAATGCATCAAACTCCAAGTGACCTCAATCCTGCAAAATCCTGCATTTTGCAATGAGGAATTTGGAGGATTTGGGAGGGTTAGGGTTAATAATGCGGTCAACCAATTAGCTCAACTCTCCGGACATTGTGACCGTGTTTCCATTCTAACAATGCCGCGATGTGTTGATCCCCTACGACCGTGCTTTCCTTCCAACAATGCCGCGATGTGTTGATCCCCCCGCCCACGACCGTGCTTTTATTCCAACAATGCCGCAATGCGTTGACCCCCTTTTTCTTTGTGGCCGTTTTTTCATTCCGAAAATGCTGCAACAGAATTACTTAAACGTTTGGAAATCGCATTCACCCAACCTCTATTGTGTGAACGTTGAGGGTGTTTTATTATATCTTCAAAGTCTGCTTTAGACCTAACGTACTATTTAGGATAATATGAAGTACCGGTACCAATGTTTATGGTAAACATACAAAAGGCCTACATACGAATTGCACTTTCGTTTGTTTCATTAAACGTTCAAATCGTTTATTTATTTATTGCCTCATTTTAGATGTTTGTTTGAGAAAGTATTATGGGAATTTAACGTAATATTATCTTATTATTCAGGGTGACTGAGTGATGACCCGACCAAGTTTCTTGAAAAGACCAACATTAAAGCCTTAGCACCGCTCACTAATTCCCCAGTGACAAAATCGTTATCCAACCCTGAAGTCCAGTTAAAAAAATCTTTATTGCCATTGGGTGTTGACATTCTCTCAACAATCTCCAACAAAGATACATTGTATTTACTTACACTAACCCTCGCCTGGCAGTTATTTAATTTATTTAAAAGGCGTTGGTGAGTGTATTTCTCGAGCGAATTTATTTATTTCGCCAGATTCGTTCCCCTATCCATTCACCGCGTTTTGGTGTTGCTCAAAGGTGTACAATTGTTTTTTTCTGCAAGCCTGAAGATAAAGATGAAATTCGGCGTATTCTTTCCACCAGACACCTGACATATAGCTTCCAATAAATGTTGAAGAGTCCAACAAAACAAACCGTCCTTATCAGGACGACCAAACAAGGAAAGAGATGGTTCATGTGTCTGTTTCGTTTATTTTATTAGTAAGATTTAAAATAAGTTTAAGGATCTTCAAAACAAAACTAACACTAAGAGAAGTGATGTATTAAACAAATATCTTATGAACGTGATTAACAAATTAATATAGGTTTGAAATAAAGGAAAATAACTTTATTTAAAAAAATCCCCCGTAAAAATCCCTTCCATACATGTATATTAATGCCAACTCTATGTTGTCTGATTACGTTGTCTGGAAAGAAACTATATCACTGACTGACTGAACTTACTACTGAATTAATTTACAATCCCACGGACCAAAACATTAAACGTGGTTTTGAAACCCGATATCTGCGGGAGAGGCACATGTATCGGCTTCCATTGTATAAACTCTGCGGTCAGTAACATCTGGGGTTTGCGATTGTTGATACATTTCATGTCGGCTCACTCAAAGGTTTTAGTTCATTGAACCTTATTTCTTTTGGAAAAAGACGCGCCATTGTAGGGTCAGAAACCGCAATCATGCACAGCGTTGGCTCGATGGATAAAGGTTGGTATCAATTTACTTTGGTCTTTTCTGCATGGCTCTACACATGTGACCAGCCCATGGGGTTACGGTTTAATTCATGCTTGGAATAGTGGGATCGTTCTAAGGCAACAAAATTACCCCTTTCTGGCGATGTACCTACACCGGGTGGCGCCTGGTGTTCTTCTGGGTGGGTTCAAGCATCCACCATATTCGGCGGTGCGCTTTATCTGTTGACGTTTGCATTTTGTTTGGGTGATTTTAGGGACCTGCGCCTTAACCGCCGAGCGCCTTGTCCGCAGGAAATTATGGTAAGTTGAATCCTAAGCGTTGTTGGTCTTTTGTAAAGAGTAAACGCAAACCTCAGTCTGTTAATTCCTTCCAACATGGTAACCAAACACATACATGTACTTCCCCCAGTGAAATTAATGCATTTAATGTCTATTTTCAAAGCAACTTCTCTCCGCAGCAATCCCCTTACAATCCTCCTCCGGACAACGGCGCCTGTAAATCACACCCTGGTATTAAAACGCTATAAAATCTTCAAATTCATCAGTCAGATGTTCTGAGGGCCACCGACAATCTTAATGCTTCAAAACCACCTGGACTGGATGGAATTTCCCCCAAGTAATCTAAGAAATCTTTCATTTCTAACTACAGACCAATTTCTCTCACCTCTGTTCCCTGCAAAATGCTTGAAGGTTTAATTTTAAAGAATTTACTTGACCATTTATCTCTCTATAACATTATCTCCGAATAACAGCATGGATTTCAACCTAATCGTTCTTGTATCACTCAATTAACCACTCTCTTTAATACATGGTCCCAGGCACTGGATGTTTCCAAACCGCCTAGGATTGACGCCATCTTCCTTGACTGGTCAAAAGCATTTGACAGGTGTGACCATGAAACTCTTCTAAATCTGCTCTTCTGGATTGGCAGCTTCCTCAGACAACAACAGGTTCTCTTTTCAGGGGCCAAATCTACATTGTAACTGGGTACCCGTTACTTCGGGCATACCTCAAGGCTCTATTCTTGGCCCAGTAATTTTCAATTTATTTACAGCCGACCTCCCTAACCATCTACAGTCGTCTCTTCCGCAATTTGCAGATGACACTGTTTTATATAGAATAATCAAATGTACAGATGATATTGATGTTTTACAGAATGATCTAAACTCAATTATAAAGTGGTGTGCGGAGAACCATATGCAGTTGAACTTGGATAAATGTAAAGTTACGCACATATCTCGCTCTAGGAAACAATGTTTAACTCAATACTTTCTTTCTGACACTGTCCCCATACAGGTTATCACTTCCTACAAATACCTTGGTATCATACTTTCTAATGACCTAACCTGGAACAAACATGTGATCCGTGCCAAATGCTCCAAATTAGCTGGTTTTATTCGCCGAACTGTTAAATCCCGAAATGCCGAAAGTTCTTCTTAAACTGTTTTCTTCCCTCTGTAGACCTGTTCTAGAATATGGATCACCAGTATGGCTACCGCAACAGAGAAACCACTTCCAGTGTATTAAAGCTGTTCAACGTCGCTTCACAAAATCATGCTTTCCCTATAACATTGCTACTTCACTCTCCTATGAAGAACGCCTGAAGAAACTCAATTTCCCTTCCCTCTACAATATACTTATTTATTTGAGTGTTTCTTTTGTGGTTAAATGTCTGTATAAACATAACATTTAACATCCCTTCTTTTCTCCCACAGCCAAACACCAGGAAAGCGGACGTCTTGCTCTTCAAGCACCAATACAACCGTACTAACTGTGCAAAATTATCTTTGTTTAACTTCTTCCCCCGATTTTTGTACTCTCTTCCCTGTTATCTTCGAGATCTGTCTGGAACCCTCTTCTAAATGCTTCCTACATGTACATTTGTTGTAAATGCCCTACTGATTACCTTCTCGACCAAGACCCCATCTCACACTCTTTTTAGAATGTATCCTGCAAATTCTTTCATTATTTCATCATAAAAAAACCAGATAAATACATAATTTACAATTTTATCTTTTTTTCCTTTCAGATGACTTATCCAAGATTTATGATTTGTATAATAATTTGCAATTACTACTTTGACTATTCTTAATTGTTAATAATTATAATAAATCCAGACAAACTTGTACATTCGTTTTCAATTTGTGTAAATACCATATATTTATATTTATATATTTATATGTTTAATTGTTTTGTCATTCAATCAGTTTGGAGAGCCCCCTGACAGAAACTAGTTTCTTTTGGGCAATCCTGCGGGAGCTAATTGGATGTTGTTTTTGTTTGTTATGCTAATTTGCATCTTTTATTTCTATTTATTATTTATTATGTTCATTATTCGTCTGTGGTTCTGTGACATGTATGTATATCCCGGAAAATGAAAAAAATAAAAAAAATAAATGAAAAACAATCAGTTTACTCGTGCAGTGTCTATTCCAACAGATTTCAACAAAACATGCAGTTGGGTTTTGTGGGTTTGGCTGGTTAGGGTTGAAAGAAAATATTGTTTTCTTGTTGACATACATACACAAAATAATTTTGATGAAAGCACTTGCGGTAAAGTGAAACAAATCATACC
Organism: Crossaster papposus; assembly: GCA_037893245.1. Taxonomy (NCBI): domain Eukaryota; kingdom Metazoa; phylum Echinodermata; class Asteroidea; order Velatida; family Solasteridae; genus Crossaster; species Crossaster papposus. The sequence goes on from JBAIAA010000153.1 coordinate 713,597, forward strand.
TTTGCAAATCGGAAATTCTTTCTCATATCGGCCACCAGCTGACTGTGATTGCTGAACACGTGGGGCTGGGCATGGTTCCACATGTGTGGGAACCAGGCAAAATTGTGGGCATGCGTTATGAGAGCCTCATCGCCTGCTTTCTCCTCCTCATTGCCACGTTTGAAGAATTTACCAGAGAAGCCCAGCTTGAAGGTAAAGCCAGGGATCTTATCGGCCAAGACTTGCTGCTCTAAGAGTAAGGCCTGAAAAATCACATTCAGGACACAATGTTATAGATGGATTCATGACAGTACTGATTTCATTTGAAAGGACTTTCAATTCATGAGCATTGTATTTCTACATGTACGTACATGTGGTACTACAGTATCAAATCACGCAATTGGTTACACCCTACCCTCTTCAAATCAGTTTATAATTGTTTTGTGAGAATTATTTTGGAAAAAAACAAAAATTTCAAGTTTTAGCAGCATCCGACCAGCAGTTTTTGTGCTACCGGTACAGAACTGGTGTATGTGTACATGTACCGGTATGTACGGTACACGTACGGTAGGTGATCGTCCATTGCAACTTGCTTAAATGTTATACAGACATACGCATTTGCTGCCGAACCTGAACAGAACTATTATTCTGATAAAAAATTCCAAAGCAAAGCAAACTAAACCAAATGCCAATCCCATCTGACAGTTAGCTAAATTAGTGTACAAATTACCGGTATGTCTCCTTCTACATATTTGTATTGTATACAACGTAAAACTTACAATGTAGTTCTTTACTTGATTTCATATAAACACCTGTCTCTGAATGTTTTGACTGGCAAATGACTGGAAAGAAACTTTTTCCCCAACATTTTGATGTGCACAAGTACATAAATTGGCTGAAAATCGCCCAAATTCGCATAAATATGCGTACACGTACCTCTACATCTTGCACAGTCATGCGAACTCCTTTCATACCCACGAAAATATCATCTATGTCCACCTGGATGTATCTGTCTAGTGACCTTTGCAGGAGTCCCTGTGAAAGAAAGCTGACGCTGTCCAGGAACAATATGTAATGTAACCAAAATCTAAAGTTATTCCCAATGAATATTCTCTGAATGCCATCAAAGTGCCCCTGATCCATGAGTACTGTCGTGTGGAGGACCTCCGAGGGTGAACGAAGTTGTAGGGAATCCTGACTAAGAGTTTTGGCCTGGACCAGGGGCTTGTAGGACTCATGATTAGTCCTGAAGACCGTCCAGTCATTGTAAGGTAATGCACCAGACATGAACTGACCTGCTTTAGTTATATGTAAGACATCACTGGCGGCTTGGTTGATTGTAAGGTCTTTCAGACTCAGCCGTTGGTCCATGTAAACTGGGAATTCACCAACCTGTCTGGTGTATCCGTTATCGTCCTCTCTGACTACAGCAAAGGCAATGATACCTACATTGTATTTCCTGCAGTATTCATGTATGGTCTGAAGCAGGTATGAATCCAGGCTGACATAGGAGTGAATACTCTGGAAGATGACGATTGAGAACTTGCCTGTTCTTTTGTGCTCCAGCCTGGGCCAGTGCCTTTCCTTTACCAGGACAGAGGTGAAGTCTATGTGGTTGGCTTCCAGGGCACTGGTGAGGTTGTAAGCAAAGATTGAATCTGAACGTTCTGTGATGATCAGCGCTGCAGGGATCAGATGCAGGTCATCTTGATCTGCAGCTGGTGACTGTTTGCCCTGTCTGCGTCGTTCAGGGTGTTCCTCATTGCCACCCAGAGCCTGACTGGAGAGAAGATTCAAGTGAAGGTCCCGGTCGCGATCGCCCCATAGCGGAGTCATCATGTTGTAACTCAGGAACCAGATGGAGAGAAGGGTGAGCAGGACCAGCCCAAACATGACCTTTTTTATGCTGGTCATGCTAGAGTAACGGATCAGGTTGATCATGATCTTGGCTGATAGAAGCCACAACTCACAGGCCTCCGATAGGCAAAATTCTTCCAATCATCGTGTTCCAATCCATTCTATTTTTTGAAGTGTCTGTCAACAAATGAAATTAAAAGCTCAAACACTATAAATCACATTACTACACATATTACATGGTCTGTATTTTTTTATACGAAACTCCATAATTATCATATATGATGGGTTAAATTCCTAGTCAGAGTTCGTACCAGTAAGTTTGCACCCGGCAAAACTATTAAAAAAAATATGACCAGGCAATATAATGTCCGAGTAGCATATCAAACACCCCCACCCCAAACTCCTTGAAAACAAATTCTAAATGTATGGTGTATGTGTTTTTAAATATTTTTTTTGGGGGGGAGGGGGAGGGAGAGGGGGGGGGGAACAAAAAAGTATGATTGCAAGCGCGTATCGCGAAGCAATTAGGACAACACAGCTTACACCTTTCTATATTCGTCTGTGACCTTTCCCCTTTAAAGTTTTATAAGTTGTTGCCAAACAACTGTGTTGAATTTCCTCTCACAAATTCAGTTAAAAATGTTTAGTTCTACCCCCCCCTCCAGTTAGTGCCACATTTTTTTGCTTCTATCATTGTATTCGGTAACGCTCAACATCGATCACAAACATTCAAGTTGCCATAATTGTGCTCACTGTTTTAAAGCGGGGCTCTAATAACCAGGAAAAAACTGTTTAGCAAACTGTAACATTAAATATAATACTCATTTTAAAATGTACATATAAAATTATCAAAGTGAGCTTCTTGAAAAAGTAGGAAAAAACGATCAAAAAGAGCTTCTAAAATACGCGCGACTGGTCAAAAACAATGAAAGGGCGCTGACGTCATAATCATATGCAATGACCTCGATGACGTGTAGTTTGGGAGTCGCTGCTCGTACGTATCGACATCCTTGGCAACGCAATGCGCTGTACATGTACTACCCCTATGCACGACATGTACGTACATGTACATGGACTTCTTACCGCTTTGTTTCCTCGTTGTCGAAGTCATCGAATTCTTGTAAAATTGTATTGATATTTGTGTCATTTTAGCAAAGTTTTAAAGCTGTTTGTGCACTGCCACAATCCTGTGTGATTGGTGGTTGTACCAGGAATTCGACGAACAATCCTGACGTTTGTTTCTTGTCGTTTCCAAAAGTCGAAAGTACGCGGAAAAGTTGGATCCGGTTTTGTGAACACACGGTCTGACTTCGTCTTGACCGACTGGTCCAAGGTGTGCTCTGCACATTTCGCCGATGATTGTGTCGACGGGTCTTACAAATTAAAACTAAGTCTCGGCATATCAGCAAATTTTAAGTTAGTTGACGGTACCTTCCACCAAAGCCCCTTCAATTGCCCCTTAAGTACCATCACAAGCCCGATGCAGAGCACGAGCGAGACAAGCAGAGTCACCAGCGCCGACGGTCGGGTGGAGCATTCCACAATATGGAAAAAGCCAGGGTACATTACATGTAGGTTTGCTCCAAACTCGCATACTAAATAGCGATTCATCTCGATTACGTACAGGTTTTTGTGCAAAATTTAAAATTAGGCCTAATTAAGGGGGAACAAATCTAATTTAACTCTGATTTTTGTGTGTAGGCCCAAGGCCTATATAATCTTCAAATTTAAAACAGTGGCCTGGCCTAGCCTGCAAACAAGTTACAACAAGTTTAACAAGCAAACAAAAGTTTCTCCAGAACATTTAGGCGCCAGGTAATTTTTGTAGTTTACATACATGTGCTACATTATACATACATGTCATGTGTATCATAATTTGTATGTTGCCATTGGAAAGCGTGTACACGTACATGTATATAAACGGTCGGAATTTTATTTTATCTTTTACAGTTTTCTCTCTTCCACTATCAATAAAACAAAATATTACAGGACTTAAAAAAACTTCCAACCCCTTTGTGCATCCAAACTGTTGTTAGAGTTGGTGGGTTATCAAGACAGAGCTTTTTGTCTAAAACGTGCTTGTCTAAATGTCTGAATCTATCATACATACATGTACATGTACATGTAGCATGTATTACTATGCAATTTGCTCGATTCAGACATTTATGATGCATAATAAGAGAGACAGGACTTTTTGAGTCACGGTGTAACAAAGACACCAGTGTCACGGTTACGCGTAAAACTGTCGGCCTTTACTGCTTGGCCAACGTTTGAAGGTTTTCATTGAAAATAGCTGAATTACAGTATACCAATGATGTTTACATATATATTACCCTTTGAAATTTTAATTTTCAATGAAAACCTACTAATTTATGGCAAAACAAGTCACAAGTTTCACACTTCACACTGTAACTGAGACACCGGTGTCTCCATTACAGTGTGATGGATAGTTTTGGATCGTATATGAAAACAAAAAATCTGATTCGAGAAATTGAAGTTATACATTAAACGTATGAGCTATCCCCACCATACGAACATGCAAAGAATATAGAAAGTAAATTACATTTTGAGAAATAACACCATGTCACGCTTTGGCCCCCTTATTTATGGAAAGACCGTGTACATGTACATGTAGTATGTGAGCTATGGAAAAGTGCTGAGACGGCTTACATAACATGTACGTCTTAGGCTTATTACAATCAACAGAGGGCGATATAGGAAGCGAATCATTTACAAGTAAGGTGATGCTTTGGGTTGTGTGGGATGCCTGGATGCGCGGATGCGAGGTCGGCATAGGCATAAAGTTAATAGCCCTGAGACGTAATAACGTCTTGACTTTCTTAACATATGCGCTTCTTATGTGAGCGAAGTCAGGACGCCAGACAACACAGGTTCAGACTTAGCACCTACATAGGAAAGCATGTAAACAAAGCGTGACGTCGGTACATTAGGCTTATTGCAATCAACAGAGGACGGTATACCGGTAGAAAGAGATTTATTGATGTGACGGCTTTGTGTTTTGATTTCCAGATCTAAAATCAGCCCCAACCTACTCACTTCTCTCTATCATACTGCTGATCAATTTGATGCGTGGCTTTATTTACCCCAGGACTCTCTGCTTTATTTACCCAATTACTCTCGGCTTTATTGACCCTAAGTATTACTACTGTGCGGCGCTCCGGATGCCCCATAATTTCACCCAAAATGCTTTGTGCAGCAGCGCCCTCTTGTGACGATATGGTCTATGGATGGGCGGAAAATGAAATGGCCCAGTTTATAAAGACTCGACTGCACATGTATCCACGCAGCCGGATGCGGGGAGAATATGGAGTGCCTGGGCCGGTTTATAAAGAGCGGTTGACTCAACTGCGCATCTACGCAGCCATGGATGCACGGAGAATGGAGTTGTCAGGCCAGTTTTTAAAGAGCGGTTGACTCGACTGCGCATCCACGCAGCTACCGGTAGCCCTAGTCTTTGGCCCCGCACTAGAGTAGACTCTGCTGTAGGCCATACCGTGATCAGTGCAATAAAACGTCGGTTGTTTAAATTTTTCAGGGAAATTATTCGGTCTTTAACTCGGCATGCATGTTCACTTACGATAGCGCATCGATAACTTGCTAAAATTAGGACTTTTCCATGGTTCCATCTGATGTAATTTGTCTCTAAATCTACGATCTAAGTAAACATTTCTTTCGCGATAAACGGGAAACAATATAGCAGAACACGTTTGCGCAGGCCTGCACAGCTCGTTGCACCGCTAGCCTGCGTAAAATACTGCAGAGTGCCCTCTGTTGTTCGGTGCGACAAGCGGTGCACGCCTGCGCGAAAGTGTTCCGCCATATTGTTTTTTGAGTTTTTAATATCCCAAAAGAAATGTTTACTTTAGATCTCAGATTTTGAGACAATTACAGAGACGGAACCATGGAAAAGTCGTAATTTTGGCAAAATATCAATGCGCTATCTAGGGTAAGTGAACCTGCATACCGAGTTAATTTCCATGAACAAAATCTTACGATTTTCTTTACTGATAATTAGTCCTACACTACAGCACTAGGGTATACTCTAGTGCGGGGCCATAGAGTAGTGGCTACCAGTACCAGTAGCACCACGCAGCTACATGTAGGGATGCGCGGATATAGAATGAAGTGGCCCTGTATTCTTGTACCCAAGCGTACCACGTCTAACCACTTATTCCTCCATGGTCTAACCATAAGGCCAACAAGGCCACATGACATGGCAACTTACAGTTTTTCTCCATGTGTATTTTTTAGCTGTAACGTTTACCAGGGTGGGCTCAGTTGTTTACTTCGCGTGAAAATTGAGGCGAGACATGAAAAAGATTTTCTCACAAGGAGCATTCAACAATCGCCATGTTACTTTGAACGAAATGATATGTCGCGCATGCGCACACACCGATTGACAATATACGTCGTCACACTGACAAACCGGTACCAGACGACTGTTTTATTAGGGTTTTCAGTTCTGTGCGCGACTGTAGCGTTCTACACGTACAGCACGTAATCGCCCAACTAAAAAATTCAACTACTTTTTCCTGTCGAAAGCTTACGTTTAATAGCTTATTGGAAAGCTTATCGTGTTGGCTTTCCAACAATGTACATGAGATAGCTATCGGACGAACGTGCGACAAGCTAGATTTTTCTTTAATGAACCACTGTACCGGGTAGCTCCGCCCAGCCTTTCCCGAAGTGTTGCGAGCGTGAACGATCGCGCACATTTGGCCCGTAAAATTTGCCGAGTTCTGTGCGCGTCGTTTACTTCGGCGCCATCTCCGCGCGTCAACACAGTGTGACTAATAAGTAAACAGGTTTCATAGTCTTCCCGAAGGGTTATTTGACAACCACAAACACGCGCAAATTCTGTAGCTAATCTAGACTGGAAGTTTAGTCGATGACGAAAAGCAAACACCTTTTTTCGAGGTGAAATCCTTAAATTGAAAGGTGAGCCCAATCATTTCCATAATGTTACATGTCTTCTATATCAAACATACACGTGTGTATGTACCGGTATGTGAGATTTTTGAGCTTTAATTATGCCTACGGTAGTTCAGCGAGGAGAGTGTTTTTTGTACACCCTTTCATAAGCTCTTAACCCTAACCCTAGATGCTACAATAATGCTACTTTTTACTACCAGTAGTAAAAAGTAGTATGCAGTACTCTCATTGACTTGTGTGCAATGCCTGTAGTAATTTTTAGTATTTGGTACTTCACCCCTAATTGCACAAGTTTGTACATGTAGTACTTGTTAGCATTGGGTCCCTACACACATGTGCTTGCTGAGTGTGCATGGCCCATGTACATGTATGCTCTGTAGGGTGTTCTAAACTCCACAGCAAAAATTGTCACTTGGGACACAGCAATGGGTCAAGGCTGGACTACTGCATTTTTTGCCAGGTAAGTATTACTGACCTGTATTGCCACTATTAGTATTTTGTAGTTGGCAGTATCTGTACTCTGTCAGTACACACCCAATCATCAGTCATGGAGAGACCCAGTGCTACAAAATACTAAGTAGTATTCTGTAGTACGCAGTTCTTTAGCCCAAAGTAAGGCCTAGGGGGTTAGGGTTAAGAGAAACGAGTACGGCGCGCGGTATGTGCCTGTGTACTTGTGTGTAGCCAAATTCAACGGGAGTACTTGCCCATGAAGCAATGTTTTGGGACCATTGAGGGGTATACTGTATACACAATGCTTCCTCGAATGGGGTGCATTTAATTAAATAAAACAGGAGTTTTCAAAAACAAATTATCAAATTTTCTTGATTTAAAAAGCGTTGTATTTTTTTCATCAAGACCTTTCATTTACATGTAGTGTCTAGTTGGAGCATTTTGAAGGAGGAATAATTTTTTACATGAAAACCTTAAATGTGTCTGCATGCGGACTGGTTATTGTTTGTTTATGTACATAAAGTTCATGCATTATGACGTCACATGCACATCGCACTTTATGACAGCGCCCCCAACAAGGTCTTAGCCAGCCAGCCGTGTAGGCCGTGTTTTACACGGCCACATTCGAAATAATGCGGCTGATTTTCAATTACCACGGCCCAAGATTCAATACGCCGGCCGTGCACTTTTTGTTATGTTAAAACGCTTGTTATATTTCTGCTGTCGGTGTATTTTGTTTATTTACTTTATTTTCGAAAGCAAAACTTCGCTGTTTTTGCCCCAATAATATGCCCCGATAAATCATGGAGAAATGAGACACATTTCTCCGTGGATAAATCAACAAGGCTTTGCGTGCTGGTACGGTGCCGCGGTACGGTGATATGAGTGCCAGAAAACCATGTGCTCGCCCGCGCGCCCCATGCAAGCATGCATAATACATGTACATGCAGCATTTCTGGAATGGTTCCCGCCGCACACTCCAATAGACAAAGTTAAGGACTGGACCCAGTCCATGGCCGACACGCATGTATTTTTCCGTTACACGAACAAGATCATGTAAACTGGTCGAATTTGACATCGTAAGACGTAAAAATGCCCGGCAAACCATTATTCCTCCATGGGCAAACAAACGTCGATGAAGAAAGTCATTTCCTGCAGGTTAATTCTCAGATCATGTTCACCCTTTTATGTGTTCGTATTTTCTGTTTTAATGTATTTATTTCGAGGTAGTAACGCTCGTCCTTGAGCGACACAGCGCCGCGTGTTTTTTCGCAAAATGTTACCGTACCGCGGCATGTTTCCTGCGGTCCGTTCAATTGTTGCACACGCTTGTTAATTTGTGGTCGGATCATGGAGGTATATCGGCGTCCTTCGTGTGAATAGGCCTACTACATTCTCCTTTTTAAAAAAAAAGGTTATCAACATTAAACCTTTATCATGCTTTTAAAATAACTCGGGCAGTTTTGTTGTCACCGGTGAGGGGCAGTTTTGATAGCTTTCGTGACGGATGCTGGATGCAAATTAAATCTTCCCGCAAGATCAGCGATTACGACAAGCAGTGTGGGCTGCCGTGCCGTGCTGTGCATGTGACGCGTTAGGGAAATTTTCCAACACGTGCGCTTTCGTTTAGTCGTACAATGCAGTTGCGTAATAACCTGCACACTGTGGTGGGTGTGGTTAAGAGGGTCAGGATCAGCTCATCACCTAACCGCCTGAAACTCATGAAACTCATGACAAAATGTTCAGCATAACTCCATGTACCATAAATGACCACTGCCAGACATTTTCACTGGTGGGGTGTGTCCGCCAGACTTAATTAACTGGTACCCCAAAATTGAGCTAGATCAGCTCATGAGCTAACCAAATGAAACCAAGTGCAAAATGTTCAGTATGACCCTATGTATCATGAATCAGCACTGCCAGACATTTTTAGTGGTGGGATACCCCCGCCAGACGTCCCCAAATGACCACACCCCAAAATTGACCCAGGTCAGCTGATGAGCTAACCAAATGAAACTAAGTGCAAAATGTTCAGTATGACCCTATGTATCATGAATCAGCACTGCCAGACATTTTTAGTGGTGGGATACCCCCGCCAGACGTCCCCAAATGACCACACCCCAAAATTGACCCAGGTCAGCTGATGAGCTAACCAAATGAAACCAAGTGCAAAATGTTCAGTATGACCCTATGTATCATGAATCAGCACTGCCAGACATTTTTAGTGGTGGGGTACCCCTGCCAGACGTCCCCAAATGACCACAACCCTAAATCTAAGTCTAATTATTTTGTATATTGCAATTGGCCCATAATTGCCAATTTATACAGCAAGAGACAAAGGTTTACTTGGAACTCGCTCATAAATCAAGTGTAAGACAGATGTTGACCAACTAGCTTATCTGTGGTAATAACCACAACATCCTAGGTGTAGTCTACATGTAATACAGGCATGCCAGTAGTGGGTCAAGTTCTCTCTTCAATTTACACACAACTGGCCAAAAGTAGATGTCAAAAATGTACAGCAGTATCAGTTTGAGAGGTACGTTTCTTAATTAAAAATCGTATTTTCTCATAGAAATGTTCATGAATCTTTATAAAAGGAAACTGTTCTAGTTGGAAATTATAGCACAGTAGCCACTCAACAGTGTGTTCTTGATGATGATGATGCACTGTTTACTGTTCTGAAGGGTTGAGGTTCTGCCATGCTTTCACAGTAATTTACGACATGAAAAGGCCTACACAGAATACAGGCCTGATGCATCTTGTTTCTGATTTTAAAAGGCCAGTGTATAGGCCTATGTCATGTACAAAAAATAAGAATAAACCATATTTAGGCCAAGACATAGGCCTATCTTGTTTACACGCTAGTGATGTGTAAACAAATGTAGGGGGTGCTATTCATGATTACATGTATTATTATTCATTATTTTAATGTGAATAATATAGATTTGCCCTTTTATGCCTTTGGAGATCCGCCCACTGTATAAATTATGCTTATAACTATTCCCGCCTAATTGTTCGATGTAATACACTGTAATAGCCGATAGGGCTATGTAAAATTGACATGATCATTTGATTGATTTCTCTGAATGGGCGAATTTGCTGCCAGTGCCAATAATTAACCAATTACCGGTAATTTATTTTCATAAGATATAGATATATCATAAGATATACATAGGTACTGGTCCTTTAAAAGGAGGCGTTTTTGCATTATTAACAGAGGCGTGGTAGGCCTACTATAGGAATTTGGTTCAGGGGTGGTGGGGTGGGGGGATTCAAAACACCACTTTTTGACATTTTGTTGCCAAAACTTGCAATGTGAAAAACATGTTTTTCGCGGAAGTCTGGGGGCATTTGGCCCGCTGCCACCCCCCCCCCCCCCCCCCCCCCCCAATAAAAAAATTAATACACCACTTTCACATCTATAGCAAACTCTTTTTTTCAGCTTCTTGCTAATGGGTTAGACATCAGAACGCTGTAGAATGGATGCAAAAGATTTGGGAGACCCACCCCATGAATTAGAGTCTTCACCCATCACTGTCGATAAAAAGGTAAGCTCATTGACACTTTTTGTTCAACTACTGAAGATGTCCAGCCACTGGCAGCGATGCCTAGTAGTTCCATCATCGAGACTTAAGCTATATGACAATGAAGCCTTTGGTGTTGCTGTGCCATAACTTTGGAACAGACTTCCAATATCCATCAGGCACCGGACATTCTTACAATCAGACGGCTACAGAAGGGGTATCTCTTTGGTGCGAATCTCTAACTTTTTGCAAGAACTGCCAAAGCGCACAGAGCACTTGTATTGGTGGAGTTTGCGCTATACAAGACTTGATTGATTGATTGATTGATTCTTGGACCATTATGTTATCAACACTCATAGATCCAATATTTCCTTTTCAGGACAAGGGTGCCGAGGGTTCGGAAGACACACATATAATTCAAGACGATGACAATTTGGGAGAGCCACCCCATCATGAATCAGATTCTTCACCTATCACTATCGATCCAATGGTAAGCTCTGAAAGCTCTGAAACTCTAAAAGTAAGCTGCTATATCTGTGAGAAGGCAACCGAAGAAGACAGCAAACTGAAAACATTTCACGACAAGACGTGGACAACAACCAAGAATGCTGCTGCCTTGCGTAAACATATCAACTCTGACAAGTACTTCGATGTAACACAAAAGATTTTGGCAAGCAGTGTTAATGAATCATCTCTAAGATATCATCCTTCTTGTCAGAAGTGTTATACAGCAGTAAAGCGTCCGAAACAAGCTCCGCCAGCCAGTGATGAACCAGCTACCAAAAAGGCTCGCATAGAGACTAGACGATGCAGTGTACTCCCCATATCAGACCAACAGGGCATGTTGAAAGGGACTTGCATTTTCTGTGGAAAAAGTCGAAAGAAGAAAAATGGAAAGGAAGAATCAAGAGTGAAGATAGCTACAATATCTGGTTGTCAGTCACTTTATGAGCGGTCAAAGTTCTCAAAGAATGAACGTATCAAAAGTCTGATTCGGAGTGATGTCGACCTGATCGCAAAGGAAGCGGAGTACCATAGATCCTGTCGTGCCACGTTTCTTATCGAGACTGATGATCAGCGAAGAGAAGGTTCAAGCCAGGCATGTACCTTTCAGTCCTACCACAAGAGAGCAACTGCATCACTTTGGACCTACATCCAAAACGAGGCTATTGTGAATGAAAGATCAATTTTAGTCTCCACTTTACTTGAAATGTATAAAGCAGAGTACACCAGCAACGGTGGAGACAAGGCAGATGTTATCTCCTACACGGCCCAGAACCTCCTCAGGAAGCTCAATGACAGTTTTGGACAACAGATTGCAGTCAAATTAGCTGACAATCGAAGAGGAAACTTCGTTTACAGTTTTGCCCTGACAGAAGAAGATGCAAGGACCCGTCTTCACGATGATGCTGAACAACATGAACAGGACAACAAACTAAGATATATCAATGTCACCAACACCGCTGACGTTCTTGAAGAATGCAAGCCCGGACTTCCCAGAGCTCTGCCTGGCTACCACGCCTTGACTGGTTGTGATGTCACCTCAGCCTTTTACAGGTAGGCACAATACATTGAACCAGCCAGAGGTCTTAGATTGGCAATGAGCAGATGCTGGAATTATAAGTAACACTATATAGGCCTATCTCTTTTTGGCAAAAAGATGACAGTCGGGAAAAATACATGCACTGTTAATCAATATAGGGTAGCGGTTGTCATAGTTGCAACTAGAATTTATACCGATTCTGTTTTTCAGGAAAGGCAAAGTTAAAGCCCTCGGAATAGTTGAGAAGGACACAACTGGACGCTTCATCAACCTCTTAATCAGCATGGGAGACGTACATGGTAGTGTTGACCTGGATGTTGTATCAGAGTTGGTCTGCCACATGTATGCACAAAGCCAGACTAAAGATGTCGATGAAGCTCGATACAACAGACTGATGCAAGTTTCTGGCAAAGTTGATCAGGTAGGGTAAGCCTTTATCAGAATCCCACTCCCATTAAAGAGAGCACCGCTCCCACATCAAAAAGTAAAGTCTCTACATCATTCACGCAAAGGGCGTACACATTGAGATGGTTTGAGAATAGTGATGACATCTTTTCAAGCAAGAGTGCTTAAATGGTTATATTCATTATTATTTAATGTGAAGAGGTATATACTATGATATACATGTACATATATTTGTCTTTCAGGAGAATCCATTGGCAAATGTCAAACGGGTAGACTGTGCGCTGCTGCCACCTTGTCGTCGGACCCTTGAGATGAAGGTTCGCCGACCTCAGTATGTCACAATATTGTGGACCAACGCGTTGCAACGCAGCGACAGCATCTCCTGGGGATGGTTTGTCACCAACTGAATATGGTTGGTCGGTAAATGGAAACCTCCTGCAGCCAATCTGGTTCCAAGGGCCCGCAGTACCTGACACTTTGTTCACGAATAGTACAACTGCAGACTTGGCAGAGGTGGACAGTGACAGTGATGAGACTATTATCGTCGGTCGCGAAGTAGAGTGTGGCTTGGAAGCACTTGGTGAGCTGAGTGACTCTGATGACGAATCATGGAGTGAAGACTCGGATTCAGATCAAGAGGAAGAGATGGATTATAATATGTAGATGAGAACTGAAGACTGATGTGAAGCCTGTTTTTTAACTGCTCACGAATTACATGTATGTGAAAGTGGTTATTCGTGATAACAACTCACATTCATATGTGTTGCGCCAAACATTATTTCGGTAGATCAGCTATGGAGCTGATTTAGTTCAAATTTAATTTAACATTTTGCACTCAGTTTCAAATCGTTAGCTCATGAGCTGATCTAGGTCAATTTTGGAGTGTGGTCATTTGGGGACGTCTGGCGGGGGTACCCCACCACTAAAAATATCTGGCAGTGCTGATTCATGATACATAGGGTCATACTGAACATTTTGCACTTGGTGTTATTTGGTTAGCTCATCAGCTGACCTGGGTCAATTTTGGGGTGTGGTCATTTGGGGACGTCTGGCGGGGGTACCCCACCACTAAAAATGTCTGGCAGTGCTGATTCATGATACATAGGGTCATACTGAACATTTTGCACTTGGTTTCATTTGGTTAGCTCATCAGCTGACCTGGGTCAATTTTGGGGTGTGGTCATTTGGGGACGTCTGGCGGGGGTATCCCACCACTAAAAATGTCTGGCAGTGCTGATTCATGATACATAGGGTCATACTGAACATTTTGCACTTGGTTTCATTTGGTTAGCTCATGAGCTGACCTGGGTCAATTTTGGGGTGTGGTCAATTGGGGACGTCTGGCGGGGGTATCCCACCACTAAAAATGTCTGGCAGTGCTGATTCATGATACACAGGGTCATACTGAACATTTTGCACTTGGTTTCATTTGGTTAGCTCATGAGCTGATCTAGCTCAATTTTGGGGTACCAGTTAATTAAGTCTGGCGGACACACCCCACCATTGAAAATGTCTGGCAGTGGTCATTTATGGTACATGGAGTTATGCTGAACATTTTGTAATGAGTTTCAAGCGGTTAGGTGATGAGCTGATCTAGCTCAATTTTTGGGTGCCATTCTCCTGACCCTCTTGACCACACCCACCACAGTGTGCCCGGCAGACGTCAAATTTCATGAATGTAGGTGCATATGGAGCATAGTGATGTAAATAAAAATTGGTTAGCTTTCCAGCTACCCTGACCCCCCCTGGCTCCTGGTCTAATACTGCCAACTACACAATACTGGTAATGCAGGTCAGCTACTGTATACTACCAAATACTAATAGGGTGTAGTAGTTTTTAGTATTTGGTACTTCAACCCCAATTGTATTGGTAGTATTTTTTAGCATTGGGTACTTCAACCCCAATTGTATTGGTAGTATTTTTTAGCATTGGTTTTTTTTGCTTGTTGAGTGTGTCGAGTTCAAATGTACATTATGTATGGGTAGGGTGTTCTGGGGTAGGGCAAGGTCAAGGTGGCACCACCACTGGTCCACATGGGACACATGCAGTAATGGGTTTGGGTGATTGATTTATTTCAATATACTACATACAGGGCTACATATTACTACGTACACTATTTGGGGTGAAGTACCTAATACTAAAAATTACTACAGGCATTGCACACAAGTCAATGAGAGTACTGCATACTACTTTTTACTACTAGTAGTAAAAAGTAGCATTAGGTAGGGTTAGGGTTAAAAAAGAGAAGAAAAAAGAAAAGAAACAAGACCTTAACACCTAATATTTTGAGCTCCTAAACATTTTTCCAACAGATTTAAAGGGAAAAATTTAATACGATTTATTTTCCGTTTTTCTTGTATTTGACCAAAACGATCTATTTCTTGGCCCGTAAATTACATGTACAAGGCTACATGTAGCTTTTAAAAACATTTACCAAACCTATACGAGAATAAATAAGCAAGAATAAAATTGAGGTGGTACCAAATCCCGATGGCGGACCCCAGGATACCAAAACTGAACCATGAATATTTGAAATACTTTAAATTTAAGACCCAAAACCAAGGCATGATTCTCATCGAAAATGGGTATGATTATTTGTTGTCCTGCATTGTCCCTAGTTATTTAAGTAGGGTATGACTGAAATAAAGACAAAGTAACTTATAAGAAATGTCAAAATTGTGCTTCCTTTCTTTGTATCAGTGTTCTTATTTTTTTACAGGTTTATGACCAATTAACCATTACCTCATTTTACACGTAGTGTAAGTCAGTGTGCGCTGTTTTTAAATCCAAACTTCCAATACCGGTATCCATAATATACTCCTCTGGTCAAAATTTATTTCAAGTTATCATTCCAGCTAAAAATGGTAAATATTAGATTTTTAAAAGAAATGGTATAAAAATCAGGCTTCATATTGCCACAACATTAACAAAAAATAGGTAGAAATTGGCCTCAGATTGCACCAGAGAGCACCTAATAAACCAAAAAAATTCAGGGCCCTTAAGCGGGCCCTGAACCCCGGCCGCAGGGACTTCGTGCGTTTTACGCACATGCTCCGCAGTTACATGTACTCAAATTGTTACACACCCACATATTTGTTGTACACACCCAATTCACAAAATCCTGCCTAAGACCATGGCCCCCAATGAGGTCTTTGCATAGTCACGGCAATGTACCGTCTGCATTTTGTTTGACCTTAATAATGGCTGCTCGGCCCGGTTGCTAGTGCAATTAGCGCGTACACGTGCGTGGCGTCAATGGCTGCAACCCCTTTATTGTCCAGTCCGGATGTATGCAGACACATACATAAAACAGTCGTCTGGTACCGCCATGTGGCCTCCTTGTACAAACGGAGCGAGTCCAGTATACGGCCACAGAATGGGGCTGTAGTGATCAGTACATCATGTACACCAGTACGTCATGCATGTCGTAGTGTACCCCTAGAACTCTGAGGCTCCCGACGCCCGTAGGGCGGAGCCCCATAGATAGAGAGGGTTTTTACAGGTTAACCGCCGTTAAACAATAGAAACCGTGCACAAAAAGCAGGCAATAACTCCCATACTGCCGCACGGTCTACCCCAACCAAAAATTTGTATGAGTACTTTGTCAACTCACCCAGCTGCTGCCCACCAAAAACCAGTCGAATCTCAGCCAATTTCTGTAAAAAAGGTGAAAACTATGCCCGTTCCGCAAACGCGACTGTTACAATACAAGATGGCGGATAACTCGTGCATAATTTCAAGCCGCAGAGCCGTTTTTGAAACACAAGCTTCATCTTCCGCGGCCTTATAATACAGTTTAGCAAAGCCCCAGAGGCACACCACAATAGACCAAAGCCAGGGTTTAGAAAACAGCACCCATTGAACGATGTTATCCGCCATCTTGTAACAGTCGCGTTTGCGGAACGGGCATAGTTTTCACTTTTTTACAGAAATTGGCCGAGATTCGACCGGTTTTTGGTGAGCAGCAGCTGGGTGAGTTGATATTTAAGTACTCATACAAATTTTTGGTTGGGACTTGGGGTAGACTGTGCGGCAGTATGGGAGTTATTGCCTGCTTTTTGTGCACGGTTTCTATTGTTTAACGGTGGTTAACCTGTAAAAGCCCTCTCTATCTATGGGGCTTCGCCCTACGGGCGTCGGGAGCCCCAGAGTTCTAGGGGTAGTCGTAGTGTACCCTTAGAACTCTGGGGCTCCCGACGCCTGTAGGGCGGAGCCCATAGATAGAGAGTGTTTTTACAGGTTAGCCGCCGTTAAACAATAGAAACCGTGCACAAAAAGCAGACGATAACTCCCATACTGCTGCACGGTCTACCCCCAGCAAAAATTTGTATGAGTACCTTATCAACTCACCCAGCCACTGCCCACCAAAAACCGGTCGAATCTCGGCCAATTTCTGTAAAAAAGGTGAAAACTGTCCCCGTTCCGCAAACACGACTGTTGATGGCGGATAACTTGTGCGTAATTTCAAGACGCAGCCTAGCCGCATGAGCATTCCCTGTTTTTTGAAACACAAGCTTCATCTTGCGCGGCCTTATTCATACAGTTTAGCAATGCGCCAGAGGCACAGCCACAATAGACCAAAACCAGGGTTTGGAAAACAGCACCCATTGAACGATGTTATCCGCCATCTTGTAACAGTCGCGTTTGCGGAACGGGGATAGTTTTCACTTTTTTTACAGAAATTGGCCGAGATTCGACCGGTTTTTGGTGGGCAGTGGCTGGGTGAGATGATTAAGGTACTCATACAAATTTTTGCTGGGGGTAGACCGTGCAGCAGTATGGGAGTTATTGCCTGCTTTTTGTGAACGGTTTCTACTATTGTTTAACGGCGGTTAACCTGTAAAAACCCTCTCTATCTACATGTATGGGGCTCCGCACTACGGCCGTCGGGAGCCCCAGAGTTCTAGGGAGGGGTAGTCGTAGTGTAGACCCAATAATTGGGCGTTTTTACTCCTTTTTCGAATTTTGGATTTTGTCTGTCGTTCTATAAACGCCCCAACGGTTTCTCAGCCTATTTGCCCGTACAAAATTAAGTTGTGACCACAAAAGTTGCCCAAAACAGGCCAAATACATGTACTTGACAAAATATCTTGGAAAGCGCACACTGGCTTCTATACATGTTAAAGAAGAACTGTTATTGCTTCATTGGTACTCACGATTATTTGGGGTTGCAAATCCGAGCAATTTCGACCAGCTTTTCAAAACAATGTTGCCCACAACGTTCGGTATATACATAGACGTCCCGACAGCACCCGACTCACATATAAAGAGCACACTATGCGTAGACGGGGGACACGACAATGGCTTTTCGAGCGACCACCAACGACTGTTTCATGGTGCAAGGGTGCAGGCCTGCGTCGCTAGCAAAAACCCTAGGGAGGTCAGACAAGTCGACCGTTGAGACAACTCGACTCGGGACAAGTCGACCGTTGAGACAACTCGCCCGTTGAGACAACTCGACCGTATATTCGATAAATGGAAAGACAAGTCGACCGTTGAGACAAGTCGACCGTTGAGACAAGTCGACCGTTGAGACAAGTCGACCGTTGAGACAAGTCGACCGTTGAGACAAGTCGACCGTTGAGACAAGTCGACCGTTGAGACAAGTCGACCGTTGAGACAAGTCGACCGTTGAGACAAGTCGACCGTTGAGACAAGTCGACCGTTGAGACAAGTCGACCGTTGAGACAAGTCGACCGTTGAGACAAGTCGACCGTTGAGACAAGTCGACCGTTGAGACAAGTCGACCGTTGAGACAAGTCGACCGTTGAGACAAGTCGACCGTTGAGACAAGTCGACCGTTGAGACAAGTCGACCGTTGAGACAAGTCGACTCCCATGTTTTGGGGATACATGTACTATGTAGTACCGGGGATTTTGACGGCGGCTGATCGCCGTTTGACTGATCGTCGTTTGGGAGTTTGCAGGAGTTCGGAGTTGCCGCTGCGCATGCAGCTTGGGATTCGGTACCGTTCACGCACACATAAGACCGACCATTGCGTTAATATTATTTCTTAATTTTTATATTTTTGACCCAAACTGTGAATTAACACTCATTTTTCTATTTACAGATGATCCGGTGGCTCGCCAATGAACCATTTGTGTTGCTTGAGACGATTGTAGTGCCGTCCGCGATGAATCAAATTCAACGAAATTAAAAACCCTTAGGCTATCAGGTTATAAAGTTATGATCATTCTAAATAACGCCTTCAAGAATCGAAAAGGTGTAGAGATTATGTGCACATGTGTTTTAGATCAATCAAGCACCCAGTTAGCAGTCTGAAACAGTTTTCTAAAAACATGTACCTCGTATTTAGTTTATTTGGATAAGAATTTCATAAGAATTTAACATTTTATAAACATGTATTTTGAGACCTGGCGTTTCCTGAAAAAAAAAATAGAAAAACAATATTTAGGTAGACATTGTGGCACACAAACTACTTCTTTTATAATGGAAATTAATCAAAAAATATGTTTTTCAAATGAAACGCTTGCAAATGTGAGTATTGTCCTCTAACAATTTTGTAGTTTGGGTATTTGGTTCATTTTATGACAGAGTATATACCCATCTTTCCGTTAGTATATAATTTGACTCCATGGGGTTTACTTTAGTGTATCAAAAACAAAGTTCAATTCGGTTTTCCCAACACGATTCTGCTCTATTTTTGAGAAAACGACAGCCATGTTTAATGTATGCAAATGAGATTAACATGACCCCGAAACGTCATCGTGTTATTCAGCTAGTATGCGATCACAAGGCCATGCATGCCACCGCCACACCGTGCGCGTACCGCGTGCGATTGTGTTGCTTGCGGCCTTCTTTTCTCAATGTTTTTCTCGACATTAGTTCGTATTTTGTTCGATTTATTCGAAATGCTGAAGTCCTGTGTGGTAGGTAAATGTTTGAGGAATTTAAAAACCCTGAAGAAAATTGTCTGAGGTTTCCAAAGGAGAATGTTTAGACACGAAAAGAGTGGGTCCGATTTGTAAGCCGTGCACGTACATGTACATGTACATGTACACAAGGTCGGATTTTTAGGTTGTCCAAGTGGTCGCTTCTCTGCAGTGGTTCATGTTTTTCCAACACTTTTGCAATGACTTGTATTCACCGAGATAACTAATAAAGTGGCATCATGATACAATGTATATTCATCTAAATTATGTATTACCAGTTTGTGTGTAAAAACCGATCCTGGTTGCCTTTCTGTTCAGCGAGATTTTCCACACCACGCACCCCGTCGTCAACGGGGGCCTCGGGTTCGAAGCGGTTGCGCACCGCGAACGATCGGTGCCAGGCTTACTACTAGTTTAGTGATACATCGTCGCGATCGGACTATGGACCTGGAGGGGAAAAAACCTCCAGGTCTCCTTGCCGAGTCCAGTGCATTGCCTTGGGAATCTTCGTCATTGAATTCTTCCGAATACTCGCTCAAATCTTCCAAGGAATTGTATGATTCTGCCATAAGTATATTCCGACGCTAACGTCAATAATGTGTTGTAACCAGGCGGACGATCGTGCGTGGGGCCGGTAGCACTTGTACATGTACTAGCAGCATGCAACACGCATGCGATTCGTTTTGTGGTTTGCACGTGGTGGGTACACGATGCGCTGGTGACATACGCACGTTGACCCCGCTTAGATTTGTACTTGTAAGTTGTAGAGTATAACATATATAGCTCGTGTTCGACTTTCATTCAAAGTGAAAGGAAAGCTTTTGTACCTACAAATCCTCGGAGAGAATTATAAATTCGTGAGTACCAAGACAAAGTTGTTTTCTTACTGTTCCCTGGCTTGTATTCTTTAGTGAATTGGCCTCCCCGTGCACGTCAAAGAATGGAAAGTTGTGTGCAGCTAGGGCCGGGCAATTACGTACAACATGCGTGTGTTGTGCGTGCATGTGCATTTGGGTTTCTCCTCAATTTCTTTGTTTTCCCCTCAATGACGCGGGTAAACAAAAGCGTGACCTTTACGTTTTTAAGAATTCGCGTCTTGGCATGAACCGAAAAAACGTTCTTTTAGACTATTTTTAGGCTCTTTAAGTATAGAAACGTGTACATGCATTTATTTCACAACTGGTCGTTATTAATCGATCACCATTTTTTTGGCTTTCTAAAAATTATTATGTCGCCCTATATAAACCGAAGTATTCGGCACAGTACAAACAATGTAATAGCTCCGTAGTTGACGACCAGTTGACAGGTGACAACTACTGCCTGCACGCTGATTGGTCTTCGTAGTACAAAGCGGGCGTATTAAGGTTGCCGACTTCTGATACTTGCGCTCTCGTCTGTGGAGAACAACTTTTTCCACAAACATTTCTATAAAGTCGAGTTGTCTCAACGGTCGACTTGTCTCGAGTCGAGTTGTCTCAACGGTCGAGTTGTCTCAACGGGCGAGTTGTCTCAACGGTCGACTTGTCCCGAGTCGAGTTGTCTCAACGGGCGAGTTGTCTGACATTCAACCCTAGAGCGCCTACGGCGCTCTACGATCTTTGGTCGCTAGCGCTCAAAGACCCTACGGCGCTCTACGATCTTTGCTAGCGCTGCACTGCACCCTTGCACCTTAAAGGTCGGATGGATGAAAGCTAGTTCAACTCAAACCCACCTGGGATCAGCTATTCAGCTTACGATGCAGGCACGTACTGATGCATTTCCTGTGGCTGCAGAACCGCGTTTTAGTGTAGATAGCAGTGGCAAGCTCAAGTGACGTCTTGATAACAGAACTTGTTGAATCAGGCAAAAGCTATCCAAAAGACGTTGACGTAGATGAAGCTTGGAGATCATATGAGCCATAATTATAAAAGATCGTTCGCAGCGGAGAAAGTGAAGAACATCAACAATAATTGGGATGCTGCGTAGCACTGAAGAGCATAGAAAATGTGAAAATATAAATATAACAGTGCTCACCGGAAATAAAACCGAGCTTTCGGAGTGCGAATGCACCTTCTTCAGGGAGAATTATGGCTTGTTAATTGTGATGTCCCGCTGGTAAAACAAACGCGGACAAGGTGAACTCCGCGTTCCGTCATCTCGTCAGGTTGGAGCGTGCCCAGTTGGAACATCACACTCTGTTCCAAAGATCGGCGCTTCGTGTCCGACGATGCCGTGGAAACAACGCAGACTAGACGCTCATGTCCTTGGTGGAGTGAGATGGCGCGCCGAAGTGTTGGGCGACAGCCAGGCCCTGTTATTAACGATATATGG
Organism: Crossaster papposus; assembly: GCA_037893245.1. NCBI lineage: Eukaryota > Metazoa > Echinodermata > Asteroidea > Velatida > Solasteridae > Crossaster > Crossaster papposus. Next base: position 735,518 of record JBAIAA010000153.1, read on the forward strand.
CATATCGTTAACATGTATATATACTGATTTATTAGCATCATTCGACTATAGTGACGAAACAAAATTTCCCTTGTATGAGAGCATTGTGAATACAAAATCTTTGAAAATAGAGCAATGATGATTACGTTTTGTTGCAGAAAGATTGAAAACTAGACTGCTAACAAGCAGCCATTGTATACATTATTTTTATATTAAAAACATTTCACTTGTATATTCTTTTCAGAAATCAAGAGTCCTAAACTAGGCACCACTGAAGTCCTTCTGGCTGGCAGCTGTATGAGGCTACATATAATGGAGAGACATGCTACAATGGTACCCCTGTTTGCTCAAGGGAGAAATGACACAAGCAATGGTGCCATCAGTCTCCAACAATTCTGAATCTCTCAAATCTTTGGAAATCTCAACTCAAAGATAGATCATATTTCTTGGGGTTTAAAAAAGCACCACAATATTACTTGCAAGGTTGTCACATTGCTTTATTTTTCATAGCCTATTTTAATAGATTGAGCTTAAAAATGCAAGTTAACAGAAATATGTTAATACACAAATATACTACAAGAAATATCTTAGGGCAGACAACATAAATGTTTACAGTTTATCCAATATAAGGGCTGACATTGCAGCACAACTTCAAAGACTGTACTGGATAATCTTATTATTCTTTACATGTATAGAACTCCGCTCGAAAGTAAAACAACATATATTTACTGGTTTGGACTGGTGTTCTTCACATTGCTAAATTTCCTGTCCCTTGTCATTTTAAAGATGAAAATATGGTTTATTGTGAAATGTGAATGCACTTCTTGCATTAAATAATGAATATCTTGCGTCACACTTTAGACCAATGAATAAACCATGATGACTTTGAAGATTCTAAAAATAAACATCGTATGTTCTTATTTGTAACAGTACATGTATGTACAGTAAAAATGCACTTTATTGGAACGCCTTTCCTAAACTTCAGGATAAACCAAACTAATTGGGAAGATATGCTAATAAGTTACCTCATAATGAAGTATTCCTTCAAAAAGCAACATTATTTCATTACCATGTCATGCTCAAATAACCTTTGTCTTCACACATTAATATGTAATTGAAATTGTATTTATTGAATAAAACAGCATTAGGCCTAATTAAAAAGTGAAGAAAAAAATATTGAAATTGACATTGAAAATGTTATTGATACTGACTGCTAGAATTAATTATTGTTGTATTGATTAATGCACAAAATCCTGCACCAGTAAAATACAGTACTGTGTTAACTGATAATTCTTATCACAGGGGTTTGCTTATTAATTGGTGCTTCAGACGTGACCCTCGAAGTACTTCGTACTAAGTACTGATACTCAACCACCCCCACCTCGAAGACACTACAAATATGAATAGGCCTACAAGACACTAAAAAATACATTGGACAAAATCTAGAAGCACTCAACTCAGCATCTACTGATGTTTATGACATCCAAAATAAATTTCAAACCCTCTATAGCAGTTGATTTAGATCGAGCTCTTCGTAAGCTTTCAGCTTGCATCACCGAAGTTAGACGCTGGATGATTTACAACAAAATGAAGCTCAATGAAAACAAAACCCAACTTTTTATTGTCCTCAGGATTGGTGATTCCACAATTTCTCCTTCCCTCTCAGTCAGGAATCTAGGAGTCATTTTTGATTCTTCAATGTCTATGTCCCCTCACATAACTTCTATCTGCAAATCTCTCAACTTCCAAAATTTTACGCAACCTTCATCGCATCCGAAAGTTCATTGATTTCAACACCTGTATTCATACAGTTTTCTCGCCTGGATTATTGTAAATTCGTTACTGTATGGTGTCAATCAGGGTGAAATCAACAGACTACAAACACTCCAAAATCGTATACCCAGCACGATATGTGGCAGAAGGGTACCCCCCTCTTATCCCTATACTTTATACGCACTCAACACTATTGTAACCTAACCCACCCCCCCTTGAAACCTAAAAGGAATTCCTGAGATTCCGGGAACACAATGGTCAACACAAAGCAGGGGGGGTTTTCTCTGCCACATATCGTGCTTCATATACAAAAATCGTGCCGCTAGGCTTGTTTATTATGTTGATCGATTCCATGACGCCTCACAACTCATTACGCAACTACACTGGCTACCAATGAATTACCGCATACTTTTCAAATTACTTCTGGTTGTGTTCAAATCACAACGCGGTTCATCACCCTCCTACCTCACAGAGTATTATTCTCACATCAGTCTGTAGTATCTAACTTAAGGTTCATCTGTGAAAAAAATTAAAAGAAGCTAATTTCAACTGATTTGGGTAGGTATGGGTATGGACAACTACCCAAAAAAAGGAAGGAGGGATAGGGGTTGGGGAATTTTTTTTATTAGAGGTCAAAGGTCATTGACCCCTACCAAAATCACTAAAAATTATATTTCAGCAACAAAATATGGTATATAGATGATCTTGGTGTCAAAATGCACAGAATTACAATAGAAGATGACATCAAATAATTATTGACCCTTGGGACCAAATCCTGACCTCCGAAAATGAGGTCAAAGGTCACAAAACAATTTTATTACTAAAATGTCATATTTATAGCAACAAAATATGGTATATAGATGATCTTGGTGTCAAAATGCACAGGATTATGAAAGAAGATGACATAGAATAACTACTGACCCTTAGAAAAGAGGTCAAAGGTCAAAAATAGACGTATTACTAAAATGTCATATTAGTAAAATAACAGGAAAATTACCATAAGAACAAACAAATCTAAGAGGCTAATTTCAACTTATTGTGGCGGGTATGGGGGTTATTATTTATTCCAAGAGCAAAGAAGGAGGGAAAAATTTCATTTCTGAGGGTCAAAGGTCTTTGACCCTGCACTAAAACACTATAAATTGTATCTCAGCAGCAGTATGTTTTTCATAGGCCTAGATGATCTTGGTGTCAAAATGCACAGAATTATACTATGAGACAAACAAATATGAAATGGATTCTTCACCACCAAAATACGAGGTTAAAGGTCAAAATGAGCAATTGGGCGGGGGGGGGGGGGCGGTTAAAGTTCATTAGTGTCAAATAGTTTGTGTATGTAAAGTATATGTGCATTTATAATCATGTTTGGTGTGTGTTGGGAAGGAGCGTAATCATACATTCAGCCTACGTTTTTTTTATTATTAAAACGATTCTCGGTCACATGGGAAGGACATTAAATTGAAGGACGTCTAATGCTGGGTTATGTGGAATTGTTTTCTTTTTCTGTGAGACTATTAGGTTTTTTAGTTAAAGATGAAGTGCTTTTGCAAGAAAACAGCAAAGGGAAACCGGTTTATGCAGGCATACTTCAAGGAATGATCAGTTTATTTGTTGTTGTTTGTTTGATCAATCCCAGTGTTAGCTGCAGTGAATCAGAACTCATTCTACTATGGGAAGGTGAGGGTGTTTATGGAAGTTGTCTCAAGTCAGAACTATTTCTCATCGTTTTCGTTATTGTTTTGGAGATGCTGCAACAGTTCTGCTGCGTGAAGTATCATGGGATTGTATGGGGGTTTTTTGGGTTTTTTTTGTAAGACACGCATCTGGGGCCGGGGGTGGGGGCCCGTGGGGGTGGGGGGGGGGGGGAGGGGGAGGGGTCAGTTCTAGCCACATTATCTCTGCTAGATGACAGTCCGTGGTTGGAGTTCGTGGACGGGCAAATACATCAAACTTCTGCAGGCCAATTGGGTTAGACATTCCCTAAAAGCGGGAGTTTCAAACCCTGTCTCTAGTTTGGGCGACGCGATGTGTATTGCCACAGTGGTCCTTTGTTTTTAGTTCACTCAGTGATTGATTATTACCGGTAATAATATGCCGTCCCCTTTTTTCTCCTTTTTTGGAAGGGGAGCAGGGCATATTTTTTTGTGCTATATAATGCACTTCATCAGTCACCATTCTTTCAGTTTACTTTTCTTTTTCCTTGTTTTTATTTGTGTGTCGGTTTATATGACAGATTGCAAGGACAAATACCGGCTTTTGGGGGGTATTGATCGAAAGGGAGACATCTTGACTTATTTATTTTGTTTTAGTCTTGAGATCCATTTCTTTGATCATTGTTTTGTTCTTCCAATAGTTCCAATAGGATTTGCACACTCTCCTCATCCAGGTTGTTTTCTTCTTGGTTGGATTGTGGAGATGCTTTAGTCCTAGATCGAACTATTAGTCACAACGCCTCGAGTCGAGTATGACTCCAGTAGCGTCAATTATATATAGATCGAACAAGTTCATATTTTATGTTTTTGTGCCGTTTGTATGCCAAGGGTTAAATATCAATATAGCCTACATGTATTTAGGTATTCGTTTTCACTAATCCAGTGCCAGTGTTTGAGAAGGGCCCGTTTGAGGGCTGGGTGCGTGACTCGTGGGTAGTATGGTAGGACGAACACCAGTGGGGTATTTTTATTTTATCTTTTTCTCTCACGCTTAGAGTCCGCGGAAGTCTCGCCCCTTTGAGGAAGGAGGGCTAGGTCTTCGTTTGTGTATCCGCGCTTGTTAAGTTTGTCTTTGAAGAATTCAACCCTCTCCTCAAACTCTTTTAAATGGGCACATATACGTTTGTATCTAGTCACTTCGCCCTTGATTAAGCCGCCAAATACCGACTTAGGGTGTGCTGAATCTCTCTGCTGTCATACAAGACTCTCTGCAAGGTGCACCAAGCTCCTCTCCTTAATAATAGGAAACTTTTGGGACATCTCACTTCACTGGGGTAACTAGTCAAGGTACAGTACATGTAGGCTAACTAGGTTTTATGAGTAATCACTCCTTAAACAAAGACATCATTCATGTTATGTTATATGTATATCTCTGGGGTGGTGGTTTGTGGATTCAATATGGGGCTTCGAATAATGACCTTTGACCTTTGAGGTCATATGTGGCGGTCAATTTGTTATTCTACATGTATATCACACTTTACATTTTTCTACTTCCAATGTAATTATGAGCATTTTGACACCAAGATCATACAATTACCATATGTTGTTGCCGAGATACAATTTATAGTGTTTTAGTCCAGGGTCAATGACCTTTGACCTCTGCTCTTAGAATAAATAATAACTCCAATACCCGTCACGTAAGTTAAAATTAGCCTCTTCGATTTGTTTGTGCTCATTTTTATTTAATGGTAATTTTCCTGTTTCCTCCTTTCTAAGGGTCAGTAGTTATTCTATGTCATCTTCTTTCATAATCCTGTGCATTTTGACACCAAGATCATCTATATACCATATTTTGTTGCTATAAATATGACATTTTAGTAATAAAATTGTTTTGTGACCTTTGACCTCATTTTCGGAGGTCAGGATTTGGTCCCAAGGGTCAATAATTATTTGATGTCATCTTCTATTGTAATTTTGTGCATTTTGACACCAAGATCATCTATATACCATATTTTGTTGCTGAAATATAATATTTAGAGATTTGGGCAGGGGTCAATGACCTTTGACCTCTAATAAAAAAAGTTCCTCAACCCCCATCCCTCCTTCCTTTTTTCACAGATTGGCTCAATATATGGCTAATTTAGGGTTACTACTGGTCGGGAGGGGCTTAGATCTTCATCCGATAAATCCCGTTTGCAGGTAACAACACACACACAAGCTACAGGCGACAAAGCGTTCTCCATCGCAGGTCCTAAAGAATGGAACAGAATCCCACGCTATATTCGAGACTCGCCTTCAGTTCAGAATTTCAAGAAGGGCCTCAAAACTCACCTGTTTTCCAAAACCCATTAGTAATATGTGCTATACCAGGTTGTTGACCTTTTATTTATTTTGTTTTTTCCCTTCTTTGTAAAGCGCTTTGATCTTGGTAAAAGCGCTATATAAATACCTGTATTATTATTATTATTAACCCCCCACCCCTACCGTATTTCCTAAAAATACCTACTAAAATTCATTGTAGATTTTGAAAACCTTCGAAGAATAAACTTTGTCAGACCAAATTTCATATCACCAGCGATAAAAATCAAAAGTTTTTATTTCAGTTCGCGACGCGCGCCGAGCCGAGTATCGATAACCGAAGCCATATGCCAGCCGAAGCCTCCCGAAGCCTGACCGTACGAATCGTTTTGGCCGCCATTTTGTTTTGTGATGAAGCCCGAGCCTAGCCAAGCCCAAGCCAAGCCCGAGCCTAGCCCCAAGCCCCAAGCCCCAAGCCTCAAGCCTCATGTAAACGATGTAGTTTATATTGACCGAACGTTGTGGGCAACTTTAAAATTTAGAAACTTGACTGCATTACGTCAGTTGAGGGCGCACTGTCAGATGGCCGGCCTGCGGTAATTTTATCTGCAGGTAGGTTGGTACATAGTGTACATTTATTAGCCAATTATACTACATATTTAAAAAAATGAGTAGTATGGAAGTGGCCGCTTCTAGACCGACCCATTTCTTTTCAATCGTCACCCCGCAAAAAAAAGTTTGTCTTTTTTTTTTTACTTCTATCTCATATCACCGCAATTTAAAACGAGTCTAAAGGTGGCGCCGACGCGTAAGGAGGAGGTCGATCGAAATAATTTTTATTTATCGCGAAGCTGTAAGTTTTTCGATAAGACCTTTTTTTCTTTAGACACCAACTCTTCCACGCGTCTTTTTATCTCGGATTCCATACCGCTCGAATCCTTTTTTTCCGACAGCTTGCTGCCAGACCTGATTGCCTCTTTCATATCGTTCAATTGCCTCAATTCCTTTAATATCAAAGCTTACTGTTCGTGGGATATATCGCCGTCCGTAATAGCTTGAGAAATAAGATCTCTTACGCTGTTGAGTTTATAGCCTCGGTCAAGACTCTAATCTCGTCGTGTTTTTTAACTTTACGGCTAAATCGTTTGCTAAAATATTTTAATACGAACGCGGCGCCACTAAAACTCAAGGCTACTCCCTCTAACGCAAAACCAACGGGTGACGTGATGGCGCCGCTTATAGCCGCGATTCCCAAACCCCCACAAATTGCACCACTCACCCCGGCTAGCGTTTCCGTAGTAGACAACGTCGTAATTAATTTGCCATATTTTTTACACAACGCGCTTCGCTGTTCTCGTTGCGTTAATAATATCTTTTTGAACTTCTTCGATCTTTTGCAATCGAAACACCCTCGTACTATCATCATCTTCGATGGTGCTTTTTAGATCGGGGTAAATACTAGTCGTCATTTTATTAGGACGAAACTAAAACATTTCTACGTTAAAAATTATCTCTTTATCTCTATTATCGATTATCTCGCCAAGACCGTTTTTCAACGAAAACGTGAGGCTGTTTATTTTGCCAGCTACCAACTCTTTCGAACACTTGTTATAGTTGATATAAATTGGATCTTGAGGATTGTTTGAACGAGCAGCATCACCGTGTACGGGTATACTCTCCAAAAGATTAGTTTGTTTTCCGTTAACAAAATTTGAATGCGTAGACAGTTCTTCGCAATGTAATAAAACCGCGCTGTAAAGATTTAGGCAAAATTTGTCATAATAATTACCGGCATTGATCCAACCCCTGTGTAAACCTAAAAGTTTAGACAGATTACTCGATAGTTTTATGCGATTTTGGTCGGAAATGGATATATAAAACAGTTCATCGGATAAGGACTCTATAGATATATAGTGAAAATCTTTTAGACGATATTCAAAAGAATAAAGATTCCACCTATCCGGAGAAATATCATTTTTTTCACGATAGTCTTGAATAGTCGTCAGATCATCGATATCACCCGTAAAACACTCCCAAATTATCGACGCTTTTTGTTCGAGGTTATAAAAACCCAAGTCTAACACAAAGTTGTTTAACTTCATGCGACGGTCACCCCCGACGTTATCTATAGGTCGCGATAGTTCAAAGGTCTGCTCTTTTTTGGTCATGACGAACGTATGAGACTGCATTTTACAAAAGTAACTAAAATATTTGTACGTTTAAAATTATATATTTACCTCTATTATTGATTATCTCGCCAAGACCGTCTTTTAACGAAAACGTGAGGCTGTTTATTTTATCGGCTACTAACTCTTTCGGAGAATTGTCGTATTTGACGTAAATTGGATCTTGGGGATTGTTTGAACGAGCAGCATCGCCCGATAAAGGTATATTCTCCAAAAGATTAGTTTGTTTTCCGTTAACAAAATTTGAATGCGTAGACAGTTCTTCGCAATGTAAAAAAACCGCGCTGTAAAGATTTAGGTTAAATTTTCCAAAATAATATTCAGTTAAATCACCGCTGCTGTAGATCCAACCCTTGGATAAACCTAAAAGTTTAGACAGATTACTCGATAGTTTTATATTCGCGAAAGACTCTGATGTCACCAATGACAAATACAATAGTTTATCGTTTATCGGAGTAATGGCCATAGGTTTAATATCATCTTTAAAACGATCTTCGAAAGAATAAAGATTTCATCGACCGGGTGTGATATAAAGTTGTTTATCTATTGAATGACCAAGAGAATTATAATAATTATACCACATCATCTCTACTTTTTCGACGTTATAAAAACCCACTTCTAAAATGACGCTGCTTAACTTAATGCGAAGGTCGCCCTCGACGTTATCTATGGGTTGCGGTAGTTCAAAAGTCTGCTCTGTTTTGGTCATGACGAGAGTGTGCGACTGCATTTTTTTAAAAGAAAACAAATAAAAAAAGAAAACGTTACTATCAAAATTAACGCGACTTACGAAAACAAACTAAATCAGCACAGACGCCTTAACAATCCTCGGGGTATAAAAGGCAACCGCCAGACGGTTGTAGTAACTCACAATCCAAGCACGATCGACGCGAACGACAAATTAATAGTCAAGTTTCCGTCGTTGAGCCCCGACGACGTGATCGTCCCCGGTTCGGCGAAACTAGCTTTTAATATCGATCAAACCTCGGAAGGCGATGACAATCGAAGTCTGTTAAAAAATCTAGGACGAAATCTCGTAAAACAAATAAGAATATGTATCGGTGGTCGAGAGATCGTAAACTTGACCGACGCCGACGTTTATAACATTTTTAAAGATCTTTGGTTACCCAAAGGTAACGTAGATCACTACGCCGGAAACGAGATTGCCAACATATCGAGCCTGCGCGTGGGTACCGGTAACGCGGTTGACGGTGCAAATAGTGGAAAAGATAAAGGGATAGCGGATGCCTTTGGAAACAGATTTTGTATACCTCTAGACTTTGAAATGCTCACGGATCATCAACCGTTTTATCCATCCACTCTAAACGACCAACTGTCTTACGAACTTACTTTAAACGATTACGCCAAAGTCGTAAATTCTACCGACGTCGAAGCGAGTTATCGCATCTACAACTTGGCGCTAGAATACGAGATCGTTTCCAACAAATATTTAGCTCAAATCTTAGCTCAAAAATGTCTCGGCAAGACGCAGTTTTTGTTCGAGAGGATTCAGAGACACGAAGTAAGATCTATCGATAAATCAGACACCGTTTGGAACTTTAATTTAAACGTAGCGGTTAAAAGTCTCAAGGGTATACTGTTTTTGTTTAAAGACCCGAGTACGAAAACCCCCGAACTATTTTATAACCCAAAGATAGACAAAGTTAGCGTGACGATAGAAGGAAAACCTAATCAACTCTACAGTTCGGGTCTAAAAAAATATCAACACTGGGGAGAAATCAACAAGTTCTTTGGAGACTCGTCCACAGAATTGGGGGCGGGTGTGTGTAAAGATTTAGGGTTGACGGGGATGGATATCGGCGATTAATTTTTGAGAAGATACGGACTTTGGTTGGATATGAGATCGACGGAAGACAACAAAAATCACGGATCGGGTAAACAAATCGGCGATATAAGCGGAGGAATCTCTATATTGATGGAACGCGAAGCTCAAACCGCTTTTTGGTTATGGACGCGCAACTTAACATCCAAGGAGGTCGCTTGAGCAGCGTCAACTTTTAAAAAATAAAATAACTCGTATTTATAAAAGACATGACACCGCACTGCGCTTTAATATGCGGAAGAACAAACTCTGGCAAAACAAAGTTTGCGTTAGACTTGCTAGAAAACGAATACGCCAACTCATTTCAATACTTGGTGATCATAATGTCCGACTCTGTCAAACAACAAAACGTACCACGAGAGACCTTGGTTTTTTAACGACCCCAACGTTTACGCGTGCGACCTCGACGCCGAAAATATGAACATGAACGAAGCCATAGACTTTTATCGAACGAAATTTAAAGATTTGCACACTTTTTTTTTAATTGACGACTGCAGCGCTTATCAAGTGATGAAATATCGAAAGGGCCACAAGGGAGGATGCTGCATGTTATCTAAATTAGCATTTAGCGGTAGACACGATAACCACAGCTGTTGGTTATTGACTCAAAAATATAACAGCGTTTTAAAATATTATTGCGAACAGACTCAATTGGTCGCTATTTTTTATTGCAAAGACAAAAAAAGTTTTGATAATTGCCTCGACGAAAATGATGTGGTACCGGATAATAAAAGGCGAGACATAAAACTATATCTCAAAGACACTCCCTATAGTAAATTGATTTTATATACGGATCCTCCGACTAAATGGAATTTGTTGTAACCTATAGTTGCGATTTGTTGAGGTTTTGTTGAACAGCTAGTTGTAATTTGTTGAACAGCTAGTTGAGATTTGCTGTATAGCTAGTTGAGATTTGCTGTATAGCTAGTTGTAAAGTACTTGCATAGCTATAGTTGTAAGTTGGGTAGCTAGTTGTAATTTGTTGTACAGCTAGTTGTAATTTGTTGAACAGCTAGTTGTAATTTGTTGAACAGCTAGTTGTAATTTGTTGAACAGCTAGTTTTAATTTGTTGGGTAGCTTGTTGTAAGTTGTTAAACAGCTTGTTGTGATTTGTTGCAGTTAGTTTATCTCGCGTTTATTTAAATGTTATTTTTGCTGATCGATCTTTCGCTCAAATTTATTATAGCGTCGACCTTGTGTATTTTATCTTACGAATATTTTTCTCTAAAAATAAAATTATACCGTCTTATAAAAAATGGAGCCTTTAAAAACTTTAGACAACGATCCGCAAACGGAAAAACATAAAACTAGACTGTTGGGTGTAGTATCAGCCGGCGATTCTAAAAAGTATTTGGGTAAAGAATTTAGCCAGGGAGATATAGAAAACCTAGACGCAAACAAACAAGAAAAAATGTACAACCATTACGAGGCAAGGTTGGGTAAAGAAATTATTACTAGTTTGGGTAACTGCGTGCTTGGGATTTACTCGAGAGTTTTAGGCGCGAGTCTACCTATGATCAAACCCATGGGTGTCAGTCTACGAGTAGACTCGGAAGACGCGCTCACCAAAGATCTAGACGAAGATCCCGTTATATCTAGCTCGATAGCTAGTTTACTTTGCGAAGTTTATTACAACTACGGAATGTTGTTGTCGCCGTTAGTAGGTTTCTTGATAACGTCTAAACATTTAGTTATCAACGAAAATAATTCTCTTGACAATATAATAAAAGATGAGTCAACAAGAGAGCCCAAGTTCGTCGATGTTAAAGGAGACTCCAAAGGTACAGACGGTGACGACTAAAACTAAAAATCCAGGTAGAGTAAAACAAGGCAAGGCATTAGCGGAACACAAAAAAAGAGAAGAGAACAAATTGCCAAGATGCAAAATATAGACGTGAAGGGTACTCTTTCTTATTCGTACGCAACAATTGGGTCGATAACGGGGTTGGCGCTTGTTTTAGGAGGAGCCAAAAAAGCCCCTCTTTATCTTCGGTCTCACCGCCAAAACCACAACCACTAGCACAGCCTCCCCAAAAGAGCCCAAGGGAGACTCCGTCCCAACCATCTTCAGATTTTGTAGAAATGAAATTAAAAAACAAAATTGTGGCAAATATAAATGGATACTAATAGCATCGCCAACAATCTCTATCACGCCGCCGTGATCTCTATGTTAAGCGTGGGATTTACCATGTTTAGTTTAAAAAAATTGAAGATCAAACCGGCCGATCTCGACAAGTTGAGCGTAGAAGATGTAGCTAAACTAACGGCTGCGATAAGCGGATCGATGTACGTAAAAACATGGCTGGTCAATCAAAATATACTTCCACCAAATATATTAAACTCGACATAAAACTTTAGTTCGTTATAATAACATGGCCGAAGGTGGAGATTTTGAACCGACAGACGAATTTACCCCGGCAGAAAACAACGATCTAGACTGGGACAATAACGATTACTCCATCGACAACGAAACGGCGTTAGATCTCGCTTGTTTTAGAACAAGCGAGACGTTTTATTGATAATCAAAGAGTCGAAAGTTTCTACGAACGTCAAGGACAAAGACAATATGATATAATTCCGCAATGGGAAAGATTCATTGTCAAAGATAACACGTTATATTTTAAAACCGACGACGGAGAAGTAAGATTATCGCAAAAAAACCAAACCAGATACATTTTTAGCATTAAGTTCTATCGAAAAAAATGCTAGGGACGGTATAGATTTTATTAGAAACCAATTAGGTTTTAAAGATTATAAACGAAACCCACTTAGTATAGAACAACAACAACAACTAGAGATCTATGTCTGTTTGCAACAGAACACATGCAGGGCTTTTCCGCATACAATTATGATCATTGAATGAGTTCATGCTTTTGTCATGTGTATATGTCCAGTCAGTTAAAAATACTTTCGAATTTATAATTTGTCACATTTTTGTACAATTATGTCTGGAAAAGATTTTTGAATAAACATTGCAGTTCATAAAAGTAAAGCATGTATCTTAAAGCAGTATTCCAAAGTTTAATTGGCATAGTGTTCAACTTATCCTATTTTCGTCTATTAATGTGGTGTACGAACAAATGCTCATATTTTCAGTGATGTAGAGTTCATTGGTGGCCATGAAAGATGTTGCACCATTATGAACTCATGTGCTCACTGATAGTACGATGTTATATGGCAATTTATAGTTCTTAAGGCAAAAGCTGGTCATGATAATTGTATATAAGATGATAATTATACATGTATGCAAAACTATGGGGGTTAATCTATGGAAAGTTCTGTGGCAATATTCTTTTTTTGAATCGACGTGCCATGAAGGTGAGAATGAAATTCTGGTGTAAAGAGCATGGAATTTGGAATAGAAAGAGACGGCAAACAGCATGCAATTTTTGTTTTTGTCAAAAAGGAAGTTTTTATTGACAATTACAGGATATAATATAACCAAAAATAAAAAGCATTTGAAATTACAGCATGATGAATATAAATCATTTTGGGGAATTTTTGCTGTGATTATAGTTTAAAGTGTAAATGATGGCATTTACAATAAAGTGAATATGGCAAAGCAGTTCAAACTATGTTAAAACAAGAAGTATAATTAAAAGAGGAAGACATATATCTGGAGATAACGGAAATATGTTAAGATTTGTTACATGATTAATTACATTTGGAGTTTTGGTGTTACATGTACTACTAAAATTAGGTTATTTTGTTTGAGTCAAAGTGATTAATTGTAATTTTGTCTTATACTGTGTTGACTGAGTAGATTTTTTTTCTTTGGAAGGGGCAATCCTGATCCGATGGCTTTCAATAATAAAAAGAAATGATTTGGGGGGAATTTGTTAATGATTAAAAATTCACGTACTGTTTAGGTTGTAAAGTAATGTGGAGTTAAATAGTATAATGTGGGTTTACTGTAAATAATGACAAAACAGTTAAAATCTGTTCAGAAAGTGAAGAAAAGGTAAACATTAATGTTTGGAGCTAATTTGTAAAGATTGTGTCAGGATGATCAATTAAATTTGTAGTTTTTGTTTCACTTGGTTGAGTAACACGGATTACTTACAATTTTCTATTGTGTTGATTAGTAGGTTTTTGTTGTTGCGGGGGGGGGGGTGTCTTTCAACTGACAGGATGAAAAGAAATGGTTTTGGTGAAATTTGTGTTTGTGATACCACCAAGTCGTCAACCGAGCCTGTTCTTCAATAAAATACTTCATAAAAAATAAGTTAAATTTGTCTTCTATTTTTTTGAACTGATTGTTTTTTTGGTTGTTTTTTCGTGTGTTTTTTTTTTTGGGGGGGGGGGGGGAGGGGGGGGGGGGGGAGTGTAATGAGACTAATCATCTGAGCACGTACTCATTTGAATAAATAATATGATTGTGTGAAGTTTCAATAACATAAATTAGTGCAGTCATTTCCTTTAACAAAAACTTTTTGTGCAACGGCTTTGAGATTTGATTTTCTGCATTATTTTTTTTTAAATTGAGGTGATGTTTTTCTGTTTTGATTGCATTATTATTGTATGTGCTGTTGTTGTTTTTGTTATACATATATAGATTTAGGACTTCCAGAGTGTACACCTTTAAGATGATGCACTGGGTCCCATTATGACATCATCATGGCTTCTGATTTGGTATCTACATGTATATACAAGAAAGGAACGACATCTGTCTGTTTGCCCTTCCCCTAACGCAGAACAAAAATCACTGAGACAAGTCTACTGATTGGCGAATGGGGGCGCCATTCACTTTTTACGGTGTGCCGCTATATTTTTTGGGTGACGCGCTGTCCTTATTTTGATCCCGTAAAAGTGTTCAGTTCAGGCTAACGAGGCCTTGCACAGCTTAGCCTGTGCGCCCGTACAATCGTTAAAGTTACTGTTTGGCGAATGGTGGGCCATTCACTTAATACGGTGTGCCGTTATTTTGTTTTGTAACGCGCTATCCTTTTGATCCCGTAAAAGTGTTAATAATATGCTGCCCGCTCGTTTTACGCTGCCTGGTCTTGCACAGCAAATACAACCGTTAAAGTTATGTACTGCCCTCTTTTGGCGAGAATGAAGAGACGTAATGTACATTGTACGACGTTTCAAAGCCATGTGTACGTGCTATACATGTGGAAGTCCTGTGCATGTTTTAAAGCTCTTTGCCGCAACTTGCGCAAAGGTATTTTTTCCGACGCCGTGTCAATTGTGTGAACATTTTGACAAGCTGGGAACTTGGGACTGTTGAGGCAAATGTTTACCCTATCATTTAATGGGCAATTCAAGATTATATCTGTACGGATTGATTTGTCAGCAATTTCTGAAAAAGGAAAGGTCTTTTCAACAGAATTTCCGGTCTGATGACGTCATGCGCCTAAAACTTCGCACACATCTTAAGTTGGTCAAGGTCATCATACACACCAATATTTAGGCGATTCCGACAAACTTCGCCACAGACATCTATTCAAAATACATTTTTGAAAATGTTCAACCTGTTGCTAGAGGGCGCTCGAAAGTTAAATGACGTCATTGGTAGATGATTTCAAGAATACTATTAGCTAAGAGGCTAACACCGTTGAAAGCAAGTTCATATATATTACCACTTTTAAATAATAAGCCACTTCCGGTTTTGGCCTTTTTCGACCGGAAGCAAGGGTCACGTGATTTCACGCACCCTGAATGAAATAAAGACCTCAACCTACTCTACCACTTGCCGGCAACAGAATGCTGCGGACGCGTACGGTTGATTTCTTATGCATTTTTAAATATCAAAAGAGTGATATAAATGAATTACTGGCAAACAGTCGAAAATGCCCTTTGAAAATCGACAATTTTTTCTTAAATTTTGTGTACAAAGTCTATGGGAAAAATTAAATATTCAAAAATCTATAATAAATTAGTCGATGACGTCACCATGACGTTACTCTTCGGGGCACATCTCTGCTATAAGGACTATGACTATGCTTAATTTGAATGATGTATGACAAAGATTAATACCAAAAGTGGCACTGAGAAAAACGTGTACAAAGTCTATGGGATTTAGGCGACAAAAAGAAGAAGAAGAAAGAAAAAAAATTAGAACAAAACAAAAGGCTTTTCCGCTTTTTTTCGGAAAAGCCAATTACAACAGATAGAACCGGAGTCTATCCCGATGCAAGATCTTCCGAAAGCGGCCGACAATTTAAGCGAAATTCTCGAAACTTTAGACCAAGAACAAGAACAGGAAACCAGTTTTATACTATCCAACAGAGAAATCGCCGGTTTAGACAAAACTCTTCAAACGATGAGAGGCAACTTAGAACTAAATTTACCGCGCCTCTCAATATTCGACGATGGGATAGCCCAGACCGAAGGAGCATTAGCCGAATCAGTGAGCGACGGTTCCACGGCAGAAATGAGAGAGAAATTAGAAGACTTAAAAATCGAAAGATCGGCTAGATTAGAAGCCGCGTCTACCGACGAAAAAAACCCTCAGAAGTCAGATGAACAGAATCAAAGAAACGATTACGAGGATTTTAGATAGCGAGACGACCTTGAGAAAAAAAAATAGAACGTTGTTTAGAGAACAAGGCGTGACCATCGCGAGCATTTTGTCGGCGTTTGGTTTGGCTATCAGTTTGATAGTAAAGAGCGTTTTGTCTGTCGGTGCGTCTGCGCCCGCGACCACCATCTCACTCGGTTAACGTAAAAGAATGGATACAGTCGCAACTAAAACACTTTTCAAACGTGCTCGCTAAACTCGGCTCAAAATTACTCGACGCCTTGCCCGGAATTATAGGCGGTAAAAGCCAGTTGGATATTTAACGTATTGAGTAAAACCGTCGGATGGTTGGGAGAACACGTGTGGGCCGTGGGAGTCGGAACTTTAATTTTTGTTTATTTACAAAAGCGCCTCGGTTAAACGTTTAAAAAAACAAACCTTCTAACAAAATATTTTGTTAGAAGGCTTTTTCTTTTACCGCGCAGACTCGTACATCAGGTATCCTATACCCGCTATGACTAAAGTACCGACAATCAGGGAAGTTTTTTCATACTCTAGGCCGTGTTACGTGACCCAAAAATATGCTCAGAAACAAAATCCGTGGTACCAGTTTGGGAACAAAAAACAAATTGTGTGATTCTACTCAGTTTGATGTCCTGAATCCGAAAATCAATGTTGTCGGTTGCAGGGAATGGAACATAACCTACTTTTTGGGGTCCAAAATCAGAATGTTGGGCGCAGTCTCTAAATCTGCGCTATCAAAAATGCATTTGCACAAGTACCGTCAGCCTATTTCTCAGTTTTTAATTCTCTTTTGCAGAACAACCCCCAAAGTACTCGTGCATTGGAACTAAATGGAAGAGCTAAATAGAAGGCAATCGACTGGTGGTGGCACGATCGGCCAATTGAGGCACGATCAACCGACAACGAATGCAGCGCGATCCGATTCGGGCCTACCTGTACATCTCCGGTCCATGATCACAGCAGCGCACGCAATGGACGGTTCGCGCAGATTAGCAGTTCGTGCAGATCAGCAGTTCGCGCCGCGCAGAAAGACTGAATTGCGCCCAACACGAGTTCTAAATGGAAGTATCTGTCCTAAATGTAAAAATGACAGTTGGCTTTTCCAAAAAACTTCATGTAACTTATTTTTGCATTCAATAATAGTCTGGTCTAATTGGCACTTCTTTGAACCTATAGTTGGTCATGATTTTCATATGAAGCCTGTAAAAGAGGATAGATTAATATTTCAGTTTACCAACAATTTTCCAACAAAATATTTTCGGTTGATATTATGCTATATATGGGATACTTTATTGGCAATTGTACTCCCTACAGGTGGTCGGCAGTAGCAATAATATACATCATGCCAATTCAGGACTATACTATACTGCCTACTGGCATACATAAATTGGAGTCTTGCTGTTAAGTCAGGCAGATTGTTGAAACAAACATGGTAAAAATGATAAAAGCATGGAATTTGTCACACAATCAAAATAGTATGTCTTTAGAATATAAATGTATAGGGCCATCCTACATTTGCCCCTTGAAAAAAATATAACAGGCATTTGAAAAAAATTCTAAATGGCTACCATTGCATGTTATTCTATCTAGATATCTTTCCTAAAGTCAAAACTACGATGGCCCGAGAGCGGAGAGCCAAATATTTTTCTTATAACACACTCTGAATTTGTGCCAAAATACATGCTTTTATCCTCAAGTAAACAATTCTATCATAATGTTGCAGTTGGAGTAAACTGACCAATACCACAGCTTATACAAAACACCACATGTGTGACTCGCACAAAATAATGAACATTCAGTTTATTTACAGCTACATATAATTGTTCAGATGGGGTCTATTCCTGTGTCATCATCCGGTAAATAAAATTGGTGCTGTCGGTACAGTCAAGTACTGCACTGAAGAGCTACTCCAATTCCAGATTAAAATTTTCATCCATTGATCCAGAAGATATGCTGTACAAAATAAATAAAAACAAAAACTGTAATTTGTTCATTCAAGAAAGATATTCTAATCAGAAGAGAATTTCTGATTGCCATTTAACTTGCCTGTAAAACGCAGTGGCTATCGTTAGTGCCTACGGCAGTTGACGAGCTGATTCCCAGACATACCCAGGCCGACACATTGACAATAATATTTTGATATCGATCTTGGAACCGCACTGGTTGATATTATTAGCCAGGTTCCAAGAGTAACTTAAGGTCCAGAGTATTGTCATTTTCAGGGAATCAGATAGCTACTACGTTGTTGCCTAAAAATATCAATACAAATCACCAATGGCAAAAAAATATTACGATAGTGCTAGAACTATATAACATAAGGCACCATAGTAGGAGTATAAACATCCCCTGCCTGACCCTTCCCCCATACTTTGCAATAAAATGGCATTTCCATCTTTGGTGGTTAACAGTTTTGGGGGGATTCTTCTGTGGTTATGGTAAGTATTGCGAACCACTGTGCTGATGCATTGGTGTTGTTGATGATGCCGTGTGTTCTTTGGCACCTTGCAAAATCGGGAACCGATTTCAAAATAATAAAAATAAAAAAAAGCCTTGCCTAAAATACGACAAATATATTTGTTAATATAATACTATAGCTACATTCCTTGTTTTTTCTTACTTTCCAAATAATTCCTTTTCGCTGCAGACCGTGGCAACTCCCGTGTGGAAAAAAAAGCGACACACGACGACACAACTCCGACCAGGCATTAGTCCAAAATCGGTTGTATTCGCCTTCGCCGCGCTGGTCGCGTCGTGGCATTGATTTTCATACACCAATATCATGTTATTTACACTTGTCAGTCTTTTTTCATAACTCTCCAGGTACTAAGTTACTTCTTTACACACAAAAATGCGGTTTCTGAAGCTGTGCCATCGGCAGAAGCTTGAATGATGATTCTCTCCATTTGACGAGAAAATTTGACTCACGCATGGCGCATGCATTTGTTTACATATAGTGCGCCACCTATCGACACACTTTTGTATGGAAAGCCGCGTCTTTTAGAAATCGATCGTAAATAATGGGATGGGGGACATAACTTTTTATAGTTTAAATTTATTTTTAAGATGCATCCTTCTCACCAAAATGATTTCGAAATGTATATCAATTTGTGAAATGTAAGTGGGGGTGGGGGCTACTATTATTAGCCTAAATAAATTCATTGTCACCTTTCTTTTCTTTTTGTCAATATGGCTGTCCATACTGTGCATGTTGCGACGTCATCGATTCAAGGACCAAAAACGGGTCTTTCGAGGCCTAATTTCACCCCTTTGTTCCATTCCCTTGCTCCGACAACATGGATTTTTTAATTCGCAGTGGTTCAATTTATGTGTATGGGAATTTTCGTTCTGTTCCCCGTCAGGTACCACCAGGCAACACGAAAAACGGGGACGTAACACGGCCTAAAGCGTTTTCTTCGGGAAAAGAATGCTCGATCGCGGGTGTTGGTGTTGGTGGTGGTGGGTCACCCACGGGAGTTGGCGTTGGCGTTGGTGGTGGTGGGTCCCCCGAGGACGTTGGCGTTGGCGTTGGTGTTGGGTCACCCGCGGGCGTTGGCGTTGGTGGTACATGGGTATGTTTGAGTTTATCTTCGAGTTTAATCCCAACGGTAAGTTAGCGGTCGCAATCTGTATATTGTTGTTATATCCTTCGTGGGTTCCGACCCTCAATTGCATGTTCGAAGGCACGAGATATAATCCTTTCGCCAACACAAAGTTTAACGAACTCCTGGCGTATTGCAGCGAATCTTGAAATTGGGTTATAGATTCTTCCAGATCGGCTGGAGACGATATCAAGTCTTCGACGATATTAACAAACTGGGCTTGAGCGTCGAGCAGTCAAAATACTAGTTTTTGTTTGCGCCTGAGCCCCCAGCAGAGCGTAAACATACGCCCTGACAGATTCGTAAATTTTTTGTATCCCTACGTCGGTAAAGTGAGACTCTGCGGGTATCCATTTGTGCCACCCGAGCGTCAATACCGCTCTACTTTGCGATATATAACTTATTATATAAGTACTGCAATAACCAGATCCTTTAGGAGGATCTTCGTGGCCAAACCCCATTAGACACACCCCCCCCCCCCCCCCCGCGTATTTACCGTAACTATTATCCTCGGCATATCGTAATCCCCCATAGGGTGACCCCAAGCATAAGCCTGACCCAATCCGCCGGAATAATGATCGACCGTCTGTATCCAAGACAAGTTGTGATCTACGCCGTAAAATCTGCAAGTGTCTATATAACCTTTACGATCTATATTGTTGTTATAAGGGTCATATATGTCGTCGCCCGGTATGGGACATTGCATAAACTCTAATATTTTTCTAACCGTAAAATAAACGTGAAATCTATATATGGCCCTCGTGAGACGATCCGTCGAATAAAGTAGATCTATCCCTATGCTGCAACCGGCGGTACTGCACCACATTGCAAAATTTTAAGCTTCCGAGTTCTCTCAATTCAGAGGCGATTTTCTGTTTGATCATTGTTTTGTGAGTGTCAACAAAATTGATCAAATCTCCGTTGTAGAGTCTTGGTTAGAGCATCAAGTTTCTATAGTAATTTCTAAATCTTCTAATTTCTAAGTCGGCTTCTTCAAAAGATTCGGGCGATGCGTACGCTTTGATCGCGTCGATATAATCTTTATTTGTATAGCCTTTTTTTACCCGTAGGTACGACTCGTAAACCGTACTCGATGACGATTTGTCTGAGCTCGTGGTGTTTCTTTTTATTTAAGTTTTTTAATTGAACGTTATACTTTTTAATCGCATCGATGTAAACTTTACGAGTCAACTTCGCAGTTTGATCGATCGTAAGGTTGTTAGTCTCGACGTAATCACGCAACGTAGCTTTATTCCACTTGTGAAATCCTTTCACATTCTTCATGGCTCTCTTCAATATATATACAAATAATATTTTTTTATTTCAATTTTATTGGAGGTAAGACCTAATATGTAAAAAAAATTGAATTGTTAATCTTTTTTAATTGTATAATATTTTCGTCCTGGTTCTCTTCAATATATATAAAAATGAAAAAAAAAAATCTCATTTTTATTGGAGGTAAGACCTAATATTTAAAAAAATTGAAACAATAATTTATAATTATATATAAATACGACGCCGTATACATATTATTTGTTTCGTAAGATATGCAAAAAAAACTAAGTTTAGTTCGTTTAAATATTCATAAAGACGATATTACAAAAACTATAATTTCTCCTAGATTTTACGATAAAATCTTAAACTTGAACTCGAAAAAGATATTTCTCGAGTTTAATCAAAATTTTACTTTAAGCGATATGAAAAATCTTTACGTTTTTGTACTAAAGAGAGGATTATTAGAATCTGAAGTAATTGAAGATTATTGAAAATGTATGAATTTTTATGGAATGGAACAATAGGTTAAAAAGTGAAGATGTAGGTTTTTAATCTTTTTTTAATTGTATAATATTTTCGTCCTGGTTCTCTTCAATATATATAAAAATGAAAAAAAAAAATCTCATTTTATTGGAGGTAAGACCTAATATTAGAGAAAAAAATCAAGCTGATACTTGGGTGAGGTGCGAAATATTACGTTTGGGCAACTACATTTTTGTTTTTTAAATTATTCATTTTGCTGTATAGGTACACGTGAGAAAAAAACAATTTTTGTGTTCGTTCTTTTTTAGGTTTTTCGTTTTTTGTTTTTTGGTTGTATAGGTATACAACAAAAGTATGAAAACAATGGTGCTGGTCCAGGATTGTCATTTCCTATAGGCCTACTACTAGTTCGTATTGTTTCCCGTACGACTCCTGTTAACAAAATCATGAGACGCAGGCAGCATGCAAGCGAAGATGGACTGCCTATATTGAGTTATTAGTTCGGAAGTCGGGAAGTATTTTTACAAAGATTGTTTTTATTCAGAGTCGATGGTATTCTACGGAGCCCCTAAAGGGACATATGACGAATAAAAATCACCGTTACGAAATAATTTGAGTTTTTTTATTTCGTGCACTCTAAATAACTTATTTCGTGAGCTCTAAATGTTTTCGTGGCTACTAAATGACTTCGTGCGCTCCCAAAAAATCTGTTCGTGAGCTCGAAATAATTTCGTGCGCTCGAAATACTTTCTGGCTGGTACTCTACTCGCTAAGTTTCGCGGTTTGTTTGTCATCGCTATTGCCTCATAATTACCTTTGATCGTGCAAAAATGTCGCGAAATTGTATGGCGATCGTGGATATGAATATATGCAATTTAGAAACGTGACTGCGTTTAGGACTCGGCTTTGCCTCCAAATTCCTGCGCGTAGACCATTTAGCAGTCGCAGTTTTGGAACGTAAAAACAATGATTTATTCCTTTCATGTTGCCTTTTGGGCAAACTTCTTCCTTTTACATTGTCAATACTTTAAATATTACAACATTATCTCTCTAAAAACACTCCGAAACATATCGCTATTGCCCAATTTTAACTTTGATCGTGCAAACATACACAAATTGTATGGCGATCCTGGATATGAATATTCAATTTAGAAACGTGACTGCATTATGCAGATCGTTTTTATTTAGAGTCAATGGTATCCTACGGAGCCCCTAATGGGACATTTATGACTGTCAGATCCAGTACCTTCCTCTAATAATATTCAAAGACAATGGAAAATAAAACAATGTCCATGATTCCTCTCGACTCTGAATTAATATAATACATTAAATCCACCCCTTTAAAAATTACCTCAAGCTTGAGTTTACTATATTTATAATTACATGTATAGATGAAAAGTAATTTATCCAGGAAGGTTAAATTACAGTAAAATATATTAATTACTCCAATTAATTTAATCTACCCAAGATTTACAAACAGTCTCCCTAACTATTATTAATTCAAGTTCACTAAACTGAAATAGTACACAACTATTTAAAATTAAAATTTCCCAATAATGTCCACAACATTTAAAATGTCTACTCCAACTTCTGCAGGGTTTATATCCAAACAAGGTAAATGATTTTAACTTCTGGTGACGTCTCACGTCCTCACTCGATACGTCAAAACCACTTTAGCAGCAAGCTCATATTCAGTTCACTCCTGATTAAGCACCTAGCACAGACAGGCAGCTGCATACAAGCTTCCCTCCTCGCTTGACTTCAAAGTCTTGCGGCATCCTTTGCGCTCATACCATCCAGCCTCGCCTCTAAGGACCAGAGTAGGCCGTCTGCAAATTCATAAATTAAGTAAACTTTCGCAATAATTGTTGAGTCACTGTTCAAAATACCCACTGAATCAACATATTATTTGGCTAATATACATTATCTCAAACAATTCAAATTTTAGATTCCATCCTCAATACTGGTGAATCTCACAACAATAAATATAAATCAGGAAAACCAATATTTCTTTCCTTTCATTTATAAAGTATGGAAACAATTAAATTCTTCAACTTATGGGGTTGCTGGTCAATGTTGCCGACATGTCTCCTCGCGCCAAAGTTAAAACACCGTCAGGCAAAACTTGCTTAAAGAAGCACTCAAAATACTTTTACTCAGCTGCACAGCGAATTTACAAGCCAGATTGCTTGCAAGAGTTATCGTAGGGTCTGAAAAACCCTAAAGTATAAAAACTGTTTTGCTGCAGCATCAGAGTGCACGGCGCGTCCACACAGATAGGAATCTTGGAGACAACTCCCTCACTTACTTTCATTTCAATTCCAACAACCTTGCATCAATTTACATCTCATTTCTAACACTCATTCAAACTCATTCAAACTTAACTTTATTTCATTCTTATTTAAACCCACACTCATGAATATTCAAAATATCTCCATCACCAGACCACTGGTGATACTAGGTATGTGTATGGTGTGTGTGGGGATCATTATAGGAACATGTTGTAGATCTATATAGATGGAATTTCTCTTGGCCAGTCAACCACGGATTGATATGGGTTTGGTCTCTGACCCACTTATTAGTCCAGGCAAAATACATAATTTTGTTTTGTTGACCTCAAACAATTTGCAACAAATTGTTTTTTACCACAATGCACTTCTATAAGGTCCCTAGAATTACATACTGAAAGTCTACAAAAATCCAAGTGGTGGAAATATGACTAATTTGCATAAACCGTTAATCCCTGCCGCGTAATATATTTATTCCCATATTTGGGTATATATATATTTTTTTAATTTTTTGAAAAGTTTATTTTGGTGATTCTATTTACATATCCTTACTTCAATAACATTTGCTAATACCCCAGTCACAATTGGCTTGCGATGGGTTTGCGATTAGTTTTCGGCGGATTTCTAGGCATTTTCGGCCCCCACGGGACTCCTTGCGGCTGCCGGGTCATTTTTTGGCATCGGGCGGGCATCGAGTTACTTTTAACTCGGACTTAAAACCTGGTGCGGCGTTTCGCATCGCAAACTGATCGCCAATAAATCGGTCGATGCCTAGCCGATGTCCGGCAGGGCATCGCACACGTCGGGCGGGCGCCGAGCCAAATTTTGGACAACCCAGACAATCAATATATCGGCCAGGCGCCGCCCACACGCCGGCCGACTTGGCGGTGCCTGGCCGAAAATCGGCCGGGGGCCAGACGGCGCCCTGCCGGCGCCCAGCCTGAAATTGGTCATGCATCGGCCGGGGCTCGCAGGGTAAAAAAAGCGGCTCATCTACATCTACACACAGTTTATCACACAAGTTTCATAGTGCAAGTACTACATCTCTTCTTTAGCCACCAATGCAACAAGAACCAGGTTGTAGCGGTATAGCGTGCAAACGCCAACCTCTCCCTCAACCGGGCGACCTACACGCGCTGTACAGGTGCCCGCAAGCGTTGTGGAGGTATCAACGGCATTTTCTTATTTAATGGCCCTGTCATACCAGAACATTTTAGGCCAACGCGTGAGTAGCGTGTTGTAATTTTGGCAACACGCTGGCAAACGCTAACCAACGCTAGGCCAGCGTTAGCAACACGATGAGCGCGTTACTCACACGCTGGGACACGCTGTCATACGCTGAGGAATTTTTTTTTCTTCAAAATAGCTACAATTTCCAGCGTTTGCCAGCGTGTGACTGCACACGCTGGCGGCGCGTTTTAGATTCGTTACTCACGCGTCGAACACGCTAGGCGATCGTTATCAACCCGCTACTCACACGCTGGCGTACGCCGGCGTACGCTTGCGACACGCTGGTTATGGCCCTGCCACACCAGGACGTTTTAGGCCAATGCATGAGTAGCGCGTTAAAAATAGTTGATACGCTGGCAATTGCTGAACTTTCAAAGAAAAAGTCAAGTGGAACCGTGATTTCAGCGTGTTCATACAGGTTGATAACGGGTTCATAGCGTATGCAGGCGCGTAAGTAGCGTGTAAGGAACGCGCTCAGCGTGTAATGAACGCATCACTGATTTATATAAAAAATACGACAGCGGGTCGCCAGCGTGAGAGTAGTGGGTTGGTAACGATCGTCTAGCGCGTTCGACGCGTAAGTAACGGCCTTCTTGCGCGCCGCTAGCGTGTGCAGTCAGACGCTGGCAAACGCTCAATTTTTTTAGGTATGTTGAAAAACGTATTTTTGTCTCAGCGTGTGACAGCGTGTTCCAGCGTGTGGGTAACGCGCTCAGCGCGTTGCGAACGCTGGCCTAGCGTTGGTCAGAGTTTACCCGCGTGTTGCCGAAATTTCAACACGTTGGCCTAAAACGTTCTGGTGTGACAGGGCCATTACTGTAGTAGCGCGTCATCTTTTTGTACAACTAATCATGTGTTCGTTGCCGTACGCTGGCGCGCGTTGGACCGCGCTACTCACGCGCTGGGCAGTCGTTCATCAGTCGTCGAGCGCGTTACTAACGCGTTATTCACGCGCTGGCGAACGCTATGAACCCGTTATTAACGCGTTTTGGCACGCTGAAATCACGGTTCAACTTGACTTTTTCTGTGGAAGTTCAGCGTTTGCCAGCATATCAACTATTTTTAACGCGCTACTCACGCATTGGCCTAAAACGTTCTAGTGTGACAGGGCCATTAAGAAGGTCAGAGGAGCGCTTCTGCCGCCGGCCGTTGATCGCTGGCCACTCGACAGGCACACTACAGATGCCCGTCCGGCCGCCGTACGACCTGTACGAATTGGTTGGCACCCTGCCGGATACCGCAGGGGTATCGCAAGGACATAAGCAGGGCACCGGACGAGTGCCTGCCGGACACCGGCCGATAAACGTGCCAATAATTAAACCCCATTTCCAAGAAAGTCGGCCGATCGCCGGTCGGCGACCCCCCGGGCCCCGTCATGGCAGCGTACGGAGCACTTTTAATTGTGACTGTGACCGCCATATCGCACGATCTTTCGCCGACCTCTACACGCCGGCCGATGCCTAGAAATCGCACACGCCGCCCGGGCTCCGCTTTAATTGTGACTGGGGTATTAAGCATATAAGTGACTAAATAATTATGAGAACATAGTAATTATCAAAAATGACAACTTCGTGACCCTATAAATGAGCGCACATTACACTGTCTCCAGATATGATCAAGTAGTCAGTATTAGTGAGCTTCAAATTCACCAAGTTGCTTACTGGCACAGTTATCATATTAAAACCTTATGAAAAATCATAGGGAACAATGATAACATTGTGATATTTAGCCCAGCAAACAAAAACTGGGAAAAAATGGTGTGTCCCTAAATTGGGCTAACAAGTAGGTGAAGGGTTGCCTAAGGTGAGAGACTTGAACAAGTTTAAGGAAACCTCCCAAATTAAAGATTGCTGTTGCTTACAATAATCCTATCTACGTTAAATTTATTTTTGGGGATTTCCTTGAACTTGTTCAAGTCTCCCATGTTAGGCAACCCTTTAACTACTTTTTAGCCCAATTTATGGACACACCATTTTCCTCCAGTTTTTGTTTGCTAGGCTAAATATCACAATGTTATCATTGTTCCCTATGATTTTTCATAAGGTTTTAATACGATAACTGTGCCAGTAAGCAACTTGGTGAATTTGAAGCTCACTAATACTGACTACTTGATGATATCTGGAGACAGTGTAATGTGCGCACATTTATAGGGTCACGAAGTTGTCATTTTTGATAATTACTATGTTCTCATAATTATTCAGTCACTTATATGCTTTAGCAAATGTTATTGAAGTAAGGATATGTAAGTAGAATCACCAAAATAAACTTTTCAAAAAAAAATAAATATATATATATATATACCCAAATATGGGAATAAATATATTACGCGGCAGGGATTAACGATTTATGCAAATTAGTCATATTTCCACCACTTGGATTTTTGTAGATTTTTAGTATGTAATTCTAGGGGCCTTATAGAAGTGCAATGTGGTGAAAAACAATTTGTTGCAATTTGTTTGAGGTCAAAACTTATTTTTCCTGGACTATATACATGGATACAGGTTTTAAAAAATGCACAATTATTTACACAGCGTATTAAATATAAGGAAAAGGTGGTTTTATTGTGACAATGACGAATACAAATCACCGTGACGAAATCATTTGATTATTTCATTTCTTGCGCTCGAAACCATTTCGTGCCCACGAAATCATTTCGTGCACTCGAAATAACTTCGTGCCCACTTAATGATTTCGTGCGCTCGAAAACATATTTTCGTGAGCTCGAAATTTTCTCCGTTTGTTTGTCATACAATCCATTATGTTTTTAAAACGTCAACAAGGTGTATCTATAAGTTACGATTCCACCTAGCTCGCGGGTGCCGCGCGAAGCGCGGCATCCCGCTAGTCATCACAAACAAAACAGTTTGTGACGGCCGCCATTGTTTTTGCGGTGTGTCTGCTCATTGGCAAAGAAGTTTTCACCGACAATTCACTGTAAGTTTAATGATTTTGATAAATATTAGGCCCTCTTAACTTATTTGATTTTGTTAAAAGAAATTTACCAACTCAAGTGAAAATGTTACGTGTAACCATGAAGATAATCATACTATCTATAGGGCCTAGGAGAACACTTTTAACCCTAACGTTTTTTTCGACGAAAGTTCCAATTCCAAATCCAACTTCCATGCAAACCCGCACTAGTCAAGCTGCCTGGTTATAAATAAAGGCAGTGGGACAGTGGCTATTGTTATGGCAGTCGGTCTTCTGGCTTTTTTTTACCCGAAACTATTGATCATAACGAGTTTCCACAAGTCGGTATGGTGATAAGGGTATGTTATACATGTACAGGGTGTAGCTTAACGTTAGGCAATTTCTGTTCAATTTACTAGATCATAGATGGAGCAGTCGGCACCCATTCTGAGAATCGCACGACATGCCGTAACAATAGCCAGTTTAACTGAGCGCATTGTTACACCTCATTGTCACATGCATGTTAATACACAAAAAAGTGAAAATAGTTTCATATTCAATACCAGAATCTGAGTTAGGCTAGGCCTACAAAAATGGAAATATAGCTGGAGATTTAGAAAGAATGTAGCCTAAAACTTTCACCTCTAAATCTCAACATGTCACAAGCTTTGGAGCTGGAAGTTCTAAAGCTCAAGGTGTAACGTTGGGAAAAGGGGTTAGCTTGGAAATTAACAACTAATTTCTTTTTGAAATATAAGTATACTTGTATTGTGTTTTGATTAAATTGATTAGTTTCTATCATAAGCAGAATCTGTACGAGATGACGCAAGATAAACCAAATATTTGCTGCTTAAAATTGAACGAGCAATAAACCAATTTGGTGATCCCTGTGGAGCATTTCCTCAGGAAAAACACAATGTCTTGTTTGGGAGGCAAATTTGTTTGTACCAACACCACCACTTAAAGCATTCAGTGTGTGTGTATACCTAACTTGTTATTTGTCCTAGACCATCACCATTCTTAATTCTGCTTTTGTTTATTTTTTGTATGGTTCTTAGGTTCTGCCAGATATTTGGTTTTCAAGCACAGGTAAACTCCATCGTTGACTACACCACCATGAATTGTGTGCACTAGGAAAGATGAGCAACTAATTTTCTTCCCACTACTTATAGCAGTGGAGGAAGGTTCATTCTCCAATACAAACCTCTCCAAGTTCATCAGCCAAAAGAGGGAGAATCTCAATTTATGCTTGCCAGCCCTGTTGTTATAAAGGATCTTTGACAATATAGAGACTAATTGCACAGGTACATTCTGAACAATCCAATCTAAAGATCTGTGCTGAGTGTGCTCACATATTTGCTCACCTAAATCTCCCAATTTTGAAAAAAACCAATTCACTCCCTATTTATGTTGTTTACACTGGAACAGCATGGAATTATTGGAACAGGTCCTGGTCAACTTAACTCAACTCTTTTATTTATAATGCCTATGCCTGCACTACAAATGACAGTTGGTATTTGTTTATATGCTGGGGAAAATTATATTTCAAATAATCAATTGTCAGCAGTAGAAAGTCTTGAAGTATAAAATGTAGGCCTGACAATAATAATGTTATTTATGAAGTGCAAACGTTATGTACATACATTTAAATGCACTAAAATATTAAAAGGCAAAAATCCATGTACATCACAAACTACTATTACATCAAGGAAAACAACATGTTTTTATAAGAAAGGAATACAATTTTTACAACCTATCAATCAAAAGCGATTTAAAAAAGTTGGTTTTGAGCAGCCTCTACTTGAGGCCTCAATCTATTTTTAAAACAAACCTTATCCTGGCATGTCTTTAAATTTGTGAAAACTTACTTCGAAGGAGCTATTATTGTTTTATAATGGTACTGGTGGTTTTAACTTTTTTTAAAAGAAGCTAATTTCAACTGATTTGGGTAGGTATGGGTATGGACAACTACCAAAAAAAAGGAAGAAGGGATAGGGGTTGGAGATTTTTTGTATTAGAGGTCAAAGGTCATTGACCCCTGCCCAAATCACTAAAAATTATATTTCAGCAACAAAATATGGTATATAGATGGTCTTGGTGTCAAAATGCACAGAATTACAATAGAAGATGACATTAAATAATTATTGACCCTTGGGAGCAAATCCTGACCTCCGAAAATGAGGTCAAAGGTCACAAAACAATTTTAATACTAAAATGTCATATTTATAGCAACAAAATATGGTACATATAGATGATCTTGGTGTCAAAATGCACAGGATTATGAAAGAAGATGACATAGAATAACTACTGACCCTCAGAAAAGAGGTCAAGGGGCAAACATAGACGTATTACTCAAAATGTCATATTAGTAAAATAACAAGAAAATTACCATGAACAAAAACAAATATAAGGGGCTAATTTCAACTTATTTTGGCGGGTATGGGGGTTATTATTTATTCCAAGAGCAAAGAAGGAGGTGGAAAATTTCCTTTCTGAGGGTCAAAGGTCTTTGACCCTGCACTAAAACACTATAAATTGTATCTCAGCACTGAGCAGTATGTTTTTCATAGGCCTAGATTATCTTGGTGTCAAAATGCACAGAATTATACTAGGAGACAAACACAATATGAAATGGATTCTTCACCACCAAAATACGAGGTTAAAGTTCAAAATTAGCAATTGGGCGGGGGGGGGGGGGATTAAAGTTCATTAGTGTCAAATAGTTTGTGTATGTAAAGTATATGTGCATTTATAATCATGTTTGGTGTTTATTGGGAAGGAGCGTAATCATACATTCAGCCTACGTTTTTTTATTATTAAAACGATTCTCGGTCACATGGGAAGGACATTCAATTGAAGGACGTCTAACGCTGGGTTATGTGGAATTGTTTTCTTTTTCTGTGAGACTATTAGGTTTTTTAGTTAAAGATGAAGTGCTTTTGCAAGAAAATAGCAAAGGGAAACCGGTTTATGCAGGCATACTTTAAGGAATGATCAGTTTATTTTGTGTTGTTTGTTTGATCAATTCCAGAGTTACCTGCAGTGAATCAGAACTCAATCTACTATGGGAAGGGAAGGGTGTTTATGGAAGTTGTCACAAGTCAGAACTATTTCTCATCGTTTTCATTATTGTTTTGGAGATGCTGCAACAGTTCTGCTGCGTGAAGTATCATAGGATTGTATGTTTGTTGCTGGTCTGCAGAGATAAATCTGTTTATTTATGATTTGCTGGTATGCCAGCAGTGTGGTTGCGTAACTATATTTCCCAGAGCGTAATTCTTAATGTAATTTTTTTCTTAGTGATATACGCTTCTGGGAAGTCAGTTCTGGCCACATTTTTCTGCGAGATTGCAGTCGGTAGGAGGGGGGGGGGGGGGGGGGGGGGGGTGGGTGGGGAGGGTTACGTGTACAAGTTTCAAGATAACCCCTCCGTGTTTTTCGTTATTTTCTTGAGACGCGGTTCTGCTGACAAGTATCACATGGATTGTATTTGTGACTGGCAGAGTTAAATCTGTAATTGTACGTTATCTAGTGGGTATTCCCGGTATGACAGAGAGTGGTTGTTTGACTGGCCTCTCCGAAGCGTAATTCTTAACTCTTTTTTTTTTCATTTTTTGGGGGGTTTGTGGTTTGTGTATTGCAACAGTGGTCCTTTGTTTTTAGTTCACTCAGTGATTGATTATTACCGATAATAATATGCCGTCCCCTTTTTCTCTCCTTTTTTGAAAGGGGAGCAGGGCATATTTTTTGTGCTACATTATGCACTTCATCAGTCACCATTCTTTCAGTTTACTTTTCTTTTCCCTTGTTTTTATTTGTGTGTCGGTTTATATGACAGATTGCAAGGAAAAATCCCGGTTTTCGGGGGTATTGATCGAAAGGAAGGCATCTTGACTTATTTATTTTGTTTTAGTCTTGAAAGCCATTTCTTTGATCATTGTTTTGTTCTTCCAATAGTTCCAATAGGATTTGCACATTCTCCTTATCAAGGTTGTTTTCTTCTTGGTTGGATTGTGGAGATGCTTTAGTCCTAGATCGAACAAGTTCATATTTTATGTTTTTGTGCCGTTTGTATGCCAAGGGTTGGGTATCAAATAGCCTACATGTATTTAGGTATTCGTTTTCACTAATCCAGTGCCAGTGTTTGAGGAGGGCCCGTTTGAGAGCTGGGTGCGCGACTCGTGGGTATAGTATGGTAGGACGAACACCAGTGGGGTATTGTGGTGTTTTGGGTTTTTTTTTCACGCTTAGAGTCCGCGGAAGGCTCGCCCCTTTGAGGAAGGGCTAGGTCTTCGTTTGTGTATCCGCGCTTTTTAAGTTGGTCTTTGATTAATTCAACCCTCTCCTCAAAGTCTTTTAAATGGGCACATATACGGTTGTCCCAGTCACTTCGCCCTTGATTAAGCCGCCAAATACCGACTTAGGGTGTGCTGAATCTCTCTGCTGTATACAAGACTCTCTGCAAGATGCACCAAACTCGAATTTTTATTAATAGGAAACTTTTGGGACATCTCACTTCACTGGGGTAACTACAGTGAAGAGTGAGTCAACAGGCCCCAGCTCCTGCTCCACTTCAAGTGGCATCTACAATTGTTTGAGAGCACATAATCAATCAATTCTTGATTCAGGCTTTACATCTAGAAGTATAGTCCATACTGGACCATCCTCTGCCAGATACTCAACAGAATATTTGAGTATTTTATGAAAACTTGGTGTCAAATTTTCTCATACTTGGACTGAGAGGGAAGCCATTTTCTACTCGGCAAGCTTGATGCCCACTCAACCATACAGCATTCAACAATGGCTGTTTATCTTGGTAAGCTGCTTATCCTGGCATCTATCCTATTCATCCACTGTGACCTTCCTGCTTACCCTATTGTTCGCTTCTCTGGACCAGCTGTAAACAACAGAAGTGGACATGTGAAGTTCTTCAAGATGAGAATCCCATACTACAGCAACTCTGTATGTACATTTCAGCTGCTCAAATCTGGAGATGTTGAACCAAACCCAGGCCCTTCAAACCACTCTGATGAGGACACCAGCACTAGGCACTTGAAGTGTGTCCTACTCAATGCCAGGAGTATTGTCAATAAGATCCTCGAGCTTCAGACTGAACTTGCATCCAACCACATTGACATCGCATGTGTGTCTGAGACTTGGCTGTGTCCAGACATCGCTGATGGTGAGATTCTTGACCCCTCGTATCAAATTTTCCGAAATGACAGAAATCGCAATGGTGGTGGTGTTCTATTTGCATGTAAGAGCACCCTCATGCCATCCAGAAGACGTGAGTTTGAACCCTCATCAACCATCCAGGCCAACTTCAATCAGTGCGAACTGATCTGGGTTCAAGTTACCCTCCCTCAGAACAAAGGAAAACTTCTTTTCGGCAAGTCCACCAACTTCAACCGCAGGCTTCGACAATGCATTGGCTTTTTCACTCGGCCAAATCTCGCCATGTAGCCACAAGTTCAAAGCCATTTTTCTTCTTGGAGATTTCAATCTACGGATACCCTGTACCACTTTGCCTGATGTTTATCTGCAAAAAAACCTCCAGTCCTTGACTGCCATTCTGCATTTGTTCGTGACATTACTGAATCCCTGGGAATGTCTCAACTTGTCTCATTTCCGACAAGACGTAATTCCCGTGGTACCGATTCAATGCTAGACCTTATTTTTTGCAACAACCCTAACTGGAATACCAATATTCATCGAGGCTCTTGCCTAGGTAACAGTGATCACGACTATGTGCACTTCAATATTAATACTGCTTCCCCAAACCAAGTTCTTTACCGGACATTTTATCAATTTCACAAGGCCAACATTACAGATTTCAAGAGGACGATGGAGTGTATTCCTTGGAACCTATTTCTTGATGAAACCGACATGGATGAAACTTGGGATAATTTCACGACACTGATACATGCCACTGTGAAGGACATATTCCCCACCGCTGTGTCAAGGGGTCAACGACGATCACCATGGATTACCCGTGAAATTACCAGTGCTTCCAGGAAAAAGAACAGAATGTACCGGAAAGCTGTTGCTCATAAAAACAATACAAATTTATGGAACAAGTTTAAGACTTAAGAGCACTTGTTAAGCGTATGACCAAAGCTTCCTATAATGATTATATTCAGAATCTATCTACTGATTGTAAACGTAACCCCAAGCGCTTTTGGTCATTTGTAAAGAGTAAGAGGGATTCCCACCCAGTTAATGTATTTAAACAGGGTGACAGTAATTTTAGCACCCCAGCTGACATCGCTGATGCTTTCAATGCTCATTTTCAAAGTAATTTCTCCCCACAGCATTTTACTGTTCCCCTCATCTCATCCTGTGACACATATTCTGGTATTACTCCTGTGAATACTCTCAAGGTAAATGAAGGGGACGTACTGATGGCCATCAAGAAGCTCAACTCTTCTAAACCACCTGGGTCCGATGGCATTTCACCGGCAATACTCAAGCTTGCTGGCTCCTCTGTATCCCCTGTTCTGACGAACATTTTCAATTTTAGCCTTTCTACAGGTGCAGTTCCACAGGATTGGAAGCTAGGAAATGTTTTTCCACTATTCAAAACTGGAGATAAATCGATCATTGCTAACTATCGCCCAATTTCCCTTTGCTCTGTTCCATGTAAAATGCTTGAAGGCTTTGTATCAAAAAGACTTCTTCAGCACTCGGCAGAATACAACATTATACCCGACTCCCAGCATGGTTTTCAACCCAAACGTTCTTGTATAACTCAGTTAACTACCCTTTTTGACACGTGGGCCAGAGCTTTAGATGCAGCAAAACCAGCACGAGTTGATGCAATCTTTCTTGATTGGTCCAAAGCCTTTGACCGTGTTGATCATTCTATTCTTTTACAGAAACCACATAGGCCTAAGTATGGCATTTGCAGTAACATGTGGATGTGGATTAGAAACTTTCTTTCAAACCGCCAACAGCGTGTTCTTTTTCAGGTGCCAAGTCTGATTGGATACCTGTTACATCTGGTGTCCCACAAGGCTCAGTTCTCGGTCCTGTGTTATTTAATTTGTTTACATCAGATTTGCCCAACTATGTCACATCTTTATTCCCACAGTATGCAGACGACACAGTCTTGTACAGAGTAATTAGAAATGCTGTCATTTTGCAGAATGACCTCGATATCATTAGTAAGTGGTGCACAGATAATCACATGATGCTAAACTCAAATAAATGTAAAATTATGCACATTTCTCGATCTAGGAATCCAATATCAACAGCGTACTCTATACAAGAGGCACACCCAATGGAAGTTGTTGACTCATATAAGTATCTTGGCATAATCATCTCAAAAGACTTGTCCTGGTCAAAACATGTTCAAATGGTTCGTTCAAGATGTGCTAAATTGGCTGGATTTATTCGCCGCACAGTCAAATCCCGAAACCCACAGGTACTGATCAAATTATTATGTTCTCTTTGTAGGCCTATTATAGAGTATGGTGCTCCTGTCTGGCTTCCACACCAGAAAAATCACATTGAATGCATCGAGTCAATCCAACGACGCTTTACTAGGTCCTGCTTTCCATTTCTGGTTTCTAATTTGCTTTCCTATGAACAACGTCTAACCGCACTTCACTTGCCTCCACTCTACAACAGACTGATATTCCTCACTGTATGCTTTATAACTAAATGTCTACACAGGAACAACATCATTCCCGAAACTTTCCTACCACTGCCAAATGTTAGAAAGACCGAAACTTTGCTTTTTTAAACATCAGTACAGCAGGACTAATTGTTTAAAATTTTCTTCCTTTCAAATCTTCCCCGGTTTTTTTAACTCTCTCCCTTGTGACCTTAAAGACCTTTGTATCGAACCTTCACATAAACCATTCATTAATTCTTTACGCGATCATCTGTTCAGTTCCAGTCCAATCTTTCAGGCATATTAGGGCATCCACTAATTGTCGTGGTTAAATTTATATAGTGGTTCTTGTTCCTAATTAGGCCATGTTTGAATAATAGCCTTGACTGTGACTTTGACCGTTGCTATGCTGCTGCTAAGGGTGGACAATGACCACCCATGGCAGGGGCATGGCGGCGGCCAGAGTCACAGCCAACATGGCAAAGGCAGGCAATTTAGTATTCTTATTATAAGAATGTAAGGTTTATTTAATTAAAGAAATACCTAATTATTATTATTATTGTTATACTATATTTTGTACTTATTTATTATTTATTATTTTCTTATTATTTTCTTATTATTTATTATTTATATTATTCTTATTCCCTTTTTATAATTATAATTACAATCTTGTTATATAATTGTTTCTTGTATCCCATTCAGCTTGGAGAACCCCTCGACAATGTTTCTGTTGGGTAATCCTTCGGGAGCTGAATGGCATTTTGTCTTTGTCTTGGTTATTATGTTTTGTCTATGCATCTAAAGCTTTTATTTTATGTTTTCTTTGTAATTTTGGTCTGTGCATTTGTTGATGTTTCCCGAGAAATACAATAGAGAAAATAGAGAATAGTCAGGGTACATGTAGGCTAACTAAGTGTTCATGATGAGTAATCACTTCTTAAACAAAGACATAATTCATGTTGTTTTATGTTATACGTATATCTCTAGGGTGGTGCTTTGTGGATTCAATATGGGGCTTCGAATAATGACCTTTGACCTTTAAGGTCATATGTAGCGGTCAATTTGTATCCTACATTTATATCACAAGAATTTACATTTTTCTACTTCCAGTGTAATTATGACCATTTAGACACCAAGATCATACAAGTATTATGTAGTTGCCGAGATACAATTTATAGTGTTTTAGTCCAGGGTCAATGACATTTGACCTCTGCTCCTAGAATAAATAATAACTCCCATAACCGCCACGTAAGTTAAAATTAGTCTCTTCGATTTGTTTGTACTCATTTTTATTTAATGATAATTTTCCTGTTATAAATATGACATTTTAGTAATAAAATATTTTGTTTGACCTTTTTGTAATTCTGTGCATTTTGACACTAAGATCATCTATATACCATATTTTGTTGCTGACATATAATTTTTAGTGATTTAGGCA
Source organism: Crossaster papposus (assembly GCA_037893245.1). NCBI lineage: Eukaryota > Metazoa > Echinodermata > Asteroidea > Velatida > Solasteridae > Crossaster > Crossaster papposus. The sequence goes on from JBAIAA010000153.1 coordinate 772,575, forward strand.
GGGGTCAATGACCTTTGACCTATAATACAAAAAGTTCCCCAACCCCTATCCCTCCTTCCTTTTTTTGGTAGTTGTCCATACCCATACCCACCAAAATCAGTTGAAATTAGCTTCTTTTAATTTTTTCACAGATTGGCTCAATATATGGCTAATTTAGGGTTACTAGTAGGGGGTTTCAATAATATATATTCCCAAAAGTCACAGCAAAGGATACATTACAATTTCACAATTTAAATATGTTGTTGTTGTTGTTTTTTAAATTTAACATTGGGATTTTCTTTTGCAGTTTTGTCTTTTAAATTATCTGTGTGAGCACTTATTTTTTAATTATATTCTCAATTTAATCTTTTGTTCAGTTTTATATTGAATGATTTGTAATTATGATGCCCTATCTTAATCTAAATGTTTAGTTTTCTATGTTATAACCTTTTTGCCAAATAAACCATCAGTAATAATACATGGTTGACAATTCTTTGCCGAAAAGTACATATTAATTTCCTTGAAAGACGGACACAGCATATTACAGGTAGGATAAACCATTTGCAGATATCGAAAATATTTACTACCTATTTATTAAGAAATATCTTACTCAATTGAAAGTAAATAATAATTCAAGGCATCCAGCAAAATGATTGCGCTAGATATCCTGTAATTATTCTGAAAAATATAATTTTATAAAGAATAATTCGCGATCGCCGGACGGCGATCGCGAAAAAACAAAGATAACATAAGAATAAATACCCGACGCCGGTTGAAAACAAACGCCGTTTTTCGTGCTTTTCTCGGCATCCATGATTGTAAAACTTCGGACTGGTCAGTTATACCCCAGTCACAATTGGCTTGCGATGGGTTTGCGATTAGTTTGCGGCGGATTTCTAGGCATTTTCGGCCGGGGCCCCACGGGACTCCTTGCGGCTGCCGGGTCATTTTTTGGCATCGGGTGGGCATCGAGTTACTTTTAACTCGGACTTAAAACCTGGTGCGGCGTTTCGCATCGCAAACTGATCGCCAATAAATCGGTCGATGCCTAGCCGATGTCCGGCAGGGCATCGCACACGTCGGGCGGGCGCCGAGCCAAATTGTGGACAACCAAGACAATCAATATATCGGCCAGGCGCCGTCCACACGCCGGCCGGGTCCCGCCAGGCGTCCGGCCGACTTGGCGGTGCCTGGCCGGAAATCGGCCGGGGACCAGACGGCGCCCTGCCGGCGCCCAGCCTGAAATCGGTCATGCATCGGCCGGGGCTCGCAGGGTAAAAAAGGCGGCTCATCTACATCTACACACAGTTTATCACACAAGTTTCATAGTGCAAGTACTACATCTCTTCTTTAGCCACCAATGCAACAAGAACCAGGTTGTAGCGGTATAGCGTGCAAACGCCAACCTCTCCCTCAACCGGGCGACCTACACGCGCTGTGCAGGTGCCCGCAAGCGTTGTGGAGGTATCAACGGCATTTTCTTATTTAATGGCCCTGTCACACCAGAACATTTTAGGCCAACGCGTGAGTAGCGTGTTGTAATTTTGGCAACACGCTGGCAAACGCTAACCAACGCTAGGCCAGCGTTAGCAACACGATGAGCGCGTTACTCACACGCTGGGACACACTGTCATACGCTGAGGAAATTTATTTTTCAAAATAGCTACAATTTCCAGCGTTTGCCAGCGTGTGACTGCACACGCTGGCGGCGCGTTTTAGATTCGTTACTCACGCGTCGAACACGCTAGGCGATCGTTATCAACCCGCTACTCACACGCTGGCGTACGCCGGCGTACGCTTGCGACACGCTGGTTATGGCCCTGCCACACCAGGACGTTTTAGGCCAATGCATGAGTAGCGCGTTAAAAATAGTTGATACGCTGGCAATTGCTGAACTTTCACAGAAAAAGTCAAGTGGAACCGTGATTTCAGCGTGTTCATACAGGTTGATAACGGGTTCATAGCGTATGCCGGCGCGTAAGTAGCGTGTGAGGAACGCGCTCAGCGTGTAATGAACGCATCACTGATTTATATAAAAAAATACGACAGCGGGTCGCCAGCGTGAGAGTAGTGGGTTGGTAACGATCGTCTAGCGCGTTCGACGCGACGCGTAAGTAACGGCCTTCTTGCGCGCTGCTAGCGTGTGCAGTCACACGCTGGCAAACGCTGAAATGTTTTAGGTATGTTGAAAAACGTATTTTTGTCTCAGCGTGTGACAGCGTGTTCCAGCGTGTGGGTAACGCGCTCAGCGCGTTGCGAACGCTGGCCTAGCGTTGGTCAGCGTTTACCCGCGTGTTGCCGAAATTTCAACACGTTGGCCTAAAACGTTCTGGTGTGACAGGGCCATTACTGTAGTAGCGCGTCATCTTTTTGTACAACTAATCATGTGTTCGTTGCCGTACGCTGGCGCGCGTTGGACCGCGCTACTCACGCGCTGGGCAGTCGTTCATCAGTCGTCGAGCGCGTTACTAACGCGTTATTCACGCGCTGGCGAACGCTATGAACCCGTTATTAACGCGTTATGGACACGCTGAAATCACGGTTCAACTTGACTTTTTCTGTGGAAGTTCAGCGTTTGCCAGCATATCAACTATTTGTAACGCGCTACTCACGCGTTGGCCTAAAACGTTCTAGTGTGACAGGGCCATTAAGAAGGTCAAAGGAGAGCTTCTGCCGCCGGCCGTTGATCGCTGGTCACTCGACAGGCACACTACAGATGCCCGTCCGGCCGCCGTACGACCTGTACGAATTGGTTGGCACCCTGCCGGATACCGCAGGGGTATCACAAGGACATAAGCAGGGCACCGGACGAGTGCCTGCCGGACACCAGCCGATAAACGGGCCAATAATTCGACCCCATTTCCAAGAAAGTCGGCCGATCGCCGGTCGGCGACCCCCCGGACCCCGTCATGGCAGCGTACGGGGCACTTTTAATTGTGACTGTGACCGCCATATCGCACGATCTTTCGCCGACCTCTACACGCCGGCCGATGCCTAGAAATCGCACACGCCGCCCGGGCTCCGCTTTAATTGTGACTGGGGTATTAAACGATATTTACTATACAAACCCCCCCCCAAAAAAAAAAAAAAAAAAAAAAATCTACCCATTCGTGATAATTCAAGCAATTACCAATGGTGTACCCTACCTTTAAAGGAGTGCATCTTACTTTTAGATCGAATCTGCAGATCAAATCGTAAAAAAAGTATTAGGCCTATAGACAGGGCCCAGACCAGGGAAAACTAAGGGTTTTTCCTGTCAAGGTTTTCTCAACGGTTTCATCATCCTGAACCTCAACCATTTGATATTAGCTTGGGGGCCACCCTGATTTTTGCCCCTAATTCAAAATGGCCGCCAAAATCCAAAATGGCCGCTAAATTTACATACATTACATATATACTGCTAATTACATTTAATATCAACGTTTTTTTGTGTGATTCTGTCATCTTGAATGTACACCCATTGAAGTTAGCTCCAGAGCCACCCAGAATTTGGCCTCAAATCTAAGATGGCCGCCAAAATCTAAAATGGCTGCCAAAATTACTCTAATCAGGTTTATACTGCTTCTTGTTTTTTTCTGTCAGATTTGGTTTTAGTGATTCCGTCATTCTAAGCCCAAGGCCTTTAAGATTAGTCTGGGGAATACCCAGGATTTATCGTCCAATCCAAGATGGCTGTCAAAATGGCTGTCAAAATGGCTGCCAAAATGGCCATCAAAAGCATCTTACTTAAATTTAAAGTACATCTTCGTTTTGTCCTGGTAAAGTTCACTACAGTTGGTTTCATTGTGGCGTTCCGAAACTAAGCCTTTTGAAATTAACTTGTGGCTACCCAAGATTTGTCCGCCCTAATCCAAAATGGCTACCAACATTACCTTAATCAGATTTAAATGGTCTCTTATTTATCCCCCATAATTTAGTAAAGGACCTGGCTCAGACATGTATGTAGATTATTTAGGAGAGGATAACTCCAGTGTTCTAGGCTGATTTGACCCCAAGAAACAACTTGGGATGTGTGCCAAAATCTCTATCCGGGGCGAACAGCCCGGAAATGACCACGCCCTTTTTTAAATGACCATGCCCTTTTTATCGGAAGTGCTACTTCCGACATAGCTGTATCTTCTAAACCGTTGGAGCTAGACATTTTCTGATGTGCTCAAGATGTTCATTTTATATTTTACAAGAACATTTCAAAAAACCGTTCGGTCAACTTATTACCATACAAATAAATACATACACCGGGAATTTCCATATATATTTATTAATTAAACTTTCCAAACTTAGAGCAAAGTTAGAACATTTGTGTCATCTACTAGAGTTTAACTGACAATTATGAGCAGTGTTAATTCAGTGATGGGTTCTTACACCAATCACCTCCCTTGCATTTGAAGTATTTGCAACAATGGATCCACGCAACTCGCCTTCTGGTTTTGAGATCACAATCTCAGGGACTAATGAATTACCCCTTTTTACAAAACCATAAGACGCAGCATTCAAAATCAAGGTTCGCTTTCCTCTTCTTCCCCTCTCTTCATTCTTGATGCTGTCCTTTCTGTAAATGTCAAAGGACATGGTGACCTTTGGCGATCTTCCATCAGCAAAACTGCTTTCCAGGCATTCTATGTTGAGTGGCGCACCACCAGATAACAAGACACAAAACCTCTATACCTAGTATATCACCAAAGGCATGGATTGTGTCAGCTGTGTGTGCTTCTCCATTCCTTCGGCTCAACTGCACACACGAGGAAGCTGATGATGACAGGATGATGTTCCATGTGCAGGACATTATAAGTTACCGGACAGGACCTACATCCCTGACGCTGTTATCAGGTGACACATAATGTGTCATCAGGTCAATTTGAGAAATCTTGGCCTCCAAGAGTTCTGTCTCATCCACAACTCAAGAGTGAAAATATCAATATTACAACTCCACGATATCTGCATAACGCTGGGAGACGAGCTCACAAAGTGTCTTCCAGCACTCCATGCGCTGACTGGATGCGATACAACCAGCAAGATATCAACTAAACCTGCAGCCCTGAATGCTGTCCGCAAACCAGAAAATTCCCCCCTGATCCTGAATTTCGACTGTCCAAAGCTAACAGAAAATGCAATACAGATGGCAGAAACATTCTTGATCAAGTGTCTTAAACCATCAACAGACCTGCAGACATTTGATGACCTGCGTCTCGCTGCATTTGATAGCAATGCCCTCAAGATAGACTTTCAGAGAACCACTTGCACCTCAACTAATGCAAGGAAACGTAATAGTAATAGAGCCTATTACCAACAGCAGCTGTGGCTCCAAGCCCCATTTAGAGACGCCACCTTGATTTTGAATGCCGCGTCTTATGGTTTTGTAATAAGGGGGAATTCATTAGTCCCCGAGACTGTGATCTCAAAACCAGAAGGCGAGTTGCTTGGATCCATTGTTGCAAGTACTGCAAATGCAAGGGAGGTGTAAGAACCCATCACTGAATGAACACTGCCCATAATTCTCATACCTGGGCTCTGTTGTGTTACTTTATAATAATTAAATGCTTGTTTTCTTTCTTTAAAAAAATTCTTGTATTGTTTAAATTCCGAATTGTCAGTTAAACTCTAGTAGATGACACAAATGTTCTAACTTTGCTCTAAGTTTTGAAAGTTTAATTAATAAATATATATGGAAATTTCCGGTGAATGTATTTATTTGTATGGTAATAAGTTTTAGAAATGCTCTTGTAAAATATCAAATGAACATCTTGAGCACGTCAGAAAATGTCTAGCTCCAACGGTTTAGAAGATACAGCTATGTCGGAAGTAGCACTTCCGAAAAAAAGGGCGTGATCATTTTTAAAAGGGCATGGTCATTTTAAAAAGGGCGTGGTCTTTTCCGGGCTGTTCACCCCGGATAGAGATTTTGGCACACATCACAAGTTGTTCCTTGGGGTCATATCAGCCTAGAACAGTTGAGTTATCCTCTCCTAAATAATGTTTATACATGTCTGAGCCAGGTCCTTTACTAAATTATGGGGGATAAATAAGAGACCGTTTAAATCTGATTAAGGTTATTTTGGTAGCCATTTTGGACTTGGGCGGACAAATCTTGGGTAGCCACAAGTTATTTTCAAAAGGCTTAGCTTCAGGACGCCACAATGAAACCAACTTTAGTGAACTTTAACAGGACAAAACGAATATGTACTTTAAATTTCAGTAAGATGCTTTTGATGGCCATTTTGGCAGCCATTTCGGCAGCCATTTCGACAGCCATTTTGACAGCCATCTTGGATTAGACGATAAATTCTGGGTATTACCCAGACTAATCTTAAAGGCCTTGGGCTTAGAATGACGGAATCACTGAAAAAACTCTGACCGTTTAAATCTGATTTAAGGTAATTTTGGTAGCCATTTTGGATTTGGGCGGACAAATCTTGGGTAGCCACAAGTTATTTTCAAAAGGCTTAGGTTCAGGACGCCACAATGAAACCAACTTTAGTGAACTTTAACAGGACAAAACGAATATGTACTTTAAATTTCAGTAAGATGCTTTTGATGGCCATTTTGGCAGCCATTTTGACAGCCATTTTGACAGCCATCTTGGATTAGACGATAAATTCTGGGTATTACCCAGACTAATCTTAAAGGCCTTGGGCTTAGAATGACGGAATCACTGACAAAACTCTGACAAAAAAAAATGGAAGCAGTATAAAACTGATTAGGATAATTTTGGCAGCCATTTTAGTTTTTGGCGGCCATCTTGGATTTGAGGCCAAATTCTGGGTTTCTCTGGAGCTAAATTCAATGGGTGTACATTCAAGATGACAGAATCACACAAAAAACGTTGATATTAAACGTAAATTTAGCAGTATATATGTATTTTATGTAATTTTGGCAGCCATTTTAGATTTTGGCGGCCATCTTGGATTTTAGGCGAAATTATTGGTGGCTCTGGAGCTAAATTCATTGGGTGTACATTCAAGACGACAGAATCACTAAAAAAAACGTTGATATTAAATGTAATTAGCAGAATACATGTAATGTATGTAATATTAGCGGCCATTTTGGATTTTGGCGGCCATTTAGAATTAGGGGCAACAATCATGGTGGCCCCCAAGCTAATATCAAATGGTTGAGGTTCAGGATGATGAAACCGTTGAGAAAACCTTGACAGGAAAAACCCTTAGTTTTTCCTGGTCTGGGCCCTGTCTATATACAAGGTCTCTTCCCGAAGTAAAAGTAGATTCCGTTTATAGCAATAGCGATGCAAACAAATTATTTTGAATGAGGCATTGGCCCGGCACCTGCTACCCGCCCCCCCCCCCCCCCCCCCCAAAAAAAAAAAAAAAAAGTTGGATTGTTTGTTATTGAAATATTCAAATTGTGCCCAAAACAAAACTTTTTCCAGGGGTATTTACAGACGCGGTTACAAAAAGGTGAAAAGACAGATTTTGGTTGAGTGAATAAATGGCATATATACATGTATACAAGTTTACATTTATTCCTGGATACGTCTATTGTCCCCGTTGTGAAAGCAGGCGCAAAATAATATCGCTTCAGCCGTTTATTAGCGATGTTTCCATCCATAGGCCGGTAACTCAACGAAATGTAACGAAGCATCACGAATGGCATAGAGTCGCTAGTCGAAGCCAGCCGAAGCCTCCCGAAGCCTCGGTGTTTCAAAACTTTAAGGCTTGTCGCGGAGCCTCATGAAGACAAAGCCTCATAAATTGAAGCCGAAGCCGAAGCCAAAGCCTGGAGGTTTGGAAAAGGGCCCTCGAAGCGCACCATTGAAACTCGTACAGTCAGTCCGCAGCGCACTGAAAAGCTGTTTATTTTATGTGCGCTTTATGCATGGCACTTTTTGCGTGACCTCGTTTTTGAATATTTAATGAGCTGGCGACGACGCCTTTAATTTGGTCCGAAACATTTGTTTTATTCACCGACTGTCAATATTATGTATATTTTCTTTTGGATAAGGAAACATTCTGGTATATTATAAAATTATATTGGAAATTATAAGACATTAAGAGGGTGACATTTATAACGTAAAAAAAAGCTTCCGAACCCACAAATTGACCTTTACAAAATGACGAGATTTTCCCATTTTCTGGCGGTGGCCACAACCCAATTTCACACTGATGTTAAAGATAATTTCATATTCTTTCAAAAAACTGTCGATTTTGGGTTGATTTTAACTTGGTCCAGTCAGGAGCAGAAAATACTAACGTTCACAAGAAAGTAACGAACGGAACATCCCGCCATGACAGTCTATATTCTTCCTGCGCCCTCATTGGTCGAAAATGACGTCATTGAAAAAGGCTTCGTTATAACGTGCAGTTCATGCACATTACAGTCGCAGTTGTTTTTCGTGTACGTGTATTTCTTTCGTTGTAAGCTCGAGTGAAAAGGATTTATCTGCTAATCAGTGATTACAAAAAAATTGCCTGCATAAAACAATGAATACAGCAAAATAAACCAAAAAACAAGCGACAAATTAAGTCGTTGTTTAAAATTTATGGATAACAATAACATTGATAAATTATAACTTTTACAATAATTTATATCTGTATTGTGAGGTTGGTTTATAAAAGAAACTGCACATTTTATTTAAACTTGCATGTAATCGCTTACATTAAAGGTATATACACCATTTGCAGATATCGAAAATATTTACTACCGAATTATTAAGAAATATCTTACTCATCTAAAGGTAAATAATGATTCTAGGCACCCAGCAAAATTATTGCGCTAGATATCCTGTAATTATTCTGAAAAATATAATTGTATAACAAAACAAAGGACAAGAGCTAAATTTTCCTTTGGGCTTCGAACCGTAGAGGCTTCCGACATGCTAGCGATGGCTGCGATGGCGATGGGCATGGCCATGGCGGTGGACGGCATGACCTATTACTACAAATGTACCTAGTATAAGAAACATATTGGAAGACAGAAAAGGTAACTATGAAGTTTAGCAGTGACTATTAAACAAGTTTTATAATTTTGAACAAAACATAGGCCTATTCGTTTGTATACATGCAAGACAAATCAATTTTGTATGCATGACATGAAAGCAGAAGCCAGGGGGGGAGGGGGCCCAGCAAAGTGCGCCATCAACGTTGAAATGTATCTCATTCATTATTCCACGCTCACGAGCCTAGCTAGCCGCACATCTCACACAGTAAATACGTATATATCGCTACCTCAAAGCGCACCATTGAAACACGTACAAATTTGCTCCGTGCATCGCTCCCCGAATTCAGTGATTTATCCAACGTCCGCAAAGCCAGGTACACGGAAATTGTTTGGAGAGATGTCATTTTCTGCCATTTTCGTTCGAAAACAACACAATAAAACGCATGGGGTTCACAGACTTTTTTCAAAAATTCAGTATATCACTGCGACATCCTTTTTAAAGGTATCCATGGAAAACAAATAGTGGGTTCAAAGCAGGATTTTCCACAATTTATCGATTATTATTGCCCTTTTTAGGGGAGGTATTTGTTGACGTCGGTTGGGTATTTGTGCACAATCTACACGTGCGTCAACGGTACGTCAACGTTCATTTTTTCATATGGAAAACTTTGAGCCGATTTCGAGCATAAAAGATTTGACCCGTGTGTGTGTGTGTGGATTATGCAAGCACAGAGGAATGCACTGACCTCCGTGCACATAAACAACCAACCATGTCAGTGGACTACAACATTATCACAATAGGGGAGAGGAAACAATAGAGATACACACACGTATAGGAATGGAGATATACACATACTCAACTTTGTATTTCAAAATTAGCAAAGTTTTATTCACGTTATGTTCTTGAAAAGAGAAAAACTACTGACATAAATATGAATATTATACTATATCATTTAGAAATTTGGCTGAAACATGAATACCATGCCGTACGACGTACGAACACCCCTCAAAAGCAAATGTTGTAATCCGAACGAGAAGAATAAAACCACGCCGTTAGTTAGTCCTAAAATATGACCAATTTCTCTTCAAAAGAAAAGAAACACACAACTTGAATCGTGACTATATATCTTCACTATATCAGCATACTCAAGAAAGGTTTCTTAAGGTAAGAATGAAGAGAAATGGAACAAATCGAGGCAATGTAACCGAAGTAAGCTGACGAGGATTCTTCCACGACAACGTGGCGTGTGTGGATAGTCTAGTTCCCGTTTGCAGCAACGCGCATAGAACCATATTATGAGAAATTTCAGCTACCAGACTATAGGCCACTTAGCATAAATTATAGAGGTCGCCGCCTTTTTAGAGAGGGATACAATGATTGGACTCAAAAGAGCCCTAAAGTCCTTTCGACCAATAGAAACTATTGTTATATCAAATGAAAGAACATACTATAAGGCTTAATCTTGCGTGCGAGGTGGAACCAAAGGGGGCTTCAAACGATTGTGCTGTTCGATTTAGTGAGACGACCCGCGAACAAAATGAGAAATTTGTGTTGACCTCCATAGGAAAGACACTTTTTGTAATCGAAAAGAGCCCTATCGGCTCGGATATAAATGGTTTGACAAATATCACTACTTGAAAGGGAATTATTTCAAGTTTAAAATGCCGGGCGAGGTGGGTTAAAACCACCTACCACTTTTCGTGAACAGCGTAAAGTTTGGAGGAACAGCCTGGATTTGTCTGACGTTTTGCGTGTTGAAGGCTACGTTCAGCGTGTCATTGAGCAAATGCGCGCAAGTTTTTCATATGTCGACTGCTTTTTTCATTTTCAATACAATTTTTGTCATTGGATGATAAAAATTAAGGTAAATAACAACCTTTTTTAACTACAAAAGACAAGATGTTAAGATTGGATGCCAAAAACTCGTTATTTTTGTTCCCCCCTATTTTGAGAATGGACGTTACCACAGCGTTTCGCAATCGCAGCCTCGAAGGCCCCCCCCCCCTCTGGCAGAAACCTAACTTTAGCATATAAATAAGTCACACAAAACAAAAGAATTACATGTGCTTGTGTGCATAATGAAATACACGCTCTGTGTAGGCCTAATTACAAGCCGAAAGCCATGACCGAAAAAGTTGAAATCGCGCGCACGAAAATCGCCGCAAAATACATACAAAAAAATTCGCCACAGGCTAAATTGTATATCAAACGGAATATCATTGCTTCCTTTATCGATGTGTAGTGATCATTTTGGGCCATATTTGTTAGTCCAGTCAGGGCGCAGAAACTAAACACACGACAACAATTTTCCTTAAAATCATACCCTAACTTCGAGTGAACAAAATTCTGCCAAAAACATACATACTGAATCTCGTCATATTTTATATCATTCGATTCAGAAAAACGTTCGCTTTCCACTTACCACGTCATCTTGCAGAATCACTGCTTTGTTTGCAGCGTGTAGTTCGTTAAAACAAAGGTGCCGAACTCTTGCAATTACTCGCGTAAATCTCGTGGCCGATTTGCGACGCAGGCCGTGCAAATAAAGTTCGGGATATGACCTCATTAACGCGTGCGCTGCGGACTGACTGAACCAATAAAATATTTAATTCAACAAATTTATAACGGTTAGGTTACAACCAATATGTATTGGTTCCCCCGCAACCAATTACATAACGTGGACAAAGTACGTTAATGTAATGAAATAATACCAATGGTATTAACTTATTACACAGTGCAATTACGCATACATACAATAATAAACTATTCCTATTAGATATTACCTACTGAACACTTACTACACTTAGCTATTGCCGTTGTTAGTTTTATAGTTCGCTTTTTTTGTCCACGACGAAGTCACAGCTATTTTTTTATGAATAATATCAAAATTTGATTACGGATGAAATGTTATGTGAATTGTTCACTATATGTTTGCACAAACATCTGAATTAAATCATGGAATCGTTTGAATAATTACATATTATGGTCAACAAATGAAATGGACTAAATACCACAATTTAACATCGACTATTGTCAAAACAAATGTCCTCACTTCTGATTGGTCAGTTGCTGTAGGTATATTTCCTACATTATGATTGGTCAATACCTTGGTTACAAGCTCAACCAATAAGACTGGTTGAAGGGCAACCAACATATTGGTTATGAATGACCAATATTGGTTGGTACCTTGGTTGCAAGCTCAACCAATATGGTTGAAGGATAACCAATATATTGGTTATGAATAACCAATAGATTGGTAATACCTTGGTTACAAGCTGAACCAGGACTGATGAGACCGATTTTCTCTATGCATGGGTTGTTAAAACAAATACAAAATAAAGAGTTAATCTTGGAAAGCAATTACAAAAGTAATGGTAAGAATCAGGTCGCAATTCTTGTAACCATTTTCTTCTTTACTGACACCCGCTATTGTTATACATTGGTATTGTACGTAAGTGTTGGCAGCCATTTTGAAAAATGGCGGCCATCTTTGATTTCCAGTGATTTATGATTTGTTAATTATAAATGACCAACGAGAGGTAAATTGCAGCTTTATTGTATGACCATTTCTTTTGTAAAATAACCTATGTACGTCATTCAATGAAAGCAATATTGGAAAACATGGCCGCCATTTTGAAAACATGGCCGCCATCTTGAATTTTTAAATTGTTTCTATTTTTGAATTGACTAGCAGGATGCCGCGCTTCGCGCGGCACCTGCTAGCTGGGTGAAATCGTAACTTATAGATACACCTTGTTGACGTCTTAAAAACATAATGGATTGTATGACAAACAAATCGCGAAACTTAGCGAGCAGAGTACCAGCTAGAAAGTATTTCGAGCGCACGAAATTATTTCGAGCTCACGAACAGATATTCTTGGAGCGCAAGAAGTCATTTCGTGGCCACGACAACATTTCTAGCTCACGAAATAAGTTATTTTGAGTGCACGAAATAAAATACTCAAATTATTTCGTAACGGTGATTTGTATTCGTCATATGTCCCTTTAGGGGCTCCGTAGAATACCATCGACTCTGAATAACAAACAATCTTTGTAAAAATACTTCCCGACTTCCGAACTAATAATACTCAACAGGCAGTCCATCTTCGCTTGTATGCTGCCTGCGCCTCGTGATTTTTTAACAGGAATCGTACGGGAAACAATACGAACCACTTCGGGATTTCTGATTTACATCATCGTGAAAATCCTGATTAAAAAACCCAACAGGCCGGCCACCTGACAGTGCGCCCTCAACCGACGTAATGCAGTCACGTTTCTAAATTGCATATTCATATCCACCATCGCCATACAATTTCGCGACATTTTTGCGCGATCAAAGTTGAAATTGAGGCAATAGCGATATGTTTCGGAGTGTTTTGAGACAGATAATGTTGTAATATTTAAGTATCGACAATGTGAAGCAAAGAAATTTGCCCAAAAGGCAACACGAAAGGAATAAATCATTTTTTAACGTTCCCAAGCTGTGACTGAAACGTGGTAGACGCGCACGAATTCGAACCCGAAAACGAAGCCGGAGCTCAACTGGTACTATGTTTACTCCGCAGTAAACCAAGGAAGTATAAATCGGGGCACCAGCTCAAATAACACGTGACGGGGCCGCCCAATGGCGAATAACAAACTCGGCACCAACTCGGCCACCGCGCGAGCAAGGCGGATACAATTAATTTGCGAAGGCTTCGCGTAACGCATGTAGCCGCCGCTTAATCGCAAACAGCCAACAATTTGGCAACCGAGTTACGGTAGTACGATTTCGGGAAGGCTTCGGCCCGAACTCCGGGCAAGGACAATGCAAAAATAACGCAATAGTTCACGCAAAAAGGCCCACAGACATCGACAGGCAATCGAAAAGCGATTACGCGTTTATCGGTAACGTCCGTTTCTTTTAAATCTCACTTCGGACGAATACGATTTTTTAAAAAATCTTATTCCCCGGGAGATTCCCCGTCGCGAACGATCCGGCACCCCGCCGCACCGACGCCGGCGGCACACACGCGCGGCGACGAGTCGCCCGACCAAAAGCCAACATGGCGCCAACCATGCGCCAAGATGGCGCGGCCCTGCGTTCCAAGATGGCGGCGCCCAGGGACAAGATGGCGCATTTAACATCTTTTATAGTATAGACTAGCAGGATGCCGCGCTTCGCGCGGCACCTGCTAGCTGGGTGAAATCGTAACTTATACTACACCTTGTTGACGTCTTAAAAACATAATGGATTGTATGACAAACAAATCGCGAAACTTAGCGAGTAGAGTACCAGCTAGAAAGTATTTCGAGCGCACGAAATTATTTCGAGCTCACGAACAGATATTCTTGGAGCGCAAGAAGTCATTTCGTGGCCACGACAACATTTCGAGCTCACGAAATAAGTTATTTTGAGTGCACAAAATAAAATACTCAAATTATTTCGTAACGGTGATTTTTATTCGTCATATGTCCCTTTAGGGGCTCCGTAGAATACCATCGAGTCTGAATAACAAACAATCTTTGTAAAAATACTTTCCGACTTTCGAACTAATAATACTCAATAGCAGTCCATCTTCGCTTGCATGCTGCCTGCGTCTCGTTATTTTTTAACAGGAATCGTACGGGAAACAATACGAACCACTTCGGGATTTCTGAGTTTACATCATCGTGAAAATCCTGATTAAAAAACCCAACAGGCCGGCCATCTGACAGTGCGCCCTCAACTGACGTAATGCAGTCACGTTTCTAATTTGCATATTCATATCCACCATCGCCCTACAATTTCGCGACATTTTTGAACGATCAAAGTTGAAATTGAGGCAATAGCGATATGTTTCGGAGTGTTTTTAGACACATAATGTTGTAATATTTAAGTATCGACAATGTGAAGTAAAGAAATTTGCCCAAAAGGCAACACGAAAGGAATAAATCATTTTTTAACGTTCCCAAGCTGTGACTGAAACGTGGTAGACGCGCACGAATTCGAAGCCGGCGCTCAACTGGTACTATGTTTACTCCGCAATAACCAAGGAAGTATAAATCGGGGCACCAGCTCAAATAACACGTGACGGGCCCGCCCAATCGCGAACAACAAACTCGGCACCAACTCGGCCACCGCGCAAGCAAGGCGGATACAATCAATTTGCAAAGGTTTCGCGTAACGCATGTAGCCGCCGCTTAATCGCAAACAGCCAACAATTCGGCAACCGAGTTACGGTAGTACGATTTCGGGAAGGCTTCGGCCCGAACTCCGGGCAAGGACAATGCAAAAATAACGCAATAGTTCACGCAAAAAGGCCCGCAGACATCGACAGGCAATCGAAAAGCGATTACGCGTTTATCGGTAACGTCCGTTTCTTTTAAATCTCACTTTTAAATCTTATTCCCCGGGGGATTCCCCGTCGCGAACGATCCGGCACCCCGCCGCACCGACGCCGGCGGCACACGCGCGCGGCGACGAGTCGCCCGACCAAAAGCCAACATGGCGCCAACCACGCGCCAAGATGGCGCGGCCCTGTGTTCCAAGATGGCGGCGCCCTGCGTTCCAAGATGGCGGCGCCCAGGGACAAGATGGCGCATTTGTCATCTTTTATAGTATAGACTAGCAGGATGCCGCGCTTCGCGCGGCACCTGCTAGCTGGGTGCAATCGTAACTTAATATAGATACACCTTGTTGACGTCTTAAAACATAATGGATTGTATGACAAACAAATCGCGAAACTTAGCGAGTAGAGTACCAGCTAGAAAGTATTTCGAGCGCACGAAATTATTTCGAGTTCACGAACAGATATTCTTGGAGCGCAAGAAGTCATTTCGTGGCCACGACAACATTTCGAGCTCACGAAATAAGTTATTTTGAGTGCACGAAATAAAATACTCAAATTATTTCGTAACGGTGATTTTTATTCGTCATATGTCCCTTTAGGGGCTCCGTAGAAGACCATCGACTCTGAATAACAAACAATCTTTGTAAAAATACTTCTTGACTTCCGAACTAATAATACTCGATAGGCAGTCCATCTTCGCTTGCATGCTGCCTGCGTCTCGTGATTTTTTAACAGGAATCGTACGGGAAACAATACGAACCACTTCGGGATTTCTGATTTACATCATCGTGAAAATCGTGATTAAAAAACCCAACAGGCCGGCCATCTGACAGTGCGCCCTCAACTGACGTAATGCAGTCACGTTTCTAAATTTGCATATTCATATCCACCATCGCCATATAATTTCGCGACATTTTTGCGCGATCAAAGTTGAAATTGAGGCAATAGCGATATGTTTCGGAGTGTTTTGAGACAGATAATGTTGTAATATTTAAGTATCGACGATGTGAAGCAAAGACATTTGCCCAAAAAGCAACACGAAAGGAATAAATCATTTGTTAACGTTCCCAACCTGTGACTGAAACGTGGTAGACGCGCACGAATTCGAAGCCGGCGCTCAACTGGTACTATGTTTACTCCGCAATAACCAAGGAAGTATAAATCGGGGCACCAGCTCAAATAACACGTGACGGGGCCACCCAATCGCGAAAAACAAACTCGGCACCAACTCGGCCACCGCGCAAGCAAGGCGGATACAATCAATTTGCGAAGGCTTCGCGTAACGCATGCAGCCGCCGCTTAATCGCAAACAGCCAACAATTCGGCAACCGAGTTACTGTAGTACGATTTCGGGAAGGCTTCGGCCCGAACTCCGGGCAAGGACAATGCAAAAATAACGCAATAGTTCACGCAAAAAGGCCCACAGACATCGACAGGCAATCGAAAAGCGATTACGCGTTTATCGGTAACGTCCGTTTCTTTTAAATCTCACCACGGGACGAATACGATTTTTGTTAAAATCTTATTCCCCGGGGGATTCCTCGGGGGATTCCCCGTCGCGAACGGTCCGGCACCCCGCCGCACCGACGCCGGAGGCACACGTGCGCGGCGACGAGTCGCCCGACCAAAAGCCAACATGGCGCCAACCACGCGCCAAGATGGCGCGGCCCTGCGTTCCAAGATGGCGGCGCCCAGGGACAAGATGGCGCATTTAACATCTTTTATAGTATAGACTAGCAGGATGCCGCGCTTCGCGCGGCACCTGCTAGCTGGGTGAAATCGTAACTTATAGATACACCTTACGGTTGACGTCTTAAAAACATAATGGATTGTATGACAAACAAATCGCGAAACTTAGCGAGTAGAGTACCAGCTAGAAAGTATTTCGAGCGCACGAAATTATTTCGAGCTCACGAACAGATATTCTTGGAGCGCACGAAGTCATTTCGTGGCCACGACAACATTTCGAGCTCACGAAATAAGTTATTTTGAGTGCACGAAATAAAATACTCAAATTATTTCGTAACGGTGATTTTTATTCGTCATATGTCCCTTTAGGGGCTCCGTAGAATACCATTGACTCTGAATAGTAGAGTACCAGCTAGAAAGTATTTCGAGCGCACGAAATTATTTCGAGCTCACGAACAGATATTCCTGGAGCGCACGAAGTCATTTCGTGGCCACGACAACATTTCGAGCTCACGAAATAAGTTATTTTGAGTGCACGAAATAAAATCCTCAAATGATTTCGTAACGGTGGTTTTTATTCGTCATATGTCCCTTTAGGGGCTCCGTAGAATACCATCGACTCTGAATTAATAATAACAAACACAATCTTTGTAAAAATACTTCCCGACTTCCGAACTAATAATACTCAATAGGCAGTCCATCTTCGCTTGCATGCTGCCTGCGTCTCGTGAATTTTAACAGGAATCGTACGGGAAACAATACGAACGAACCACTTCGGGATTTCTGTTTTACAATCATCGTGAAAATCATGATTAAAAAACCCAACAGACCGGCCGTCTGACAGTACGCCCTCAACTGACGTAATGCAGTCACGTTTCTAATTTGCATATTCATATCCACCATCGCCATACAATTTCGCGACATTTTTGCGGGATCAAAGTTGAAATTGAGGCAATAGCGATATGTTTCGGAGTGTTTTGAGACAAATAATGTTGTAATATTTAAGTATCGACAATGTGAAGCAAAGACATTTGCCCAAAAAGCAACACGAAAGGAATAAATCATTTTTTAACGTTCCCAACCTGTGACTGAAACGTGGTAGACGCGCACGAATTCGAAGCCGGCGCTCAACTGGTACTATGTTTACTCCGCAATAACCAAGGAAGTATAAATCGGGGCACCAGCTCAAATAACACGTGACGGGGCCACCCAATCGCGAAAAACAAACTCGGCACCAACTCGGCCACCGCGCAAGCAAGGCGGATACAATCAATTTGCGAAGGCTTCGCGTAACGCATGCAGCCGCCGCTTAATCGCAAACAGCCAACAATTCGGCAACCGAGTTACTGTAGTACGATTTCGGGAAGGCTTCGGCCCGAACTCCGGGCAAGGACAATGCAAAAATAACGCAATAGTTCACGCAAAAAGGCCCACAGACATCGACAGGCAATCGAAAAGCGATTACGCGTTTATCGGTAACGTCCGTTTCTTTTAAATCTCACCACGGGACGAATACGATTTTTGTTAAAATCTTATTCCCCGGGGGATTCCTCGGGGGATTCCCCGTCGCGAACGGTCCGGCACCCCGCCGCACCGACGCCGGAGGCACACGTGCGCGGCGACGAGTCGCCCGACCAAAAGCCAACATGGCGCCAACCACGCGCCAAGATGGCGCGGCCCTGCGTTCCAAGATGGCGGCGCCCAGGGACAAGATGGCGAATTTAACATCTTTTATAGTATAGATAAGGGGTACATTTGGTGGATAGTTGCAACTTTTGGTGCTTGTATGACGAATTAATCCAATGTAACATTAACTGTTACCATTTAGTGGCGGCCAAAAGTTGTTTCTATTTTTGAATTGAAAAGGGGTACATTTGGTGGATAGTTGCAACTTGTTGTGCTTGTATGACGAATTAATCCAATGTAATATTAACTGTTACCATTTAAGCCCTTTTCACACTGCAGAGCCAATCCCCGGGAAATAAATCCCTGGGAAATTCCCGGGGATTTTTTACTCCACCAACACCCTAGCAACCGTTCACACTAGACACATTTGGTAACTCCCGGGGACACTATTCCCGGGAATCTGCACGGTCGTTTCACACTGGCCACCAAACCCCGGGAAATAAATACACGTACACGAGAAGGAAGCTAAACACAGTCTTGTTCACGACACTTCTTTTTATTAAATATTAAAACCATTCATTTTGCTCATATTCTTTAAAATTAAATTATTTGTATAATTTTCAAACGTTATTATTTGTCTTTTGTACTTAACTGTAAATATATTTACGACAAGTTTGAAAGGTACTGCATGATTACAATACTAAATTACCGCGCGAATTATTTGGCTCGCTATTTGTGACCCTGCGACCTTTCGAGATTACCCGTGGACGCAAAAAGGTGGGGTAAGTTCAAACCCTGCGACGTTCACACTAGTTGCTTTTCCCCGGGAAAAACGTTAAACCCCGGGGATTTCTCCTTAGTAACCCTACTCCCAAGCAGGGGTAAATATTTCCCGGGGAAAAGCAGTTTCCCATGGATTTCTTTGGCAGTGTGAACAGACCGACCGAAATTCCCCGGCAATTCCCTGGGAATTGCCGGGGAAATCGTCTAGTGTGAAAGGGGCTTAAGTCACCGCGCAAATTATTGGGCGCGCTATTTGTGACCCTGTGACCTTTCGAGATTACCCTTGGACGCAAAAAGGTGGGGTAAGTTCAAACCCTGCGACGTTCACACTGGCTGCTTTTCCCGGGGACAAAACGTTAAACCCCGGGGATTTCTTCTTTAACCCTACTTCCGAGCAGGGGTAAATATTTCCCGGGGAAAAGCAGTTTCCCGGGGATTTCATTGGCAGTGTGAACAAACCGACCGAAATTCCCCGGCAATTCCCCGTGGACTTGCCGGGGAAATCGTCTAGTGTGCCAAAGGGGCTTTAGTGGCGGCAATCTTGAAAAAATGGCCGCCCATGATATTGGATTTTCATTTGGCTAACGGGGTTTTTGTGTACAATGACCCCAACAGAGTAGTTATGCCAATTTTGGTGCTTGTATCATCAAATTCAATATTGTGGTGAAGAAAGTTATTAATCTGCAGGACTATTTATATAGCCTAAATCTAGCGCAATCCTTTTGCTAAGTTTCGATATCTGCAAATGTTGTTTCCTACCTTTAAACTGATGAATTAAACACCTCGAGTGTTAAATTTATCAGTTGTATGGATGCAATTCCAACTTAAGAGTAGTCACTGACCGCACACTTATAATGTTGATTCAACATTCAAGTTGTAAGCGTGTAGTATCATGCCCCAGGCCCGTAATAAAAAATAATAAAAGGTCCACAATTTCCGGGGTAAATAATGGCAATTTGATGTAGAAATAACTGTACTGGCACACGGAAAAATTGTGTCTCGTTTTTGGTCCCAATAAGTACAATATGCCCCCCCCCCCCCAATTTACCAAAAGGTCCACATTTTCCGCGGTAAATAATAGTAATTTGATGTAGAAATAACGGTACTAGCACTCCAAAACTTCTGGTTTCATTTTTGGTCCCGTCAGTACAAATTCGCACCCCCCCCCCCCCCCCAACCGTTCACACTAGACACATTTGGTAACTCCCGGGGACACTATTTCCCGGGAATTTGCACGGTCGTTTCACACTGGCCATCAAACCCCGGGAAATTATAAATACACGTACACGAGAAGGAAGCTAAACACAGTCTTGTTCACGACACTTCTTTTTATTAAATATTAAAACCATTCATTTTGGTCATATTCTTTAAAATTAAATTATTTGTATAATTTTCAAACGTTATTATTTGTCTTTTGTACTTAACTGTAAATATATTTACGACAAGTTTGAAAGGTACTGATTACAATACTAAATCACCGCGCGAATTATTTGGCTCGCTATTTGTGACCCTGCGACCTTTCGAGATTACCCGTGGACGCAAAAAGGAGTGGGGTAAGTTCAAACCCTGCGACGTTCACACTGGTTGCTTTTCCCGGGGACAAAACGTTAAACCCCGGGGATTTCTTCTTTAACCCTACTTCCGAGCAGGGGTAAATATTTCCCGGGGAAAAGCAGTTTCCCGGGGATTTCTTTGGCAGTGTGAACAGACCGACCGAAATTCCCCGGCAATTCGTCTAGTGTGAAAGGGGCTTGCACCTAATTTTGTAATTTCATTCTTCTCGTAATTTGTTGGCATCGAGTTTAATCTCTGATGTTGATTATTTTTACTCGATTTGTTCACACAAATCTATCCATCCTTTTATTTTGCTACTGTGACAATTTTAATGACCTAGCTGCCACTTTCATATCATACTGATTTAAATGTACAATGTTCCATGGTAAAATACAACGATGCAAGGAAGAAATGACTTATTTGTGCATATCATTAAGAACATGCAAAGATATATTAAAAATAGTATTACAAATGGCGTATAAGTCATTTACAAACGATACAATGTATAAATATCTAGAAGGTGCCGTTTTTTGGATCATACATCACCAAATAATAGACGGAGTTACATGTATTTAATTAGTAGCAAACATTTATTTCTGTTAGTTTCAGGAAGATGAACAAGTCTTCAAAAATGAACCTTTTAGTATTACGAAATGTTAACCTTATCTTAAATGTCAAAAAGCAACTTGAATGTTTCATTGTTCACCCAAGTATAAACACCGTAAATTGAATTATATATATTTACAAATAAAATAAAAACTATTTGTTTAATGTAAAAAAAAACACATTATCTTTGCAAATGTTAAAGGTAGTACACACCATTTGCTTTTGCTGTAATTAAAAAAAATATTGTGAAGCTGATCTTTTTGAAATAGTTTGCGTTCATAGATGCCTGAAAAATCAAGAAATTCAATGTTTTTTGTTTGTTTTTGTCTGGTTCCTCGACATCCTTCAGAAGAACAGCAATTTATAGACGTCTGGAAAATTATCAAGTTAAGAAACTAGACTAGTTGGCTGGCACCCATTTAGGAATGTGTAAGAGTAATTCAAATAAAAAAAGAAAACTACAATTATTAAATCTAATAAACTGGGACAGTGTTCAAGGTATTTCCAAGGCCGGCAATTATTGCAAATTGATACAATATTTCACAAGATGCTTGAGACTGTTATTTATTTAGACAAATAAGGTGTTTCATAATAATTCAGTAGTTTTGTTTTCTGATGTTTGCAAATGGTGTATGCAATGTACTACCTTTAACATTTTGGTGGTGGCTATTGAATATTTTGCAATGTGGCAACTTTTTCAGAGACATGGTGAAGAAATGGATGGAAGCACATATCACAGAGGGGCATGCCAATATCTTTATTTATAACTGACATGTATACAGATCCTTGTCATTTGATTAGTGAAACTCACATCACAAGGCATTCATTATTACTCCTATTCACGCCGCGGCAAAAAAAGTTCCATTAATCCATGGTGAATGGGATTTAGTATTCAACAGTTCGGATCATTCTCGTTCCCACGGCTCTAAAACCCGGGGAAGAAGACTGTGACCCTATTTCTATTGCTCACACAGAATCATGGCAGCCAGCGACGTTAGCAGATGAGCAAACGCTCTAGATATACATGGCAGTTATATAAAACAAATATTAAGTGGCTTTAAATTGTGAAATTAGAGGAATATTATCACAAGGTAAAATCTGGGCATTTCCATTTCACTTGGCTTTGCCTTGGAAATGATTTTACCTCGCGATAATATTCCTCCCATTCCACTCTGAGCCACTCAACATTTGTATTCTCCTTTTCACCCAAGGGAGCAGTGGCTTGGTTTTTATTATATAATATTTACATTTATGACTACCAGTGATGTTCTGCAAATTATGTATACCAGTCCTTGAGTGTTGAACACGGCTCAATCTTTTGTTACATCGATGCAATAACTTGTTTGAAGTTGCTACTATTGATGGTTCTATAAAAGAAAACAAAATCAAATGAAATATGTTATTTTTTAATACAAAATCATACTTTTAAGTTTTATATGAAATCAACTGTAGATCCACAGGTTTTTATGTAACTCAGGATAGACAATGAAATGGTGAACCACCTCTCAATGAAAGGGAATGGACGGATATTGAAGAGAATCTGCCAATATGATCTATGTGAAGTTTGATTTAACCATAATGTATGCCATAATTGTTCTTAAAGGTATCATACATCATTGGTAATTGCTTGAATTATCAGTAATGGGTAAATTGGGGGGGGGGGGGGGGGGGGGGGAGGGGGGTTGTATTTTATAGTAAATATAGTTTAACTGACCTGTTCGAAGTTTGACAGTCATTGATGCCGAGAAAAGCATGAAAAACAGCGTTTGTTTTTAACCGGCAACGAGCAGTTATTCTTATGTCATCTTTGTTTTTTCGCAAATTTCTTTTTACAATTCTATTTTTTTGAATAATTCCAGGATATCTAGCGCAATAATTTTGCTGGATGCCTAGAATCATGATTTACTTTCAAATGAGTAGGATATTTCTTAAGAACCAAGGGCCTGACGACGGTTGAAAACCTTGGACAGGTCAGTTAAACAATATTTACTATAAAATACAACACCCCTAATCGTCCCATTCATGATAATTCAAGCAATTATCAATTGTGTATCATACCTTTAAACACAGTACATGTACTACTCATCTACATGTACATGTATGCAACTCATCGTCAAATAGGTACATGTACGTGTAAGGAAGGGGCTTTTCAGGTGATCTTGGGGACAAAACTGATGAATCTGACTAACCTGATAACATTCTGGCTGATAATTGAGTTGGTTGTGGCAGACTTGGGGCCTGGTGAAGGCATGAATATCTTGCCACTGTTGTTCATTGGTGGAGGTCCCTTCTTCTTCTTTGGTTTATAAGGATCATTGGAGTGAGAAGGATAAGGGTCGAAGGTTCCTGCCTTAGAACCACCAATCTGCAGTTATGGAAATAATCAAAAGAATTGCACAACATTCCAGTGGATTTATTTTGTTTATGTCATGGAATCATGGTGCTTACCATTCCTGCATTTGTATTAGCGTACAACATATATAACGAGTTGTTTTAAAATGAGCAAACTGGTGAGAACTAATTACAGAAAAAGTAGCTGGAAATATCAGCAAAATTCCATCTGATTTTTTACAACTAAAATAGAGGTAATTTGCAAACATGAAAAAAATAATTATCAAATTTCTGCAAGTGAATAATAGTCTCAAGCACATGGTGTGCCGACTTTTTCAAATACTGCCCCTATATTTTCAAAATACAATGTACATGTACATAGTATGTACATGTATTTAAAAAAAAGACATCTATAACTCATGCAACATACCGGTACATGTAGTTCTAGTGCATTCTAAGTCATGGACTATCACACAAAGGCAAGTATTTAAATGTGGTTGGTATTTCTTGGAGACATACATGTATATCCCATAAATATCAATGCATTCAGTTAAACAAATAATCCCAATTTGGTAAAACCTTCTAAGCAGTATTTTTTCCATTTAAAGAAGGTGGTGGGCCTAACAGCCAACAAAGTTTATATCCTAAATCCTGATCCTTGCATGTGTTTGAAATAATATTCAAGTGAAAAAAATGTCTGAGAGCAATTTGATTTGTTTGAGTCATGTCCACTTTTCTGTGGAATCGCCAACATACAGTACACATACTGTACAATGTATATCAGCCTTAAATTGGTCTGAGAAACATAAGCCTGCCTTCATATGGTACAGGTTGATGTGTATCTTACTTCTTTTGCAGGATGGCTTGGCTTGAATGGTTTAACATCTCTTTTGGGGGTTCCAAGCTTCTTAATTGGTGGCAACGGTTTATCATTGGCATAAGGATTGGAATCAAACGTGGCCTTGGCGTGCATTCCTAGCCTGAAGGCGCCTCCTTTAGTAGCACTCTTATGAGACTCTAGCTCTTTCTGAAAAAGAATGCCAGATTTACATTTATACTTGCAGCATCTTCCACTTGTTTATGTGTAGATCAAGGGGACCATTTGGGCAAATCCACGATGAAGCGTGGACAAATTTAAAAAAATTAAAATTTGTAACTATCTTTAGAACTACAAGAACAAGTGGGGAATCAAATTAAAGAGGACAACAAGGTTCACTGACAGGGATTCAGCCCACAAAGCCGAAGTCACTCCACCCAGTTTTAAGCTCATTGATCATCCCCGAGTTGGTATAGCGTTTCATTTGAGTGGTGTGACAGTGAGATTGAATGGAGTTCAGCATGATTTGGGGTCAACAAAATTTGGCTAAAAACATGGATTTTCAAGCGGCGTCGGGCACTGGTTATCATGTTGCTTTTGTTATTTTCGTGATCACCGTCCGACTATCATGACTTTTTATAAAATAAAATTAAAATTTTCAAAGCAATTACAAACATATCTAGCGCAATCATTTTGCTGGATGCCTAGAGTCATTATTTACTTTCAAATGAGTAAGATATTTCTTAAGAATCATTTTGCTGGATGCCTACTATCATTATTTACTTTCAAATTAGTAAAATATTTCATAATAATTCAGTAGTAATTTTTTTTCGTTATCTGCAAATGGTGTATCCTATCTTTAAGTAATTTGGAAATTTATTTTGTGTAACTGTGTGCGCGACTACGGAGGGTCATATTTCTTCAGGAGGGCAAACCCGAGAACATGACAGTATGCATGCAACGTAGCTGCATATGTGACCGGCTCTACAAAAACGTGTATTATGTCACAAAAATGTGAAATTGAGCTATATGCATGGTTGAAATGCCCACAACGTACAGGTACATCTAAGCTTTCATTTGGTATATAATAGAGCTACATACTGTACGTACAGTAGCCCTCCTAATTTTGGAGCTATGTCGTTGTTACATATCGTTTACATCCTTCGAGTTTAAATTACACAACTGAGAAAACGTGCATTGAAATAGCCGGCTCTGTTGTACTACAGAACGATGCACACAAAATTGTCTTTTTTTCCCCACTTTATTCATTAAAATCTACATTTCTTTGAATGAAACCTGAAACTGTAGGAATTAAAGATGTCATTTATGACACCAAATAAAAATCACATTTTGATGAAATGTTTATCCTCTCAACGTTGAGGGGGCCATTAATACACCTTTTTGTAGAGCTAGTCACATATAATTTGATGACGTCAGGATTAACCACGGTGTGACAAGACACTCCACATCTTAGCCCCGCCTGTTTTCGCATACAAGATCGTGCGCAGCGCTAGAAATCTAGCGCAAAATAAGTAAAAACATAAGATTTCATGGATAGTTGAAACAAGGCGCTAAATCAACTTCAGTTGATTTGCATAAATAGAGGCCGCGTGAGATCGTTGTTCGGGCTGTATTTTTGCACTGCTAACTGCAGCATGTGTAATTGATTTCAAACGGATAGCAACAATGTACATAATGTACACATATGTACATGTACATGTAGCTACATGTAGAGGGGTGTTTCACAAAATATTATTGTTTAACTCTGTTTGGACGTGTTTACGAATAAATATGTGGTTGGCCGGTATTAAACAATAAGCCAGCTCATGGCCCTACATGTACATGTACATGTACCAGTATAGCCCATGAGCTGGTTTTTAACGGACATTTTAAACCGGCCAACCAAGTATTTATTCCCTTAATAATTCATATGATGATGTCATTATGTGCCAAGTCTGAAGTCTGAAAAATGTTTCAAAAAATAAAGGGGAGAGGGGCAGAAATGGGGGGGAAATGGGAACAATTATAACAAAATTACTGATCGAGACGAACCTTAGCTCGCCTCACAGTACTGAGAAATAGGAATACACGTAGTGAGCATGACAATTAGCAGTAAATGGGTCTTGAGACAACAGCCCTTCTATTTTAACTTTTCAAGGTACACATGTACTTACCCTTCTCAACTCCTTGCCTTTATCATATGGGTTGGATGAGTAATTATATCCCCTGCCTATTGTTAATGAGGGGTACCTGCGTAAGACAAAATGTTACGGTCAAATGAAAGTGAGAAAATGAACCTACATGTAATTACATGTACTGTATACATTGTATGTAACGCGGTTGTCACACTCACCCATATCCTGTTCCAATTTTCCCTGGATTTGTGGTGAAGTTCCGCCCATCGGATTTGTACGGTTTGCCTGTGTTTTTAACAGGACTGAATGCTGGTACAGGGCCAGCTAGAGTACCATAATGATTGCCAAGACCGCTTCTGAAATACAAAGCATATTGTATGCATGACTGATAGCCTTAGTAATATATTGACTGCCGCGTAATACATATATTAATTCCCATATTTGGGATTCTTCTTTTTTGTTATCTTTCAAAAGGTTTATTTGGTTGATTCTACTTAATTAATACACATCTTTGCTAAAACTACATGTAGTTCGCATCAGAGGATGTGTATGATACACGCTAATTTTGTTCAGGAATACAAAACGGATAATAGTATCCCTAACTTAAGGTTCATCTGTGAAAAAATTTAAAAGAAGCTAATTTCAACTGATTTGGGTAGGTATGGGTATGGACAACTACCAAAAAAAAGGAAGGAGGGATAGGGGTTGGGGAACTTTTTTTATTAGAGGTCAAAGGTCATTGACCCCTGCCTAAATCACTAAAAATTATATTTCAGCAACAAAATATGGTATATAGATGATCTTGGTGTCAAAATGCACAGAATTACAATAGAAGATGACATCAAATAATTATTGACCCTTGGGACCAAATCCTGACCTCCGAAAATGAGGTCAAAGGTCACAAAACAATTTTATTACTAAAATGTCATATTTATAGCAACAAAATATGGTATATAGATGATCTTGGTGTCAAAATGCACAGGATTATGAAAGAAGATGACATAGAATAACTACTGACCCTTAGAAAAGAGGTCAAAGGTCAAAAATAGACGTATTACTAAAATGTCATATTAGTAAAATAACAGGAAAATTACCATGAACAAAAACAAACCTAAGAGGCTAATTTCAACTTATTGTGGCGGGTATGGGGGTTATTATTTATTCCAAGAGCAAAGGAGGGGGAAATTCCCTTTCTGAGGGTCAAAGGTCTTTGACCCTGCACTAAAACATTATAAATTGTATCTCAGCAGCAGTATGTTTTTCATAGGCCTAGAT
This sequence comes from Crossaster papposus, assembly GCA_037893245.1. Taxonomy (NCBI): domain Eukaryota; kingdom Metazoa; phylum Echinodermata; class Asteroidea; order Velatida; family Solasteridae; genus Crossaster; species Crossaster papposus. The sequence continues at coordinate 800,574 of JBAIAA010000153.1, forward strand.
GATCTTGGTGTCCAAATGCACAGAATTATACTAGGAGACAAACACAATATGAAATGGATTCTTCACCACCAAAATACGAGGTTAAAGGTAAAAATGAGCAATTGGGCGGGGGGGGGGGGGGGGGGGGGGGGGGGGGGGGGGGGGGGGGGGGGTTAAAGTTCATTAGTGTCAAATAGTTTGTGTATGTAAAGTATATGTGCATTTATAATCATGTTTGGTGTTTATTGGGAAGGAGCGTAATCATACATTCAGCCTACGTTTTTTTAATTATTAAAACGATTCTCGGTCACATGGGAAGGACATTAAATTGAAGGACGTCTAACGCTGGGTTATGTGGAATTGTTTTCTTTTTCTGTGAGACTATTAGGTTTTTTAGTTAAAGATGAAGTGCTTTCTTTTGCAAGAAAATAGCAAAGGGAAACCGGTTTATGCAGGCATACTTCAAGGAATGATCAGTTTATTTGTTGTTGTTTGTTTGATCAATGCAAGAGTTAGCTGCAGTGAATCAGAACTCATTCTACTATGGGAAGGGGAGGGTGTTTATGGAAGTTGTCACAAGTCAGAACTATTTCTCATCGTTTTCATTATTGTTTTGGAGATGCTGCAACAGTTCTGCTGCGTGAAGTATCATAGGATTGTATGTTTGTTGCTGGTCTGCAGAGATAAATCTGTATATTTATGATTTGCTGGTATGCCAGCAGTGTGGTTGCGTAACTATATTGCCCATAGCGTAATTCTTAATGTAAGTTTTTTCTTAGTGATATACGCTTCTGGGAAGTCAGTTCTGGCCACATTTTTTCTGCGAGATTGCAGTCGGTAGGAGGAGGGGGGGGGGGGGGGGGGGGGGCGGGGGTTACGTGTACAAGTTTCAAGAGAACCCCTCCGTGTTTTTCGTTATTTTCTTGAGACGCGGTTCTGCTGACAAGTATCATATGGATTGTATTTGTGACTGGCAGAGTTAAATCTGTAATTGTACGTTATCTAGTGGGTATGCCCGGTATGCCAGAGAGTGGTTGTTTGACTGGCCTCTCCGGAGCGTAATTCTTAACTCTTTTTTTATTTTTTGGTTTGTGGTTTGTGTATTGCAACAGTGGTCCTTTGTTTTTAGTTCACTCAGTGATTGATTATTACCGGTAATAATATGCCGTCCCCTTTTTCTCTCCTTTTTTGGAAGGGGAGCAGGGCATATTTTTTGTGCTATATTATGCACTTCATCAGTCACCATTCTTTCAGTTTACTTTTCTTTTTCCTTGTTTTTATTTGTGTGTCGGTTTATATGACAGATTGCAAGGACAAATACCGGCTTTTGAGGGGTATTGATCGAAAGGAAGGCATCTTGACTTATTTATTTTGTTTTAGTCTTGAGAGCCATTTCTTTGATCATTGTTTTGTTCTTCCAATAGTTCCAATATGATTTGCACATTATCCTCATCCGCAGGTTGTTTTCTTCTTGGTTGGATTGTGGAGATGCTTTAGTCCTAGATCGAACAAGTTCATATTTTATGTTTTTGTGCCGTTTGTATGCCAAGGGTTGGGTATCAAATAGCCTACATGTATTTAGGTATTCGTTTTCACTAATCCAGTGCCAGTGTTTGAGGAGGGCCCGTTTGAGAGCTGGGTGCGCGACTCGGTAGTATGGTAGGACGAACACCAGTGGGGTATTGTGGTGTTTTTGTTTTTTGTTTTTTCACGCTTAGAGTCCGCGGAAGGCTCGCCCCTTTGAGGAAGGGCTAGGTCTTCGTTTGTGTATCCGCGCTTTTTAAGTTGGTCCTGGAATAATTCAACCCTCTCCTCAAAGTCTTTTAAATGGGTACATATACGGTTGTTCCAGTCACTTCGCCCTTGATTAAGCCGCCAAATACCGACTTAGGGTGTGCTGAATCTCTCTGCTGTATACAAGACTCTCTGCAAGATGCACCAAACTCCTCTTCTTATTAATAGGAAACTTTTGGGACATCTCACTTCACTGGGGTAACTAGTCAGGGTACATGTAGGCTAACTAGGTGTTATGAGTAATCACTTCTTAAACAAAGACATAATTCATGTTGTTTTATGTTATACGTATATCTCTAGGGTGGTGCTTTGTGGATTCAATATGGGGCTTCGAATAATGACATTTGACCTTTAAGGTCATATGTGGCGGTCAATTTGTATCCTACATTTATATCACAAGAATTTACATTTTTCTACTTCCAGTGTAATTATGACCATTTTGACACCAAGATCATACAAGTACATATGTTGTTGCCGAGATACAATTTATAGTGTTTTAGTCCAGGGTCAATGACCTTTGACCTCTGCTCCTAGAATAAATAATAACTCCCATACCCGCCACGTAAGTTAAAATTAGTCTCTCCGATTTGTTTGTGCTCATTTTTATTTAATGATAATTTTCCTGTTATAAATATGACATTTTAGTAATAAAATAGTTTGTTGACCTTTGACCTCATTTTCGGAGGTCAGGATTTGGTCCCAAGGGCCAATAATTATTTGATGTCATCTTCTTTTGTAATTCTGTGCATTTTGACACCAAGATCATCTATATACCATATTTTGTTGCTGAAATATAATTTTTAGTGATTTAGGCAGGGGTCAATGACCTTTGACCTCTAATAAAAAAAGTTCCCCAACCCCTATCCCTCCTTCCTTTTTTTTGGTAGTTGTCCATACCCATACCCACCAAAATCAGTTGAAATTAGCTTCTTTTAAATTTTTTCACAGATTGGCTCAATATATGGCTAATTTAGGGTTACTATAACGGAAACACGTCACAAGCAACTTGGAGCGAGACCGAAAATACCTGTTAGCGACCGGCTCGCAGCGAACAAGGCCGGGTGTGCTTACCCACAAATGCCCGCCTAAATCTGCCTTGGATTGATGTTCGTGAAAATAATTACTAATAAAATAAAATAAAAACTAATCCCAGCGCTGGTTAAACTGGTTTTAAATAAAACAGTTGTCTACAGACTTTAAAGGAATTGGTTTGTGGTATTCCGGTGTTTGTACCGTACGAGTTGTACAATTAAGGCCCTGAATAACAGTACACTACAAAGGTCACATTTGAATTGCATTCATTATTTGTTATCCCTGCACATACAGTATGGAAAATAATTCCATGTGATGGTGATCTTAAAGGTTACATACATGTAACTGAGGTCAAAGGTCGTTTGAAGCCAAAATAGAGAGAACAAAATCACAAAAGTAGGCGATCGAGACTCGATCGTGGTTAAAAATTACTCTTTTTTTCCTTCCCGTCATTGTTTTTACAAATGTACAGTATAAATTGCTTGTGAATTTTACTAAATCCAATATTAATTTATGCAGGGCCCCAACAGAAACCAGGTTTAATTTGTATTGACTGCTTGTGTACACTCTGGGTAAAGAAATGTAATAAATCCATAAATAAACATGTACAGTAGACTCACTGCATTTTGGTTCCACTGCTCGGCAGAAATGCCTTGCCAAGGTTCTTTTTGCTTTCTTTCAGCTTGTACTGACGTCGCATCTTAACTGGGTCACTGTCGGCCTCCCCTTCCATGATGCGTGTAAACTTCTCACAAAAGTAGCCGCCTTGCCCTGCTGTCCTGACCTTACTTCCACCAGGCAGCATCTGTTTGCCTTTATAAGCCGCAACATTGAAGGATTCTGCAAAAGAATACCGTTACAAAACAACAATTAAACACACGAGACACTATTTAGTGGGGAAGGATATAGAATGGAATGTACAGTACGTACAGTACCGGTATCCTAACGATCCCAATCCAGCCAAACTCTAACACCATACTTTGTTGGAATTTGATGGGTTGGGTACAATTGGTGTTGATGTACGGTACATGTACGGTGTAATTCCTTCATCTGGAGATTAATAAAATGTTCTTATGTCTTGGGCAACCCTGTTGGATTCTTGACTTTTACATGTATACATGTACGGGTATGTGGGATTTTGTGGAGTGCAAACAGGCTTCCTCGTGGGTGATTTCACGGCTACCGTACATGTACGGTAGTTGCTGGCAAGTTACAACGTATCAGTATGTGGAAATTTAGGGATTACAAGGCAATATATTTGTGAGTGTGTGCACGTGAACCGGGGCTCCGTTCCACTCAAGCAAACAATGTGCTGCCAAGTTTGCCAACTACACGATGATGATCATGCATTTGTAAAGCGCCATCTATCTAGTTGCCTATTCCGAGGCGCTGCCAGGAACACCGGGGCGAACCCCTTCTCTTAGCGAAGAGTGTTACTGGGTTCTTTTACGTGCATTACACAACGCACGGGACCTACAGCTTTACGTCCCATCCGAAGGACGAAGCGATCAATTTTCCATTGGATGTGCAAACAAAAACTTTGGCAAAAATTGTTTGTTCGCCAACATTTTGCACATCTATTGGAAAATTGTTAGATACATCATCAGAAATATTCAAGGCAGTGTTTGGCTTGACTTCTAACATTTTACCTTAAGTGATGGAGACACTATAAAATTATTTTCAATTTTGTTTATTATTATGCTTTTAAAATACATGTATGATGTCAAAATTGCCGTCACGTTTCACTATTAACGTTAGGTCCAAATCGGTTTACATATTATATATGTTTGTTGTCCAGTTCTGGATCAGGTCAAACACTGCTTTGCTTTATACATTTTAAAAAACGTGCAAGAAATTATTGTTTTCAGCTAAAACCACCAGAATTAGGATGATTTTTAAATAAAATATAAATTATAGAAATACAGAAGACTTCCACTAAGTTTAAAAAGAAAACTTGCGGATTTTTTAAAATAAACTTTGACCCATCACAGAACACGTCACAATCGATTGCGCGTGCCAGTGAAGTTAGTACCCAGTACAATGTACATGCATGTACCTACACGGACTACAGAAACGGGGCATATGTATCTCTGGAACTATTAAACACAACAGCGGTGTTTATACTAGGGGAATTCGGAATTGTTAGGAAAAATTAACGTCCGTCGATGTCATTTTGTTATAATAATCGATATATCGGAAATTCAATATCGAGTATACTCGATCGATATATCGATTATTTTCTGTGTGCAAGATAAAGCCTAAAAACAGCGCTAAATATACTGAAGTTTAATAGGGATGCATTATATACTGGTTTCGGCTTGATCCTCCGCGCATGTTGTCGGTCCGAACCATATCAAATTGCGCCAGCCCGCGTGTTTATGGTTTTACAACGAAAACAAGAAATGATTACGGTTGCCGCTTCCGCTTGCTAGGCGAATAGCATAGTGCAGAAAACTCTACCAGCAATTCCCGACTCGTGATTGGCCACCCCAAAATGACATCAGATCGATGGAGGGTTACGTTCCAAACAACCGATAGGCTGGAGCGGCATGGCCGGTTTCTTTTGAGATTTTACTGTGCAAGCAGTCGTGAACTATAGCGGCGGGCCGCGGGTGAAACACAAAGAACAACTTCAAAACCGCAGTTGGTCGTCGAAGGTATTTTAAGCTGTTTTAAGCTACAAATAAAGACGGCAGCTTTTCTAATATACTAAAGCCCTGAGATTTTCTGGATAATCTGACACTCTTTCGGTGTTTTCGATATCATTTAGGAACATCAAAATTTAGATACATCACAATTTTCAATGTCGATATTTCGATATGATTTTAAAAAAGTGACATCGGCGATATCGATGTCAAAATAGTATCAAGTATTTGAGTAATATCGATATATCGACGGACGTTAGTCATCCAAAATTAGCTTTGCAAATTGCAGGATTTTGCAGTATTAAGGTAAACAGAAGTTGGTAAACAGAAGTTGATACATCGAGAGAATTTGCAGAATTGAGGGCGTTTTGGGGCTTGCCACTAGAGATTAATGCAGGATCCAGGTCATCAGGCCTAAACTAATGCTAGATGATTTTGCACGATTAAGGTTATACAGTACTTGGGTATTTATCTTATTGAGGATTTTAGGATTTAGGTTATTTGTTACTTTGTACTCTCAAACTGCTCATGCTCTATGCACATTCTTTATAGAGCTTCAGTCAAGGTGTAATTAAGAGACCCTGGTTGTATTAGGGCACTTCGCAGCAGTTTGTTCCATGTTTGGGTGCTTTAACCCCAACCCTACCTAATGCTACTTTTTACTACTATATGTAGTAGTAAAAAGTAGTATGCAGTACTCTCACTGACTTGTGTGCAATGCCTGTAGTATTTTTTAGTATTTGGTACTTCACCCCTTATTGCACTCGTACTTACTTCTTAGCATTGGGTCCCTCTGCTTGTTGAGTGTGCATGGCCCATGTATGCTGTGTAAGGTGTTCTAAACTCTACAGCAAAAATTGTCACTTGGGTCAAGGCTGGACTACTGCATTTTTTGCCAGGTAAGTACATGTATTACTGACCTGTATTGCCACTAGTAGTTGGTAGTATCTGTACTCTGTCAGTACACACCCAATCGTGAGTCACGTACGGAGAGACCCAGTGCTACAAAATACTAAGTAGTATCCTGTAGTACGCAGTTCTTTAGCCCAAAGTAAGGCCTAGGGGGTTAGGGTTAATAGCTCTAAACCACTGCAGGATTTTGCGGGATTCTGGCAGTGGTCATCAGCTTTTTGCAGGATTCAGGTTACATAGAGTTTTAACATTTTGGAATTGGGTCTGTCCACACTAAATGTTACAACTGCACAACATCCCAATTAGCTCTCATTTAAAGTGTGTTGAAACTCAGAAAATAACCTTTAATGATGGTAATAGTAGTTGTACAATTGTTGAGAGATAGTGTACACAATTATAAAGGATTTGGTTGTTGGTTAATACAAAAATGAGAAATTTTATAAAAATGTCCAGCAAAGTTTTGGGGGTCCTGGTGGGACATGCATAAATCATGGCAACTCATGTTTTTCTCCAGGTTATATAAGAGGGGTTATTACACAGAAAAACAATTCACATGTTAAATTATGGTTGGCAAAGATATCAAATATGAGAAATCTGATCATTTTTCAAGCCCTTTATTTATTGAAGGTGTTAATAATCGAGAATTTAGGAACAGCTAATTCAGCCATCATGCGTACGTCACGGTTCTGTCCATTTGGTGACAAACGTGATACTGGCTGGTACTGACATTTTATCAACAATAAATTTCAACAAAAATATATTTATCTTGCTGAGAAATCATCTGGCTTTTCTTCTGACCATTTTTGTGCATTTGGATTCGTTGGTAACAAAACACAGATTCATTTGAAGGAAATGCAAATTTCTGTCCATTTTTTTGTAACGTATGTCACATCAGTTAATCTCTTGCCAACTGTAAAAATCCTTAAGGATTATTATTATAATTGCACACACATTTATAACAAAGATATGTGCAATGCAACTGCCATTATTCTCTTAAAAAAGGTTTGAACGAAGAATGAAGAGTACATGTCTGTCCCCAACTCATGGGAAAGTGACATACGTGATCTTATTGTACAATGCACGTGTCTGTCCTGTGACAAACGTGATGTCTGTCTAGTGACAAACATTATTCAGTGAAATAAAATTACAAGTTTAAAATCTAAATTAAAACTTCTTTCTGCAAGTAAAAATAACAAGTTAACTTTGAAAGAATATTTAATAAGTTAGGCTAGTTATCAATCATGGTTTTTAATTTTATTTGTTAATTTAAGAAAAAAAATGTCTGTCCTCGTGACAAACGTGATTATTGATGTCTGTCCATGTAACAAACGTTATTTCAGATAAGATGTCAGTATTTCTTCATTTCCAGTTAAATGTATATGGTTGAACAGTCTGAATAATTTGTTTGGGGGGTTTTCAGGGCAATTACTATTCTCAGTTGTTAAAAAGTTCTTTATCAATCCAAATAATTATAATTTGATACCATCTTGTCTCCCAGTGACGTACGTTATTTTCATGGCATACTTCTTCCCATAATTTCTTAAGAAAGAATAAAGTTTCTTAAAAAATGTTCTAAATAATAACACCGAGTTCACTTAAGCATACTAAAACAAAAAATTACAAAATTTGTTCATCTTGCTTTGAGTTATGTTTAGGAAAAGAAAAGTGTCTGTCCATGTGACAAACGTTACATCTTAAAGATTAACCATCAATAACTTCTTAAATATTGCTAAAGTTATCTTTACCTTTCTAAACTAACAAGGATATAGGGGGAAGATATGTGCAAGCCAAACAAAATTGAAACATTTTACAGTAAAAATTTTCTTCTAAATGTCACACAGTTGTAACGTTTACTGTGGACAGACCCAATTGCATGATTGTGCAGAATTCAGGTTACAATGTACGTGTGTAAAACAAATTGGTTTAAAATTAAGGGTATTTTTAAAAATTAAAACCTTGATCAAATGTGTAACAGACATAGAGCTAAATTACTAGAGCGCTAACTTCTAATTTTGAAGCGCAGAGATACTTCGAATCCTTTCTGTGCACTGACATTTATAATTCATGTGCGTGTTGTAAAACATAATAAAAATAAATGGATTAAATTTTGACAGTTTACTCTAAATGCAACGTGCGTGCGCAAACTGTACAGTAGAACAGACAAAAACAACTTACGGCGTCATGCCAGTTACTTGATGCGCCCAGCAGGCATCGATCACTTTGTAAATCGAGCCAGTGTTCCAGTAATTTAATATAGCTCTATGGTAACAGATAAACATCTGTAGTAACTGTTTTACAATTGTGTGTATAATTCATCACACTTTTCTCTACTACCAGTAGCTTTGCAATGACAATCAAAAACAATTCGGGAACAGCTCTGTAATGTTCACAAGCATTACCGGTATCTTTAGTTTTTTGCTTGATGCCAACAGTCCCGTCGTGGTGCAAGCAAGTCACTGGTCAACCTGAGGAGGTGTATCGTGCGCATTGTCTGGTTTGGGGTGTGTTTTAAAAATAATGCTAGTTTATTTTAAATACAAACAATAGCAAAAGTACAATCGAATATATGGCATAAAAACACCAACTTACTTGTTCCAGGCATTTTGTATTTATCCCCAATGGTCACATATTCCATCTCCTGGAACAGGCCAATCCGCTCCATATCATTCTTGCCAGATCCCTTCTCACCAGGAGGCATCTTGAAGCCGTCTAGAAACTTGTTGTCACAGAATGCTTGTTTGTTTGCTGTTTACACTCTGAAAACAAGCAGTCCAAATAAACACCTGAAATTCAGTTTTGGACTCGACACATTCTTGTATTTTTTTTTCTTCTAAATTTGGCATAAAATTGTACAACCCCGGCCAACGCTTTACTTTTATGATGTCATTTGAATTACTTTATTTAATTAGGCAAATAAGTCTGGGAGTTGAAGAAACTCAAGGTAAAAACATGTAATAATTGCAACATTAAATTACGTTTGGGTAGCAACTTTACCGTGACAGACGTTAATGCATGTTGCTATTGATGGCTTGCCCCTTAGCTTTGTTACGTCACGCTGATCGCGAGAATGATCATTTGTGTCCTGTAAACACTATCCGAACCTGCAAAGTAACACTAGTGTTAATCCTGTTACTTAATCAACTACAAGTAGGCTATAGTCCCAAACTATTTCATTTGGGTGATCGTCTTCAGGCTACAAATATACTATAAAAAATGTAAGGCGCCATTCCGTGTCCCTTTATACAACGAATAACTTAGGCCAAATTTTTTAAGACTGCCTTCTTTTTTCTTTTCTTTTTCTGGCGCTACATAAACATGTACTAGAGGCCGAGCCAGAAGAATATCGAACAGGGTTTCCCTTTAGCGGTCGCCCGGTCGCCAAATGCGACCCAAAACAGCCACGGATGACTCAAAACACTTCCCTCGATCGTCCGGCCGGCGAGTTAAAATATTGAATACATTATGTGATTTCCCAGATCAACTGTTTACCAGTACATGTACATGCACGTTTGTTTATGGTGTAAATCGAGGAGTTTCCTTTGTTCCTCTCGAAAATTTCCGACGGCTCTCATTGGTTTTGTACACGAATCTCAATCGAGGTCGTCCTCGATTCTAACCCTAACCCCAATTCACCTTCGTGTCGCCAGGTATGTGTCCTCCATTTACACCATAAACAAACGCAGCAGTACCTTTACACAACAATGCACGCGCACGTGCATTGCTGAGTAAGGATTGTGTCATTCCTGTACATACAGATTCGCGATGTTCATGGCCGGCTAGCTATAGCTAGCGCATACATTGGCGCGCATGGCCTGCGCGCGCGGCACACATACATGCACCATCACACATACCACAAGCGTACGTAAGAAAACAGTACCTTTATAGTACACTGTACATGTACATGTTAGTGCATGTAGTAGTACTGTAGTTTAAGTTTTTCCATGACACAAAATCAATGGACGATGTTCCGGTTCGCGTTACAAATCAAACTGAAGAAATTAATTCTCCTGTGGAATTTTTAAGGAGCGCTCCGCTGTTTTTGCCCCAATATGCCAGGTTATAAATCAACAACTAAAGGCTTTGTCTTCCGGTACGGTACGGTGCGGTACGGTGATGGAGCCAAAAAGCCATGTGCTCGCCCCATGCAAAGCATGCATAATGCAGGCGCATTGTTGGATTAGTTTCCGCCGCACGCTTCAATGGACAAAGTTAATGACCGAAACCAGTCCATGGCCGACATGCATTTTTTCCGTTACGCGAAATGGTCGAATTTGACATCGTAAGATGTAAAAATGCCCGGCAAACAAACGTCGATGAAGAAAGTCATATCCTGCAGGTTAATTATCAGATCATGGTCGCCCTTTTCTGTTTTTGTATTTTCTGTTTTAATGTATTTCTTTCGAGGTATTAACGCTCGTCCTTCTTGAGCGATGTAGTGTGTTTCTGCAAAATGTTCTACCGCGGCATGTTTCCTGCATTCAGTTTACGCTTGTGTGGTGTATGTTGTTTGTCAGCTCGGCGTTTATCGTGTGAAAGATTTAGGCCAACATTCTCCTTTTTTTTCTCCAAAAAGTTTTCAACCTTAAACATTTAATATGCTTTTACAATAACTCCGCCAGTTTTGTTGTCACAGGTGAGGTTTAGTTTTGATAGCTTTTGTGGCGGATGCAAATTAAATCTTCCCGCAAGATCAGCGATTACAACAAGCAGTGGGCTGTAAAGTGCCGTGCCGCGTTCTGGCAATTTTCCCGCACACGAGCGCTTTCGTTACCGGAAGGTCGGACAATGCAGTTGGCGTTGCGTAGCCTCGGTGGAAAACACAGATATATCACGTGGGCCACTGAAAATGCTTGCGGGCCACTGAAAACTCTAATTAGGTAGCCCGACGGGCCACTGAAAAAAAAAGTTAAGGGAAACCCCTGTTGAACATTGATAAGGTCTTAAATGTGGTTCAAAATGTCGCCAAAATCCACACAAATACTCAACAAAATACCTCTAAATCGTCTAAATAGCCTTCCATAAGTGTTCATGCTAGACCTAACGGTTTTCGGGGTTACTCACGATCAATTCTTGACCTGCAAATCAAGGAAATTCAATGCCAGTTTTCCTGCGACTAAAAATACTGTACTGAACTTCAGCTCTCCGCCATTTGAATGTGGCATTGTGGGATGCCTGTGACATCATAGGCCAAAGTGTATCAAGTGTATCGATCGTGTCGATCGTATCGATTGTGTCGTGTGGCTGCGTGTTAAAGAGACGCCACTCGCTCTAGCTCTTGGGCGCACAACTTCGCTAATTACTGCGTCGATTAATACAAATTTTGAAGGATTATTTCATATCTAAGATTATTAGTGAGCCGTGTGAAATTAGGCTAACTAATAACTTTAAATCTGAAATAATCCTTCAAAATTTGTATCAATCGACGCAGTAATTAGCAAAGTTTCACTCAATGTTCCATTTTAACCTGAAACCACCACTTAAGAGATTTTATGTCAGTTTTTTGAAGGGCACTACCGAACTCTCGTTAAAACCTCATGAATTCTCGAACGGCCGAGACTGCCAACACGCTGCCAATAAAACTTGACTGTACACTTCATTATGGGCAACGCTGCCCGCGAATGCAAGCACGCAGCCACAGTACAGCTTGTGCCATGTCATGAAACAGTCGCTACATGTACTTACCTAGTTTGAGTAACTAGGACCCTACAGTACATCGCTTTTTTAAAATTTGTACATGATCTGGCGATAGTAGGGTCCTAGGAAATCCCATTGATTAATTATCTTGCATTTAAATCAAAATGCCACTTTTTCCATATGTTTGCCTAAAGAAACATCCGATTTCACCCTCAAAACGGCAACAAAAGTACTCGATAAGCCATCTAGAGGTACAGTGGACGGCATCGCATACCACAAACGTCCACTGTACCTTTCAGGAAACAGTCGCCGGTACACGGGAACGCTGCTGACAGTGACATGCAGGGTCAGCGCCCTGATATGCAAATATTATTTTGAAACTTATCACAACAACAATACTAAAGTCTAGCTACAGAGTGTCTGATGCAGCTTGCGGAATTGACATTGAAATTTCATCCGAATCGTAAGTAAACCTTAGTACCACAATCTTAATCGTCGATGTGTACCTGTGGCCGTTTTGAGGGTGAAATCGGATGTTTCTTTGGGCAAACATATGAGAAAAGTGGCATTTTGATTTAAATGCAAGATAATCAATGCGACTCCCTAGGACCCTACTATCGCTAGATTATGTCCAAATGTTAAAAAAGCGATGTAGGGTCCTAGTTACTCGGACTACTACTTACAGTAACCTGCAACCCTCTAAAACCTATTTCATTTTAATTTCGAAGATTAGACTTGCCGAAAACAGCCTGAATTTCTTTTGCGATCCGGAACTAGGAAAGCGTCTTCGCCAGATGATGTCCAAGTTTATACTGGACTCTAGTTATCGCTTTTTTAATATTTTGACATTATCTGGCGCTACTAAAGTCCGAGGAAATTCTGCATGCATCATGCCAAATCTCTTAAAAGGAAACTCCACCCATAGTTTATAATTGCATGATGTATCAATTGTATCAATTGCCATTGTGACTTGATTTTTATTTCATTTTTATCGGTTTCGGTGATCATATAAAAAAGAGATTTTCTCGCACTGCGCTTACTGTCCTGCGAGCCGCCATTTTGTTCTGGTTTATCGGTATATCCGAAATATTGTGACGTGGTGTCTGCACCATCAGTACGCAAAGCCCGATCGATAGCGGCCCTGCGCGCGCAAGGAAAGCAAGTGAACCCTTTTGTGTACGGCATACATAATGTGTACTGTGTGAAGTAGGCTCAAAATCATATGGAGAAGGACCTGATGCCATAATTACTAGCTCACATATTTTCTATTCTTCTCAGAAAATACAAAAATAAACGATAGTTTGTGGCGTGTCAAGTCGATATTCTTCACCACATAATCGGTGGTGTCCAAAAGCTAAAAAAGCGATAACTAGAGAGTCCAGTAACTCGGACTAATGGTTTATATTGTTTAACAGCGGTTAACCTGTAAAAACCCTCTCTATCTCTGCCCTACGGGCGTCGGGAGCCCCATAGTTCTGGGTAGCGCCGGATAATCATGTCAAAATGTTAAAAAAGCGATAACTAGAGTCCAGTAACTCGGACTAAAAAAAGCGATAACTAGAGTAGAGACCAGGCTCGGTTTAGTAGGATGGCTCCAACAGCCAAATATTGTTACGTTAAAAACTAGTACGTCAGGAAACCAGACAGTTTAGTAACGATAGCAATGGGCGGCGTGCATAAACAAAATAGGCTACTTACTCTGTTTAGTGCTATGGGCCTATCGCACGGAGGTGGTAATAAAGGAATGGTGCTTTGCAGATAAAACACAAAATATTTGATGTGCAACACACGCTTTTTCAAATATATCCTGTTGATTTGAAATGTTCAATGGTTCAACGGAATGATCAACTTTTCCACTTTCAGTAACTTCAGCAAGTATGATTACGATTACCAACGATAAAGTTGGGACCGTAACTTCATACAATGTTGCATTTGCACTATCCAGGCTTCGTGTACGTGCGCGTGCGTACACGTACATACGTATGCATCACGTTGCCAAGTAACGATTCACCGTAAACCGTTCACCCGGTACGCGTACGGTACGGTCGTGCTGTATCAAGTTAACGGAATATTCCTCCATGAGTTAACAAAGCATCGGGGGGGTGGGGGGGAGGCCTTGAGGCTGTGATTGCAAAACGCTGTGATACCGTCCATTCTCAAAATAGGGGGGAACAATTTTCTCACGCAAAAGAAAAAGAGTTTTTAGCATCCAATCTTAACATTTTGCCTTTTGTAGTTGTAAAAGGTTGTTATTTACTTTAATTGTTATCATCCAATGACAAAAATTGTATTGAAAATGAAAAAAGCAGTCGAAAAAAATAAGCGTTGACGTACCGTACCGTTGATGCGCGTGGAGATTGTGAACAAATACTCAAACGACGTTAACAAATACCTCCCCTAAAAAGGGCAATAATGATCGATAAATTGTGAATAATCGTGCTTCGAACCCACTCATTTTTTTGCCATGGATACGTTAAAAAAGGATGTAGCAGTGATGTACTGAATTTAAAAAAAAATCTGCCTGTGAACCCCTTGAGTTTTATCGTGTTGTTTTCAAACGAAAATGGCAGAAAATGACATCTCCCCAAAAAAATTCCGTGTAGATCGTGCCTGTGTACCTGGCTTTGCGGACGTTGTATGAATCACTAAATTCGGGGAGCGGTACACGGAGCAAATTTGTACGTGTTTCAATGGCGCGCTTCGAGGTAGCGATCTACGTATTTACTGCGTGAGATGTGTGGCTCATGAGCGTGGAATGAATGAGATACATTTCAACGTTGGTGGCGCACTTTGTTTGGCCCCCCTCCGCCCCCCCCCCCCCCCCCCCCCTGCAAAGCATCAAACAAACTATCAGCGTACAAAAACAGGCTAAAAATCAGGCTAAAAATCAGGGGCGGCGATTTCTTGTTACATGTGGGGGGTGGGGGGGGGGGGGGGGGGGTGGGGTAACATTTTTCAAAGATTCATGGAACATAATGCGAGCGCAGAGCGCGAAGCCTTTATTACGGCGTGGGGTCCGGGGCCCTAGTGCAGCCACTCCCAACCGTGCAAATGTTGTCTTCAGTACGAAGACTCTATACCGCTAAGCATGGCAAGCATTCAAACCTATATGCTGGCGCACCCTGGAGACATTTTCTAAACTCTGCCGAAGCAAACGCAAAACGTGAGGTAAAACAAGAATACCTGCACTTCTATAAGAATACAATTGTCTCAGAGCACGGCTCCATAAACCAAATCGACACGCCCCTTTTCAAGGGGGGCTCCTTCAGTTTTGAGCTGCACCAACAAAATAAATTAAAAAACATTAGAAAAAAAATGATCCGTGGATTTTGAGCCAATCACAATGAAGTTTACATGGATGAAAGAGGGGTTCTCTCTCTTTCCAAAACCGTTCACCCCAAAGTTCGATGACCTTTGGTTCTCTAATTGCTGCGTCAAGTCAAAGACGACGGGTCAGTGTAAACACGGGCCGTTTGGCCAGTTTTCAATGCTTCTCCATAGACAACTGCATCGGAGTGCAAACATTTGAAGACAAAATGATCCCTGGTTTTTTCAAAAAGGTTTACGAAACATACATGATGAAAAAGCCTGAAACGTATTCTTTCATATTCCGTTCACCCCAAGTTAATACGATGCTCCGTTCAAAAGATACAGCAATGTTAGAACAAAAGTGCCTCCATTTTGAGAGGTTTGACCGTGTTTAAGCTCAGTGTAGTAAACCCGGGGAAGCGGATGCGCGCTAGTTTTCATTATGAAAAAGTCCAATAAACACCATGTCTCGAGCTACATAACGACGAAAGATACCCTATTGTATTACCTTTATTCCTGTACTATAACCTAACCCCATTAACCTAACGTTACACGAACAATCAAGGACAAATTTTAACAAAGAGGATTCTAAAGAGACCTTTGTTTACTTTTGTGCTTCAATCCTCAGTCGTAATAGTAAAAGCACCCAGCTATACCATCAGACACACATTACAATATGTCCACTCTGAACTGTTCCTACATTCCTGTACCGAGCTAGCCATGGCAACTGCCATCAAGCATCATAGTCTTGCGCAGTCAACTTATCAAGCTTGATAAGTGACACTTACAGCCTTGTGTTTAAGGTAAACAAATTGTTTTTGTACCTGTGACAGAATTTGTTAGAGTTGCCCCACGATTCCGTGGAAAGTCGGATAAAACAATTTATAAAATTGCGGGCGGAGGTGATTCCACAACGATTTTGTAAAAGAACACAAATATACACAAAAAACACGAAAAAGCTAAATTCAGGCTATACCTGAAAACTTGTATCCAAGCCTGAATGAAACAAGAAATTAAACATGTTTTTTTTGTTTTAACAAACCAAACAAAGGTTTGCCTTCTGTCTGCATTATTATTTGAGAATTGCCTTACTTCTTGCTGCCTGTGTGTCCCTGTAGGTCCCTGGTGGGCAGGAGGGCTCTGGTGTGGCCGTGGGGCAGTAGTGACCCAACACACAGGGACTGGTGGTGAAGTCTGTCATGACTGGGAACAATTAAATAAAAAAATACAGAAAAATAGTCAAGTCAAGTTGAAGACATCACAAAAACCAAACCACACAGTTGTAACTTCCATACCTTTGTATCCGTGTATGGCTATAATTACTCATTTTTAATTATTCCAGAAAAATAAAATTAAACCTCAAATTTGGATTCTGGGTGTTCCTCAGGTGTTCCCTTTATTTTTCTACAAATAACCATAACCCTATTTTCCCTCTAAAGCTCTTTTCCGGAGAGGGGGAAACCGACTGTGCATGTGTGCTAGTCCAACAATTCGTAATCTCTTCCTGCATCCTGTGGACATCTTTTGTTCGCAGGCCAGTCAAATCAATGAACACAACTTAGACACACGGTACAAGATACGTTATTAACTGGCAAAAACCTGTCTATTCTGGTTTAGTGTCCAATTTCCTTATTTTTCCCCGACTGGATAAAACGGAAACACATTTCCAAGGTTTTTCTTGATTGGCTGGAAAAACCCTGACAGTTCTACCATTAGGACGCCCTGTTTGGATGTCAAAACTGTCACGCATACAAATAAACAAAAACAAACGATTATGGTGCTAAACAAACACAACAATAAACTAATTTGGTATAAAGCACATTGATATGGACCACAGGTCATTTGGAATACAGTCAGGTAGAATAACAAACAATGTTCAAAATTGCTGCAATTGCATGTTATTCTACCTATATTTTTTTTAAACGACAAAAACATATAGCAAAACATATTTCCCATGACATACTCTGACTGTGTGCCAAAATTCATACTTTTATCATCAAGTGAACAATTCTATCATATCCACTTTTAAGACATCAAGCTTAAAAGAATTTATCATCCCGAAGACAGATGGGTATGCGGGATCTCCTCCAATGCCTCTTTCCCACGCTACATAGAGGTCACTGGGGTATGGGGACGCTGTTTTATGGCCCTGCGGTTAAAACAGACAAGGCCAGGTATACAGCCATAATCTTGACGACTGGTCAGAATATCACTTTGTCGCAGCGGTTTAAGCCAGGAGGACGTTTGTTTGCTATTGCTATTCAGCAGAGTAATTATCTGTTCTTGTAATTAATTTCGAAGTTTTTTCGGAGTTTTAAAGACATTTTCATAGTAGGAACAGTCATGCTTCCCATTTTGTCGACCGTACCCAATTCTCAGTTTCCAAAGTTGGAAATTTGCTAGCCCGTGTCGAACTGGTTCAATTTCGGGAGTTGCCGACCGTCATATTCTCGCCGACAACATGCCTAAATCCGAGCATCTGGATCTGGAAACGCTTCAGAGGGAAGGAAGCCACGCGGCGGACCCCGTTCTTCTCGGTCTAGTCGAAGCTATATAGAGGCTGCGGAGGCGACACCGACTGTGTCACTGTTGCTGCCGATGGTCCTGCGGAGAGCCCTGCCGATGTCGTTCCCTCGGATGGACTGCCTGATGTCCCCGTGCCTGAAGGGATCTGAAGTACTCCGACACTGCTCATAACTTCGGGGCTTGGTAAGTCCGATGTTAATAATATTGTTCGGATGCCTGTAATTTTACCGCCCGCTCCCCACGTAATTTCTGTAGTGTTAGCTGTCTCACTACGACCACTGCTAGCACTCGTTCCGCATTGCCTGTATTTCCCCTTTATTTACTTCCAAGTTCTTGTCTTAATTGTGCCCCTACAACTACAAGACTGCCCAGCGATAACTAGCGTTTGTGACGATCTGGGGATAGGGGTTCTTAAACAAATTCAGGACAACAATGGAATGGGGAGTTTATCGAATTTCGTTCTCTAGTATTGCGGCCGGCCCGTGTTTATATATAGTCCGCTCGTATGATTGACCCGCTTGGCAATTTCGCCCCGACGCATGCGGATACTATACAGGTTTGGAAATCTTTAAAAATGTTTTCATACTGTTGTTGCTCTACTTTCAAGTCAGAATTCGACGAATTTTGTATATTTAACTTGGGAAGGGTTTTGAGCCTTTGTTTTATTACTTTGGAACCAAATCCCAGGGTATGGCCCATTTTTGGAATAGCGTTCATGCATGTTTTTCGTGGATTTTTCCCTTTAACCGAAGGCTATTTTGTATAATGAAGTAGATTTCCTGTGAGTTCAAATTCAGAGTAGGTTTTGTATTTGATGTTGTTTGTTTGACTTTTCTAACGCAGCGAATTTTCAGAATATCTTTTGCATTTGTGTTGAGTTTTATCCACGAGGTTTACTGTATATAAATACAATGTGTAATTAGCGCGTCCAGACCAGGACCTTGCTTTGTGGTCTGAGCCACACGTGGACATAGGTCATTAACTGCCAACCTTGGGGCTCTGGTAGTCGCTAGTAGCTAGGCTAGCCTGGGATAGTACGTCTCTGACAGAGGTCAACTCGTTCTTTTTTGTTTGTTTGATCTAGAGGCAAGTGCCAGGCTAGGCAGAGTCGGCATTGTTTATTGGGAAAGTTTAAGTCACTTTTCCACTGTTTTCTATTTAAGTCTTTGTTTGGATTTGTGGACCCAGTTGGGGCCAGAAACAGGCCTTGTTTTTATTTTTCGTGTTGGAGAGACCCCATCTTAAATTAGACTTGCCCAGTCCTGGCTGGAGTCTTGGGATATATTGGGCCATGTTTTAATTTATTTTATATTTCGCAGGTTTAGTTTTTCATTTCTTATTTTAGGACTGTTAAAAGGAAGCTTAGGTAATTTTTGCTGATTGAGATTTTGTTGTTTTAATTTTCCTTTTTGAAGTAACCTTTAGAGGTTAATTTTTGTTTTTCCATTTTTTTTTTTTTTTTTTTTTTTTGTATTTAATTTTATTTCATGGTTTCGCTTTAGGTAATGTATAATTAGCTGTAGAAGTTAATGGCTAGTGGTTTCTTGTAATTTTCGAAGAAGGGTTTGATTTGTTCATTTGCTTCGATCATGGCAAACCTAGATAATGCGTTGCGTAGAAAGATCTAGAAACTGACTCTGCGGGAGCTTCAGTCATTGTTGGGGAGTTCGAATTTTATATGTAAGGCCGTTCGCGCCCAGGCCGCGCCTTTTTGCGTCGTTTGTTGACTTAACTGATGGCGTTCGAAAACCACGTCATCGTGTCCGTATTTCATCGGGGGCACGAGCAGACATGTTGACCTGGAAGCAGTTTTTGACACATTTTAACGGTTCAGTCATATTCCCCGACCAAGATTGGCACGTACTCGAGCGATACTCTGCGTTCGTACATGGACGCTTTATCAGAGATAGGTTTTGGTGCATTCTTTAGTGGTAGTTGGACACACGGACGATGGCCCTTGTCAGTGCGTCCACGAAGTTGTCCATTGCTTTCCTCGAGCTTTTCCCCATTGTGGAAAGGCCGGTGTTAATAAATAGATTCTGTCGCCCCTCGTATGCATTCGGTTTATCAGCGCGCTTAGCAATTCTTCCCCTACACCATACCCCCTGTTTTTGCCCGCTTTTGATGTATATATAGTTTGCACACTTCATTGTTCTTTCTAGTGCTTAGTAATTTGATTATTTCATATATATATTATGTGCGCATACTATTTAGTGTTTTTGTGTATTTATCTTCCTTTAACGAGCCATGATGCAACGGGCGTACAAGACTTCAATGAAGATTGTGGGCGACGTTGTCGTCAATTGGACCTGCCGAATTGCAGTTATTACACCGGAGTGAGTATGGAGCAGAATCAGTGTCAAAAAGATCGGACGTGTTTTTACAACTCGGATGCTTTTCTAATTCGGATGCTTTTCTAATTCGGATGCTTTTTTCAAACTCGGATGCTTTTTTAATTCGGATGAATTCGTAATTCGGATGCTTTTTGTAAACTCGGATGCTTTTTTAATTCGGATGAATTCGTAATTCGGATGAATTCGTAATTCGGATGCTTTTTGTAAACTCGGATGCTTTTTTAATTCGGATGTTTTTTAAATTCGGATGCTTTTCTAGTTCGGATGCTTTTTTAATTCGAATGCTTTTCTAGCTCGGATGCTTTTTATAAACTCGGATGCTTTTTTAATTCGGATGCTTTTCTAGTTTGAATGCTTTTTGTAAACTCGGATGCTTTTTGCAAACCGAACATATTCGCAAATCGGATGCTTTCCCAATCCGGCACTAGGGTGGCCCTGAAAGGACATCACACATCGCAGATAGTTCTGCGATTTCGCGCATTCTGCGCGAATTTGAACGATGACAAACATGTTATCATATATATCTAAGCATATATCTGAGATGTGGAAGATTTTATTGTAGATTTCTGCACAGATTTATGTGATAATGAATATTTTCTGGGCAGATTTTTGAAAAGTCGCATATTTTTATTTTAGATTTCAAGTTCTGCGCAGATTTCTTAGTACGCAAATTTGTGCGATGTCGCACGGATGGGCACTACATGTACATTTTCATTGCACATTTAATTATGCGCAGCTATATGTCGCACTCACGTACAGCAGATTTATATACAGATTTATGTGCACATTTCTGCCGCGATGTCAGCACATACGACGTTTTGAAAGTTGAACCACGACGTTTTGAATGTTATGATGTTCTAAAACGGACAGGCAACGTCGTGGTTCAACTTTCAAAACGTCGTGGTTCAACTTTTAAAACGTCGTACTTCAACTTCCAATTAACGTCCAACTTTCGCGCGCTTTTAACTGGTTCAAGGTAGCCGCGTATTCGGCCGGTTCTCTCCGCGCGGATTCAGTCCGCATTCACCAAAAGGCGACAAATATTTAATACATGCTGCAAAAGGTGATGCATATTCTAAAAAGTTTTTTGTCAATTTATTTAAAGAATTTTTCGAAATAAACCGTAAATATAACAATACTTTTTCAAACCCTTGTAGATCATACAGCATATTAGCCACACTTGTTTAACCTTTCCTGTAATTTTGATGAAAAATTACAGTTAAACTAGCTGCCTAATGAACTAAGTAATCCTACTTCGAGTTATTTTTATAGATTTGGAAATGAGAATGAAACATTTAAAACAAAATATACCTCACATGTTATCAAAAACTCATACTTTTATTTCATAATCTACAAGATAATGTTACTGGGCATGTGGGTATAGGCTTCAGCGCTTTTAACTGGTTCAAGGTAGCCGCGTATTCGGCCGGTTCTCTCCGCGCGGATTCAGTCCGCATTCACCAAAAGGCGACAAATATTTAATACATGCTGCAAAAGGTGATGCATTTTCTAAAAAGTTTTTTGTCAATTTATTTAAAGAATTTTTCGATATAAACCGTAAATATAACAATACTTTTTCAAACCCTTGTAGATCATACAGCATATTAGCCACACTTGTTCCTGTAATTGTAAAACCTTTCCTGTAATTTTGATGAAAAATTACAGTTAAATTAGCTGCTTAATGGAAGTAATTCTACTTCGAGTTATTTGTCAAACCTTTTATAGAAATTTCAAACAATACGGCAACAGTGTGGTTTTACAAATTCAAGACCTGCTTTTATCATTGCTGTACTTTTTTTCTTTTGCCACATGAATTGCAATTGTACATTTCTCTAAAGCACACCTGCAAGGACTATCTTTCCGTGCCCCACTCTTTCTATCTGGCAAGTGTTCTTTCAAGCACGAGTGGCAGTACGTAGTTTCCAAGATTCTTTTATATGCTAATTTTGACATATAACCGTTGTTCTTTGTTTACATTTTATGTAGTTTTGATAATATCTGCTTATTTGCACTCGAACTTAGAAACTTACATTTGACCCAAGTGTGCTATATATCGCAAAGAAATTATTATGGGGCGATATTAGGTGGAAATAAAAAAGAAATTATGGACACGGTCTGAAACTGTATTTTACCTAACGTTCTAAGCTGACAAACTACTAGGATCCATCTAATGATGCAGAACTTTATAGTTGAAGGGCTGTTGTGTTATTAAATAAAGTAACAGTTATCATTCTCATAAAATCTGGCGTGGTGAAATTAATTGTTGAAATTGTTGATTGACGAAACTGATTCACCGAGAACATTGCAAATAAGTCCGAGTGCGAGTGCACTAATTACTGTTCGGCTGAAGCCTATACCCACATGCCCAGTAACATTATCTTGTAGATTATGAAATAAAAGTATGAGTTTTTGATAACATGTGAGGTATATTTTGTTTTAAATGTTTCATTCTCATTTCCAAATCTATAAAAATAACTCGAAGTAGGATTACTTAGTTCATTAGGCAGCTAGTTTAACTGTAATTTTTCATCAAAATTACAGGAAAGGTTAAACAAGTGTGGTTAATATGCTGTATGATCTACAAGGGTTTGAAAAAGTTTTGTTATATTTACGGTTTATTTCGAAAAATTCTTTAAATAAATTGACAAAAAACTTTTTAGAATATGCATCACCTTTTGCAGCATGTATTAAATATTTGTCGCCTTTTGGTGAATGCGGACTGAATCCGCGCGGAGAGAACCGGCCGAATACGCGGCTACCTTGAACCAGTTAAAAGCGCGCGAAAGTTGGACGTTAATTGGAAGTTGAAGTACGACGTTTTGAAAGTTGAACCACGACGTTTTGAAAGTTGAACCACGACGTTGCCTGTCCGTTTTAGAACATCATAACATTCAAAACGTCGTGGTTCAACTTTCAAAACGTCGTATGTGCTGACATCGCGGCAGAAATGTGCACATAAATCTGTATATAAATCTGCTGTACGTGAGTGCGACATATAGCTGCGCATAATTAAATGTGCAATGAAAATGTACATGTAGTGCCCATCCGTGCGACATCGCACAAATTTGCGTACTAAGAAATCTGCGCAGAACTTGAAATCTAAAATAAAAATATGCGACTTTTCAAAAATCTGCCCAGAAAATATTCATTATCACATAAATCTGTGCAGAAATCTACAATAAAATCTTCCACATCTCAGATATATGCTTAGATATATATGATAACATGTTTGTCATCGTTCAAATTCGCGCAGAATGCGCGAAATCGCAGAATCTGCGATGTGTGATGTCCTTTCAGGGCCACCCTAGTGCCGGATTGGGAAAGCATCCGATTTGCGAATATGTTCGGTTTGCAAAAAGCATCCGAGTTTACAAAAAGCATTCAAACTAGAAAAGCATCCGAATTAAAAAAGCATCCGAGTTTATAAAAAGCATCCGAGCTAGAAAAGCATTCGAATTAAAAAAGCATCCGAGCTAGAAAAGCATTCGAATTAAAAAAGCATCCGAACTAGAAAAGCATCCGAATTTAAAAAACATCCGAATTAAAAAAGCATCCGAGTTTACAAAAAGCATCCGAATTACGAATTCATCCGAATTACGAATTCATCCGAATTAAAAAAGCATCCGAGTTTACAAAAAGCATCCGAATTACGAATTCATCCGAATTACGAATTCATCCGAATTAAAAAAGCATCCGAGTTTACAAAAAGCATCCGAATTACGAATTCATCCGAATTAAAAAAGCATCCGAGTTTGAAAAAAGCATCCAAATTAGAAAAGCATCCGAATTAGAAAAGCATCCGAGTTGTAAAAACACGTCCGATCTTTTTGACACTGATTCTGCTCCATAAGTGAGCAGATCTGCACGCGTTAGCGACGCTGCACCCGGGAGACACAGCCATCGAACCCAGACTAAATAACATTTAATGTCGATTGTACCGACCTGGGAGGTTTTGCCGCACACATACCGAACTGATGAATGCTATCACTATTATTAATTTGTGCCACTTCTCTCATGCTTTTATTATTTAACAAAAAATTGGGCCTCTTTGGCGGCGGTCATGAATGACCGTTTGGCGGAATTGCATTCGGGACGCCGTCATAGGCCCCAATAACTTAACTTGACACGAACGTATTCCATGCCCAGTATACGAATTTTAAGTTCAAATGTAATGATAATTGTTGCGGCTTCCTGTTTAACCTTAATAGTAATTTACGGCTATGTTAAGGCGGCAATGTTAACGGTACGTTTTTAGTTTCGCTATAGCGTTATCCCGGTTATTGGGTTTTATGTTATTATGGTAAATAACTAAAACATAATTGATACGTTTTAATTTGCGATTGGTACAATGGCGCTATCATTGGGTTTTCGTAAAGTACGGAGACATGATAGTATTGCAACTATTATTGGGTTTTGTGTTATTTTGGTAAATGGCCAAAACATGATAGTGATACGTTTTAATTTTGCGATCGGTGCACTGGCAATCCGGCATTATTATTGGGTTTTCGTAAAGTACGGAGACATGATAATGTTGGCATCGCTATTATCGGGTTTTGTGTTATTTTGGTAAATAACTAAAACATGATGGCGATCATGTGCACTGGCAGGCAGTCTGGCATTATTATTGGGTTTTCGTAAAATACGGAGACATGATAATGTTGGCATCGCTATTATCGGGTTTTAGGTTATTTTGGTAAATAACTAAAACATGATAGTGATACGTTTAATTTCGCGATCGGTGCGCTGGCAGTCTGGCATTATTATTGGGTTTTCGTAAAGTGCGGAGACATGATAATGTTGGCATCGTTATTATTGGGTTTTATGTTATTTGGGTAAATAACTGAAACATGATAGCGATACTCGCGCGCCGATCGGAAGCAAACTTATATACCATGTAATATACTATTGTAATATACTGATAGTTGGAAATAATAATATGTTTTGAGATCAACCTGGCAATAAACTGCTTCGGCCTTACGATACAAAAAGAAATTAAACTCTTTAGCCAATACATGAATATTTTGTGAGGTCCTGTCGCATGGGATGATAACCACTTTTAAGACATCAAGCTTAAAAGAATTTATCATCCCGAAGACAGATGGGTATGCGGGATCTCCTCCAATGCCTCTTTCCCACGCTACATAGAGGTCACTGGGGTATGGGGACGCTGTTAAATCTGCCCGACTAATAATCGAACACTCATCAAAATCACATGAATGCGCAGGCGAGAAACACAGCGAGTTTGTTATGAGCTGAATGTAGCCCCATGAATCGCCGCCATCACCACGCAGTAACACAAATGTCGTGGCTGTATCGGGACCCACTTCTGGCATTTTCACGAAGAAACGCAAAGCCTATAGCTAATACACACGGATAGCGTCACTTTGTGAAAACTTGATACGCGGGGCCAATTTCTGTCATTTTCACGAAGTAACATAAAGCCTATAGCTAATACACACGGATAGCGTCACTTCGTGAAAACTCGAACACTGCGTATCTGATTTGTTTGTTTTCACGAAGTGACGCTCTCCGGGTATATTATATATAGGCTTTGCGTTACTTCGTGAAAACGTGAGAAGTGGGTCGCCCGTATCACGTGACATTAGTGTTACTTTGTGGTGACGGTTACGAAATATGACTGAAATACTGGACTTCCTCCGTATCGAGAGCCACACAGCGATCACGTGTAAAAAACATTCTGTTGCTATATGGACATAGATATGATGACAGGGTACAAAAACAGCGGTTTGGGCTTTTGTTTTCATGCAGTTACTGACTTGGGGATTCTGTATCTTCAGACCGTCTAGCTAATCCTGTACCAATAACTAGCAAGATGGATCGTTGTGCACAAGATCGCAAATTGCCACCAATTGCAGCTTTGGTTTCCAAAAAACATGACGCATGCTCGATGTGTACGGGCAAAGCTGCCCTTGGTGTAGCCTTTAAACAAGGCCACATGTCTGATAGACGCCGAGCGACTAAAAAGAGACTAATCGCGAAAACCTGAGTGACGTCAGTGCGAATTGCCCAGACAAGTGGCCTTTATCAATCTGGTTTGGATTTCTTATGTTAACCTTTGTTTCCAACTTGAATCGCTACCTATATGGTAGCGTCCAATCAGCGAACGTATCTCCGCGTGACGTCAGCTTATATTTGAGTTGGATTAGTTCATTTTACAAACAGGGAATGTCCAATCATGTCACTTACAATATTTAGCTCAAATCATTAGTTGCTTCCTAATTTATTGCAATTTTGCATGTAAAATAGATTTAAATGTGATATCTTGTATTTATCATTCATATATTCAACTCAGAAGCAACATTTATTTACGTTTTTTTACCTTTTCTTACATGCTTTGATATTGAACGAATCACGAACGAAACCAACTGGGAGATCGCCGTTCTGATTGGGCGTATTGGCATGCTAATATGTATCTATGAATAATTCATGCCGAGCAGTGAAACCTACATTGCAAAAGGCCTCGTGACATTCGTCACTCGGTCGCGCGTTCACCCCGGGTATCTAGACTCATCTCAGCCGCTTAGCCAGAGTCACGAGGCCTTGTCAAAAGGCTACCCTTGGTGGCGCTATGCCTTCATTGTCAATAGCAACCGAATGTTTTCTGGACCTTCCGCCATTTTTACATATGTGACCTGTTCCCACGAAACCCGGACGAAGTCGCACCGATCCATTTTGCGTAAACAGCGTGCAAAGTCATTTCGTGGTGGAATCGTCAAATTTTTTTAGAGGATGATCATATACTATACATATTCGTCTATCATTTTAATCTAAAAATTAGTAAAATCAGTTAACGTAAAATACTTATTTTCCCCATTATCGGAGCGATGTCGGTGAACAAAAGAAGCGTGGACTTATACAAAAGTTCGCAAATCACCGCAAAGTTACCGAAAATAAGTAGCTTTCATACAAAGCGGAACACTCCCCCCTTTGACAAATTTGGTATCACCGTAAAGCTGGCGTCTTGCAGAATTTATTTTCATTGATAAAATTGGGAAATGACGTCATAATAAGCCAGTAGGAGCGCACTTTACTGAGCTAAAACTTGTAAACAACCACTTTCTTGTTGCTTAGGTCGTCTATAACGAGAAGCATGATTCGTCAATTTGCATCACATGATCTACTCTATCGTTGAGTTCCCTAACGTTCATGTACATTATCAGTACAGTTTTGTTGCGCTAGCATTGAGAACCAGACCATCTCGTTTGTACGAGAATTCGCCAACGTGTAACGCGCCGCACTGCATGCCGAGAGCGGTAAGCTAATGTAGCTACTAGAGAGATATTTCCGTGTTTAGAAGTGGGTGTTTGACATAGATTTTACGCCTATTGAAGTGAGTTATTATCCAGTATTAGTTACCAAACATATTTGTGATATTTCACAACGGAAAGGTCACGAAAGCAGCCCGATTCCATGGCGGACAAGGCTGCAACCTCGTCGGGGAAATCTGACTCGTCGACGCTGAAGACAGCGTTAAATGAAGCACTCGTTCTTGGCTTGTCGGGGAGGGACAGCGCAAATTTGTCTGATCTTCGATCTGAACGAATATTTCGTGGACAGTATTTCTTCAGATGATGATGATGATGTGAATGATGACATGTACTCAGATTTGTCTGAGCCATCACATTCATCGTGAACTATGCAGAGAGGGAGGGCATGGTCATTCCAGGTCGCATACCAGGGGTCAAGTGTTCTGACCCCCGAGTGAGACTCCTTCCGTCGCGGGACAATAAATCAATAATATGGCGGCAGTACAAATCGCAGCTCGAGTCAACGAACGAAGACCGTCTTGTAGCAGGTAGAATGTTGTTTATTTCTGTTTGGGGTTTATAGACCTCTTGCATACACGAGTAAACAATGTTGTTGTTGTTATTTGCATTGATATTCGTTTTATTTAATTTTTTTTAACCCTACAGTCCTCAATCCTCCGAAATCAATATGATTTTGCACACACCCTAGGGAGTTAGGGTTAATTAAAAAAAAAATTGAGAAACATACCCTGTACATGTAATTGATGTTATTCACGCCGCGATTTTAAAGGTCTGATGTTAATAATTCATTAAATTGTTTAATGAAAAAAAAAATTGCTTTATTTTCACAGGAGATCCAGAATACAGGGTTGCGAGGCGATCAACCTTCACAAAGATGTGGAGAAGATACACACCCTTCATCTTAACAACAAAACCAATGAGTGACTTGTGTTGGCAATGTCAACAAAATAACAACGGGGTGTACCGCAGCGCCAATTTGCCAGAGGACCAGAAACTCCAACGCCTTCAATGCCAAGAGGAGCATCTGCGTCTGGTCTACATGGAGAGGGAGTTGTACCGCAACATGGTAGAGGAGGCTAAGAGAGCAGTCAACGAAGGGGAGAAGCTCGGCCGCAATGATGCCTGCAGCAGACCTGGTCAAATGCATTATGCATTTGACTTTGCCCAGCAAGTCCACTATCCAAGTGACCCCCTTCAGCCTGGGCCCATGTACTTTCTGTGTCCTAGAAAGTGTGGGATCTTTGGAGTGTGCTGTGAAGCAATCCCTCAACAGGCCAACTACCTAATAGACGAAGGTGTTTCGGTTGGCAAGGGGTCAAATGCCGTCATCAGCTATTTGCACGACTTCTTTGAGAACTTTGGTCTCGGGGAAGAACAGGTACACTTACACTGTGACAACTGTGGAGGGCAAAATAAAAACAAATACGTAATGTGGTATTTTGCCTGGAGAGCAATGACAAGGTTACATAAGTCCATCACCGTGAACTTTATGATTGCCGGACACACCAAATTTGCCCCTGATTGGTGTTTTGGCTTAGTAAAGCAGAGGTACCGCAGAACCATGGTCAGCTGCTTGGCTGACTTAGAAGAAGTGGTACGGTCAAGCTCGGTGAAGGGGGTAAATGTGCCACGAGTTGTTGGCACAGAGAAGGGCCATGGCATCGTCTAAACGTACAACTGGCAGGAGTTCCTGTCCCCATATTTTCATCATGTTACTTTATTTCCACACAACAATATTATATTATATTATGAAATATTTAAACCACTGCAGAATAAGTGTGGGTGGGGGCCCCCACTAACAAATAAGAGCTAATTACATATACATGTAGGACAAATAACAAACAAAAACACGATATACAATTATTGTAGTAGCATTATTAGAGAGAAACAAAAAATACTTATAACCTGTACTTATAACCTGTTGCCTGTAACCCCGTGAAATAGAGACATATTTTTATCATCAGTTTGAATATTTATTTAATAATTTAATTTTGTACTTGCGTTTAAAAGTACGCAGGCTGGATATAGCTTTGAGAGAGGGGTCAATAGAACCCCACAGCTTGGGACCTTCATGTTTCACTGTAGCTTTAGCAAGCTTAGTACGAGCATAAGAACGATGAAATTCCTTGCATTGTCTTGTGGAGTAAGAATGAACTTGTTGATTTTTTGTGAATAGCGAGCAAATGGATTTTGGTAATTTAGTGTTACTAAGTTGGTGCATAAAGGAGCCAAGCTGGAGACCGTAAATATCAAAGACTTTCAATGTATTACAATTATAAAAAAGGAGATTACATGTACTATGGTCATTGAAATTAACATTGTTAATTATACGTAAAGCCTTCTTCTGTAATTTAAGTATTCTATTAATTTGACCTATACCACTATTTCCCCATGCTAGAATGCCATATGAAATGTAAGGCAAGACAAGGGTATTATAAAGAACCATTAAAATATCACGGGGAAAAAATTGTTTTAATTTACAAAGAATACCTACATTTCTTGAAATAACTGTACATATGTAATTGACATGCCATTTCCATGTGAGACTGTCGTCGATCATTATGCCCCACCACATGAGGTAAGATTTATTGTTTACTTATTATTGTAGTCTTGTGATATACCATCATATGTATAAAAACTTGTTTGTTTCAATATTTTGAAGGATAAGATAATTATTATGAAGGTCAATCTCCAAAAATGACAACACAATTTTTGATCCTATGATTTTTCCCTCATTTTATTCACTTCAGGTTTAGTCATGATCACCCTGGAAAGGTGTTCTCCAAGCTGCATGCAGAGAGTGTTGAACAGGAGTTCCAACTTCTCTTGGATGCATCTAACCTGCCACCGAGGGTCTTGCCTGAGCCTCTGCTAATCCAAGGTTTGTCCTTTGCCCGCATGGAGTATTTGCACAAGCACATCCGAGAGTTTTGCAGTGCCTCGACGCGGGACATCACTTGCCCACTTCCCAAGTCGCCTGAACCAGCAGAGACCGATTCGGAAGATTCTGAGGATGCAGATTCGTCTGGAGATTCATCTTCAACTGTAGACTCTACAGATGACGATGAACCACTCATCAAACTGGCTCGTCGTGCTCGTCTTCCCTAAATACATGACCATGAACTTAAAACTTATAGGGATCACGCAATGTCTTCGGCTGTCAGCTCGCTAACGAGAAAGAAAAACAACAGTTTTTAATTTATACATAATGACAAATTATGCATGTATGTGTTGTCTGAATCTGCTACACACGTGTGAATTTAAGTTTTCCCACAAGAAATCAACACCCAACCCCTTTATTCATGACACTCTTTAATGTACACAAACATGTACCCCAACAAGTGTTGAAAAATCAACATTAAAAGCGTGCGGTCAGTGACTACACTTTAAAATGTTGGATTACATGCATAATACAGCTCAACACGCGAGTGTTAAATTTATCAGTTTGAATATATCCAAATTTTAAAGAGTAGTCACTGACCACACACTTTTAATGTTGATTCAACACTTCAGTTTCAAGCATGTAAGTATGTACAGTACATGTAACATGTAACATGTACATGTACATGTACATTTTACATACATGTACTGTACATACTTACATGCTTGAAACTTGGGGGGGGGGGGGGGTGGGGGTTAACCACTGCGTATGCATACATGGACATACTATATTTTTTTGGATGTTCTATTAACCAGTTCGCGCAGGGATTATTTTAACATCGCCGAGCCCATCGGCGGGATTATTTTTAACGAAACTCAATCCGAAGCGTGTTCAGGCTGATAGTGCCGGGAAGCACGTCCACCCACCCACGCATTTCCGGCCTTGCCCGCTGCTGACATACATTTCCGAACTTGAACTTGCTGGAGTGTTTATGCGTCATCCGTTTTGAATCTGGGGAAATGTTTGCGTTTATACACGTCATCCGGCGCGAACTGGTTAATAGTAACATGTAACATGTACATTTGTTTACATGTACATGTACATGTACATTTTACATACATGTACTGTACATACTTACATGCTTGAAACTTGGGGGGGATCGGGGGTGGGGGTTAACCACTACGTATGCATACATGGACATACTATATTTTTGTTGATGTTCTATTAATAGTAATCCGGTGTCCATTATGATTTTTGTCTGTACAAGCAGAGCTGGTAGCTGCATTATTATGAATGTCATGTGACCCTTATTAAAGTGTGTGATACATAGTACCAGAAGCATATTAAATTGCAGAAAGAAAACAGTATAGATGTATGTATACTCTAGATAGCCGACATTTTAAAATAATCAAAATACATGTATTTGGAAAATATTCTAAAACGTTTTGCGAAAGTTCACGCTGTACCATTGCCAAAGATACATGTACACGTATACCGATACATACCGTACTTATTGACAGTTTAGTTAACAATTTTAATAGAATTAAAGGTGACGCATCTAAAGTACTGGTATTAGTTTTTACATTTTCAGTAACGTTTAATTGGCCTAATAATTTCTAATGCCAGTCACATTGAAACTTTGTTTATGTTTTGGTTCATCTATTTTTGTTCAATACAAAAAAATGCATTAACCGGTAAAGTAATCAAAATATCAGATCACTATAATTCGACATAAGGTCGTACACAAATAAGCACAATACAAAACAATGTACACGTGTATTGTATTCAATAACAGAAAATGTGTTTGTAAAGTACATGTACATGTATACGTACATACATGTACCTGTGTTTTTTTGGTCGATGTGCCGATATATTTTTATTTCACTTAAAACACTACAGAAATAAACTGTCATAACTTTTGCATTATTGAATAAAATTTGTTCAAACTTTCAAAAAATATTTGTCAAGAGATGTTCTTGATGTGTGCCAATTGTCAGATTAATCCAATAATGGGAACATAGTGGTTGCTATGGGGTTTTGGATTGACCTTGTGGAGTGCGCTGACGCGTGTACATTACATTCACCAAGTTTGTGGAGTTTTTTCCTGTGAACACAGCTCTCGTTTTCTCGTAATAATTTGTTATGGGTGGGTGAAAGCTGGGGTCTAAATTCCTTCTCATGGGATCATATGGAGGGAAAAACTATACAAATTATATATCATTAGAAAGCTGAATAGCTGGAGAATTTGAAAATAGCCTAAACTCAATTTTTATTTTTGCTACTTTGTCCGGGTTTCGTGGGAACAGGTCACATATGGCCGCTGTGTGGCTCTCAATACGGAGCATGTCCATCATTTGAGCCATAATAATATGGCTAAGCTGAACGCACAACATCACATCGGCTTGGATGGCTTCATCGAGATTCCAAACTGGAATGCAAGAGTTATGACAGTGTTTCATCCAACGAGGAGTACAACCACATACCTGGGTAGTTGCACCAATAGCCAGCTGGGCAGGGCATGCATGTGCTGGAATTGGTGGCCTGCGATTCGGCCATGTTTAGGATCCTCATTAAACTCACAATAGTAGCCTAGAAACGACACAAAAAAGAAAGCAATTTTTTAAAAACTGTTTTGCATTTCAACAATAATATTTATTTGATGATGAACTGCTACATGAATTTTAAAAAAATAGCAAGTGCAAGTGCCAACATGAATTTGTGACGTCGGGGAAAGTTTTTTTGGATAAAAATTTCAAAAAGTTGAACACATCTTAACTCCTCTTTTGAAAATTGAACAAAGAAATTGAGTGTAGCGGGGTTTGAACCAGCAACCGCCGGATTGCCGTTCCGGTGCTCTACCAACTGAGCTGTCCAGCCCTGTGTTGGGGGTTCCTCAAATTATGTATCGTTGTTCGGGGGCACTAGTCAGAAGCCACAAACTCGTAATTTTCATGTAGACAGGGATCACGTCCCCAAAGTCACGACAGGGTTTTCCCTTTATAGCGGTCGCCCACTCGCCAAATGCGAGTGAAAACAGCCACGAACGAGTGAAAACACTTTCCTCGGTCGTCCGGCGGGCGAGTTAAAATATTGAAAACATTACATGTGATTTCCAAGATCAACTGTTTACTAGTACAGTACATGTACAATTTAGAGATGCATGTACACAACAGTGCACGTGCATTGCACAGATAGGATCATGTCATTCCTGTACATACAGTGTTTATTCGCGATGTTCATGGCCGGCTGCGAATTTTTTTTTCCCAAACAGGTTTGCACAATTTCATGAATTATTCAGTAGTTGCGTTGATCGCTGTACAACACTTAGGTTCTAGGTCTCCTTTTCCCCTTAAATTAAAAATACTCTAAAGATATCAATTTGACTAGGAAAAACGAGGTGACCTACTACAGCAGGATTCGAACCCGAGATCTTTGATCCATAACCAATCCCACTATCCACTACACTACGTATAGCAGCTCGACAACAGCTGTTCTTTAAAGTGATTTATTGTAAATAGGTAACTAATAACAACAATGCTGTGACGTCATGTTTTATTCCGATGAATAAACATAACTTCTCATCCAAACTAATAATTCATGAAATTTTGCAAACCTGTTTGGGAAAAAAAAATTTGCTGGCCGGCTAGCTTAATAGCTAGCGCATGCATTGGCACGTATGGCCGGCGCGGCACACATACTGCGTGAGTATACCGCAAGCGTACATAAAAAAACCAGTACCTTAGTACTGTAGTATAGGTTTTTCCACAAAATCAACAGACGTCGTTCCGGTTCGCGTTACAAATCAAACTGAAGAAATTACTTCCCCTGTGGAATTTTTATGGAGCGCTGAGTTTTGCTCTTCTTGGAAAATATTTGGGAGCGCGGAAGAGTGCGATCGCGCTCCTTAAAAATGAAGGACTGCCATAGTTAATTGTTTTACAATGTATCAATTTATTAAACCTAGTCGCTTGCGAATTGCATGTGCAAGGTTTTTTAGCTTCACATTTTGCTGCAGTATTTTGATTGAGTACAGGGCGTATCGGACAACAGTGGATCCCGAAAATAAAATTGACGCGATGTGGCGATTGTTCCCGTTCGTTCCAGATCCTGGAGCTGGGAAATTGACAAAACGAGATAGATCTGAGCGCGACAAAGACTACGATCAAAACAAACGGCAACGATCGTACCGAAAAGAATGGGAGTCGGAATTCAAGTGGCTCGCTTTGTCCCCGTTATTAATAATAATATGTATAATATTCTAGAACATCACTGTCCAATTAACCATTATCACGACGTCGGTGTATACGTTATTTACATTGTAATAGACGTAAAATGTTACTTACAAAAAAATAACTGGTCCGGCCGGCTAGTGAAAAAAAAAGAGTTAAGGGGAAACCCTGCACAATACTAGCAACATTAGCAATGTTGCATTGACCTGGGAAAATAACAAACTGATCACCCAAAGATGATACGCTTTTTTAATACAACATTTTAAACGAACCGACTAGGTGCAGTTAATACTATTTTTTTCAAAATTTAACAAAGAAATTGACTTGAGCGTGGCTTGAACCAGCGACCTCCGGATTGCCAACTCTGGCAAATTTCGCAGCGGAGGTTTTGTGAAGTGAATTTCGATTTTGCGTTCGCATTTGCAGAAAGTATAATGATCTGGCCTTTACACTAGACATACTTGTGAACACCTTTGATATATGCGCATACATTAATACAATCTGCCTAAATGACAGCCCCACCTGGTGTGCATGGCTCCGCCCTGATGCTGTCGATAGTGCAGATGTAGCCAGCCGGGCACTGGGTGCACTCCGCCGAGCTCTTGGCCCCTGGCTCTGTGATGACTTGCCCCGGTGAACATATAGATACATTCAGCGCACCTGGTAAAAAACCACCCCAATCAATTAACGAGCAGGTGTTAAACCCTCCGCCCGGCAACAGTGTACAAGACATCGAATAGGAAAGTTGACCAGGGTGACATTTGGAGCCTGGACCAACCAATTAATGCTCTACAGAGTATTTTGCGATCTAATCTTCGCTGTAAAAGGTGCACTGTTTTGTACATACAGTATTTACAGTAACATTTGCTTTTGCTGAAAGTTTCCGAAGCTGACCTGTTTAATACATACATGTACATCTACATTAAAAAAACAGATATTCAAAATACAAATTAATTAACAGACCTAGCAATTGTGTAAAAACTGAGTTACCTTCCAAGCAGTAGTAGCCGATAGGGCATACCTCTCCCACGACTGGGTCTGATCCGTCGGGGGTCAGGCTGTCAGAGCCAGAGTAACAGATGAATCCTGCCGTGCAGGGACCTGCAATCCAACCACCGCGGCAGTAACTCCCTGAAAGATGAAACCAATAAATGTTATCAACTCATAGCAGCCAAAAGGGCATAGCTCTCCCCCGACTGGGTCTGATCCGTAGGGGGTCGGGGTGTCAGAGCCAGAGTAGCAGATGAATCCTGCTGTGCAGGGACCTGCAATCCTACCCCCTCGGCAGTAACTCCCTAAGGAATCAAACCAATAAAATATAACAATAAATCAAGATAGGATGCAGGATAGGATGCAGGCTCTTAAGCAGACCAAGGCGAAAAAGCAGGATCGAAAGGACTTCGCAGAACAAAATCAGGATAAAAAAAGGACTTATGCACACAATTGTTCTCGTTAAAAAGGTATTTATTAAAGGTAATAACAGTTCGGCTCGATCCATTGCTAGCGGTCATCCCCCAACCCGGTCATTATCACGCAGTAATAACCGGGTCCTCGCACTGATTTATTACCTAATTAAAAAAAGAGTACGTTTCAGCAAACAAGCTATAGTTTGGTTCGAATTATTCCTTGACAGTAAACCGACCTGTTGGGCATTGGGTGCACTGCGTCGCATCCTTCAGCCCCTGGACGCCATCCATGCATGTACGTGCCATTAGGGCAAGGGGTGGGCTCAAAGGAGCCCTGTGGGCAGTAGGAGTAGGCACTGCAATCCTCGGGCACGCTGGTGTTGACCATGCAGAAAAAAACCTCGGGGCAGATCTCGCAGTTTGTCTCGGCCATGGAGGGCTGGTACGTGCCTGGTAGGATTTAGAGAATTGGAGATCTCAAATTTAGATGTGATTACAGCAGAAATACATAACTATAGCCGGGTCATTGGAGTGTCGTGGCCGGGCGGTTAAGAACTCGGATTTCTGTTCCACAGAGCGTGGGTTTGAGTCCCGGTGTCGACACGTGTGTCCTTAAGCAAGGCAATTAAACCACTATTGCTTCGTCCTTCGGATGGGACGTAAAGCTGTAGGTCTCGTGCGTTGTGTAATGCACGTAAAAGAACCCAGTAACACTCTTCGCTAAGAGAAGGGGTTCGCCCCGGTGTTCCTGGCAGCGCCTCGGAATAGGCAACTAGATAGATGGCGCTTTACAAATGCATGATCATCATCATCATCATTGCATGTCAATTCAACATAATGTTTCTTATATTACCTCACGCTGTTAAAAAACACAACACTACACGGGATCTCGTCGCCAGGCACCAGCGCTGTATTATCAAAACAACGTCCCACATTCGGTGACGTAATTGGCTATTGACAGTACACATTATTCAAGGTAATGATCATGAATATATCTGGTCAAAGTTTACAGTGTTTAATTGGCTCGGCCGAATTTGGCCGTAAATGTAAATAAACACATTACAAAATTGGGTCAAGGCTAGCATTCGCCTCGACTATGCCGTATTCTGTTTGAGGATGTACGTGAGGGGCGTGTGTGTATATGTACGTGCATGCAGGCTGTTGAGTATGAGTATGAGGCTAGCCGACAAATTCTCGTTCAGGGAACAAGCTTGATAGCTTTGGTCAAAGCTTAACATTCACGGAATACAACCAACTACGACACTGGTAGGATTCTTACCCGAGTCGCAAGCCACATGTTTGGACTGGCGACAGTCTTGCAATTACTACAACATGGGTTTAATTCCTACCTGGGTTGCAGGCCACCGGCGTCGCTGTCTCATTCGGGCAGAAGGACCCAGCCGGGCACTCGTAGCAGGCGGGCTTAAACGAATCAATCACGGCGTCACTCGGACAGTAGTAGCGCTCTGAGCAGACGCCCGTGGGTGCCGACAGGCCCGTGCCCTGACAGAAGTGACGAGCCTCGCATGGGACGCAGTCGTCCATGGATCGTCCACCCTCGTCAGAGTTGATTGTTCCAGGGGGGGCAAGCGGTGGCCGAGTTGGTGCCTGGAAGGGTTCACAAAAAGACAAAGTGGGTGAAATAAAAGGGGTTTACAAAATCTCAGCTCCTTAGTTTTTGTCGTTTTCAAACCTTCGTCAAATTGTTGGCATCAGAAAAACACATTTGACACACATTTAACAAACACATGGACTATACACTGAGCTTTACCTTACATACGCACTGTGGACATTCCTTTGTATTCGTGTAGTTAACAAACTTTGACTAAATACTCATTTTTCTCGCTTCCCCAAAACAAATTTACCCTCAAATTAGGATTATGGGCCTCTCAGCTGTCCCTTCTATCTTTTCTATATAACCCTAACCCGTTTTTCCTCTAGCGCTCTTTTTCGGAAACTGAAAAACGGATTGTGGACGTGTGCAAGTCCACACACCGTAACCTCTTCCCGCATCGTGTGGACCTATATTGTTCGGAGGTCCACAGTGCGTATGCAAGACTAACTCACACACGCACGGACTATACACACACGCACGAAGTATGCACACACGCACGGACTACGCACACACGCACGGACTACGCAAATCCAGACTACTTACACACATATGAACTACGTACATACGGACTACGTAAATTACGGACTACATACATACGTACATACATACGGACTATGTACATATGAAATACGTAGATAAAGACTTCGCACAAAAATTGAGATTTCATAGTCTCTTTCTTTAGTCGTGCACACTTCACACCATATGCATGCGAAGTGGTACGTGCATCCAGTGAGTCCTGTCAACAGGGCTCTTGAAAGAGGTACAAACAAAACTGCCTCTCTCATTCGTGCAAAAAGCCCAAGTGAATAATTGAGAAACGTAAACTGACCATTTTTCGCAGTAGTGACCGACTACACAGGGTGCATTAGTGCCGTCGTCAGGGCTGGATGTGGCTGCGCCAGCCAGGCATAGAAACCCAGCGTCGCAGTTGCCCGTGGGCCAGGACAGTGCAGAACATCCCCATTAGGCACAGCTGGCACTCCGCTTCCTCCCCGAGTGAGAGCCGGTCGTTAAAGGTACCTGATGGGATTCGAACCAACCAAAAAACAAAGGTTAGAAAGTCTCCATATGTATGTGCCTACAATCGTTTTAATTTATTCTCATTTTTTTGTCACACCTGCCAAGCTGGCAAAAACAAATGTTCTTTTGTTAGTCACTGACAAAGTCACTTTTAAGAACTAACATTAAAGTCTGTGGGTTTTGCCAAATTTTTATTTTTTGGCCCCAAATTTTCTCTAGCTGAAAAAATGGAAACCCATTTTCAAGGTTTTCCAGAGCAGCTGTGAAACCTGTTGAAAGATGGTTAAGTGTTGACATGTACGTTAGATACGCGTTACCCCACCGCCGTGATTCGCCTCTGTAATAACACGCTGCCACGAGAAAGCGTTATCGCAACAAACCATTGTTACCCATGAACCACCAGCTTGAGCCACGTAGCGCTTTTACAAGCCTTCTACTAATATCGCTCAAACCCCTGCGGACATTCGGCAAGATTATTAGCGCAAAGATTCATGCGCCTAATCAGACAAACAGACCAAGGCCGTTTTCCAAACCCCTGGCTTTGGCTCCGGCTACACCCTATTGCTAAACTGTATGAATGAAGCCTGAGACGAAGAGAAAGCTGGGGTTTGGAAAACAGCCCTTTTTCACCCGATCATCTCGGCCTGAAGTTCTTCCGCAACGCGCATTTCTGTCCATTCGCTTGGACATCCGAGGTGTTCTCACAATTGTTCCACGTACAAATTTAAATTTATCAGAAAAATTGTAGAAATTAACGTACAGAACGTGAAATAAAGCTTTGCTATTATATATTATACGGAATAAGAAACATAAAAGAACTGAAAAGCTACGTAAACGCCATGATAATTAAGTATAGTGGTAGAAATTTTCATTTTACCAGGGGTGGACGTTCATATCATGTATTGGGCAACTAAATGTTTAGTGATTGCTGCGAATATCTGCAAGGTTTGAGGGCGACAATTCAAGAGCCCGTTAAACTCTGCGTGGCTCAGGATAATGAACCACCAGTAACAACATCTTTGAAACTTTGTAAAATCTCCTTCTGAAAACGGGGGGAATCTAGTGCGCATGTGCTATTTATGTATGTAAATAAAGAAAAACAAGTGGGAAGAAAACCCCAGAATGACATTCTAGGGAAACCCCACAAAATCAGACAAACAGTGAAAACCCAACACACATATCAGGGATACGAACCCAGCCCACAGTGGAAAGTACCAGTACCCCAAGGAAGCAAAATCTTCAATAAAAAAATAACTTGAGGTTTTCAAGTTATAAAAACGGGGTATAAAACTTGGATCACAGTGGTGGAAAACAAACAAAAGTACCAGCATTCCAGCCTAATCCCCATCAGGGAAGCATGCCAAAATAGTTGGTTTTTTTAAGCAATAACTTGAGGTTTAACCATGGAGTGCCCTGTAAATCCCAGTAGAACCTCATATAACCTTGAGGTGTAAGACCTAAAGTTACATGTACCTGCTTTTTAGTTTTGCATTCTATCTTACTTGAAGGGCAAGGCATTCTGTTATTATCCATTCCTTCTGGACAGTAGTAGCCTGCCAGGCATGGCAGCGTGGTGATCATTCCTTTCTCTGGACATGTTGATCCTAGGAAAAAAAAGAAGAAGTAAACGTTTTAAAATATCAGTGCAAACTGTGAACTAGTGACCACTAGTCTGTTTCCAGACAAATATTACGACACCACAGGCCCGTACGCAGGGGGGGGGGGGGGGGGGGGGGGGTGCGACGGGTGCGTACGTACCACCCCAAATTACTAAAAGGTCCTATTTTTGGTCCCATCAGTACAAATTATTTGCATTAATGAAACCATGGATTCCTCGAAAAGTGTCCTTGGTACTGTGGCTCGAAAGCAAAACAAAAACTGCAGGGAGAAGACAATGAGAGGAAGGTGGGAGGAAAATCCACAAAATCAAGCAGGGACTGAACACCGGGATTCGAACCTGAGTCGCAGCGGTGGAAAGAAGGCGAGCTAGAAAGAACCGCTACGCCAACCTGACTACCCAAATCCCTTTACTTTCAGAAATACCTAGCCATTTCTATTGGTCGTCAGCCTGTCACAAGGGTGATTTAAAAACGATGATAAAACACCAACTGTTTTGAACTCTTATTTTTCCTGGTGTCATATGAAATTTGGACTCCTAATAAAAGTGCCTTCTTTTACCCTTTCATTGGTTAAACCCTCACACAGCATGTGCAATACATGAGTTTGTATTTCATAATCCCAAATTCACACTACACCACTAACATTTTGTTCTGTGACACATCACTCCTCATTGTGCAGTGCGTGCCTCGCGCATGTAAATCTCTGTATCAAGAACTATGTTGTTGCCTTAAAACACATCCCAGCAAGGGCAACTATTCGCAGACCCAAAATTGGGAGCACTGTCAAATGGCACGAGCAAAACAAAAATAAAAAATGCACTAGACATCTACACCGACAGTTCATATGAGCAAAAAAAGCTAGACTTGTACCATTTTGAGAGCTGTTGACGTTGCAGTAGTGCCCGATGTCGCAGGGTGCGCAGTCTGTCACGTTCTTGTTGCCTGTTCCAGATGATATGGTCCCTGCAGGGCATGGAGTAGGCTGGTAGCTACCTTCCACGCAGTAGCTACCCTCAGGGCATTCGTTGGGGTTGGGGATGCCGTCACCGCCTTTGCAGTAGTATCTGAAGTCAGAAATATTATTATTATTATTATAATATTTCTGGTACTGATACCAAGGAATCCACAAGAGTGCAAGACTGAATTAAACTTGCAAGAAACCTGTAGAGAAGACAGTGAGAAATAATTACAGTTTTGGAGGTGGGAGAAAAGCCTCGGAAGAATATTCTGGGAAA
The DNA here is from genome assembly GCA_037893245.1 of Crossaster papposus. Taxonomy (NCBI): domain Eukaryota; kingdom Metazoa; phylum Echinodermata; class Asteroidea; order Velatida; family Solasteridae; genus Crossaster; species Crossaster papposus. Next base: position 842,053 of record JBAIAA010000153.1, read on the forward strand.
AACCCACGGAATCAGGTAGAAACTAGACCAGGCATCGAATCAAACGAATCGAATCAAACCCGGGCCACAGTGGTGGAAGGGCAAGGACAGTAACCACTACATCAACCTGACTCCCTAACTTGTTCCTGTTGTTTTTTCTTGGTTAAGCAGGTACATGTAAGTATACAGTGCCAATGATGTGTTTTAAAGGATAAGCAACTATACATTTGAAGACAAAACACAGTATAATTTTCCATCGATTTAACCAATCACCAAATCACTTCTGTTCAAGCTTCATCCCCTACCGTGTTCATGCATCCTTCGGCATCACAGCCACATGCAGGTGTACATGGTTGTCCCATCTTGTGACAATGGCAAGCTTGTGTGCGGCACTTGCTTTTGCACCCACAAGTAACTATAGTTCCATATAGCTACTTGGAACAGATGGTTTACGTAACCACACCACTTATAACCATCTGTCTCCTAAGGATCAGGAACAACTACGTCAGCCTTGTTTGCCTGCAGCCATACTTTTGCCTGGTAGTTCGCACGCGACATATGCAATTCCAGAGCGTCAATTGTTGGTGGCAACATTTCAAGTGCCTTCTTCCCTTTCTGGAAGAATTAAGTCATGCATAGCTCTGTCAACACCTGAACTAGATTGTGTCCATTTGTAAAGCATACATACGACCTCCTCGACATCGCTTAATGTCCCATCTCGGCCAACGCCATGCAACAGTTTCGGGTGTTGCAAGTAGACATTCCAGCATAATTTTTGCCATGGCCAGCGCGGAACGATGACACAGTATCAACCAGTTATAGCATGAAACCGCTGGAGGGAGGGTCTCGTTGATGATGACGACGTGAACTGGGAAACACTCTTGCTCCTATAATTGGACGTGCCACTCATCATCCACACTACTTTGTTGACTGTGTCGTTGTGTGTTGCCAGTTTGCCCCTGAGGAAATGTGCAAGGTCTTCCTTGGTCTTCCTTGGTCTTCCTTGTTTTCACCTAAGGCGATAAAGTTCTTCCATGCTTGGGGAAGTGGAAGATCATCCCGGTTGATCACCTTACGGATTGGTCTCGTTTCCCCAGCTCTTTTGCTTCGTGTAGTCGACTTGATCGATAGAGGTCTATATTGATCAAATACAACGTCGATCCTGGACACTGTGCCACGGAACTGCTTCACCACAGTCTTCTCGAAGGTTTTGGCATAGTCACCAAACGTCTTGCACTTCGGTGGCTTCCCTAGGGACTGTATCAATGCATGACCATCTATTATGATACCGGTTTTTCCGAAGCAAAAGAGCTGGGAAAACGAGACCAATCCGTAAGGTGATCAACCGGGATGATCTTCCACTTCCCTGAGCATGGAAGAACTTCATCGCCTTCGGTAAAAACAATTAGGAAGATCTTGCACAGTTCCTCAGTGGCAAACTGGCAACGCACAATGACAGTCAACGAAGTAGTAGTTGGTGGCAGCAAAACAAACAGATTGTCAACGACAAGGGAAGTCATCCCAACACTGAATGCAAACCACGATCTGGCCGACACAAGGATCATCTTCCATGCCCTTAAAGCTATTGATGCAGGGTATGAAACTTGAAAGCATAGCCGTGACACAGATGTCCTGCTCTTGCTCCTTTACTTCACCAGGGAAAAACTCTGCCAGGTGTGGATGATGAGTGGCACGTCCAAGGAGCAAGAGTCTTTTCCAGTTCACGTCATCATCAACGAGACCCTCCCTCCAGCAGTTGTGGAGAATGTTCTTGGGTTCCATGCCCTAACTGATTGTGATACTGTGTCATCGCTCGCTGGCCATGGCAAAAATTAATGCTGGAATGTCTACTTGCAACACCCGGAACTGTTGCATGGCGTTGGCCGAGATGGGACATTAAGCGATGTCAATGTGTTGGTATGTATGCTTTACAATTCGCCACTCTCTAGTTCAGGTGTTGACAGAGCTATGCATGACTTCTTCCAGAAAGGGAAGAAGGCACTTGAATGTTGCCACCAACAAGTGACGCTCTGGAATTGCATGTGTTGCGTGCGAACTATACCAGGCACAAGTATGGCTGCAGGCAAACAAGGCTGACGTAGTTGTTCCTGATCCTTAGGAGACTGGAGGTTGGCAGGCAACTGACAGACGGTTAGAAGTGGTGTGGTTGCGGAAACCATCTGTTCCAAGTACTAAGTAGCTGTTTGGAACTACAGTTACATGTGGGTGCAAAAGCAAGTGCCGCACACAAGCTTGCCATTTGCACAAGATGGGACAACCATATGCATACCTGCATGTGGCTGTGATGCTGATGGATGCATGCACACGGGATGAAGCTTAAACAGAAGTGATTTGGTGATGGGTTAAATCTATGGAAAATGATGTGTTATGTCTTCAAATGTACAGCTGCTTATCCTTTAAATCACATCATTGGCGCTGTATACTTACCTGCTTAACCAAGAAAAAACAACAGGAACAAGTCGATTCTTCTTTGGCATAAAAGTAAAATTTGACCTTTTGACCTTGAAATTTGACCTTAAATGTCATACATACCTTTCGAAACTAGACACTTATATGGCTTCCAGCCACTGTGGTGCCTTGTTGATGAAGAAGCAAGGATAATTTCTGGTAAAAGTAACTTTAAAATGAATGCATCTTACATTATGCGTATTCCAAAGCATAAATGAGTAAAAAGCATTTGTATTCATAAATCGCTTAATATTTACCTATTATTTTAGAAGTTAAAACCCTTATAACTCATTAAATATTCAATTGTTCGTGCCAAACTTGATGTTATATGAAAGTAGAAGACAAAATAAAAACAATTGAAAGTTTGACCTTTTGACCCCCAAATTTGACCTTCAAGGTCAAATGCCATTTTGGCAACCGAGTGATTCTGAAAGCCTGGACCATAGTGATACTTTCTAGCATGGTTGCCAGCTTTGAACAAAAAATGCCATCAACAATTTTTTAAAGCATATTTCCCGGGGTTGGCCTGCCGACTATATAGACTTTTGGTGTTTTATGAAGTCGGGGTGATCAACTGACTATGGTCCCAAATTCTGGGATGATTGAATATTTTTATTGAATTTCTATTCCGCAGTTATGATTAACTTGTTAAAGTGTTTGGCGGACATTTTCTTGTGGTTTTGATTAACCCAAGCTTAAAGACACAAACTGTTGTCTTGTGTTAGAGTTTTAGGCTGTATGCGAAAAGATGCATATTCTGTATTTATTTATTTGTAGATTCCGGTTTTTAGTGCCGTTCGTATATTATTCTGTTATGGATCGAAACTTAGAGATACAAATTGTTCTCTCATGATCAAGTTTGGAACTTGCTATTCCTGCATTTGCCAGTTCGATTAAGATTTGGAGTTTTCTATTTTTGATTTGTGTCTCACGTATGAGACTGAGAAATGTAGTCCTTTTTATCATGTTTAGTTTTAAAGTCGTTCCAATTAAGGAAATATTTCTGAGAAGTACTAGACAACAAATTGATTTCTTTTATATTTTTTCTATGATAAAGAAGTTCATGCAATACATGTCAATATCGTGTACATGTAGGTTGCTGTTGTTAAATTTTAAAAAAGCCTTCCACATGATGGATAGTTATAAAGTGTGTTAAATTTGCATGTAGAAAAGTCAGCCATTTTGACCTGACTCTGTAGTAATTAGATGGATTTAGTAATGTGGCATAGACCCCTATGCAACTCTCTGTTTTAGACTAAAACGACTGGACCGTGCCATTTGAAGGGTAACTTAGACCGGACCGTCTGCGTGTTCCCGACCTGCCCTCCAGGCATCCCATTCTGTGCTCCAGCACGTCCAGTACGCCAAGCCTACTGCTATCCTCGACGCCCAACGACAAGACGTTCGAGCGATCCAGGCACAAGAACAATCCAGCATCGCCCTAGACATAGCCACTTCATCTCTTTGTCTTGTTCAAGACCCCGCAAGTATCTTACTTTGGTTTTACATGTACATGTAGCAACAAATGACGAGAGTTGTCATTTCTACTTCTATCTTCGATTGAACTCTTCTTCAAGTGCTCTACTTCATCATCTCGTTCTACATATCCTTCAACTCCTTCTACCCCATGACTCCGATCTACCGAGGATGGACGAATCGCGAGCGTTAACTGTCTTTTAGGTTTTGGCGCCCTTTTTATTCTGAGCTCAAATTTTGTATTTAAAATCATACAGGATCCTGTGTTTTGTGTAAATTATCTTAACCCATTGCATTTTTTCATTTGTATTGCTATTACCTGAGATTATTTTCTTCTTGAAATAAAACATTTTCTTTGTGTATGCAAATCCCGAATTGTGTGAAGTCAAGAGTTTTTACCAAAAGGGAGTTAAATTAATATAAATTGGGTTCCTGTTATTTTGGAATGTGAACCACGGGTTACACATGTATCAACCTTTATATTTAAGAATCTGCAGGACTACCTGCAGTTGGACGTAGGCGCGTCGTTGCCAGTGCCCATGCAGTAGGATCCAGCTGTGCACACCACGTCGTCAATCTGCTGGGGTAGGGCGTTGAAAGTCCCCGGTGGGCAAAGGAACTCGTTGGACCTTGTGGTGCTGTTGGGACAGTAGTGGCCCGTCGGGCAGACGTTATCGACGAAGTCGGTGGAGTTGGCCAGGCAGAAGAAGCCTGGGGCCAAAAAGAAAAACAAATTGGAATGAGAGAAACTTTTGTTTATTGACTGACTAAAAAACTGACTAAAGTAGGTTCATTCAATCGCAAGTGAATCGCAAGTGAATTGCAAGTGAATCGCAAATGAATCGCAAGTGAATCGCAAGTGAATCGCAAGTGAATCGCAAGTGAATCGCAAGTGAATCGCAAGTGAATCGCAAGTGAAATCACAAGTCTAGGTTTATTTTAGAAGCTTGTAATGAACCGGGGATGGACCGGGGATGGACCGGGGATGGACCGGGGATGGACCGGGGATGGACCGGGGATGGACCGGGGATGGACCGGGGATGGACCGGGGATGGACCGGGGATGGACCGGGGATGGACCGGGGATGGACCGGGGATGGACCGGGGATGGAGCGGGGATGGAGCGGGGATGGAGCGGGGATGGACCGGGGATGGACCGGGGATGGACCGGGGATGGACCGGGGATGGACCGGGGATGGACCGGGGATGGACCGGGGATGGACCGGGGATGGACCGGGGATGGACCGGGGATGGACCGGGGATGGACCGGGGATGGACCGGGGATGGACCGGGGATGGTCCGGGGATGGTCCGGGGATGGTCCGGGGATGGTCCGGGGATGGTCCGGGGATGGTCCGGGGATGGTCCGGGGATGGTCCGGGGATGGTCCGGGGATGGTCCGGGGATGGTCCGGGGATGGTCCGGGGATGGTCCGGGGATGGTCCGGGGATGGTCCGGGGATGGTCCGGGGATGGTCCGGGGATGGTCCGGGGATGGTCCGGGGATGGTCCGGGGATGGTCCGGGGATGGTCCGGGGATGGTCCGGGGATGGTCCGGGGATGGTCCGGGGATGGTCCGGGGATGGTCCGGGGATGGTCCGGGGATGGTCCGGGGATGGTCCGGGGATGGTCCGGGGATGGTCCGGGGATGGTCCGGGGATGGTCCGGGGATGGTCCGGGGATGGACCGGGGATGGACCGGGGATGGTCCGGGGATGGTCCGGGGATGGTCCGGGGATGGTCCGGGGATGGTCCGGGGATGGACCGGGGATGGACCGGGGATGGACCGGGGATGGACCGGGGATGGACCGGGGATGGACCGGGGATGGACCGGGGATGGACCGGGGATGGACCGGGGATGGACCGGGGATGGACCGGGGATGGACCGGGGATGGACCGGGGATGGACCGGGGATGGACCGGGGATGGACCGGGGATGGACCGGGGATGGACCGGGGATGGACCGGGGATGGACCGGGGATGGACCGGGGATGGACCGGGGATGGACCGGGGATGGACCGGGGATGGACCGGGGATGGACCGGGGATGGACCGGGGATGGACCGGGGATGGACCGGGGATGGACCGGGGATGGACCGGGGATGGACCGGGGATGGACCGGGGATGGACCGGGGATGGACCGGGGATGGACCGGGGATGGACCGGGGATGGACCGGGGATGGACCGGGGATGGACCGGGGATGGACCGGGGATGGACCGGGGATGGACCGGGGATGGACCGGGGATGGACCGGGGATGGACCGGGGATGGACCGGGGATGGACCGGGGATGGACCGGGGATGGACCGGGGATGGACCGGGGATGGACCGGGGATGGACCGGGGATGGACCGGGGATGGACCGGGGATGGACCGGGGATGGACCGGGGATGGACCGGGGATGGACCGGGGATGGACCGGGGATGGACCGGGGATGGACCGGGGATGGACCGGGGATGGACCGGGGATGGACCGGGGATGGACCGGGGATGGACCGGGGATGGACCGGGGATGGACCGGGGATGGACCGGGGATGGACCGGGGATGGACCGGGGATGGACCGGGGATGGACCGGGGATGGACCGGGGATGGACCGGGGATGGACCGGGGATGGACCGGGGATGGACCGGGGATGGACCGGGGATGGACCGGGGATGGACCGGGGATGGACCGGGGATGGACCGGGGATGGACCGGGGATGGACCGGGGATGGACCGGGGATGGACCGGGGATGGACCGGGGATGGACCGGGGATGGACCGGGGATGGACCGGGGATGGACCGGGGATGGACCGGGGATGGACCGGGGATGGACCGGGGATGGACCGGGGATGGACCGGGGATGGACCGGGGATGGACCGGGGATGGACCGGGGATGGACCGGGGATGGACCGGGGATGGACCGGGGATGGACCGGGGATGGACCGGGGATGGACCGGGGATGGACCGGGGATGGACCGGGGATGGACCGGGGATGGACCGGGGATGGACCGGGGATGGACCGGGGATGGACCGGGGATGGACCGGGGATGGACCGGGGATGGACCGGGGATGGACCGGGGATGGACCGGGGATGGACCGGGGATGGACCGGGGATGGACCGGGGATGGACCGGGGATGGACCGGGGATGGACCGGGGATGGACCGGGGATGGACCGGGGATGGACCGGGGATGGACCGGGGATGGACCGGGGATGGACCGGGGATGGACCGGGGATGGACCGGGGATGGACCGGGGATGGACCGGGGATGGACCGGGGATGGACCGGGGATGGACCGGGGATGGACCGGGGATGGACCGGGGATGGACCGGGGATGGACCGGGGATGGACCGGGGATGGACCGGGGATGGACCGGGGATGGACCGGGGATGGACCGGGGATGGACCGGGGATGGACCGGGGATGGACCGGGGATGGACCGGGGATGGACCGGGGATGGACCGGGGATGGACCGGGGATGGACCGGGGATGGACCGGGGATGGACCGGGGATGGACCGGGGATGGACCGGGGATGGACCGGGGATGGACCGGGGATGGACCGGGGATGGACCGGGGATGGACCGGGGATGGACCGGGGATGGACCGGGGATGGACCGGGGATGGACCGGGGATGGACCGGGGATGGACCGGGGATGGACCGGGGATGGACCGGGGATGGACCGGGGATGGACCGGGGATGGACCGGGGATGGACCGGGGATGGACCGGGGATGGACCGGGGATGGACCGGGGATGGACCGGGGATGGACCGGGGATGGACCGGGGATGGACCGGGGATGGACCGGGGATGGACCGGGGATGGACCGGGGATGGACCGGGGATGGACCGGGGATGGACCGGGGATGGACCGGGGATGGACCGGGGATGGACCGGGGATGGACCGGGGATGGACCGGGGATGGACCGGGGATGGACCGGGGATGGACCGGGGATGGACCGGGGATGGACCGGGGATGGACCGGGGATGGACCGGGGATGGACCGGGGATGGACCGGGGATGGACCGGGGATGGACCGGGGATGGACCGGGGATGGACCGGGGATGGACCGGGGATGGACCGGGGATGGACCGGGGATGGACCGGGGATGGACCGGGGATGGACCGGGGATGGACCGGGGATGGACCGGGGATGGACCGGGGATGGACCGGGGATGGACCGGGGATGGACCGGGGATGGACCGGGGATGGACCGGGGATGGACCGGGGATGGACCGGGGATGGACCGGGGATGTTGTATATTACTTTTAACCAAACCTTGCGAGCTTTAATAGCAGTTTTTAAATGAATGGGTAAACAAAACTAAATTCCTGCTTACCTTCAGGGCACACTTTACAACTCCCATGTCCCTCCTGGTCCTGGTACTTTTAACCAAACCTTGCGAGCTTTAATAGCAGTTTTTAAATGAATGGGTAAACAAAACTAAATTCCTGCTTACCTTCAGGGCACACTTTACAACTCCCATGTCCCTCCTGGTCCTGGTACTCCCCAGCCTCGCAGCCAATCGGCAGCACTGTTTCCAGGGCACACCCCGCCGACCCCAGTGTGACCCCCGAGGATCGGGCAAGTGGCCGGGTAGGTCTTGTTCTTTGAGGGGTTGTTGGGGTTGGCTCGGTCCACACCGGAGTCGCACCAGTAGCCCTCATCGCAGAGGAGGCTGTAGGACGTGGCCGCGTTGTTGGGGCAGTAGTAGCCGCCGGGGTAGTCTGTGCACTGCTGGACCTGTTTAGTCACGAGCAATATTGCAGGCATGAGAATGGGTTGTGTTAGAAAAAACTGGAAAATAGCGATTCACTATTAATGACCCAATCAAGCTGTAGGCTTGGCCTGAGCCGAAGGCGAGGCATGCCGGGGGTTTCAGGGGCCGGCGCCCCCTTTAGAAAATTTTGACAATTTAGGTACTGAAAAGTAGCATTTTCAAGCAATTTTCAATGTAATTTTTAGATCTGAATGTCCATAGGCCCTATTAAACAGCAGAAATAAACACAATTGACACTTGAGAATCTAAATGTATCACTCTATAATAACAAGTTACCAATTGATACAAATTTTAAGTTCTTGAGTTATTTCTTGAGAAGATTTTGAGAATTTTGAGATGTGGATTTCCATTTTAAACAATAACAAAAACCAATATCATTCTGATTCACCTCAGACTCAAGTACTAAAATACAAACTGTATCAAAATGACATAATTTGTCCTTCTTATCTTCACTAGATTTACATGTTCCGCTGTGGTAACATGATCAGTTTATTGCAAAGCGTGCACATCGACTTCCCTGGTATATCTACCTTTCTGGCGAACTCGCCGAGATTGCACTTTACTTTATCGGCAATACCACTTTTACCAGGCAGTTTAATATCCACATCGGCCTCTAACCAAGACCACTTCCATTTTTCTTTGACACCTCTATCCAAAAATCTCGGCATTTTGAAGTCGGATGCCTCCGATATTTCACGATAATTTTACTATAACTGTTTTTCTTTCACGTACACAAATAAGCGTTAACACGATGGCCGCTCAATCAGCAACAGCATTTCCAAACACTGTATATTTGTAGGGGATCGTCACAATATCGCATGAGGTTTACTTTGCCGATACATGTATCACTGCAGTATCATACACATGCAGCGATCGCACCCAGAGAGGGGTATTCCTAATTGCTCAATTGCGACACCCCTAGTCTTTTTTCTAGTCGTTTCGAATGCTCCGCACTGTGTAGTTCGGATGGTGAATTGCATGAAGCCGGAACGTAGACGAAAAAAACGTTTAGAAAACGTCCACAGGACAGCTTTTTATTGCTATTGTACATGTCATGCAGCGCTGCTGAGTGCTAAATCATCATTATGTACATGTACGTTAACCGCAGGCTGTGTGCCGATCGTTGCGTGAAATCGCGTGCGCATTTAAAAGTGCAGATCTCGGGTCATTGCAGCAATGATATTTCCACAATTTCTCTTTAAAAAAAAATCACCCTAAACCAACTCTACCCCCCCCCCCCCCCCAATTTTAAACCGGATTCACATTGAACTCGGAGAGGACATATTTTGGCCTCCAAAAAGCGGGAAACCTCGGAACGGCGGGGAATTCTCATGCCTGATATTGGTTAATAAAAAGAGACAAGGCGGTTCTCGAACCATGATTTTCGCGATATCTCTATTTTACAACTTGACCTCAATGACCTTTTTCACTCAGCATGTGACCCCCACATGGCTGTTTCCATATTGCATCTATGACCCAAGTTTGATTGCAATTGGACTTCAAGTTTTCAAATGAGACAAGTTATACAATCATATATTAGGGCCGTTTGTTTTAGCCTTAACAATCCAGATAACGATCAGTATGATCCTGTGTAAGCGTGAATGTCAGACTCTATAAAATGTGGATATTAGATAAAATGTGCATGTTTAACCAATTCGCGCCGGATTATTTCAAGTTACCGATACCACTGGCAGGATTACAAGAACAAGAACAAAAAGAACAACTGCCCAACGCCGGTTGAAAACGAATGCCATTTTCCTTGCTCTTTTCTCAGCATCCATGATTGTAGAACTTCGGACAGGTCAGTTAAACGATATTTACTATAAAATACAACCAACTCCCCCAAATCCACCCATTCCTGATAATTCAAGCAGTTACCAATGGTGTATTATACCTTTAAGTGTGGATAATGGGGAGAGTGACCGGTCACATAGTACGAAAAATAGGAGAAAAATAGGAGAAAAATAGGAGAAAAATAGGAGCCAGATAGAAAAAGTAGAAAAAGTAGGAATACTAAAAATATTTCAACTGGATTAACAGGGGTGACATTAGACATACATGTTAGTCACGGTTACATTGTACAAGTTGGTCTGGTTACTGTATGTACCGGCTGGGAAGGTACTCCAATCTAGACCGGTGCTATTGGTGCAGAAGTAACCAGCAGGGCAGTCAGTGATGCCTGGCTGTAGGTCTGGGTTCCCGACTGTTTCATTCTCTGGCAGGCAGTAGAAACTGTTGTACGACAATATCAGAAAAATTAAAGAAAAACAATTTAAATTATGATTTGGATAGAAACCAAAATTGAAAAAATAATGGAACAGTTCTTTATCATACTTCTAAAAGGTCCTTCTTGAAAAATTAAAACAAAAAAAAGTTTAAATAAGAATCTAATAAGCAGAAATCGATTTGGATTAAATGTCCACAAAACACGCAAAAGATTGTAAAACAGGACAAGTAAGGTTTGGTTGAGCATAGCAACAGCTCTGTTATTTTGTTTTGAAGATTTCCACACATACGAAACTATTGCATAACTTGAACAACAAAATATCCAAATTTCGAGACTGTGAGATAGTTACGAGGACCTAATTTGATTACTGCGTTAATTAGACCAATAACGGACTTTAATCCAAACACTTAAACTGCGCAAACACTATGCAAAATAGTGTAATTTAAGAGATTCCCGATTATCGCACCTAAAAAATGGAAATATGTAGAGGAGGACTTTAGGTTTTCCAAATTGCGCAAAATCTTAAAATTGACCACCCCTCCATATTTTGACTTTGGATGGCTATATCTGCGAATCACCTATATAATACAAACATTTCACTTTCCTTGAGAATGACAGCACACCAGGTGCCGCGATTTCACAGGATGTTTGAGACTGTTATTTACTTATAGTCAAGCAGGGGGATTTCATAGTAATTTGGTTGTTTTATCGTTAATCAGCCAAATTGGCCACAACCTGAAAGCAATAATTGACAAAACAACAGATGATGACGCTCACCCTCTGGGGCATATCTTGCATTCATACTGCGTGGTTCGGTCCGTGTAGTAACCGGCCAGGCAGGCCTTGGGATCCGGGGAGCCCGCTGGGCAGTGCAGTCCTATGGGACACTCGACGGGGTTGGGCCTGTCAGAACCTAGTAAAAACAGAAACATCAATTGTAGAAATTTGTGGCATTACAGTTTAGTATTGAAGTGAAGATAATTGCAATGGATCACAACCAACAAATAACTGTACAAAAAGAAGTATCTGTATTCAGTGACGAGGAATCTGGTCCTGCACATGGTTTTCATTACTTCACATACTCCTTTTTTATGCATATTTGTGACCGGTTCTACAAAAAGGTGTATTAAGTCGCGCTGTGCACTATCATGTAATGGCCCGCTCAATGTTGAGAGGGTAAACATTTCATAAAAAAGTGATTTGTTGTCATGAATGACATATCTTCAATAACTACAGTTTCAGGTTTCATTCAAAGAAATGTTGATTTTGATGATTAAAGTGGGAACAAATACCATTTTGTGTACATCGTTCTGTTGTAGTACAACAGAGCCGGCTATTTCAAAGCCCGTTTTCTAAGTTGTGTAATTTGAACTCCAAGGAAGTAATAAATATGTAAACACGTCATATTTTTTAAATAAAAGCGGCTATAGAGCTCTATTATATACCAAATGAAAGCTTACATTGTGGGTTTTTCAACCATGTATATAACCCAATTTTTGTTGCGACATAATACACTTTTTTTGTAGAGCTGGTCACATTTGTCCAAATCAATTTGTACAAGATAAGTTTGTAGCTTATGGTAGAATAATATGAACTATACATTTTTCACGGAATTTGTGTGCAGTTCAACTTTACATTAAGTGATTACACAGAAGGTTTGAAAAGGGCCACAATATCAACAGGGAATATTATGCTGATTCCTGAATATCATAAAGATTTGAAGTGGGAAACTGACAAGAGGGGTGCTCTTCTGCCAGGACAATGCTCCAGCCCACATGACCACAGTGGCCATGGCTGCCAACCAGAAATGTGGATTTTAGAGATGCCAACTTTTGAATTCTGTTGTCAGGGAGGATTTGTAAAGTACATTTTTAGGTCGTTTTATTTGCTTTCACAATAGTCTCCGTCATGTTGAACGTTGAACAGAGTTGCTTGGTTGCTTTTTCATTTAGGCTCATTGGTAGTATTGCGCATGCGTACGTATGATAATTATGACAGCAACTGATCACATGAGAGAGATTAACCAAAAGGGAAAAGAAGTCCGATTTTCACGTAAAGTCAAGTCGCGAAACTGTGTTTCCGCCGGTCTTGTGACTTGCGTGTACCACATGTAATGTACACATGTACATGTACATTCATTGTAATCACTGTGCACCATGCATACGTTAATGGCTTACTACAGAAGTATATGCAGGCGCGCTGCAGCTAGCCGTGTTCCGAGTGCTCCATCAGGCCGCACCGGCATGCTTGGTATGGTAACTGTGCATGCTGTAATGCATTGAACGGCAGCGCATGCGCAGAAAGCAACAAAAATAGGAGTAGGTTCCACTGGGGCACCTCTCAGGCACCGACGTGCCGTTGCCGCAGTACCGGCCGGCTGGGCAGACGTGTTGCTGACGGTAGTCCGAGCCATGCCCGCAGTAAAAGCCCGAGAGGCAGTAGCCGGCAGGGGCAAGGAGGGCATCTTCATCACACTGGCCTGTTCAGTGGATATCAAAGGAAATAATTATAAAGGAAATAATTATAAAGTGGTGCTGATAAGGCCAATAATTTATGTTTAGGTTTTCATTACCATCCGCGTCTTTTTTTTAATAAAAAAGTGTATTTTTAATACGAATCTCTCCCCCCCCACCCCCCCCCCCCCCCCCCCCCGATGAAATTCCCACCTGACTCTGTTTTCTAATTCGATAACGCTAGTTTGCATGCAATCGTCAACTAGTTCCCACTGCTAGATGGAAACAAGAAATATATTGAATGAAGTGGGAGCTAGCGTGCACATGTTACATGCTCGAATGTTCAGACTTTGACAACGTAAAAAGGTTTCGGGCAATTAGCGTGTGTTGAAAACTATCAAAATATTAAGGATTCCTTTGATACTAATTCACAAAAATTGCTCTCCCATTTCTATAAGATATCTTATGTCTGTAATTTCAGTTTTTGTAAATAAATCTAAAGGTTTTTGTCGCACTCCAGCAAATTAGTTTCTCTATCTCTAGGATTGCAGATACAATGGCTATAATGGCTTCATACTATGGCAATTTTTGTATTTTCGAAAAAAGCCTACCTGCCAGACACGGTTCACACTCCGTCATGTTTATCAGCACTTCCTCATTACTAATCGTCCCCCGGGGACACGCCACGGGTTCCGTCGTGCCCATCCATAGTAACCGGCCGTGCACATCCCGGCATCCGAACCTTGGTCAGGCGCGGCCCTCTCGGCCCTAATCCGACAGAAGTAGCCCGCCGAACAGCAGGTGTTGGGGTAAGTCAGTCCAGGCTGGCCGCAGTGGCACTGCTCCCAGCTAGCCAGGCCCGTGGCGTTGTTGAAAGTACCAATAGGGCAGGGGTACTCAGTGGCGGCGTGGGTTCCGTTGGGGCAGTAGTGACCTGGTTTAATAATTACATGGATTAATAAAAACAGCAGTAATATAATATGACCAAAGTATTAATTCACATGTTCAGTCCACAAGAATGGTTCTCTTACCACGAGTCTCGCCTACTTTCACGATTACCCTATTTTAAAACTTGACCTCAAATGACATTTTACCAAAGTATATTACCATCACATGCAAGTTTCTATATTGCATCTATGATTTGATTGCAAACGAGGCCAATTTTACAATTACATTTACAACCCTTTTTTACAACTTGACCTCAAATGACCATTTGCTTCAGTACTTGACCTTTGAAAAGACCACCATGTAAAAATGACAATATTGCATGTACAACCCAAGTTTGTTTGCAATTAAACTGAGTTTTAAAATGAGACAAGTTTTGCAATTCAAGCCGATTTTAGAACTTGAACTTTGACCTCAGTACTTGACCTTTACCACAACCATGATATTGCATCCATGACCCAAATTTGATTGGAATTAGATTTCAATATATACGACCAATTTTTTCAAAACTTTAACCAAATTGATGTATACATACGAACGAACATCGTACATAAATAGTGAGTGCATAGTCTCTAAACTTCGCTCAGGCGAGCTAAAATCAGACAGATCTGGGCAGAAAGGGCTAAATTGGCCTCGGGGTGTATTGTGAGCTTTTTAGATTTTGATTATTTATATTCCTTAAAATGTCCATCTTGCTACAATTTCACATCAAAATTTCATCTGTAACGTGTATTTGCAGTGATTTTTATTAAAATCAAAATCGGGAAGGCTAGTAATGAAGAATAATCCAAAAGATGTAGGTTTTTTTCAAAAGTAATCCGGTACTAGGAAAACATCTGGAACAAGGAAAACAACTACATGTATGTCTAACAGGTTCAGTTTTTCTACATACCTTCAGGGCATATGTAGGCCGTGTAGTTTACTATAGGCCTGTCAGTGTCATCACAGTAGAACCCTTCAGGGCAAGTCTTGCAGGTCCACTCTTCCGGCTCATCCTGGTACGTTCCTGCCGGGCAGGGCACTTTGTCATCCACACCTTCCTTGCAGTAGTAGCCTGGAGGGCAAGGGTAGCCTAAGGGCTCACGCACAATCTGACCGCCGGGGCAGTAGAAACCTATTGGGTTTAAAACAGAAACTATTACACTAGGAAAGGACATGGTGTGATTTTGCATTCAAAACGGACACGGCCATTAGCAGGATTTATCAAATTCACATCCAAATGCTTTAAATTCACATCCTTGATCAAGTCGTAAAAATCTTAATTTACATCCAGTTGTGAAAACACTTTGCACCTTAAATCATGGCAAATATTTTTGGGAAGGTTTTCTTTTTATTTCTGGCACTTAAGTGCTATCAGTCTTCACTCGAGTTGAGTTGAGTCGACTTGAGTCTTCTGCCTGCAATAGCAAAAGCGAACGCGAATTTGTGATGTCACTTGCCGTTTTTACGTTGCAAAAGAAATAACAAATGATGAACACATTTTAACTTTACAAAGCCCTCGCTGCCAACATTTGCCGAAGTCAAATTTGTTCGGCATTCGCTTAATACACGATAAGTATGAACTGGCCTTAACTCGAGCCTGCAATGTTTATATCCAGTGAGCTAGTTCGAGATTGTTGCAGTATTCAACAGATGCAGACGGGTGCTAACTCTATGAAGGGTTGCAAGGTGTAGAAGACCAGGAGAGTTAAATGATCGTTCCTCCATCATGACCTACCTCGTGAGCAGTTCCCTTCAGGATAAGCCAGTCCACTAGCCCCACAGTACTGTCCCCCGACGCACTCCAAGCAGTAAGTGATGTTCTTCGCCCTCCGGGAAGGCAGGTAGGTGCCTGGGGGGCAATCCTCCTCGGAGCTGCTGCCGGCGACGCAGTAATGGCCGGAGCTGCACTCATTACCTGCACAGAAAGACATATCAAGGGATAAGTTGTTGTTGCTTGAGAATCTCAAAGTTGCAATGAATATTCTAGAAACAGGTTTGTTTCAAACAAGAGCATGAGGAACTCAGTAACACTAGCCTTGAATACAAGGATGAGCATGTGCTGTTTCAGCCTCCGCGCATTGTACTGACAGGGCGATCGCTACCCACGGTCGGTTCCACACACCATGCGCACACATGATGCACACATTGCTTCTGTACCGTGCCATGTACATGTAGTACGTGTGTACATGAACCTCGTATCGCCCTCTCGTAAGAGCAAGGCCTTGACGATACCGTTACTTCCGGGTTTGATGTTTTTCTTTATTTCCCCCATACTTCGAGGGGATGTGGAAAAGGGGGGGCGGGGGGTGTATGCAATTTATGCCGCTATGAAACACGTATGGTTACATCATTGCATGCACAGTGGCTGTGTGGGCTTTAAAAAAAATTCGTATGTGGTGATCAGGGTTCACTGAATGCAGAGAATGGCTGTTATCGCTGGGCATTATCCTCTTTCACTTTTCATCACTTACCTCCGGTCCCTGTTGGCTTATTGGTGGTGGAGCCGTGAGTGCAGTAGTAACCAGCGGCGCACTTGCCCTGGGTGTGTCTAGGCCATTGGTGTCACAGTACATACCCAGGTCACAGGTGGTCTGGGAGCAGGAGCCTTCGGGGCAGTAATTACCTAAAGAAGAGTTTGAAGACGAAGATCCTTTTTTTATATTACAGTAATAAATAACACATGATCTTAGCCAAAAGGCGGACAAGACAAGACAAGACAAGAAGGCGGACAAGACAAGACAAGACAAGACAAGAAGGCGGACAAGACAAGACAAGACAAGACAAGAAGGCGGACAAGACAAGACAAGACAAGACAAGAAGGCGGACAAGACAAGACAAGACAAGAAGGCGGACAAGACAAGACAAGACAAGAAGGCGGACAAGACAAGACAAGACAAGAAGGCGGACAAGACAAGACAAGACAAGAAGGCGGACAAGACAAGACAAGACAAGAAGGCGGACAAGACAAGACAAGACAAGAAGGCGGACAAGACAAGACAAGACAAGAAGGCGGACAAGACAAGACAAGACAAGAAGGCGGACAAGACAAGACAAGACAAGAAGGCGGACAAGACAAGACAAGACAAGAAGGCGGACAAGACAAGACAAGACAAGAAGGCAGACAAGACAAGACAAGACAAGAAGGCGGACAAGACAAGACAAGACAAGACAAGAAGGCGGACAAGACAAGACAAGACAAGAAGGCGGACAAGACAAGACAAGACAAGAAGGCGGACAAGACAAGACAAGACAAGAAGGCGGACAAGACAAGACAAGACAAGAAGGCGGACAAGACAAGACAAGACAAGAAGGCGGACAAGACAAGACAAGCCAAGAAGGCGGACAAGACAAGACAAGCCAAGAAGGCGGACAAGACAAGACAAGCCAAGAAGGCGGACAAGACAAGACAAGCCAAGAAGGCGGACAAGACAAGACAAGACAAGAAGGCGGACAAGACAAGACAAGCCAAGAAGGCGGACAAGACAAGACAAGCCAAGAAGGCGGACAAGACAAGACAAGGCAAGAAGGCGGACAAGACAAGACAAGCCAAGAAGGCGGACAAGACAAGACAAGCCAAGAAGGCGGACAAGACAAGACAAGACAAGACAAGACAAGAAGGCGGACAAGACAAGACAAGACAAGACAAGACAAGAAGGCGGACAAGACAAGACAAGACAAGACAAGACAAGAAGGCGGACAAGACAAGAAGGCGGACAAGACAAGACAAGACAAGACGGCGGACAAGACAAGACAAGACAAGACAAGACAAGACAAGAAGGCGGACAAGACAAGACAAGACAAGACAAGACAAGACAAGACAAGACAAGACAAGACAAGAAGGCGGACAAGACAAGACAAGACAAGACAAGACAAGACAAGACAAGACAAGACAAGAAGGCGGACAAGACAAGACAAGACAAGACAAGACAAGACAAGAAGGCGGACAAGACAAGACAAGACAAGACAAGACAAGACAAGAAGGCGGACAAGACAAGACAAGACAAGACAAGAAGGCGGACAAGACAAGACAAGACAAGACAAGAAGGCGGACAAGACAAGACAAGACAAGACAAGAAGGCGGACAAGACAAGACAAGACAAGACAAGAAGGCGGACAAGACAAGACAAGACAAGACAAGAAGGCGGACAAGACAAGACAAGACAAGACAAGAAGGCGGACAAGACAAGACAAGACAAGACAAGAAGGCGGACAAGACAAGACAAGACAAGACAAGAAGGCGGACAAGACAAGACAAGACAAGACAAGAAGGCGGACAAGACAAGACAAGACAAGACAAGAAGGCGGACAAGACAAGACAAGACAAGACAAGAAGGCGGACAAGACAAGACAAGACAAGACAAGAAGGCGGACAAGACAAGACAAGACAAGACAAGACAAGACAAGAAGGCGGACAAGACAAGACAAGACAAGACAAGAAGGCGGACAAGACAAGACAAGACAAGACAAGAAGGCGGACAAGACAAGACAAGACAAGACAAGACAAGAAGACAAGACAAGACAAGACAAGACAAGAAGGCGGACAAGACAAGACAAGACAAGAAGGCGGACAAGACTAGGCAAGAAGGCGGACAAGACTAGGCAAGAAGGCGGACAAGACTAGGCAAGAAGGCGGACAAGACTAGGCAAGAAGGCGGACAAGACTAGGCAAGAAGGCGGACAAGACTAGGCAAGAAGGCGGACAAGACTAGGCAAGAAGGCGGACAAGACTAGGCAAGAAGGCGGACAAGACTAGGCAAGAAGGCGGACAAGACTAGGCAAGAAGGCGGACAAGACAAGGCAAGAAGGCGGACAAGACTAGGCAAGAAGGCGGACAAGACTAGGCAAGAAGGCGGACAAGACAAGACAAGAAGGCGGACAAGACAAGACAAGAAGGCGGACAAGACAAGACAAGAAGGCGGACAAGACAAGACAAGAAGGCGGACAAGACAAGACAAGAAGGCGGACAAGACTAGACAAGAAGGCGGACAAGACAAGACAAGATGGCGGACAAGACTAGACAAGAAGGCGGACAAGACTAGACAAGAAGGCGGACAAGACTAGACAAGAAGGCGGACAAGACTAGACAAGAAGGCGGACAAGACTAGACAAGAAGGCGGACAAGACTAGACAAGAAGGCGGACAAGACTAGACAAGACAAGAAGGCGGACAAGACTAGACAAGACAAGAAGGCGGACAAGACTAGACAAGACAAGAAGGCGGACAAGACTAGACAAGACAAGAAGGCGGAGAAGACTAGACAAGACAAGAAGGCGGACAAGACTAGACAAGACAAGAAGGCGGACAAGACTAGACAAGACAAGAAGGCGGACAAGACTAGACAAGACAAGAAGGCGGACAAGACTAGACAAGACAAGAAGGCGGACAAGACTAGACAAGACAAGAAGGCGGACAAGACTAGACAAGACAAGAAGGCGGACAAGACTAGACAAGACAAGAAGGCGGACAAGACTAGACAAGACAAGAAGGCGGACAAGACTAGACAAGACAAGAAGGCGGACAAGACAAGACAAGACAAGAAGGCGGACAAGACAAGACAAGACAAGAAGGCGGACAAGACTAGACAAGACAAGAAGGCGGACAAGACTACACAAGACAAGAAGGCGGACAAGACTAGACAAGACAAGAAGGCGGACAAGACTAGACAAGACAAGAAGGCGGACAAGACAAGACAAGACAAGAAGGCGGACAAGACAAGACAAGACGGCGGACAAGACAAGACAAGACAAGACAAGACAAGACAAGACAAGACAAGACAAGACAAGACAAGACAAGACAAGACAAGACAAGACAAGACAAGACAAGACAAGACAAGACAAGACAAGACAAGACAAGACAAGACAAGACAAGAAGGCGGACAAGACAAGACAAGACAAGACAAGACAAGACAAGACAAGACAAGACAAGACAAGACAAGACAAGACAAGACAAGACAAGACAAGACAAGAAGGCGGACAAGACAAGACAAGACAAGACAAGACAAGACAAGACAAGACAAGACAAGACAAGACAAGAAGGCGGACAAGACAAGACAAGACAAGACAAGACAAGACAAGACAAGACAAGACAAGACAAGACAAGAAGGCGGACAAGACAAGACAAGACAAGACAAGACAAGAAGGCGGACAAGACAAGACAAGACAAGACAAGACAAGACAAGACAAGAAGGCGGACAAGACAAGACAAGACAAGAAGGCGGACAAGACAAGACAAGACAAGAAGGCGGACAAGACAAGACAAGACAAGACTAGACAAGAAGACAAGACAAGACTAGACAAGAAGACAAGACAAGACTAGACAAGAAGACAAGACAAGACTAGACAAGAAGACAAGACAAGACAAGACAAGAAGGCGGACAAGACTAGACAAGAAGGCGGACAAGACTAGACAAGAAGGCGGACAAGACTAGACAAGAAGGCGGACAAGACTAGACAAGAAGGCGGACAAGACTAGACAAGAAGGCGGACAAGACTAGACAAGAAGGCGCACAAGACTAGGCAAGAAGGCGGACAAGACTAGGCAAGAAGGCGGACAAGACTAGGCAAGAAGGCGGACAAGACTAGGCAAGAAGGCGGACAAGACTAGGCAAGAAGGCGGACAAGACTAGGCAAGAAGGCGGACAAGACTAGGCAAGAAGGCGGACAAGACTAGGCAAGAAGGCGGACAAGACTAGGCAAGAAGGCGGACAAGACTAGGCAAGAAGGCGGACAAGACTAGGCAAGAAGGCGGACAAGACTAGGCAAGAAGGCGGACAAGACTAGGCAAGAAGGCGGACAAGACTAGGCAAGAAGGCGGACAAGACTAGACAAGACAAGAAGGCGGACAAGACTAGGCAAGACAAGAAGGCGGACAAGACTAGACAAGACAAGAAGGCGGACAAGACTAGACAAGACAAGAAGGCGGACAAGACTAGACAAGACAAGAAGGCGGACAAGACTAGACAAGACAAGAAGGCGGACAAGACTAGACAAGACAAGAAGGCGGACAAGACTAGACAAGACAAGAAGGCGGACAAGACAAGACAAGAAGGCGGACAAGACAAGACAAGACAAGAAGGCGGACAAGACTAGACAAGACAAGAAGGCGGACAAGACTAGACAAGACAAGAAGGCGGACAAGACTAGACAAGACAAGAAGGCGGACAAGACTAGACAAGACAAGAAGGCGGACAAGACAAGACAAGACAAGAAGGCGGACAAGACAAGACAAGACAAGAAGGCGGACAAGACAAGACAAGACAAGAAGGCGGACAAGACAAGACAAGACAAGAAGGCGGACAAGACAAGACAAGACAAGACGGCGGACAAGACAAGACAAGACAAGACAAGACAAGACAAGACAAGACAAGACAAGACAAGACAAGACAAGACAAGACAAGACAAGACAAGACAAGACAAGACAAGACAAGACAAGACAAGACAAGACAAGACAAGACAAGAAGGCGGACAAGACAAGACAAGACAAGACAAGACAAGACAAGAAGGTGGACAAGACAAGACAAGACAAGACAAGACAAGACAAGACAAGACAAGACAAGACAAGACAAGACAAGACAAGACAAGACAAGACAAGACAAGACAAGACAAGACAAGACAAGACAAGACAAGACAAGACAAGACAAGACAAGACAAGACAAGACAAGACAAGACAAGACAAGACAAGACAAGACAAGACAAGACAAGACAAGACAAGACAAGACAAGACAAGACAAGACAAGACAAGACAAGACAAGACAAGACAAGACAAGACAAGACAAGACAAGACAAGACAAGACAAGACAAGACAAGACAAGACAAGACAAGACAAGACAAGACAAGACAAGACAAGACAAGACAAGACAAGACAAGACAAGACAAGACAAGACAAGACAAGACAAGACAAGACAAGACAAGACAAGACAAGACAAGACAAGACAAGACAAGACAAGACAAGACAAGACAAGACAAGACAAGACAAGACAAGAAGGCGGACAAGACAAGACAAGACAAGACAAGACAAGACAAGAAGGCGGACAAGACAAGACAAGATGGCGGACAAGACTAGACAAGAAGGCGGACAAGACTAGACAAGAAGGCGGACAAGACTAGACAAGAAGGCGGACAAGACTAGACAAGAAGGCGGACAAGACTAGACAAGAAGGCGGACAAGACTAGACAAGAAGGCGGACAAGACTAGACAAGAAGGCGGACAAGACTAGACAAGAAGGCGGACAAGACTAGACAAGAAGGCGGACAAGACTAGACAAGACAAGAAGGCGGACAAGACTAGACAAGACAAGAAGGCGGACAAGACTAGACAAGACAAGAAGGCGGAGAAGACTAGACAAGACAAGAAGGCGGACAAGACTAGACAAGACAAGAAGGCGGACAAGACTAGACAAGACAAGAAGGCGGACAAGACTAGACAAGACAAGAAGGCGGACAAGACTAGACAAGACAAGAAGGCGGACAAGACTAGACAAGACAAGAAGGCGGACAAGACTAGACAAGACAAGAAGGCGGACAAGACTAGACAAGACAAGAAGGCGGACAAGACTAGACAAGACAAGAAGGCGGACAAGACTAGACAAGACAAGAAGGCGGACAAGACTAGACAAGACAAGAAGGCGGACAAGACAAGACAAGACAAGAAGGCGGACAAGACAAGACAAGACAAGAAGGCGGACAAGACTAGACAAGACAAGAAGGCGGACAAGACTAGACAAGACAAGAAGGCGGACAAGACTAGACAAGACAAGAAGGCGGACAAGACTAGACAAGACAAGAAGGCGGACAAGACTAGACAAGACAAGAAGGCGGACAAGACAAGACAAGACAAGAAGGCGGACAAGACAAGACAAGACAAGACGGCGGACAAGACAAGACAAGGCAAGAAGGCGGACAAGACAAGACAAGGCAAGAAGGCGGACAAGACAAGACAAGGCAAGAAGGCGGACAAGACAAGACAAGGCAAGAAGGCGGACAAGACAAGACAAGGCAAGAAGGCGGACAAGACAAGACAAGGCAAGAAGGCGGACAAGACAAGACAAGGCAAGAAGGCGGACAAGACAAGACAAGGCAAGAAGGCGGACAAGACAAGACAAGGCAAGAAGGCGGACAAGACAAGACAAGGCAAGAAGGCGGACAAGACAAGACAAGGCAAGAAGGCGGACAAGACAAGGCAAGAAGGCGGACAAGACAAGACAAGGCAAGAAGGCGGACAAGACAAGACAAGGCAAGAAGGCGGACAAGACAAGACAAGGCAAGAAGGCGGACAAGACAAGACAAGGCAAGAAGGCGGACAAGACAAGACAAGGCAAGAAGGCGGACAAGACAAGACAAGGCAAGAAGGCGGACAAGACAAGACAAGGCAAGAAGGCGGACAAGACAAGACAAGGCAAGAAGGCGGACAAGACAAGACAAGGCAAGAAGGCGGACAAGACAAGACAAGAAGGCGGACAAGACTAGACAAGACAAGAAGGCGGACAAGACTAGACAAGACAAGAAGGCGGACAAGACTAGACAAGACAAGAAGGCGGACAAGACTAGACAAGACAAGAAGGCGGACAAGACTAGACAAGACAAGAAGGCGGACAAGACTAGACAAGAGAAGAAGGCGGACAAGACTAGACAAGAGAAGAAGGCGGACAAGACTAGACAAGACAAGAAGGCGGACAAGACTAGACAAGACAAGAAGGCGGACAAGACTAGACAAGACAAGAAGGCGGACAAGACTAGACAAGACAAGAAGGCGGACAAGACTAGACAAGACAAGAAGGCGGACAAGACTAGACAAGACAAGAAGGCGGACAAGACTAGACAAGACAAGAAGGCGGACAAGACTAGACAAGACAAGAAGGCGGACAAGACAAGACAAGGCAAGAAGGCGGACAAGACAAGACAAGGCAAGAAGGCGGACAAGACAAGACAAGGCAAGAAGGCGGACAAGACAAGACAAGGCAAGAAGGCGGACAAGACAAGACAAGGCAAGAAGGCGGACAAGACAAGACAAGGCAAGAAGGCGGACAAGACAAGACAAGGCAAGAAGGCGGACAAGACAAGACAAGGCAAGAAGGCGGACAAGACAAGACAAGGCAAGAAGGCGGACAAGACAAGACAAGGCAAGAAGGCGGACAAGACAAGACAAGGCAAGAAGGCGGACAAGACAAGACAAGGCAAGAAGGCGGACAAGACAAGACAAGGCAAGAAGGCGGACAAGACAAGACAAGGCAAGAAGGCGGACAAGACAAGACAAGGCAAGACAAGAAGGCGGACAAGACAAGACAAGGCAAGACAAGAAGGCGGACAAGACAAGACAAGGCAAGACAAGAAGGCGGACAAGACAAGACAAGGCAAGACAAGAAGGCGGACAAGACAAGACAAGGCAAGACAAGAAGGCGGACAAGACAAGACAAGGCAAGACAAGAAGGCGGACAAGACAAGACAAGGCAAGACAAGAAGGCGGACAAGACAAGACAAGACAAGAAGGCGGACAAGACAAGACAAGACAAGAAGGCGGACAAGACAAGACAAGACAAGAAGGCGGACAAGACAAGACAAGACAAGAAGGCGGACAAGACAAGACAAGAAGGCGGACAAGACAAGACAAGGCAAGAAGGCGGACAAGACAAGACAAGGCAAGAAGGCGGACAAGACAAGACAAGACAAGAATGCGGACAAGACAAGACAAGACAAGAAGGCGGACAAGACAAGACAAGACAAGACAAGAAGGCGGACAAGACAAGACAAGGCAAGAAGGCGGACAAGACAAGACAAGGCAAGAAGGCGGACAAGACAAGACAAGGCAAGAAGGCGGACAAGACAAGACAAGGCAAGAAGGCGGACAAGACTAGACAAGAGAAGAAGGCGGACAAGACTAGACAAGAGAAGAAGGCGGACAAGACTAGACAAGACAAGAAGGCGGACAAGACTAGACAAGACAAGAAGGCGGACAAGACTAGACAAGACAAGAAGGCGGACAAGACTAGACAAGACAAGAAGGCGGACAAGACTAGACAAGACAAGAAGGCGGACAAGACTAGACAAGACAAGAAGGCGGACAAGACTAGACAAGACAAGAAGGCGGACAAGACAAGACAAGGCAAGAAGGCGGACAAGACAAGACAAGGCAAGAAGGCGGACAAGACAAGACAAGGCAAGAAGGCGGACAAGACAAGACAAGGCAAGAAGGCGGACAAGACAAGACAAGGCAAGAAGGCGGACAAGACAAGACAAGGCAAGAAGGCGGACAAGACAAGACAAGGCAAGAAGGCGGACAAGACAAGACAAGGCAAGAAGGCGGACAAGACAAGACAAGGCAAGAAGGCGGACAAGACAAGACAAGGCAAGAAGGCGGACAAGACAAGACAAGGCAAGAAGGCGGACAAGACAAGACAAGGCAAGAAGGCGGACAAGACAAGACAAGGCAAGAAGGCGGACAAGACAAGACAAGGCAAGAAGGCGGACAAGACAAGACAAGGCAAGAAGGCGGACAAGACAAGACAAGGCAAGAAGGCGGACAAGACAAGACAAGGCAAGAAGGCGGACAAGACAAGACAAGGCAAGAAGGCGGACAAGACAAGACAAGGCAAGAAGGCGGACAAGACAAGACAAGGCAAGAAGGCGGACAAGACAAGACAAGGCAAGAAGGCGGACAAGACAAGACTAGGCAAGAAGGCGGACAAGACAAGACAAGGCAAGAAGGCGGACAAGACAAGACAAGGCAAGACAAGAAGGCGGACAAGACAAGACAAGGCAAGACAAGAAGGCGGACAAGACAAGACAAGGCAAGGCAAGAAGGCGGACAAGACAAGACAAGGCAAGAAGGCGGACAAGACAAGACAAGGCAAGAAGGCGGACAAGACAAGACAAGGCAAGAAGGCGGACAAGACAAGACAAGGCAAGAAGGCGGACAAGACAAGACAAGGCAAGAAGGCGGACAAGACAAGACAAGGCAAGAAGGCGGACAAGACAAGACAAGGCAAGAAGGCGGACAAGACAAGACAAGGCAAGAAGGCGGACAAGACAAGACAAGAAGGCGGACAAGACTAGACAAGACAAGAAGGCGGACAAGACTAGACAAGACAAGAAGGCGGACAAGACTAGACAAGACAAGAAGGCGGACAAGACTAGACAAGAGAAGAAGGCGGACAAGACTAGACAAGAGAAGAAGGCGGACAAGACTAGACAAGACAAGAAGGCGGACAAGACTAGACAAGACAAGAAGGCGGACAAGACTAGACAAGACAAGAAGGCGGACAAGACTAGACAAGACAAGAAGGCGGACAAGACTAGACAAGACAAGAAGGCGGACAAGACTAGACAAGACAAGAAGGCGGACAAGACTAGACAAGACAAGAAGGCGGACAAGACTAGACAAGACAAGAAGGCGGACAAGACAAGACAAGGCAAGAAGGCGGACAAGACAAGACAAGGCAAGAAGGCGGACAAGACAAGACAAGGCAAGAAGGCGGACAAGACAAGACAAGGCAAGAAGGCGGACAAGACAAGACAAGGCAAGAAGGCGGACAAGACAAGACAAGGCAAGAAGGCGGACAAGACAAGACAAGGCAAGAAGGCGGACAAGACAAGACAAGGCAAGAAGGCGGACAAGACAAGACAAGGCAAGAAGGCGGACAAGACAAGACAAGGCAAGAAGGCGGACAAGACAAGACAAGGCAAGAAGGCGGACAAGACAAGACAAGGCAAGAAGGCGGACAAGACAAGACAAGGCAAGAAGGCGGACAAGACAAGACAAGGCAAGGCAAGAAGGCGGACAAGACAAGACAAGGCAAGAAGGCGGACAAGACAAGACAAGGCAAGAAGGCGGACAAGACAAGACAAGGCAAGACAAGAAGGCGGACAAGACAAGACAAGGCAAGACAAGAAGGCGGACAAGACAAGACAAGGCAAGACAAGAAGGCGGACAAGACAAGACAAGGCAAGACAAGAAGGCGGACAAGACAAGACAAGGCAAGACAAGAAGGCGGACAAGACAAGGCAAGACAAGAAGGCGGACAAGACAAGACAAGACAAGAAGGCGGACAAGACAAGACAAGACAAGAAGGCGGACAAGACAAGACAAGGCAAGAAGGCGGACAAGACAAGACAAGGCAAGAAGGCGGACAAGACAAGACAAGGCAAGACAAGAAGGCGGACAAGACAAGACAAGGCAAGAAGGCGGACAAGACAAGACAAGGCAAGAAGGCGGACAAGACAAGACAAGGCAAGAAGGCGGACAAGACAAGACAAGGCAAGAAGGCGGACAAGACAAGACAAGGCAAGAAGGCGGACAAGACAAGACAAGGCAAGAAGGCGGACAAGACAAGACAAGGCAAGAAGGCGGACAAGACAAGACAAGGCAAGAAGGCGGACAAGACAAGACAAGGCAAGAAGGCGGACAAGACAAGACAAGGCAAGAAGGCGGACAAGACAAGACAAGGCAAGAAGGCGGACAAGACAAGACAAGGCAAGAAGGCGGACAAGACAAGACAAGGCAAGAAGGCGGACAAGACAAGACAAGGCAAGAAGGCGGACAAGACAAGACAAGGCAAGAAGGCGGACAAGACAAGACAAGGCAAGAAGGCGGACAAGACAAGACAAGGCAAGAAGGCGGACAAGACAAGACAAGAAGGCGGACAAGACTAGACAAGACAAGAAGGCGGACAAGACTAGACAAGACAAGAAGGCGGACAAGACTAGACAAGACAAGAAGGCGGACAAGACTAGACAAGACAAGAAGGCGGACAAGACTAGACAAGAGAAGAAGGCGGACAAGACTAGACAAGAGAAGAAGGCGGACAAGACTAGACAAGACAAGAAGGCGGACAAGACTAGACAAGACAAGAAGGCGGACAAGACTAGACAAGACAAGAAGGCGGACAAGACTAGACAAGACAAGAAGGCGGACAAGACTAGACAAGACAAGAAGGCGGACAAGACTAGACAAGACAAGAAGGCGGACAAGACTAGACAAGACAAGAAGGCGGACAAGACTAGACAAGGCAAGAAGGCGGACAAGACAAGACAAGGCAAGAAGGCGGACAAGACAAGACAAGGCAAGAAGGCGGACAAGACAAGACAAGGCAAGAAGGCGGACAAGACAAGACAAGGCAAGAAGGCGGACAAGACAAGACAAGGCAAGAAGGCGGACAAGACAAGACAAGGCAAGAAGGCGGACAAGACAAGACAAGGCAAGAAGGCGGACAAGACAAGACAAGGCAAGAAGGCGGACAAGACAAGACAAGGCAAGAAGGCGGACAAGACAAGACAAGGCAAGAAGGCGGACAAGACAAGACAAGGCAAGAAGGCGGACAAGACAAGACAAGGCAAGAAGGCGGACAAGACAAGACAAGGCAAGAAGGCGGACAAGACAAGACAAGGCAAGAAGGCGGACAAGACAAGACAAGGCAAGACAAGAAGGCGGACAAGACAAGACAAGGCAAGACAAGAAGGCGGACAAGACAAGACAAGGCAAGACAAGAAGGCGGACAAGACAAGGCAAGACAAGAAGGCGGACAAGACAAGACAAGACAAGAAGGCGGACAAGACAAGACAAGACAAGAAGGCGGACAAGACAAGACAAGACAAGAAGGCGGACAAGACAAGACAAGACAAGAAGGCGGACAAGACAAGACAAGGCAAGAAGGCGGACAAGACAAGACAAGGCAAGAAGGCGGACAAGACAAGACAAGGCAAGAAGGCGGACAAGACAAGACAAGGCAAGAAGGCGGACAAGACAAGACAAGACAAGAATGCGGACAAGACAAGACAAGACAAGAAGGCGGACAAGACAAGACAAGACAAGAAGGCGGACAAGACAAGACAAGACAAGAAGGCGGACAAGACAAGACAAGACAAGAAGGCGGACAAGACAAGACAAGGCAAGAAGGCGGACAAGACAAGACAAGGCAAGAAGGCGGACAAGACAAGACAAGGCAAGAAGGCGGACAAGACAAGACAAGGCAAGAAGGCGGACAAGACAAGACAAGGCAAGAAGGCGGACAAGACAAGACAAGGCAAGAAGGCGGACAAGACAAGACAAGGCAAGAAGGCGGACAAGACAAGACAAGGCAAGAAGGCGGACAAGACAAGACAAGGCAAGAAGGCGGACAAGACAAGACAAGGCAAGAAGGCGGACAAGACAAGACAAGGCAAGAAGGCGGACAAGACAAGACAAGGCAAGAAGGCGGACAAGACAAGACAAGGCAAGAAGGCGGACAAGACAAGACAAGGCAAGAAGGCGGACAAGACAAGACAAGGCAAGAAGGCGGACAAGACAAGACAAGGCAAGAAGGCGGACAAGACAAGACAAGGCAAGAAGGCGGACAAGACAAGACAAGGCAAGAAGGCGGACAAGACAAGACAAGGCAAGAAGGCGGACAAGACAAGACAAGGCAAGAAGGCGGACAAGACAAGACAAGGCAAGAAGGCGGACAAGACAAGACAAGGCAAGAAGGCGGACAAGACAAGACAAGGCAAGAAGGCGGACAAGACAAGACAAGGCAAGAAGGCGGACAAGACAAGACAAGGCAAGAAGGCGGACAAGACAAGACAAGGCACGAAGGCGGACAAGACAAGACAAGGCACGAAGGCGGACAAGACAAGACAAGGCAAGAAGGCGGACAAGGCAAGACAAGGCAAGAAGGCGGACAAGACAAGACAAGAAGGCGGACAAGACTAGACAAGACAAGAAGGCGGACAAGACTAGACAAGACAAGAAGGCGGACAAGACTAGACAAGACAAGAAGGCGGACAAGACTAGACAAGACAAGAAGGCGGACAAGACTAGACAAGAGAAGAAGGCGGACAAGACTAGACAAGAGAAGAAGGCGGACAAGACTAGACAAGACAAGAAGGCGGACAAGACTAGACAAGACAAGAAAGCGGACAAGACTAGACAAGACAAGAAGGCGGACAAGACTAGACAAGACAAGAAGGCGGACAAGACTAGACAAGACAAGAAGGCGGACAAGACTAGACAAGACAAGAAGGCGGACAAGACTAGACAAGACAAGAAGGCGGACAAGACAAGACAAGACAAGAAGGCGGACAAGACAAGACAAGGCAAGAAGGCGGACAAGACAAGACAAGGCAAGAAGGCGGACAAGACAAGACAAGGCAAGAAGGCGGACAAGACAAGACAAGGCAAGAAGGCGGACAAGACAAGACAAGGCAAGAAGGCGGACAAGACAAGACAAGGCAAGAAGGCGGACAAGACAAGACAAGACAAGAAGGCGGACAAGACAAGACAAGGCAAGAAGGCGGACAAGACAAGACAAGGCAAGAAGGCGGACAAGACAAGACAAGGCAAGAAGGCGCACAAGACAAGACAAGGCAAGAAGGCGGACAAGACAAGACAAGGCAAGAAGGCGGACAAGACAAGACAAGGCAAGAAGGCGGACAAGACAAGACAAGACAAGAAGGCGGACAAGACAAGACAAGACAAGAAGGCGGACAAGACAAGACAAGGCAAGAAGGCGGACAAGACAAGACAAGGCAAGAAGGCGGACAAGACAAGACAAGGCAAGAAGGCGGACAAGACAAGACAAGGCAAGAAGGCGGACAAGACAAGACAAGGCAAGAAGGCGGACAAGACAAGACAAGGCAAGAAGGCGGACAAGACAAGACAAGGCAAGAAGGCGGACAAGACAAGACAAGGCAAGAAGGCGGACAAGACAAGACAAGGCAAGAAGGCGGACAAGACAAGACAAGGCAAGAAGGCGGACAAGACAAGACAAGGCAAGAAGGCGGACAAGACAAGACAAGGCAAGAAGGCGGACAAGACAAGACAAGGCAAGAAGGCGGACAAGACAAGACAAGGCAAGAAGGCGGACAAGACAAGACAAGGCAAGAAGGCGGACAAGACAAGACAAGGCAAGAAGGCGGACAAGACAAGACAAGGCAAGAAGGCGGACAAGACAAGACAAGGCAAGAAGGCGGACAAGACAAGACAAGGCAAGAAGGCGGACAAGACAAGACAAGGCAAGACAAGAAGGCGGACAAGACAAGGCAAGACAAGAAGGCGGACAAGACAAGACAAGACAAGAAGGCGGACAAGACAAGACAAGACAAGAAGGCGGACAAGACAAGACAAGACAAGAAGGCGGACAAGACAAGACAAGACAAGAAGGCGGACAAGACAAGACAAGGCAAGAAGGCGGACAAGACAAGACAAGGCAAGAAGGCGGACAAGACAAGACAAGGCAAGAAGGCGGACAAGACAAGACAAGACAAGAAGGCGGACAAGACAAGACAAGACAAGAATGCGGACAAGACAAGACAAGACAAGAAGGCGGACAAGACAAGACAAGACAAGAAGGCGGACAAGACAAGACAAGACAAGAAGGCGGACAAGACAAGACAAGACAAGAAGGCGGACAAGACAAGACAAGACAAGAAGGCGGACAAGACAAGACAAGACAAGAAGGCGGACAAGACAAGACAAGGCAAGAAGGCGGACAAGACAAGACAAGGCAAGAAGGCGGACAAGACAAGACAAGGCAAGAAGGCGGACAAGACAAGACAAGGCAAGAAGGCGGACAAGACAAGACAAGGCAAGAAGGCGGACAAGACAAGACAAGGCAAGAAGGCGGACAAGACAAGACAAGGCAAGAAGGCGGACAAGGCAAGACAAGGCAAGAAGGCGGACAAGACAAGACAAGGCAAGAAGGCGGACAAGACAAGACAAGGCAAGAAGGCGGACAAGACAAGACAAGGCAAGAAGGCGGACAAGACAAGACAAGGCAAGAAGGCGGACAAGACAAGACAAGACAAGAAGGCGGACAAGACAAGACAAGACAAGAAGGCGGACAAGACAAGACAAGACAAGAAGGCGGACAAGACAAGACAAGGCAAGAAGGCGGACAAGACAAGACAAGGCAAGAAGGCGGACAAGACAAGACAAGGCAAGAAGGCGGACAAGACAAGACAAGGCAAGAAGGCGGACAAGACAAGACAAGGCAAGAAGGCGGACAAGACAAGACAAGGCAAGAAGGCGGACAAGACAAGACAAGGCAAGAAGGCGGACAAGACAAGACAAGGCAAGAAG
The DNA here is from genome assembly GCA_037893245.1 of Crossaster papposus. Taxonomy (NCBI): domain Eukaryota; kingdom Metazoa; phylum Echinodermata; class Asteroidea; order Velatida; family Solasteridae; genus Crossaster; species Crossaster papposus. The sequence continues at coordinate 874,376 of JBAIAA010000153.1, forward strand.
GCGGACAAGACAAGACAAGGCAAGAAGGCGGACAAGACAAGACAAGGCAAGAAGGCGGACAAGACAAGACAAGGCAAGAAGGCGGACAAGACAAGACAAGGCAAGAAGGCGGACAAGACAAGACAAGGCAAGAAGGCGGACAAGACAAGACAAGGCAAGAAGGCGGACAAGACAAGACAAGGCAAGAAGGCGGACAAGACAAGACAAGGCAAGAAGGCGGACAAGACAAGACAAGGCAAGAAGGCGGACAAGACAAGACAAGGCAAGAAGGCGGACAAGACAAGACAAGGCAAGAAGGCGGACAAGACAAGACAAGGCAAGAAGGCGGACAAGACAAGACAAGGCAAGAAGGCGGACAAGACAAGACAAGGCAAGAAGGCGGACAAGACAAGACAAGGCAAGAAGGCGGACAAGACAAGACAAGGCAAGAAGGCGGACAAGACAAGACAAGGCAAGAAGGCGGACAAGACAAGACAAGGCACGAAGGCGGACAAGACAAGACAAGGCACGAAGGCGGACAAGACAAGACAAGGCAAGAAGGCGGACAAGGCAAGACAAGGCAAGAAGGCGGACAAGACAAGACAAGAAGGCGGACAAGACTAGACAAGACAAGAAGGCGGACAAGACTAGACAAGACAAGAAGGCGGACAAGACTAGACAAGACAAGAAGGCGGACAAGACTAGACAAGACAAGAAGGCGGACAAGACTAGACAAGAGAAGAAGGCGGACAAGACTAGACAAGAGAAGAAGGCGGACAAGACTAGACAAGACAAGAAGGCGGACAAGACTAGACAAGACAAGAAAGCGGACAAGACTAGACAAGACAAGAAGGCGGACAAGACTAGACAAGACAAGAAGGCGGACAAGACTAGACAAGACAAGAAGGCGGACAAGACTAGACAAGACAAGAAGGCGGACAAGACTAGACAAGACAAGAAGGCGGACAAGACTAGACAAGACAAGAAGGCGGACAAGACAAGACAAGGCAAGAAGGCGGACAAGACAAGACAAGGCAAGAAGGCGGACAAGACAAGACAAGGCAAGAAGGCGGACAAGACAAGACAAGGCAAGAAGGCGGACAAGACAAGACAAGGCAAGAAGGCGGACAAGACAAGACAAGGCAAGAAGGCGGACAAGACAAGACAAGACAAGAAGGCGGACAAGACAAGACAAGGCAAGAAGGCGGACAAGACAAGACAAGGCAAGAAGGCGGACAAGACAAGACAAGGCAAGAAGGCGCACAAGACAAGACAAGGCAAGAAGGCGGACAAGACAAGACAAGGCAAGAAGGCGGACAAGACAAGACAAGGCAAGAAGGCGGACAAGACAAGACAAGACAAGAAGGCGGACAAGACAAGACAAGACAAGAAGGCGGACAAGACAAGACAAGGCAAGAAGGCGGACAAGACAAGACAAGGCAAGAAGGCGGACAAGACAAGACAAGGCAAGAAGGCGGACAAGACAAGACAAGGCAAGAAGGCGGACAAGACAAGACAAGGCAAGAAGGCGGACAAGACAAGACAAGGCAAGAAGGCGGACAAGACAAGACAAGGCAAGAAGGCGGACAAGACAAGACAAGGCAAGAAGGCGGACAAGACAAGACAAGGCAAGAAGGCGGACAAGACAAGACAAGGCAAGAAGGCGGACAAGACAAGACAAGGCAAGACAAGAAGGCGGACAAGACAAGGCAAGACAAGAAGGCGGACAAGACAAGACAAGACAAGAAGGCGGACAAGACAAGACAAGACAAGAAGGCGGACAAGACAAGACAAGACAAGAAGGCGGACAAGACAAGACAAGACAAGAAGGCGGACAAGACAAGACAAGGCAAGAAGGCGGACAAGACAAGACAAGGCAAGAAGGCGGACAAGACAAGACAAGGCAAGAAGGCGGACAAGACAAGACAAGACAAGAAGGCGGACAAGACAAGACAAGACAAGAATGCGGACAAGACAAGACAAGACAAGAAGGCGGACAAGACAAGACAAGACAAGAAGGCGGACAAGACAAGACAAGACAAGAAGGCGGACAAGACAAGACAAGACAAGAAGGCGGACAAGACAAGACAAGACAAGAAGGCGGACAAGACAAGACAAGACAAGAAGGCGGACAAGACAAGACAAGGCAAGAAGGCGGACAAGACAAGACAAGGCAAGAAGGCGGACAAGACAAGACAAGGCAAGAAGGCGGACAAGACAAGACAAGGCAAGAAGGCGGACAAGACAAGACAAGGCAAGAAGGCGGACAAGACAAGACAAGGCAAGAAGGCGGACAAGACAAGACAAGGCAAGAAGGCGGACAAGGCAAGACAAGGCAAGAAGGCGGACAAGACAAGGCAAGAAGGCGGACAAGACTAGACAAGACAAGAAGGCGGACAAGACTAGACAAGACAAGAAGGCGGACAAGACTAGACAAGACAAGAAGGCGGACAAGACTAGACAAGAGAAGAAGGCGGACAAGACTAGACAAGACAAGAAGGCGGACAAGACTAGACAAGACAAGAAAGCGGACAAGACTAGACAAGACAAGAAGGCGGACAAGACTAGACAAGACAAGAAGGCGGACAAGACTAGACAAGACAAGAAGGCGGACAAGACTAGACAAGACAAGAAGGCGGACAAGACTAGACAAGACAAGAAGGCGGACAAGACTAGACAAGACAAGAAGGCGGACAAGACTAGACAAGACAAGAAGGCGGACAAGACAAGACAAGGCAAGAAGGCGGACAAGACAAGACAAGGCAAGAAGGCGGACAAGACAAGACAAGGCAAGAAGGCGGACAAGACAAGACAAGGCAAGAAGGCGGACAAGACAAGACAAGGCAAGAAGGCGGACAAGACAAGACAAGACAAGAAGGCGGACAAGACAAGACAAGGCAAGAAGGCGGACAAGACAAGACAAGGCAAGAAGGCGGACAAGACAAGACAAGGCAAGAAGGCGCACAAGACAAGACAAGGCAAGAAGGCGGACAAGACAAGACAAGGCAAGAAGGCGGACAAGACAAGACAAGGCAAGAAGGCGGACAAGACAAGACAAGACAAGAAGGCGGACAAGACAAGACAAGACAAGAAGGCGGACAAGACAAGACAAGGCAAGAAGGCGGACAAGACAAGACAAGGCAAGAAGGCGGACAAGACAAGACAAGGCAAGAAGGCGGAAAAGACAAGACAAGGCAAGAAGGCGGACAAGACAAGACAAGGCAAGAAGGCGGACAAGACAAGACAAGGCAAGAAGGCGGACAAGACAAGACAAGGCAAGAAGGCGGACAAGACAAGACAAGGCAAGAAGGCGGACAAGACAAGACAAGGCAAGAAGGCGGACAAGACAAGACAAGGCAAGAAGGCGGACAAGACAAGACAAGGCAAGAAGGCGGACAAGACAAGACAAGGCAAGAAGGCGGACAAGACAAGACAAGGCAAGAAGGCGGACAAGACAAGACAAGGCAAGAAGGCGGACAAGACAAGACAAGGCAAGAAGGCGGACAAGACAAGACAAGGCAAGAAGGCGGACAAGACAAGACAAGGCAAGAAGGCGGACAAGACAAGACAAGGCAAGAAGGCGGAGAAGACAAGACAAGGCAAGAAGGCGGAGAAGACAAGACAAGGCAAGAAGGCGGACAAGACAAGACAAGGCAAGAAGGCGGACAAGACAAGACAAGGCAAGACAAGAAGGCGGACAAGACAAGGCAAGACAAGAAGGCGGACAAGACAAGACAAGACAAGAAGGCGGACAAGACAAGACAAGACAAGAAGGCGGACAAGACAAGACAAGACAAGAAGGCGGACAAGACAAGACAAGACAAGAAGGCGGACAAGACAAGACAAGAAGGCGGACAAGACAAGACAAGGCAAGAAGGCGGACAAGACAAGACAAGGCAAGAAGGCGGACAAGACAAGACAAGACAAGAATGCGGACAAGACAAGACAAGACAAGAAGGCGGACAAGACAAGACAAGACAAGAAGGCGGACAAGACAAGACAAGACAAGAAGGCGGACAAGACAAGACAAGACAAGAAGGCGGACAAGACAAGACAAGACAAGAAGGCGGACAAGACAAGACAAGGCAAGAAGGCGGACAAGACAAGACAAGGCAAGAAGGCGGACAAGACAAGACAAGGCAAGAAGGCGGACAAGACAAGACAAGGCAAGAAGGCGGACAAGACAAGACAAGGCAAGAAGGCGGACAAGACAAGACAAGGCAAGAAGGCGGACAAGACAAGACAAGGCAAGAAGGCGGACAAGACAAGACAAGGCAAGAAGGCGGACAAGACAAGACAAGGCAAGAAGGCGGACAAGACAAGACAAGGCAAGAAGGCGGACAAGACAAGACAAGGCAAGAAGGCGGACAAGACAAGACAAGGCAAGAAGGCGGACAAGACAAGACAAGGCAAGAAGGCGGACAAGACAAGACAAGGCAAGAAGGCGGACAAGACAAGACAAGGCAAGAAGGCGGACAAGACAAGACAAGGCAAGAAGGCGGACAAGACAAGACAAGGCAAGAAGGCGGACAAGACAAGACAAGGCAAGAAGGCGGACAAGACAAGACAAGGCAAGAAGGCGGACAAGACAAGACAAGGCAAGAAGGCGGACAAGACAAGACAAGGCAAGAAGGCGGACAAGACAAGACAAGGCAAGAAGGCGGACAAGACAAGACAAGGCAAGAAGGCGGACAAGACAAGACAAGGCAAGAAGGCGGACAAGACAAGACAAGGCAAGAAGGCGGACAAGACAAGACAAGGCAAGAAGGCGGACAAGACAAGACAAGGCAAGAAGGCGGACAAGACAAGACAAGGCAAGAAGGCGGACAAGACAAGACAAGGCAAGAAGGCGGACAAGACAAGACAAGGCAAGAAGGCGGACAAGACAAGACAAGACAAGATGGCGGACAAGACTAGACAAGACAAGAAGGCGGACAAGACTAGACAAGACAAGAAGGCGGACAAGACTAGACAAGACAAGAAGGCGTACAAGACTAGACAAGACAAGAAGGCGGACAAGACTAGACAAGACAAGAAGGCGGACAAGACTAGACAAGAGAAGAAGGCGGACAAGACTAGACAAGAGAAGAAGGCGGACAAGACTAGACAAGACAAGAAGGCGGACAAGACTAGACAAGACAAGAAGGCGGACAAGACTAGACAAGACAAGAAGGCGGACAAGACTAGACAAGACAAGAAGGCGGACAAGACTAGACAAGACAAGAAGGCGGACAAGACTAGACAAGACAAGAAGGCGGACAAGACTAGACAAGACAAGAAGGCGGACAAGACAAGACAAGGCAAGAAGGCGGACAAGACAAGACAAGGCAAGAAGGCGGACAAGACAAGACAAGGCAAGAAGGCGGACAAGACAAGACAAGGCAAGAAGGCGGACAAGACAAGACAAGGCAAGAAGGCGGACAAGACAAGACAAGGCAAGAAGGCGGACAAGACAAGACAAGGCAAGAAGGCGGACAAGACAAGACAAGGCAAGAAGGCGGACAAGACAAGACAAGGCAAGAAGGCGGACAAGACAAGACAAGGCAAGAAGGCGGACAAGACAAGACAAGGCAAGAAGGCGGACAAGACAAGACAAGGCAAGAAGGCGGACAAGACAAGACAAGGCAAGAAGGCGGACAAGACAAGACAAGGCAAGAAGGCGGACAAGACAAGACAAGGCAAGAAGGCGGACAAGACAAGACAAGGCAAGAAGGCGGACAAGACAAGACAAGGCAAGAAGGCGGACAAGACAAGACAAGGCAAGAAGGCGGACAAGACAAGACAAGGCAAGAAGGCGGACAAGACAAGACAAGGCAAGAAGGCGGACAAGACAAGACAAGGCAAGAAGGCGGACAAGACAAGACAAGGCAAGAAGGCGGACAAGACAAGACAAGGCAAGAAGGCGGACAAGACAAGACAAGGCAAGAAGGCGGACAAGACAAGACAAGGCAAGAAGGCGGACAAGACAAGACAAGGCAAGAAGGCGGACAAGACAAGACAAGGCAAGAAGGCGGACAAGACAAGACAAGGCAAGAAGGCGGACAAGACAAGACAAGGCAAGAAGGCGGACAAGACAAGACAAGGCAAGAAGGCGGACAAGACAAGACAAGGCAAGAAGGCGGACAAGACAAGACAAGGCAAGAAGGCGGACAAGACAAGACAAGGCAAGAAGGCGGACAAGACAAGACAAGGCAAGAAGGCGGACAAGACAAGACAAGGCAAGAAGGCGGACAAGACAAGGCAAGGCAAGAAGGCGGACAAGACAAGACAAGAAGGCGGACAAGACTAGACAAGACAAGAAGGCGGACAAGACTAGACAAGACAAGAAGGCGGACAAGACTAGACAAGACAAGAAGGCGGACAAGACTAGACAAGAGAAGAAGGCGGACAAGACTAGACAAGACAAGAAGGCGGACAAGACTAGACAAGACAAGAAGGCGGACAAGACTAGACAAGACAAGAAGGCGGACAAGACTAGACAAGACAAGAAGGCGGACAAGACTAGACAAGACAAGAAGGCGGACAAGACTAGACAAGACAAGAAGGCGGACAAGACTAGACAAGACAAGAAGGCGGACAAGACTAGACAAGACAAGAAGGCGGACAAGACTAGACAAGACAAGAAGGCGGACAAGACTAGACAAGACAAGAAGGCGGACAAGACTAGACAAGACAAGAAGGCGGACAAGACTAGACAAGACAAGAAGGCGGACAAGACTAGACAAGACAAGAAGGCGGACAAGACTAGACAAGACAAGAAGGCGGACAAGACTAGACAAGACAAGAAGGCGGACAAGACTAGACAAGACAAGAAGGCGGACAAGACTAGACAAGACAAGAAGGCGGACAAGACTAGACAAGACAAGAAGGCGGACAAGACTAGACAAGACAAGAAGGCGGACAAGACTAGACAAGACAAGAAGGCGGACAAGACTAGACAAGACAAGAAGGCGGACAAGACTAGACAAGACAAGAAGGCGGACAAGACTAGACAAGACAAGAAGGCGGACAAGACTAGACAAGACAAGAAGGCGGACAAGACTAGACAAGACAAGAAGGCGGACAAGACTAGACAAGACAAGAAGGCGGACAAGACTAGACAAGGCAAGAAGGCGGACAAGACTAGACAAGGCAAGAAGGCGGACAAGACTAGACAAGGCAAGAAGGCGGACAAGACAAGACAAGGCAAGAAGGCGGACAAGACAAGACAAGGCAAGAAGGCGGACAAGACAAGACAAGGCAAGAAGGCGGACAAGACAAGACAAGGCAAGAAGGCGGACAAGACAAGACAAGGCAAGAAGGCGGACAAGACAAGACAAGGCAAGAAGGCGGACAAGACAAGGCAAGACAAGAAGGCGGACAAGACAAGGCAAGGCAAGACAAGAAGGCGGACAAGACAAGGCAAGACAAGAAGGCGGACAAGACAAGACAAGACAAGAAGGCGGACAAGACAAGACAAGACAAGACAAGACAAGAAGGCGGACAAGACAAGACAAGACAAGAAGGCGGACAAGACAAGACAAGACAAGAAGGCGGACAAGACAAGACAAGGCAAGAAGGCGGACAAGACAAGACAAGGCAAGAAGGCGGACAAGACAAGACAAGGCAAGAAGGCGGACAAGACAAGACAATGCAAGAAGGCGGACAAGACAAGACAAGGCAAGAAGGCGGACAAGACAAGACAAGGCAAGAAGGCGGACAAGACAAGACAAGACAAGAATGCGGACAAGACAAGACAAGACAAGAAGGCGGACAAGACAAGACAAGAAGGCGGACAAGACAAGACAAGACAAGAAGGCGGACAAGACAAGACAAGGCAAGAAGGCGGACAAGACAAGACAAGGCAAGAAGGCGGACAAGACAAGACAAGGCAAGACAAGAAGGCGGACAAGACAAGGCAAGACAAGAAGGCGGACAAGACAAGACAAGACAAGAAGGCGGACAAGACAAGACAAGACAAGAAGGCGGACAAGACAAGACAAGACAAGAAGGCGGACAAGACAAGACAAGACAAGAAGGCGGACAAGACAAGACAAGAAGGCGGACAAGACAAGACAAGGCAAGAAGGCGGACAAGACAAGACAAGGCAAGAAGGCGGACAAGACAAGACAAGACAAGAATGCGGACAAGACAAGACAAGACAAGAAGGCGGACAAGACAAGACAAGACAAGAAGGCGGACAAGACAAGACAAGACAAGAAGGCGGACAAGACAAGACAAGACAAGAAGGCGGACAAGACAAGACAAGACAAGAAGGCGGACAAGACAAGACAAGACAAGAAGGCGGACAAGACAAGACAAGGCAAGAAGGCGGACAAGACAAGACAAGGCAAGAAGGCGGACAAGACAAGACAAGGCAAGAAGGCGGACAAGACAAGACAAGGCAAGAAGGCGGACAAGACAAGACAAGGCAAGAAGGCGGACAAGACAAGACAAGGCAAGAAGGCGGACAAGACAAGACAAGGCAAGAAGGCGGACAAGACAAGACAAGGCAAGAAGGCGGACAAGACAAGACAAGGCAAGAAGGCGGACAAGACAAGACAAGGCAAGAAGGCGGACAAGACAAGACAAGGCAAGAAGGCGGACAAGACAAGACAAGGCAAGAAGGCGGACAAGACAAGACAAGGCAAGAAGGCGGACAAGACAAGACAAGGCAAGAAGGCGGACAAGACAAGACAAGGCAAGAAGGCGGACAAGACAAGACAAGGCAAGAAGGCGGACAAGACAAGACAAGGCAAGAAGGCGGACAAGACAAGACAAGGCAAGAAGGCGGACAAGACAAGACAAGGCAAGAAGGCGGACAAGACAAGACAAGGCAAGAAGGCGGACAAGACAAGACAAGGCAAGAAGGCGGACAAGACAAGACAAGGCAAGAAGGCGGACAAGACAAGACAAGGCAAGAAGGCGGACAAGACAAGACAAGGCAAGAAGGCGGACAAGACAAGACAAGGCAAGAAGGCGGACAAGACAAGACAAGGCAAGAAGGCGGACAAGACAAGACAAGGCAAGAAGGCGGACAAGACAAGACAAGGCAAGAAGGCGGACAAGACAAGACAAGGCAAGAAGGCGGACAAGACAAGACAAGGCAAGAAGGCGGACAAGACAAGACAAGGCAAGAAGGCGGACAAGACTAGACAAGGCAAGAAGGCGGACAAGACTAGACAAGACAAGAAGGCGGACAAGACTAGACAAGACAAGAAGGCGGACAAGACTAGACAAGACAAGAAGGCGGACAAGACTAGACAAGACAAGAAGGCGGACAAGACTAGACAAGACAAGAAGGCGGACAAGACTAGACAAGAGAAGAAGGCGGACAAGACTAGACAAGAGAAGAAGGCGGACAAGACTAGACAAGAGAAGAAGGCGGACAAGACTAGACAAGACAAGAAGGCGGACAAGACTAGACAAGACAAGAAGGCGGACAAGACTAGACAAGACAAGAAGGCGGACAAGACTAGACAAGACAAGAAGGCGGACAAGACTAGACAAGACAAGAAGGCGGACAAGACTAGACAAGACAAGAAGGCGGACAAGACAAGACAAGGCAAGAAGGCGGACAAGACAAGACAAGGCAAGAAGGCGGACAAGACAAGACAAGGCAAGAAGGCGGACAAGACAAGACAAGGCAAGAAGGCGGACAAGACAAGACAAGGCAAGAAGGCGGACAAGACAAGACAAGGCAAGAAGGCGGACAAGACAAGACAAGGCAAGAAGGCGGACAAGACAAGACAAGGCAAGAAGGCGGACAAGACAAGACAAGGCAAGAAGGCGGACAAGACAAGACAAGGCAAGAAGGCGGACAAGACAAGACAAGGCAAGAAGGCGGACAAGACAAGACAAGGCAAGAAGGCGGACAAGACAAGACAAGGCAAGAAGGCGGACAAGACAAGACAAGGCAAGAAGGCGGACAAGACAAGACAAGGCAAGAAGGCGGACAAGACAAGACAATGCAAGAAGGCGGACAAGACAAGACAAGGCAAGAAGGCGGACAAGACAAGACAAGGCAAGAAGGCGGACAAGACAAGACAAGACAAGAATGCGGACAAGACAAGACAAGACAAGAAGGCGGACAAGACAAGACAAGAAGGCGGACAAGACAAGACAAGACAAGAAGGCGGACAAGACAAGACAAGGCAAGAAGGCGGACAAGACAAGACAAGGCAAGAAGGCGGACAAGACAAGACAAGGCAAGAAGGCGGACAAGACAAGACAAGGCAAGAAGGCGGACAAGACAAGACAAGGCAAGAAGGCGGACAAGACAAGACAAGGCAAGAAGGCGGACAAGACAAGACAAGGCAAGAAGGCGGACAAGACAAGACAAGGCAAGAAGGCGGACAAGACAAGACAAGGCAAGAAGGCGGACAAGACAAGACAAGGCAAGAAGGCGGACAAGACAAGACAAGGCAAGAAGGCGGACAAGACAAGACAAGGCAAGAAGGCGGACAAGACAAGACAAGGCAAGAAGGCGGACAAGACAAGACAAGGCAAGAAGGCGGACAAGACAAGACAAGGCAAGAAGGCGGACAAGACAAGACAAGGCAAGAAGGCGGACAAGACAAGACAAGGCAAGAAGGCGGACAAGACAAGACAAGGCAAGAAGGCGGACAAGACAAGACAAGGCAAGAAGGCGGACAAGACAAGACAAGGCAAGAAGGCGGACAAGACAAGACAAGGCAAGAAGGCGGACAAGACAAGACAAGGCAAGAAGGCGGACAAGACAAGACAAGGCAAGAAGGCGGACAAGACAAGACAAGGCAAGAAGGCGGACAAGACAAGACAAGGCAAGAAGGCGGACAAGACAAGACAAGGCAAGAAGGCGGACAAGACTAGACAAGGCAAGAAGGCGGACAAGACTAGACAAGACAAGAAGGCGGACAAGACTAGACAAGACAAGAAGGCGGACAAGACTAGACAAGACAAGAAGGCGGACAAGACTAGACAAGACAAGAAGGCGGACAAGACTAGACAAGACAAGAAGGCGGACAAGACTAGACAAGAGAAGAAGGCGGACAAGACTAGACAAGAGAAGAAGGCGGACAAGACTAGACAAGAGAAGAAGGCGGACAAGACTAGACAAGACAAGAAGGCGGACAAGACTAGACAAGACAAGAAGGCGGACAAGACTAGACAAGACAAGAAGGCGGACAAGACTAGACAAGACAAGAAGGCGGACAAGACTAGACAAGACAAGAAGGCGGACAAGACTAGACAAGACAAGAAGGCGGACAAGACAAGACAAGGCAAGAAGGCGGACAAGACAAGACAAGGCAAGAAGGCGGACAAGACAAGACAAGGCAAGAAGGCGGACAAGACAAGACAAGGCAAGAAGGCGGACAAGACAAGACAAGGCAAGAAGGCGGACAAGACAAGACAAGGCAAGAAGGCGGACAAGACAAGACAAGGCAAGAAGGCGGACAAGACAAGACAAGGCAAGAAGGCGGACAAGACAAGACAAGGCAAGAAGGCGGACAAGACAAGACAAGGCAAGAAGGCGGACAAGACAAGACAAGGCAAGAAGGCGGACAAGACAAGACAAGGCAAGAAGGCGGACAAGACAAGACAAGGCAAGAAGGCGGACAAGACAAGACAAGGCAAGAAGGCGGACAAGACAAGACAAGGCAAGAAGGCGGACAAGACAAGACAATGCAAGAAGGCGGACAAGACAAGACAAGGCAAGAAGGCGGACAAGACAAGACAAGGCAAGAAGGCGGACAAGACAAGACAAGACAAGAATGCGGACAAGACAAGACAAGACAAGAAGGCGGACAAGACAAGACAAGAAGGCGGACAAGACAAGACAAGACAAGAAGGCGGACAAGACAAGACAAGGCAAGAAGGCGGACAAGACAAGACAAGGCAAGACAAGAAGGCGGACAAGACAAGGCAAGACAAGAAGGCGGACAAGACAAGACAAGACAAGAAGGCGGACAAGACAAGACAAGACAAGAAGGCGGACAAGACAAGACAAGACAAGAAGGCGGACAAGACAAGACAAGACAAGAAGGCGGACAAGACAAGACAAGAAGGCGGACAAGACAAGACAAGGCAAGAAGGCGGACAAGACAAGACAAGGCAAGAAGGCGGACAAGACAAGACAAGACAAGAATGCGGACAAGACAAGACAAGACAAGAAGGCGGACAAGACAAGACAAGACAAGAAGGCGGACAAGACAAGACAAGACAAGAAGGCGGACAAGACAAGACAAGACAAGAAGGCGGACAAGACAAGACAAGACAAGAAGGCGGACAAGACAAGACAAGACAAGAAGGCGGACAAGACAAGACAAGGCAAGAAGGCGGACAAGACAAGACAAGGCAAGAAGGCGGACAAGACAAGACAAGGCAAGAAGGCGGACAAGACAAGACAAGGCAAGAAGGCGGACAAGACAAGACAAGGCAAGAAGGCGGACAAGACAAGACAAGGCAAGAAGGCGGACAAGACAAGACAAGGCAAGAAGGCGGACAAGACAAGACAAGGCAAGAAGGCGGACAAGACAAGACAAGGCAAGAAGGCGGACAAGACAAGACAAGGCAAGAAGGCGGACAAGACAAGACAAGGCAAGAAGGCGGACAAAACAAGACAAGGCAAGAAGGCGGACAAGACAAGACAAGGCAAGAAGGCGGACAAGACAAGACAAGGCAAGAAGGCGGACAAGACAAGACAAGGCAAGAAGGCGGACAAGACAAGACAAGGCAAGAAGGCGGACAAGACAAGACAAGGCAAGAAGGCGGACAAGACAAGACAAGGCAAGAAGGCGGACAAGACAAGACAAGGCAAGAAGGCGGACAAGACAAGACAAGGCAAGAAGGCGGACAAGACAAGACAAGGCAAGAAGGCGGACAAGACAAGACAAGGCAAGAAGGCGGACAAGACAAGACAAGGCAAGAAGGCGGACAAGACAAGACAAGGCAAGAAGGCGGACAAGACAAGACAAGGCAAGAAGGCGGACAAGACAAGACAAGGCAAGAAGGCGGACAAGACAAGACAAGGCAAGAAGGCGGACAAGACAAGACAAGGCAAGAAGGCGGACAAGACAAGACAAGGCAAGAAGGCGGACAAGACAAGACAAGGCAAGAAGGCGGACAAGACAAGACAAGGCAAGAAGGCGGACAAGACTAGACAAGGCAAGAAGGCGGACAAGACTAGACAAGACAAGAAGGCGGACAAGACTAGACAAGACAAGAAGGCGGACAAGACTAGACAAGACAAGAAGGCGGACAAGACTAGACAAGACAAGAAGGCGGACAAGACTAGACAAGACAAGAAGGCGGACAAGACTAGACAAGAGAAGAAGGCGGACAAGACTAGACAAGAGAAGAAGGCGGACAAGACTAGACAAGAGAAGAAGGCGGACAAGACTAGACAAGACAAGAAGGCGGACAAGACTAGACAAGACAAGAAGGCGGACAAGACTAGACAAGACAAGAAGGCGGACAAGACTAGACAAGACAAGAAGGCGGACAAGACTAGACAAGACAAGAAGGCGGACAAGACTAGACAAGACAAGAAGGCGGACAAGACAAGACAAGGCAAGAAGGCGGACAAGACAAGACAAGGCAAGAAGGCGGACAAGACAAGACAAGGCAAGAAGGCGGACAAGACAAGACAAGGCAAGAAGGCGGACAAGACAAGACAAGGCAAGAAGGCGGACAAGACAAGACAAGGCAAGAAGGCGGACAAGACAAGACAAGGCAAGAAGGCGGACAAGACAAGACAAGGCAAGAAGGCGGACAAGACAAGACAAGGCAAGAAGGCGGACAAGACAAGACAAGGCAAGAAGGCGGACAAGACAAGACAAGGCAAGAAGGCGGACAAGACAAGACAAGGCAAGAAGGCGGACAAGACAAGACAAGGCAAGAAGGCGGACAAGACAAGACAAGGCAAGAAGGCGGACAAGACAAGACAAGGCAAGAAGGCGGACAAGACAAGACAAGGCAAGAAGGCGGACAAGACAAGACAAGGCAAGAAGGCGGACAAGACAAGACAAGGCAAGAAGGCGGACAAGACAAGACAAGGCAAGAAGGCGGACAAGACAAGACAAGGCAAGAAGGCGGACAAGACAAGACAAGGCAAGAAGGCGGACAAGACAAGACAAGGCAAGAAGGCGGACAAGACAAGACAAGGCAAGAAGGCGGACAAGACAAGACAAGGCAAGAAGGCGGACAAGACAAGACAAGGCAAGAAGGCGGACAAGACAAGACAAGGCAAGAAGGCGGACAAGACAAGACAAGGCAAGAAGGCGGACAAGACAAGACAAGGCAAGAAGGCGGACAAGACAAGACAAGGCAAGAAGGCGGACAAGACAAGACAAGGCAAGAAGGCGGACAAGACAAGACAAGGCAAGAAGGCGGACAAGACAAGACAAGGCAAGAAGGCGGACAAGACAAGACAAGGCAAGAAGGCGGACAAGACAAGACAAGGCAAGAAGGCGGACAAGACAAGACAAGGCAAGAAGGCGGACAAGACAAGACAAGGCAAGAAGGCGGACAAGACAAGACAAGGCAAGAAGGCGGACAAGACAAGACAAGACAAGAAGGCGGACAAGACTAGACAAGACAAGAAGGCGGACAAGACTAGACAAGACAAGAAGGCGGACAAGACAAGACAAGGCAAGAAGGCGGACAAGACAAGACAAGGCAAGAAGGCGGACAAGACAAGACAAGGCAAGAAGGCGGACAAGACTAGACAAGGCAAGAAGGCGGACAAGACTAGACAAGGCAAGAAGGCGGACAAGACTAGACAAGACAAGAAGGCGGACAAGACTAGACAAGACAAGAAGGCGGACAAGACTAGACAAGACAAGAAGGCGGACAAGACTAGACAAGACAAGAAGGCGGACAAGACTAGACAAGACAAGAAGGCGGACAAGACTAGACAAGAGAAGAAGGCGGACAAGACTAGACAAGAGAAGAAGGCGGACAAGACTAGACAAGAGAAGAAGGCGGACAAGACTAGACAAGACAAGAAGGCGGACAAGACTAGACAAGACAAGAAGGCGGACAAGACTAGACAAGACAAGAAGGCGGACAAGACTAGACAAGACAAGAAGGCGGACAAGACTAGACAAGACAAGAAGGCGGACAAGACTAGACAAGACAAGAAGGCGGACAAGACTAGACAAGACAAGAAGGCGGACAAGACAAGACAAGGCAAGAAGGCGGACAAGACAAGACAAGGCAAGAAGGCGGACAAGACAAGACAAGGCAAGAAGGCGGACAAGACAAGACAAGGCAAGAAGGCGGACAAGACAAGACAAGGCAAGAAGGCGGACAAGACAAGACAAGGCAAGAAGGCGGACAAGACAAGACAAGGCAAGAAGGCGGACAAGACAAGACAAGGCAAGAAGGCGGACAAGACAAGACAAGGCAAGAAGGCGGACAAGACAAGACAAGGCAAGAAGGCGGACAAGACAAGACAAGGCAAGAAGGCGGACAAGACAAGACAAGGCAAGAAGGCGGACAAGACAAGACAAGGCAAGAAGGCGGACAAGACAAGACAAGGCAAGAAGGCGGACAAGACAAGACAAGGCAAGAAGGCGGACAAGACAAGACAAGGCAAGAAGGCGGACAAGACAAGACAAGGCAAGAAGGCGGACAAGACAAGACAAGGCAAGAAGGCGGACAAGACAAGACAAGGCAAGAAGGCGGACAAGACAAGACAAGGCAAGAAGGCGGACAAGACAAGACAAGGCAAGAAGGCGGACAAGACAAGACAAGGCAAGAAGGCGGACAAGACAAGACAAGGCAAGAAGGCGGACAAGACAAGACAAGGCAAGAAGGCGGACAAGACAAGACAAGGCAAGAAGGCGGACAAGACAAGACAAGGCAAGAAGGCGGACAAGACAAGACAAGGCAAGAAGGCGGACAAGACAAGACAAGGCAAGAAGGCGGACAAGACAAGACAAGGCAAGAAGGCGGACAAGACAAGACAAGGCAAGAAGGCGGACAAGACAAGACAAGGCAAGAAGGCGGACAAGACAAGACAAGGCAAGAAGGCGGACAAGACAAGACAAGGCAAGAAGGCGGACAAGACAAGACAAGGCAAGAAGGCGGACAAGACAAGACAAGGCAAGAAGGCGGACAAGACAAGACAAGAAGGCGGACAAGACTAGACAAGACAAGAAGGCGGACAAGACTAGACAAGACAAGAAGGCGGACAAGACTAGACAAGACAAGAAGGCGGACAAGACTAGACAAGAGAAGAAGGCGGACAAGACTAGACAAGAGAAGAAGGCGGACAAGACTAGACAAGACAAGAAGGCGGACAAGACTAGACAAGACAAGAAGGCGGACAAGACTAGACAAGACAAGAAGGCGGACAAGACTAGACAAGACAAGAAGGCGGACAAGACTAGACAAGACAAGAAGGCGGACAAGACTAGACAAGACAAGAAGGCGGACAAGACTAGACAAGACAAGAAGGCGGACAAGACTAGACAAGACAAGAAGGCGGACAAGACTAGACAAGACAAGAAGGCGGACAAGACTAGACAAGACAAGAAGGCGGACAAGACTAGACAAGACAAGAAGGCGGACAAGACTAGACAAGACAAGAAGGCGGACAAGACTAGACAAGACAAGAAGGCGGACAAGACTAGACAAGACAAGAAGGCGGACAAGACTAGACAAGACAAGAAGGCGGACAAGACTAGACAAGACAAGAAGGCGGACAAGACTAGACAAGACAAGAAGGCGGACAAGACTAGACAAGACAAGAAGGCGGACAAGACTAGACAAGACAAGAAGGCGGACAAGACTAGACAAGACAAGAAGGCGGACAAGACTAGACAAGACAAGAAGGCGGACAAGACTAGACAAGACAAGAAGGCGGACAAGACTAGACAAGACAAGAAGGCGGACAAGACTAGACAAGACAAGAAGGCGGACAAGACTAGACAAGACAAGAAGGCGGACAAGACTAGACAAGACAAGAAGGCGGACAAGACTAGACAAGACAAGAAGGCGGACAAGACTAGACAAGACAAGAAGGCGGACAAGACTAGACAAGGCAAGAAGGCGGACAAGACTAGACAAGGCAAGAAGGCGGACAAGACTAGACAAGGCAAGAAGGCGGACAAGACAAGACAAGGCAAGAAGGCGGACAAGACAAGACAAGGCAAGAAGGCGGACAAGACAAGACAAGGCAAGAAGGCGGACAAGACAAGACAAGGCAAGAAGGCGGACAAGACAAGACAAGGCAAGAAGGCGGACAAGACAAGACAAGGCAAGAAGGCGGACAAGACAAGACAAGGCAAGACAAGAAGGCGGACAAGACAAGACAAGGCAAGACAAGAAGGCGGACAAGACAAGGCAAGACAAGAAGGCGGACAAGACAAGACAAGACAAGAAGGCGGACAAGACAAGACAAGACAAGACAAGACAAGAAGGCGGACAAGACAAGGCAAGACAAGAAGGCGGACAAGACAAGACAAGACAAGAAGGCGGACAAGACAAGACAAGACAAGACAAGACAAGAAGGCGGACAAGACAAGACAAGACAAGAAGGCGGACAAGACAAGACAAGACAAGAAGGCGGACAAGACAAGACAAGACAAGAAGGCGGACAAGACAAGACAAGGCAAGAAGGCGGACAAGACAAGACAAGGCAAGAAGGCGGACAAGACAAGACAAGGCAAGAAGGCGGACAAGACAAGACAAGGCAAGAAGGCGGACAAGACAAGACAAGACAAGAATGCGGACAAGACAAGACAAGACAAGAAGGCGGACAAGACAAGACAAGAAGGCGGACAAGACAAGACAAGACAAGAAGGCGGACAAGACAAGACAAGACAAGAAGGCGGACAAGACAAGACAAGACAAGAAGGCGGACAAGACAAGACAAGACAAGAAGGCGGACAAGACAAGACAAGACAAGAAGGCGGACAAGACAAGACAAGGCAAGAAGGCGGACAAGACAAGACAAGGCAAGAAGGCGGACAAGACAAGACAAGGCAAGAAGGCGGACAAGACAAGACAAGGCAAGAAGGCGGACAAGACAAGACAAGGCAAGAAGGCGGACAAGACAAGACAAGGCAAGAAGGCGGACAAGACAAGACAAGGCAAGAAGGCGGACAAGACAAGACAAGGCAAGAAGGCGGACAAGACAAGACAAGGCAAGAAGGCGGACAAGACAAGACAAGGCAAGAAGGCGGACAAGACAAGACAAGGCAAGAAGGCGGACAAGACAAGACAAGGCAAGAAGGCGGACAAGACAAGACAAGGCAAGAAGGCGGACAAGACAAGACAAGGCAAGAAGGCGGACAAGACAAGACAAGGCAAGAAGGCGGACAAGACAAGACAAGGCAAGAAGGCGGACAAGACAAGACAAGGCAAGAAGGCGGACAAGACAAGACAAGGCAAGAAGGCGGACAAGACAAGACAAGGCAAGAAGGCGGACAAGACAAGACAAGGCAAGAAGGCGGACAAGACAAGACAAGGCAAGAAGGCGGACAAGACAAGACAAGGCAAGAAGGCGGACAAGACAAGACAAGGCAAGAAGGCGGACAAGACAAGACAAGGCAAGAAGGCGGACAAGACAAGACAAGGCAAGAAGGCGGACAAGACTAGACAAGACAAGAAGGCGGACAAGACTAGACAAGACAAGAAGGCGGACAAGACTAGACAAGACAAGAAGGCGGACAAGACTAGACAAGACAAGAAGGCGGACAAGACTAGACAAGAGAAGAAGGCGGACAAGACTAGACAAGAGAAGAAGGCGGACAAGACTAGACAAGAGAAGAAGGCGGACAAGACTAGACAAGACAAGAAGGCGGACAAGACTAGACAAGACAAGAAGGCGGACAAGACTAGACAAGACAAGAAGGCGGACAAGACTAGACAAGACAAGAAGGCGGACAAGACTAGACAAGACAAGAAGGCGGACAAGACTAGACAAGACAAGAAGGCGGACAAGACTAGACAAGACAAGAAGGCGGACAAGACTAGACAAGACAAGAAGGCGGACAAGACAAGACAAGGCAAGAAGGCGGACAAGACAAGACAAGGCAAGAAGGCGGACAAGACAAGACAAGGCAAGAAGGCGGACAAGACAAGACAAGGCAAGAAGGCGGACAAGACAAGACAAGGCAAGAAGGCGGACAAGACAAGACAAGGCAAGAAGGCGGACAAGACAAGACAAGGCAAGAAGGCGGACAAGACAAGACAAGGCAAGAAGGCGGACAAGACAAGACAAGGCAAGAAGGCGGACAAGACAAGACAAGGCAAGAAGGCGGACAAGACAAGACAAGGCAAGAAGGCGGACAAGACAAGACAAGGCAAGAAGGCGGACAAGACAAGACAAGGCAAGAAGGCGGACAAGACAAGACAAGGCAAGAAGGCGGACAAGACAAGACAAGGCAAGAAGGCGGACAAGACAAGACAAGGCAAGAAGGCGGACAAGACAAGACAAGGCAAGAAGGCGGACAAGACAAGACAAGGCAAGAAGGCGGACAAGACAAGACAAGGCAAGAAGGCGGACAAGACAAGACAAGGCAAGAAGGCGGACAAGACAAGACAAGGCAAGAAGGCGGACAAGACAAGACAAGGCAAGAAGGCGGACAAGACAAGACAAGGCAAGAAGGCGGACAAGACAAGACAAGGCAAGAAGGCGGACAAGACAAGACAAGGCAAGAAGGCGGACAAGACAAGACAAGGCAAGAAGGCGGACAAGACAAGACAAGGCAAGAAGGCGGACAAGACAAGACAAGGCAAGAAGGCGGACAAGACAAGACAAGGCAAGAAGGCGGACAAGACAAGACAAGGCAAGAAGGCGGACAAGACAAGACAAGGCAAGAAGGCGGACAAGACAAGACAAGGCAAGAAGGCGGACAAGACAAGACAAGGCAAGAAGGCGGACAAGACAAGACAAGGCAAGAAGGCGGACAAGACAAGACAAGGCAAGAAGGCGGACAAGACAAGACAAGGCAAGAAGGCGGACAAGACAAGACAAGGCAAGAAGGCGGACAAGACAAGACAAGGCAAGAAGGCGGACAAGACAAGACAAGGCAAGAAGGCGGACAAGACAAGACAAGGCAAGAAGGCGGACAAGACAAGACAAGGCAAGAAGGCGGACAAGACAAGACAAGGCAAGAAGGCGGACAAGACAAGACAAGGCAAGAAGGCGGACAAGACAAGACAAGGCAAGAAGGCGGACAAGACAAGACAAGGCAAGAAGGCGGACAAGACAAGACAAGGCAAGAAGGCGGACAAGACAAGACAAGGCAAGAAGGCGGACAAGACAAGACAAGGCAAGAAGGCGGACAAGACAAGACAAGGCAAGAAGGCGGACAAGACAAGACAAGGCAAGAAGGCGGACAAGACAAGACAAGGCAAGAAGGCGGACAAGACAAGACAAGGCAAGAAGGCGGACAAGACAAGACAAGGCAAGAAGGCGGACAAGACAAGACAAGGCAAGAAGGCGGACAAGACAAGACAAGGCAAGAAGGCGGACAAGACAAGACAAGGCAAGAAGGCGGACAAGACAAGACAAGGCAAGAAGGCGGACAAGACAAGACAAGGCAAGAAGGCGGACAAGACAAGACAAGGCAAGAAGGCGGACAAGACAAGACAAGGCAAGAAGGCGGACAAGACAAGACAAGGCAAGAAGGCGGACAAGACAAGACAAGGCAAGAAGGCGGACAAGACAAGACAAGGCAAGAAGGCGGACAAGACAAGACAAGGCAAGAAGGCGGACAAGACAAGACAAGGCAAGAAGGCGGACAAGACAAGACAAGGCAAGAAGGCGGACAAGACAAGACAAGGCAAGAAGGCGGACAAGACAAGACAAGGCAAGAAGGCGGACAAGACAAGACAAGGCAAGAAGGCGGACAAGACAAGACAAGGCAAGAAGGCGGACAAGACAAGACAAGGCAAGAAGGCGGACAAGACAAGACAAGGCAAGAAGGCGGACAAGACAAGACAAGGCAAGAAGGCGGACAAGACAAGACAAGGCAAGAAGGCGGACAAGACAAGACAAGGCAAGAAGGCGGACAAGACAAGACAAGGCAAGAAGGCGGACAAGACAAGACAAGACAAGAAGGCGGACAAGACTAGACAAGACAAGAAGGCGGACAAGACTAGACAAGACAAGAAGGCGGACAAGACAAGACAAGGCAAGAAGGCGGACAAGACAAGACAAGGCAAGAAGGCGGACAAGACAAGACAAGGCAAGAAGGCGGACAAGACTAGACAAGGCAAGAAGGCGGACAAGACTAGACAAGGCAAGAAGGCGGACAAGACTAGACAAGACAAGAAGGCGGACAAGACTAGACAAGACAAGAAGGCGGACAAGACTAGACAAGACAAGAAGGCGGACAAGACTAGACAAGACAAGAAGGCGGACAAGACTAGACAAGACAAGAAGGCGGACAAGACTAGACAAGAGAAGAAGGCGGACAAGACTAGACAAGAGAAGAAGGCGGACAAGACTAGACAAGACAAGAAGGCGGACAAGACTAGACAAGACAAGAAGGCGGACAAGACTAGACAAGACAAGAAGGCGGACAAGACTAGACAAGACAAGAAGGCGGACAAGACTAGACAAGACAAGAAGGCGGACAAGACTAGACAAGACAAGAAGGCGGACAAGACTAGACAAGACAAGAAGGCGGACAAGACAAGACAAGGCAAGAAGGCGGACAAGACAAGACAAGGCAAGAAGGCGGACAAGACAAGACAAGGCAAGAAGGCGGACAAGACAAGACAAGGCAAGAAGGCGGACAAGACAAGACAAGGCAAGAAGGCGGACAAGACAAGACAAGGCAAGAAGGCGGACAAGACAAGACAAGGCAAGAAGGCGGACAAGACAAGACAAGGCAAGAAGGCGGACAAGACAAGACAAGGCAAGAAGGCGGACAAGACAAGACAAGGCAAGAAGGCGGACAAGACAAGACAAGGCAAGAAGGCGGACAAGACAAGACAAGGCAAGAAGGCGGACAAGACAAGACAAGGCAAGAAGGCGGACAAGACAAGACAAGGCAAGAAGGCGGACAAGACAAGACAAGGCAAGAAGGCGGACAAGACAAGACAAGGCAAGAAGGCGGACAAGACAAGACAAGGCAAGAAGGCGGACAAGACAAGACAAGGCAAGAAGGCGGACAAGACAAGACAAGGCAAGAAGGCGGACAAGACAAGACAAGGCAAGAAGGCGGACAAGACAAGACAAGGCAAGAAGGCGGACAAGACAAGACAAGGCAAGAAGGCGGACAAGACAAGACAAGGCAAGAAGGCGGACAAGACAAGACAAGGCAAGAAGGCGGACAAGACAAGACAAGGCAAGAAGGCGGACAAGACAAGACAAGGCAAGAAGGCGGACAAGACAAGACAAGGCAAGAAGGCGGACAAGACAAGACAAGGCAAGAAGGCGGACAAGACAAGACAAGGCAAGAAGGCGGACAAGACAAGACAAGGCAAGAAGGCGGACAAGACAAGACAAGGCAAGAAGGCGGACAAGACAAGACAAGGCAAGAAGGCGGACAAGACAAGACAAGGCAAGAAGGCGGACAAGACAAGACAAGGCAAGAAGGCGGACAAGACAAGACAAGGCAAGAAGGCGGACAAGACAAGACAAGGCAAGAAGGCGGACAAGACAAGACAAGGCAAGAAGGCGGACAAGACAAGACAAGAAGGCGGACAAGACTAGACAAGACAAGAAGGCGGACAAGACTAGACAAGACAAGAAGGCGGACAAGACTAGACAAGACAAGAAGGCGGACAAGACTAGACAAGAGAAGAAGGCGGATAAGACTAGACAAGAGAAGAAGGCGGACAAGACTAGACAAGACAAGAAGGCGGACAAGACTAGACAAGACAAGAAGGCGGACAAGACTAGACAAGACAAGAAGGCGGACAAGACTAGACAAGACAAGAAGGCGGACAAGACTAGACAAGACAAGAAGGCGGACAAGACTAGACAAGACAAGAAGGCGGACAAGACTAGACAAGACAAGAAGGCGGACAAGACTAGACAAGACAAGAAGGCGGACAAGACTAGACAAGACAAGAAGGCGGACAAGACTAGACAAGACAAGAAGGCGGACAAGACTAGACAAGACAAGAAGGCGGACAAGACTAGACAAGACAAGAAGGCGGACAAGACTAGACAAGACAAGAAGGCGGACAAGACTAGACAAGACAAGAAGGCGGACAAGACTAGACAAGACAAGAAGGCGGACAAGACTAGACAAGACAAGAAGGCGGACAAGACTAGACAAGACAAGAAGGCGGACAAGACTAGACAAGACAAGAAGGCGGACAAGACTAGACAAGACAAGAAGGCGGACAAGACTAGACAAGACAAGAAGGCGGACAAGACTAGACAAGACAAGAAGGCGGACAAGACTAGACAAGACAAGAAGGCGGACAAGACTAGACAAGACAAGAAGGCGGACAAGACTAGACAAGACAAGAAGGCGGACAAGACTAGACAAGACAAGAAGGCGGACAAGACTAGACAAGACAAGAAGGCGGACAAGACTAGACAAGACAAGAAGGCGGACAAGACTAGACAAGACAAGAAGGCGGACAAGACTAGACAAGGCAAGAAGGCGGACAAGACTAGACAAGGCAAGAAGGCGGACAAGACTAGACAAGGCAAGAAGGCGGACAAGACAAGACAAGGCAAGAAGGCGGACAAGACAAGACAAGGCAAGAAGGCGGACAAGACAAGACAAGGCAAGAAGGCGGACAAGACAAGACAAGGCAAGAAGGCGGACAAGACAAGACAAGGCAAGAAGGCGGACAAGACAAGACAAGGCAAGAAGGCGGACAAGACAAGACAAGGCAAGACAAGAAGGCGGACAAGACAAGACAAGGCAAGACAAGAAGGCGGACAAGACAAGGCAAGACAAGAAGGCGGACAAGACAAGACAAGACAAGAAGGCGGACAAGACAAGACAAGACAAGACAAGACAAGAAGGCGGACAAGACAAGGCAAGACAAGAAGGCGGACAAGACAAGACAAGACAAGAAGGCGGACAAGACAAGACAAGACAAGACAAGACAAGAAGGCGGACAAGACAAGACAAGACAAGAAGGCGGACAAGACAAGACAAGACAAGAAGGCGGACAAGACAAGACAAGACAAGAAGGCGGACAAGACAAGACAAGGCAAGAAGGCGGACAAGACAAGACAAGGCAAGAAGGCGGACAAGACAAGACAAGGCAAGAAGGCGGACAAGACAAGACAAGGCAAGAAGGCGGACAAGACAAGACAAGAAGGCGGACAAGACAAGACAAGACAAGAAGGCGGACAAGACAAGACAAGACAAGAAGGCGGACAAGACAAGACAAGACAAGAAGGCGGACAAGACAAGACAAGACAAGAAGGCGGACAAGACAAGACAAGACAAGAAGGCGGACAAGACAAGACAAGGCAAGAAGGCGGACAAGACAAGACAAGGCAAGAAGGCGGACAAGACAAGACAAGGCAAGAAGGCGGACAAGACAAGACAAGGCAAGAAGGCGGACAAGACTAGACAAGACAAGAAGGCGGACAAGACTAGACAAGACAAGAAGGCGGACAAGACTAGACAAGACAAGAAGGCGGACAAGACTAGACAAGACAAGAAGGCGGACAAGACTAGACAAGACAAGAAGGCGGACAAGACTAGACAAGACAAGAAGGCGGACAAGACTAGACAAGACAAGAAGGCGGACAAGACTAGACAAGACAAGAAGGCGGACAAGACTAGACAAGACAAGAAGGCGGACAAGACTAGACAAGACAAGAAGGCGGACAAGACTAGACAAGACAAGAAGGCGGACAAGACTAGACAAGACAAGAAGGCGGACAAGACTAGACAAGACAAGAAGGCGGACAAGACTAGACAAGACAAGAAGGCGGACAAGACTAGACAAGACAAGAAGGCGGACAAGACTAGACAAGACAAGAAGGCGGACAAGACTAGACAAGACAAGAAGGCGGACAAGACTAGACAAGGCAAGAAGGCGGACAAGACTAGACAAGGCAAGAAGGCGGACAAGACTAGACAAGGCAAGAAGGCGGACAAGACAAGACAAGGCAAGAAGGCGGACAAGACAAGACAAGGCAAGAAGGCGGACAAGACAAGACAAGGCAAGAAGGCGGACAAGACAAGACAAGGCAAGAAGGCGGACAAGACAAGACAAGGCAAGAAGGCGGACAAGACAAGACAAGGCAAGAAGGCGGACAAGACAAGACAAGGCAAGACAAGAAGGCGGACAAGACAAGACAAGGCAAGACAAGAAGGCGGACAAGACAAGGCAAGACAAGAAGGCGGACAAGACAAGACAAGACAAGAAGGCGGACAAGACAAGACAAGACAAGACAAGACAAGAAGGCGGACAAGACAAGGCAAGACAAGAAGGCGGACAAGACAAGACAAGACAAGAAGGCGGACAAGACAAGACAAGACAAGACAAGACAAGAAGGCGGACAAGACAAGACAAGACAAGAAGGCGGACAAGACAAGACAAGACAAGAAGGCGGACAAGACAAGACAAGACAAGAAGGCGGACAAGACAAGACAAGGCAAGAAGGCGGACAAGACAAGACAAGGCAAGAAGGCGGACAAGACAAGACAAGGCAAGAAGGCGGACAAGACAAGACAAGGCAAGAAGGCGGACAAGACAAGACAAGACAAGAATGCGGACAAGACAAGACAAGACAAGAAGGCGGACAAGACAAGACAAGAAGGCGGACAAGACAAGACAAGACAAGAAGGCGGACAAGACAAGACAAGACAAGAAGGCGGACAAGACAAGACAAGACAAGAAGGCGGACAAGACAAGACAAGACAAGAAGGCGGACAAGACAAGACAAGACAAGAAGGCGGACAAGACAAGACAAGGCAAGAAGGCGGACAAGACAAGACAAGGCAAGAAGGCGGACAAGACAAGACAAGGCAAGAAGGCGGACAAGACAAGACAAGGCAAGAAGGCGGACAAGACAAGACAAGGCAAGAAGGCGGACAAGACAAGACAAGGCAAGAAGGCGGACAAGACAAGACAAGGCAAGAAGGCGGACAAGACAAGACAAGGCAAGAAGGCGGACAAGACAAGACAAGGCAAGAAGGCGGACAAGACAAGACAAGGCAAGAAGGCGGACAAGACAAGACAAGGCAAGAAGGCGGACAAGACAAGACAAGGCAAGAAGGCGGACAAGACAAGACAAGGCAAGAAGGCGGACAAGACAAGACAAGGCAAGAAGGCGGACAAGACAAGACAAGGCAAGAAGGCGGACAAGACAAGACAAGGCAAGAAGGCGGACAAGACAAGACAAGGCAAGAAGGCGGACAAGACAAGACAAGGCAAGAAGGCGGACAAGACAAGACAAGGCAAGAAGGCGGACAAGACAAGACAAGGCAAGAAGGCGGACAAGACAAGACAAGGCAAGAAGGCGGACAAGACAAGACAAGGCAAGAAGGCGGACAAGACAAGACAAGGCAAGAAGGCGGACAAGACAAGACAAGGCAAGAAGGCGGACAAGACAAGACAAGGCAAGAAGGCGGACAAGACTAGACAAGACAAGAAGGCGGACAAGACTAGACAAGACAAGAAGGCGGACAAGACTAGACAAGACAAGAAGGCGGACAAGACTAGACAAGACAAGAAGGCGGACAAGACTAGACAAGAGAAGAAGGCGGACAAGACTAGACAAGAGAAGAAGGCGGACAAGACTAGACAAGAGAAGAAGGCGGACAAGACTAGACAAGACAAGAAGGCGGACAAGACTAGACAAGACAAGAAGGCGGACAAGACTAGACAAGACAAGAAGGCGGACAAGACTAGACAAGACAAGAAGGCGGACAAGACTAGACAAGACAAGAAGGCGGACAAGACTAGACAAGACAAGAAGGCGGACAAGAATAGACAAGACAAGAAGGCGGACAAGACTAGACAAGACAAGAAGGCGGACAAGACTAGACAAGACAAGAAGGCGGACAAGACTAGACAAGACAAGAAGGCGGACAAGACTAGACAAGACAAGAAGGCGGACAAGACTAGACAAGACAAGAAGGCGGACAAGACTAGACAAGACAAGAAGGCGGACAAGACTAGACAAGACAAGAAGGCGGACAAGACTAGACAAGACAAGAAGGCGGACAAGACTAGACAAGACAAGAAGGCGGACAAGACTAGACAAGACAAGAAGGCGGACAAGACTAGACAAGACAAGAAGGCGGACAAGACTAGACAAGACAAGAAGGCGGACAAGACTAGACAAGACAAGAAGGCGGACAAGACTAGACAAGGCAAGAAGGCGGACAAGACTAGACAAGGCAAGAAGGCGGACAAGACTAGACAAGGCAAGAAGGCGGACAAGACTAGACAAGGCAAGAAGGCGGACAAGACAAGACAAGGCAAGAAGGCGGACAAGACAAGACAAGGCAAGAAGGCGGACAAGACAAGACAAGGCAAGAAGGCGGACAAGACAAGACAAGGCAAGAAGGCGGACAAGACAAGACAAGGCAAGAAGGCGGACAAGACAAGACAAGGCAAGAAGGCGGACAAGACAAGACAAGGCAAGAAGGCGGACAAGACAAGACAAGGCAAGAAGGCGGACAAGACAAGACAAGGCAAGAAGGCGGACAAGACAAGACAAGGCAAAAAGGCGGACAAGACAAGACAAGGCAAGAAGGCGGACAAGACAAGACAAGGCAAGAAGGCGGACAAGACAAGACAAGGCAAGAAGGCGGACAAGACAAGACAAGGCAAGAAGGCGGACAAGACAAGACAAGGCAAGAAGGCGGACAAGACAAGGCAAGAAGGCGGACAAGACAAGGCAAGAAGGCGGACAAGACAAGGCAAGAAGGCGGACAAGACAAGGCAAGAAGGCGGACAAGACAAGACAAGAAGGCGGACAAGACAAGACAAGAAGGCGGACAAGACAAGACAAGAAGGCGGACAAGACAAGACAAGAAGGCGGACAAGACAAGACAAGAAGGCGGACAAGACAAGACAAGAAGGCGGACAAGACAAGACAAGAAGGCGGACAAGACTAGACAAGAAGGCGGACAAGACTAGACAAGACAAGAAGGCGGACAAGACTAGACAAGACAAGAAGGCGGACAAGACTAGACAAGACAAGAAGGCGGACAAGACTAGACAAGACAAGAAGGCGGACAAGACTAGACAAGACAAGAAGGCGGACAAGACTAGACAAGACAAGAAGGCGGACAAGACTAGACAAGACAAGAAGGCGGACAAGACTAGACAAGACAAGAAGGCGGACAAGACAAGACAAGAAGACTAGACAAGACAAGAAGGCGGACAAGACTAGACAAGACAAGAAGGCGGACAAGACTAGACAAGACAAGAAGGCGGACAAGACTAGACAAGACAAAAAAGGCGGACAAGACTAGACAAGACAAGAAGGCGGACAAGACTAGACAAGACAAGAAGGAGGACAAGACTAGACAAGACAAGAAGGCGGACAAGACTAGACAAGACAAGAAGGCGGACAAGACTAGACAAGACAAGAAGGCGGACAAGACTAGACAAGACAAGAAGGCGGACAAGACTAGACAAGACAAGAAGGCGGACAAGACTAGACAAGACAAGAAGGCGGACAAGACTAGACAAGACAAGAAGGCGGACAAGACTAGACAAGACAAGAAGGCGGACAAGACTAGACAAGACAAGAAGGCGGACAAGACTAGACAAGACAAGAAGGCGGACAAGACTAGACAAGACAAGAAGGCGGACAAGACTAGACAAGACAAGAAGGCGGACAAGACTAGACAAGACAAGAAGGCGGACAAGACTAGACAAGACAAGAAGGCGGACAAGACTAGACAAGACAAGAAGGCGGACAAGACTAGACAAGACAAGAAGGCGGACAAGACAAGACAAGACAAGAAGGCGGACAAGACAAGACAAGACAAGAAGGCGGACAAGACAAGACAAGGCAAGAAGGCGGACAAGACAAGACAAGGCAAGAAGGCGGACAAGACAAGACAAGGCAAGAAGGCGGACAAGACAAGACAAGGCAAGAAGGCGGACAAGACAAGACAAGACAAGAATGCGGACAAGACAAGACAAGACAAGAAGGCGGACAAGACAAGACAAGACAAGAAGGCGGACAAGACAAGACAAGACAAGAAGGCGGACAAGACAAGACAAGACAAGAAGGCGGACAAGACAAGACAAGACAAGAAGGCGGACAAGACAAGACAAGGCAAGAAGGCGGACAAGACAAGACAAGGCAAGAAGGCGGACAAGACAAGACAAGGCAAGAAGGCGGACAAGACAAGACAAGGCAAGAAGGCGGACAAGACAAGACAAGGCAAGAAGGCGGACAAGACAAGACAAGGCAAGAAGGCGGACAAGACAAGACAAGGCAAGAAGGCGGACAAGACAAGACAAGGCAAGAAGGCGGACAAGACAAGACAAGGCAAGAAGGCGGACAAGACAAGACAAGGCAAGAAGGCGGACAAGACAAGACAAGGCAAGAAGGCGGACAAGACAAGACAAGGCAAGAAGGCGGACAAGACAAGACAAGGCAAGAAGGCGGACAAGACAAGACAAGGCAAGAAGGCGGACAAGACAAGACAAGGCAAGAAGGCGGACAAGACAAGACAAGGCAAGAAGGCGGACAAGACAAGACAAGGCAAGAAGGCGGACAAGACAAGACAAGGCAAGAAGGCGGACAAGACAAGACAAGGCAAGAAGGCGGACAAGACAAGACAAGGCAAGAAGGCGGACAAGACAAGACAAGGCAAGAAGGCGGACAAGACAAGACAAGGCAAGAAGGCGGACAAGACAGGACAAGGCAAGAAGGCGGACAAGACAAGACAAGGCAAGAAGGCGGACAAGACAAGACAAGGCAAGAAGGCGGACAAGACAAGACAAGGCAAGAAGGCGGACAAGACAAGACAAGGCAAGAAGGCGGACAAGACAAGACAAGGCAAGAAGGCGGACAAGACAAGACAAGAAGGCGGACAAGACTAGACAAGACAAGAAGGCGGACAAGACTAGACAAGACAAGAAGGCGGACAAGACTAGACAAGACAAGAAGGCGGACAAGACTAGACAAGACAAGAAGGCGGACAAGACTAGACAAGACAAGAAGGCGGACAAGACTAGACAAGAGAAGAAGGCGGACAAGACTAGACAAGACAAGAAGGCGGACAAGACTAGACAAGACAAGAAGGCGGACAAGACTAGACAAGACAAGAAGGCGGACAAGACTAGACAAGACAAGAAGGCGGACAAGACTAGACAAGACAAGAAGGCGGACAAGACTAGACAAGACAAGAAGGCGGACAAGACTAGACAAGACAAGAAGGCGGACAAGACTAGACAAGACAAGAAGGCGGACAAGACAAGACAAGGCAAGAAGGCGGACAAGACAAGACAAGGCAAGAAGGCGGACAAGACAAGACAAGGCAAGAAGGCGGACAAGACAAGACAAGGCAAGAAGGCGGACAAGACAAGACAAGGCAAGAAGGCGGACAAGACAAGACAAGGCAAGAAGGCGGACAAGACAAGACAAGACAAGAAGGCGGACAAGACAAGACAAGGCAAGAAGGCGGACAAGACAAGACAAGGCAAGAAGGCGGACAAGACAAGACAAGGCAAGAAGGCGGACAAGACAAGACAAGGCAAGAAGGCGGACAAGACAAGACAAGGCAAGAAGGCGGACAAGACAAGACAAGGCAAGAAGGCGGACAAGACAAGACAAGGCAAGAAGGCGGACAAGACAAGACAAGGCAAGAAGGCGGACAAGACAAGACAAGGCAAGAAGGCGGACAAGACAAGACAAGGCAAGAAGGCGGACAAGACAAGACAAGGCAAGAAGGCGGACAAGACAAGACAAGGCAAGAAGGCGGACAAGACAAGACAAGGCAAGAAGGCGGACAAGACAAGACAAGGCAAGAAGGCGGACAAGACAAGACAAGGCAAGAAGGCGGACAAGACAAGACAAGGCAAGAAGGCGGACAAGACAAGACAAGGCAAGAAGGCGGACAAGACAAGACAAGGCAAGAAGGCGGACAAGACAAGACAAGGCAAGAAGGCGGACAAGACAAGACAAGGCAAGAAGGCGGACAAGACAAGACAAGGCAAGAAGGCGGACAAGACAAGACAAGGCAAGAAGGCGGACAAGACAAGACAAGGCAAGAAGGCGGACAAGACAAGACAAGGCAAGAAGGCGGACAAGACAAGACAAGGCAAGAAGGCGGACAAGACAAGACAAGGCAAGAAGGCGGACAAGACAAGACAAGAAGGCGGACAAGACTAGACAAGACAAGAAGGCGGACAAGACTAGACAAGACAAGAAGGCGGACAAGACTAGACAAGACAAGAAGGCGGACAAGACTAGACAAGAGAAGAAGGCGGACAAGACTAGACAAGACAAGAAGGCGGACAAGACTAGACAAGACAAGAAGGCGGACAAGACTAGACAAGACAAGAAGGCGGACAAGACTAGACAAGACAAGAAGGCGGACAAGACTAGACAAGACAAGAAGGCGGACAAGACTAGACAAGACAAGAAGGCGGACAAGACTAGACAAGACAAGAAGGCGGACAAGACTAGACAAGACAAGAAGGCGGACAAGACTAGACAAGACAAGAAGGCGGACAAGACTAGACAAGACAAGAAGGCGGACAAGACTAGACAAGACAAGAAGGCGGACAAGACTAAACAAGACAAGAAGGCGGACAAGACTAGACAAGACAAGAAGGCGGACAAGACTAGACAAGACAAGAAGGCGGACAAGACTAGACAAGACAAGAAGGCGGACAAGACTAGACAAGACAAGAAGGCGGACAAGACTAGACAAGACAAGAAGGCGGACAAGACTAGACAAGACAAGAAGGCGGACAAGACTAGACAAGACAAGAAGGCGGACAAGACTAGACAAGACAAGAAGGCGGACAAGACTAGACAAGACAAGAAGGCGGACAAGACTAGACAAGACAAGAAGGCGGACAAGACTAGACAAGACAAGAAGGCGGACAAGACTAGACAAGACAAGAAGGCGGACAAGACTAGACAAGACAAGAAGGCGGACAAGACTAGACAAGACAAGAAGGCGGACAAGACTAGACAAGACAAGAAGGCGGACAAGACTAGACAAGACAAGAAGGCGGACAAGACTAGACAAGACAAGAAGGCGGACAAGACTAGACAAGGCAAGAAGGCGGACAAGACTAGACAAGGCAAGAAGGCGGACAAGACTAGACAAGGCAAGAAGGCGGACAAGACTAGACAAGGCAAGAAGGCGGACAAGACAAGACAAGGCAAGAAGGCGGACAAGACAAGACAAGGCAAGAAGGCGGACAAGACAAGACAAGGCAAGAAGGCGGACAAGACAAGACAAGGCAAGAAGGCGGACAAGACAAGACAAGGCAAGAAGGCGGACAAGACAAGACAAGGCAAGAAGGCGGACAAGACAAGACAAGGCAAGAAGGCGGACAAGACAAGACAAGGCAAGAAGGCGGACAAGACAAGACAAGGCAAGAAGGCGGACAAGACAAGACAAGGCAAGAAGGCGGACAAGACAAGACAAGGCAAAAAGGCGGACAAGACAAGACAAGGCAAGAAGGCGGACAAGACAAGACAAGGCAAGAAGGCGGACAAGACAAGACAAGGCAAGAAGGCGGACAAGACAAGACAAGGCAAGAAGGCGGACAAGACAAGACAAGGCAAGAAGGCGGACAAGACAAGGCAAGAAGGCGGACAAGACAAGGCAAGAAGGCGGACAAGACAAGGCAAGAAGGCGGACAAGACAAGGCAAGAAGGCGGACAAGACAAGACAAGAAGGCGGACAAGACAAGACAAGAAGGCGGACAAGACAAGACAAGAAGGCGGACAAGACAAGACAAGAAGGCGGACAAGACAAGACAAGAAGGCGGACAAGACAAGACAAGAAGGCGGACAAGACAAGACAAGAAGGCGGACAAGACTAGACAAGAAGGCGGACAAGACTAGACAAGAAGGCGGACAAGACTAGACAAGAAGGCGGACAAGACTAGACAAGACAAGAAGGCGGACAAGACTAGACAAGACAAGAAGGCGGACAAGACTAGACAAGACAAGAAGGCGGACAAGACTAGACAAGACAAGAAGGCGGACAAGACTAGACAAGACAAGAAGGCGGACAAGACTAGACAAGACAAGAAGGCGGACAAGACTAGACAAGACAAGAAGGCGGACAAGACTAGACAAGACAAGAAGGCGGACAAGACTAGACAAGACAAGAAGGCGGACAAGACTAGACAAGACAAGAAGGCGGACAAGACAAGACAAGAAGACTAGACAAGACAAGAAGGCGGACAAGACTAGACAAGACAAGAAGGCGGACAAGACTAGACAAGACAAGAAGGCGGACAAGACTAGACGAGACAAGAAGGCGGACAAGACTAGACAAGACAAGAAGGCGGACAAGACTAGACAAGACAAGAAGGCGGACAAGACTAGACAAGACAAGAAGGCGGACAAGACTAGACAAGACAAGAAGGCGGACAAGACTAGACAAGACAAGAAGGCGGACAAGACTAGACAAGACAAGAAGGCGGACAAGACTAGACAAGACAAGAAGGCGGACAAGACTAGACAAGACAAGAAGGCGGACAAGACTAGACAAGACAAGAAGGCGGACAAGACTAGACAAGACAAGAAGGCGGACAAGACTAGACAAGACAAGAAGGCGGACAAGACTAGACAAGACAAGAAGGCGGACAAGACTAGACAAGACAAGAAGGCGGACAAGACTAGACAAGACAAGAAGGCGGACAAGACTAGACAAGACAAGAAGGCGGACAAGACTAGACAAGACAAGAAGGCGGACAAGACTAGACAAGACAAGAAGGCGGACAAGACTAGACAAGACAAGAAGGCGGACAAGACTAGACAAGACAAGAAGGCGGACAAGACTAGACAAGACAAGAAGGCGGACAAGACTAGACAAGACAAGAAGGCGGACAAGACTAGACAAGGCAAGAAGGCGGACAAGACTAGACAAGGCAAGAAGGCGGACAAGACTAGACAAGGCAAGAAGGCGGACAAGACTAGACAAGGCAAGAAGGCGGACAAGACTAGACAAGGCAAGAAGGCGGACAAGACAAGACAAGGCAAGAAGGCGGACAAGACAAGACAAGGCAAGAAGGCGGACAAGACAAGACAAGGCAAGAAGGCGGACAAGACAAGACAAGGCAAGAAGGCGGACAAGACAAGACAAGGCAAGAAGGCGGACAAGACAAGACAAGGCAAGAAGGCGGACAAGACAAGACAAGGCAAGAAGGCGGACAAGACAAGACAAGGCAAGAAGGCGGACAAGACAAGACAAGGCAAGAAGGCGGACAAGACAAGGCAAGAAGGCGGACCAGACAAGACAAGAAGGCGGACAAGACAAGACAAGAAGGCGGACAAGACAAGACAAGACAAGAAGGCGGACAAGACTAGACAAGACAAGAAGGCGGACAAGACTAGACAAGACAAGAAGGCGGACAAGACTAGACAAGACAAGAAGGCGGACAAGACTAGACAAGACAAGAAGGCGGACAAGACTAGAAAAGACAAGAAGGCGGACAAGACTAGACAAGACAAGAAGGCGGACAAGACTAGACAAGACAAGAAGGCGGACAAGACTAGACAAGACAAGAAGGCGGACAAGACTAGACAAGACAAGAAGGCGGACAAGACTAGACAAGACAAGAAGGCGGACAAGACTAGACAAGACAAGAAGGCGGACAAGACTAGACAAGACAAGAAGGCGGACAAGACTAGACAAGACCAGAAGGCGGACAAGACTAGACAAGACAAGAAGGCGGACAAGACTAGACAAGACAAGAAGGCGGACAAGACTAGACAAGACAAGAAGGCGGACAAGACTAGACAAGACAAGAAGGCGGACAAGACTAGACAAGACAAGAAGGCGGACAAGACTAGACAAGACAAGAAGGCGAACAAGACAAGGCAAGAAGGCGGACAAGACAAGGCAAGAAGGCGGACAAGACAAGACAAGAAGGCGGACAAGACAA
Source organism: Crossaster papposus (assembly GCA_037893245.1). Taxonomy (NCBI): domain Eukaryota; kingdom Metazoa; phylum Echinodermata; class Asteroidea; order Velatida; family Solasteridae; genus Crossaster; species Crossaster papposus. The sequence continues at coordinate 909,320 of JBAIAA010000153.1, forward strand.
GACAAGAAGGCGGACAAGACAAGAAGGCGGACAAGACAAGACAAGAAGGCGGACAAGACAAGACAAGAAGGCGGACAAGACAAGACAAGAAGGCGGACAAGACTAGACAAGAAGGCGGACAAGACTAGACAAGAAGGCGGACAAGACTAGACAAGACAAGAAGGCGGACAAGACTAGACAAGACAAGAAGGCGGACAAGACTAGACAAGACAAGAAGGCGGACAAGACTAGACAAGACAAGAAGGCGGACAAGACTAGACAAGACAAGAAGGCGGACAAGACTAGACAAGACAAGAAGGCGGACAAGACTAGACAAGACAAGAAGGCGGACAAGACTAGACAAGACAAGAAGGCGGACAAGACTAGACAAGACAAGAAGGCGGACAAGACTAGACAAGACAAGAAGGCGGACAAGACAAGACAAGAAGGCGGACAAGACTAGACAAGACAAGAAGACTAGACAAGACAAGAAGGCGGACAAGAAGACTAGACAAGACAAGAAGGCGGACAAGACTAGACAAGACAAGAAGGCGGACAAGACTAGACAAGACAAGAAGGCGGACAAGACTAGACAAGACAAGAAGGCGGACAAGACTAGACAAGACAAGAAGGCGGACAAGACTAGACAAGACAAGAAGGCGGACAAGACTAGACAAGACAAGAAGGCGGACAAGACTAGACAAGACAAGAAGGCGGACAAGACTAGACAAGACAAGAAGGCGGACAAGACTAGACAAGACAAGAAGGCGGACAAGACTAGACAAGACAAGAAGGCGGACAAGACAAGACAAGAAGACTAGACAAGACAAGAAGGCGGACAAGACTAGACAAGACAAGAAGGCGGACAAGACTAGACAAGACAAGAAGGCGGACAAGACTAGACAAGACAAGAAGGCGGACAAGACTAGACAAGACAAGGCAAGAAGGCCAGACAAGACAAGAAGGCGGACAAGACAAGACAAGGCAAGAAGGCGGACAAGACAAGACAAGGCAAGAAGGCGGACAAGACAAGACAAGGCAAGAAGGCGGACAAGACAAGACAAGGCAAGAAGGCGGACAAGACAAGACAAGGCAAGAAGGCGGACAAGACAAGACAAGGCAAGAAGGCGGACAAGACAAGACAAGGCAAGAAGGCGGACAAGACAAGACAAGGCAAGAAGGCGGACAAGACAAGACAAGGCAAGAAGGCGGACAAGACAAGACAAGGCAAGAAGGCGGACAAGACAAGACAAGAAGGCGGACAAGACTAGACAAGACAAGAAGGCGGACAAGACTAGACAAGAGAAGAAGGCGGACAAGACTAGACAAGACAAGAAGGCGGACAAGACTAGACAAGAGAAGAAGGCGGACAAGACTAGACAAGAGAAGAAGGCGGACAAGACTAGACAAGACAAGAAGGCGGACAAGACTAGACAAGACAAGAAGGCGGACAAGACTAGACAAGACAAGAAGGCGGACAAGACTAGACAAGACAAGAAGGCGGACAAGACTAGACAAGACAAGAAGGCGGACAAGACTAGACAAGACAAGAAGGCGGACAAGACTAGACAAGACAAGAAGGCGGACAAGACAAGACAAGGCAAGAAGGCGGACAAGACAAGACAAGGCAAGAAGGCGGACAAGACAAGACAAGGCAAGAAGGCGGACAAGACAAGACAAGGCAAGAAGGCGGACAAGACAAGACAAGGCAAGAAGGCGGACAAGACAAGACAAGGCAAGAAGGCGGACAAGACAAGACAAGGCAAGAAGGCGGACAAGACAAGACAAGACAAGAAGGCGGACAAGACAAGACAAGGCAAGAAGGCGGACAAGACAAGACAAGGCAAGAAGGCGGACAAGACAAGACAAGGCAAGAAGGCGGACAAGACAAGACAAGGCAAGAAGGCGGACAAGACAAGACAAGGCAAGAAGGCGGACAAGACAAGACAAGGCAAGAAGGCGGACAAGACAAGACAAGGCAAGAAGGCGGACAAGACAAGACAAGGCAAGAAGGCGGACAAGACAAGACAAGGCAAGAAGGCGGACAAGACAAGACAAGGCAAGAAGGCGGACAAGACAAGACAAGGCAAGAAGGCGGACAAGACAAGACAAGTCAAGAAGGCGGACAAGACAAGACAAGGCAAGAAGGCGGACAAGACAAGACAAGGCAAGAAGGCGGACAAGACAAGACAAGGCAAGAAGGCGGACAAGACAAGACAAGGCAAGAAGGCGGACAAGACAAGACAAGGCAAGAAGGCGGACAAGACAAGACAAGGCAAGAAGGCGGACAAGACAAGACAAGGCAAGAAGGCGGACAAGACAAGACAAGGCAAGAAGGCGGACAAGACAAGACAAGGCAAGAAGGCGGACAAGACAAGACAAGGCAAGAAGGCGGACAAGACAAGACAAGGCAAGAAGGCGGACAAGACAAGACAAGGCAAGAAGGCGGACAAGACAAGACAAGGCAAGAAGGCGGACAAGACAAGACAAGGCAAGAAGGCGGACAAGACAAGACAAGAAGGCGGACAAGACTAGACAAGACAAGAAGGCGGACAAGACTAGACAAGACAAGAAGGCGGACAAGACTAGACAAGAGAAGAAGGCGGACAAGACTAGACAAGAGAAGAAGGCGGACAAGACTAGACAAGAGAAGAAGGCGGACAAGACTAGACAAGACAAGAAGGCGGACAAGACTAGACAAGACAAGAAGGCGGACAAGACTAGACAAGACAAGAAGGCGGACAAGACTAGACAAGACAAGAAGGCGGACAAGACTAGACAAGACAAGAAGGCGGACAAGACTAGACAAGACAAGAAGGCGGACAAGACTAGACAAGACAAGAAGGCGGACAAGACTAGACAAGACAAGAAGGCGGACAAGACTAGACAAGACAAGAAGGCGGACAAGACTAGACAAGACAAGAAGGCGGACAAGACTAGACAAGACAAGAAGGCTGACAAGACTAGACAAGACAAGAAGGCGGACAAGACTAGACAAGACAAGAAGGCGGACAAGACTAGACAAGACAAGAAGGCGGACAAGACTAGACAAGACAAGAAGGCGGACAAGACTAGACAAGACAAGAAGGCGGACAAGACTAGACAAGACAAGAAGGCGGACAAGACTAGACAAGACAAGAAGGCGGACAAGACTAGACAAGACAAGAAGGCGGACAAGACTAGACAAGACAAGAAGGCGGACAAGACTAGACAAGACAAGAAGGCGGACAAGACTAGACAAGACAAGAAGGCGGACAAGACTAGACAAGACAAGAAGGCGGACAAGACTAGACAAGACAAGAAGGCGGACAAGACTAGACAAGACAAGAAGGCGGACAAGACTAGACAAGACAAGAAGGCGGACAAGACTAGACAAGACAAGAAGGCGGACAAGACTAGACAAGACAAGAAGGCGGACAAGACTAGACAAGACAAGAAGGCGGACAAGACTAGACAAGACAAGAAGGCGGACAAGACTAGACAAGACAAGAAGGCGGACAAGACTAGACAAGACAAGAAGGCGGACAAGACTAGACAAGACAAGAAGGCGGACAAGACTAGACAAGACAAGAAGGCGGACAAGACTAGACAAGACACGAAGGCGGACAAGACTAGACAAGGCAAGAAGGCGGACAAGACTAGACAAGGCAAGAAGGCGGACAAGACTAGACAAGGCAAGAAGGCGGACAAGACTAGACAAGGCAAGAAGGCGGACAAGACAAGACAAGGCAAGAAGGCGGACAAGACAAGACAAGGCAAGAAGGCGGACAAGACAAGACAAGGCAAGAAGGCGGACAAGACAAGACAAGGCAAGAAGGCGGACAAGACAAGACAAGGCAAGAAGGCGGACAAGACAAGACAAGGCAAGAAGGCGGACAAGACAAGACAAGGCAAGAAGGCGGACAAGACAAGACAAGGCAAGAAGGCGGACAAGACAAGACAAGGCAAAAAGGCGGACAAGACAAGACAAGGCAAGAAGGCGGACAAGACAAGACAAGGCAAGAAGGCGGACAAGACAAGACAAGGCAAGAAGGCGGACAAGACAAGACAAGGCAAGAAGGCGGACAAGACAAGACAAGGCAAGAAGGCGGACAAGACAAGACAAGGCAAAAAGGCGGACAAGACAAGACAAGGCAAGAAGGCGGACAAGACAAGACAAGGCAAGAAGGCGGACAAGACAAGACAAGGCAAGAAGGCGGACAAGACAAGACAAGGCAAGAAGGCGGACAAGACAAGACAAGGCAAGAAGGCGGACAAGACAAGGCAAGAAGGTGGACAAGACAAGGCAAGAAGGCGGACAAGACAAGGCAAGAAGGCGGACAAGACAAGGCAAGAAGGCGGACAAGACAAGACAAGAAGGCGGACAAGACAAGACAAGAAGGCGGACAAGACAAGACAAGAAGGCGGACAAGACAAGACAAGAAGGCGGACAAGACAAGACAAGAAGGCGGACAAGACAAGACAAGAAGGCGGACAAGACAAGACAAGAAGGCGGACAAGACTAGACAAGAAGGCGGACAAGACTAGACAAGAAGGCGGACAAGACTAGACAAGACAAGAAGGCGGACAAGACTAGACAAGACAAGAAGGCGGACAAGACTAGACAAGACAAGAAGGCGGACAAGACTAGACAAGGCAAGAAGGCGGACAAGACTAGACAAGGCAAGAAGGCGGACAAGACAAGACAAGGCAAGAAGGCGGACAAGACAAGACAAGGCAAGAAGGCGGACAAGACAAGACAAGGCAAGAAGGCGGACAAGACAAGACAAGGCAAGAAGGCGGACAAGACAAGACAAGGCAAGAAGGCGGACAAGACAAGACAAGGCAAGAAGGCGGACAAGACAAGACAAGGCAAGAAGGCGGACAAGACAAGACAAGGCAAGAAGGCGGACAAGACAAGACAAGGCAAAAAGGCGGACAAGACAAGACAAGGCAAGAAGGCGGACAAGACAAGACAAGGCAAGAAGGCGGACAAGACAAGACAAGGCAAGAAGGCGGACAAGACAAGACAAGGCAAGAAGGCGGACAAGACAAGACAAGGCAAGAAGGCGGACAAGACAAGACAAGGCAAAAAGGCGGACAAGACAAGACAAGGCAAGAAGGCGGACAAGACAAGACAAGGCAAGAAGGCGGACAAGACAAGACAAGGCAAGAAGGCGGACAAGACAAGACAAGGCAAGAAGGCGGACAAGACAAGACAAGGCAAGAAGGCGGACAAGACAAGGCAAGAAGGCGGACAAGACAAGGCAAGAAGGCGGACAAGACAAGGCAAGAAGGCGGACAAGACAAGGCAAGAAGGCGGACAAGACAAGACAAGAAGGCGGACAAGACAAGACAAGAAGGCGGACAAGACAAGACAAGAAGGCGGACAAGACAAGACAAGAAGGCGGACAAGACAAGACAAGAAGGCGGACAAGACAAGACAAGAAGGCGGACAAGACAAGACAAGAAGGCGGACAAGACTAGACAAGAAGGCGGACAAGACTAGACAAGAAGGCGGACAAGACTAGACAAGACAAGAAGGCGGACAAGACTAGACAAGACAAGAAGGCGGACAAGACTAGACAAGACAAGAAGGCGGACAAGACTAGACAAGACAAGAAGGCGGACAAGACTAGACAAGACAAGAAGGCGGACAAGACTAGACAAGACAAGAAGGCGGACAAGACTAGACAAGACAAGAAGGCGGACAAGACAAGACAAGAAGACTAGACAAGACAAGAAGGCGGACAAGACAAGACAAGAAGACTAGACAAGACAAGAAGGCGGACAAGACTAGACAAGACAAGAAGGCGGACAAGACTAGACAAGACAAGAAGGCGGACAAGACTAGACAAGACAAGAAGGCGGACAAGACTAGACAAGACAAGAAGGCGGACAAGACTAGACAAGACAAGAAGGCGGACAAGACTAGACAAGACAAGAAGGCGGACAAGACTAGACAAGACAAGAAGGCGGACAAGACTAGACAAGACAAGAAGGCGGACAAGACTAGACAAGACAAGAAGACGGACAAGACTAGACAAGACAAGAAGGCGGACAAGACTAGACAAGACAAGAAGGCGGACAAGACTAGACAAGACAAGAAGGCGGACAAGACTAGACAAGACAAGAAGGCGGACAAGACTAGACAAGACAAGAAGGCGGACAAGACTAGACAAGACAAGAAGGCGGACAAGACTAGACAAGACAAGAAGGCGGACAAGACTAGACAAGACAAGAATGCGGACAAGACTAGACAAGACAAGAAGGCGGACAAGACTAGACAAGACAAGAAGGCGGACAAGACTAGACAAGACAAGAAGGCGGACAAGACTAGACAAGACAAGAAGGCGGACAAGACTAGACAAGACAAGAAGGCGGACAAGACTAGACAAGACAAGAAGGCGGACAAGACTAGACAAGACAAGAAGGCGGACAAGACTAGACAAGACAAGAAGGCGGACAAGACTAGACAAGACAAGAAGGCGGACAAGACTAGACAAGACAAGAAGGCGGACAAGACTAGACAAGACAAGAAGGCGGACAAGACTAGACAAGGCAAGAAGGCGGACAAGACTAGACAAGGCAAGAAGGCGGACAAGACTAGACAAGGCAAGAAGGCGGACAAGACTAGACAAGGCAAGAAGGCGGACAAGACTAGACAAGGCAAGAAGGCGGACAAGACTAGACAAGGCAAGAAGGCGGACAAGACTAGACAAGGCAAGAAGGCGGACAAGACTAGACAAGGCAAGAAGGCGGACAAGACTAGACAAGGCAAGAAGGCGGACAAGACTAGACAAGGCAAGAAGGCGGACAAGACAAGACAAGGCAAGAAGGCGGACAAGACAAGACAAGGCAAGAAGGCGGACAAGACAAGACAAGGCAAGAAGGCGGACAAGACAAGACAAGGCAAGAAGGCGGACAAGACAAGACAAGGCAAGAAGGCGGACAAGACAAGACAAGGCAAGAAGGCGGACAAGACAAGACAAGGCAAGAAGGCGGACAAGACAAGACAAGGCAAGAAGGCGGACAAGACAAGACAAGGCAAGAAGGCGGACAAGACAAGACAAGGCAAGAAGGCGGACAAGACAAGACAAGGCAAGAAGGCGGACCAGACAAGACAAGAAGGCGGACAAGACAAGACAAGAAGGCGGACAAGACAAGACAAGACAAGAAGGCGGACAAGACTAGACAAGACAAGAAGGCGGACAAGACTAGACAAGACAAGAAGGCGGACAAGACTAGACAAGACAAGAAGGCGGACAAGACTAGACAAGACAAGAAGGCGGACAAGACTAGACAAGACAAGAAGGCGGACAAGACTAGACAAGACAAGAAGGCGGACAAGACTAGACAAGACAAGAAGGCGGACAAGACTAGACAAGACAAGAAGGCGGACAAGACTAGACAAGACAAGAAGGCGGACAAGACTAGACAAGACAAGAAGGCGGACAAGACTAGACAAGAAGGCGGACAAGACTAGACAAGACAAGAAGGCGGACAAGACTAGACAAGACAAGAAGGCGGACAAGACTAGACAAGACAAGAAGGCGGACAAGACTAGACAAGACAAGAAGGCGGACAAGACTAGACAAGACAAGAAGGCGGACAAGACTAGACAAGACAAGAAGGCGGACAAGACTAGACAAGACAAGAAGGCGAACAAGACAAGGCAAGAAGGCGGACAAGACAAGGCAAGAAGGCGGACAAGACAAGACAAGAAGGCGGACAAGACAAGACAAGAAGGCGGACAAGACAAGACAAGAAGGCGGACAAGACAAGACAAGAAGGCGGACAAGACAAGACAAGAAGGCGGACAAGACTAGACAAGAAGGCGGACAAGACTAGACAAGAAGGCGGACAAGACTAGACAAGACAAGAAGGCGGACAAGACTAGACAAGACAAGAAGGCGGACAAGACTAGACAAGACAAGAAGGCGGACAAGACTAGACAAGACAAGAAGGCGGACAAGACTAGACAAGACAAGAAGGCGGACAAGACTAGACAAGACAAGAAGGCGGACAAGACTAGACAAGACAAGAAGGCGGACAAGACTAGACAAGACAAGAAGGCGGACAAGACTAGACAAGACAAGAAGGCGGACAAGACTAGACAAGACAAGAAGGCGGACAAGACTAGACAAGACAAGAAGGCGGACAAGACTAGACAAGACAAGAAGGCGGACAAGACTAGACAAGACAAGAAGGCGGACAAGACTAGACAAGACAAGAAGACTAGACAAGACAAGAAGGCGGACAAGAAGACTAGACAAGACAAGAAGGCGGACAAGACTAGACAAGACAAGAAGGCGGACAAGACTAGACAAGACAAGAAGGCGGACAAGACTAGACAAGACAAGAAGGCGGACAAGACTAGACAAGACAAGAAGGCGGACAAGACTAGACAAGACAAGAAGGCGGACAAGACTAGACAAGACAAGAAGGCGGACAAGACTAGACAAGACAAGAAGGCGGACAAGACTAGACAAGACAAGAAGGCGGACAAGACTAGACAAGACAAGAAGGCGGACAAGACTAGACAAGACAAGAAGGCGGACAAGACTAGACAAGACAAGAAGGCGGACAAGACTAGACAAGACAAGAAGGCGGACAAGACTAGACAAGACAAGAAGGCGGACAAGACTAGACAAGACAAGAAGGCGGACAAGACTAGACAAGACAAGAAGGCGGACAAGACTAGACAAGACAAGAAGGCGGACAAGACTAGACAAGACAAGAAGGCGGACAAGACTAGACAAGACAAGAAGGCGGACAAGACTAGACAAGACAAGAAGGCGGACAAGACTAGACAAGACAAGAAGGCGGACAAGACTAGACAAGACAAGAAGGCGGACAAGACTAGACAAGACAAGAAGGCGGACAAGACTAGACAAGACAAGAAGGCGGAGAAGACTAGACAAGGCAAGAAGGCGGACAAGACTAGACAAGGCAAGAAGGCGGACAAGACTAGACAAGGCAAGAAGGCGGACAAGACTAGACAAGGCAAGAAGGCGGACAAGACTAGACAAGGCAAGAAGGCGGACAAGACAAGACAAGGCAAGAAGGCGGACAAGACTAGACAAGACAAGAAGGCGGACAAGACTAGACAAGACAAGAAGGCGGACAAGACTAGACAAGACAAGAAGGCGGACAAGACTAGACAAGACAAGAAGGCGGACAAGACTAGACAAGACAAGAAGGCGGACAAGACAAGACAAGAAGGCGGACAAGACAAGACAAGAAGGCGGACAAGACTAGACAAGACAAGAAGACTAGACAAGACAAGAAGGCGGACAAGACTAGACAAGACAAGAAGGCGGACAAGACTAGACAAGACAAGAAGGCGGACAAGACTAGACAAGACAAGAAGGCGGACAAGACTAGACAAGACAAGAAGGCGGACAAGACTAGACAAGACAAGAAGGCGGACAAGACTAGACAAGACAAGAAGGCGGACAAGACTAGACAAGACAAGAAGGCGGACAAGACTAGACAAGACAAGAAGGCGGACAAGACTAGACAAGACAAGAAGGCGGACAAGACTAGACAAGACAAGAAGGCGGACAAGACTAGACAAGACAAGAAGGCGGACAAGAATAGACAAGACAAGAAGGCGGACAAGACTAGACAAGACAAGAAGGCGGACAAGACTAGACAAGACAAGAAGGCGGACAAGACTAGACAAGACAAGAACGGCGGACAAGACTAGACAAGACAAGGACGGCGGACAAGACTAGACAAGACAAGGACGGCGGACAAGACTAGACAAGGCAAGGACGGCGGACAAGACTAGACAAGGCAAGAAGGCGGACAAGACTAGACAAGGCAAGAAGGCGGACAAGACTAGACAAGGCAAGAAGGCGGACAAGACTAGACAAGGCAAGAAGGCGGACAAGACTAGACAAGGCAAGAAGGCGGACAAGACTAGACAAGGCAAGAAGGCGGACAAGACTAGACAAGGCAAGAAGGCGGACAAGACTAGACAAGGCAAGAAGGCGGACAAGACTAGACAAGGCAAGAAGGCGGACAAGACTAGACAAGGCAAGAAGGCGGACAAGACTAGACAAGGCAAGAAGGCGGACAAGACTAGACAAGGCAGCGATTCAGCGATTCAGCGATTCATTCACGGAATACAACCAACTACGACACTGGTAGGATTCTTACCCGAGTCGCAAGCCACATGTTTGGACTGGCGACAGTCTTGCAATTACTACAACATGGGTTTAATTCCTACCTAGGTTGCAGGCCACCGGCGTCGCCGTCTCATTCGGGCAGAAGGACCCAGCCGGGTACTCGTAGCAGGCGGGCTTAAACGAATCAATCACGGCGTCACTCGGACAGTAGTAGCGCTCTGAGCAGACGCCCGTGGGTGCCGACAGGCCCGTGCCCTGACAGAAGTGACCAGCCTCGCATGGGACGCAGTCGTCCATGGATCGTCCACCCTCGTCAGAGTTGATTGTTCCAGGGGGGCAAGCGGTGGCCGAGTTGGTGCCTGGAAGGGTTCACAAAAAGACAAAGTGGGTGAAATAAAAGGGGTTTACAAAATCTCAGCTCCTTAGTTTTTGTCGTTTTCAAACCTTCGTCAAATTGTTGGCATCAGAAAAACACATTTGACACACATTTAACAAACACATGGACCATACACACAAGCACGGACTATACACACACGCACGAAGTATGCACACACAGCTTTACCTTACATACGCACTGTGGACATTCCTTTGTCTTCGTGTAGTTAACAAACTTTGACTAAATACTCATTTTTCTCGCTTCCCTAAATCAAATTTACCCTCAAATTTGGATTATGGGCCTCTCAGCTGTCCCTTCTATCTTTTCTATATATAACCCTAACCCGTTTTTCCTCTAGCGCTCTTTTTCGGAAACTGAAAAACGGATTGTGGACATGTGCAAGTCCACAAACCGTAACCTCTTCCCGCATCGTGTGGACCTATATTGTTCGGAGGTCCACAGTGCGTATGCAAGACTAACTCACACGCACGGACTATGCACACACACACGGACTACGCAAATCCAGACTACTTACACACATATGAACTACGTACATACGGACTACGTAAATTACGGACTACATACATACATACGAACTACGTACATACATACGGACTATGTACATATGAAATACATAGATAAAGACTTCGCACAAAAATAGAGATTTCATAGTCTCTTTCTTTAGTCGTGCACACTTCACACCATATGCATGCGAAGTGGTACGTGCATCCAGTGAGTCCTGTCAACAGGGCTCTTGAAAGAGGTACAAACAAAACTGCCTCTCTCATTCGTGCAAAAAGCCCAAGTGAATAATTGAGAAACGTAAACTGACCATTTTTCGCAGTAGTGACCGACTACACAGGGTGCATTAGTGCCGTCGTCAGGGCTGGATGTGACAAAAATGCGGAAAAGACAAAAATGCGGAAAAGACAAAAATGCGGAAGAGACAAAAATGCGGAAGAGACAAAAATGCGGAAGAGACAAAAATTCGGAAAAGACAAAAATGCGGAAAAGACAAAAATGCGGAAAAGACAAAAATGCGGAAAAAGACAAAAATGCGGAAAAGACAAAAATGCGGAAAAGACAAAAATGCGGAAAAGACAAAAATGCGGAAAAGACAAAAATGCGGAAGAGACAAAAATGCGGAAGAGACAAAAATGCGGAAGAGACAAAAATGCGGAAGAGACAAAAGTGCGGAAAGGACAAAAATGCGGAAAAAATTTAAATGCGGAAAAAAATAAAATGCGGACAAAAATAAAATGCGAAAAAGTCTGCTATTAAATGCGAATGCAAATTGATGCGAATGGGGGGACTTGTCGCAAATGGGGGGACTTGTCGCGAATGGGGGGACTTGTCGCGAATGGGGGGACTTGTCGCGAATGGGGGGACTTGTCGCGAATGGGGGGACTTGTCGCGAATGGGGGGGACTTGTCGTGAAAAAAAAAAGAATGCGGAAAAGACTAAAATGCGGAAAAGACTAAAATGCGGAAAAGACTAAAATGCGGAAAAGACTAAAATGCGGAAAAGACTAAAATGCGGAAAAGACTAAAATGCAAAAAAGACTAAAATGCGAAAAAGACTAAAATGCGAAAAAGACTAAAATGCAAAAGAGACAAAAATGCGGAAGAGACAAAAATGCGGAAGAGACAAAAAATGCGGAAGAGACAAAAAATGCGGAAGAGACAAAAATGCGAAAGAGACAAAAATGCGAAAGAGACAAAAATGCGAAAGAGACAAAAATGCGAAAGAGACAAAAATGCGAAAGAGACAAAAATGCGAAAGAGACAAAAATGCGAAAGAGACAAAAATGCGAAAGAGACAAAAATGCGAAAGAGACAAAAATGCGAAAGAGACAAAAATGCGGAAGAGACAAAAATGCGAAAGAGACAAAAATGCGAAAGAGACAAAAATGCGAAAGAGACAAAAATGCGAAAGAGACAAAAATGCGGAAAAGACAAAAATGCGGAAAATACAAAAAATGCGGAAAAGACAAAAATGCGGAAAAAATTAAAATGCGGAAAAAAATAAAATGCGGACAAAAATAAAATGCGAAAAAGTCTGCTATTAAATGCGAATGCAAATTGATGCGAATGGGGGGACTTGTCGCGAATGGGGGGACTTGTCGCGAGGGGGGACTTGTCGCGAGGGGGGGACTTGTCGCGAGGGGGGGACTTGTCGCGAGGGGGGGACTTGTCGCGAGGGGGGGACTTGTCGCGAAAAAAAAAAGAATGCGGAAAAGACTAAAATGCGGAAAAGACTAAAATGCGGAAAAGACTAAAATGCGAAAAAGACTAAAATGCGAAAGAGACACAAATGCGAAAGAGACACAAATGCGAAAGAGACACAAATGCGAAAGAGACAAAAATGCGAAAGAGACAAAAATGCGAAAAAGACAAAAATGCGGAAGAGACAAAAATGCGGAAGAGACAAAAATGCGAAAGAGACAAAAATGCGAAAGAGACAAAAATGCGGAAAAGACAAAAATGCGGAAAAAATTAAAATGCGGAAAAAAATAAAATGCGGACAAAAATAAAATGCGGACAAAAATAAAATGCGAAAAAGTCTGCTATTAAATGCGAATGCAAATTGATGCGAATGGGGGGACTTGTCGCGAATGGGGGGACTTGTCGCGAATGGGGGGACTTGTCGCGAGGGGGGGACTTGTCGCGAAAAAAAAAAGAATGCGGAAAGGACTAAAATGCGGAAAAGACTAAAATGCGGAAAAGACTAAAATGCGAAAGAGACTAAAATGCGAAAGAGACTAAAATGCGAAAGAGACAAAAATGCGAAAGAGACAAAAATGCGAAAGAGACAAAAATGCGAAAGAGACAAAAATGCGGAAGAGACAAAAATGCGGAAGAGACAAAAATGCGGAAGAGACAAAAATGCGGAAGAGACAAAAATGCGGAAGAGACAAAAAATGCGGAAGAGACAAAAATGCGAAAGAGACAAAAATGCGAAAGAGACAAAAATGCGAAAGAGACAAAAATGCGAAAGAGACAAAAATGCGAAAGAGACAAAAATGCGGAAGAGACAAAAATGCGGAAGAGACAAAAATGCGAAAGAGACAAAAATGCGGAAGAGACAAAAATGCGGAAGAGACAAAAATGCGGAAGAGACAAAAATGCGGAAGAGACAAAAATGCGGAAGAGACAAAAATGCGGAAGAGACAAAAATGCGGAAGAGACAAAAATGCGGAAGAGACAAAAAATGCGGAAGAGACAAAAATGCGAAAGAGACAAAAATGCGAAAGAGACAAAAATGCGAAAGAGACAAAAATGCGAAAGAGACAAAAATGCGAAAGAGACAAAAATGCGAAAGAGACAAAAATGCGAAAGAGACAAAAATGCGAAAGAGACAAAAATGCGAAAGAGACAAAAATGGGGAAGAGACAAAAATGCGAAAGAGACAAAAATGCGAAAGAGACAAAAATGCGAAAGAGACAAAAATGCGAAAGAGACAAAAATGCGAAAGAGACAAAAATGCGAAAGAGACAAAAATGCGGAAAAGACAAAAATGCGGAAAAGACAAAAATGCGGAAAAGACAAAAATGCGGAAAAAAATAAAATGCGGACAAAAATAAAATGCGGACAAAAATAAAATGCGGACAAAACTAAAATGCGAAAAAGTCTGCTATTAAATGCGAATGCAAATTGATGCGAATGGGGGGACTTGTCGCGAATGGGGGGACTTGTCGCGAATGGGGGGACTTGTCGCGAGGGGGGACTTGTCGCGAGGGGGGACTTGTCGCGAGGGGGGGACTTGTCGCGAGGGGGGGACTTGTCGCGAAAAAAAAAAGAATGCGGAAAAGACTAAAATGCGGAAAAGACTAAAATGCGAAAAAGACTAAAATGCGAAAAAGACTAAAATGCGAAAAAGACTAAAATGCGAAAGAGACAAAAATGCGAAAGAGACACAAATGCGAAAGAGACAAAAATGCGAAAGAGACAAAAATGCGAAAGAGACAAAAATGCGGAAGAGACAAAAATGCGGAAGAGACAAAAATGCGAAAGAGACAAAAATGCGGAAGAGACAAAAATGCGGAAGAGACAAAAATGCGGAAGAGACAAAAATGCGAAAGAGACAAAAATGCGAAAGAGACAAAAATGCGAAAGAGACAAAAATGCGAAAGAGACAAAAATGCGAAAGACAAAAATGCGAAAGAGACAAAAATGCGAAAGAGACAAAAATGCGGAAGAGACAAAAATGCGGAAGAGACAAAAATGCGAAAGAGACAAAAATGCGAAAGAGACAAAAATGCGAAAGAGACAAAAATGCGAAAGAGACAAAAATGCGAAAGACAAAAATGCGAAAGAGACAAAAATGCGAAAGAGACAAAAATGCGAAAGAGACAAAAATGCGAAAGAGACAAAAATGCGGAAAAGACAAAAATGCGGAAAAAATTAAAATGCGGAAAAAAATAAAATGCGGAAAAAAATAAAATGCGGACAAAAATAAAATGCGAAAAAGTCTGCTATTAAATGCGAATGCAAATTGATGCGAATGGGGGGACTTGTCGCGAATGGGGGGACTTGTCGCGAATGGGGGGACTTGTCGCGAATGGGGGGACTTGTCGCGAATGGGGGGACTTGTCGCGAATGGGGGGACTTGTCGCGAATGGGGGGACTTGTCGCGAATGGGGGGACTTGTCGCGAGGGGGGGACTTGTCGCGAGGGGGGGACTTGTCGCGAAAAAAAAAAGAATGCGGAAAAGACTAAAATGCGGAAAAGACTAAAATGCGGAAAAGACTAAAATGCGGAAAAGACTAAAATGCGGAAAAGACTAAAATGCGGAAAAGACTAAAATGCGGAAAAGACTAAAATGCGAAAAAGACTAAAATGCGAAAAAGACTAAAATGCGAAAAAGACTAAAATGCGAAAGAGACTAAAATGCGAAAGAGACTAAAATGCGAAAGAGACTAAAATGCGAAAGAGACAAAAATGCGAAAGAGACAAAAATGCGAAAGAGACAAAAATGCGAAAGAGACAAAAATGCGCAAGAGACAAAAATGCGCAAGAGACAAAAATGCGGAAGAGACAAAAATGCGGAAGAGACAAAAATGCGGAAGAGACAAAAATGCGAAAGAGACAAAAATGCGAAAGAGACAAAAATGCGAAAGAGACAAAAATGCGAAAGAGACAAAAATGCGCAAGAGACAAAAATGCGGAAGAGACAAAAATGCGAAAGAGACAAAAATGCGAAAGAGACAAAAATGCGAAAGAGACAAAAATGCGGAAGAGACAAAAATGCGAAAGAGACAAAAATGCGGAAGAGACAAAAATGCGGAAGAGACA
This sequence comes from Crossaster papposus, assembly GCA_037893245.1. Taxonomy (NCBI): domain Eukaryota; kingdom Metazoa; phylum Echinodermata; class Asteroidea; order Velatida; family Solasteridae; genus Crossaster; species Crossaster papposus. The sequence continues at coordinate 925,084 of JBAIAA010000153.1, forward strand.
AAAATGCGGAAGAGACAAAAATGCGGAAGAGACAAAAATGCGGAAGAGACAAAAATGCGGAAGAGACAAAAATGCGAAAGAGACAAAAATGCGAAAGAGACAAAAATGCGAAAGAGACAAAAATGCGAAAGAGACAAAAATGCGAAAGAGACAAAAATGCGAAAGAGACAAAAATGCGGAAAAGACAAAAATGCGGAAAAAATTAAAATGCGGAAAAAAATAAAATGCGGAAAAAAATTAAATGCGGACAAAAATAAAATGCGAAAAAGTCTGCTATTAAATGCGAATGCAAATTGATGCGAATGGGGGGACTTGTCGCGAATGGGGGGACTTGTCGCGAATGGGGGGACTTGTCGCGAATGGGGGGACTTGTCGCGAGGGGGGACTTGTCGCGAGGGGGGACTTGTCGCGAGGGGGGGACTTGTCGCGAGGGGGGACTTGTCGCGAGGGGGGGACTTGTCGCGAAAAAAAAAGAATGCGGAAAAGACTAAAATGCGGAAAAGACTAAAATGCGAAAAAGACTAAAATGCGAAAAAGACTAAAATGCGAAAAAGACTAAAATGCGAAAAAGACAAAAATGCGAAAGAGACACAAATGCGAAAGAGACACAAATGCGAAAGAGACAAAAATGCGAAAGAGACAAAAATGCGAAAGAGACAAAAATGCGGAAGAGACAAAAATGCGGAAGAGACAAAAATGCGAAAGAGACAAAAATGCGGAAGAGACAAAAATGCGGAAGAGACAAAAATGCGAAAGAGACAAAAATGCGAAAGAGACAAAAATGCGAAAGAGACAAAAATGCGAAAGAGACAAAAATGCGAAAGAGACAAAAATGCGAAAGAGACAAAAATGCGAAAGAGACAAAAATGCGAAAGAGACAAAAATGCGAAAGAGACAAAAATGCGGAAAAGACAAAAATGCGAAAAAAATTAAAATGCGGAAAAAAATAAAATGCGGAAAAAAATTAAATGCGGACAAAAATAAAATGCGAAAAAGTCTGCTATTAAATGCGAATGCAAATTGATGCGAATGGGGGGACTTGTCGCGAATGGGGGGACTTGTCGCGAATGGGGGGACTTGTCGCGAATGGGGGGACTTGTCGCGAGGGGGGGACTTGTCGCGAGGGGGGGACTTGTCGCGAAAAAAAAAAGAATGCGGAAAAGACTAAAATGCGGAAAAGACTAAAATGCGAAAAAGACTAAAATGCGAAAAAGACTAAAATGCGAAAAAGACTAAAATGCGAAAGAGACAAAAATGCGAAAGAGACACAAATGCGAAAGAGACAAAAATGCGAAAGAGACAAAAATGCGAAAGAGACAAAAATGCGGAAGAGACAAAAATGCGGAAGAGACAAAAATGCGAAAGAGACAAAAATGCGGAAGAGACAAAAATGCGGAAGAGACAAAAATGCGAAAGAGACAAAAATGCGAAAGAGACAAAAATGCGAAAGAGACAAAAATGCGAAAGAGACAAAAATGCGAAAGAGACAAAAATGCGAAAGAGACAAAAATGCGAAAGAGACAAAAATGCGAAAGAGACAAAAATGCGAAAGAGACAAAAATGCGAAAGAGACAAAAATGCGGAAAAGACAAAAATGCGGAAAAAATTAAAATGCGGAAAAAAATAAAATGCGGAAAAAAATAAAATGCGGACAAAAATAAAATGCGAAAAAGTCTGCTATTAAATGCGAATGCAAATTGATGCGAATGGGGGGACTTGTCGCGAATGGGGGGACTTGTCGCGAATGGGGGGACTTGTCGCGAATGGGGGGACTTGTCGCGAGGGGGGGACTTGTCGCGAGGGGGGGACTTGTCTCGAAAAAAAAAAGAATGCGGAAAAGACTGAAATGCGGAAAAGACTAAAATGCGAAAAAGACTAAAATGCGAAAGAGACAAAAATGCGAAAGAGACAAAAATGCGAAAGAGACAAAAATGCGAAAGAGACAAAAATGCGAAAGAGACAAAAATGCGAAAGAGACAAAAATGCGAAAGAGACAAAAATGCGAAAGAGACAAAAATGCGAAAGAGACAAAAATGCGGAAGAGACAAAAATGCGGAAGAGACAAAAATGCGGAAGAGACAAAAATGCGGAAGAGACAAAAATGCGAAAGAGACAAAAATGCGAAAGAGACAAAAATGCGAAAGAGACAAAAATGCGAAAGAGACAAAAATGCGAAAGAGACAAAAATGCGAAAGAGACAAAAATGCGAAAGAGACAAAAATGCGAAAGAGACAAAAATGCGAAAGAGACAAAAATGCGGAAAAGACAAAAATGCGAAAGAGACAAAAATGCGAAAGAGACAAAAATGCGAAAGAGACAAAAATGCGGAAGAGACAAAAATGCGGAAGAGACAAAAATGCGGAAGAGACAAAAATGCGGAAAAAATTAAAATGCGGACAAAAATAAAATGCGGACAAAAATAAAATGCGAAAAAGTCTGCTATTAAATGCGAATGCAAATTGATGCGAATGGGGGGACTTGTCGCGAATGGGGGGACTTGTCGCGAATGGGGGGACTTGTCGCGAATGGGGGGACTTGTCGCGAGGGGGGGACTTGTCGCGAGGGGGGGACTTGTCGCGAAAAAAAAAAGAATGCGGAAAAGACTAAAATGCGGAAAAGACTAAAATGCGGAAAAGACTAAAATGCGGAAAAGACTAAAATGCGGAAAAGACTAAAATGCGGAAAAGACTAAAATGCGGAAAAGACTAAAATGCGAAAAAGACTAAAATGCGAAAAAGACTAAAATGCGAAAAAGACTAAAATGCGAAAGAGACTAAAATGCGAAAGAGACTAAAATGCGAAAGAGACTAAAATGCGAAAGAGACAAAAATGCGAAAGAGACAAAAATGCGAAAGAGACAAAAATGCGAAAGAGACAAAAATGCGCAAGAGACAAAAATGCGCAAGAGACAAAAATGCGGAAGAGACAAAAATGCGGAAGAGACAAAAATGCGGAAGAGACAAAAATGCGAAAGAGACAAAAATGCGAAAGAGACAAAAATGCGAAAGAGACAAAAATGCGAAAGATACAAAAATGCGCAAGAGACAAAAATGCGGAAGAGACAAAAATGCGAAAGAGACAAAAATGCGAAAGAGACAAAAATGCGAAAGAGACAAAAATGCGGAAGAGACAAAAATGCGAAAGAGACAAAAATGCGGAAGAGACAAAAATGCGGAAGAGACAAAAATGCGGAAGAGACAAAAATGCGGAAGAGACAAAAATGCGGAAGAGACAAAAATGCGGAAGAGACAAAAATGCGGAAGAGACAAAAATGCGGAAGAGACAAAAATGCGGAAGAGACAAAAATGCGGAAGAGACAAAAATGCGGAAGAGACAAAAATGCGGAAGAGACAAAAATGCGGAAGAGACAAAAATGCGAAAGAGACAAAAATGCGAAAGAGACAAAAATGCGAAAGAGACAAAAATGCGAAAGAGACAAAAATGCGGAAGAGACAAAAATGCGGAAGAGACAAAAATGCGAAAGAGACAAAAATGCGAAAGAGACAAAAATGCGAAAGAGACAAAAATGCGAAAGAGACAAAAATGCGAAAGAGACAAAAATGCGGAAGAGACAAAAATGCGGAAGAGACAAAAATGCGGAAGAGACAAAAATGCGGAAGAGACAAAAATGCGAAAGAGACAAAAATGCGAAAGAGACAAAAATGCGAAAGAGACAAAAATGCGAAAGAGACAAAAATGCGAAAGAGACAAAAATGCGAAAGAGACAAAAATGCGAAAGAGACAAAAATGCGGAAGAGACAAAAATGCGGAAGAGACAAAAATGCGGAAGAGACAAAAATGCGGAAGAGACAAAAATGCGGAAGAGACAAAAATGCGGAAGAGACAAAAATGCGGAAGAGACAAAAATGCGGAAGAGACAAAAATGCGGAAGAGACAAAAATGCGGAAGAGACAAAAATGCGAAAGAGACAAAAATGCGAAAGAGACAAAAATGCGAAAGAGACAAAAATGCGAAAGAGACAAAAATGCGAAAGAGACAAAAATGCGAAAGAGACAAAAATGCGAAAGAGACAAAAATGCGAAAGAGACAAAAATGCGGAAGAGACAAAAATGCGGAAGAGACAAAAATGCGGAAGAGACAAAAATGCGGAAGAGACAAAAATGCGGAAGAGACAAAAATGCGGAAGAGACAAAAATGCGGAAGAGACAAAAATGCGGAAGAGACAAAAATGCGAAAGAGACAAAAATGCCAAAGAGACAAAAATGCGAAAGAGACAAAAATGCGAAAGAGACAAAAATGCGAAAGAGACAAAAATGCGAAAGAGACAAAAATGCGAAAGAGACAAAAATGCGAAAGAGACAAAAATGCGAAAGAGACAAAAATGCGAAAGAGACAAAAATGCGAAAGAGACAAAAATGCGAAAGAGACAAAAATGCGAAAGAGACAAAAATGCGGAAGAGACAAAAATGCGAAAGAGACAAAAATGCGAAAGAGACAAAAATGCGGAAGAGACAAAAATGCGGAAGAGACAAAAATGCGGAACAGACAAAAATGCGGAAAAGACAAAAATGCGGAAAAGACAAAAATGCGGAAAAGACAAAAATGCGGAAAAGACAAAAATGCGGAAAAAATTAAAATGCGGACAAAAATAAAATGCGAAAAAGTCTGCTATTAAATGCGAATGCAAATTGATGCGAATGGGGGGACTTGTCGCGAATGGGGGACTTGTCGCGAATGGGGGGACTTGTCGCGAATGGGGGACTTGTCGCGAAAAAAAAAAAGAATGCGGAAAAGACTAAAATGCGGAAAAGACTAAAATGCGAAAAAGACTCAAATGCGAAAAAGACTAAAATGCGAAAAAGACTAAAATGCGAAAAAGACAAAAATGCGAAAGAGACAAAAATGCGAAAGAGACAAAAATGCGAAAGAGACAAAAATGCGAAAGAGACAAAAATGCGAAAGAGACAAAAATGCGAAAGAGACAAAAATGCGAAAGAGACAAAAATGCGAGAGACAAAAATGCGAAAGAGACAAAAATGCGAAAGAGACAAAAATGCGGAAGAGACAAAAATGCGGAAGAGACAAAAATGCGAAAGAGACAAAAATGCGGAAGAGACAAAAATGCGGAAGAGACAAAAATGCGAAAGAGACAAAAATGCGAAAGAGACAAAAATGCGAAAGAGACAAAAATGCGAAAGAGACAAAAATGCGAAAGAGACAAAAATGCGAAAGAGACAAAAATGCGAAAGAGACAAAAATGCGAAAGAGACAAAAATGCGAAAGAGACAAAAATGCGAAAGAGACAAAAATGCGAAAGAGACAAAAATGCGAAAGAGACAAAAATGCGGAAGAGACAAAAATGCGGAAGAGACAAAAATGCGGAACAGACAAAAATGCGGAAAAGACAAAAATGCGGAAAAGACAAAAATGCGGAAAAGACAAAAATGCGGGAAAAATTAAAATGCGGACAAAAATAAAATGCGGACAAAAATAAAATGCGAAAAAGTCTGCTATTAAATGCGAATGCAAATTGATGCGAATGGGGGGACTTGTCGCGAATGGGGGGACTTGTCGCGAATGGGGGGACTTGTCGCGAGGGGGGACTTGTCGCGAAAAAAAAAAAGAATGCGGAAAAGACTAAAATGCGGAAAAGACTAAAATGCGAAAAAGACTCAAATGCGAAAAAGACTCAAATGCGAAAAAGACTAAAATGCGAAAAAGACTCAAATGCGAAAAAGACTAAAATGCGAAAAAGACAAAAATGCGAAAGAGACAAAAATGCGAAAGAGACAAAAATGCGAAAGAGACAAAAATGCGAAAGAGACAAAAATGCGAAAGAGACAAAAATGCGAAAGAGACAAAAATGCGAAAGAGACAAAAATGCGAAAGAGACAAAAATGCGAAAGAGACAAAAATGCGGAAGAGACAAAAATGCGGAAGAGACAAAAATGCGGAAGAGACAAAAATGCGGAAGAGACAAAAATGCGAAAGAGACAAAAATGCGAAAGAGACAAAAATGCGAAAGAGACAAAAATGCGAAAGAGACAAAAATGCGAAAGAGACAAAAATGCGAAAGAGACAAAAATGCGAAAGAGACAAAAATGCGAAAGAGACAAAAATGCGAAAGAGACAAAAATGCGAAAGAGACAAAAATGCGGAAAAGACAAAAATGCGAAAGAGACAAAAATGCGAAAGAGACAAAAATGCGAAAGAGACAAAAATGCGGAAGAGACAAAAATGCGGAAGAGACAAAAATGCGGAAGAGACAAAAATGCGGAAAAAATTAAAATGCGGACAAAAATAAAATGCGGACAAAAATAAAATGCGAAAAAGTCTGCTATTAAATGCGAATGCAAATTGATGCGAATGGGGGGACTTGTCGCGAATGGGGGGACTTGTCGCGAATGGGGGGACTTGTCGCGAATGGGGGGACTTGTCGCGAGGGGGGGGACTTGTCGCGAGGGGGGGACTTGTCGCGAGGGGGGGACTTGTCGCGAAAAAAAAAAGAATGCGGAAAAGACTAAAATGCGGAAAAGACTAAAATGCGGAAAAGACTAAAATGCGGAAAAGACTAAAATGCGGAAAAGACTAAAATGCGGAAAAGACTAAAATGCGGAAAAGACTAAAATGCGAAAAAGACTAAAATGCGAAAAAGACTAAAATGCGAAAAAGACTAAAATGCGAAAGAGACTAAAATGCGAAAGAGACAAAAATGCGAAAGAGACAAAAATGCGAAAGAGACAAAAATGCGAAAGAGACAAAAATGCGCAAGAGACAAAAATGCGGAAGAGACAAAAATGCGGAAGAGACAAAAATGCGAAAGAGACAAAAATGCGAAAGAGACAAAAATGCGAAAGAGACAAAAATGCGGAAGAGACAAAAATGCGAAAGAGACAAAAATGCGGAAGAGACAAAAATGCGGAAGAGACAAAAATGCGGAAGAGACAAAAATGCGGAAGAGACAAAAATGCGGAAGAGACAAAAATGCGGAAGAGACAAAAATGCGGAAGAGACAAAAATGCGGAAGAGACAAAAATGCGGAAGAGACAAAAATGCGGAAGAGACAAAAATGCGGAAGAGACAAAAATGCGGAAGAGACAAAAATGCGGAAGAGACAAAAATGCGAAAGAGACAAAAATGCAAAAAGAGACAAAAAGGAGAATTCCGAAGGAGAATTCCGAAGGAGAATTCCGAAGGAGAATTCCGAAGGAGAATTCCGAAGGAGAATTCCGAAGGAGAATTCCGAAGGAGAATTCCGAAGGAGAATTCCGAAGCAGAATTCCGAAGGAGAATTCCGAAGCAGAATTCCGAAGCAGAATTGCGAAGGAGAATTCCGAAGGAGAATTCCGAAGGAGAATTCCGAAGGAGAATTCCGAAGGAGAATTCCGAAGGAGAATTCCGAAGGAGACCGCCTTGAAATAGAGACCGCCTTGAAATAGAGACCTCCTGAAATAGAGACCGCCTTGAAATAGAGACCGCCTTGTAATAGAGACCGCCTTGTAATAGAGACCGCCTTGTAATAGAGACCGCCTTGTAATAGAGACCGCCTTGTAATAGAGACCGCCTTGTAATAGAGACCGCCTTGTAATAGAGACTGCCTTGTAATAGAGACCGCCTTGTAATAGAGACCGCCTTGTAATAGAGACCGCCTTGTAATAGAGACCGCCTTGTAGTTGATATAAACATCTGTTTTATGTTGATTTTTAATTGATGTAGCTATACTGAACATCATCCTAGGGGCCATCAGCGAGATCAAAGTGGCTGTTTAGTCCATCCAAAGTGAAGTAGAGGCCAACAGGAAGATTCTGGAGAGGTAGTCTAAGTTTGAAGCTTTCCATGGAAGACAACATTGACTTACCGCTAGTGTCACAAGCTGGAGTAACCGCTCAGCTGAAGATTCTTAAGGACAAGAAGAAAAAAGCTGCACTGGTAAGCCCTCACAACATAAACGACTGCTTTTTTTATACTCTTGTTTTTATAATGCAAACAAACATGGTGGCATAAATAGTGTTTGGGTGAATGACACTGACAAAGTTACAGTACTTTGACAATCTTATAAATGGAATATGGATAGCTTCAGAGGCCTTGCTAGCCCGTATGCTCAATGCAAACTATTCGTTCGGCGCGCGCACGTACACATACGTACATCCATAGTAACGTACACAGAAATATGAGGAACTGGAGCACAATACGAACATAACAAATATCTCTTATGAAAACAATATTTCAATGGCCGTGCACTGTACCCCTACTACTGGGGTTTAAGGTTTGCCACCCCCACCCCCACCCCAACACCAACACCAAAAATAGGGCCAAACATTTGCCCACAGTTCCTAAATAAATTCTCAAATTGCCTTAGAATGCAGGCCGAAGCAATTTTAATTAAAAAAAATTCCTAATTCAGTTATCACGCATTTATCTGCATACATAACATCAACTGTTCAATAACGCACAACATTGGGCCAAATACATAACTAGTAATTGCTTTTTGTAGCCATTTGCCTACATTTGTTGATACAAATAAGACATTTATAACAACAAAAGCTTCTACTTTTACGCATACATAACAACAATATACAATATATTGCTTTTTCTATGCTTTTTCTTACATTTTTATAATTCTTGGGAAGCAATTGCTTCCCAGATTGTATACATAAAAACAAGCATTTGCTTCTCAATAATCAATTAATTGTAGAGTTTCAAGTTCCCCAATAGGTAGCTTTAGCTCTTTCTTATCAGGCAAGATCGACCATTACTATCATGTGCCCTCGCTTTAATTTCCTTGCAACTTGTTTGGTACATGTAGTTGACACTTCTCTACAATTACAGCCAAACACCTGTATATATTGGGACTTTACAAATTACCTTGTTATAAGAGGTACCTTGTATTATCAGTATTAAACTGGAAAACTGGGAAAACTTGTTTTCCTTATTGTAAGTACATGTAGCATGTTGTATTAACAGTGCTCGTTAGGAGTCGACTGTACACTGTATTTCATTGGCAAGAATGGCAACCAACACATAAAATTAAGTATAACAAGACATAGTTGGTATTTATGATTAGCTACATGTACAACAAGTAATGGTGAATATGAAAAAAAAAATTATATTGTTTTCACATATTTTAATGGTCCTTTTCTCAAAATAAGCTGGCGACTTTACAGCCCTTTTGTCGTGGATGGTCACATTATCTACTTTTAAGCAATTGCTTTTGCTTTTGCTTGATGAGCTTTTGCTCGGTGCTTCTAGCTTATAAGCAATATTGCTAGTTTTTATGTATTCGGCCCATTGATCTATTAGTTTCAAACTAACCTACATGTACATGTACCTGAATCCATCAACATTTCCTGCTGTGGAGAAGTTTGGCCGATATAGGATTCCTCCAACTTGAATACTGGGGAATTTTGATGGATTGAGGATTTTAAGCCTAGCAATACTGCAGGATTTTGATGGATTCAGAATACATGTACCATATCGGAAATCAGTAATCACCAACACCAACTTTTGTGTGCATGACTATGCTGGTGGATTTTGGCGGATTAAGGATACTTTAAAGTACCACTGAGGGTTAACCATGTACTTGTAGCCAGGGATGAAGTCGAGTCAACCACAAGTCCCTGCAAGTCCCTGTAAGCCCCTGCAAGTCCCTGCAAGTCCATCACAAGTTCTTCAGTTCCAATTCAAATCACAAGCTATTCAAATCAGCTTTGACAAAAACATTCCTTTCTCATTGTTCTTCCAGTTACTTGTGACTGCCTTTATGAAGGAACTTGTGACTGGCTTTCACGAAAGGACTTGTGAATGAACTTGCAGGGACTCGACTAAAACCCTGCTTGTAGCAAACATTAGCATTAGGCATGGCAGTTTTGGGATTATAGGATCAGGTACAATGTACTTTTATGTAATCAACATTTTAAATATATTAGAATGTCATCTGCACATGGGACATTTTCAAAATAAAAGCTAGGCTACACAAACAAATAATATTATACCGGTATATTTCTAGTTCTACAATGGCCAAGTTTGATCAAGGAACCATAGTTAACTAGTGGTTAGTTTGTGATGATATTAGGACATGCGCACTGAAGTTGAAGTGCGAACAACTCTAGTCGAACTATTGACCATTAACTGCCAAACTGGTGCTCTCTGTACTGTGCTGTGCTTTTAAAACGGCTATTGGTTACCATCGATGCGACCAACCACGGTAGGCTGGTCGTGAATAGTGGACTGAATAGTCAAACCATCGTCGACTATCCTGAGTTCGATCAGAGTTAGTCAAACTATAGTTAACTATAGTCCTTGATCGAACTTGGCCAATGATGCTCACAACACTTGCAGTTTACACCCTAAAGCCATAAGCTTATTTTACACGCTGTTTGACTCACACCAATGTAGCAGTATTTAAACTTCAACATCAACTTCCGAGATTTCAATGTTTAAGTGGGTTTCCTTAACCCTAATGTCCTTGGAGTACAGTACTACGAAACACTTCTAGGCCAGTGTAGCAAGAGTATTTACCTAAGTATTATTTTGTGGTATTTTGTAGTATTGGTTGTTGTTAGTGTTAAAGGGTAACTCAATGCTATTTTATGTATATTTTTTTCTTTAATCTGGTACCCCGTTCCAGTACGTACAATGTACTAAATGCAACTGCACACCATAAGAACATTATAATAATTACAATGTACTTTGCTTTCAAATAAATTATAATAAGAATAATTATAATACTGTAATACCGGTACTGTTTTTTTTTATAGCGCACATATATCTACCAGAACTAGTAATATACTCAAAGCACTGTGTAATTATCCCCTGATCTGCATTGGGCCCATTCCAAATACCATCTCAGCTCCCTGGGGAGTATACAGCTCACTGCTGCCATTTCGGCACAAAGCAGCTAATAACAATAATCTCCGCCCTCACAGGCAGGTACCCATTTACTCCTGGGTGGAGAGAAGCAATGAGTGACAAAGTGCTTTGCCCAAGGGCACATATGCACCATAGTCCCCAGACCGGACTCGAACCCACAACCTGCAGCTTTACCCACAGATTGCGAATTCAATGCTCCAGATCACGAGGCCATGGCACTCCACAATTATGAGTTTAATTACCATTTAGCAAGCAACATAAAGCAAAGGTAAATAAAGTGTGGAAATCTAGGCAGTGGGCTTCCTATGTAAGTGAAGTAGATGTATGGGATTACGTCTTCACCGATAGCGGGATATTTATACCACCAGTGTCGCCCTGATGTTGGGGTATTCTTAATTTTTCTTACATGTAGCATAGAAAGGACATCATATTCATGGAAACCATACTCAGACAAGAAAATGTTCATATTGCCAGTAATGCTACACATTATCAGTGATCATGGTGATGGGATAGGCACATTTAGCTAGCTGTCAACAACTTGGTGCTCTAGACTCCCTCCCATGGCAGACGATCCAGAGGAAGACCAAATCTTACCTATGTGGACAGCATTTGTCAAGATTCTTAAAAGAAGAAAGTCTGTCTACTGCATGCTATGGGCAACAGGGAACAGTGGAGAGCCATTATCCGGCAGACACTGCCGACTTAAGCAAGCACTTCCAATAATCTAAGCTTTTGCTTTTCTAAGTCGTTTCAACATCTTCAGTCGTTGTTTGTTGTCTATCCTCACTTTGGACCTCACTATATACTGGTGGTCACTTTAAATGCCCACTTTTGGGACTGTTGCCACATCCATCAGTATATCCTTCCTGTCGCTTATTGTGTAGTAATGATATTGTGTTTTGTTGCAGTTGGACTCTCCCATGTCAAGTATCTCTTTAGAGACTTCTGAAAAAAATATTTTTCAAAAAAAAGAGATTCCTGTTTACTACAAAATCCAGTAATCTTTCTCCCCTCTTATTCCTTTTTTCCAATTCCAAATGGGCCTATAGACCTTTCTCTTCCAGATCCTTCCTTAATCACACCTTTGCATTAAAGTCACCCATAATTATTGTGTAAGTCGTCTTATCATCTCCAAGTGCCTGGCCAACTGCTTTGGACGTTTTTATTAATGAGAAAACACACTTTATTTTAGACTTCTTTTGGTGGTTGTGAGCTGTATAAGAAGTGCCAACAGTTTACATGTAGTTCAATATCGTTTTCTGGCCATCTGGTTTCTGCAAGGCCTAAATACATGCCAGTTGTTTTCCTCTACATTCTCCAGTAGAGCATCTAGACTTTCATCAGTTGCATGGATCTTACATTATAGGTGCAAATGTGCGGTGGTTGCATTCAGGTCCCTTGTCAGAGCTAGGTCTTCCTTGTGAGTTTGGATCTAGCCCATCATGAGCTGGCAATCTGCCAGAGGAATCTTTGGCATCCTGTTTCCTAACTCTATAAGCAGAGTTTGTCCTATTGGGGTCTTGGGCATTGCAACCTCTCTTTTGTCTCGTCTCCATCATTGGTAAAGGTAGTAGCCTACTCACACCGTGCTGGCAGGGTGTGTTGGAGGAGGAATATATAACCATAGCTTAGTCCTGGTTGGCTCTTCACACCAGGATTATTTCAACATAACCAAGCCGGTGTTCAGGCCGATGTTACCGGGAAGCACACCCACGCATTTCCAGCCTTGCTCGCTACTGACAGACATTTCCGGACTTGCTCGTGGCGTGTTCATGCGTCATCCGTTTTTGAATCTGTGGAAAATGTCCTCCGGCGCAAACTGGTTAAGTTCTTACTGGCTTTTGTAGTCATCTTGGTTCAGACAGGGGTCCAGTTGCTCCCCTTCAACCCAGTGAAATTCATCATCCTTATCTCCAACCAAGAGTGGCAAATGCTGGATGGTTTGGTGCAGGCATCTAAACCTGGCTTACAGCGATGTTAATGCAGGCATGATGCCGGACTTAATTAAAGATAAAGGTAGAAAAAGACGGAACACCATGCCAGAACCCAAACAGAAGTATGGGGATACGCCTTTCCCGTCACCAGGGGATCTGTGTGTATGTACCCCTGGTGACATCATTGAGGTTTTGACCATTCCAGGGGTCAGGCGCCTCTAAACCTACCTAAGCTAACCAGGAAGAATTCTAAGCTGATCTGGCAGGCGCCCCTAGAAAGGGGTGGGGAAGAAGGGAGGGAGGCAATATCTCAAAATCGCTACCACCTTTTGATGGTAGTTTTATGGTATATAATTATATAGGATTGAAACAAACAGTTGGTTGAATTCAAGGATCTTAACCCTAACCCCCTAGGCTCTCGCACTAGGAAGCATACCAAACCTAACAAACTTCAACAGCTCACACATGTTCAGTAATTTTTGGTACACTGTACTGAACCTAACAGTACTAAACCTGCCAAACTCCAACAGTTGAAGTTGTATTGACTTGGAACAGTGATAACTGGCCAGTGGTATTATGTGTTTTAGTGGGGACACACATACAAGGTGTAAGTGTACATACACTTACATGTACAGTTGACCAGAAACTGTGCCGTGACAATGTGGGTCACTCACGTATAAATGCCTGTGCATTCTCAAAATGTCTAACATTTTGACAAGTCTCATGCCTTTCTGTCCTGAACCTCACAGAATTCAACAGGGTCTCCCTGGGCCTTTGGTACTGAGTCAAACAAAGTCTAACAACAAGTTGTTACGGTTTGGTACCAAACCTGCCAAAACCTAGCGAAAGCTGCAGTTGGAGTTTGGTGGGTTTGGGGTAGTTAGGGTTAACAAGGCATTTTTTTTCAAATAGAGTATATTTGGTCTCTAACATTAAAGTACTTTTATATTGCAGTTTATCGTAAGGAAATGTTCCCTATATTGACTGCCATTAAAAGGCCGGTTTATACTTTACGCGAATGTCATTGCGAAGCGAATTTGTTAAGGCAACGAAAAAGTCACAATGAAATTTAAATTGTTTACGTTATCAAATTTGCTTTGCATAATTCGCATGAAGTATGAACCTGCCTCAAGTCTGATTATTTGCTAATTTTAACTTTTAGCTACATGTAGGTCTGTATAAGAAAACTGAAGGTACCGGTAGGTGTGTATTCATATTAACCCTACCTAATGCTCCTTTTTACTACTACTAGTAGTAAAAAGTAGTATGCAGTACTCTCACTGACTTGTGTGCAATGCCTGTAGTAATTTTTAGTATTGGGTACTTCACCCCTAATTGCACTCATAGTACTTTTTAGCATTGGGTACCTCTGCTTGCTGAGTGTGCATGGCCCATGTATGCTGTGTAAGGTGTTCTAAACTCTACAGCAAAAATTGTCACTTGGGACACAATGGGTCAAGGTTGGACTACTGCGTTTGTTGCCAGGTAAGTATTACTGACCTGTATTGCCACTATTAGTATTTTGTAGTTGGCAGTATCTGTACTCTGTCAGTACACACCCAATCATCAGTCACGGAGAGACCTAATGCTACAAAATAATAAGTAGTATTCTGTAGTACGCAGTTCTTTAGCCCAAAGTAAGGCCTAGGGGGTTAGGGTTATGAGCTTCTTTTGCTAAAGTGTCGGCTTTCTCATTGCCCCTAATAACCAACATATCTACCCAAGCCAAAACATAAAAGTTTTACATTTCAATTAGCTTAGAATAAGTTTCAAGTATGCAAGAATGTTCAAAATTACATGTACTTATATTCAAAGCCATAGGAGGCTTTGTCAATAAAAGGTAAACAGAGTCCATGAATTTCTGAGTGTGAATGTGGTCATAAATTAGGCAAAAATCACCTGTAATTGTTTTTAGCTGTTATATGATCTTGTAAGGTCAAAATAAAATCATTAACCCTAATCATTAACCCTAAACTCCTAACGCCATTCATTTGAGGTGCAGTACACTGTTCTACTGTTTTGTACATAAACGAGTTGGGGTACAGTGCACGACCATTGAGAAATTTCCTCATGTATAAAGAAAAACTTTTTTATCAGGCTCCAGTTTTTTTATTTCTAGGAAATTAAAGTCCTGTGTGAATGAAAATCCATGGATAGCGTTCAGTAAAGTAGTTTTCTACCAAATAAATAAGTCTAACCATTGATGGTATTGCTGCAGATTTCCTCTCTAAATCTAGTGAGTACTGCACAGAAACTAAAGTTTGGCAAGTGTTTTAGGCTTGTATTCTAAGATTCTTTTTCAAAATGCAATGAGACATGACCTACCTAGAATATGGATTGGTGTTTCGGGTGAAAATTGAGCTATTCATATTCCATTTATAAGATTGTCAATCTACTGTAACTTTGTCAGTGTCATTCACCCAAACACTATTTACGCCACCATGTTTGTTTGCATTATAAAAACAAAAGAGTATAAAAAAGCAGTCGTTTATGTTGTGAGGGCTTACCAGTGCAGCTTTTGTCTTCTTGTCCTTAAGAATCTTCAGCAGAGCGGTAACTCCAGCTTGTAACACAAGCGGTAAGTCAATGTTGTCATCCATGGAGAGTTTCAAACTTAGACATCCTCTCCAGAATTTTCCTGTTGGCCTCTACTTCACTTTGGATGGACTAAACAGCCACTTTGATCTCGCTGATGGCCCTTAGGATAATGTTCAGTATAGCTACATCAATTAAAAATCAACATAAAACAGACAAAGCAGGGGGGAGCGGAAAGGTGAGTAGAAGCGGAAAGGTGAGTAGAAGCGGAAAGGTGAGTAGAAGCGGAAAGGTGAGTAGATAGTGAAATCCAGGGTACCGGTAAATATAGTTTAAATATTAATATATAAATAGATAATAAATATATAGGGTAAATAAAGCCGAGAGTCCTTGGGTAAATAAAGCAGAGAATCCTAGAGTAAATAAAGCCATGATGTCATTGGGTCTCAGGTTTATTATTAACTTTATTCTTAACTTTATCCTTGCATCCGCGCATCCAGGCATCAGAGTATTTAACCAGTTCGCGCAGGATGACCTATATACATGTACATGCAAAATTAGGCTTTCAAATATTTGTATATATTACCGAGTACAATTGTCCCCGACCCGGTGTGTAGTTCCACAGATGACTGTACACGCGTCAGATGTTATGGCGGGTAGCGGTTGAAATGCCCTAGGCGACAAAATGTTGGCAAAAACAAGTAAATAACGGTGCTAATAAACTAAGTGTTGACATATTGTAGTACATGTACATGTAGTTGCATTATCAAAAAAGGACTATTTTACTGAATAAAAAAAAATTTAAACTTATAATTAATGAAAAATAACCGGCCACTTGCTAGTGGTCTCGGTAACTTGAAAAGACACCTGGCGCAAACCGGTTAACCCAAACCCAAGCCGTCACATTACTTGTAATGAATAAATACCTAGGAGAGTTGATAGCTTCTGATTGGTCGAGACTCGATCACGTAAAGGGCATTATTTTGGTCCCAGCCTAGCCTATAGCGTGCATTGTAATTAGGTACGTGTATCAATATGGCTTTGCACCCTACACATTGTTGTATGGGCCCATATACTGCACGTGTGGAGTAAAAACGCATTGCGTTCGAAAACGTCACAATATATTTTTTTCACAAATGTTTTACCAAATTATTTGAGTTAAGTACCGATCTTTCGATTTAAAGCATATATGCATGGATATTCCTCAATCCCCTTACTCTCAAATCTCGGTCGATTTCGTTCGTGTGTTTTTACTTTTGATGCAACAATCGGCGATATCCAATATGGCATCTGTATCAACGATGCTTTCCTATCTTGCTTTGCGCTAACCCCAGGAGAAAGGCGAAACAACATTTTGCGCGGCAAATTTAGGATGTACAGTAGGATGCACAATAGAATGATATAAATGGTGTCAGGTCAACTCGCCCCTTACCTACTCGCCCCTTTCCGACTCGCCCCCTGACCGACTCGCCCCCTGACCGACTCGCCCCTTACTAACTCGCCCCTTACTAACTCGCCCCTTACTAACTCGCCCCTTACTAACTCGCCCCCTAGCCGACTCGCCTCCTGACCGACTCGCCCCTGAACGACTCGCCCCCTGGTTTGATTTACATGTATTTTTAATTCTATAATTTGTATCATTTGCCCTCGACTGAAAAGACGATGTGGGTAAACTTTTTCCTTGATTATTCTCTTGCATAGGCCCTAATCTCGATTATTTTTATCTAAGTTTTAGAAAATACATTTTGATGTTCGTTTTGGTGGTGGAAATTTAAGAAAAAGCACTAGACCTAAATCCTCCTCGAAGCCAAAAAAAGTTAAACTCATAACAATTTATTTATACATTAATTTTACATATTTAAAGAAAATTGGGGGGGGGGGAAATAATCATGTTTGGTTCTTGTTTTTCCGAGGTTTTTTCGGAGCGCGGGGGGACAAGTTGATCGCATAATTTGATGTGATTTTGTTTACTGCTTTCTAACCCAATAGGGCTTTTCAAGGAAGCTATAGGGAATCTGTCAATCACTCCACCATTCTTTGTTACGAAAACCAACGCTCTTAATGAGGGATTGAACTGGGTGTTACGACGCTCAGCTCTACAAAACTGTCGGCTCTCTCTGATCAGTCCGCCAAACGGGATGAAAGATGGTGACCAAACAAGATCAAAGAGCTGACAGTGAATACAATAAAGTCGCTAATTTGACCAATGAGGTTGCTACTTTTGGAGAAGGGGGGACTGTTTTTGGTATTTTGTATGTCCGATGATGTTAAATGTGATTTTCACATTTTATAAGACGTTTAGAATGTCGTGTTAGACCTGAGAATATTCAGAACATAAAAAGCACGAACTTTGTAAAGAAACATTCATAGACCGTTTTTATGCATGCTTTAGGGTGGGTTTTTGCGGGGCACGCGAACGATTTGCGAAGGATGCGAATGCCAAAAAAATTGCAAAGTCAACATTCGTATTTTTAAGTTTCCAAAAGTTCGCCAAACTTGAATATGCGCGGGGGTTCATAATCGCCGTCATTTATTGTTCGCGGGAGTCCAGTCCAGTCCATCACTTTGTACATTTTTCCTTAATTATAATATTTGAATCATTTCTTTGTAGGCCTATATGCCTAATGTAAATAAATTGTACACAACTTTACTTGAGGAAGAATATTAGAAAGACGGATGTTAGTTTCCATTGATTTCTTGAAAGTCGCATTTGCAGCCTATTTTTTGCTTCCTCTGATCAGTCCGCAAAATGTCTAAGTTAAGAGTTTGTTTGTATTCCGCAAAATGACGAATTTTATGGTAACGAATATACATGATGTTATGTACATCGATCGTACAAGGTTCATAAATCAAACGAGGGGGCGAGTCGGTCAGGGAGCGAGTCGGTCAGGAGGCGAGTCGGCCAGGGGGCGAGTTAGTAAGGGGCGAGTCGGTCAGGGGGCGAGTTAGTAAGGGGCGAGTCGGTCAGGGGGCGAGTTGGTAAGGGGCGAGTTGGTAAGGGGCGAGTTGACCTACAATCATATAAATAGCTACAGGGTGAGGACCCAGTCATTCACTGTGCGATAACGTAACGAGTTAGGAAATGGGGCTTCGCCGTCACATGTACCATGTACCATGTACCATGTACCACGTACCACGTACCACGTACCACGTACCACGTACCACGTACCACGTACCACGTACCACGTACCACGTACCACGTACCACGTACCACGTACCACGTACCACGTACCACGTACCACGTACCACGTACCACGTACCACGTACCACGTACCACGTACCACGTACCACGTACCACGTACCACGTACCACGTACCACGTACCACGTACCACGTACCACGTACCACGTACCACGTACCACGTACCACGTACCACGTACCACGTACCACGTACCACGTACCACGTACCACGTACCACGTACCACGTACCACGTACCACGTACCACGTACCACGTACCACGTACCACGTACCACGTACCACGTACCACGTACCACGTACCACGTACCACGTACCACGTACCACGTACCACGTACCACGTACCACGTACCACGTACCACGTACCACGTACCACGTACCACGTACCACGTACCACGTACCACGTACCACGTACCACGTACCACGTACCACGTACCACGTACCACGTACCACGTACCACCCCTTACAAAAAAATCCCAATGGTATTCAATGGTATTGTATGGTACATCAGTGGTAATGAATGGTACACAGTGGTAAATCAATGGTCTTTCTGTGGTAACCATTCACAGTGGTGTAATGACCAATGGTAAATCAGTAAAAATGAATGGTGCTGAATGTGTGCAATGGTAATGAATGGTCTTTCTATGGTAACCATTCACACCACTGTAATGATCCATGGTAAATCAGTTAAAATGAATGGTGCTGATTGTGTGCAATGGTAATGAATGGTCTTTCTATGGTAACCATTCACACCACTGTAATGATCAATGGTAAATCAGTTAAAATGAATGGTGCTGATTGTGTGCAATGGTAATGAATGGTCTTTCTATGGTAACCATTCACACCACTGTAATGATCAATGGTAAATCAGTTAAAATGAATGGTGCTGATTGTGTGCAATGGTAATGCATGGTCTTTCTATATGGTAACCATTCACATCACTGTAATGATCCATGGTAAATCAGTTAAAATGAATGGTGCTGATTGTGTGCAATGGTAATGAATGGTCTTTCTATGGTAACCATTCACACCACTGTAATGATCAATGGTAAATCAGTTAAAATGAATGGTGCTGATTGTGTGCAATGGTAATGAATGGTCTTTCTATGGTAACCGTTCACACCACTGTAATGATCAATGGTAAATCAGTTAAAATGAATGGTGCTGAATGTGTGCAATGGTAATGAATGGTCTTTCTATGGTAACCATACACACCACTGTAATGATCAATGGTAAATCAGTTAAAATGAATGGTGCTGATTGTGTGCAATGGTAATGAATGGTCTTTCTATGGTAACCATTCACACCACTGTAATGATCCATGGTAAATCAGTTAAAATGAATGGTGCTGATTGTGTGCAATGGTAATGAATGGTCTTTCTATGTTAACCATTCACATCACTGTAATGATCAATGGTAAATCAGTTGAAATGAATGGTGCTGATTGTGTGCAATGGTAATGAATGGTCTTTCTATGGTAACCATTCACACCAATGTAATGATCAATGGTAAATCAGTTAAAATGAATGGTGCTGATTGTGTGCAATGGTAATGAATGGTCTTTCTATGGTAACCATTCACATCACTGTAATGATCAATGGTAATTGAAATAAATGGTGCTGATTGTACGTGTGCAATGGTAATGCATGGTCTTTCTATGGTAACCATTCACAGTGGTGTAATTATCAATGGTAAATCAGTTTTAATGAATGGTGCTGATATGTGTGCAATGGTAATGGATGGTCTTTCTATGGTAATACCATTCACAGTGGTGTAAATATCAATGGTAAATCAGTTGAAATGAATGGTACTGAAATGTAATGCAATGGTGAATGGTCTTTCTGTTGTAGGGGTGATATTAATTATTTATTATTCTTCATTATTGTATTGCGATTGTATAATGCTATTTATTATTTTATTGTAATTAGACTTGCCCTTTAACACCTTTTTGGAACCGCTCACCGTATAAATTATTCTTATCACCATTCCCGCCTAAATGTACATGTGTACTATATGTACATGTGATAGTGATACTGGAAAGTAACAATCTTGACTTTGTAACATGTAGTTCATTTGTTTCACCAAACGTGAAGTGGGAATTTTATTTTAAGTTTTGTTTCTTTAAAAACACTTATTATATTTTTGTCAATGCTACTTTAGTTCCAAATTGTCTGAGGCCCAGGTTTTAATTTAGTACATTAATTAATAACTTGACACGAACTGTATGTTCTGCACGGGCTGCACGGCAATGTCTGCCCAACTTTCACAGGTAAATGCACCATAAATGTTGACACGATTTTCATCGCTTTTAGTTAAGAACATAATGCAATTGTTGTTCACTGTAAACCCCCATATTTTGTCTGCGTTTGATTATAGATTGGCATAATAATAGTTTTGGAGAAGATTGAAAAGTTAAAATGGTGATTTTTAAGAGATGATTTAGGGAGCACTGTGTCACAGGGTTTGTGCAGACCAGGCCACATGTACATATACATTGTACATGTGCATGCATAGCATTAGTATATGACCATGTGCGATATGCGTGTATGGACATCACCATCAAGAATGTTAAACAGAGAAGCTAGGTGGATTGTATAAGATTTAGTAGCTATTTTATTGGATCCTGAGGTATTCTATTCAGTATGAGGCAGACTTGCATGTACGTAATTGTTATTTTTGAAGTTTGGTTTGAGATTCTCGCGGTCGGGATGACGTCACCGGGCCCTGTTTCTTGTCTCTGATTGGTCAGTGGTGGCTGTTACTTATCACCCCCTCTGGACTCAAAGGGGAATGAGTAGCAATAAATAGTGTTGTGGTCTATGTGAAAAAAATCTAAATAATCAATTATTGTCTAATATTTATTAAACACTACACCGAAATATTTCCAAATTTCATTGTTTTATGAAGTAAAAAAATCTCCCACGATACACCGAAAAAAAAAGTATGCATGTTTTTATTGCTGTAAAAAAATATAGAAAACACGTAATTCCCTGTACAAATTGAATGGAGGGTTACCCCTTTGTCCAACGGCGTGTGCAATAGGTGGAACAGCCTCCGACCGTGAGAATTGTGTTGTGCATTATAGGGCTGGATTTAGTGCATGCGGTTGTTATGTGTGCGAGTGTATGCAAGTGTACTGTAGGTCATCCTGCAGCCAGGGTTATAACCTGTGTAATTGTGGTTTACAGTCGTCATGCCTGCGTAGCGTCAACATATTTTAACCAGTTCGCGCCGGGATTATTCACATCACTGAGCCGAGGCGCGGGATTATTTTTAACGAAACTCAATCCGAGGCGGGTTCAAGCCGAAAAGCACACCCACGCATTTCCGGCCTTGCTCGCTGCTGACAGGCATTTCCGGCCTTGCTTGTGACGTGTTTATATGCCATCCGTTTTGAATGTGGGGAAAACTTTGCGTGTATATACGTCCTCTGGCGCGAACTGGTTAAATCTCAGGGAAAGTGTGTATTTGGTATTTTTCCGTCATTTTATTTGAGTAATATTGTATACATCTTAACCAGAACTTAATTTGTAAATTGCATAAAACTTGCCCGCCCAACTTTCACAGGCAGCCTCGGGCCCAGCAGTCAGCTGCAGTCCGAATAAAGAACAAGCTGAGGCTGATCGAACTCCACGTCTTATCCTTTGAACCTACGTGTCCTCCCCTGTCCCCAGACACCAAGATTGACGTGCCCGCATCCTGCTTCAGCTCCCCTTCTCTCCATCAGTCTACTGCCCTAACTGCCAGAGGTCTCGCGTCTCCCCAACCCCTCCACACTGCTTTTTGAATTTTACATTGAAGAATACTTGACTAATAAACACTTTAAATATATTTGTCAATGGTTTTAATTGCAATTAATGGTAATTTGTACTGTAAATGGTTGACATGGTAAATGGTAAATCACTAGAAAGCACCATTTACCATTCAGAATTAGGACCAATAGTAACGCATTTAAAACCTGCATTTAAAACCTACAGTATTACCATTAGCATTACCATTTGGATTTACCATTCAATTACCATGTGAATGGTAAAGATGAATTTACCATTATCTTTACCATTCATTTACCATGTGAATGGTAAAGATGAATTTACCATTAGCATTACCATTGGATTTACCATTCATTTACCATGTGAATGGTAAAGATGAATTTACCATTAGCATTACCATTGGATTTACCATTCATTTACCATGTCAATGGTAAAGATGAATTTACCATTAGCATTACCATTGGATTTACCATTCATTTACCATGTCAATGGTAAAGATGAATTTACCATTGGAAAATACCATTCATATTACATGAATGGTAATGCAAATGGTAAAACTGTATTTTTACCATTGATATCAAATTACCATTGGAAGATACCATACAATGGTAAATTAATGGTAGCAATAATGGTAATACCATATTTTACCATTCAACAAAAACGTTCCAAAACACCATTGGGCTACTAATGGTATCACAATGGTACTTTCAAATGGTATCCCAATGGTACTTTTGAATGGTATCTCAATGGTAATGCCTAATGGTATCTCAATGGTTACCATTCAGATATTTTTGTAAGGGACGTACCACGTACCACGTACCACGTACCACGTACCACGTACCACGTACCACGTACCACGTACCACGTACCACGTACCACGTACCACGTACCACGTACCACGTACCACGTACCACGTACCACGTACCACGTACCACGTACCACGTACCACGTACCACGTACCACGTACCACGTACCACGTACCACGTACCACGTACCACGTACCACGTACCACGTACCACGTACCACGTACCACGTACCACGTACCACGTACCACGTACCACGTACCACGTACCACGTACCACGTACCACGTACCACGTACCACGTACCACGTACCACGTACCACGTACCACGTACCACGTAACACGTACCACGTAACACGTTACAAGTAACATGTAACACGTAACACGTTACACGTAACACGTAACATGTAACATGTAACATGTACATGTAACATGTAACATGTAACATGTAACATGTACATGTAACATGTAACATGTACATGTAACATGTACATGTAACATGTACATGTAACATGTACATGTAACATGTACGGGGGCAAATGGCACCCTCGGCTTCGCCTCGGGTGCCCTGCTGTGACATGGTCCATGGCGTTTTGTACACCCTCGGGGGCAAATGGCACCCTCGGCTTCGCCTCGGGTGCCATTTGCCCCCTCGGGTGTACAAAACGCCATGGACCATGTCACAGCAGGCAACAATTGTATAATGTATGTATGTGTACGTGTACATGTACATGTACATGTACATGTACATGTACATGTACATGTACATGTACATGTACATGTACATGTACATGTACAGCTACAAGTCACATGTACATGTACACACACATAATGATGACCCACAACGTCCGAGGGGCGAGACACAAAGGAGAACAAAGGAAACAAAAGCCCCTCGGTCGGCGGTATGAATGGAAAAATTCGGTCCTCGATCGACGGTGCAAGCGCAAAGCAATGGGGATTGGGTATAACATAGGAATAAAGGAAAACACAATATCGAGCCTCTATTGTTATGTGGTTCACGACTGCGTGTACATTTACATGTGTAAATTATTTCACTTACACGTGAAGATAGCGGAAGGTTGCAGCGCACACCTTGTTGCCTTCGATGACATAGGAACATCTGGTTCAGGTCCGTTCTTTCTGCTCTTTTCTGCGAGTATTCTGTGTCATGCCACTGGTGTTCATGCAACATCAGAAGACACCTAAAAGCATCGTGTCTTTTCACCTGTAAAGAAAATTGGAATTTGTTAAGATTTTACGAAGAAAAAAATTACAAGGACAAATTAATTGGGCTGACGACATTACAGTCGAACGCAATGAGCGATTAATTTAAGCTAGTCCTGCTTAACAAATTTTAAAAATTATGTACAATCATGTGTCGTGTTAGCCCTACAAACATGGCGGTATATGGCTCTCTTTTAAAATCTGTCTTGTTACTGTCGCCATTACCGCCCTGCCCCGACGCAAGCAGTTAACTAGACCCAATAATTGGGGCGTTTTCACTCCTTTTTCGAATTTTGGATTTTGTCTGTCGTTCTACGCCCCAACCGTTGTAAAGCATGGTGCCAATTAAAAATCCAGTTGTGACCACAAAAGTTGCCAAAAACATGCCAAATACCTGACAATGTATATTGGAAAGCGCACACTGGCTTCTATACATGTTAAAGAAGAACTATTATGGCTTTATTGGTACTCACGGTTATTTGGGGTTGCAAATCCGAGCAATTTTGACCAGCTTTTAAAAACGATGCCTATAACGTCGCGGTCCATATAAACTACATAGACGTCCCGACAGCACCCGACTCACGTAAAGAGCACACTATGCGAAGACGGGGGACACGACAATGGCTTTTCGAGCGACCACCAACGACTGTTTTATGGTGCAAGAGCGCAGGCTTGCATCGCTGCACTGTATAGCGCGCATGCGTGTGCGCGCGTAGCGGTACTTGTACAAAATAATGCAAATTCGTATTGAAAATGAACCGGGCTGATGGCTGGCACACGATCAGGGGCCAATTTCACGGAGCTGCTAAGCACAACAATTTGCTTAGCACAAAAACATCTTGCTCATTAAAAACAATTTATCAGCCAAAATTCTACGTGTTTTTTATGCTAAGCAAAAAACCAGCCGATTATCAATCAAAAACAATAAAGATTACGTGAAAATTTGATCTGTAACCTTGTTTTTACCAAGGACACATTTTCATGCTAAGCAAATTGTTGTGCTTAGCAGCTCCGTGAAATTGGCCCCTGATCGTGTGCCAGCCATCAGCCCGGTTCATTTTCAATACGAATTTGCATTATTTTGTACAAGTACCGCTACGCGCGCACACGCATGCGCGCTATACAGTGCAGCGATGCAAGCCTGCGCTCTTGCACCATAAAACAGTCGTTGGTGGTCGCTCGAAAAGCCATTGTCATGTCCCCCGTCTTCGCATAGTGTGCTCTTTACGTGAGTCGGGTGCTGTCGGGACGTCTATGTAGTTTATATGGACCGCGACGTTATAGGCATCGTTTTTAAAAGCTGGTCAAAATTGCTCGGATTTGCAACCCCAAATAACCGTGAGTACCAATAAAGCCATAATAGTTCTTCTTTAACATGTATAGAAGCCAGTGTGCGCTTTCCAATATACATTGTCGGGTATTTGGCATGTTTTTGGCAACTTTTGTGGTCACAACTGGATTTTTAATTGGCACCATGCTTTACAACGGTTGGGGCGTAGAACGACAGACAAAATCCAAAATTCGAAAAAGGAGTGAAAACGCCCCAATTATTGGGTCTAGCAGTTAACTAGTCCGAGTAACTTGGACCCAAAAATCACCTTTTTCAACATTTGGACATGGTCTGGTGATATTAGGGTCCGAGCAAGCCCGGTTAGACGCCTTGTTCGAAATGTCTGCACATCGATCCCCCGTGACCTCCCACACTTTTCCCAAAAAATGACACGGAAAACGGCCACTTACAAAAATGCTGCCAGTCCCCAGTAGGCACTAAGGATCAATGAAGACACTGACACTATCGTTGTGTTCTTACCTTTCCAAAAAGTGAGAAAATCGGGCCTCAAAATGTGGAGCGATGTTCGCCGATTCAAATGCACGTAACCATTGTTGGGCAAACACATGACATCATTCTTGTTGACAACATGCGTCGCGCGCAGAGCGCGCTCGCATAGTCAGCGGCTGTTACCTGTTTCGTGCACTGTGCTGTAGTGGATGGCTCTCGAGCAAACCACCCATCCACTAACAGCACAGTGCACGAAACAGGTAACAGCCGCTGACTATGCGAGCGCGCTCTGCGCGCGACGCAAGTTGTCAACAAGAATGATGTCATGTGTTTGCCCAACAATGGTTACGTGCATTTGAATCGGCGAACATCGCTCCACATTTTGAGGCCCGATTTTCTCACTTTTTGGAAAGGTAAGAACACAACGATAGTGTCAGTGTCTTCATTGATCCTTAGTGCCTACTGGGGACTGGCAGCATTTTTGTAAGTGGCCGTTTTCCGTGTCATTTTTTGGGAAAAGTGTGGGAGGTCACGGGGGATCGATGTGCAGACATTTCGAACAAGGCGTCTAACCGGGCTTGCTCGGACCCTAATATCACCAGACCATGTCCAAATGTTGAAAAAGGTGATTTTTGGGTCCAAGTTACTCGGACTAAGCAGTTAACACGAAGTGTCGACTGCCAAAATCCGAGAAAGTTTGACTCCAAATATCTTCCGAAATACATAAGACAGAACCCTTTCACATATACCATCGTGCTCGTGAGATTCTAGTGTTTCATAAATAACGGTCAAACTTACCGAAATCGTAAATTTGTCCATGTTTGGCGTCTTCACAAACTGGACAATATCCCGACAACGTTATAGCATGCATGGTTCGGCCGCCGCCATCTTTGTCAGTGGTGGCGCTTCCCAATCGGGTGTACGTGTGAGAGGTCGTGACATATGCATAATTCATAATGACGTCACGCGTTTTGATTGTATTCCTCCGTGATACGTGCACCTGCTGTTCGTGGGAAAGTGTGGGCGTGACTTCAAGCCCGCAATCAAAACGCGCGACGTCATTATGAATTATGCATATGTCACGACCTCTCACACGTACACCCGATTGGGAAGCGCCACCACTGACAAAGATGGCGGCGGAGGGAGGCTTGGTCACGCGAGCAGAGTGGACGGACGTGTTTTTTTGTCAGTGGCGGGAAATTCAAAAACCGCGCCCTTCTTGGGGTGTTTGGCTTTCTGAACATCCTCGTTTCTTCTGGTTTTTTGGGTAAGCAATATCAGTTTATTCGAGAGGTACTTTATACTTGCTTTCCTTTCTCTGTCCTGTAATCGGAAAATCGTCCAATATGGACGATGATCCGAATGAATCTAGCAATGAAACCTCTTGGGATCAAATGTCTCAACATACTCCAATGGATGCCAATGATCAGGAAGTACTTGACCAACCACGCTCAACTCTTGACGTACTAATAAGTCAAGCTCAAAATGACACACCTCAGACACAAAATAGGAAAAGGTCTAAATCCAGCTGGCACTATAATGATGTATATTCAGAATCAGAAAATGACTCCCCTGATGAGCAACCCACAAAACGCCGCTATGTTCAAAACATCAAACAACCTACAATTGTTATCATAAACTCCCCGGATGTTAAATTAGCCAGAATAAACCCTATCAAAATCGCTAACGCCCTCAGTAAAATAGGGAAGGACCTCATCAAGAGTGTGTCCAAAAACAACCAAGGAGGGATCACCGCAAGATGCTACACCCCAGCACATGCCACAAAACTTAAGGCTATCACCCAATTAGGTCAATGGACCGTCCAAACCTCCTATGCAAAATCAGAAACCCAAAGCAAAGGAGTCATTTATGGCATAACAACAGACATCACAGATGATGAGATCCTATCATCATGCAAAAAACAAGGAGTGATTGAAGCCAAACGTCTTATGCGAAAACGAAATGGTATCCTAGAAGCGACTCAATCCATCTGCCTAACCTTCAACACCCCAAATCTACCTGACGAAATACAAATGGGATACGAAATATTCGTTGTCAAACCTTTCATCCCCCCTGTAATCAGATGCTTTAATTGTCAGCGCCTTGGTCACACAGCTAGCAAATGTCGCAGTTCGACACGATGTGTGCGATGTGGGGGCCCACATTCCTTTGATCAATGCGAACAAAAAGATAATGTAAAATGCTGTAGGTGTGGAGAAAGCCGCTCATCTGCACATGGAGGTTGTAAAACCATAAAGCAAGAAAAGAAAATTCAAGGGTTTAGAGTAACCTACAATATTTCCTATGCCGATGCCGCAAAGGTAATCAAGACTGACATCAGCGTTCGCCAGGATGACTCGCCCACCCAGCAAACCCCGATGCAGCAACCCTCCCAGCAATACCCTATCAGTACCGGTACCCAGCAAACACCTATAATCCAACCAACAAATAATCACGCAGAACCTCAACACAGAACCAATAACAAACCCACCAATGCTACCACTGAAGCGAGACGCCCAACCATCGAAGCGAGACGCCAAACCACAAAGCAACCAGTAAAAACCACCAAAGACGACACCACTCAAACAGAAAAAACAGCACAAACACAAACTGAACACACTCAATGTATTTGCAGTGAACAACGCCTGACCGAACTCCTCACTGGTACAATGCAAATTTGGGAAACAATCAAAAATAAAGAAGAAAGAATTTCGGCAGTGAAGACTCTCGTCAATCACATCACCCACCCAACTTATTCTCAGCCAACACCAAAACCTAAACAAGGAAAATCAAGAACGTCCTCTCAACCACCAGCAAATACAAAGCAAGGAAACACCGACCATAAATCATCCCAAAAGAAGGACAAAACACCCTCTACCCAAGAAAACACAGACTCACTAGCAAATAGCCAAAAAACTTCAAGAAAACCTAAAAACACATCAACATGACTCTTATTTTCACAATGATTCTTATCTTACAATGGAACGCCCAGTCTTTGTTAGCTCATGGAAAAAAATTTAAAAACTGCATTAACACTTGGAAAGAAAAACCAGATGTCATCTGTATACAGGAAACATGGCTCAAAGAAAACAAACAATTTACTTTCCCTGGCTATAACATATATAGACATGACAGAAATAAAAACGATCCTAAAAGTAAGGGTGGAGGATGCGCTTTCTTGGCCAAACGAGACATTGCTTTCAAATATACTCTAGGTGATAATAACTCTGTTGAATATCAAATTGGGGAACTCTATGATACACAGAAAAATAAAACTACTATTATAAATATTTACAACCCATGTAATATTCTGGACACCAAAACTCTTAAAGATATCCTTGATAAAACTGATCATTCCTGTATAGTGTGTGGTGACCTCAATGGTCATAACCCCTTGTGGGGTAGCTCAAAACTCGACCATAATGGCAAGATCATCGAAGATGTGATTATTGATACTGACATGGTCTGTGTAAACTCTGGTGAGGGCACAAGAGTTGACACGGCACATGGTACACTCTCCTGTATCGATATCACCTTCGTTACACCTAACATAGCTGCCAAATGTAACTGGAAAGTTCTTAATGATACATGGGGAAGCGACCACTGTCCTGTAATTATTGATGTCAACCACCCTATTCAGAAAAACCCATACAGAAATAGCCCAAAATGGTCCTATAAAAAAGCCGACTGGAACAAATTCGAGGACGCCTGTAACCAATATATTACTAAACCCAATGAGTCGGATACTGTCGACAAAATGTATGACAACTTCCTTTGCCAAATTGATACTGCTATGACTTATTCTATCCCTAAAACCAACCCCAACCACCCCAAACCTCCTTCCTCTTGGTGGAACGACGAATGTCAGCAAGCTATTCTCAACAAAAAAGAAGCCCTTAAAACTCTCAGAAAAACTTTCCTTCCTTCTGATCTTATTAGTTACAAGAGAGCTTGTGCCATAGCAAGGAAAACTATTAATAACGCTAAACGAAAAGATTGGCAGATTTTCTGTAATGACATCAACCCCAAAACAAACACTAAAATTATTTGGAATAAAATCAAACGTATCCAGAAAACCCGCATTATCAACAGTATCCCTGTCCTCCATCACAACAACACAGACGCCATCACTGATGGAGAAAAAGCTGAAGCACTTGCCGACAATTTCACTAGAATTAGCAGTACTAATAATTACCGCCCATCCTTTATTCCTATTAAAGACAAAGCTGAAAAAGACTTCACTATTGATAATAATAATGACATCGTCATCAATGAACCCTTTAACATACAGGAATTAAATCACGCCATCCATTCTTCTAAATGTACCTCTCCTGGAAAAGATGGTATCAGTAATATTGTTTTGAAACACCTTCCTATTAAAATTCGTCACTTCTTACTTATTATTATCAACTTCATCTGGCACACTTCTACTTGTCCTAAGCAATGGAAGGATGCAATCCTCATTCCCATCTTGAAACCTGGAAAAGACCCGGCTAACCCATCTTCTTACAGACCCATTGCATTAACCTCCACTTTCTGTAAAATCATGGAACGTATGGTAAACTCCCGCCTTCTTTGGTATATGGAAACCCATAACTTTCTTTCCAAATCTCAGAGTGGTTTCAGAAAGGGAAGAAGCACCAAAGATCATTTACTCAACCTTGAAACTTCTATTAATAAAGCCCGCTCTAACAAAGAGAGCACTTTAGCTGTTTTTCTTGATTTAGAAAAGGCATATGATATGTTATGGCGGAAAGGTATTATTATTAAATTGCAATCTTTGGGTATATCTGGACGTATCACCAAATGGATTAATAACTTCCTTGGCGACAGAAAAATCCAGGTCCGTATCAACAATCTCTTCTCTGAAGAAAGAACCTTAGAAAACGGAGTCCCCCAGGGAAGTGTCATTAGTCCACTTCTGTTCAACATTGCTGTTAACGATCTCGTCAAAGAAGTCACCGATGTCAATGTCTCGCAATACGCTGATGATATTGCCATCTGGAAATCAAATAGAAACATTCCTTACTTACAAAAGAAAATTCAACAAAACCTTGATAATATTAATACATGGTGTGAAAGATGGGGATTTAAACTATCTATCCCCAAAACAAATGCTGTCCTTTTCACAAATAAACTGAAATACCCACCTATTTCTTTACACATTTATAATTTAGCGATCAAAATGAGCTCCTCTGCGAAATTTTTAGGACTAATTACCGACAATAAACTCACCTGGAAAAATCATATTGATAATATTATCACCAAATGTAAAAAGAGACTCAATATCTTGCGTTGCATCTGTGGCAACTCCTGGGGAGCCGAATGCAAAACGCTCTATCGACTGTATACGGCACTTATAAAACCCATCCTTGAATATGGATGTGAGGCTTTCGACTCGGCCTCCCCGACAATCAAACATAATCTGGACACTATCCAATATCAAGCTTTGAAGATTTGTACAGGGGCCATCCAAAGTACCCCACTTTACAGGCTTCAAACCGAATGTGGAGATCCCCCCCTAGCATTACGTCGACAGTTTTTAAGCGATCTTTACGGAATTAAAATTAACTCTATAAATAACCACCCTAATGATCACTTCAACCGTGATAACTGGCAAAAACACTATTTTGCCGACAAATGGAATTCCTCTACACGTTACATCCCCTTTGAAGCAAGAATTTCCCATTATCCTGGTCTAAACACCTTTCCTTTAAATGACCCCTTTCCTTTCTGGCACTATACTAATCCTCAAATCTCAACTGAAATCCACTCTCTCGTGGCACATACTGACAGTATACATGAAAAAAGAAATATTAGTCTGGAACTAATCAACACTAAATGGAACAACAGTCTTCATATTTATACAGACGGCTCACTTAATCCTACCCATGATACGGTAGGCTGCGGAGTACACATCCCACAACTGAAATATTCTAAAGCTTCCCGACTCAACAACGGAGTGTCTATCTTCACCTCGGAACTCTTTGCCATTCTTCTATCTCTGGAATGGATTGAAGATGTTAAACCCCTTTATTCCTGCATCTTTAGTGACTGCCTCAGTGCCTTACAAGCTATTTCCAAACATTTTCCTGTACATAAAATTGTCTGTGATATACGACATACTCTTATCAATATCCGTAATCAAGGTAACATTGTTAATTTCGTTTGGATACCTAGCCACTGCGGTATCCCTGGAAATGAACAAGCGGATCAGATCGCTAAATCAGCAACATACAAAAACAATGTTGACTACTGTATCCCTCTCTTAGACTCGGAACTTAAACATACTCTTAAAACACATCTCAAGGAAAAGTGGGCTTCCACCGTTCCTAATTTAGATCCCAATAACAACTTCAGCTATGATGTTTCTCTATCTTTTACTAACTGGGGCCTGCAACGACCCAAAGAAATAATCTTACACAGACTCCGCCTAGGAACATGTAGAGGTTTGAAAACTTTCATGCACAGAATTGGTCAACACCCTGATGGTCTATGTGAAAGCTGTGCATGTCCAGACAATGTTGCACACTTTATTCTCAAATGCTGCAAATACACGACTCAACGACTATCACTCCAAAAATCACTGAATTTTTCAAATGACCAAATGAACCTTACACAAATTCTTGGACCAAAACGCAACTGCAATCACATCATTAATTATGTTAAAAACTGTAATATCAATATCTAAACATTCTTCGTTTTTTTCCAGAGTACCTCTCGAATTGACTTGATATTGTTATGTAATGTTTGGGGGTGATGGGGAGGT
This sequence comes from Crossaster papposus, assembly GCA_037893245.1. Lineage (NCBI taxonomy): Eukaryota > Metazoa > Echinodermata > Asteroidea > Velatida > Solasteridae > Crossaster > Crossaster papposus. The sequence goes on from JBAIAA010000153.1 coordinate 957,922, forward strand.
GTGAGTGACTGCCTGGACCGGCCTATTGGGTGTTTTTCTTTATCCCTTGTGGCGCTATGTCTGGGGGTGATGAACGCCTCCCTGTCTCCCCTAAACATTATCCCATTGGTTTTCTACATATTCGTTGTTTTCTTTCTATAATTTTCTAGTATCGATTCTTCTAGTTTTTCGTCACTGACAGATACCGTCTCAACCCACAATGCAAGCGTCGATTAAGTCTCCAGCGATCGCCGCATAGCTAGTGGCGCAAAGGGCACATTTATATGTGACATACGTGCCAACAAAACCTACACCAACAACAACAACCACAAGATGGCGGCGGCCGAACCATGCATGCTATAACGTTGTCGGGATATTGTCCAGTTTGTGAAGACGCCATACATGGACAAATTTACGATTTCGGTAAGTTTGACCGTTATTTATGAAACACTAGAATCTCACGAGCACGATGGTATATGTGAAAGGGTTCTGTCTTATGTATTTCGGAAGATATTTGGAGTCAAACTTTCTCGGATTTCGGCAGTCGACACTTCGTGTTAACTGCTTGCGTCGGGGCAGGGCGGTAATGGCGACAGTAACAAGACAGATTTTAAAAGAGAGCCATATACCGCCATGTTTGTAGGGCTAGTGTCGTGTGTGCTACTGTCTGTTGTAACGTGTAAAGTATTATTGACGTTGTGAAAAGAATTTGAGTCAACTCATACCCTCGCAGTCGCCAACTCGTACCTTTACCAACTCGCGTACATTCACTTAATACCAACTCGTACCGTCGCCAACTCGTACCTTTGCCAAGACGTACCCTCGCGCCGATTATTTACATCCTGTTTTCCCACAGGCCGAATACGCAAGGTACGAGTTGGTGAAGGTCCGAGAAGGTACTAGGCGACAGCTAACGCATTATTCACATTACGTAGCTATCCCAAGGACAACCGTCAAGTTTGTGACCTTAGGTCAACTTAAACAATATAAAAAAGATCAAGTCACAGCGAGTAACACAGTCCTTTTCTTTCAATCTTTGAGGAAAATAAAATTCATTTCAAAAATATTTCCAATCAGTTGCTGGCTTTCGTTCTTGGTAAATTTGTACCGTTTCTTATGCGACCTAAATGTGACTGTGGTTTTTGTAATTTGTATTGTTATTGTAATTTAAATCATGTTTATATAAATTAAAAAATTAATACAACAAAATAATGGCACAGATACATTTGTTACATTATTGATTTGAATAAACATTTAATATACCTTCAGTTAAGTCTTTAAGGCTAACCGACTAGTATTAGCAAATTGTTCTGGCGTAAACTGACGAGAACAAGGACCACTCTCAAAAGACTTGCATCGACAGCTGAAATGTCGAGCTCTTTCAAGCTCTTCGTCTGGATTATCTGCAACGTTGCCGTCCAGGAAGGGTCGAATGCGGTCCAGATTGCCCACTTCAAGTTCAACCGATGGTAGATTGTCGTCTTCTTCTCGTTCATCAGCACTGTCAGTGTCACCACCATCAGAAACATCTTCTTCCCCTTGATCTTGCATAGAAGAATCGCCATCATGATCATCATCAATTAACATCGTCATCACTACCATCATCGTCGTCAGATTCGAGAACGCTGTCCAAGAAATACTCTTGAACGAGCTGGTTCAGTGCCCCTTCATTGGCACGAGAGCCACCGCCGAGATTCGATTTGCGAGTTCAACTTCGCTGACTTTCGGAAGCGACATGGCTAAATTTTGGCCTTAAAACTTCACCAAATTTACAACTACTCAATTATTAACATAATACAAATATCAAAACTAACATAACAAGTAATACAATTTTGTTTGGGAAGTTTTGGGAACGATTTAGAATCGAGAAGTTCGCAGTTGAAATCGCATGTATGGACGTGTAACGCGTAATGGCATTTTCCACTGCACGCCAGCCCGGTCAAAGGTCAAATTTTGAGACCTCTGCGCATGCTCAGTACGGGTGTCATCCATAGTCAGCCAATCAGATGCATTACCTGTCATCACATGGTCTTTTACAATAGCAACACGAACGATTTGTTTACAGTTTTTAAACGTTTCTCATTGGTTAGTCATTAACATGTGACTAAAAATGGGTACGTCACTGGAACTGTCATTTAATAAGCTTTCGGACGATACCAACATGAAGGGGGACGTTTCATAACATTCGAAAACGATGTCTGGAAGTACAGGCAGTTTTCGGAAGATTTGCATTGCTTCCTTGACCAAAATCATACGGACAGCGCACACAAATCCTCTTTATTTTCATCTTTATTTATTGTTTTTACGTACAAGACATTAATGACAATAATCTGTGATGACTACACTTCCTAAAAATACAATGTTCAGAAAATCGACTTGGTCACGATTTTCACCCATGCGTTCACTTCAACGGCCTATTACGTGAAACGGCCTCAGCGACTTATTCCTGATTACGATGGAGCGGGTCACATATATGCATGGAAATAGGCATGAATGGATGAATTCGGACTTTTGCTTGAGCTTCGAAAGAGTGTGGACGTCTTTTAATCGGTCGCAGCCCGACTCTTAACTGCGAGTGGTGAGATTTATTTTCCTTATTTAGCTCGCCTTCTTACTTTATACCTGCTTGCTTTTCCTGCTGCTTGCTTTCTTGGCTATACCACATTATTTTCTTTTGCATACATAACGCTTCGCCTTCGGTCGTCGGACCAACATGGCCGACGACTCCGAGGAGGAAGACATTAGCCTCTGTCATGACCTTTCTAAAAGGTCAACGCGCGGAAAATTGTCAAAATGGCGGCGCTTACCAACAGCAACACGTGTGTCGTCGATTTCAGAACTTTATGGCTTACGACGGAGCTCTAAAGACTGTGGTTATTTCGAAAGAATAAACCGTAGGCATAAGGCTAAATGTCATCCAAAACCGTAAAATTACGAAAGAGAAAGAAACGGCGACTGAAAAAATGGTCAGTTTGTGAAAGTGTGCTGCGCTAGCCACTTCGACATTCCAACTGCGCATGTGCACAACAAGATTCAACAATTTTTCTCTTGAGATAAACACGGCAGACAAATGCACACAAGGCTATGGCGGACGTGGTAACCGAATCCGCATTTTTTACATTTTCTTGTGAAATCGAAAAAGAAAAAAAATATTTGTTCGAACAAAAGTTTGGCCACACAAAACACCTGAAAACACCAAAACGTAAAAAAAAAATGTTACTTAGTAACTTTAGAACACGACGATCTCTTAAATTTGCTGGTACCCCGCTATGCTTTTGCACGCAATCGCTGAAATGTTTATCTCAAAACAAAAATCGTCAAATCTAATCGACCGAGTGTCGCGGCGCAATTGAATAATTCTTGGAAAATCCAAGTTTAATATTTACGAACTTCTTTTAATAGTAAATGTCATTTATGACCCATGTAAGGTTTCAGTCAATAAAAGGGTAAAATATTACTAGATTTCACAGGCGTCTACATTTAAGGCGACAGTATTTAAAACTGGTTAGTTTTTAAATTAACATTGCAGGATCAGGAATGTTGAGGTTTAACGTCCAAATAGTAATTATGTGAACCAAGTGCTTGTGTATAAAGCCTCAAATTTATATTTGATGTCAAAAAAAATTATTAAAAATGCAAAAAGAATATTGCTTGTATCAAGTTGTATGAATTGGCCCCAGAATTTGTTTACTGTATGGCATTCAAATATATGGCTTTCAAATAAAGCTTCAGTTCAGTGCCACTGAAAAAAAAAAATGTTAAAATGTTGGGCCTAACCGGTTTTCTAAGGAGCATAAATACACGGCGGGCCTTTTCAAGTGCAGGAAAGAAAATCTAGTTTTATGATTGGCCATTTTGTATTAAGTATTTCCCCGCAATTCACTAACTATCTGTTGTCTTTCCTCTGTGGTATAGCTAATTACGTTAGTTTTACGCGAGAGCTCGGAAGCCATATTGACAAATTTCCGCAAAACGCCCTCTTCGGTTGATTTTCGTCATTTCATGACGGAGGCTAATGTCATGGGACCTTCTATCCCAACAGCAACTATGTTGGGCTGTCACAGGTCACAAAAGTGTGCAGCATTAAAGTAACATAAAATGCAACGATTGATGAATAAACTTGGTTACATAACGTAGCTCCATGGTTGTACATATAAGTCCCGATTCCAATGTCTTCTGAAGTCACAGCTAGCACGACAAAAAAATTTATTTTGGATTGTTTTAGCTTTTTTGCCAATTTGTTACTTTTAGTATTTTAATATTTCAAAATTACAACATTTTCTCTGTAACGACACACCGACACACCGACACATTGCTATTATTTAACGTTAATAATGACAGAATGTGGCAAAATTCATCACCAATCTTTACTTCGGGTCAACATGCAAATTAAGGTCAATGTAACATGTTAAAGGTTTTCTAAACCTCCGCTTCGTCTCTGCTCTGTTGCGGCTTCGTTCATGAAGTTTTGCAATCGTGATGGAGCCGGCTTTTTATTGTTATTTCTTTGTGATTTGGAAGTCAGTCTAGGCAAAGCTGAAGACAAAAGTTTCGGGGAAAAAAACCAAAATTTCCTACAGGTCAGTAGACTTGACCCAAGTCGGACTTACTATGGAGTTAAGACTTGCTTTCGTCAATCTGGCCGAATAATTATGTGCATGCTTTGTTGGCCTAGATAAAGGGCGCCCTCATCTGGTTGTCGTTCCGCGATCGGCACCAACGTGATGTCATCATGTCAGTGCAGTAAATCCGACTTGACGGATCGGCCAATCAACCCCCCCGCGGTGATATGTAGTTATTCATAAATTATTTGCATACGCATCACATGGTTATGCGCGATGTATGCCAAATAAGTCCACCAATCGGAGTACGGACTAGCTAGACCGCTAACGGACTAGCTAGACCGCTAACGGACTAGCTAGACCGCTAACGGACTAGCTAGACCGCTAACGGACTAGCTAGACCGCTAACGGACTAGCTAGACCGCTAACGGACTAGCTAGACCGCTAACGGACTAGCTAGACCGCTAACGGACTAGCTAGACCGCTAACGGACTAGCTAGACCGCTAACGGACTAGCTAGACCGCTAACGGACTATGAAGGAATAGTAGGCAGTACTGACACAGTACACTTTGATGCCTTTTTCAAATTTAATAACTGCGTCCATACTTCGTTTATTTAGTTGGAGTGCGGGCGGTATAGTGCAAACTTAACGGCCGGAAAATGTACACGATAGCTAGACTATATAAACCGTTTGTACATGTACACATAGGCCCAGTTCGGGCGGTCTGTTCTTGACACGCGTAACTTATTCTTGCAAAACCCTGATGGATAGGTGGTGTGTGTTCTTGTTCCGAGTGCAATGTTCACGGGTCGCGTTCCCGCCGTTCGAGCGCGAGAACAGAGTTCGCGTGTCAAGAACAGACCGCCCGAACTCGGCCATAATGTACACTATGTGTGCACACACGTACATCCGTCACACAACTGGGTCAAAGTTCATATTATTGCAGATATATGCTAATTTATACAACTCTGCAATTTGATTGGCCGCTACCGTTTTCGGTAGATGAGCTCGTAGGTTGTGTACAAACGTTTGGCAGATTCGTCAAGTCGGGATTTCTGAACCACACATAAGCATGGGCGGCGCATGAGGGCGCGCTACTGATGAGCGTGGACGTGACGCGAGGCGCACGGTGTGGATGACCATGAGCAATGTTACCACAGAATCCCGACTTGGATCAAGTCTAACAGGTCAGCGCATCCACATGCATTAGTCTGGTTCTCATCCTCATTGTCATAATGGAGTCAGTTGTGGTTGTAGCATAAATTTCGGACTCATTGGTAGTATTGTACATTAGCCTTTGTCATGAAATGACGAAAATCAACCAAAGAGGGCGTTTTGCGGAAATTTGTCAATATGGCTTCCGAGCTCTCTCGTAAGACTAACGTAATTAGCTACACCATGGAGAAAAGACAACAGATAGTTAGCTTTTGCAGGGAAATACTTAATAAACAAATGGCCAATCATAAAACTAGATTTGCTTTCCTGCACTTGAAAAGACCCGCCGTGTATTTAAGCTCCTTAGAAAACCGGTTAAGCCCAACATTTTAACAATTTTTGTTTCCATGCAGTGGCACTGAACTGAAGCTTTATTTGAATGCCATATATTTGAATGCCATACAGTAAACAAATTCTGGGGCCAATTCATACAAGCAATATTCTTTTTGCATTTAAAAAAAAAATTTGGACATCAAATATAAATTTGGGGCTTTACACACAAGCACTTTGTTTACATAATTACTATATGGACGTTAAACCTCAACATTCCTGACCCTGCAATGTTAATTTAAAAACCAACCAGTTTTAAATACTGTCCCATTAAATGTAGACGCCTGTGAAATCTAATATCTTTCACCCTTTTATTGACTGAAACCTTACATGGGTCATAAATGACATTTACTATAAAAAGAAGTTCGTAAATATAAACTTGGATTTTCCAAGAATTTTTCAATTGCGCCACGACTTAGGGAATACTCGGTCGATTGTGTGCCAAACTTTCTGGACGCCACCATTTGTTTGTTTTTCGGACTAAGTTTACACCTAAATTGTTAAGGGTAAATAGCAAGCATTAATAACATTAACATGGTAAAGGTACAATGAATTTGCAGTTTATCGACAAAGAAGTTTGGCAACATTGCATGAGGAAAGTCGGCCCAACATTAACTGTTTATAAACAATGTAAACCTCGAACTTCGAAGTACAGCTATAGCTACGCACGTACGTATAGCACAGCACACTTTCACCAGTAATTTTACAGTTTGGGATGACATTTAGCCTTATGCCTACGGTTTATTCTTCCGAAATAGCCACAGCCTTTAGAGCTTCGTCGTAAGCAATTAAGTTCTGACATTGACGACACACGTGTTGCTGTTGTTAAGCGCCGCCATCTTGACAATTTTCCGCGCGTTGACCTTTTAGAAAGGTCATGACAGAGGCTATAAATTAAGTGATGATCATGATAATTACATTTTCGGTGACAAGCTTAGATTTTTGCTGAATTCAAAGGTGTCTCTGGCAAATATCAATAAAGAGAGAAAATTTACTGTTCAATATTCCAAACTAATTTATTTTAAATGTTTGAAAGTTGCTTTCAGGGAGACACTAAACGCGTTTGTTTTGTGGTAAAACAAGAGTGAGTTTTTTTAAGACGAGCGATTTCGTTGTTAATCGTCTGTTTATTCACACTGCAGATTTACATTGCTGTTTACTGGATTATGCACATAAATATCAGGGTGGCCATTTTAACAGAATTTTTGCTAGATCTAGCAATTTCGTTTTAAAAGAAACATCTAGCACATTTTGTTAAGCATAATTCTGTAAAGTCAGTGATTTAGTATACAAGTACAACAGAATTGTACAATGAGATTTGTACAAGCTTTAATTGTACACAGGATTTTCAAAACAAATGTTCCATGGTCATGGATGGATTTTATAACGTGCACGAGAATGTGTTTATAATGTTTTTCGTGTGATAACTTAACAAATTTTTGTTAAACCTGTCAACTAGCAGAATTAACAGTTTTCGTCTGCTTAACAGTACAAACCAAAACACTCAACCCAAAAAGAAAGGCCCCTAATATTCTTGTTCTAATTCCAAAACTGCTGAGCACTGAATCTTAAATCTTTCATGTGAATCTTAAAGGTAAGATATACACCATTTGCAGATATCGGAAAAAAATTACTACTGAATTATTAAGAAATATCTTACTTATTTAAAAGTAAATAATAATTGTAGGCATCGAGCAAAATGATATCCTAGATAGATATTGTTCCAAAAAATTGAATTGTATAATATAAAATTCACGTTCGCTGGACGGCAATCCCGAAACAAACAAGAACAACATTAGAACTACTGCCCGACGCCGGTTAAAAAACGAACGTTTTTTTTCTGGCTTTCCTCGGCATCTATGATTGTAAAACTTCTAACAGGTCAGTTAAACGATATTTACTATAATGTTTTTGCTAGAACACAAATGACATCAATCGTGGCAACAGCAACCTGAAGAACAAGATGAAGGACCGCCTGAACAAACTGCGCCATGCACTCAAAGAAGCACCTGATCCCGGCTGGAATTGAACCCGGTACCGATGAGGAGAAGCAATACGTACAAGGTGAAAGGCCTTACAAAAATTGAACCACATCTGTCCCCTAAAAGTATTTGTGACCAGCTTCAATTAAGGGTATTATGTTGCGCTGTGCATTATTATGTAATGGCCCACTCAATGTTGAGAGGGTGAACATGAAATTTTTGTCATGAATGACATCTTTAATACCTACAAAAGTACAGTGTCAAGATTCATTCACATAAATTTGATTTGATGAAAACATTGGGGAAAAAACCCGACCATTTTGTGTGCATCGCTCGGTTGTACTACAACAGAGCTGGCTATTTCAAAGCCTGTTTTCTCAGCTGTGTAATTTGAACTCCAAAGAAGTAATCAATTGGCAAACATGTCCATAACATGTCCATAACAGGTCCATAACAGGTCCATAACAGGAGGGGCTATATGGAGCTATATTATATACCAAATGAAAGCTTAAGTTGCAGGCTTTCCAACTGTGTATATAACTCAATTTCAGTCGCATTTGATAGTAGAGGTGTGCATCACAGCTGAGTACCAGATTACCCCCAACTGTGCCAGAAACTGGTTGTGGATTTAGAGGATTGTCTTCCCGTAACTATTTTTTCAGATTCTGTAGTAACTTTTCAGACAAGGAGAAAGGTTTGGAATGTGACATGACAGAGATGGATGGCAAGAAAAGTATCACTTTACCAGTATGAGTCCCAAACAATAGCCCATGATGATTTATGAAAACATGGAATCAGACAGGAAAAATATGGAATCGGATAGGGAAGTGGTGGGATTTGAACCTGGGTCACAGAGAAAGAAGGCAGGAAAAGAATCGCTGTATAAGTATGAGTCCCCAACAATATCCCATGGTGATTTTGGGAAACATGAAATCCAATAAGAAAAACGTGGAATCAGATACGGAAGGGGTGAGATTTGAACCTGGGTCACAGAGATAGAAGGCAAGAAAAGTATCACTGTATAAGTATGAGTCTCCAACAATAGCCCATGGTGATTTGGAGAAATATGGAATCAGATAGGAAAAACATGGAATCAAATACGGAATACGGATACGGAAATGATGGGATTTGAACTAGGGGCCAATTTCACAAAACTCTTCTTAACTTAGGATCGATCTTAGGATTTAGCAAGAGTCCCAACTGTAAGATCGATCTTACATAAGATGCGTCCTAAAATCGATTTCACAAAACGTGTCTTAAACAGGACGTATAGTAAATATAATAAAACTGTAAGCTATTTGTTGAACAAGGCTGAATTGGCGAGTTTTATTGCTATTTTATATGTATTGTAATGTGCTAACGAAACGGCCGTTAAGATCTGTGCACCAAGCAAATTAAAGATGGTTGATTGGCTGATTGGCTGCACAACGTTTTGGCGGTCATATATACCGAAAACGCACACAGCACCGAGCTATTCCAAGCTGTGTAAACTGATATCTTTGAATGACTTCTTTGTCAATCAGATTATCCAAGGGTTTCTTCTCAACGCCCACCTTTCTTCGTGGTCCGCCAAAAGTATAAGCGCCATTATTATTTGAGAGCACCGGAAGACAAATATGAGCGTAAAATGTAATATCTCAGATGACCCATACACTCATCTCAAGTTAAGATAGGTTTTACACTGTTGTCATGAAAGTTACGACACATTTAACCCTTCTTAATTTTTGGTGAAATCGTTCTTAGGATGCATCCTAAGTTAGGACGAGTTACTCGTTCTAAACTGAGATAAGACGTGTCTTAATTAATGTTTTGTGAAATCGGCTCCTGGTCACAGCGATGGAAGGCAAGAAAAGTACTGCACTGCGCCAATGTTAATTTCTTAAAGATCACCTACAATGTGGCTTTTTGTTTTGGGGGAGGAACATGACCTCAGGAAAATCATGGAATCAAATATGGTCATGGTGGAAAATAAACTCGGGTCACAGGGATTAAAGGCAATTAAACAGCACTGTGCCAGTATGGCTGCCCAATTAACTTGATTGTTCTTGTCCTTTCCTGTTAGCTATCGAGTCACAGATGGAAGCAGATGGGCAGTGCAGCATACAGGCGGCCATGGTAGTAGCTTGAAACCCTAGCAAACGAACAGCAGAAGGATGAACACGAGAAAGCAATCAAGGTATTGTTTGCTGAACCTGAGGGCAAGACAGGCATTTTTCTCCCCTCCTTCCCCCCCCCCCCAGCCGCACCCCTCACCCAAGCCGCACCCTCACCCAAGCCGCCCCCTCACCCCAGCCGCCCCCTCACCCCAGCCGCCCCCTCACCCCAGCCTCCCCCTCACCCCAGCCGCCCCCACACCCCAGCCGCCCCCTCACCCCAGCCGCCCCCTCACCCCAGCCGCACCCCAGCCGCACCCTCACCCCAGCCGCACCCTCACCCCAGCTGCACCCTCACACCAGCCACACCCTTACTTTACCAAAAAAAATTCATCTTGTACCCCTACCCAGCCCCCATTTTAACCGTAGATGGGGTTGGTTATAGTGCAGGAATACAAGAAAATACAATTGGGTATCCTCGATCATTATGTGGTTCACGACTGGGTGCTCAAATCCTATGGAGATATATGGAGTATAAACAAAAGAGGGATAACGGTCGGACAATGCCCTGTCCACGATCGAAGGTCTTTGGAAACTTGCGTGTGTGGGGGTTTTTTTTGGTTTTTTTTTGTGGGGGGGGGGGGGGGGGGGGGGGGGGGGCGGGGTCAGTTTAGATTGGTTTTTCCATAAATATTGTAAGATAAATAGTTTGAGGTAACACCATATGGTAATTCTCTTAAGTGAGTTGTGTGGTTCTGTGAAGAACCGGAGGTTGGAGAGTTACGATTCGTTTCAGTTCGCATTTTTTATTTGTATCCATCATGTTTTATGTTGATTTGGCCTGATCATTACCAGAACGTCTCACAAATGGTTCCTTTTTCCCGTTTCTTTATTAGGAGATTCTGAGCGGGGAAGACAAGCTCGACAGAGGCAAGCGCCATCCTAGAGAAATATCTGGACGATGTTGGGGAGCTCCAAGGCAAGATGGACACAGCCCGGCAGGAGCAGAGAGCGCACCTCCTAGCAAAGCTGGCTGCCAGGAAACGACTCAAGGAGGACTAATGACCGAGGAAGCGGTGGCTAAGCAGCTGGACCACATCACCAAGAAACAGATTAGATGGAGGAAATACGGTTTGTGCCAAAACTAGCAGAGACTTTAGAGCGCTTTTTCATCAAGAGAAACCTTTAATTGTATATGATCATACGACAGTTTCTTAAGTCTATACATATGTATTTAAAGGTTCTACGCAGACCTTTCGTGAAGAATTGCTGTTTAATAATTTAAAATGTGCCTTGGTGTGTAAGTAACAAGACCAACTATTCTTTTGGTACATATCGTTATGGGGACAACCCATAGGGTTTGTGTGTAAACTGAAATCTCTCTAATCTCAAACTCAGAACACTCTAAAATTCAAAAATGTTCAGGATCACCCTAATTTGTCCTCTTCTTCAATTTCTTTCATTATACCCTAACCCGATTTTACCTTGTTCTACCTTAACTGAACACCCAACGCGCTATGGGGACTCGAAAATGTCCTCACTACTCGGTCTGTCTTTTCCAAACAAAAGAGCCTGTCCCCCTAACGCGGTGAGTGCCTACCCAGGGGTGATAAAATGGTATAAAATGACATTAATTGGGGTTAATCACCGTAAATGTAATTGGCCCCCTCATTAACATGTTCAAACACTGACAAATGGTGGCGCTGTTCGTGACGAACATTTGGCAACCCCCAAAAAGAAACAAAATTATAGTCTGCTACCTGACAATACGTCTGGACACGGCGTGCGTGCAGCATGCGATTCGCGTACGTAAATACATGTACAATGTACATGTACATGCACATGCGAGATGCCATGCACAAGCATACGCACGCAGCAGATTTTGTTCAGACATGGCGAGTGAAAACGACAGTTCGGGGCCGGGGAGCGCATATTCCACAGAATCGGACAAAATATCCGCAGTATCATCAGGTCCTACATCTGAAGAAGATATTCCACTTGACAATTCTTTTGACAATAACTTGAGTCGACCATCAACTGAATGATTTTGCATCGATACGCGTGGCACATGATGCATACGTCACAATTATGCCAATTTTACATGTTAATAAGCTACCATTCTAGGGGCGGGGCTGGTCCCCCAAAGCACTTCATTTTTTTTTGTTCATATTAATTACCCCAAAATAAAACTTTTATGAACTGAAAATCACTCAATTAGTTATGATCTTTCATTTAAACTAATACAAACCACATTTCTAGGACCCTTAATATTGGTTTAATAACGGTTTCATATTGTATGTATTTTGCGAGTCCAACAATATTTCCTGGGATTGTTTTTAAACATTGGTTGACAAAATATATCTACATCAGGTATCTATCTAAAAAAGACAAACGGTGAAATGTCAGCATTGAGGAGATGGATGGTTTATATGTGAGGGGTTCTGGTAAAATGAGACGAAACTGGGCAGATGTTGACGTTGAAATTTTCTTGACAAGTTATGGCTGGTCAAAGTTCGCATTTATCAACATGTCGCAAAAGTAAAACGTTGAGAAAAGGACCCTGAAGTTTTGAGTTTTGCACAGGTGATATTGAACAATGCCAATTGTTTTTTTCTTAACTAGTTCGCGCCGGATGACGTATATAAACGCAAAGTTTTCCCAAAATTCAAAACGGATGACGCATAAACACGCCAAGTTCAAGTTCAGAAAATTTCCTTCAGCAGCGAGCAAGGCCGGAAATGCGTGGGTGTTCTTCCTGGCACTATCGGCCTGAATCGACTGGGACAAGGCGCGGGATTGTTTTTCACAAACCTCGCACCGAGACAGGTTCATGCCAGCATCTGTGGGTAACACACCCTGATAATTCTGGCCTTGCTCACTGCGAGTTGGTCACTGACAGCCTTGCTCATGACGTGTTTATTAGTCATCCAGCCATTTTAAATTTTCGAACTCAAACTGGTTAAAAATAATTACAGAAGAATCATATTTATACAATACGTCTGAATCAATCTCTCTTGTCCGATTGGTGGGAATGCACAGTTTCATTGCATGATTGCCCCTTTTGGCCTATCTAACCAATATGTTACAGATTTGAGCATTGAAAATAATAATTGTATGTGGTAACAGATGAAATATTGCATTCGCCTCGTGTTATGGAACATTGCATCTGTTACCTCATTAAATTATTCTTGCCATCGCACTCCAAAGAAATATTATTTGTGACCCACTCCATCAAAATCAGGAATAAGTCTCGAAATGACTTTTTGAGATATACACATGGTGAAAAAGGGAATTTCATAAGCTTTCTAATGATACCCATCACAAGTGTGTATCTTCTTAGGTTAACGAGTTATGGTCTGATGAAAAACGACTTGGTCACGATTTTCATCCATGCGTTCACTTCAACGGCCGATTGCGTAAAACGGCCCCAGCCACTTATTCCTGATTACGATGGAGCGGGTCACATTTGTGTATTATACAACATCTGAATATGAACCCCCCTCATCTGATTGGTGGATCGTTGATCACGTGCATTTAATAATTTGTCCCAATGTTAGGCGTTACCGCCCGGCAAAAACGGTGAATAGAGCTTCCATTGTGTGGTCACATCATTGGTTGCTCTCTGACCAATCAGATGGCAATGATGTATTCAGGCCTTGTAAAAAGCAACAACTAATGTTTCACGTTCATGCGATGGAAAGAATAATTTCATTTGGTGACAGATGGAATGAACCATTCCACTCAGCTTTGCCTCATGTCGTGGAACATTCCCTCTGTCACCTCATACAATTATTCTTGCCATTGCACTCACAAACATTTTTTTTTTGTTTACTACCATGCAAGATGCCATGTTGAAGCAAACCCAAATCCTCTGTCCAATCAATTTTTCTTCCCCAGTTATATAATTTTGACTATTATAAAACAACAAACTGACATATTTCCATTTTTTTTGTGTGATCCTTTTAGGTGTTGAAGGGCACGAACGAGGGTGCTTTTGCCATTGATACAGTCAACAGCAATGTCATGGCCGACGAGGCGCTGGAGGAGAGAAAGAAACTGCTGGTGAGATTTCCAATTGAATAAAGCTTGATTTTAAATTAACGATTGTTAAGAAGTCTGAACAGGTTTTATTTTTTTACAAAAAATACAACTTATCTTGTGCGACCCCAAACAAAAATGTGGCTCCACATGTAATAACCCGCTCAATGTTGAGAGAGTGAATATTTTGTAAAAGTCTTTGAATATCTACTGTTTCAGGTTTCATTCACAGAAATGTTGATTTTGATATAAAGTTTAAAAAAAACGCCCATTTTGTGTGCATCGTTCTGTTGTTTTACAACAGAGCCAGCTATTTCAAAGCCTGTTTTCTCAGTTGTGTATTTTGAACTTGAAGATAGTAATCAATTTGCAAACGAGTCATATTTCTGAAACAGGAGGGGCTAATGAGCTCTATTACACATGTATATATCAAATGCTGACATTGTGGGGTTTTCAACCACGTATATAACCTATTTTTACTTTGTTTGCGACATAATAGCTTTGTTTGTGAAGCAGGTCACATAATGTACCATCTCACTTCTGATTGCCTCTTTTCTCCCCCCCCCCCCCCCCCCCAATCCCTACAGGAATAGCAAGAATCCCGCCAGGCCCAGCTGCATCTGTCCCAGCAGGCCAAGCTGAACCGAGCGGAAGAAAGTCTGGATGAGGAGCTGGCCACGACGACAGCTGCGGTGGAAGAGCAGCTGGAGGACCAGAAGAGGGCGCTCCTGTCGCGCCAGGGACTGGAGTTTGAGAAGGAGATGCAGGTGAAGCGCAAGACACTGACAGAGGAGGCTTCCAAGGAGTTGGTAGACGAGCACGAGAAGAATGTGAGGGGGTTCTCCAGACACTTTGATTCAAATTTAAACTGGAATTTTATGAAAAACCTAATAAAAAATCCTGTTTGGGAGAATATTATGTTCACCCTTAAGGTTTTATTTGGCCAGGTTGGCATATATGTGACCTGCTCTGTGAAAATGAGTCAAATGTCGACAATTTGACAAACAGAGTTATGTATACCATTAGAAAGAGTGCACTGTCTTTTTGTGGGAGGTCTGTAGCATATGTTGCGTTCTTGTGATATACCGATTTTTATTTTGACGATTGTGTGAAATATAAAAAAACCATTCATGACAAATCATGCATTAAACAAATTATTTCCCTTTAGGAGATGTATGCAATAGAAACCCTGTGTTAATTCAGCACGTTTTAATGAAGAAATTGAAAATATAGATCCTGACCAAGGTGAAAATCATAAAATAGGAATATCAAATTTTCTTACGAAAACCCCCCTCTCCGCGTTCAACCACCCAAATCTCGTAAGTGCGCTGTACGACATCTGACTCATTTTCACAGAGCAGGTCACATATGAGCATCTTAATTGTGTCTTGTCCAAGTTTGGTTCATTGACTGACTGGCCATGGTGGCTAATTGTTTGTGCTTATGCAGTGCGAGTATGAGAGGTGATTGATAATGTTTTGTGGCCTCGAGGTAGAAGAGGTACATTTTTTGAAAATCAAACACATCTATTTCTTAACCTAGTTTCCTCCTACATTTAACACACTTCTAGCGGACATTGGGCATACAGTTAGGATCCCTTCTAGGTACCCCAGGAAGTGATCCACAGCATCAATGAGGCAAAAAAACATTATTTTGTTTGCAGATGGAGAAGCTATTTCAGAACATGGATTTGGAGAAGGGCCGGCAGAAGGCGGCCCTGGCCGATCGCATCGCGGAGAAACGACAGCAGCACAAGGAGTGACTACAGCAGAAGAACCAAGCCGAAATGTCCAAGAAAATATTGGATCAGAGAGCTGAGAGAGAGCAGCTCAACAATAAACAGGTGGGACCAGGGACCTGTTTCATGGAGCTGCTTAGCATGAGCATTTTTCTTTAGCAAAAACAGTGTTACCGACCAAGATTTCAAGGGATGTATGTTGTTTGTGACTGATATTCAGTTGGATTTGTTTTGGCTTAGCATGAAAAGCACATGGAATTTTGGCTGGTAACCTTTTTTTACTGAGCAAACTTCCTTTACACTTAGCAAATTTGTGTGCTAAGCAGCTCCATGAATTTGGCCCCTGCTCGATTAAGACAACGCCTTCTCTTGTCCAATTGTGTGTCGCCTAAACAAAGTGCTAAACTCTGTAAGACCGTATGATCAGATCAACATGCTTTCATGGATTTTGATGAAACTTGGATGCAGTGACCCTTGGGTGAAGGATACAATTCTTCATCGGTTTACGGATGTCAAAAATCATGTCGGGGTAATTAGAGGCCATTGTTCAAATATGCTTCAAATTTTTCTGTGATGAATTTTATGGATTTTCATGCAACTTGGATGGGGGTTCATTGCACTCTTTCTAAATTGGAGGTCAAGAGTTATCTAGAGGTCATTTGGGGTCGTCTTAAAACAATAAACTGTATAATTTTACTTTTTTTAAGAACACAAAACATATAATATGTATCGATTGCAGGACTAAATAATGCCACAAGCAATACGAGGATCACTTGTTGAACATGTAGACTGCCTAATAAACCTCATGGACAAAGACAACAACCTAACCATGAAGTGATTTATGACGATGGGACCAGTTCTGCACTCGGGTACTATGCACGCATTACGCGCTATCTAGACCAAAAACATTCAAGGCATAGTAACCATTTGTCAGTTCTGCATTCGGGTACTATACACGCATTACGCGCTCTCTAGACCAAAAGCATTTAAGGCATAGTATACCATTTGTCAGTTCTGCATTCGGGTACTATACACGCATTACGCGCTCTCTAGACCAAAAGCAT
The DNA here is from genome assembly GCA_037893245.1 of Crossaster papposus. NCBI lineage: Eukaryota > Metazoa > Echinodermata > Asteroidea > Velatida > Solasteridae > Crossaster > Crossaster papposus. Next base: position 974,925 of record JBAIAA010000153.1, read on the forward strand.
TCAAGGCATAGTATACCATTTGTCAGTTCTGCATTCGGGTACTATACACGCATTACGGGCACTATACACGCATTACGGGCTTTGTAGACCAAAATCATTCAAGGCATAGTATACTATTTGTCAGTTTTGCAAAATCTATAGAAAAACGATTGTCAACTTTAAACCTGTTGGAAGTTTAAGCCTGATAAATTTTATTTTTTCAAAATGCGCGCAAACCATCTACTAATGGACATTTCCAAAGATGCGTCTCTAGAAGTTAAGATTTTCTCGTTGTGTTGTTTACAGTTAAAGGGGGCAGAACATCAAGCGCTGGTGGAATCACTAGAAGACGAGGAGAACGGGAAAGCTGAAAACATCATCTATCGGGTGCTACGGCAACGCCACATAAAGGAGCAAGTCCAATAGGTTCGTCTGTCTGTCTGTCTGTTGTTCTCTTACATGTCTTATGTCAGTTTATTTGCAACAGACTGGTTTTTGTCTGGGCTGTCCGTCCGTCCATAGTCCATCTGTCTGTAGTCTGTATGTGTCATTCCGGTTAAAATCTTTGAAAAATTGGTCTTACATGTGAGGCATTTTGACAGAAAGGAACAAAACTGGGCAGATGCCAAAATGAGGGTCTGCAAGTGTTGAGAAAAAAGTACTTTGTTGGACTTCAATCGGACATTCGTGTGACGTGTTATGCCTGTTTAAAGTTTGCATTGATGGACACGACAAACAGTAAAAACAAATGAGGAAAAGGCCCACAGATGTTCAATTTGTTTATTCGAGAAAAATGCCAAAATGCGTTTTTCATTAAAAACATTTTTATTCAACATATTTTATACTATAACTTTAAAACATGTGTAGTAGACATATCAAGAATTACAAATAAATAAATTTGAAAAAAATATTAAAAAATTGTCATTTCAGTTTTGGGCTGTTTTGAGTCTGTTCCAGGTTACGTCCCATTTTGCCATAACGCCTCAAATATATGCAAAGTTGAAGTCCAATTGCAATCAAACTTGGGTCATGGATGCAATATTGTAATGTCTGCTGTACCTGTGTTTGCTAATTTTAAGTAACCCCCGCACTAGACTTGATGACAAGTCGTTAGATAGTCAGGTTTAATCCGTGTATTTCAGTCGAAGTTTATCGGCACGGCTGGTTTAAGACTAGTAACGTGCCATATCTAACGACTTGATTAATACGTTCTCGCACCGTTATTCATATATGCGTGCAGCGCAATACATAATGCAATGTATTTCTGCGGTGAGATCCAATGGCGCACTGGTATGCAAATGAATGCTGGTATGCATCCATTCCGTTATATGGGGAGTTCTTCTCAATACTTTAGGAACATGTTTCTAGATCTGGCGATGTTTAACGACCAACACACTCAGCTAGGTCAATTGCGTGTTGCAATAAAATATATCATTGTGATACACTTGATTTATTTGAGTTGTGTATGCTCTATTATTACTTTTGTAATGCTACACAATACAAAGTACGAACCCTTGAAGTAATGAGAATGATCTACGTAGAAAAAGAATAGTAGCTAAACACCTCTTTTTAACCGCATGTGTTGTACGAGATCTGTAAAGGTGGTTTAAAAACACTGCAGGCGTACACATGTTCGTATAGCGCACGACCGAGAAAACGAATTTAATATCACAGGAAACGAAGTTAATATCACAAAAACAATCCAGTTTGATCAGGAAAATTAAGTTAAACATAAAAACACCCAAGAATGACATGTATACGCCAAGTTTGAATGTTAGGTAGACCTATTTTCGGGAAAAGATACGAGACATTCGTGTGAGACGATGCAATGCAGTGCACGTATTTACAAGATGTTAAAAAAAAAAATTTAGAAAAGTTTTTTTGGGGGGAAAGAATTCCAGGGGACATCATAATCTTATGCACAAACCATAGAAAAACGAGATTTTTTTGATTAAGAACATTTTTGAAAATGTTGATTTAATTTTATATCCAGACAATAAAAAGTGCAAGTTTTATGATAAAATTAAAAAGGGAAAATGTCTGTGTTTTAGGAAAATGTATTTGGCACATTAATTGGTTTGTTCGTGGGGACAGTGTCCAGATTTGGAATCAACCTAATGTTTAACCAGGGTCCCAACAATTCTTGCTGGACAAGTGGACAGAAAAAATAAATTATGTGGTTTGAGCTTAAACCATAGAGCTGTATAATAAAGATACAGCTCTATGGCTTAAACTATGAACTTGAGAAACTTGAAATAAATCACAATTAAAAATACCAATCACACATGTAACTAACGACATACAAGTCACACAATGGATTAAATTTTGCTTGCTTTTATTTGGCATTGATACACTGCAGATAACATGTAATAACTACTGCCATAGTATTAATATTCGTATTCTTACATAATATGCATTGTTTACTGATGTTATAAAACCAAAATAATAAAACGAAAACAAAATTTCTATGAATTTAAAACCAAAAATAAAAACTTGCGATGTCATTTTAGAATAATAATTGTTCATACTATGCAAAGATACATTTGGCAGCGTTCTTCACAGGCCAAATTTTGATAGGACACTCTGTACGGCTTTAACTTCGAATTGTGAGTGTTTCTAGATATTTGTGCAATATGAACACGATATTAAAGATTTGTACAACACAATTTCTGTTTTGTATAAAACCGTGATTGAAAAGCAAAACAGGGCGGCATAAAAAGAATGTTCAGAATATGGCAGAACAGCGTAACATTTACACAGGGCAGGCTACCCTGCTAAAATAGATTGTGGAGAACACTGACTGGGTAAATCTATGTCATTTTAACATCTGTATAATTTGCTTTGAATATTAACAATACAATTTTAACCAAACTTGTCGGTTTTCATGAATCACATATTCACTATACGAAAGCTCAAAAGAATATTATGTATACTTCCATGTTTCCAAGATAATTTTGTGACTGTTGCGACTGTTTTATTATCTGTACTTATATTGTTGAAACATGAAATGCCAAGATGCAGAGTTCTGCGATATTTTTACAGCACATCTAAAAAATGTGGAACACCGAGATAGCTTATCTTGGAAAATTTAGTTGGTCAATTAAGCTTCCGTAGTTTACTGATGGTTAAACAAAATAAGTTTTGACATTCGCTGTCATCTGTTATCCCTCTGTCATATTAATGGGAGCAGTTCGTCCTGTGACTTGTGCAGCCGTATTAATAAGCTGTACAGCCTGACATCTCAGTAGTAAGAAGTGGACTTGGGTAAACCAATTAGCTGTAGTGTACAAAGAAAGAAAATATACAGGTATAAATTAAATGCCAAGGGAATAATGTTGCAACATTAGGTGGCTCTACACTTCCAGAATTGTGAGAGAAAAAACTGACCATTGCGATTTTAGGAAAATTCTACAGAACATTACATTTATGCACGTCAAATAGTTCATGACACAATATGTTGTGTACACAAATTACCACCATGAACCAAAGTCAACGGGACAGTCTTATGGGAATGTGTACAACATTGATCTGAAAATACCTGTATTGTGGAATTCAATCCTTTGTAAAGGGTACCCTAGACCAACTGATTCTACTGTTCTTTCGAAATATTCAAGTTTTTCTCTCAGAAAGGACCACAATAATAATGAACAAATCCCGCTGAAAACAAAAATAACATTTTCGCCTAGAGCAATGTTCTCCTAAATCTCACTTAAAACCGTAGTTCTGACATTTTCTACACGGATAGTTCACTGATCGTACAGTCTGCGAGTTTATATAATAAATTTAATTATTTACAAAGGATTTTAATGCAATTTTACCCACCATCGCTGCTGCCACTGTGTCACTCTCGACGGTCTACGGTACGCATGCACGAACTTGCGAATGCGAAGGCAATACAAGTTTCACGGCTCTCTATCCTATTAATGTACGCTCGAATTATCCAGTTTGTAGAGATCAGTGGTACCGGGTAACAGTACAATACGCGAAGCAGCGTAGAATACATGCTGTATAAAACTGCTCATAAATTTGTATCCCTCTGGAATCTGAACCAATCAGAGTGCTCGCATAGAATTCGCTAGCGATTGTCATAGGTTGTGTACAAAACTGAAAACGAATTGTCCAAGTCGGTAATTTAACTTCGAAATTGGGAACGAGGCAACCGCAACCTCCCCCCTGTATATACCGAGTGGACCGCTATTACCGACTTGGCACCAAGTCTACCCCCGCACCAGCTAATCCTCGCATGTTCTCTAATATTGTTTGTGTTCAATGGTGGTGTTCTATTCAGGAGGATCAAATGGATCGGGAGAAGGAGGCAGATGTCGCCAACGCCCGATCCAAGATGGCCGAGCTCTGCCAGAAGGAGTGTGACGCCCTGATTGAGGCTCAGCAGAAGGAGTTCCTAGAGCTGGTGTCCAACTCGGGCTCGCTGTCAGCCGCCAACCTGGCCGAGAGGGAAGAGAAACTGCAGCAGCAACACCGGGTGGGTTAGAAGCCTCACTTGGACAGGGATGTGGCAAATCCAGCAATGTTTGAATCAATTCTAATTCAGTCTGGGAATCGTGATTTCACTCGGAATCGATTTCGAACATAAACAAAAACCAAACATAAAAGAACCTCAGTTTTTTATAAAGATGTCATCAGAAGTAACCAGACCTCACCTTTGCGGCACTATCAACAAAAGACGACTGAAAATTGCATCTTGCGACAGGCGGGTCACGTGGAAAAGAGTGTGGCGCCGGCTGCCTTTGTATTCCACAAATAAAATAGCTCACGTTTAAACAAAAAGACGGCTTTATTATTGTGCTATCAGCTTGATGCACTGCGTGCTTTTTAAACATTTTAGGATACGTTTCGTTAAAGAATCAGACGTTCTTTGAAGTTGTGTTGGAGTTGGTCAGTCTTTAAAATCATTGCGCAAATACAGGAATTGCTGCTCGCAGAACTGTAATTGGCTACATCAGAGAATCGATTCCTCGGAAAAAGTGTAATCACGATTCTGATTACGAGTTTGGAATCGATTTTAATCAATTCTGGTGTGGAATCACCCAAGCATATAGTCTAGTCCATCACAAATCCCTTGCAAGTCTACCACAAGTTCTCCAGTCCCTATTCAAATTAAAAGCTGCCCCGCTTCCAGTCACCATACCAAGCTGTTGGAATCTCTCAGTCTCCTAGCCAACTTCAATTAAACATCTTCAATTAGGATAATTAAAGCCATCTAGTGTCAAATCTAGTAAAACTGTTCAAACTAGCTGGGACAACGGTATTCTCTTGTCATTGGTCATTTCTCTTGTCAGGGATCACGCCCTATTTTATGAAAGAGACCGCTTAAAGAGCTGGCTGAGGCCATGAGGGACCTGCCCCTGAAGAAGTCAGTAGATCATAGTGGCCTAGTGATGTCTAGGGGTGGTAAGGGGAGGGTTGAGTTACTCAGAGGTTACAAACCCCTGTCAGACTGGCCATGAGAGAGAGAAACAGCTCAAGGAGCTGGCTGAGATCATGAGAGAAAGGTCAGTAGATCATAGTGGCTCAGTAACGGGTAGAAGTAGGAAGGGGCTGAGTCATTTGGATATGGTGAAACGGAGAGGGGGGTGTAAAATCAGATCGTGCAATTAGATCATGTCTAAGGCTTTAAAAACAAAAGTTTTGATATGCTTTGTTATGCCAATTTAACTGTTTTTATTTATTCATTTATTAGTCGCTGGTCCACCAGTACACAGAGGATGCCAAGAAGTTCCGGGAGCAGAAGATGAGCCAGATGACCTCGGAGATCGAACGCATCAAGGTGGAGAAGAAGAAACGGAACGAGGAGAGGCGACACAAAATGGAGAAAGAAATGATGTAAGATGTATTTTGTATTGTTTATTTGAACCTCATCTTTAAGGCACTTGATCTTCAGTAGATCTCTTAACCTTGGTGTAGGTGTCTGACGATCGATAGTCGGTCACTAACAGTAGCCACTTGCTAGCACCCGCACATACTGTTGAAGCACGAACAGTGACCTCGTGTTGTGAGGCTACAATCTGAAAATCAGTTGGTGCTTGCCAAATGTCTTGGCACAACTGTTTGTTTTAGCTTTATTTTTTCTTGTTTTGTCACTGGATTTTCAGCGATGGCCTTGTATTTGATTTAAGATGGTATTTGGATACAGTATTTGGTTGCAGAGGTTATGTTTCACACGGATAGAGAGCTGGATAGTGCGGCTACATTCTCAATGTATCAATATAAAAGTAGTAGGCTTAATGCCTGTTGGTATCACTTCACAGATGTGCATATGCTTCCAACTGACAACTATATAAACTGCCCAAAAAGGCTTTAGTGTCCATCGCGACCATGAGCATCGGACGTTATAATTATCGCATAACCGACTATAAATCTGGGGAGCTTTCGTGTGATTTGGCGCGGTATTAATCAATATTCATAAATACCTAGGACAGTTTAGGCATTCCTATTGGTCGAGAGCCCGTCACGTGGCCGGTATTAAACGGACAATAAAGACATGGCTGGAAGTGTTTAAAACCAGCTGGCAACAAAACAATGTCACGCGATGTCGCATTATACTCGTCCCCAGGGCTTACTTTATTTCCAACTGTACCTCGTCTCTAATATGAAGAGCGGTAGTGTTGGGCGCGTACATCTCGACACCCTAGGAACAAGGTTGCCAATGGCAGTAATAGTCTGGTTCATAGTGAATACGCTTTATTGCATGTATTGTGTAGAGCGACAGAGGCGGAAACATGTCATTTGACATTGCGAAACACCAAAATTGACTTGCGAAAATTTTGGGGGATTTTCAGGGTTTTTTTGGCTGAATTTTACAAAAAGGTATTTATGAATGAGAATAAATGTGTGTTCGGTCGGTATTAATCACTCTGTTTAATACCGCTTGGAGTTTGGGTGCTGATAATTACCCTTGCTTCGGCTCGGGTAATTATCAGCACCCAGACTCCAGCGGTATTAAACAGTGATTAAAACCTCTCGAACACACATTTATTCCCTTATTAGGAAACGTCTCAAATGCTTGAAACATTTCATTTGGGATCAAAAGATGTTTTGGAGAACGGCAGGGAACACCGCAGATTCCAAGTCATTGGCTGTTCCCATTGGGAACAACGAATCTTCTTGATAGGAAGATCCAATGTTCCAAACGGAACGTTCCGAAAGAAACAAGAACGTTCTGACTTTTCAGACGTTGTTGTCACTATTACAGGACTTTGGAGTCGGAGCTTGAGATGGACCGCTTCAGAGACGATCACCGTCGGCAGGAACGCGACGAGCAGAGAGCGAGGACTCTGGAGGAGCAGGAGAAAGAGAGACGACTACAGCAAGAACTGCAGCAGCTGGATGGCAACAAAGAGGCTCAGGCGGTAAAGGCAGTTGAGCTCGTTCAAAAGAGGAATCCATGTAGTTGAAAGAAGAGAGTCGAGTGTTGATTTTGTGTACACAGTTGGCCCATAGCATTATAATCAACTAAAGTCATTGTGTCATGATAGTGGTTGTTTAATTAACTCTTATCTCTGATGGTGAAATTTATGTATTAATCACTTTCTGTCGCGCTGTCTGTCGGGTTGTCTTGGTGTGGCTGTCTGTCGGGGTGTATGACCTAACACCTGCAATCCTGGGACCAGTGTTGGAAAACAAACCAATAAAGTCGGGACATTTTGAAATGTCGGGACCGGATTTCCGGTCCCGACTTTTTTTAGTCCAGAAAAGTGATTAGATGATGCCGCCCTCTGTTGTTCAATACTTTACAGCCCGGTCCTGCAATTCACGTTTGTTTTCGTTTTGTTGTTTTCAAGATCATCTCAGATGCCGACGTGCACAAACAAACGCGCTGAGTAGACTGTCGAAATGTATAGCGCGCCCTCTTTTGTCGGACTCGAACAGTGTACGATTGTTTCTCTGTTCGTACAGCCTACAGGTACCCCACACGTATTCTTGGGACCGAAAGTTAACGTTCGTGGAGCGAGTAGTTCAGTTGTGCTGCAAATGTGCAATGTTTCTGAAGGTATCCTACACGTAATCTGGGGACCGCGCCGAGCGCAGCAACGTTACTGGTTATGTCTCTGTCGATGTCCACTGCACTCCAATATTTAAAGTAGCCTACGACTACGTGAAATTGGTGACGACTGCCATAATATCTGCACTCGGTGCAAAAACCGTTACAACCAGGCCAAGGTAAGCGCAGTTGTTTTCCTAGTTCCGGATCGCATAACCTACCTCTCATGGCTTGGTCTTCAATACTATTTTTTTAGATGAAGTGCATTTTGAGAAGAAACATGCAAGCTGCTTGATACATAAATATCTTTTCAATAAAATATCCAGAAAAGGAATTTTGGCTAGATTTTCGACTCGTACTTTGACATGTTTGGACGGTTTGTGGAAAATCACAGGAGCCGCAAAACCGCTACACGGACAAAACATTATGGAACATTTTCTTGCAAGCCCTCTTTTTAAACTTTATTAGAAGCGGAAGTATTTGAAATGTATTTTAAACTGTATTTCTATAAATTAATGAATTCTTTATCAGAAATATAGGCTTGATTCGGGTTGGTTCTAGCGTGATAATTTTTCATGTACGAAGCCTTTTTTTACCCGATCCGGAATTGGTTAAACCGATACGCAACTAGGAAAAGTGATGTCGGTACTTTTGACGTCGTATTTTCAAAATAAGAAGGGCATTATGGAAACAAAACTGTAGTTTCTGCATCACTCAAGAACTACTGAACCTACATGTATGTCATTTAAATTTCGAGGATTAGACTTGCCGAAAACAGCCTGAATATTTTTGGCGATCCGGAACTAGGAAAATGTCTGTAGTGCCTAGTGAGTAGTGGTGGTCCACCGTTTTGGGCCGTGTATAGTCCGAGTAATAAGTACAATTCGCTTTTTGGTCATTTTATGGCGAATGTAGGGTCCAAGCGCAAACTACTCAAACTTCTGCGTGTGCCACACTATGGTCGCACGTCCAACATTTGTCCAACATGTCCCAGCAAAACCCTTGTTTTCAGCCCCAAAATAGCTATAAAACGACCAGATATGCAGCCTAAGAATCTGTAGACTTCCTGATTAATTGGGTTGTATACTGGTTGACTTACCATCAGGATGGAAAGTTGAATTTTGAATTTCAGCTTTATTCCGACAAGTTAGATTCTCAGCGTACTGACTGCATTGAGTTCACGTACAATTTGAATGTTGTTGTTATGATCATGTGACGTGACGTGACGTAGGCATAATCATGACGACGCTGCATGCTTGCAGTTTGCCGACAGCTGTTTCAAGTGCAAAGGAGTGCTTGCATTTATATACCAAATATTTTTTTCTCAAGAGCAACCAGCCGCGGAAAAAATGGTGAAAACACTGACCAAGTTTAACGTGATGTTGCGCGTAATCCGGAAAATGCGGTTGTTTTGTTGCATAATTTGTAGATTAAACCTAACCGTGCCAAATCCAGCACAGTGCATCTGTGGTGACTGCTTGACCTTGCTGCACTCTGCACACAAGTCAATGTGACAAAGTATGCAATCTGTTCGTCTGGCAGGTTTTCTAGCCAAAATACCCTGGAGGGTTAGGGTTAAAGTAAGTTTTCCCGATACATTGAACATGAGTTTTTATCTACCAATACCATCTATTAATTTTGAGGATGGGCAAATTGTGGACAATTGGATCTCTAAGTTGTTGCATCGGAGGAATTTGCAGGATTCGATTGGAGGGCATGGTGTTTTTTTGGCCACTGGAGGATAATGCAAGATCTGTAGGTCATTAGGCCTAAACTAATACTGGATGATTGTGCAGGATTGAGGTTACATGGGTAATTATCCAACTGAGGATTTTGGAGGATTCGAGTTATTAGTACTTTCGCGCTCAGGCTGTACATGTATTGTACATACATACAATACATTGTGTGCATACAATGTATTGGGTGGACGATACATACGTACATGTACTGTACATGCAGTGAGTCCGCAAGCGGGAATAGCCGGTTAGCGGTGTACAGCCGAAGCTCCACCCAGTCTGTCTTTCCTTGGTTTACACTAATTGGTCGAGATTTTTGCTACGTTATATTTAGACATGTCATGACTAACAAAGACCCATCATAAAGCTCATACACGAATACAAATTTTGCAAATGAACTCCCACCTTTTTTTCAACATGTAGGTCGAGCCAAGGTCAAAATGAGCAACGAGCACGTAAATAACCTCCAAAAGGTTATGTACATGTAGGCTGTGCGGGAGCAATGTCCAAAAACACAAACATAAAGCCAAGCCAAGAAAAGTACCATCGATATTTCAGCTGATGAAGAACACCGCCAATAATGTCACAATTTTTCTGCTAGATGACGACATCACTCATTTCATGGACTTTTACCGAACCAATTTCCCTCCAAAGTCACATCCTTGAAGTCCACGTTCTGTCATTTGTCCAACGAACAGAGCATGTACTAGGTCGAACAGGGCGGCGAGAGCATGCATGCATTGTTCAATACCCTGAACAAGCGCTTTGTTGGAGCCCAGACCTCTTGAAACTGATGTGCTGATGCAAGAATATCTGCTCACTGTCAATCCCTCCATATCAATGCATGTCCTAAGCGAAAGCCTCGCAAACGGAAATCTGAATCATAATAAATAAAGTATGTAGAATTTTAGAAGATGAAACATTAACGACATGACATTCATTTAAAGTCTGACTCTAAATTTATTTTAAGAATCAGCGTGATCAGTGATATATCAACATAAAAATAGCCCACATCCACTCACAAACATCACAAGGAATACATGTATCTTGCTCGCATTCTTTCTTTATTTTCTTGCTCAGGGGAGGGGGGGGGGGGGGTTGGCCCATGGAGCTAGGCGTGGCTTGTTGAATATTGTTGTTAGGCTTAGATTGATTGATCCCGTTAATTTCCATAATCACAAACATAATATTGTATTGGCCATCAAAATAGAACATGTCATGTGGTTATAGTTAAAACAGTGGAAAATGACCCAAACAAACCCACAGCACCACCACCACGATGCGGAACAAAGCCCCATCACATGATCACATGCATGACGGTCAAGTCTTGTGTACTTGTTTAAAAACGTGTACAAAACAGACTCAGTAATTTTTCATCGGCAGTGTGGGTGCATTTCCCCGTGCATTTCCCTGTAATCTACAGCGTATTTTTTTTTTTTCAGTCTCTCTCCTTCTCTATATTGCTCTTTTTTTTTCCCGAAGGAAAGGGGGCTCACTGCATACACACTCTTCCTGTCATCAATTCCATGCAGGACCGGACAAACAAGCACACTATTCCTGCCATCAATTCCGGGACCGGACAAACAAACACACTCTTCCTGCCATCAATTCCAGGACCGGACAAACAAGCACACTCTTCCTGCCATCAATTCCAGGACCGGACAAACAAGCACACTCTTCCTGCCATCAATTCCAGGACCGGACAAACAAGCACACTCTTCCTGCCATCAATTCCAGGACCGGACAAACAAGCACACTCTTTCTGCCATCAATTCCGGGACCGGACAAACAAGCACACTCTTCCTGCCATCAATTCCAGGACCGGACAAATGAGCACACTCTTCCTGCCATCAATTCCAGGACCGGACAAACAAGCACACTCTCCCTGCCATCAATTCCAGGACCGGACAAACAAGCACACTCTCCCTGCCATCAATTCCGGTACCGGACAAACAAGCTTGTTATACATTGTTCTACCTTTACTGAACACCCAACGCGCTATGGGGACTCAAAAATGTCTCCACTACTCGGTCTGTCTTTTCCAAACAAAAGAGCCTGTCCCCCTAACGCGGTGAGTGCCTACCCACTCTTCCTGCCAGCAAAAAAAATACACGGGGGCGGCGGGCGAATTCGCCCCGGAAACACCTTTCTTTGAAATGAATATATTTTAAATTACCAGTTTAACAATGTGTGAAAAGATTATCAGTTAATTCCTAAAATACAATAAGGAATCAAAAAAATAAAAAATACTCGGCTCCATAGGATTGTGCACAAATTTTCAGGTTTGTTTGTCATCCAATCTCATGATGCTTTGAGAATGTCGATAAGGTTTCCATCAAGTACAACTTGAACGATCATTTTGTACAATTCATGAGATATCCCTTGCGTGGCGGAAACCAGACTGGTACCGTATGGATTGTGTAGGGGAAACCCATTACCAGCACGTTGTCGTGAAAGTTGGTATCTTAATATTTCTACACAAAACCCCCGACACCGGGGGTTTTGTGTACAAACCTCACCAGCTTGATCATACGGTTATTTACGACCCCCATGACAGCGGCCAAACCGCAAGCCCAGAAGATGACCTTTTTTCGCTTGGACTTCTGACCGCAGTCTTATTATTGCATATACTTATAAGGTGTACAATTTCTATGTATAGGGCCTACATGTACAATTTACATGCGGCTGTAGAAACTATGCACACATGCAAGATTTTACTTTGTCACTGCTTCAGGCATTGATCTATAAGACTTCTCCCACTCGTGAAGTCTAAGTACCGGTAACAAGTATGTAACAATACATATTTAATTGTTATTGATTCTTTAAAAAAAATCCTTCCTTATAACGTACTGTAGCACAGAAGTCTAAAGAATTAGTAGGTTATTAATTGAGATAATTATTGTTCAGTTTTAGAGGTGTGGGGGAAATCTCAATGATATTTTAGAGAATTAAATCCCGAAAAATTGGGACTGATACCCGAATCCACTTGTCGGTTCATAATTGTATGATTAGTATACCTCCAAATAGGCACTTGGGGATACAATCCCATAGAGATGTACACAAACTTAAAACAGTCCTAACTTGTTTACGCTAACCCTTTTCTCTAAGATCTTCGAGATTTATGCTATTTAGACCAAAATCTGTCATTCTAGGATTAGAATAACTCCCAAATATCGTTGTAAGGGTAGCTAGACACTTAGGGAGACACTGAAATGTCTCCCTATAAGTGCCACTAAAAACTAACATAACTAAAAATACTAAAAAGGAACATAATATTAATAGGTGCTAGAAATTTCGATATGAAATGTCATTGTGTGCTGCATCCCTTATTTCTTCATGATTATACCATAAAGAAAGAAACTTTGCAAGGTGTCAACACTTTAGAAGTTAACGAGCACGCGCCTTCAACAGCAGCTGGGGGCGAGGTTCGATAAGGAACAAAAAAAGAGCTAAAGTTGCTTGACAAAATGCACACTGGAAAGTATTTAACAGACTTGATTATTATTAGTCAGTGTGTTTGTGACCATAACAAAAACCTCGATCGTGATCGTGTGAAATTTAATTTAATTGTATGGCTCATAACTCTGAGGGAATTGTACTTAAAATGCAAATACATTTTATGCTGAATTATTGATATCCATTTGAACGTAAAGGTGAGATAAAATATCGTTATTTTATATTAAAATAAATCAATTTAATAAATTTCAATATTTTGAAAATTCAGGCTATTGGAGAGTAATTTGATGAACAGTTTTTATTCATTAGGAATCCTGAAACAAATTCTATACATTAATTTAGTTTAAATATTAATGTATGTTTCTCCAAAAATTGATTGTTATTAATTCAATGTTTTGCACTAAAACTTTGATTTGTTCTTTTTTTACAAATACCTTTTTTTCTAAAGTTGCATTGAGAAAAACTTGGAGCGTCACTGCAATTCTTACTATTTTTAGTAATGGGAACATTCGTTACCTAAGTCCGCCACAATATTGTTCAATCAACCATATGCATTGTTTGTGTATACACTTTTAATCATCCATCGATAAATGATGATTCGTGCAAACATAACAAACTGAGACAAGGTGAAAAGTAAAGTTTCAAATGTTCAAGAAACACATTTTGCTTTTTAAAATCCTTGTTAGAATTAATAACATTATATACACTATAACAACTGTTTTTAGCGAGTAAACACTTTTCTTGCTATCAGTTTGTAAACATGTTTAGAAGCTATACGGCAGGGATGTAGTCGAGTCCATCACAAGTCCCTGCAAGTCCCTGTAAGTCCCTGCAAGTCCATCACAAGTCCTTAAGTTCCAATTCAAATCACAAGCTATTTAAATCAGCTTTGACAAAAGGCATTCCTTTGTCATTGTTCATCCAGTTACTTGTGACTGCCTTTATGAAGGGACTTGTGACTGGCTTCACAAAAGGACTCGTGAAAGGACTTGTGAAAGGACTTGCAGGGACTCGACTACAACCCTGCTTATACGGCGCTCGTTTGTTTATTGCCACTTCCTAATAAACAAATGGTTACATATCGATATCGGATGCGTATAGCTAAACTCATACAAACACTTTAATTTCAAAATAGAATCTGTCTATTAATTCAGGTCAAAAGATAGGGTAGACCATAGTCAATCTGTTTTCAAAACAACAGGTGGCTCAACTCGTACGTATATTAGCTTCGTAATAGAACAAAAACGAAACGGTTTTTTTTTCTGGACTATAGGCGTAATCGTGTTCTCAAAAACAATTAAAACTGTACTTCATGTGTAGGTTAACTGAACTAGTTAGGCCAAAAAAAGGGATGCGAGATTTGTTAAAAAGGGATGCGAGTTTTAAGTGCATAAACATTGTATATAGGCACGGTAGGGCCAGGCCAAAAAAAGGATGCGAGATTTGTTGAAAAGGGATGCGAGTTTTGAGTGCATATACATTGTATATAGGCACGGTAGGGCCAGGCCAAAAAAGGGATGCGAGATTTGTTGAAAAGGGATGCGAGTTTTAAGTGCATAAACATTGTATATAGGCACGGTAGGGCCAGGCCAAAAAAGGGATGCGAGCTTTGTTGAAAAGAGATGCGAGTTTTAAGTGCATATTGTATTTAGGCACGGTAGGGCCAGGCCAAAAAAGGGATGCGAGATTTGTTGAAAAGGGATGCGAGTTTTGAGTGCATAGGCACGGTAGGGCCAGGCCAAAAAAGGGATGCGAGATTTGTTGAAAAGGAATGCGAGTTTTAAGTGCATAAACATTGTATATAGGCACGGTAGGGCCAGGCCAAAAAAGGGATGCGAGCTTTGTTGAAAAGAGATGCGAGTTTTAAGTGCATATACATTGTATTTAGGCACGGTAGGGCCAGGCCAAAAAAGGGATGCGAGATTTGTTGAAAAGGGATGCGAGTTTTGAGTGCATAGGCACGGTAGGGCCAGGCCAAAAAAGGGATGCGAGATTTGTTGAAAAGGGATGCGAGTTTTGAGTGCATAAACATTGTATATAGGCACGGTAGGGCCAGGCCAAAAAAGGGATGCGAGCTTTGTTGAAAAGAGATGCGAGTTTTAAGTGCATATTGTATTTAGGCACGGTAGGGCCAGGCCAAAAAAGGGATGCGAGATTTGTTGAAAAGGGATGCGAGTTTTGAGTGCATAGGCACGGTAGGGCCAGGCCAAAAAAGGGATGCGAGATTTGTTGAAAAGGGATGCGAGGTTTGAGTGCATAAACATTGTATATAGGCACGGTAGGGCCAGGCCAAAAAAGGGATGCGAGTTTTAAGTGCATAAACATTGTATATAGGCACGGTAGGGCCAGGCCAAAAAAGGGATGCGAGATTTGTTGAAAAGGGATGCGAGTTTTAAGTGCATAAACATTGTATATAGGCACGGTAGGGCCAGGCCAAAAAAGGGATGCGAGATTTGTTGAAAAGGGATGCGAGTTTTGAGTGCAAAGGCACGGTAGGGCCAGGCCAAAAAAGGGATGCGAGATTTGTTGAAAAGGGATGCGAGTTTTAAGTGCATAAACATTGTATATAGGCACGGTAGGGCCAGGCCAAAAAAGGGATGCGAGATTTGTTGAAAAGGGATGCGAGTTTTGAGTGCATAGGCACGGTAGGGCCAGTCCAAAATGGGATGCGAGATTTGTTGAAAAGGGATGCGAGTTTTAAGTGCATACACATTGTATAGGCACGGAGCCCGGTAGGACTAGGTAAACAAAGGGATGCGAGAAAAAGGATGCGAGGTTTTAGTGCATGTACATTGTATATATAGGCGGTAGGGCCAGGTAAAAAGAGATGCGAGATTTGTAGAAAACGGTTTTAGTTTTTATACAAAAATGTTTGATTATTCATCTTACCTCATCTTATTAAAATGTAGTCCATTTATTATTCCATGCATGCACACACTATAGACCCACTAGTTTGTCCACCAATTAATAACACGGATCTGTATGTCAGTTATATAATTTTTGATGATACAACGGGCTCGACTCGATCCAACTTCAATCGTTTTAGTTTCCTTTGAAGTCTTTCTAAGAACTTTATCATGTCACGTTTTCGAGAGGTTTTCCTTTTTTTGTATATACAATTTCCTCACCATAGTATACGAGCAGACATACTTCACTGCAAATCGAGATTATATTATATTATTATAACTTCACTAAAAACAATGCCCCATATTATGAGAACAAACGGGCCACAATATTGCAAAATTAATGTACTGACTATTATGCAATAATACATCCAAACACCATTTTACAGAACTGATCAATATAACCTTGCTCTATTTAGCAATAGAATTTGCACGTTAGCTGACGTGTTAATCTATTTAGCCTCTGCAAAGTATACGTTTGGTAATTGGAACCCACTTTTTGTTTCAATCCTTCATAGTTATAGATAATTTTATATACCATAAAACTAACCTGTACAAATTTCATTTCAAAAGGTGGTAGCGATTTTGAGATAGGCTATTGCTAAAAATCTAGAGCGGTTATGTCCACGCAGGAAGAACAATCTGCATTGGAATACACAATCTGAGAAACGTCACTGCACGGTAACGCTTCTCATATTCAAATGTTTGGGGATAAAAAGTGATATCTTTTTCAATAACCGCAGTACCGGTACTTCGAAGTTAAAAGTTTTTAAAAATGCATTATACTATCCAAAGCTGCTGTATACTCCTTACAAAGTGAGTTTTTATTGCCATTAATGTTTGGAGTAATTACCAAACGTATACGATCCCTTTAAAGACTTTTCTTTATCAGCTAGATTTCTCATTTTGACGAACTTAATTGGAGAATTAAGATTTACTTAATTTGAGTATTCAAATGTATTATACAAAAGTTAAATTTAGTAATTTGACTTAGCTGGGGTCAATGATAGTTTTCCGATCCATATTATTATAATCTTATTTCTCTGGTATTACAACTTTTTGGTTCATATTATTAGATTCTTGCTTTCAGTATAAAATCCTATAATTCACGGTCATTATTTTGTTCTGTGCCAAAGTCCATAGTGTGTGTGTAGTGTAGTACTGGTACATGCACATGTACTGTACATGGCAGTACAGTTCCCTATAAGGTTGACCTGGTCCTTTCTCCAGGGGGTTGACCATGAAGTTGAACTTCCACTGACCCAGCCACTGTTGAAAGACTGAAATTCCGTGACCGCACATAAAACTGCCAGTCTGTAAACCACAAGCCCCAATATGAAGAATAAGTTAAGACAGGATTAAGGTACCAACTTTTACGAGAGTGTGTTGCTAATGCCTTTGTAACTCAATTGCCGGTGTCATATAAAAATTAGACAATGATATTATTTGGGTCGTTTTATAGCTATTTTGGTGCTGAAAATGATGGTTTTGCTGGGACATGTTGAACAAATGTTGGACGTGTGACGCACGCAGAAGTTTGGTATCACAGTTTGGACTTGGACCCTACAATTCGTCTTTTAGCATTTGGTCATTGTCGGGCGAATAGGGTTAAGTTAATCGGACTACCTCCACTCATAAACAAAATTCATCTGTAAATTTTGCTCTTTTTGGACCAGTTTGAATAGCCAAATATAAATGTTGCTCATAATAAACATGACTAAGATCCTTGTCTACAAAGCAGTATTCCAAGAGTGAAGGCTATGGTTGCCAATCATGGGGGAAAACAAGAGATTTTACCATGTAAACATAACAGCAGTGTTATTTACATAATTAAACATGGATCTCGAGGGGCTTTGTGGTTCAGAGCAATGATTCTTTCTCCAAACAGTTCCACCAATCGCTCTTGTATGATGATGCAGCGATGGGGCCCACCACAACAACCACAAATAAATAGTGGTGCACTTCCCTAAATATACCCTTTCATAACATTGGTCACCATGACTGTAATGCCATGAGTATGGTGGCCCTGAAGGGACACGCAGATCGTGAATATTGACGTCAATATTCACGACAAATTTCACGACTTTCCTCAAAGTCGCGAATATTGACGTCAAATTTGACGTCAATATTCGCGACTTTCCCAAAAAGTCGCGAATATTGACGTCAAATTTGACGTCGATATTCGCGTCAAATTTCACGACTTTCCCCGAAAGTCGCGAATATTGACGTCAATATTCGCGACAAAATTCACGACTTTCCTCAAAGTCGCGAATATTGACGTCAATATTGACGTCAATATTCACGACTTTCACCAAAAGTCGCGAATATTGACGTCAAATTTGACGTCAATATTCACGACTTGCCCCAAAAGTCGCGAATATTGACGTCAAATTTGACGTCAATATTGCGACTTGCCCCCAAAGTCGCAAATATTTTGACGCGAATTTTTTTCCACAAGCTAGGTTTTGGCTAGTCTTGCTCCAAGACTGAGTTTTTCATTTGTCCGGGGCGCGCCGTCCGTTCGTCGATCATCCGTACTCAGAAAACGGGCGTATTGAGGGCGCCCTCGATTGTCACGAGAGATCAGTGGATTTGTTTCCAAGTTCAGAAACAAATATACACCATTTGCAGACATCAAAAATATTTAAGGTGAAATTTGACATGGCACTGCTAAGCACTTTGTAAAAGGATATCCCTTTACAGCATGTGTTCTGCACGCAGTTATACCTGTGTATTATATAGTTCTGCACTGACGTGACCGAAGTGATAAATGCTTACAAATCTTGTGAACTGAACTTAAAGGTAGGATACACCATTTGCAGACATCAAAAATATTTACTACCGAATTATTAAGAAATATCTTACTTATTTGAAGGTAAATTATGATTCTATGGCACTGCTGAGCACTTGATTTGTAAAAGGATATCCCTTTACAGCATGTGTTCTGCACGCAGTTATACCTGTGTATTAGTTCTGCACTAACGTGACCGAAGTGATAAATGCTTACAAATCTCGTGAACTGAACTTAAAGGTAAATTTGAAGGTAAATTATGATTCTATAGGCATCCAGCAAAATGATCGCGCTAGATATCCTGTAATTATTCCGAAAAATATAATTTTATAAAAATAAATTCGCGATCGCCGGATCGCCCCGGAACAAGACTAGCCAAACCCTAGCTTGCTGGTAAAAATTTGCGTCAAAATATTTGCGACTTTGGGGGCAAGTCGCGAATATTGACGTCAAATTTGACGTCAATATTCGCGACTTTTGGGGAAAGTGGTGAATATTGACGTCAAATTTGACGTCAATATTCGCGACTTTGAGGAAAGTCGTGAAATTTGTCGTGAATATTGACGTCAATATTCACGATCTGCGTAGTCCCTTCAGGGCCACCATACTGTACATGAGCAAGGTGTCATTTTAAAGAGAATATCTCCCTATTTCTGTTACAATTACATGTAGCAATAATATCTCGTTTCGGGTTTTTTATCCATCCTGTACAGCTCTAAGACATGAACTCTGTATCAGAAAGTTCCATCAGAAGGTTCCATCACTCCAAGCTCTGTTCTATTCTTGGAGTGAAACGGGAGGATCGATGTTACAGACAACAAGGGTGGATCTTCCAAGCATAGAGACCATGATTCGTCAGCTCAAGAGGATGACATACTCACGACTACATATACCCAGCACGATATGGGGCCGAGGGGTACCCCCCCCCCCCCCCCCCCTTATCCCTATACCCTAACCCACTTTACACTATTGTTACCTAACACACGTACCCCCACCCCCCCCCCCCCCCTTAAAACCTAAAAAGAATTCCTGAGATTCCGGGAGCACAATGGCCAACACAATAGAGGGGCAGGGGGGGGGGGGGGGGGGGGTCTGTCGGCCCCGTATCATGCTGCATGTGGGACTACAGGCTGTACTCATAGTCCGGTCAATTTACATCAAAATAGGGCCTTACCTAGAAGTAATTGCAATATAATTTAGTTTAACACTGTCACGTGGGGGAAGTATCACTCATAATCTAAATCCCCCAATGAGTGGAAAAGTGATTTGTATTCACTTTTTCGCTACTATTTTTTACCATACAACAACAGCCGGTACAGAGGGAGTGTTGTTTATCTTTTGCGTCTGGTAACCCTCAGACAAATCGCTCACATCATGCAGGCGACACCTCGAAACTAGACTTATCACAAGCAGATGCCTTGTCTACCAATTTATATAATGGGAATCTACCTTGCCACACAATAATATTATTTTGGTATTTTCTTGAAAAAGGTCAAGAATTTTGAATAATTTTGGCTGTCAAAATTATTAATCGGTTAAAATAAATCGACCCTCATGTTCAATAAACTATTTGTTTTAGAATGTTTTGGCATAAATAAGGCAAATTCAAAAACAGGGTCCGGCAATAATGTGCAGGAAGCTGACCCATTTGAAGTTAAATTTAGGTGTCCATGCACAAAAGCTTGAGCCCAATTTGGGGATATATCCCAAATCCAAAATTCTTGTGAGTTTCCTGAGAAATTAACGTTCTTGGCATAACTTTATAATTGTAAAAAGTAGACGCCAAAAGCCTAAATGAAGAAAAAACGTGCAGGGTTGAAATCGTTCACTGAAAGTTTCAGTGAATATAAATTGTCCACTGTTTTTAATATCCAAGGATCAAACTTAAATTTTCTACATTCTTTTTGCAAAATAATGAATGTTTTTCATCTATGGACTTACGCACTGTTGGGTGAAAGTCATCCACTCAAGTCATCCACTCTGTCAGAAGCGACTAGGACTGTGAATAAAGTTATGTCTTGAAAACTACAATGTTTCCGTCAATTGTAAAGTTGTAAACAAGTTTAAAATATTTTGTATTACTCTTAATATATAACGTAAATGTACTCTATATAGTTTATGTAAAAGATCAACGAAAAAATATAACAAAGGAGAGAAGTGTTTTCAAACATTGAAGATATTTTTATTATTTAGAGCTTTTTCCCAAACCCCAACTTCGACTGCATTGTGCCTTTTTTCGTTCAGTATGGCAATGAAGATGGAGCCTTATACGGACCGAAGTCGGGATCTTAGAAATGGCCCAAGTTTCCGACGCACTGTCGTATGTATTCGCATTTGGTCTTAAATCCTATTATTATTACACATAGTGTTAATACTTTTCCAATGTTCACTCTGGTGAGTGGTGGTTACACACCGAGTATATATATTCTTTCGGTACATGTACATAGGGTTTGTGTGTAAACTGAAATATCTCTAATCTCAAACTCAGAACACTCTAACATTTTCAGCATCACCCTAACATTTTCAGCATCACCCTAACATTTTCAGCATCACCCTAATTTGTTCCCTTCTACATTTTCTTTCGTTATACCCTAATTTTACCTTGTTCTACCTTTACTGAAGAAGACCCACCGCGCTATGGGGACTCGACTACTCGGTCTGTCTTTTCCAAACAAAGGAGCCTGTCCCCATAACTCTGTGTGTGCCTACCTACAGTGTTGTACATCGGTGAAGGGCAAAAACCTATATTGAATATTATAGTTAAATCGCAGTCCCGGTGCAATATGTACATCAGATTCGAACCAGCCACAGGATCCCGTAAGCTCAGTGGTCGACTGGTGATGTCATTTTCTGCACTACAAAGCAGGAGGTCGTGGGTTCAAGCCCCACTCGAGTGGTTACACACCGACAAGTACACAGTGCATACATGTATACATCGGTGAAGGGCAAAAATCTAACATATAAACGTGTGCTTCAAAATTGATTTCTAATATGGTATTACAAATGTAAAAGTGAATCGGAACCGACCTGCATGACTCGGACTCAATTAGAGAGGTGATTCAGACCTGGACTCGTGCAGGTTTGATGTGTACATAAACTACATTGTTTGTTACCACTTTATAGAACAATATTCATAGTACTTATATTTATTTATATTTATTTATAATTTTTAATCTGCAATTTACCACCACAAGTGCCAAGGTGGGGGCTACTAAGGGGAGATAGAATGGAGAAACCAGACCCTCGTACCACGGATCTCTTCAAAGTGCAAATAGAGCTGGGAGCTAGGGGTATATAACCACAGTCCGAAGAAAAGGCATTACCCCTATTATGAGTAATATGTGATAAAGTGTTTTGCCCAAGGACACAAGCAGCACCATGATCCCACGATAGGGTTCAAAGTACCACCGCACATGGCAGACACTGTAATCATCGGACCACGTTGCAATGTTAGTGAAACATTGGTTTTAAGATATCGTCACGTCAGTGCAATTATTTTGTCGTAACTCAATTGTGCAACAAAGTCGTATTTTTATCTCGCGCAATATAACGCCGTATATCGACGTACATGATCATATGTATACATGTATATGTATCGACGTATTATGTTTGGATCTGGAACAGGCTACCTTGGCTGCAGTTACTGCAACCAATCTGAAAGGGTTCCAGAGAGAAGCACTACCAGCTATAGGCCTACATGTAAGAGGGATGGAGCTTCCAATCTATCTTAGGACAAATTGAGAATGTGCACCCTAACATTACAGCCTAAACACAGAGCACACATTGAATTGCAACTTAAGTATGTATTTTGTTGCAGTTTGTAGACATAAGCTTTAATTTATTTATCAAATGAAATGTTTTGATGAATTACTAACACCTCTTGAACATATTTTGATCCAAACAAGCATGTTGTGGTGGGGAAGGAGTGGGCAAAACATGACGACCTGTGTTTGTCCCACTTGCCCGGACACCCAAATAAGGCATGTGGGACGCACATAAAACACATGTAAACATATGGGTGTCAGCACCACAAACGCATGGCATTGCATTTGTTTAATCTGAATCATTAACTTGATCTTCTTTCACTATTTATTGTTCATATTTAAGAAAAACAGATCTTAGATTCTATTTGATACTGTTTGATTCTTGGTAATTGAGTGGGATTTCAAACAAGCACTTAATTAGGCTCATCGTCTTTGGCACATGCAAATTCGGTGAGTTCATTTGTTCGGCCGAACAGTCCAGTACATGATTCAGGAAACCATTCCATGCTCTTGATGCATTGCCACCAGTCTTCGTTGTCTAATTTGTCATCGTCTCCATAAAAATGACCATGACCGCAGTAGTTTTCTGTGATATCGCGATCTAGGTTTTCAGGATTTGCCAGAGTGTTTTTGTGACCTTTCTTGTATGTTTCTCCTGCTGAGCCGCTTCTCTATTGCGTTTTTCCCCTGTTGTCGCTGCTGCCTTTCTAGTTCCTCGCTGTTCCCTCTTCTCCTGCTCCACCTTTCGAGCCTCTTTAGCTGCTGTGCAACCAGTTCAATATTGAAAATCTCATCGGAGGTCCTCCGAGGCATCGCGCTTCTGTGACACGGCTGGATTGTTTGCCAGATGTGATGGTTTTGCTAGCTACTGGCTTCTTGAGGACTGCTACGAATTTGTTGTTATCGCCGATTAGTGTAGCAGATAGAGGGGAGACTGCGTTTGATGTGCTAGGTCCTGATTTGATGTCCATAGGCTCAAGCTCTGGCTCAGTCTCGGGCTGTGATGGAACGGTTACCTCTTCCTGAACGGATGGTGGATCCGGTACATGTACATGTACATGTACTGTACCTCTGGGTTGGCATGGACGTCAGCAATGACTTCGATGATGACAGGCATAGACACAGTTGCTTCATCGTCTTGTGCATGCTTGTCATCCTCATATGTCAGCTCCGTTTCCACAGAAGAGAACTGAAGGTGCTCTGGGGTGATGGCCAGTGGATTAAAGGGGTAAATCCCTGTTGACTGGAAACCAATGATGATGTTGGCCATTGTGAATACATTATGATAGACCAATGAATTAAGACCACAAAAAGACCAATGAAGTCGTAGCGTGTGATTATGCGGTTTGGATTGTCGCGCATAAACTTGTCACATCGCTGGTTGTAGGCACACTTCACCGACTTGAAAACTGACTTGTCAAGTGGCTGTGTGTGGTTCGTTTTGTGGGGTGGCAAACAGTACATGTGAGTTCCCATGCCCATCAAGTACTAGTAGGACAGGGCGTACCTGTGGAATGGATGGCAGAAACAACCACGTCTCAAAAAGCTCAGCGTCAATGAAGCTAGACTGGTTCGTGACTGCACTGTTTTTTACCTTTCATTGCAATAATGCTTGATGGTTTGTGGACCAAACTCAAACCTGTTTCATCAAGGTTGTATATCTGACCTGGGCAGGATTTGAGGTCGGCACTGTCCATGACATCTCCGAGCTTCTTGAAGTGATTGCTGATAGTAGTTGGGTTCAGCATCGAGGCTGGTGCAGCATACAGGGCTTCTGGTTTTCTCAGGGACAGGTCAGGGTGGCGTCTCATGAACCCTTGATACCAGTCATACCCAGCACTCTGGTTGATGTGATTGAAGCGGTGCTTCATTCTGGCATGCTCCGCCATCTCGTAATAAGCAAGCTTGCAGACAGCTTTAACTCCAATGCCGAAACCTTGGCTCTTCTGTTGATGTGGCGCCCCAGTTGGCCCTCCTCGCCCATGGTGAAGACGGGTGGCCGGCTTGCTGGTGAAGGACTCTCCATACCCTTGCTTATCCTTCTTGACAGTGTCGATTTTGGAACACCGTACTGCTTGGCGGCCTCTTGAACCCCAAGTCTGCCGTCAGTTACAGCCTTATAAGCATCAACCATTGCTCCTGCCTTCCATTTGCCTTGCTGAGGTGTCCACGTTTTCTTTTTGCGTGCCATAGGTCGGTGATCTGTAAAAATTTAAATAACAATACAAACACTGTTATTGTTATAAGTCAATAATAAATGACTTTAAAATTTACTTCACATGTACAATGTGGACATTGTTTGAGAATATCTTAGTTGCATCTCAAAATAAAAAAGATTTATGATCATGCTGTGAACAATCACGTGTCCCGCTTACCCCATTTAAGCATGTTCCACTTACCCCCGCTCCGATTGTGTAAAAGTACTTCATTGCAGTATAATTTATCATTTGTATAAATGGTTAATTATTCCCATTCTATGGATGGCAATTTAAAAATAATAACCATTCCGGAACTTGACACACTTTATTCTACTCATCTGTTAACACAATGACCCAAACAACACGACCAAAAATGTGTGCTCACTTTATAAAATCAAAATGGCCACCATTGCTTGTATTGTAAGCCAAAATTATTCCAACAATTTCATCTTTTTTAACTCCCACAAACATTTCAAATTGATACAAATGCTTTGTAATACATGTAATTTAAAGACTTATTGTTCCTGTATTTTTTTCATGGTTCTATTGATGATTTCAAATATATCTAAATGGAAAAGAAAACATCATGCTTTCGTACAAACACCCTTGACAACAACAATACCTAATCCTTGAGACAAATCAATAACATCGGGTGCATTCGTTTAGCTCACCCGGGGCGCCCCGGGTAAGCCCCGCGCCGTTCTTTTAGCTCTGACGTGTACTCGTGGCTAGGCACGGGTCAGCCACCAGAAACCCTGCTCCCGTAGCAGGGTCTCTGGTGGAATGACGTCACACGCATGCGTAGTCGAGTCGACGACGTCTAGGGCGGCGTAAAGATGGCGGAAAGGTAAATATTTTGTTGCAAAATATTCTGATTTTTCATTTATTTTGTAGGTTTTTTGTTGTTGTAGAATTGTATTTGAAATGCATGCGACTAAAAAATACAACCATGCAGAACATTTAGTGGAAAACACGAGTGCGTTCGATTAGCTTCCCCTCGTGCCATCCCCCGAGTGTTAACCCTAACTCCCCCGGGTAAGCTAATCGAACGCACCCATATTGAAGCACACACGGCTTTGAAATTAATATTGACCGTACATTTACTGATCCATGCACAAAATGCTTACCCAAGTTTAATCTTTACACAATAGAGTGAAGAAAATCGCCTCAAATTCCTCGTTTCCTTTAAAACAACACAAATCAGTTAGCAGGCTCTATTGTTCTGTGAAACACAATTATTAGTATTTTTGAAGTCGGGTTCTGTGGAGGGCACTTAATAATTAGGTCGACGGGCAAAAAATTGATTTTGGACTCAAAAACACACTGGTTAGAGGTGTTTGTTCGCATGGCACAGACTTCTTATCTCAAGTAATGATTGCTTGCTAATTAAGGAAAATACATTGAAAAAACATAGACTTGGTCCATTTTCCCCAATGTCCCAGATATTATGTTTCCCTATAAATTATTATTCTAAATCTGGCGTTTCTCGTCAACGCAATTTAGGAAAAACGACCTTGTTGCACGGACACGACGATATATCCTTGTAAAACTGTACACCATAGCTGAAGCCATGTACAGTCGAACCCTGATAAGAAGAGCAATGTTAAACAACAACCTGCAGTATAACAAGTAAAATTGTAGGTCCCAAGTCTTTGTTTTTCATTATTTGCCATAACTTGTAATGTACAAGGTAGTGTTATAACGAGGTAATTTGTAAATTCCCCAAGGACCTTGTTAGAAAGGATATGAATGAAGCTACCGTTAGGCCATGTGAAATAACGGAGCTAAGGTTATGCTGTGCACATAAATGGAGCTAGTAGGCCTATAGGGGGCCGTGTAAATGAATGGAACTGGGGTCATTTTAGGCCGTGAATGTGAATGGAACTATTATACAATGTTTATGAGTGCGATGGTAAGAATAATTTCATGAGGTGACAGATGGCATGTTCTATTCCACGAGGCGAGTAGAATAGAACATGATCTGTCACGGAATGAAATTATTATTTCCATCGCATGAATGTGAAACATTCATTATTTGTTTTATACAACGTACGCCTGGATAAATTCTGTTATTTCTTCATCGGTAAGGAGCATAAATCCTCTAATAGAATCGTCTGCCATTTTGTTTGATTTTGCGAAGTACGTACAGCTTGTTTCTGCCAATGCGTTTCGCGACATAGAGTTGTGCGCACGTGCCATTTTCAAATCCAGATCAAATAAAATGCACAATTCATGAACGGCCCAACCCCTAGCTCAGTTAATTTACACTACCCAACCCTAGCTCCATAACTCATTTACACGTCCCAACCTAGAGCTCTGTTCATTTACACGTCCCAACCCTCACTGTTCATTTACACGTCCCAACCCTAACTCCATTCATTTACCAGGCCCAACCCTAACTCCCTTCATTTACAAGGCCCAACTTTTAGCTCCGTTCATTTACACGTCCCAAACCTAGCTCGGTTCATTTACACTACCCAACCCTAGCTCCATCCATTTACACGGCCGAACCCTAGCTCGGTTCATTTACACTACCCAACCCTAGCTCCATCCAATTACACGGCCGAACCCTAGCTCGGTTCATTTTCAGGACCCAACCCTAGCTCCATTCATTTACAAGGCCCAACCCTAGCTCCATTCATTTACAAGCAGACCCAACCCTAGCTTAGTTCATTTACACTACCCAACCCTAGCTCCATCCATTTACACGGCCGAACCCTAGCTCGGTTCATTTACAGGACCCAACCCTAGCTCCATTCATTTACAAGGCCCGGCCTACCCTAGCTCCATTCATTGTTGGGCCTTGTAAACGAATAGAGCTAGTGTTGGGCCGAGAAAATTAATGGAGCTAGGGTTGGGCCGTGTTACCGAACGGAGCTTTACGCTTGGGTCGTGTTTGAATTGCGCTAGGGTTGGGCCGTGTGAGCTAGTGTTGGGTAGTGTAAATGAACGGAGCTAGAATGTTGGGCCATGTAAATGAATAGAGCTAGGGTTGGGCCGTGTTAGCGAACGGAGCTTTACGCTTGGGCCGTGTAAATGAATAGAGCTAGGGTTGGGTCGTGTTTACGAACGGAGCTTTACGCTTGGGCCGTGTAAATGAATTGAGCTAGGATTGGGCCGTGTATGAATTGCGCTAGGGTTGGGGCTTGTAAATCAATTCCGCTAGGGTTGGGCCGTGTGAGCTAGTGTTGGGTAGTGTAAATGAACGGAGCTAGGGGTTGGGCCATGTAAATGAATAGAGCTAGGGTTGGGTCGTGTTAGCGAACGGAGCTTTACGCTTGGGTCGTGTAAATTAATAGAGCTAGGGTTGGGCCGTGTTTACGAACGGAGCTTTACGCTTGGGCTGTGTAAATGAATTGAGCTAGGATTGGGCCGTGTATGAATTGCGCTAGGGTTGGGGCTTGTAAATGAATGGAGCTAGGGTTGGGCCATGTAAATGAATAGAGCTAGTGTTGGGTAGTGTAAATAAACGGAGCTAGGGGTTGGGCCATGTAAATGAATGGAGCTATAGGGTTGGGACGTGTGAATGAACAGAGCAGGGGCTGGACTGAATAGAGCTATAGGGTTGGGCTTACCCAACCCTAGCTCCATAATTCATTTACACTTCCCAACCCTAGCTCAGTTAATACACTACCCAATTCTAGCTCAATTCATTTAAGAGGCCCAACCCTAGCTCCGTTCATTTACAAGGCCCAACCCCTAGATGTTCACTTACAAGGCCCAACCCTATAGCTCTGTTCATTTACACATCCCAACCCTAACTCAGTTCATTTACACGACCCAACCCTAGCTCTGTGCATTTACACGTCCCAACCCTAGCTCCGTTCATTTACAAGTCCCAACCCCTAGCTCCCTTCATTTACAAGTCCCAACCCTAGCTCCGTTGATTTACACTACCCAACCCTAGCTTCATTCATTTACACGGCCCAACCCCTAGCTAAGTTAATTTACACTACCCAACCCTAGCTCCATAATTCATGTACACGTCCCAACCCTAGCTCTGTTCATTTACACGTCTCAACCCTAACTCCGTACATTTACAAGGCCCAACCCCTATCGCCCTTCATTTACAAGGCCCAACCCTAGCTCTGTTCATTTCCACGTCCCAACCATAGCTCCGTTCATTTACAAGGCCCAACCCTACAGCTCTGTTCATTTACAAGGCCCTACCCTAGCTCTGTTCATTTCGACGTCTCAACCCTAGCTCCATTCATTTACAAGGCCCAACCCTAGCTCAGTTCATTTACACTACCCAACCCTAGCTCCTTCCATTTACACGGCCGAACCCTAGCTCCATTCATTTACAAAGCCCGGCCCACCCTATAGCTCCATTCATTTACAGCTCCATTCATTTACAAAGCCCGGCAATCCTAGCTTCATTCATTTACACGTCCCAACCCCAGCTTCATTCACTTGCCAACCCTAGTTTCGTTCATTTACAGGTCCCAACCCTAACTCCATTCATTTACAAGGCCCAACTTCTAGCTCCCTTCATTTACAAGGCCCAACCCTAGCTCTGTTCATTTCCACGTCCCAACACCCCAGCTCCATTCATTTACAAGGCCCAACCCCTAGCTCCCTTCTTTTGCAAGGCCCAACCCTAGCTTTGTTCATTTCCACGTCCCAACCCTAGCTCCGTTCATTTACAAGGCCCAACCCCTAGCTCCCTTCTTTTGCAAGGCCCAACCCTAGCTCTGTTCATTTCCACGTCCCAACCCTAGCTCCATTCATTTACAAGACCCAACCCTAGCTTAGTTCATTTACACTACCCAACCCTAGCTCCATCCATTTACACGGCCGAACCCTAGCTCGGTTCATTTACACTACCCAACCCTAGCTCCATCCATTTACACGGCCGAACCCTAGCTCGGTTCATTTACAGGACCCAACCCTAGCTCCATTCATTTACAAGGCCCGGCCTATGGTGTTCTATATAGGACACTTATCTGTTTTCGTCGTGCGTGTGAGTAGAGCGTCGTGCGTGTGAGTAGAGCGTCGTGCGTGTGGGGAGCTCCGTCGTACGTCTGTGTAAAACCGTCGTGCGTGTGAGTAGAGCGTCGTGCGTGTGGGGAGCTCCGTCGTACGTCTGTGTAAAACCGTCGTGCGTGTGAGTAGAGCGTCGTGCGTGTGGGGAGCTCCGTCGTACGTCTGTGTAAAACCGTCGTGCGTGTGAGTAGAGCGTCGTGCGTGTGGGGAGCTCCGTCGTACGTCTGTGTAAAACCGTCGTGCGTGTGAGTAGAGCGTCGTGCGTGTGGGGAGCTCCGTCGTACGTCTGTGTAAAACCGTCGTGCGTGTGAGTAGAGCGTCGTGCGTGTGGGGAGCTCCGTCGTACGTCTGTGTAAAACCGTCGTGCGTGTGAGTAGAGCGTCGTGCGTGTGGGGAGCTCCGTCGTACGTCTGTGTAAAACCGTCGTGCGTGTGAGTAGAGCGTCGTGCGTGTGAGTAGAGCGTCGTGCGTGTGGAGAGCTCCGTCGTACGTGTGAGCAAAACCGTCGTGTTTGTGAGTAGAGCGTCGTGCGTGTGGGGAGCTCCGTCGTACGTGTGAGCAAAACCGTCGTGTTTGTGGAGAGCTCCGTCGTACGTGTGAGCAAAACCGTCGTGTTTGTGAGTAGAGCGTCGTGCGTGTGGGGAGCTCCGTCGTACGTGTGAGCAAAACCGTCGTGTTTGTGGAGAGCTCCGTCGTACGTGTGAGCAAAACCGTCGTGTTTGTGAGTAGAGCGTCGTGCGTGTGGGGAGCTCCGTCGTACGTGTGAGCAAAACCGTCGTGTTTGTGAGTAGAGCGTCGTACGTGTGAGCAAAACCGTCGTGTTTGTGAGTAGAGCGTCGTACGTGTGAGCAAAACCGTCGTGTTTGTGAGTAGAGCGTCGTGCGTGTGGGGAGCTCCGTCGTACGTGTGAGCAAAACCGTCGTGTTTGTGAGTAGAGCGTCGTACGTGTGAGCAAAACCGTCGTGTTTGTGAGTAGAGCGTCGTGCGTGTGGGGAGCTCCGTCGTACGTGTGAGCAAAAGCGTCGTGCCTGTGGGGAGCTCCGTCGTACGTGTGAGCAAAACCGTCGTGCCTGTGGAGAGCTCCGTCGTACGTGTGAGCAAAAGCGTCGTGCCTGTGGGGAGCTCCGTCGTACGTGTGAGCAAAACCGTCGTGCCTGTGGGGGAGCTCCGTCGTACGTGTGAGCAAAACCGTCGTGTTTGTGAGTAGAGCGTCGTGCGTGTGGGGAGCTCCGTCGTACGTGTGAGCAAAACCGTCGTGCCTGTGGGGGAGCTCCGTCGTACGTGTGAGCAAAACCGTCGTGTTTGTGAGTAGAGCGTCGTGCGTGTGGGGAGCTCCGTCGTACGTGTGAGCAAAAGCGTCGTGCCTGTGGGGAGCTCCGTCGTACGTGTGAGCAAAACCGTCGTGCCTGTGGAGAGCTCCGTCGTACGTGTGAGCAAAACCGTCGTGTTTGTGAGTAGAGCGTCGTACGTGTGAGCAAAACCGTCGTGTTTGTGAGTAGAGCGTCGTGCGTGTGGGGAGCTCCGTCGTACGTGTGAGCAAAAGCGTCGTGCCTGTGGGGAGCTCCGTCGTACGTGTGAGCAAAACCGTCGTGCCTGTGGAGAGCTCCGTCGTACGTGTGAGCAAAAGCGTCGTGCCTGTGGGGAGCTCCGTCGTACGTGTGAGCAAAACTGTCGTGTTTGTGAGTAGAGCGTCGTGTGTGTGGAGAGCTCCGTCGTACGTGTGAGTAAAACCGTCGTGTTTGTGAGTAGAGCGTCGTGCGTGTGGGGAGCTCCGTCGTACGTGTGAGCAAAACCGTCGTGTTTGTGGAGAGCTCCGTCGTACGTGTGAGCAAAACCGTCGTGTTTGTGAGTAGAGCGTCGTGCGTGTGGGGAGCTCCGTCGTACGTGTGAGCAAAACCGTCGTGTTTGTGGAGAGCTCCGTCGTACGTGTGAGCAAAACCGTCGTGCCTGTGAGTAGAGCGTCGTACGTGTGGGGAGCTCCGTCGTGTTTGTGAGCCGTTGGAGTCTCGCACTCGCCATATTATTCCTCTTGATGGCGCCCTTTAACCTTTCGATATTATTCCGAATGTGTGGTGTGGGCTAATTTCGCATGTAAAGTGTACAATGGACTACACCTTGATGAATATTCCCAATATTGGAGACAATATCCTTTTCGAATTATCACTGTTGGAATTTATAGACTACATTTAACGTAAAACTTCAATTGCTCGAGATCTATAGTATATCTTGATATTAATAAAAGCACACGCAATGCGTGTGCTTTTATTAATAACAGGCGGCCCATTAATTGTTGCTGGTCAGTTTGTTATGTGCGGTTTTTTTTAAAGTGTCATTTTATTTGTTTATTTGTACATTTATTCCTGATCTTTATTTTGTACATTTATTCTTGTATTTGTTGTTTTATTCATTTATTGATTTTTTTGTTTATTTGTTGGGGGGGGGGGGGGGTTCATTTATTTATTTAACAACGACCCTTTTTGTATTTCACGCACCTAATTTGATAAACATGAATTGGAATTCAGACGGTGACTATTATGTTGAAGGGATTGATGTTGACTCAGTAGAATAATAATTAATATGATAAGGTGTGAGACTCAATAATAATGGTTTCACTTTACGCCTTATTATGATTAAACAATGAAACATAAATAAAAACAAATTGTCTTCTGGTCTTTTTTTAATGGATTTATTTTCTTTAAAAATAAACTGGTCTTCTGGAATGCCCACATATAAAATAGGCTTCTTGCCAGATTCGACCACCGACGTTACCATTGCGTGATTTATGGCATTCCATAAGACAATTATGTTCAAACAGTTTTAACGGTTTAGTCTAGCCCATGTGTATGTTACGTATAATACATGTGACGTCGTTGGTGGAATCGAGTAAGTGGCGCATTTTTCTGGGCGTTCCAGAATTAACTGTATTATTTATGAAGAAAATCAATCAAATACAAATATACTGGAAGACTTTAAATGTTTATTTCAAATTGTTTTAATGTTTAATCATTATAAGGTCTACAATAAAACTATTATTACTGAGTAGCCTACGTCACACATCCTTTAAGTCGGCTACATTTGACAAGAGGATTTTGACTTTGTCTTACAAGAAAAACAATACACTTGTCATTAATTTGAACAAATGTAGAAATGAATGTGTCGAAAGGTCATGTATATTTAATGCTGGATAACAAATCAGTTAATTACTTTCCTTATAAGCCATTAAAAGATGAATTAGTGCGCCACTATTTTAGTGCAGGATACACCTCCATGGAAATATGTTCCATTTTATCTCTGCGGCATAATATCAACTGTTGGTAAGTAGTAAAATGTAGATATTGTTTGAACCTTTTATACTTTTCCACGAGAAACATGTTATTATACAGACTACTTTGGTTCACGGTCCAAGGTACTAACAACGATGTTTTTTAGAAGAAAGAGTGTGATTCCAATTTTGAAAATGATGAAGATGACAAATAGGCCCTATTAAAATATAAATGTAGGTCTGTGTAGAATGAAAAGTATTTCATTGCTAAAAAACGTGGGAGTGGTGGTAATTCTTTTTGGTCCCATTCCGTCATAGAGTTGACGGCAAGCTGGAAGATTGATTTAATAAGAGCTACAAATCGTTATTTATGACTTTTTTATAAAAAGCGCCAAACACATTATAGGCCGCCTATAAACTTTTAAATAATATAAACACTTTCTGTAATTGTTGGATGAGTTGGAAACACTATTAGATGTAGTGTTTTGTTTTATTTTATTTTATTTTTTTTCTTCGATTTTCTCTCATAATAATAACAACCATAACCATAGTGTCAGAACAGTTGGAAGGATACTTCGCAGGCTTAATTTGCGTCGCAGGGATCCTCCGAATGCAACGCTGGACGCATTTCTTGATTATTTACAAGTAAGTTCGAAAAACGGATGTATGGGAAAACTTGTTTACTTCAAATGAAGTGGTTAAAGGGATCGTATACGTTTGGTAATTATAGGCCTACTCCAAAAATGAATGGCAATAAAAACTTACTTGGTAAGAAGTACAGCAGCTTTTGATAGTATAATGCATTTTTAGAAACTTTTCACTTCTAAGTACTGCGGTTAGGCCTATGGAAAAAGATATTACTTTTTATCTCCAAAAATGTGAATAACAAAACCCTATCCTTGATTTAACAGGTTGTAGGCCTACAATGAATGTAATCCTATCAAATATTGCAATAGAAAACTTTTTTTTTAAAACCATTATATTTCATAACGCAGTTAGAGCTCAGGGGCAGTGGACGGAATCTTGGATGCAGGATGATGGGGAGAAGAATGCTAACCCGCTACGGAGTCCGTGTGCCAAGGTTAGATAACAAAGACATGTAACACTTTATCGTGGTCATTCGATATGGGAGACTAAAAAACTGACGCCATCTTTTTCTTCTTTTCATTAAAGAGATGTCATTTTAGAAGGGCAACGAATGCTTGACCCTGAAGGAGTTGAGAGCCGCAGAAGGCACCAGCTGAGACGACGTGTGTACTTAAACCCAGGCCCTAATTATGCTGTGCACGTTGATCAGTACGATAAATTAAGGACTTACGGCTTCGGGATTCATGGTGCCATAGATGGGTATGTTTTTCATAGTTTGGGCAACGCTCGAAACCCATTTTTGTTGACTTGTTGATTTTTGTTGATTTCAGGTGGTCGGGTTATAGTTGTTTTCATAGTCAATCAAAGACTGCAGTAGCCTAGCTGTTTATAGAACAATGAAGGCATGATAACGGTGACTGATATTTGGTCTTCTTAAGACAGACGACGGTGCCATAAATGTTTTCAAAGAGAGTACATAGTTATCATAAATTATATCAATTTTACAACCCTTTTTTTAAATTATTTTTTCAAACTTAAAAAAAAAAAATTGACGAAAACAAGAGCTGTTTCGGCTGAAATACCGAAACAGCTACATATCCAGAGCGCGATTAGGTACGGCATACCGGCAGGGGACCACGACCCGTTCCAGTGGAAGGCGAAGATTCTTTACGGTGTATTCTCGGTGCTTTTTTTTATGGTCATAAATTCATGTTTATAATTTTACCCAGGTTCTCCCGACGACTGCTGTGGTTGAAAGTAGCACACACAAACAGGGATCCTGAAGTGACAGCATCCTATTTTATGGACTTTGTGGAAGATATCAAAGGTAAAATGTCACGTGAAAAATTGCCTAAACATCAAAACAGTAACGTTTTATTGTCTGTCGGTTATGGTACATGTACATATTTAATGTACATATTGAACACTTTGTTTATCCATCAACATGCAGCTGTCCCAAGGTGTATACAAATGGACAGAGGGACCGAGAACACGCGGATAGCTCAGATCCAAACTTCATTCCATGAACAGTACGTCGTTCATCAGCGGTGTCCTTGTGTGATTTATTCCACTTCTCCTCACAACCAGGTATTTATGGATCTCCGTAAATAATGACTAAAACAAAGGACTTTGGTCAAAAAGACAAATTGTATACTACAAGGGTAACAATTCTGATGTATATTTAAGTTTATTTGTCTTTGAAATGCCAACCCGTGTCAGTGAAGGATTACAAGCCAATAACTACATCTACATGTCAATGCGCCAGTATAGCTCTCTGAAATGGTAGCACGGATGTAAGATATCAAGGAAAAAATGTATGGAAAAAAGTGTCACGGATTAAAAGAAAATCTGCTATTTTGTATTGGATAATTATCTTGTTATCGTGTAAATCGTGTCATTGAGTCCTAAAGCAACAACAAATCTCCGCCCCCAGAACATTATTCTATTATTCAAACAATCATTATTAAAACAATCACCAGAATGACAGATCCGGTATAACTCAATACATCCTCCTAACCCTACAGTTCATTCTCTTAAATTAAGTAATTTAGTATTGATTTGACATTCAGAGAATTGAACGTTATTGGCGTACACTATCTGACATGACGATTCACTACTGGGTCGACAGATTCAGAAATATGGTTCAAACAGGAACGTTGGACTGCACATCGGCTTTGCATGTGTAAGTATAGCCCACTCTTAGACATAGTTTTAGAAATGTTCTTTATTTTTAAATTAAAAATCTTCCATTACGTTGTAAATAAAATAATTGTTGATAGCAGCGAACATAAACTCGATGTTTCCTGTATGTATTTAATTGGAAAGCTACATCTTTTTTAAATAGTTTTTAAGACATGTACTACACACACACCATCCAAACTAACTGTACAAATTGCATCAATTTCTGTGGTGCTCAGGTTTAAAAGAAATCATTACCGAAAACTCATGTTTTATCCAGGATTTCCGATCACGTTAATATCGAAGTTTTGAAGTTTTAAAATGTGCATTTCAATTTAGAGCACCAAATAAATGTCATTTTATTGCAATTGATTGTTCAAGACAAAGTGAGTTTCCTATTTACACAGGGAATGTATGAGGTTCAGCTTCATGCAAATTATCCAATCCGAACTGGACGAAGTCAGAGTTGAGTGGAACCAGCATCGAACAAGGCGCATTCCAAATGCCATTGCACAAGATGGAAAGCCTGACTTCATGTACTTTGTACCGTACATCTATGGTAAGATTGTGTCTAAGTCTGTCTAATTTGAAGACTATTATTAGGCTACAGAACATTATCCCGTTATTTCTCTCCCGTAAGACAAACTCAACCGGGCACATAAACTTTGATTGCATATCTTATTATAATACTTATACCTTCTTCCTTTACTCCAGTTTCAATGTATTACAACTTGTGTGCAATTTTTTATTTCATATTTCAAGGAGCGCAAGACCACAGTATCCCTGTTCCCCAACAAGAAATTGTTGCAGTTAAGCAAGAATTTACATCACCACCTGCACGGAATGGATGCTCCGAAGAATTCGAAGCCGTATGCCAAGACCTCCTTGTCGCACATGGCAGAAGAATGCCCTTGTCATGTACGGAAGGCATAGCATTATTTCAGTGGCTGCTGGCAAGAATGCAGGCATAAATCCGTAATGTCATTAACCCTTTAAAGATATGTGACGTACTCGGTAAAAATAGTTTTATTTTAGACCGTATAATTATAAAACAATAACACTTAAAAACAATTTTTTGTTGCGTCTTCCGGTATATTTTGTATTGATTTATTTTCTTTAAAAATAGTACTCTACTGCAACGCCCGCCCAAAAGGGTCACCTGCTCGATTCCACCGCCATCGTCACATATATTACGTAACACGAGGTGGACTAAACTGTTTACTGTTTCTAAATAATTGTCCTCTGAAATGCTTATTAACAGCTTATGAATAAATTACACATTGGTGACGTCGGTGGTGGAATCTAGCAAGTAGCCAATTGTTTTTTGTTTTTTTTGGTAGGGGAGGGCTTCCAGAAGACTATTATTGTTTAAGAAAATATATCAGTTAAAATCGTTAATTTTTTTTTATTTTAAAATAATTATTAGGTGTAAAATGAAACCATTAGGCCTATTATTCAGTATGTCTCACATTCTTTAAACAAACTTAAATGACACAATAACTCGATAACCACACACGCCATTGTCATATAGATTTATTATCAAAATATTTGTCTATCTAAAACAATTTGGTTATACCCTGATGTCACTTCTCCGTAAAGATTAATAACCATTGCACTGATTCAGGCTCATAATGTAAAACTATCATAATTATTTTAAAAAATAGGTATACAAAATAATTAATACCAGTACTAATTGGAAATCAAGTCAAAATATCACCATGTCATTGACCTGAAGTTCAAAACTTACATAACTGCTTACATAAATACTATAATTAACAAATTACATAACTGGCAGTATCTGAAAATTAAAAGCATCGGATAAAATAATTTGCATGATTATTGTCAAAATCTTACTTGTCTTTTAACAGCCTTTTTGAGGCAATCTCCATAAAGCTTCATCGTTTATTACACTGATATAGACTTATAATGTAAAATGTTCATAGGTATTAAAAGTGTATACAAATAACACTAAATTGAAATCGAAGAAAAATGTTACCGTGTGAAAAACTGCAAAAATCTAATTTAGAACTTCAAACGCTTAGAACACACTCAAAAACTGTGAAAACAAGATTATGCATAGTGTAAATGTTGATAATTATGGAGCGCCAAAAGTGGACAACCGTATAGCAAGAATCTGAATTTTTTAGTTGTTCACTTTTGAGGCATCGAAATAGTTGTGTAAGTACAATCCCAATTTCTGCTAGCCAAAAATTGAGTTTGTTAAAAACCGTTGTCGCAATTTCCGAAAACCTAATTATACTACCAGAAAATCTAAAAAATACGGTTGTCCACTTTTGGCGCTCCATACAGTGACGTGTGATAGGTTATCAAAAATTGTGTTGTTTAGGTTTTCATGGAGAAACATGGCACAACAGGCGAAAGTTATAGGCAAAGTAGATTTTAAACACAACCAAAACAACAATGAAACATTATTACTTACCGTTATACATGACATTAAACGTTTAGAAGAGTTCACTTCCATAGAGTTCTGCATTTCCAGAAAAGACCCCCTAACCATACATACAGTGAAACCTGTGAAACCTCTAAAATACATTGTATTTGTCTTGACATGTCATTTTAAATAAAAAATACTGGCCATTGGTCATGGAACTAAAGAAAAATAAAAGGTTCACTTTAGTTTCTTTATGATAACATTTTTGTACTGTCATTTTGATATTTACAGGACTAAGACAAACATCCTTTAAACAACGGGGTTCATGTCACATCCCCGCTTGAGAAGATATTGTTTAAGAAAAAAACAGTATTCGCTGCACACTCGGGTAGTACCAGCCAAAACACTAAATGTTGTTTTTCCCCATAACTGGTTTCCATGTAATTTACTCAGCAGATTAATTTCCTAAACATTATAGACAGCAAGTATTACCCAAGTAAACTATTGTGAACGACAACTTGGTCCTATGAATGGTATTTGTTTTTGAAACATGTATATGATATAATTTAATGAATTTTCTAAATTCATTCCAGAAAACTAATTCCAGGAAATATAACACAATACATGTTTCTTAACAAAATTTAAAAATTTAAAAAAAGCAAAAACAATGTTTGGCCCTTACACCGGCAAAAAACAAACCAAACAACAACCAAAACAACAACCAAACCAAACAACACCTCCATTCCAAAGAAATATTGTAGTTCTGACAAGTTCACTTCGGTCATATGTACTGTTTATAGCCTTAGCTTGACGAATTTGCCAAGGGACTTTAGAACTCTTTGATACAATCTACCTTCATGAATGTGTCATGCAAAGTAAAAGCCTCAAGTTATTGGACTTAAATTTTCCCAAAGCCGTGAGCACACTGAATTGCATACTCCATCAGTTTTGTCAATTCTGTCGGGTCATCAATCCCTCTCGGGATCCTTATCACTGGAACACAAGTCGAGCTACTTGGCATTCTTTTAACAT
Source organism: Crossaster papposus (assembly GCA_037893245.1). NCBI lineage: Eukaryota > Metazoa > Echinodermata > Asteroidea > Velatida > Solasteridae > Crossaster > Crossaster papposus. The sequence continues at coordinate 1,014,192 of JBAIAA010000153.1, forward strand.
TTGGCTCTTTGTTGTAGAATTCTACAGTTAAGTCAGAAGGAAACCCACATGGTGGTACCTTATCAGCACCTGTCCAGAACTCAATAACTTCTGGGATGGAAACAGCAGCTCGTCCACCTAAATAACCAATAAATAAAGTTAAACACATTTTCTGTAAGTGTTTCAGAAGCTTCTAACTCCAAATAATGGCCAGTGGTACTTGTGTTTGCACTAGGAAATCAAAATAAAATAATCGTGCACAACATGGAAATTTTTTTTAAAGCAAGGTTAGCTGCGAAACCATGTAACCATATCCCTTATAAGCTATGGTTGTTTGAAAACAAGCAAGCAGTTTAAGAACTCGACATTTCTCTTTTAGTATGAAAAAACAATCAAAATTCTTCAATTGTATGAATTTTGTTTCTAGATTAAATTTTTAAAGTTTACATAGATAGTGATTTACTTACTTGATGCCTTCTCCAGGAAAACTTCAAAGCTGTAAATGCTGTCCTCCTCTAGGTCCCGATAGTTGGACCCCACAGGTGCATAGTTGATAACGTACAGCTTTCGAAACTCGATGAAAGTAAGAGGAGGTGCTGCCTTCCAGACGAAAACAGATCGAAGTTCGTTAGAATTCCTTCTTACATCCTCCCACATCTCTCCCAGGCCTTCTGTAAATTGCATCACAGCTGGTTGTACCCTTCAAAAGGAAAAAAAGCAATGTGTTATGTGATCAAGCACCACTGCATGCTTGGGCAAAGGTATACAACTGAATAGCATTGCCAAACCATTTTTCATGTTGCTTTAGTTGGATTTGAAACTGCAAAAAACATTTATTGCTCAACCATAATTATTTTGCCAAAAAAACAATACATAAAATGTAATAAATTATTGTGGCGTGTCATATGGCCTTGTTGTAGTCAAGCGCATTGTACTCAATTATTGATGGCTGTGTCATCGGAGTGTGGGTTTGAATTCCGGTTTTGACACTTGTGTTCTTGAGAAAGACACTTGACCATCAGTTGCTTCTCTGAACCCGGGTGTATAAATGGGAACCAGCGGGGGCTGTGATGTTATTGTGTTTGATCTCAGCGCCTATAAGCAGCTTCAGGTTGTATTATCAAAATATTACCAAAATACCTGTAATACATGATGTGAGTCAGGAGATCACAAGTTAAGGTGGCACGACGATTATATGTACATGTATGTACATTACATACTCCTTGGTCCAAAAGCCAGTCAGTTAGGTCAGAAATCACAGTGTTGAAATCATCTTGTGTACTGTTCATGATCTGAAACATTTTGAAAAAATGTGGTTTTCTTGACAAATGTTTTCTCAAAATATGTGTTTACTTCAGAATTAATTAAACAAATGGGTAAACATGTACTGCAAATTATTTGGTTGCTTAGCAAAGAAATGAGGAAGGATATGATCCCACGACTAAGAGCCAATCTTTTCAGATTCCCCTGTAATTCTCTTTCGAAAAAAAAAATAGATGGAAATTGAAATGGAATGCAAATCAAAATATCAAAAAACACTTTTTTTGAGTTCCATTCATGTCGTTTTAAATAAAAACATCACACACAACATATCACTTCCTGACAGTACTTCAGAAAGAAATAACTTATACTACAAAAAGAAAAAAAAAGTATAAAAGTAATATCACACCTTAGTCATATTTTCACGTGCGACAAGGTCGGGTACATCTTTTATCTCATCCAAGTGTGTTTCCATAGATACATGTGATCCAGTCATCAGGTTAAACACAAGGGGGCTCAATCCACTCAAACCAGGCCCACCATGGATTAGACTCCAACGCACAAATTCACCTGCACGCCTGTATTTGCCTTCCCTGAGATGCATTATATTGTATGTAAAATACAGCTTGCCATTGTTGACGTCGAAAACTCCCATACGCTGTGATACCTCTTTCATCAGGAGCCTGCAAAAAGGGTTTGGGAATAAGACCAACATAATTAACAAGCCATCAGTGTTTAAGCTATAGTTCAATCTTGCTGCTTCAAATTCCTAAAATCATCGGAAACACACACTTAATACAATCCAATACGAAGATTCAATTAACCCACTTACTTGAAATATTCTCGCCTGGGGCCTCCACCATCCTCCCCATCCTCTCCTGGAAATACGATGACTGGTGTGTCAAGGTAGTTGAAGGTATCAGCTGTTGCAAGAAGTGTCGAATGGAGTACACGCTTTCTGTTGACAATCACTGTGGTTGTGTCACCAGTTCTTTTAGCCATGTGTTTATGCAGTATTTCAGGCAATGTTTCATGGGGACTAAAACAAGAGAAGAAAGACATTTTTTTTGCCTCAACATGAAGATATCATCTGAACAATTATACATACTCATACACATGTAGTTAACTACAGGGACAAGATACAAATCACAATAAATGCTTTACAAGGATACAAATTTAAGAATGTGTGTTGTGTGCGTTGCTTGATACATTCAAACAAGGAACCTTTAACTCTATAGGGAGCAATAGGGTGTCCGGCTCACCGGGGATACACGGTTGGCAAACCTGTACACAACATAGCGCAGATGTTGCAAAAGCATTCGAGTGCAAAAAAGGAGGACAACGGGGTCCCCGGTTGCATGTCAATACAAAGCTGTCGTGTGTGTGTGTGGGTGTCGTTGGTGGATGGGGGCACTATTTCAGTGTGTAATCACATTATAGGCTGGGTCTGGCTCCGACTGTGGTGCTAGTTTTGAACTTATAATGAATTTCAATGGAAAACAATAGTCTTACACATCCTCTATAGCCGCAGTAGCTCCAACAACATTGTGAATGTCACTTGTTGCTTCCAATGGTTGCTCCTCATCGGTGTCATCGTCATCCTCAATCAGATCTATGTAATTCTCGTAAGACACACTACTTTGAGAAGTAGAAGCAACAGATGCTGCCTGAAAGTAAAAATAAATGAAACAGTTGGTTAACTTTCTGACCACAGGTAAATAGCATGTTGTCTGAGCTCAATGAAAAGGGACAAATAATTACCATGAATCTAACTGTTGGCGTGTCTGGCTGTGTGATTTCTGTCTTAGTGTCAACGGCCTGTAAACAACAACAGAAACATAACAATACGACTGATTACTTCATGAAACGATTAAGCTGTTAATAATAATACACTAAAAAAGGTGATAGAAAACATTTTTTCTGTGGATGAAAAAACAAACAGTTAATATATAAATTGCATACACCATCTATGATCTTTTAAAACCATGTTAAAAATGGAATTAAGCAAATGAGATCAGGGTATTTGTTTATTAAGTCTGTTGGCTCAGGCCTCTATTTTTTACAGTGAAGTATCTGAAACTGTGAATGCCTGCTTTAAAGTACAAAGAATAAAATGTACAGTATGATAATGCTAATTATTCACAGGATATTATACAAAAACAAACCTTAGAGACTACGGATACTGATGGAAGATCATCACCATCATCATCATCATCATCATCTGACGTCTCCATCTTTTGAAGAAAAAAAAAGTAAGCAAAATTAAACAAAAGCATTAATTATTTACTGTCAAAGACAGACTTCCCTGTTATAAAAAAAAAAAAATATAATTACTCTACTGAACAGTTTTATACCCCTTGTCTTTCCGGATGTATGTTCCTTGACTGTAACAGAAAGGTAAAGAAATACAAAAGAGATAGAAACAAATATACAAAAATATGCTGAAGCATTTTGGAATTACCTGATGCTTGTAACAAGTCTGAAGGTAGACTCGAACAGGATGCGTCTTGAGAAGTGCCACAAACTCTGATAAACGAAATGGCCTGTTGCTGATAGTTTTTGGCAACTCTTCCCCGCTGAAAGTGGTTAGTTTTACTTCCAGGGAAGTTATCTGCATCTCAGTTGCTTTGTTGATTCCATTAGGGAAGTAGAGCTTCAAAAATTGATCCTGAATTTCATTCAGGGAGGCATCTCTTGATAAGTCTAGTGTCATAGATCCACCTCCGCGTCCGGCTGTAACCAACTTTGGTTTTCTTGAGGCCGATTTTTGATGCTTCCACCCTGTGTAGATTTTCATTGATTTTGCTTGTGACTTTCCTGTCAATTTCCCTTGCCGTTTTTTTTTAACCGTGTCTCTCAGCGCCTGCACAACTGGCAGGGAGCTTGCTTGGTCTGGAAAATTAATAAAATGAAACTAACAATAAGTTCAAAACTTTAACGAAAACAAGAGCTGTTTCAACCGAATGCCGAAACAGCTAAAACTAAATCACAAGAACATGAGATGCATACTTATCCTACAAATAAAAGAAAAGCAATTTAAGTGTCAATTAAAAACATAATACTGATTTGTAATTGTTTGTAGATAACAGTTAGACTGCATCAGTATGTAGGTAAGCCTTTTGTATAGTTCATCAAAACAAATCACATATGCACACTGTATTTAAGTGATTTCCTTCCTGCATTAATCCCTTACTGTCAATGAGCTGTTGGCATTTCTGTCTTATCCGCACTCTGTCACCGACCCTATTGACTCCAAGCAGTTCAAATTGTGCTTCTGTCAAAGATATAGCTTCTCTTGGGGTCACCTAAGGAAGAAGACAGACACACGGTAGACAAATAATACCATAGTGACTACATGACTGCGTTTGTTATGACTTCGCAATTGTGTTTTTAAATATATTTTATTGTGACTTGTGATTTTCACTCAACATTTTAGTAGTTTTTAATTTATGTTGTATTTTTTAGATTCATTTTTTATTGTAAACCAAAAATTGTTTGAGTCTACAACTATTTAATCTTTGTAGTGTTTACATAAACCATAGGGATATAAATGAATGAATAAATGAAATAACAAGATACTTTGTTTTTCCTCATGACTATTGACTATTAATTATTGGATGCTAAGTTTCCTGGGAACTCCAGTCACGTAACGTAAGTAAACTCATTACACGTTTTCTTTCAATCACATCAACCCGCTTGGTAAATATTGACCTGCTTCAGTTTGAACACAAACAAATTCCATATGATTCTGGTGTATAATTCGAGTCCAGTCAGGCAGGACCACGACATGCATGCGGTGATACATGTATGCATCCTTTTTATAATTTCGGATCTGAAAATGTGTTGCCTTTTCACACCAAAAAGGTAAACAAACTGAAATTCAGAGTACCACGTTAGGCCCAGGGCTAGAGCTAGGCACTGTATTTGAAATTTTAGTGTTTAAGTTACTAAATATTATTAGCTCAGTAGGCCCCTAACGTTAAGACGCTTTGCATGTAAACTTTAACGTGTAAGTAACGTTAATTAGGCATATATTATTAACTAAGTATTATGATTACTTATGCCCCTACTAGTACTAGATGACAGATGAAAAACGTTTTTAAATTAAATTCACCGATGTGACACTAAATGCTGAGGTTAAAAGTAAACATAGGTTCATTTTAATAATGTGATTTAATTACCTGGTTTGCAACGAATGTGTCCAACAAATGTTCCAAATCGATCGCAGTCAAAATGTCGTCCATTTCGAATTAATTGTGGGTACAAATTACAACAAGCGCGGAAAAAACAAAAGCAGACATGTTTTTGTGGAGAGAGCCACCAAGAGGCGGCTTCATGGAGCTGGGTTCGCAAATCAGGTACCCATAGCTACCAGTGGTAAATAATTATAAATACATACTCTCAAAAAAGTTTTTCTAAATAATGTGAGACCCTTTTAAATAAACATTAAAATATTTAGTGAGGCATATAATAATTGTTCTCTTTTAAAATTTTAGCAGGTTAGCCAATAATTGTTTGAGCTAGGCTAGGCTATGGCCGAAAACACATGAAAGAGGGAGCTTTCCACAGGCACGACGGTTTTGCTCACACGTACGACGGAGCTCTCCACAGGCACGACGGTTTTGCTCACACGCACGACGCTCTACTCACAAACACGACGTTTTGCTCACACGCACGACGCTCTACTCACAAACACGACGTTTTGCTCACACGTACGACGCTCTACTCACAAACACGACGTTTTGCTCACACGCACGACGCTCTACTCACAAACACGACGTTTTGCTCACACGTACGACGCTCTACTCACAAACACGACGTTTTGCTCACACGTACGACGCTCTACTCACAAACACGACGTTTTGCTCACACGCACGACGCTCTACTCACAAACACGACGTTTTGCTCACACGTACGACGCTCTACTCACAAACACGACGTTTTGCTCACACGCACGACGCTCTACTCACAAACACGACGTTTTGCTCACACGCACGACGCTCTACTCACAAACACGACGTTTTGCTCACACGTACGACGCTCTACTCACAAACACGACGTTTTGCTCACACGCACGACGCTCTACTCACAAACACGACGTTTTGCTCACACGCACGACGCTCTACTCACAAACACGACGTTTTGCTCACACGTACGACGCTCTACTCACAAACACGACGTTTTGCTCACACGTACGACGCTCTACTCACAAACACGACGTTTTGCTCACACGCACGACGCTCTACTCACAAACACGACGTTTTGCTCACACGTACGACGGAGCTCCCCACACGCACGACGCTCTACTCACACGCACGACGGTTTTACACAGACGTACGACGGAGGTCCCCACACGCACGACGCTCTACTCACACGCACGACGCTCTACTCACACGCACGACGGTTTTACACAGACGTACGACGGAGCTCTCCACACGCACGACGCTCTACTCACACGCACGACGGTTTTACACAGACGTACGACGGAGCTCTCCACACGCACGACGCTCTACTCACACGCACGACGGTTTTACACAGACGTACGACGGAGCTCCCCACACGCACGACGCTCTACTCACACGCACGACGCTCTACTCACACGCACGACGGTTTTACACAGACGTACGACGGAGCTCCCCACACGCACGACGCTCTACTCACACGCACGACGGTTTTACACAGACGTACGACGGAGCTCCCCACACGCACGACGCTCTACTCACACGCACGACGCTCTACTCACACGCACGACGGTTTTACACAGACGTACGACGGAGCTCTCCACACGCACGACGCTCTACTCACACGCACGACGGTTTTACACAGACGTACGACGGAGCTCTCCACACGCACGACGCTCTACTCACACGCACGACGGTTTTACACAGACGTACGACGGAGCTCCCCACACGCACGACGCTCTACTCACACGCACGACGCTCTACTCACACGCACGACGGTTTTACACAGACGTACGACGGAGCTCCCTACACGCACGACGCTCTACTCACACGCACGACGGTTTTACACAGACGTACGACGGAGCTCCCCATACGCACGACGCTCTACTCACACGCACGACGCTCTACTCACACGCACGACGGTTTTACACAGACGTACGACGGAGCTCTCCACACGCACGACGCTCTACTCACACGCACGACGGTTTTACACAGACGTACGACGGAGCTCCCCACACGCACGACGCTCTACTCACACGCACGACGCTCTACTCACACGCACGACGAAAACAGATAAGTGTCCTATATAGAACACCATACCGGCCTACCCTAGCCCCATTTATTGTTGGGCCTTGTAAACGAATAGAGCTAGTGTTGAGCAGAGACAATTAACGGAGCTAGGGTTGGGCCGTGTTACCGAACGGAGCTTTACGCTTGGGTCGTGTAAATGAATAGAGCTAGGGTTGGGCCGTGTTTACGAACGGAGCTTTACGCTTGGGCCGTGTAAATGAATTGAGCTATATACGATTGGGCCGTGTATGAATTGCGCTAGGGTTGGGGCTTGTAAATGAATTGCGCTAGGGTTGGGCCGTGTGAGCTAGTGTTGGGTAGTGTAAATGAACGGAGCTAGAATGTTGGGCCATGTAAATGAATAGAGCTAGGGTTGGGCCGTGTTAGCGAACGGAGCTTTACGCTTGGGTCGTGTAAATGAATAGAGCTAGGGTTGGGCCGTGTTTACGAAGGGAGCTTTACGCTTAGGCTGTGTAAATGAATTGAGCTATGATTGGGCCGTGTATGAATTGCGCTAGGGTTGGGCCTTGTAAATGAATTGCGCTAGGGTTGGGCCGTGTGAGCTAGAGTTGGGTAGTGTAAATGAACGGAGCTAGGGGTTGGGCCATGTAAATGGATACAGCTAGGGTTGGGCCGTGTTAGCGAACGGAGCTTTACGCTTGGGTCGTCTAAATGAATAGAGCTAGGGTTGGGCCGTGTTAACGAACGGAGCTTTACGCTTGGGCTGTGTAAATGAATTAAGCTAGGATTGGGCCGTGTATGAATGGCGCTAGGGTTGGGGCTTGTAAATGAATTGCGCTAGGGTTGGGCCGTGTGAGCTAGTGTTAGCGAACGGAGCTTTACGCTTGGGTCGTGTAAATGAATAGAGCTAGGGTTGGGCCGTGTTAACGAACGGAGCTTTACGCTTGGGCTGTGTAAATGAATTAAGCTAGGATTGGCCCGTGTATGAATGGCGCTAGGGTTGGGGCTTGTAAATGAATGGAGCTAGGGTTGGGCCGTGTAAATGAATAGAGCTAGTGTTGGGTGGTGTAAATAAACGGAGCTAAGTTGGGCCATGTAAATGAATGGAGCTATATAGGGTTGGGATGTGTGAATGAACAGAGCAAGGGCTGGACTGAATAGAGCTATAGGGTTGGGCTTATACCCAACCCTAGCTCCATAATTCATTTACACTTCCCAACCCTAGCTCAGTTAATAATACACTACCCAATTCTAGCTCAATTCATTTAAGAGGCCCAACCCTAGCTCCGTTCATTTACAAGGCCCAACCCCTAGATGTTCACTTACAAGGCCCAACCCTAGCTCTGTTCATTTACACATCCCAACCCTAGCTCAGTTCATTTACACGACCCAACCCTAGCTCTGTTCATTTCCACGTCCCAACCCTAGCTCCATTCATTTACAAGGCCCAACCCTAGCTCCATCCATTTACAAGACCCAACCCTAGCTCAGTTCATTCACACTACCCAACCCTAGCTCCATCCATTTACACGACCGAACCCTAGCTCGGTTCATTTACACGACCCAACCCTAGCTCCATTCATTTACAAAGCCCGGCCCACCCTATAGCTCCATTCATTTACAGCTCCATTCATTTACAAAGCCCGGCAATCCTAGCTTCATTCATTTACACGTCCCAACCCCAGCTTCATTCATTTACACTTGCCAACCCTAGTTTCGTTCATTTCCACGTCCCAACCCTAGCTCCGTTCATTTACAAGGCCCAACCCCTAGCTCCCCTCTTTTACAAGGCCCAACCCTAGCTCTGTTCATTTCCACGTCTCAACCCTAGCTCCATTCATTTACAAGGCCCAACCCTAGCTCCATTCATTTACAAGACCCAACCCTAGCTTAGTTCATTTACACTATACCCAACCCTAGCTCCATCCATTTACACGGCCGAACCCTAGCTCGGTTCATTTACAGGACCCAACCCTAGCTCCATTCATTTACAAGGCCCGGCCCACCCTAGCTCCATTCATTGTTGGGCCTTGTAAATGAATAGAGCTAGTGTTGGGCCGAGAAAATTAACGGAGCTAGGGTTGGGCCGTGTTACCGAACGGAGCTTTACGCTTGGGCCGTGTAAATAAATAGAGCTACGGTTGGGCCGTGTTTACGAACGGAGCTTTACGCTTGGGCTGTGTAAATGAATTGAGCTATATAGGATTGGGCCGTGTATGAATTGCGCTAGGGTTGGGCCTTGTAAATGAATTGTGCTAGGGTTGGGCCGTGTGAGCTAGTGTTGGGTAGTGTAAATGAACGGAGCTAGAATGTTGGGCCATGTAAATGAATAGAGCTAGGGTTGGGCCGTGTTAGCGAACGGAGCTTTACGCTTGGGTCGTGTAAATGAATAGAGCTAGGGTTGGGCTGTGTTAACGAACGGAGCTTTACGCTTGGGCTGTGTAAATGAATTAAGCTAGGAGTGGGCCGTGTATGAATGGCGCTAGGGTTGGGGCTTGTAAATAAATGGAGCTAGGGTTGGGCCGTGTAAATGAATAGAGCTAGTGTTGGGCCGTGTTAGCGAACGGAGCTTTACGCTTGGGTCGTGTAAATGAATAGAGCTAGGGTTGGGCCGTGTTAACGAACGGAGCTTTACGCTTGGGCTGTGTAAATGAATTAAGCTAGGATTGGCCCGTGTATGAATGGCGCTAGGGTTGGGGCTTGTAAATGAATGGAGCTAGGGTTGGGCCGTGTAAATGAATAGAGCTAGTGTTGGGTGGTGTAAATAAACGGAGCTAAGTTGGGCCATGTAAATGAATGGAGCTATATAGGGTTGGGATGTGTGAATGAACAGAGCAAGGGCTGGACTGAATAGAGCTATAGGGTTGGGCTTATACCCAACCCTAGCTCCATAATTCATTTACACTTCCCAACCCTAGCTCAGTTAATAATACACTACCCAATTCTAGCTCAATTCATTTAAGAGGCCCAACCCTAGCTCCGTTCATTTACAAGGCCCAACCCCTAGATGTTCACTTACAAGGCCCAACCCTAGCTCTGTTCATTTACACATCCCAACCCTAGCTCAGTTCATTTACACGACCCAACCCTAGCTCTGTTCATTTCCACGTCCCAACCCTAGCTCCATTCATTTACAAGGCCCAACCCTAGCTCCATCCATTTACAAGACCCAACCCTAGCTCAGTTCATTCACACTACCCAACCCTAGCTCCATCCATTTACACGACCGAACCCTAGCTCGGTTCATTTACACGACCCAACCCTAGCTCCATTCATTTACAAAGCCCGGCCCACCCTATAGCTCCATTCATTTACAGCTCCATTCATTTACAAAGCCCGGCAATCCTAGCTTCATTCATTTACACGTCCCAACCCCAGCTTCATTAATTTACACTTGCCAACCCTAGTTTCGTTCATTTCCACGTCCCAACCCTAGCTCCGTTCATTTACAAGGCCCAACCCCTAGCTCCCCTCTTTTACAAGGCCCAACCCTAGCTCTGTTCATTTCCACGTCTCAACCCTAGCTCCATTCATTTACAAGGCCCAACCCTAGCTCCATTCATTTACAAGACCCAACCCTAGCTTAGTTCATTTACACTATACCCAACCCTAGCTCCATCCATTTACACGGCCGAACCCTAGCTCGGTTCATTTACAGGACCCAACCCTAGCTCCATTCATTTACAAGGCCCGGCCCACCCTAGCTCCATTCATTGTTGGGCCTTGTAAATGAATAGAGCTAGTGTTGGGCCGAGAAAATTAACGGAGCTAGGGTTGGGCCGTGTTACCGAACGGAGCTTTACGCTTGGGCCGTGTAAATAAATAGAGCTACGGTTGGGCCGTGTTTACGAACGGAGCTTTACGCTTGGGCTGTGTAAATGAATTGAGCTATATAGGATTGGGCCGTGTATGAATTGCGCTAGGGTTGGGCCTTGTAAATGAATTGTGCTAGGGTTGGGCCGTGTGAGCTAGTGTTGGGTAGTGTAAATGAACGGAGCTAGAATGTTGGGCCATGTAAATGAATAGAGCTAGGGTTGGGCCGTGTTAGCGAACGGAGCTTTACGCTTGGGTCGTGTAAATGAATAGAGCTAGGGTTGGGCTGTGTTAACGAACGGAGCTTTACGCTTGGGCTGTGTAAATGAATTAAGCTAGGAGTGGGCCGTGTATGAATGGCGCTAGGGTTGGGGCTTGTAAATAAATGGAGCTAGGGTTGGGCCGTGTAAATGAATAGAGCTAGTGTTGGGCCGTGTTAGCGAACGGAGCTTTACGCTTGGGTCGTGTAAATGAATAGAGCTAGGGTTGGGCCGTGTTAACGAACGGAGCTTTACGCTTGGGCTGTGTAAATGAATTAAGCTAGGATTGGCCCGTGTATGAATGGCGCTAGGGTTGGGGCTTGTAAATGAATGGAGCTAGGGTTGGGCCGTGTAAATGAATAGAGCTAGTGTTGGGTGGTGTAAATAAACGGAGCTAAGTTGGGCCATGTAAATGAATGGAGCTATATAGGGTTGGGATGTGTGAATGAACAGAGCAAGGGCTGGACTGAATAGAGCTATAGGGTTGGGCTTATACCCAACCCTAGCTCCATAATTCATTTACACTTCCCAACCCTAGCTCAGTTAATAATACACTACCCAATTCTAGCTCAATTCATTTAAGAGGCCCAACCCTAGCTCCGTTCATTTACAAGGCCCAACCCCTAGATGTTCACTTACAAGGCCCAACCCTAGCTCTGTTCATTTACACATCCCAACCCTAGCTCAGTTCATTTACACGACCCAACCCTAGCTCTGTTCATTTCCACGTCCCAACCCTAGCTCCATTCATTTACAAGGCCCAACCCTAGCTCCATCCATTTACAAGACCCAACCCTAGCTCAGTTCATTCACACTACCCAACCCTAGCTCCATCCATTTACACGACCGAACCCTAGCTCGGTTCATTTACACGACCCAACCCTAGCTCCATTCATTTACAAAGCCCGGCCCACCCTATAGCTCCATTCATTTACAGCTCCATTCATTTACAAAGCCCGGCAATCCTAGCTTCATTCATTTACACGTCCCAACCCCAGCTTCATTCATTTACACTTGCCAACCCTAGTTTCGTTCATTTCCACGTCCCAACCCTAGCTCCGTTCATTTACAAGGCCCAACCCCTAGCTCCCCTCTTTTACAAGGCCCAACCCTAGCTCTGTTCATTTCCACGTCTCAACCCTAGCTCCATTCATTTACAAGGCCCAACCCTAGCTCCATTCATTTACAAGACCCAACCCTAGCTTAGTTCATTTACACTATACCCAACCCTAGCTCCATCCATTTACACGGCCGAACCCTAGCTCGGTTCATTTACAGGACCCAACCCTAGCTCCATTCATTTACAAGGCCCGGCCCACCCTAGCTCCATTCATTGTTGGGCCTTGTAAATGAATAGAGCTAGTGTTGGGCCGAGAAAATTAACGGAGCTAGGGTTGGGCCGTGTTACCGAACGGAGCTTTACGCTTGGGCCGTGTAAATAAATAGAGCTACGGTTGGGCCGTGTTTACGAACGGAGCTTTACGCTTGGGCTGTGTAAATGAATTGAGCTATATACGATTGGGCCGTGTATGAATTGCGCTAGGGTTGGGGCTTGTAAATGAATTGCGCTAGGGTTGGGCCGTGTGAGCTAGTGTTGGGTAGTGTAAATGAACGGAGCTAGAATGTTGGGCCATGTAAATGAATAGAGCTAGGGTTGGGCCGTGTTAGCGAACGGAGCTTTACGCTTGGGCCGTGTAAATGAATAGAGCTAGGGTTGGGTCGTGTTTACGAACGGAGCTTTACGCTTGGGCCGTGTAAATGAATTGAGCTAGGATTGGGCCGTGTATGAATTGCGCTAGGGTTGGGGCTTGTAAATCAATTCCGCTAGGGTTGGGCCGTGTGAGCTAGTGTTGGGTAGTGTAAATGAACGGAGCTAGGGGTTGGGCCATGTAAATGGATACCGCTAGGGTTGGGCCGTGTTAGCGAACGGAGCTTTACGCTTGGGTCGTCTAAATGAATAGAGCTAGGGTTGGGCCGTGTTAACGAACGGAGCTTTACGCTTGGGCTGTGTAAATGAATTAAGCTAGGATTGGGCCGTGTATGAATGGCGCTAGGGTTGGGGCTTGTAAATGAATTGCGCTAGGGTTGGGCCGTGTGAGCTAGTGTTAGCGAACGGAGCTTTACGCTTGGGTCGTGTAAATGAATAGAGCTAGGGTTGGGCCGTGTTAACGAACGGAGCTTTACGCTTGGGCTGTGTAAATGAATTAAGCTAGGATTGGCCCGTGTATGAATGGCGCTAGGGTTGGGGCTTGTAAATGAATGGAGCTAGGGTTGGGCCGTGTAAATGAATAGAGCTAGTGTTGGGTGGTGTAAATAAACGGAGCTAAGTTGGGCCATGTAAATGAATGGAGCTATATAGGGTTGGGATGTGTGAATGAACAGAGCAAGGGCTGGACTGAATAGAGCTATAGGGTTGGGCTTATACCCAACCCTAGCTCCATAATTCATTTACACTTCCCAACCCTATAGCTCAGTTAATAATACACTACCCAATTCTAGCTCAATTCATTTAAGAGGCCCAACCCTAGCTCCGTTCATTTACAAGGCCCAACCCCTAGATGTTCACTTACAAGGCCCAACCCTAGCTCTGTTCATTTACACATCCCAACCCTAGCTCAGTTCATTTACACGACCCAACCCTAGCTCTGTTCATTTCCACGTCCCAACCCTAGCTCCATTCATTTACAAGGCCCAACCCTAGCTCCATCCATTTACAAGACCCAACCCTAGCTCAGTTCATTCACACTACCCAACCCTAGCTCCATCCATTTACACGACCGAACCCTAGCTCGGTTCATTTACACGACCCAACCCTAGCTCCATTCATTTACAAAGCCCGGCCCACCCTATAGCTCCATTCATTTACAGCTCCATTCATTTACAAAGCCCGGCAATCCTAGCTTCATTCATTTACACGTCCTAACCCCAGCTTCATTCATTTACACTTGCCAACCCTAGTTTCGTTCATTTCCACGTCCCAACCCTAGCTCCGTTCATTTACAAGGCCCAACCCCTAGCTCCCCTCTTTTACAAGGCCCAACCCTAGCTCTGTTCATTTCCACGTCTCAACCCTAGCTCCATTCATTTACAAGGCCCAACCCTAGCTCCATTCATTTACAAGACCCAACCCTAGCTTAGTTCATTTACACTATACCCAACCCTAGCTCCATCCATTTACACGGCCGAACCCTAGCTCGGTTCATTTACAGGACCCAACCCTAGCTCCATTCATTTACAAGGCCCGGCCCACCCTAGCTCCATTCATTGTTGGGCCTTGTAAATGAATAGAGCTAGTGTTGGGCCGAGAAAATTAACGGAGCTAGGGTTGGGCCGTGTTACCGAACGGAGCTTTACGCTTGGGCCGTGTAAATAAATAGAGCTACGGTTGGGCCGTGTTTACGAACGGAGCTTTACGCTTGGGCTGTGTAAATGAATTGAGCTATATAGGATTGGGCCGTGTATGAATTGCGCTAGGGTTGGGCCTTGTAAATGAATTGTGCTAGGGTTGGGCCGTGTGAGCTAGTGTTGGGTAGTGTAAATGAACGGAGCTAGAATGTTGGGCCATGTAAATGAATAGAGCTAGGGTTGGGCCGTGTTAGCGAACGGAGCTTTACGCTTGGGTCGTGTAAATGAATAGAGCTAGGGTTGGGCTGTGTTAACGAACGGAGCTTTACGCTTGGGCTGTGTAAATGAATTAAGCTAGGAGTGGGCCGTGTATGAATGGCGCTAGGGTTGGGGCTTGTAAATAAATGGAGCTAGGGTTGGGCCGTGTAAATGAATAGAGCTAGTGTTGGGCCGTGTTAGCGAACGGAGCTTTACGCTTGGGTCGTGTAAATGAATAGAGCTAGGGTTGGGCCGTGTTAACGAACGGAGCTTTACGCTTGGGCTGTGTAAATGAATTAAGCTAGGATTGGCCCGTGTATGAATGGCGCTAGGGTTGGGGCTTGTAAATGAATGGAGCTAGGGTTGGGCCGTGTAAATGAATAGAGCTAGTGTTGGGTGGTGTAAATAAACGGAGCTAAGTTGGGCCATGTAAATGAATGGAGCTATATAGGGTTGGGATGTGTGAATGAACAGAGCAAGGGCTGGACTGAATAGAGCTATAGGGTTGGGCTTATACCCAACCCTAGCTCCATAATTCAT
Source organism: Crossaster papposus (assembly GCA_037893245.1). Lineage (NCBI taxonomy): Eukaryota > Metazoa > Echinodermata > Asteroidea > Velatida > Solasteridae > Crossaster > Crossaster papposus. Next base: position 1,029,859 of record JBAIAA010000153.1, read on the forward strand.
TTACACTTCCCAACCCTAGCTCAGTTAATAATACACTACCCAATTCTAGCTCAATTCATTTAAGAGGCCCAACCCTAGCTCCGTTCATTTACAAGGCCCAACCCCTAGATGTTCACTTACAAGGCCCAACCCTAGCTCTGTTCATTTACACATCCCAACCCTAGCTCAGTTCATTTACACGACCCAACCCTAGCTCTGTTCATTTCCACGTCCCAACCCTAGCTCCATTCATTTACAAGGCCCAACCCTAGCTCCATCCATTTACAAGACCCAACCCTAGCTCAGTTCATTCACACTACCCAACCCTAGCTCCATCCATTTACACGACCGAACCCTAGCTCGGTTCATTTACACGACCCAACCCTAGCTCCATTCATTTACAAAGCCCGGCCCACCCTATAGCTCCATTCATTTACAGCTCCATTCATTTACAAAGCCCGGCAATCCTAGCTTCATTCATTTACACGTCCCAACCCCAGCTTCATTCATTTACACTTGCCAACCCTAGTTTCGTTCATTTCCACGTCCCAACCCTAGCTCCGTTCATTTACAAGGCCCAACCCCTAGCTCCCCTCTTTTACAAGGCCCAACCCTAGCTCTGTTCATTTCCACGTCTCAACCCTAGCTCCATTCATTTACAAGGCCCAACCCTAGCTCCATTCATTTACAAGACCCAACCCTAGCTTAGTTCATTTACACTATACCCAACCCTAGCTCCATCCATTTACACGGCCGAACCCTAGCTCGGTTCATTTACAGGACCCAACCCTAGCTCCATTCATTTACAAGGCCCGGCCCACCCTAGCTCCATTCATTGTTGGGCCTTGTAAATGAATAGAGCTAGTGTTGGGCCGAGAAAATTAACGGAGCTAGGGTTGGGCCGTGTTACCGAACGGAGCTTTACGCTTGGGCCGTGTAAATAAATAGAGCTACGGTTGGGCCGTGTTTACGAACGGAGCTTTACGCTTGGGCTGTGTAAATGAATTGAGCTATATAGGATTGGGCCGTGTATGAATTGCGCTAGGGTTGGGCCTTGTAAATGAATTGTGCTAGGGTTGGGCCGTGTGAGCTAGTGTTGGGTAGTGTAAATGAACGGAGCTAGAATGTTGGGCCATGTAAATGAATAGAGCTAGGGTTGGGCCGTGTTAGCGAACGGAGCTTTACGCTTGGGTCGTGTAAATGAATAGAGCTAGGGTTGGGCTGTGTTAACGAACGGAGCTTTACGCTTGGGCTGTGTAAATGAATTAAGCTAGGAGTGGGCCGTGTATGAATGGCGCTAGGGTTGGGGCTTGTAAATAAATGGAGCTAGGGTTGGGCCGTGTAAATGAATAGAGCTAGTGTTGGGCCGTGTTAGCGAACGGAGCTTTACGCTTGGGTCGTGTAAATGAATAGAGCTAGGGTTGGGCCGTGTTAACGAACGGAGCTTTACGCTTGGGCTGTGTAAATGAATTAAGCTAGGATTGGCCCGTGTATGAATGGCGCTAGGGTTGGGGCTTGTAAATGAATGGAGCTAGGGTTGGGCCGTGTAAATGAATAGAGCTAGTGTTGGGTGGTGTAAATAAACGGAGCTAAGTTGGGCCATGTAAATGAATGGAGCTATATAGGGTTGGGATGTGTGAATGAACAGAGCAAGGGCTGGACTGAATAGAGCTATAGGGTTGGGCTTATACCCAACCCTAGCTCCATAATTCATTTACACTTCCCAACCCTAGCTCAGTTAATAATACACTACCCAATTCTAGCTCAATTCATTTAAGAGGCCCAACCCTAGCTCCGTTCATTTACAAGGCCCAACCCCTAGATGTTCACTTACAAGGCCCAACCCTAGCTCTGTTCATTTACACATCCCAACCCTAGCTCAGTTCATTTACACGACCCAACCCTAGCTCTGTTCATTTCCACGTCCCAACCCTAGCTCCATTCATTTACAAGGCCCAACCCTAGCTCCATCCATTTACAAGACCCAACCCTAGCTCAGTTCATTCACACTACCCAACCCTAGCTCCATCCATTTACACGACCGAACCCTAGCTCGGTTCATTTACACGACCCAACCCTAGCTCCATTCATTTACAAAGCCCGGCCCACCCTATAGCTCCATTCATTTACAGCTCCATTCATTTACAAAGCCCGGCAATCCTAGCTTCATTCATTTACACGTCCCAACCCCAGCTTCATTCATTTACACTTGCCAACCCTAGTTTCGTTCATTTCCACGTCCCAACCCTAGCTCCGTTCATTTACAAGGCCCAACCCCTAGCTCCCCTCTTTTACAAGGCCCAACCCTAGCTCTGTTCATTTCCACGTCTCAACCCTAGCTCCATTCATTTACAAGGCCCAACCCTAGCTCCATTCATTTACAAGACCCAACCCTAGCTTAGTTCATTTACACTATACCCAACCCTAGCTCCATCCATTTACACGGCCGAACCCTAGCTCGGTTCATTTACAGGACCCAACCCTAGCTCCATTCATTTACAAGGCCCGGCCCACCCTAGCTCCATTCATTGTTGGGCCTTGTAAATGAATAGAGCTAGTGTTGGGCCGAGAAAATTAACGGAGCTAGGGTTGGGCCGTGTTACCGAACGGAGCTTTACGCTTGGGCCGTGTAAATAAATAGAGCTACGGTTGGGCCGTGTTTACGAACGGAGCTTTACGCTTGGGCTGTGTAAATGAATTGAGCTATATAGGATTGGGCCGTGTATGAATTGCGCTAGGGTTGGGCCTTGTAAATGAATTGTGCTAGGGTTGGGCCGTGTGAGCTAGTGTTGGGTAGTGTAAATGAACGGAGCTAGAATGTTGGGCCATGTAAATGAATAGAGCTAGGGTTGGGCCGTGTTAGCGAACGGAGCTTTACGCTTGGGTCGTGTAAATGAATAGAGCTAGGGTTGGGCTGTGTTAACGAACGGAGCTTTACGCTTGGGCTGTGTAAATGAATTAAGCTAGGAGTGGGCCGTGTATGAATGGCGCTAGGGTTGGGGCTTGTAAATAAATGGAGCTAGGGTTGGGCCGTGTAAATGAATAGAGCTAGTGTTGGGCCGTGTTAGCGAACGGAGCTTTACGCTTGGGTCGTGTAAATGAATAGAGCTAGGGTTGGGCCGTGTTAACGAACGGAGCTTTACGCTTGGGCTGTGTAAATGAATTAAGCTAGGATTGGCCCGTGTATGAATGGCGCTAGGGTTGGGGCTTGTAAATGAATGGAGCTAGGGTTGGGCCGTGTAAATGAATAGAGCTAGTGTTGGGTGGTGTAAATAAACGGAGCTAAGTTGGGCCATGTAAATGAATGGAGCTATATAGGGTTGGGATGTGTGAATGAACAGAGCAAGGGCTGGACTGAATAGAGCTATAGGGTTGGGCTTATACCCAACCCTAGCTCCATAATTCATTTACACTTCCCAACCCTAGCTCAGTTAATAATACACTACCCAATTCTAGCTCAATTCATTTAAGAGGCCCAACCCTAGCTCCGTTCATTTACAAGGCCCAACCCCTAGATGTTCACTTACAAGGCCCAACCCTAGCTCTGTTCATTTACACATCCCAACCCTAGCTCAGTTCATTTACACGACCCAACCCTAGCTCTGTTCATTTCCACGTCCCAACCCTAGCTCCATTCATTTACAAGGCCCAACCCTAGCTCCATCCATTTACAAGACCCAACCCTAGCTCAGTTCATTCACACTACCCAACCCTAGCTCCATCCATTTACACGACCGAACCCTAGCTCGGTTCATTTACACGACCCAACCCTAGCTCCATTCATTTACAAAGCCCGGCCCACCCTATAGCTCCATTCATTTACAGCTCCATTCATTTACAAAGCCCGGCAATCCTAGCTTCATTCATTTACACGTCCCAACCCCAGCTTCATTAATTTACACTTGCCAACCCTAGTTTCGTTCATTTCCACGTCCCAACCCTAGCTCCGTTCATTTACAAGGCCCAACCCCTAGCTCCCCTCTTTTACAAGGCCCAACCCTAGCTCTGTTCATTTCCACGTCTCAACCCTAGCTCCATTCATTTACAAGGCCCAACCCTAGCTCCATTCATTTACAAGACCCAACCCTAGCTTAGTTCATTTACACTATACCCAACCCTAGCTCCATCCATTTACACGGCCGAACCCTAGCTCGGTTCATTTACAGGACCCAACCCTAGCTCCATTCATTTACAAGGCCCGGCCCACCCTAGCTCCATTCATTGTTGGGCCTTGTAAATGAATAGAGCTAGTGTTGGGCCGAGAAAATTAACGGAGCTAGGGTTGGGCCGTGTTACCGAACGGAGCTTTACGCTTGGGCCGTGTAAATAAATAGAGCTACGGTTGGGCCGTGTTTACGAACGGAGCTTTACGCTTGGGCTGTGTAAATGAATTGAGCTATATAGGATTGGGCCGTGTATGAATTGCGCTAGGGTTGGGCCTTGTAAATGAATTGTGCTAGGGTTGGGCCGTGTGAGCTAGTGTTGGGTAGTGTAAATGAACGGAGCTAGAATGTTGGGCCATGTAAATGAATAGAGCTAGGGTTGGGCCGTGTTAGCGAACGGAGCTTTACGCTTGGGTCGTGTAAATGAATAGAGCTAGGGTTGGGCTGTGTTAACGAACGGAGCTTTACGCTTGGGCTGTGTAAATGAATTAAGCTAGGAGTGGGCCGTGTATGAATGGCGCTAGGGTTGGGGCTTGTAAATAAATGGAGCTAGGGTTGGGCCGTGTAAATGAATAGAGCTAGTGTTGGGCCGTGTTAGCGAACGGAGCTTTACGCTTGGGTCGTGTAAATGAATAGAGCTAGGGTTGGGCCGTGTTAACGAACGGAGCTTTACGCTTGGGCTGTGTAAATGAATTAAGCTAGGATTGGCCCGTGTATGAATGGCGCTAGGGTTGGGGCTTGTAAATGAATGGAGCTAGGGTTGGGCCGTGTAAATGAATAGAGCTAGTGTTGGGTGGTGTAAATAAACGGAGCTAAGTTGGGCCATGTAAATGAATGGAGCTATATAGGGTTGGGATGTGTGAATGAACAGAGCAAGGGCTGGACTGAATAGAGCTATAGGGTTGGGCTTATACCCAACCCTAGCTCCATAATTCATTTACACTTCCCAACCCTAGCTCAGTTAATAATACACTACCCAATTCTAGCTCAATTCATTTAAGAGGCCCAACCCTAGCTCCGTTCATTTACAAGGCCCAACCCCTAGATGTTCACTTACAAGGCCCAACCCTAGCTCTGTTCATTTACACATCCCAACCCTAGCTCAGTTCATTTACACGACCCAACCCTAGCTCTGTTCATTTCCACGTCCCAACCCTAGCTCCATTCATTTACAAGGCCCAACCCTAGCTCCATCCATTTACAAGACCCAACCCTAGCTCAGTTCATTCACACTACCCAACCCTAGCTCCATCCATTTACACGACCGAACCCTAGCTCGGTTCATTTACACGACCCAACCCTAGCTCCATTCATTTACAAAGCCCGGCCCACCCTATAGCTCCATTCATTTACAGCTCCATTCATTTACAAAGCCCGGCAATCCTAGCTTCATTCATTTACACGTCCCAACCCCAGCTTCATTCATTTACACTTGCCAACCCTAGTTTCGTTCATTTCCACGTCCCAACCCTAGCTCCGTTCATTTACAAGGCCCAACCCCTAGCTCCCCTCTTTTACAAGGCCCAACCCTAGCTCTGTTCATTTCCACGTCTCAACCCTAGCTCCATTCATTTACAAGGCCCAACCCTAGCTCCATTCATTTACAAGACCCAACCCTAGCTTAGTTCATTTACACTATACCCAACCCTAGCTCCATCCATTTACACGGCCGAACCCTAGCTCGGTTCATTTACAGGACCCAACCCTAGCTCCATTCATTTACAAGGCCCGGCCCACCCTAGCTCCATTCATTGTTGGGCCTTGTAAATGAATAGAGCTAGTGTTGGGCCGAGAAAATTAACGGAGCTAGGGTTGGGCCGTGTTACCGAACGGAGCTTTACGCTTGGGCCGTGTAAATAAATAGAGCTACGGTTGGGCCGTGTTTACGAACGGAGCTTTACGCTTGGGCTGTGTAAATGAATTGAGCTATATACGATTGGGCCGTGTATGAATTGCGCTAGGGTTGGGGCTTGTAAATGAATTGCGCTAGGGTTGGGCCGTGTGAGCTAGTGTTGGGTAGTGTAAATGAACGGAGCTAGAATGTTGGGCCATGTAAATGAATAGAGCTAGGGTTGGGCCGTGTTAGCGAACGGAGCTTTACGCTTGGGCCGTGTAAATGAATAGAGCTAGGGTTGGGTCGTGTTTACGAACGGAGCTTTACGCTTGGGCCGTGTAAATGAATTGAGCTAGGATTGGGCCGTGTATGAATTGCGCTAGGGTTGGGGCTTGTAAATCAATTCCGCTAGGGTTGGGCCGTGTGAGCTAGTGTTGGGTAGTGTAAATGAACGGAGCTAGGGGTTGGGCCATGTAAATGGATACCGCTAGGGTTGGGCCGTGTTAGCGAACGGAGCTTTACGCTTGGGTCGTCTAAATGAATAGAGCTAGGGTTGGGCCGTGTTAACGAACGGAGCTTTACGCTTGGGCTGTGTAAATGAATTAAGCTAGGATTGGGCCGTGTATGAATGGCGCTAGGGTTGGGGCTTGTAAATGAATTGCGCTAGGGTTGGGCCGTGTGAGCTAGTGTTAGCGAACGGAGCTTTACGCTTGGGTCGTGTAAATGAATAGAGCTAGGGTTGGGCCGTGTTAACGAACGGAGCTTTACGCTTGGGCTGTGTAAATGAATTAAGCTAGGATTGGCCCGTGTATGAATGGCGCTAGGGTTGGGGCTTGTAAATGAATGGAGCTAGGGTTGGGCCGTGTAAATGAATAGAGCTAGTGTTGGGTGGTGTAAATAAACGGAGCTAAGTTGGGCCATGTAAATGAATGGAGCTATATAGGGTTGGGATGTGTGAATGAACAGAGCAAGGGCTGGACTGAATAGAGCTATAGGGTTGGGCTTATACCCAACCCTAGCTCCATAATTCATTTACACTTCCCAACCCTATAGCTCAGTTAATAATACACTACCCAATTCTAGCTCAATTCATTTAAGAGGCCCAACCCTAGCTCCGTTCATTTACAAGGCCCAACCCCTAGATGTTCACTTACAAGGCCCAACCCTAGCTCTGTTCATTTACACATCCCAACCCTAGCTCAGTTCATTTACACGACCCAACCCTAGCTCTGTTCATTTCCACGTCCCAACCCTAGCTCCATTCATTTACAAGGCCCAACCCTAGCTCCATCCATTTACAAGACCCAACCCTAGCTCAGTTCATTCACACTACCCAACCCTAGCTCCATCCATTTACACGACCGAACCCTAGCTCGGTTCATTTACACGACCCAACCCTAGCTCCATTCATTTACAAAGCCCGGCCCACCCTATAGCTCCATTCATTTACAGCTCCATTCATTTACAAAGCCCGGCAATCCTAGCTTCATTCATTTACACGTCCTAACCCCAGCTTCATTCATTTACACTTGCCAACCCTAGTTTCGTTCATTTCCACGTCCCAACCCTAGCTCCGTTCATTTACAAGGCCCAACCCCTAGCTCCCCTCTTTTACAAGGCCCAACCCTAGCTCTGTTCATTTCCACGTCTCAACCCTAGCTCCATTCATTTACAAGGCCCAACCCTAGCTCCATTCATTTACAAGACCCAACCCTAGCTTAGTTCATTTACACTATACCCAACCCTAGCTCCATCCATTTACACGGCCGAACCCTAGCTCGGTTCATTTACAGGACCCAACCCTAGCTCCATTCATTTACAAGGCCCGGCCCACCCTAGCTCCATTCATTGTTGGGCCTTGTAAATGAATAGAGCTAGTGTTGGGCCGAGAAAATTAACGGAGCTAGGGTTGGGCCGTGTTACCGAACGGAGCTTTACGCTTGGGCCGTGTAAATAAATAGAGCTACGGTTGGGCCGTGTTTACGAACGGAGCTTTACGCTTGGGCTGTGTAAATGAATTGAGCTATATAGGATTGGGCCGTGTATGAATTGCGCTAGGGTTGGGCCTTGTAAATGAATTGTGCTAGGGTTGGGCCGTGTGAGCTAGTGTTGGGTAGTGTAAATGAACGGAGCTAGAATGTTGGGCCATGTAAATGAATAGAGCTAGGGTTGGGCCGTGTTAGCGAACGGAGCTTTACGCTTGGGTCGTGTAAATGAATAGAGCTAGGGTTGGGCTGTGTTAACGAACGGAGCTTTACGCTTGGGCTGTGTAAATGAATTAAGCTAGGAGTGGGCCGTGTATGAATGGCGCTAGGGTTGGGGCTTGTAAATAAATGGAGCTAGGGTTGGGCCGTGTAAATGAATAGAGCTAGTGTTGGGCCGTGTTAGCGAACGGAGCTTTACGCTTGGGTCGTGTAAATGAATAGAGCTAGGGTTGGGCCGTGTTAACGAACGGAGCTTTACGCTTGGGCTGTGTAAATGAATTAAGCTAGGATTGGCCCGTGTATGAATGGCGCTAGGGTTGGGGCTTGTAAATGAATGGAGCTAGGGTTGGGCCGTGTAAATGAATAGAGCTAGTGTTGGGTGGTGTAAATAAACGGAGCTAAGTTGGGCCATGTAAATGAATGGAGCTATATAGGGTTGGGATGTGTGAATGAACAGAGCAAGGGCTGGACTGAATAGAGCTATAGGGTTGGGCTTATACCCAACCCTAGCTCCATAATTCATTTACACTTCCCAACCCTAGCTCAGTTAATAATACACTACCCAATTCTAGCTCAATTCATTTAAGAGGCCCAACCCTAGCTCCGTTCATTTACAAGGCCCAACCCCTAGATGTTCACTTACAAGGCCCAACCCTAGCTCTGTTCATTTACACATCCCAACCCTAGCTCAGTTCATTTACACGACCCAACCCTAGCTCTGTTCATTTCCACGTCCCAACCCTAGCTCCATTCATTTACAAGGCCCAACCCTAGCTCCATCCATTTACAAGACCCAACCCTAGCTCAGTTCATTCACACTACCCAACCCTAGCTCCATCCATTTACACGACCGAACCCTAGCTCGGTTCATTTACACGACCCAACCCTAGCTCCATTCATTTACAAAGCCCGGCCCACCCTATAGCTCCATTCATTTACAGCTCCATTCATTTACAAAGCCCGGCAATCCTAGCTTCATTCATTTACACGTCCCAACCCCAGCTTCATTCATTTACACTTGCCAACCCTAGTTTCGTTCATTTCCACGTCCCAACCCTAGCTCCGTTCATTTACAAGGCCCAACCCCTAGCTCCCCTCTTTTACAAGGCCCAACCCTAGCTCTGTTCATTTCCACGTCTCAACCCTAGCTCCATTCATTTACAAGGCCCAACCCTAGCTCCATTCATTTACAAGACCCAACCCTAGCTTAGTTCATTTACACTATACCCAACCCTAGCTCCATCCATTTACACGGCCGAACCCTAGCTCGGTTCATTTACAGGACCCAACCCTAGCTCCATTCATTTACAAGGCCCGGCCCACCCTAGCTCCATTCATTGTTGGGCCTTGTAAATGAATAGAGCTAGTGTTGGGCCGAGAAAATTAACGGAGCTAGGGTTGGGCCGTGTTACCGAACGGAGCTTTACGCTTGGGCCGTGTAAATAAATAGAGCTACGGTTGGGCCGTGTTTACGAACGGAGCTTTACGCTTGGGCTGTGTAAATGAATTGAGCTATATAGGATTGGGCCGTGTATGAATTGCGCTAGGGTTGGGCCTTGTAAATGAATTGTGCTAGGGTTGGGCCGTGTGAGCTAGTGTTGGGTAGTGTAAATGAACGGAGCTAGAATGTTGGGCCATGTAAATGAATAGAGCTAGGGTTGGGCCGTGTTAGCGAACGGAGCTTTACGCTTGGGTCGTGTAAATGAATAGAGCTAGGGTTGGGCTGTGTTAACGAACGGAGCTTTACGCTTGGGCTGTGTAAATGAATTAAGCTAGGAGTGGGCCGTGTATGAATGGCGCTAGGGTTGGGGCTTGTAAATAAATGGAGCTAGGGTTGGGCCGTGTAAATGAATAGAGCTAGTGTTGGGCCGTGTTAGCGAACGGAGCTTTACGCTTGGGTCGTGTAAATGAATAGAGCTAGGGTTGGGCCGTGTTAACGAACGGAGCTTTACGCTTGGGCTGTGTAAATGAATTAAGCTAGGATTGGCCCGTGTATGAATGGCGCTAGGGTTGGGGCTTGTAAATGAATGGAGCTAGGGTTGGGCCGTGTAAATGAATAGAGCTAGTGTTGGGTGGTGTAAATAAACGGAGCTAAGTTGGGCCATGTAAATGAATGGAGCTATATAGGGTTGGGATGTGTGAATGAACAGAGCAAGGGCTGGACTGAATAGAGCTATAGGGTTGGGCTTATACCCAACCCTAGCTCCATAATTCATTTACACTTCCCAACCCTAGCTCAGTTAATAATACACTACCCAATTCTAGCTCAATTCATTTAAGAGGCCCAACCCTAGCTCCGTTCATTTACAAGGCCCAACCCCTAGATGTTCACTTACAAGGCCCAACCCTAGCTCTGTTCATTTACACATCCCAACCCTAGCTCAGTTCATTTACACGACCCAACCCTAGCTCTGTTCATTTCCACGTCCCAACCCTAGCTCCATTCATTTACAAGGCCCAACCCTAGCTCCATCCATTTACAAGACCCAACCCTAGCTCAGTTCATTCACACTACCCAACCCTAGCTCCATCCATTTACACGACCGAACCCTAGCTCGGTTCATTTACACGACCCAACCCTAGCTCCATTCATTTACAAAGCCCGGCCCACCCTATAGCTCCATTCATTTACAGCTCCATTCATTTACAAAGCCCGGCAATCCTAGCTTCATTCATTTACACGTCCCAACCCCAGCTTCATTCATTTACACTTGCCAACCCTAGTTTCGTTCATTTCCACGTCCCAACCCTAGCTCCGTTCATTTACAAGGCCCAACCCCTAGCTCCCCTCTTTTACAAGGCCCAACCCTAGCTCTGTTCATTTCCACGTCTCAACCCTAGCTCCATTCATTTACAAGGCCCAACCCTAGCTCCATTCATTTACAAGACCCAACCCTAGCTTAGTTCATTTACACTATACCCAACCCTAGCTCCATCCATTTACACGGCCGAACCCTAGCTCGGTTCATTTACAGGACCCAACCCTAGCTCCATTCATTTACAAGGCCCGGCCCACCCTAGCTCCATTCATTGTTGGGCCTTGTAAATGAATAGAGCTAGTGTTGGGCCGAGAAAATTAACGGAGCTAGGGTTGGGCCGTGTTACCGAACGGAGCTTTACGCTTGGGCCGTGTAAATAAATAGAGCTACGGTTGGGCCGTGTTTACGAACGGAGCTTTACGCTTGGGCTGTGTAAATGAATTGAGCTATATACGATTGGGCCGTGTATGAATTGCGCTAGGGTTGGGGCTTGTAAATGAATTGCGCTAGGGTTGGGCCGTGTGAGCTAGTGTTGGGTAGTGTAAATGAACGGAGCTAGAATGTTGGGCCATGTAAATGAATAGAGCTAGGGTTGGGCCGTGTTAGCGAACGGAGCTTTACGCTTGGGCCGTGTAAATGAATAGAGCTAGGGTTGGGTCGTGTTTACGAACGGAGCTTTACGCTTGGGCCGTGTAAATGAATTGAGCTAGGATTGGGCCGTGTATGAATTGCGCTAGGGTTGGGGCTTGTAAATCAATTCCGCTAGGGTTGGGCCGTGTGAGCTAGTGTTGGGTAGTGTAAATGAACGGAGCTAGGGGTTGGGCCATGTAAATGGATACAGCTAGGGTTGGGCCGTGTTAGCGAACGGAGCTTTACGCTTGGGTCGTCTAAATGAATAGAGCTAGGGTTGGGCCGTGTTAACGAACGGAGCTTTACGCTTGGGCTGTGTAAATGAATTAAGCTAGGATTGGGCCGTGTATGAATGGCGCTAGGGTTGGGGCTTGTAAATGAATTGCGCTAGGGTTGGGCCGTGTGAGCTAGTGTTAGCGAACGGAGCTTTACGCTTGGGTCGTGTAAATGAATAGAGCTAGGGTTGGGCCGTGTTAACGAACGGAGCTTTACGCTTGGGCTGTGTAAATGAATTAAGCTAGGATTGGCCCGTGTATGAATGGCGCTAGGGTTGGGGCTTGTAAATGAATGGAGCTAGGGTTGGGCCGTGTAAATGAATAGAGCTAGTGTTGGGTGGTGTAAATAAACGGAGCTAAGTTGGGCCATGTAAATGAATGGAGCTATATAGGGTTGGGATGTGTGAATGAACAGAGCAAGGGCTGGACTGAATAGAGCTATAGGGTTGGGCTTATACCCAACCCTAGCTCCATAATTCATTTACACTTCCCAACCCTATAGCTCAGTTAATAATACACTACCCAATTCTAGCTCAATTCATTTAAGAGGCCCAACCCTAGCTCCGTTCATTTACAAGGCCCAACCCCTAGATGTTCACTTACAAGGCCCAACCCTAGCTCTGTTCATTTACACATCCCAACCCTAGCTCAGTTCATTTACACGACCCAACCCTAGCTCTGTTCATTTCCACGTCCCAACCCTAGCTCCATTCATTTACAAGGCCCAACCCTAGCTCCATCCATTTACAAGACCCAACCCTAGCTCAGTTCATTCACACTACCCAACCCTAGCTCCATCCATTTACACGACCGAACCCTAGCTCGGTTCATTTACACGACCCAACCCTAGCTCCATTCATTTACAAAGCCCGGCCCACCCTATAGCTCCATTCATTTACAGCTCCATTCATTTACAAAGCCCGGCAATCCTAGCTTCATTCATTTACACGTCCTAACCCCAGCTTCATTCATTTACACTTGCCAACCCTAGTTTCGTTCATTTCCACGTCCCAACCCTAGCTCCGTTCATTTACAAGGCCCAACCCCTAGCTCCCCTCTTTTACAAGGCCCAACCCTAGCTCTGTTCATTTCCACGTCTCAACCCTAGCTCCATTCATTTACAAGGCCCAACCCTAGCTCCATTCATTTACAAGACCCAACCCTAGCTTAGTTCATTTACACTATACCCAACCCTAGCTCCATCCATTTACACGGCCGAACCCTAGCTCGGTTCATTTACAGGACCCAACCCTAGCTCCATTCATTTACAAGGCCCGGCCCACCCTAGCTCCATTCATTGTTGGGCCTTGTAAATGAATAGAGCTAGTGTTGGGCCGAGAAAATTAACGGAGCTAGGGTTGGGCCGTGTTACCGAACGGAGCTTTACGCTTGGGCCGTGTAAATAAATAGAGCTACGGTTGGGCCGTGTTTACGAACGGAGCTTTACGCTTGGGCTGTGTAAATGAATTGAGCTATATAGGATTGGGCCGTGTATGAATTGCGCTAGGGTTGGGCCTTGTAAATGAATTGTGCTAGGGTTGGGCCGTGTGAGCTAGTGTTGGGTAGTGTAAATGAACGGAGCTAGAATGTTGGGCCATGTAAATGAATAGAGCTAGGGTTGGGCCGTGTTAGCGAACGGAGCTTTACGCTTGGGTCGTGTAAATGAATAGAGCTAGGGTTGGGCTGTGTTAACGAACGGAGCTTTACGCTTGGGCTGTGTAAATGAATTAAGCTAGGAGTGGGCCGTGTATGAATGGCGCTAGGGTTGGGGCTTGTAAATAAATGGAGCTAGGGTTGGGCCGTGTAAATGAATAGAGCTAGTGTTGGGCCGTGTTAGCGAACGGAGCTTTACGCTTGGGTCGTGTAAATGAATAGAGCTAGGGTTGGGCCGTGTTAACGAACGGAGCTTTACGCTTGGGCTGTGTAAATGAATTAAGCTAGGATTGGCCCGTGTATGAATGGCGCTAGGGTTGGGGCTTGTAAATGAATGGAGCTAGGGTTGGGCCGTGTAAATGAATAGAGCTAGTGTTGGGTGGTGTAAATAAACGGAGCTAAGTTGGGCCATGTAAATGAATGGAGCTATATAGGGTTGGGATGTGTGAATGAACAGAGCAAGGGCTGGACTGAATAGAGCTATAGGGTTGGGCTTATACCCAACCCTAGCTCCATAATTCATTTACACTTCCCAACCCTAGCTCAGTTAATAATACACTACCCAATTCTAGCTCAATTCATTTAAGAGGCCCAACCCTAGCTCCGTTCATTTACAAGGCCCAACCCCTAGATGTTCACTTACAAGGCCCAACCCTAGCTCTGTTCATTTACACATCCCAACCCTAGCTCAGTTCATTTACACGACCCAACCCTAGCTCTGTTCATTTCCACGTCCCAACCCTAGCTCCATTCATTTACAAGGCCCAACCCTAGCTCCATCCATTTACAAGACCCAACCCTAGCTCAGTTCATTCACACTACCCAACCCTAGCTCCATCCATTTACACGACCGAACCCTAGCTCGGTTCATTTACACGACCCAACCCTAGCTCCATTCATTTACAAAGCCCGGCCCACCCTATAGCTCCATTCATTTACAGCTCCATTCATTTACAAAGCCCGGCAATCCTAGCTTCATTCATTTACACGTCCCAACCCCAGCTTCATTCATTTACACTTGCCAACCCTAGTTTCGTTCATTTCCACGTCCCAACCCTAGCTCCGTTCATTTACAAGGCCCAACCCCTAGCTCCCCTCTTTTACAAGGCCCAACCCTAGCTCTGTTCATTTCCACGTCTCAACCCTAGCTCCATTCATTTACAAGGCCCAACCCTAGCTCCATTCATTTACAAGACCCAACCCTAGCTTAGTTCATTTACACTATACCCAACCCTAGCTCCATCCATTTACACGGCCGAACCCTAGCTCGGTTTATTTACAGGACCCAACCCTAGCTCCATTCATTTACAAGGCCCGGCCCACCCTAGCTCCATTCATTGTTGGGCCTTGTAAATGAATAGAGCTAGTGTTGGGCCGAGAAAATTAACGGAGCTAGGGTTGGGCCGTGTTACCGAACGGAGCTTTACGCTTGGGCCGTGTAAATAAATAGAGCTACGGTTGGGCCGTGTTTACGAACGGAGCTTTACGCTTGGGCTGTGTAAATGAATAGGATTGGGCCGTGTATGAATTGCGCTAGGGTTGGGCCTTGTAAATGAATTGTGCTAGGGTTGGGCCGTGTGAGCTAGTGTTGGGTAGTGTAAATGAACGGAGCTAGAATGTTGGGCCATGTAAATGAATAGAGCTAGGGTTGGGCCGTGTTAGCGAACGGAGCTTTACGCTTGGGTCGTGTAAATGAATAGAGCTAGGGTTGGGCTGTGTTAACGAACGGAGCTTTACGCTTGGGCTGTGTAAATGAATTAAGCTAGGAGTGGGCCGTGTATGAATGGCGCTAGGGTTGGGGCTTGTAAATAAATGGAGCTAGGGTTGGGCCGTGTAAATGAATAGAGCTAGTGTTGGGCCGTGTTAGCGAACGGAGCTTTACGCTTGGGTCGTGTAAATGAATAGAGCTAGGGTTGGGCTGTGTTAACGAACGGAGCTTTACGCTTGGGCTGTGTAAATGAATTAAGCTAGGAGTGGGCCGTGTATGAATGGCGCTAGGGTTGGGGCTTGTAAATAAATGGAGCTAGGGTTGGGCCGTGTAAATGAATAGAGCTAGTGTTGGGCCGAGAAAATTAACGGAGCTAGGGTTGGGCCGTGTTACCGAACGGAGCTTTACGCTTGGGCCGTGTAAATGAATAGAGCTACGGTTGGGCCGTGTTTACGAACGGAGCTTGACGCTTGGGCCGTGTAAATGAATTGAGCTAGGATTGGGCTGTGTATTTATTGCGCTAGGGTTGGGGCTTGTAAATGAATTGCGCCAGTGGGTTGGGCCGTGTGAGCTAGTGTTAGCGAACGGAGCTTTACGCTTGGGTCGTTAAATGAACGGAGCTAGGGGTTGGGCCTTGTAAATGAACTTCATTTACAAGCCCAAACCCTAGCTCCATTAATTTACAGCTCCATTCATTTACAAAGCCCGGCAATCCTAGCTTCATTTATTAACACGTCCCAACCCCAGCTTCATTCATTTACACGTCCCAACCCTAACTCCATTCATTTACAAGGCCCAACCCCTAGCTCCCTTCATTTACAAGGCCCAACCCAAAGACCCTAGAGCGCCGCGCAGCGGCGCTCTAGGGTCGAGCGCTCTACGATCTTTGGCCCAACCCTAGCTCTGTTCATTTCCACGTCCCAACCCTAGCTCCATTCATGGTTGGGCCTTGTACATGAATAGAGCTAGTGTTGGGCCGAGAAAATTAACGGAGCTAGGGTTGGGCCGTGTTAGCGAACGGAGCTTTACGTTTGGGTTGTGTAAAATAGAGCGAGGGTTGGGCCGTAACGAACGGAGCTTTACGCTTGGGCGTGTAAATGAATTGAGCTAGAATTGGGCCGTGTATGAATGGCGCTAGGGTTGAGGCTTGTAAATGAATGGAGCTAGGGTTGCATGGGCCGTGTCAATGAATAGAGCTAGTGTTGGGTAGTGTAAATAAACGGAGCTAGGGGTTGGGCCATGTAAATGAATGGAGCTATAGGGTTTGGATGTGTAAATGAACAGAGCAAGGGCTGGACTGAATAGAGCTATAGGGTTGGGCTTACCCAACCCTAGCTCCAAAATTCATTTACACTTCCCAACCCTAGCTCAGTTAATAATACACTACCCAATTCTAGCTCAATTCATTGAAGAGGCCCAACCAGTATAGCTCCATTCATTTACAAGGCCCAATTCTAGCTCGGTTAATTTACACTACCCAACCCAACACTAGCTCCGTTTATTTACACTACCCAACCCTAGCTTCATTCATTTACACGGCCCAACCCCTAGCTCAGTTAATTTCCCCGTCCCAACCCTAGCTCCATTCATTTACTACAAAACTACCCCCCCCCCCCCCTCCTCCCCACAAGCTGTCGTGTGAAGAGGGTAGGCAAGAAAAACAACTTTATTTCAAACTAACGTTTTCCCTTTTACTGGAATTGAACAGTATTATTCAGAATAATTAATATTCTTTCAAGTGATATCAAAGATATTTTAACAAAAACTCGGCAAAGAGGGTAAACATTTTGTTGAAGATCGTTTTTATGCATGATTTCTCGGTTGTTTGATTTGTTACGTAAAGATGCGTTTATCAGTTTTCCAGCCGCAGTGATTATAGACGGCAAATGTATTCATTAATTTAATCTTCAAAGTAAGTTTTACTACAAATCCAACCCCTGTCTAATCATCGTTGTGCTTTCTTAGGTATATTTAAACAAAAATCCTTACTTTTTAAATTTTATTTCTGAAAAGAACCGGAGGGAACTCAACGTTTCGATTTGTCAAGCTAAGCAATTAATTTGTGTGTTTAACAGCTTCATGATATTGGACCTAGTCTTTATCCAAGACCAATGCAGTGGAAGGAATCTGGCGATTAAGTATGGTGATGTGACGTGATGGTGATGTGACCGTAGTCTAGTTGACCGTAGTAGCTAGACCCCAGCAGACGGAGGCTCGGTTAGCAGAAAATCGTGTGCTTAGCAGCGCTATGTACGCAGGCTCAGAGACCAACATTCCTTGCTAACGTGTGAAATACGTTTACCGTAAGCACCGAATTTTCTGCTATAGTAAGCAGGGATTTTTCGCTAACGGTAAGCAGAGCCAAGAAATTGGGCCCAATTTCTTGGCTCTGCTATAACCACAGAATTCCTCGCTTACGGTCACCATTTTCCGCTAACCGCGATATAGCAGACGGTATAAGCAGAGCCAAGAAATTGGGCCCAGACCCATTGATCTCCATAAATGGAGCAAGTTCGGGCTATAGTTCGACTAACGTCGCTCGAACGCATAATGGTTGCAATATCCATAGAGCTCCATGCACTAACGTACCCGTAGTCTAGCCCTAGACCCTTGTGTTATTTCGGCGCCCACCACGCGCGCAACCACGTTAACGCTGTCTCTTTTTCAAATCCCGGCTTCGTGTGCGTTCTGGTCTCACGCATGCGTAGTTTACAAAATGCGGCTGGATCCATGTTCGCACTGGAGCCGACGTTTGACAAACGTACATGATTTTGGATTCCCCAATGGGTCTAGCACTAGTTGGCAATCAATTGTTAACTTTAACCTTAGTTTTCGACGATTCTCCCTCGCTTTTCCGAGGGATCCAATCAGCGACCGAGTTTGAGCCTCATCATGAATTATTCATTATACACAAATACAGGATATGACTGGGTATGTGTACACAAGACAGTGTACATGTAATGTACATCGTACATGTACAGTGTATGTGATGGCGACTGTATGCACGTATAGTATGCATTGCGCGAAATGTGCAGACTTAATAGCATTGTGTGGCCGATCATCCGGGGCAGTGCTACTAGTGCAAGCTAGCTGCAGCCGCCAACCGGCGCGGCCTGGACGCATTGTACCCGTACCGATCTTGTCGAGTCCCGCTGCAGCATCTCGTTAGTAATGTGGTGCCGCGGAGAAGGGAAGGTTTTTTTTTATTCCAGTGTATCGAACCATAGAGAAAGGAACAGATCGAAGTCGAACGTACGTCATTTTGGCTACGTTTCCCTGAAATCAAAGGAAACATTATCATTCGTTTCGTGGTTTCACTCATCACAAATTTAAACACCAAAGACAAATACCTCCGCACCCGCAGTCACAAATAAACGCCGGGGCAGCCATGATTTGCTGTGTCGATGTACAATGTACATGTACATGTGTACACAGGTCAATCGCGGCGAGTCTGGACATGTGTACACAGGTCAATCGCGGCGAGTCTGGACATGTTTTGCGCGACACAATAACCCTCAGGTCTGCACGTATTTGCTTAACCGTCCATCATTATCACGTGATATGATACTGCATATATTACAATAGTCTGACCACGCCCACGATGTGCCAACTTGTCCAAGACCTTCGACAGGGTCCAGTTCACGGGTGGGGGTTCGTCGTGAAATAGCGCCCTCTATAACATCGGTGGTTTGTGTCAGTGATCGCGAAATAAACAACACGAAGGTCTTGGAACCAAGACTAACGTACCCGGGGCACGGTTGGCGCTGGTTAAGTTGACAGTAGCCTCTTTTCATAGGAAAACATACTGGGCCACGTCCAGAATAACGTGCCGCCGTTGTGCATGTACATGTACGTGCGCCTGGCCTCAATTTTGTATCAATTTTAGCGTCGGTACCCCGCGCCCGAGTCGGCCGAATATGTAAACAGCGCATGAAGTAATATACGCAATATGCCTTGCTGATTTGCGATGACGGTCACATCAAATTATAGCCTTTTTGCGGCTTTTACCATCGTCCGTACTAGTAGTGGTAGTAATCATGACATCTTAGGAATTCTACTGCCATTCATGGTCAAGTTTGATGCCAGGGTTTGATGAGTGGCCACGCTGACGAGGTCATGCAGGGCCCAATTTCTTGGCTCTGCTTACCGTTAGCGAAGAATCCCTGCTTACTAGGGCCCTTTTCCAAACCTCCAGGCTTCGGCTTTGGCTTGGGCTCCGGCTTCAATT
This sequence comes from Crossaster papposus, assembly GCA_037893245.1. Taxonomy (NCBI): domain Eukaryota; kingdom Metazoa; phylum Echinodermata; class Asteroidea; order Velatida; family Solasteridae; genus Crossaster; species Crossaster papposus. Next base: position 1,049,292 of record JBAIAA010000153.1, read on the forward strand.
TATTAGGCTTCGTCTTCATGAGGCTCCGCGACAAGCCTTAAAGCTTTGGAACACCGAGGCTTCGGGAGGCTTCGGCTGGCTTCGGCTGGCTTCGACTAGCGACTCTATGCCATTCGTGATGCTTCGTAACATTTCGTTGAGTTACCGGCCTATGGATGGAAACATCGCTAATAAACGGCTGAAGCGATATTATTTTGCGCCTGCTTTCACTACGGGGACAACAGACGTATCCAGGAAAAAATGTAAACTTTTATACAATTATATATGCCATTTATTCACTCAACCAAAATCTCAACCGCATCTGTAAACCTCTGGAAAAGGTTTTGTTTTGGGCACAATTTAAATATTTCAATAACAAACAATCCACTTTTTTTATTTTTTGGGAGGGGGGGGGGGGGGGGTGGGGGCGGTGGCAGGTGCCGGGCCAATGCCTCATTCAAAATAATTTGTTTGCATCGCTATTGCTAAAAACGGAATCTACTTTTACTTCGGGAAGATACCTTGTAATTCTTTTTTTACGATTTGATCTGCAGATTCGATCTAAAAGTAAGATGCTCCTTTAATATTCTGTGTCCGTCTTTCAAGGAAATAAATATGTACTTGTCAACCATGTATTATTACTGATGGTTTATTTGGCAAAAAGGTTATAACATTGGAAAATAAACATTTAGATTAAGACAGGTCATCATAATTACAAATCATTCAATATAAAACTAAACAAAAGATTAAATTGAGAATATAAAATTAAAAAATAAGTGCTCACACAAATAATTCAAAAGACAAAACTGCAAAAGAAAATCCAACAACAACAAAATATTTAAATTTTGAAATTGTAATGTATCCTTTGCTGTGACTTCTGGGAATATATATTATTGAAACCCCCTACCACCAGTACCACTCTAAAACAATAATAGCTCCTTCGAAGTAAGTTTTCACAAATTTAAAGACATGCCAGGATTAGGTTTGTTTTAAAAATAGATTGAGGCCTCAAATAGAGGCTGCTCAAAACCAACCTTTTTCAAATCGCTTTTGATTGATAGGTTGTAAAAATTGTATTCCTTAAAAACATGTTGTTTTTCTTGATGTAATAGTAGTTTGTGATGTACATGGATTTTTGCCTTTTAATATTTTAATGAATCTGGTTTTATCATTTTACAGTGCATTTAAATTTATGTACATAACGTTTGCACTTCATAAATAACATTATTATTGTCAGGCCTACATTTTATACTTCAAGACTTTCTACTGCTGACAATTGATTATTTGAAATAGAATTTTCCCCAGCATATAAACAAATACCAACAGTCATTTGTAGTGCAGGCATAGGCATTATAAATAAGAGAGTTGAGTTAAGTTGACCAGGACCTGTTCCAATAATTCCATGCTGTTCCAGTGTAAACAACATAAATAGGGAGTGAATTGTTTTTCTTCAAAGTTGGGAGATTTAGGTGAGCAAATATGTGAGCACACTCAGCACAGATCTTTAGCTTTGCTTTCTCAGAATACACCTGTGCAATTAGTCTCTATATTGTCAAAGATCCTTTATAACAACACGGCTGGCAAGCATAAAGTGAGATTCTCCCTCTTTTGGCTGATGGACTTGGAGAGGCTTGTATTGGAGAATGAACCTTCATCCACTGCTAGAAATAAGTAGTGGGAAGAAAATGAGTTGCTCATCTTTCCTAGTGCACACAATCCATGGTGGTGTAGAAAGTCAACGATGGAGTTTACCTGTGCTTGAATTCTGAATATCCTCAGAACCTAAGAACCATCAAGAAAATAAACAAAAGCAGAATTAAGAATGGTGATGGTCTAGGACAAAATAACAAGTTAGGTATACACACACATTGAATGCTTCAAGTGGTGGTGTTGGTGCAAACAAATTTGCCTCCCAAACAAGACATTGTGTTTTTCCTGAGGAAATGCTCCACAGGGATCACCAAATTGGTTTATGGCTCGTTCAGTTTAAGCAGCAAATATTTGGTTTATCTTACGTCATCTAGTACAGATTCTGCTTATAATAGAAACTAATCAATTTAATCAAAACACAATAAAAGTATACTTCTATTTCAAAAAGAAATTAGTTGTTAATTTCCAAACTAACCCCTTTTCCTTCCAGCTTCCAGCTCTAAAGCTTATGACATGTTGAGATTTTAGAGGTGAAATTTTTGAGCTACATTCTTTCTAAATCTCTAGCAATATTTTCTTTTTTGTAGGCCTAGCCTAGTATTACTCAGATTCTGGTATTGAATATAAAACTATTTTCACTTATTTTTTGTATTAACATGCATGTGACAACGAGGTGTAACAATGCGCTCAGTTAAACTGGCTATTGTTACGGCATGCCGTGCGATTCTCAGAATGGGTGCCGACTACCCCTAGAACTCTGGGTCTCCCGACGCCCGTAGGGCGGAGCCCCATAGATAGAGAGGGTTTTTACAGGTTAACCGCCGTTAAACAATAGAAACCGTGCACAAATTCCGGGTAATAACTCCATACTGCCGCACGGTCTACCCCCCCAAAAATTTGTATGAGTACTTTATCAACTCACCCAGCTGTGGCCAACCAAAAACCGGTCGAATCTCGGCCAATTTCTGTAAAAAAGATGAAAACTATGCCCGTTCCGCAAACGCGACTGTTACAAGATGGCGGATAAGGACGTTCAATGAACAGTTGGTACCGTGACCCCGGCCGGGGTCAGTGCGGACCAATCACATGGCTTCTCTGAACGACGATGACAGGGCTGTTTTCCAAACCCTGGCTTCGGTCTTTTGTGGCCGTGCCTCCGGTGCATTGCTTAACTGTATGAATAAGGCCTGGCAAGATGAAGTTTGTGTTTCAAAAACGGCTAATGCGCGGCGGCTGCAGCTTGAAATTAATTACGCACGAGTTTATCCGCCATCTTGTACAATCGCGTTTGCGGAACGGGCATAGTTTTCACTTTTTTACAGAAATTGGCCGAGATTCGACCGGTTTTTGGTTGGCCACAGCTGGGTGAGTTGATAAAGTACTCATACAATTTTTTTTTGGGGGTAGACCGTGCGGCAGTATGGAGTTATTACCCGGAATTTGTGCACGGTTTCTATTGTTTAACGGCGGTTAACCTGTAAAAACCCTCTCTATCTATGGGGCTCCGCCCTACGGGCGTCGGGAGACCCAGAGTTCTAGGGGTAGGTGCCGACTGCTCCATCTAAATTAGATGATCTAGTAAATTGAACAGAAATTGCGAATAAATCCATGCCTAACGTTAGGCTACACCCTGTATAACATGCCCTTATCATACCGACTTGTGGAAACTTGTTATGATCAATAGTTTCGGGTCAAAAGAAGCCAGAAGGCCGACTGCCATAACAATAGCCACTGTCCCACTGCCTTTATTTACATGTATAACTTAATAACCAGGCAGCTTGACTAGTAGTACTAGTGGCTTCGACTAGTGCGGGTTTGCATGGAAGTTGGTTGGACTAGTTGGAATTCAACTTTCGTCGAAAAAACGGTAGCATAACGTTAGGATTAGAAATGTTGTCCTAGGTCCTATAGATAGTATGATTATCTTCATGGTTACACGTAACATTTTCACTTGAGTTGGTAAATTTCTTTTAACAAAATCATTAAACTTACAGTGAATTGTCGGTGAAAACTTCCTTGCAAACACCCCGACACACCGCAAAAACAATGGCGGCCGTCGCAAACTTTTTTGTTTGTGATAATTTTGTGGCTTGTATCACGTGACAATACGTCACGAAGCCTCCACGAAGTCACCTCCTCGGCAGGCTTCATAATTTAGCCAAAAACGGAGCCTCTAGATGAAGCCGAAGCCAAAGCCTCCATTTGGTATATGGGCTTCAAAATGGCGGAATGGAGACGAAGCCGAAGACGAAGCCGAAGACGAAGCCAAAGCCGGGGGTTTGGAAAACAGCCTATAGCAGAAAATTCGGTGCTTACGGTAAACGTATTTACGCGTTAGCGCGGAATTTTGGTCTCTGAGCATGCGTACATCCCGAAACTAAGGATTCTGTGCTTACCCGGTGAGCAAATAATTTTTCTGCTAGCGCGGTTAGCGGAAAATGATGACCGTAAGCGAGGAATTCTGTGGTTAGCAGAGCCAAGAAATTGGGCCCAGGTTAGGCTACCACGAGCATATTAAACGAGGACCGCTCACCGATCGAGTGGTAAATATATAGGCCTAACGTTAGATTCTTTTTAGAATATTTTAGACGAATATTTCTTCTCCATTCCCAATGTGCATTTTGATCATCATTCCCGATGCACATTTCGCTAATTCATTTTGCTGTAATTTTCATAAAACAATGGATGGATTTGAGGGGATAGTACGGTAAGTAGCAAATATTGTTACACTGATTCGTTTCACTGATTTAATTGTTTGACTTCGGTTCGTACCGGTAGATGCTGGAAAAAGATAGAAAATCCAACATGTTCTTGTAGTCTGGTTCCCTGGCCCCACTTAAAATGAAGCGAAGCAATTATAGAGTTAGAGAATTATAAGGTCATAGAATCAGTCTAGTTGTTTGCTGGTGTAATCCAAAATGCGGAATAACTAAATTTCAAAATTTAAGAGCAGTATTTTGTTTTAAGCCAGTTTTTTCAAACACTGGTAATTAAGCCAACCAGTGTTGGAAATTGATACGAAAATAGCACTTTATTTGAAAATGTCAGCACGCCAGGAACTATATTTTTACAAGATGCTTTTAATAGACTAGGAATGCCTCAACAGTCCAGTACACGTAAAGTATTTTGTGGTATTTTAACCAGTTCGCGCCGGATGATGTATCACGCAAAGTTTCCCCCAAATTTAAAATGGATGACGCATAAACACGCCAAGTTCAAGTTCGGAAATGTCTGTCAGCAGCGAGCAAGGCCGGAAATGCGTGGGTGTGCTTCCCGGCACTGTCGGCCTGAACCCGCTTCGGATCGAGTTTCGTTAAAAATAATCCCGCCCCTCGGCTCAGTGATGTTAAAATAATCCCGGCGCGAACTGGTTAAGAGGGGAAAATACCGAGAGAGAAAGTCGAAAGTTGTCAGTGGGCGGGCCCTGCATTCTATAATTGGTCTGATTGCTGTAATGGTAGTTTATGATCAACGAAGCATTACAATTTCCCTCAAATGTGTGTATTACATGACTATAGGCCTGCAGTCTCTCCTTGCAATTTTTAAGAAGTTTGTGGTTATTAACAGTTAGCTCTGTGGTATTGGATATTTGCATATAACAGTATAAAAAGGCCAGGCAAGTAGTTGTGGTTGTTGACAACTGGGGCCAATTTCATAGAGCTGCTAAGCACAAAAATTTGCTTAGCATGACAATTTGTCCTTGACAAAAACAAGGTTACAGACCAAATTTTTACCTGATCTTTATTGTTCTGGATTGATAATCAGCTGTTTTTTTGCTTAGCATGAAAAACATGTTTAATTTTGGCCGGAAATCTGTTTTAATGAGCAAGACTTTTTGTGCTAAGCAATTTTTTTTGCTTAGCAGCTCTATGAAATTGGGCCCTGGTGATGGCAAGAGGCTAGCTACATGTATCTAACGCCTCTTATCCTGCAATGGCTGTATTACGTTTCAGACATTTACAGGCCAAGACTGGGCCAATGTTATAACCTAATTATGTTTCAGACATTTATGTTTCGGTGATTAGAAAGCTTACGTTTCAGACATTTGAAATGTCTGAAACGTAATCGCTACTTACGTTTCAGACATTTAATATATATTTAATTAGTATATTGTTCTTGTTTCAGACATTTTGACACGTAACAATAGCGTTTCAGACATTCTTGGTTCACAGAAAAAATAGGACCCCGTTCGAACCCCGTTCGTTTGAATTCCTGACCTGTTTGTTTGTGTTCTTTCCTCCATGCCATGGTACATGTACATTAACCCTAACCCTACCTAATGCTACTTTTTACTACTACATGTACATGTAGTAGTAAAAAGTAGTATGCAGTACTCTCACTGACTTGTGTGCAATATGCCTGTAGTAATTTTTAGTATTTGGTACTTCACCCCTTATTGCACTCTCTCTCTCTGCTTGCTGAGTGTGCATGGCCCATGTATGCTGTGTAAGGTGTTCTAAACTCTACAGCAAAAATTGTCACTTGGGACACATGCATTGGGTCAAGGCTGGACTACTGCATTTTTTGCCAGGTAAGTATTACTGACCTGTATTGCCACTATATAGTATTAGTACTTTGTAGTTGGCAGTATCTGTACTCTGTCAGTACACACCCAATCATCAGTCACAGAGGGACCAATGCTACACTAAGTAGTACTAGTACGCAGTTCTTTAGCCCAAAGTAAGGCCTCAGGGGGTTAGGGTTAACCCTAACCCTACCTAATGCTACTTTTTACTACTAGTAGTAAAAAGTAGTATGCAGTACTCTCACTGACTTTTGTGCAATGCCTGTAGTAATTTTTAGTATTGGGTACTTCACCCCTTATTGCACTCGTAGTACTTTTTAGCATTGGGTACCTCTGCTTGCTGAGTGTGCATTGCCCATGTATGCTGTGTAGACTCTCCAGCAAAAAATGTCACTTGGGGCACAATGGGTCAAGGTTGGACTACTGCATTTTTTGCCAGGTAAGTATTACTGACCTGTATTGCTACTATTAGTATTTTGTAGTTGGCAGTACCTGTACTCTGTCAGTACACACCCAAGCATCAGTCACAGAGAAACCCAATGCTACAAAATACTAAGTAGTATTCTGTAGTAGGCAGTTCTTTAGCCCAAAGTAAGGCCTAGGGGGTTAGGGTTAAACCACGATGTTTGTCTTTCGGATAATACCAGAAAGAAAACAATCACTGGCTGAAATTGTTTTGGTGTTCGGCGATTTTCACCATATGATCAAAAGTTTGTATCGTAATATTTTTTCAAATAACCAATAACAATTAACATTTTGTGGGGTTGCATTTTATCCTTTCTAAAAATAGGGTTGGTCGGTTATTTTTTGTTTAGCCTTTAACTTGTGACGTGTTGAACCCTTTGCATAGGGTTAACATGCATACAGTATTTCTAATCATACATTTTGAATATTTCAGTAGCCTCCTGATCGAGACCCAGACTCGTAGTGTACTTCATTCAGCAGAGATCATCATGTGAACCACAACAAACAGGCTTCTTTGAAGTGCAGTTCATCAATGAGTACATTGGTAAGAACGTTTGTACTAAACACTTTGGATAGGTGATTCATAAGGGGCTGTCCAAAGTTGTCAACATTTTTAAGGTCGTACAGAGCGTACTACTTTTCAAGACCCCCCTCCCTCCCCCCAAAGTAGTACTTTTCAACATTTAGTCCAAACACCGGTAGAGCGCGGTGGGGCATTGCGTGCACGATGTCCATGCACAGCTGTGGGAACGAGTCGCAGTAAAGCTGTGTCAAAGGTTATTCATTCACGCTTGGCACATTCGTGCGCTTATTCAGGGCTAGTATATAGGGCATCAATACATGTGTGTATGTACACCGCATGGTTAACGTTGCGCTATACGAAATCATTGCCAACTCGGTCGCCGCGGCGTGTAGGGCGGGCGGCGTCAAAAGTATCTCATCCTCGCAAGCTACGTACTGTATAGCTAGCCAGGGACGCATCGGATTTTTTTCACGGAGTTGCATAGCTGCTAACAAGGTATAACCTGCCGAAGCAATCATTTTTGAACAGCGGACTATTTGTATCGCTTCTGATTTTAACGTTGGAAATTCGAGATAAAAAAAGAAGGAAACAAAACCAATCATATAATTTTCCTTTGCTGATTGTACGGTACAAAATCAACATTTTATTTACAATTTAAAGTCGTACGCGGCCTCCGACCCCCCTCCCCCCTGTTGTACGCTTTGTACGACCATTAAAATGTTGTAAACTTTGGACGGCCCCTTAGTCATGAAGTAACACAGACATTTGTAAGTCACATCCTATAACTACATAAATATTGAATATTTTAAAGTGAACAAAGCTGGCAGGAGCTGGATTCGAACCTGCGACCTCCAGGTTACCGTACCAGCGCTATACCAACTGAGCTATCTTGCCGCAATGCCCTATGAATGAGGCTAGCCTACATGTATGTTGGCGGTCTCCCAAATTGTCAGTATCTTTATTTGGGGGCGCTAGTCAGAAGTCATAAACACAAGAATGACGTATGTGACCTGTTGCCCGGAAGTGGGCGTAAAGTTGCAAAATTTCAAAATCAAGACTATGGTATTTCCTGAAAGTACAGGTTGCAAGCTTTAATTATAGATACATTGTGTGTTGTGTATCATACAACCAACAAACTTTGGTTTGGGTCACATGGTGAGAAAACAATTGGGTCGGTCGGTCAGCATGACATTTTTTTTTTTTTATTTTTTTTTAGGTTTAAATATATGTTAGTATTAGTATTATTATTATTATTATTTTAGGAACCATACCTGGGCTTGAAGTAAACGACGGCCACGACGGCCATTGCCGTTGTTGCCTTTTTGATGGCCGAGGTGCCCCACTAAAAATTGCCGTCTTCACGGCCAGTTTTGCCTTGCCCAATTTTTACCTTGGCCGTCGTGCCCTTTTTTGCAAAAACATCCTTCAGCCTAATGTTAGTATTCTAATCACTGAATCATTGTTCTAGAAAAAAATATCGCTGCATACGTTACGTATCGCGCACGCAGCAACGTTAACGACACAAACTGAATCTAGCTTCGCAATCAGGCCCCATAAATATAGCGCACGCTATGTACTGTACATGTTTGTATGTACAGCCAAGTCCAGCTAATTTCGGAGTATGCCGATACTTCTAGCTGCGACACCCCGCCGCAACACACGTACCAGCAGGAGTAAGTACGGCAGATCGTACTTGCAAAGTCAACTGACTTTCTTTTTCTCAGTGCTACTGTACACGTGACGCGCAGTGCACAATACGAATGCGTGTTTGTGTTCGTGTACGTGTACGTGTACGAGGCAAACGATAGTCGTTACAATCACCCCAACCTCGTTACCATGGCTATGATCTTGCTGCGCTATTTTTTCCCACCATGCCTTCGCGATAACGCGCACACGCTCATATGGAGTCGAGGCTGCGATCACCCTGCATGCGGCTGGTGCTCCAATATTGTCAACAGGTTTTTGATGAAGTTATCCCTCTGCTAAATGAACGGCATTGAATTTGTTAGGAAGAAAATCAGAAAAATCAACAATGCCGGGCAAGGATCGCGTAAAGCGAACAGCCTAAAATTTCAATATGATTTTCCACACACCCCAGGGAGTTAAGGTTGCATTGCAGATATAGTGCATGCAGCTGGAGCGTAAGATTTCTTTTTCTCATTTTATAACCTAATTATATGTTTCAGAAATTTTGAGGTTTGGAAATGTCTAAATAATTCGGTGATTAGGAAGCTTACGTTTTAGACATTTGAAATGTCTGAAACGTAATCGCTATGTCTGAAACGTATATTGTTCATGTTTCAGATATTTTGACACGTAACAATAGCGTTTCAGACATTCTTGGTTCACAGAAAAAATAGGACCCCGTTCGAACCTCGTTCGTTCGAATTCTTGACCTGTTTGTCCGTGTTCTTTCCTCCATGCCATGGTACATGTACGTTAAACCACGATGTTTGTCTTTCGGATAATACCAGAAAGAAAACAATCACTGGCTGAAATTGTTTTGGTGTTCGGCGATTTTCACCAATATGATCGAAAGTTTGTATCGTAATAATATTTTTTCCAATAACCAATAACAATTAACATTTTGTGGGGTCGCATTTTATCCTTTCTAAAAATAGGGTTGGTCTGGTATTTTTTGTTTAGCCTTTAACTTGTGACATGTTGAACCCTTTGCATAGGGTTAACATGCATACAGTATTTCTAATCATACATTTTGAATATTTGCAGTAACCTCCTGATCGAGACCCAGACTCGTAGTGTACTTCATTCAGCAGAGATCATCATGTGAACCACAACAAACAGGCTTCTTTGAAGTGCAGTTCATCAATGAGTACATTGGTAAGGGAGCTTACCAATTCGTCCTTACCTTGATTCTGCGGAAAGTCCGCCGTTGTCAAGGGGGCAGGAAAGTTTGCGAACTGCACGCACGTGCGCACCCCAGCGCATCGAAGCTAATAAGCTAGCCCAATCGGGCGCTAATGTTGCTGAGAAATTTCAACTCATGAATAAACACAAGACGCGGATAACATTTAAATACCACGTTCTGTTCGCGGACTGAACGCGTTCAAACCTTGTTTGTTGAATCGAAGCGGTGAGGCCTGTTTATACTCGGCATTTAAATACCACGTTCTGTCCGCGTACTGAACGTGTTCAAAACCTTGCTTGTTGAACATCTTCTTGAGATTAACAGGCAAAAATGTGCTCTTTGTTTTTGAAAAATGTTTACATTCGCCGAGGTCTATGGCGAAAACTGCTGTCATTTTTAAACAATGCATATACACGTACGACACGACGGTCACTGACGCAGGAAAACGTGGTGCCGCGGTATATGCATGCCGGCGCGCGTGCCCGATAGACTTGACAGTATAGATTGGCCACACCCGACATATACAAATATTAAGTGGCTCAGAGTGGAATATTAATCCCATTTCACGATTAAATGCCACTCAATATTTGTTTTATATAACCGAGATACAGATCCTCGTCATTTGATCTTAAACAGATCCTTGCACTTTTCCGAACTACCCCTTCACAAAAATGTTTTAATCCAGCTCTGTAGCGCTGTGCGCATCAAGGATGATCCTAGCCGTTGAATAGTATTTCCCATTCCCTATGGGCGAATGGGACTTTTTGAGCACCGGCATTAATGGGAGAAATGAATGTCCTGTGATGTGAGTTCCACCAATCAAGGATCTGTATGCCAGTTATATAAACATAAATGTACGGTGATATACACATCACGAGCACCACACACAAAAACAACCATTTCTGACTATCAGTGCGGATATGCATGCATGCAATACAGTATGTCGACAAATTCTCCATTGTTGCTGTGCTAAGGCGATGTTGGCCGCGTTCGAACTTGGCTATATACGTCTGGAAATCACACACGTGGCCAAGTAAGCAGATGTAGCAACTAACTTTGTGTGTTATTCTCAATGTTATTCTTCCATTTAGTAGCAAAGAATTCACAAACGGTACCTTTGCTTTGAGAAAATTGATGAGCTTGTCTCAATTAAGTGCAGCCAAGAGGGCATGCACGCAATCGTGTTCTGGGAAGGAACGGGAGAATGCGTAACGTTACGTTAATTCTCTTTTGGCATTCCACTTTTTCCATGGGAAATATATTATGGCCACTAGTCAATGTCGATAACATTGTTTGCAGTCGCCGATTATGATCGAAAATCGCTATGGTACAATTAAGTATTTTAAACTCAAACTAATACAATTGTATAAAGTCGCATTTTATGGCTTTCGGAGATAGGGTCTGTCCGGTGACCCGAACCAAAGGTATTTTTTGTTTGTCCTCATCAGAGTTTTGACCATTGTTTTAAAAAATGAAGTTAAAAGTTGTTGATCTGTTAAAACAAATTCAGTTAAAAAACTTTGGGATATGACAGAACAGTTTTCAAATAGAAAGTTGTTAAAATCCCAAAATTGACTTTTCAGTTAAAATTATTGTTATTCTTGTAACTCGGAAGAGCCATAGTGCGACTTTACGCTTATTTTGTGTTGTCAGGTCAAATGTAACTACATAGATATTGATTATTTGCAGTAACCTCCTGAGACCCACAATCATGCTTCGTTCTCGGAGATCATGTGAACCACTACAACAGGCTTCAAAACCATGCATCAGAGGCACAGACAGTGGCGGCTTCTTTGAAGTGCAGTTCATCAATGAGTACATTGGTAAGAACCTTTTTACTAAATTATCAGCATGATTAAAAAGTCTTGGTTTAATTTTTGCTAATGTTTAGGGGCCGTCCAAAGTTGTCAACATTTTTAAGGTCGTACAGAGCGTACTACTTTTCAAGACCCCCTTCCCTCCCCCCAAAGTACGGTAGTACTTTTCAACATTTTATTTTTTCAATGTTGATGCACATGTTTTATCATCATTTTACATTTTTCATGTTGCTGATGATCAATGCAAGTTAAAAACAAAAGCAGATGAACATTTAATTTTGTCAAAAACAATGTACTCATAGTACTTGCTGTATAGTTTATTTTAAACATACATGTACAATGCTAAAAGCATGGCTGGTCTCTGGACTGCAACGATCGGACTGCAACAAGTACCGGTACAGTGCGACGCCATGATCATCGGCAGTGACAACCTCGTCCCAAGTGTACAAACTCCAAACACCGGTAGAGCGCGGTGGGGCATGGCGTGCACCATGTCCATGCACAGCTGTGGGAACGATTCGCAGTACAGTCGTGTCAAAGGTTTATTCATTCACACTTGGCACCTTCGCGCTCTATTCAGGGTGTTGATATACTGTACATGTACGTCATTTACATGTACATGTACAGTAACACACTTGTGGGATTCGTCCATGCGCGCACGTATGTGTACACCTTGTGGTTAACGTTGCGCTATACGAAATCATTGCCAACTCGGCCGCTGTGGCGTGTAGGGCGGGCGGCGTCAAAAGTATCCTATCCTCGCGCCAGCTATGCTAGGGACGCATCAGGTTTTTTTTCTCGGAGTTGCACAATAGCTGTAAACAAGGTATACCTGCTGAAGCAATCCTTTTAGAACAGCGGACTTTGTATCGCTTCTGATTAAAAAAACCAAACCTCAAATTATATAATTTTCCTTTGCTGATTGTACGATACAAAATCAACATTTTATTCAGCATTTAAAGTCGTACGCGGCCTCCGACCCCCCTCCCCCGTGTCGTACGCTTTGTACGACCATTAAAATGTTCACAACTTTGGACGACCCCTTAGTCATGCTTCCGATTACATGCCTTTCAAAAGGTTGCTGCGGCACATCTCGTGCTTTAAATGTTTCCATTTACGCTACGAAAGCCATCAAATATTGCCTCAAAAAGTGATAAAAACTTGCCTTAATTAATGTCAAAAATGTTTACAGTCAATCATTCTTTTAACAAGAATGGAGAATTTAGGTCGTGAACAGTGCTATGCACAACGCCTAGCCCCGAGTTTGAGGTGCGGCGGTAAGCGTGCGTGATGAGTTTTTGAAAATAATATTGTATAACTTCTACATGTACATGCTTTCACAGATTTTGATAAAACTTGGATGCAGTGACCCTTGGGTCGGAAGACACATTTCCTCATTGGGTTACAGAGGTCAAAGGTCATGAAGGGGTCATTAGATGTCATTGCTCAAACATACCGGTACTTCAAATGTTTCTTTGTACATGTATACAGAATTTGATGGATTTTAATGTAACTTGGATGGAGTGATCCTTGGGTGGGGTTCATCAAAACTCCTTTGAAATAGGAGGTCAAAGGTAATCAAGGGGTCATTTGAGGTCATTGAAAAATGCACAAAATTTGACTTTTTAAAGAAAACTAAACATAGGGATCGACCGCGGGGAAAAGGCGACACTCGCGACTCAGGGGATCACTTGTATAGTGATACTGACCTTTATAAAGATTTGTGTTCATAGATGAAAATGAAAAACTGTCTCAGGTATGTATGCTTTTTGCTGGTTTTGATTTTCTTAGGTCGATCGAGGAACATTTGCTCAGAAGAATTTCAAAAAAGCCAATTTCTTGCTGGAATATCGGGGAGAACTGATAACTCATACTAAAAGGGGAACAGTGGCAGGACACATACCCAGACGAAAAGGGATCGTTTCTCTTCTTCTTGTTCAAGACTAGCGGTGTTTCACTGTGATAAGTTGCTTCTGATCATAATGAACTCAAAGTTACCTGCGCTTAATATGCTGTAACCCTCTCAATTTTCACTAATGGGCAATTCCACGATTACGTTACGTTTTTAGCCATTTAGCACAGCTCTTTGGGCTCCCATATCCAGATGTATGCTTAGGCTAAACAAAAGAAATGGTGTGTTTACGGTAACGGCTTGAAAAAAATACAGGTAGGTACGCAGGGAAATATTTTAATTTTGTCTTTTCTTTTCCATTTTAGTTGTGTTTTAAGTGTGGAAAATGATTGTTTGTGACAAATAATTGAAACTAGTATTTATCTACAATTATCAACTAGCAAAACAGCAATAACAAGTTTGAGGTTGGCAATTGGGCCACCAAAAATCCAGGTAGGTAGGGTTAGTGTAAACACACCATTTTTCTTTTGGCCTCATCAATTCTTCATTTTATCATTAATAAATTTTATTAAAATAAATAAATAAAATAAATAATTAAAATCATTTAGACATGTTTTGCGAGTTGATATGGGAACTTGAGTGTTCGTTAGGCCAACAAAAAATAGTTCTGCTTCCGGTTACCCAACCGACCATAATTTAAGGCTGCGACCCTAAAGTTTTTATCGGCAAGTTAAAAAATAATAATAATAACCATTAAAACATTTTTTTTTAAATTAACAAAAATGTCTTTTCTGTCTTTACAAAATGCTTTTCAACTACCCATTTACGTCAAAAAACGGTCGTACTTTATTTTGCCTACTTACATTCGCTATTTTCTGAGATTCCCTATCACTTTCTCTTCGCAATGACAACGCGTTGCGTGATTCCCTATCAGTATCACGGTGATGAAAACACGTGCATAATGCTCAATGCAGCAATGCTGTAATGGTCCCCCCCGCACCGCCCACTAAAAGTGCCAAAGAAGGCAGGATGGAGTCTATGCATACACGGCCGACCAACAGGAAACGGGCAGATAAAAAGAACACGTGTTTGAATCTATGATAAAGCCAGAATCATTGAATGGACATTGTGGGGTTCCAGACGCTTTTTTTTTGGTTAAGAACAAATCACGCTGCGAACTATGGAATTCCGTACGATTTCGACATTCTTAAGGGCAGAGTGTTGGTTTGATGAAACAATGAGTCTGTCGTCAATTGTACACAAAGGATAAAATGCCTTGAGCACGCTAATGATACGTACACCACCATACGTAGTTGGCAGAATTAACTCAATCCAAAAGGAAGTACGGTGAAAACGTTTGTAGCAAGTAGCATGCTGCGAGCCTCGCGGTGTGAGTTGCCGCGGCATATGTCGCGCTTCAAATGTTGACATTGATTTACGCTACATGTACGAAAGCCATTAAAACAATTGCCACAAAAAGTGATAAAAACTTGCCTTAATTAATGTCAACTATTTACTGTCGATAATTCTTTAAAATAATGGAGAATTTAGGTCGTGCACACCACTATGCACAACGCTACCCACGAAGGGAAACTTGCCAACACTGTCCGTCTGTAGTGTGTGAAGCACTGTGTGGCAGGCGACGAACCTCGCGTTGCGGCAGAAAATGTCGGGGAAACATGCTGCGCTATCATTTCAAGTACAAGCGATACAACCTCATCATAATTCATGAACACAGAAAACACATACACAGTTGAGAGATCAAGTTTTGTGAATTAACTTGCAGAAATATTCGTTCTCCATCGATGTTTATTCGGCATTTAGATTGACCTAGAACTGCAGTGTTACGATGTTAATCGGCCATGCATGTACATGTACATGTATAGACTGATTGTCGCATACATCATGCCTTCTTTGGCGCGGCAGGGACCAGTACAGCGTTACTACATTGAGCGTTACGCACATGTTTTCATCACCATGACTGGGAATTGTGCACCACGAAGGGAACTTGTAATCGCGAAGGGATCTTCTAAAACCAACAGAGGTTTCTTCTCAGAAAATAGCGAACGTAAGTGGGCCGACAAATTAGAAGCGTTTTGACATAAATAAGTATAGTTGAGAGTCATTTCGTGAAGACGGAAAAGACACAAACCGACACAAACTTTAGGGCCGCATCAAATATGCTTGCAAATGGGACTGGTGGGAGAAGGAAGTGGATGGAGTTCCTCTTGCAAAAGCTATAGGAAAGCTTAATGGACCATGCATGGCATATTTCTGGGTATGCAAGAACTTCAAGGAGATGACGTGGATAGCGCTGGACGATAATATCGTCACGATACGATACCGAAGACGATATAGACAGTATCGTCTTTGTTTTTTTGCATCCAATCTTAACATTTTGTCTCTTGTCTTTAAAAAAAAGGTTGTTATTTACATACATTTTTATCATCTAATGACAAAAATTGTATTGAAAATGAAAAAACAGTCCCCTAAAAAATGGCCGTTGACGTACCAATGCTGCACGTGGAGATCGTGCACAAATACACAAACGACGTTAACAAATACCTCCCCTAAAAAGGGCAACATTAATCGATACATTTTTGAAAATTCTTCTTCGAACCCACACAGTTTTTTCTATGAATACGTTAAAAAAGGATGTATACGTAGCAGTGATATACTGAATTTTTTGAAAAATCTGTCTGCCGGCCCCAATTCAACCTCCGCAAAATACGCACAGGCTAGCCCCGGGAAAAGGTCCCAAGGATGTGACATGAGGCAGTTATTTACCGAACTGTTAGAAATTCCACCAAGTTCGGCAAGTCTACATCCAAGCACAGCCAAGTGCACCTGAGCTGGCAAAAGCCCATCCAAGCTCACACCAAGTCCATCTGAGCTGGCAAAAGCCCATCCAAGCTCGCACCAAGTCCATCTGAGCTGGCAAAAGCCCACCCAAGCTCACACCAAATCCACCTGAGCTGGCAAAAGCCCATCCAAGCTCACACCAAATCCACCTGAGCTGGCAAAAGCCCACCCAAGCTCGCACCAAATCCACCTGAGCTGGCAAAAGCCCATCCAAGCTCGCACCAAGTCCACCTGAGCTGGCAAAAGCCCATCCAAGCTCGCACCAAGTGTACCTGAGCTGGCAAAAGCCCATCCAAGCTCACACCAGGACTAACCAAGTCAACTCGAGCTGGCAAAAGCCCATCCAAGCACACACACCAAGTCCAAGCAGTCGTGAACCACATAACGACCGAGGATCGATATTGTGTTTTCCTTTGTTCCTTTACTATACCCTAACCCCATTACTTATCGCTTGCCCCAACGATCGAGGACCGAGTTCGGACAAGCAAACCGTCCTTCGAGGATCCTTTGTTCCCTTTGTTCTTTTTTGTGTTTCGATCCTCGATCGTAATACGATACAAGAACACCTGAGCTGGCAAAAGCCCATCCAAGCTCACACCAAGTCCACCTGAGCTGGCAAAAGCCCATCCAAGCTCACACCAGGACTAACCAAGTCAACTCGAGCTGGCAAAAGCCCATCCAAGCTCATCACATAATTACTACCGTAATTTCCTGCGGTAAAGCCGCACGGCGGTTAAGGCGCAGGTCCCTAAAATCACCCAAATAAATTTCAAACGTCAACAGATAAAGCGCACCGCCGAATAAAGCGCATGCTTGAACGCACCCAAAAGAACACCAGACGCCACCCGGTGTAGGTACATCGCCAGAAAGGGGTCATTTTGTTGCCTTAGAACGATCCCACTATTCCAAGCAAGAATTTGCTGAGTACTTGAGTTTATCTGGCACGCAAACAATGTATGAAAACTTCAAACCAGTCGTCACAATATCGCACGAGGTGCCGATACATATCAATCATGTTGACTGCATGCATGTACATGTACATGCACGTGTACATCACATGCAGCGATCGCGTGCGGGGTATCCCTAATTGCGACACCCCCTAGTCTTTTTTCCAGTCGTTGTGAATGCTCCGCGCTGTGTAGTTCGGATGGTGAATGGCATGAAGCCGGATAACGTAGAGGAAAAAACGTTTAGAAAAAGGCCACGCCAGCTTTTTATCGCTGTTGTACGCGTCATGCAGCGCACGCTGTAGTCTTGTTTGCAAGACGATCTTAATCGCGGTATATGCAGCGCACGTAGGCCGCCGATGCGGTAATTTGCGCGTGGTCTACGGCGTACGTTAGAGGGCGCCCCGCATCGCGAAGATCGTCTTGCAAACAAGACTACGCACGCTGCCGAGTGCTAAATCACATGTGTACATGCACACACACATACATGTACGGTCGTAGGGCCCCGTAGTCTAGTAGGGGATCAACACATCGCGGAATTGTTAATGGAAACACGGTCACAATGTCCGGAGAGTTGAGCTAATTGGTTGACCGCATTATTGAGTAAGATTGCGGCATTCAAAGAATTCTTCACACAAAGACCATCACTTTGAACTCAAGCGACATCATATACGGCGCACCGAAAGATAAGGCGCGGCGATGTTTTTGTGGTCTAGAAAGTCAGATAAGCCGCGTCTTTACCGCAGGAAATTACGGTATATGCCAAGAATTATTCTAAGTCTGCCTAGCTATAAGCCAAGGAGCAAAATTCCAATCAATGACGATAACAGGATTTGCATTACCATGCTCCATAAGAATGACACCCAAATTACCACGCTGCGTACAATGGCATGGTATGGTACGGATGTTTGCATTGCGAGCGTCGAAGAACGAATGAGATACAAATCAACTAAATAACGAAACAAAAAAATAACGAAAACTATGAGAAATAGTTATGTTAAAACTTGTAAAAACTCCCATAAACACCCTCCCCTTCCAATATAGAATGAGTTCTGACTCACTGCAGCTACGGTAACTCTAGCATCGATCAAACAAAATCAATAAATAAACTATGAAGTATGTTTGCATAAACCGGTTTCTCCTTGTTATTTTCTTGCAAAAGCACCTCATCTTTAACTAAAAAACCTAATAGCCTGACAGAACAAAAATCCACAAAACCCAGCATTACACGTTCTTCAATTTAATTTCCATCCCATGTGACCGAGAATCGTTAAACAAAATGTAAGCTGCATGTATGATTACGCCCCTTCCTAAAACAAAATATTACCGGCATTTATATAAGTTGTGTGTTTAGTGTTAAAATGGTGTTAGAAATACATTGTCCTATAGATTTAAAAAGGCTCATTCCAGCCTTTGCAAATTGTAGTTAAGAAAAATAAAATATAAACCACCACAATCTCGGATGTCAAACAATACCCTGTAATGCCTGCATTCATCGATGTGCATCATTTTATAAACTTGTCCCATGCCTAATTTGTTATTCTTTCCAAATTCGCAGCCCAGCCCAGAAAAAATACTAATTCAGCAACTGACTCTCCAGGTCCGAGAATGATCGACAGTCCAATTTGCAAAGTGGCCCATGTTGCCAACCAGGCAGCATTCACAAAGTAAAACAAGTATTACATTGTCCGATAATCCTCCAACTGATCAATCATGGACTAATAGGATTTGGCATTAAGGTTTTGTTCCACTTGCGCCACACTATTTTTTCCGAGGAACGCCCACTTCGTTGCCCTCGATGAAAATTGGCCAATCAGATTAATCTATCTTTGTGCAATAAAAATGCAAGCACCCCCCCCTCCTACTTGTTTTTTGTTTGACATTGGCGACTTGATTTCAGTGGAAGTGCGTCCATTTCCAGCAACCATTGTGTTCATATATTTTTTCTTTTGTCGACATTGTTCTCGGCGATTAACGACAGTCCAGCGCTAGACGTGGATAAGCATGATAATTATAACGCTGACCGATCACTGCAAAGTGTAAAAACATCGGGAACTAGTTAAGCTACGAAATACTACATGTAATTATCGTCTCCAAAGCAGGCATGTGAAATGTCCGTGCCGCGTTTATAATTTCCCAACTCCATTTTTTTTCTTCGCTACTCTGCGGTTTTGTTTTTTCCAATATCCTCGCACGTTTGACATGCAGTTTTGTCATGTCGGAAAAAAATCAAACCGTGATCTTAGTCCACTATCGTTGCTTTACGCATAGAGCTAAGCCCCCCCCCCTCATACCCAAAATAATCACATTGTACTTGCAATGGTAAAGCGAGCAACGAACAGGGACGAGGTGGTGCTAACAGGGACGAGGTGGTGCTAAGAATACAAAGTAGTCTGGCTCCACTTGTTTTATATCGTGTTACAGCATCTGTAATAAGTCCAGTCTCCAAGCAAATACTGTAGCAAAAGCATATTGTTTTTGCGAATGAAAAAATAACATCCGTGGCAGGTGCGTGCATTATGCTTGGGAATATTCCTTCCTCCCTAGCCCTCCATGGTTTGTGTCGTCATGTGTGAGTAAAACTGGGCCTTACGACTTTTGTTCAAAAGTTGTTTGAAGAATTATTTTCACAAAAAACTCAGGAAAGATTTAAGGCAAAACAAAAACAAACTTTGGTAGAAAAAAATTGGGTCAGTCGATCCACATGACATTTTTGCCCTTTTTTTTTGGAGGTGTAAATACATGTACACAGTATGTGAGGAACCATACAAGTTTAAGTGGTGCGCAATCAAAGTGTTTTGAGATGATTTTTGAGACATGTTTTATTACTGATGGTTAAACAGTTTGTGAGTTCTGTGACTGACATAACAAGGTATTGTAACGTTGCACTTCTCCACTCCGGCTCTAGGATCATTTGCTTGGCTTCCTACTGGATGTCAATGCAAAAGTCTTTATCAACTTCCCCATGGTTCTTTACAAAGACGTCCTTGAATGTGATCTTGAGATTAACAGGCAAAAATGTGCTCTTTGTTTTTGAAAAATGTCAACATTCGCTGAGGTCTATGCCGTAAAATGCTGTCATTTTGAAACGATACACGTTATAGACATAGACTTGACAATAGACTGGCCACACACGACATACACACCCATACCGGTACCACACACATCACAAGCACCATACACACAAAAATATGACCATACGTTACCTGACTGGAGTTTAAGTCTGCGGAACGTAGTGAGAATTTGAACTGTATAGCTGACTAGCAGTGCAATATGCATGCATGCAATACAGTATGTCGACAAATTCTCCATTGTCGCCGTGCTGAGGGGAAGTTGGCCACGTTCGAACTTGGCTACGTCTGGAAATTGCACGCAGGGTAGTCTTGATCCAAGACCAAGCTAGCCGTTTATTTGTTCCGCGGCGCGCCGTCCGTATATATCCGGGCTTATTGAGGGCGCCCTTAATTATCGTCACAGATTCCTTCCACTACATGTATCTTGGTCTTGGCGCAAGTGTCGCGTGAACCCGGAAAATTCCGAGGACATTCCAAGCATAGCTCAAATTGCTACTCGTCCCCGCATGCGCGCTAAGTCGTTTTTGTTTAATGTAGTGTACGATTATTATAGTCTGGTTCCCAGACCAAATATTTCTGACTATTTGAGATTTTTCATTTATTATTTAGCCGCCAATGTCACGTGACCCAAAACTGGAGGAATTGCTTAACGTTCGCGATGTTCGAGTGTTTCCAGGTTTTTATAAAATAAAACTCGCATCAATGGCAAAAGTCAACACCAGACGAAATGCCTAATAATACCACAGTCATTGTAGTCATTGTGCTTTTTTTGGTAAGAGCCGTTAAAATTTGAATTGTTGCGCCAAGACCAAGATAGTGGAAGAAATCTGGCGATAATTAAGGGCGCCCTCAATAAGCCCGGATATATACGGACGGCGCGCCGCGGAACAAATAAACGGCTAGCTTGGTCTTGGATCAAGACTACACGCAGGGCTAAGTAAGCGGTTGTATCAACTAACTCTGTGTGTTATTCTCAATGTTGTTCCATTACGTAGCCAAAAATTTGGACGCAACTGGTACCTTGGCTTTGAGAAATTTTACGCTCTTGTCCCAACTACATGTAAGTCCCAACGTGTTTTTTACACTGTATACTCTGTGTTGTCCTGCTAGAAAGCAGGAGGTCGTGGGTTCGAGTCAGTGTGTGTGTTCGTTTAGCTCACCCGAGTCGACACAATTAAGTAAAGTCACTTGGGTTAGCCGCGAGAACTGTGCTAAACGAACGCTCAAACCCGGGCCATTATGATCCTCACGTGATGCTCAAATTTTGTGAAAAGGTGTTAACATTTTGTGAAACAGTGTGAAAATGGTTTGTACATGTAAGTGTGAAAACGGTTTGTCCACTCGTGTGAAAAGGTGTGACAATTTGGTGAAAACGGTTTTCCACTTGAGAAAAAGTGTGAAAAAAAGTGAAAAGTATTTCCCATTCTAAGGTTAGCTTACATAAAAAAACATAATATGTTTGTATGTCAATTGTCTTTATAAAGGATGAGTGTGTAAAAGAATGTAAACTTTCATCCACCTGCCTGCTACTCTAAAACATTTTGAAACCCCTGAGAAATATATTTAAGGTTGATGATTCTTAAGAAAAACCAACATTATCGGCGTTCATTGCAACAGCCGCTGGCCAACTCCAGCCGTACTGCATTCGCTATGTGTGGACCGCGGGCAGCATGTGCTAGTGTAGAAATGCCACAGGAACACACAACGTTAATGCTATATCATGCTGAGTGCATTCGTTTAGCTCACCCGAGTGAGGATCGTAATGGCCCGGGTTTGAGCGTTCATTTTCATAGCACGGCTTGCGCGGCTAATCTGACTGCCTTTACTCATACCCGTATCGACTCGGGTGAGTTAAACGAACGCACCAGCTATATGTCAGCCGTGGTATCGCGCGCCGCGGGAACCAGTCTAGCATTTCTGTATGCAGGATATGTAGTGCTTTCGTTCACTGCGGAGCTTGCATGCCGATCGCACCGGCGAAAAAAACATTGGTTAACCCTTCTGAAAATAGATACATGTAGCGATTGTAAGTAAGCAAACAAGCAAATACAGATGACAGAAATGTTGCAAGCATTTTTGATTGAAGAAGCGTTTTTGAGAAGACAGAAAAGACATAGATTTTGTGTCTACATGTAACTTGCCGATAAAACGGGGACAATTTGTAACAAAAGTTTTTTTGTTTTGTGAAGACAGAAAAGACTATGTTGTTTCTACCCGGTAACTTGCTGATTAAAACGGGAACAATCCTGAGACTTTAGAAACGCTATAGTATAGCAAAGGTTTCGTTAACAGCAATTTGAGTTAATTTATACATTTTCACGAAGATTTATATATTTTGGTATTATGTATTCATTTTACTTTCATGCCAAAATAAATATCTTTGCCGACTCTACGTACGGCCAATTTTGTTTACGGTCGATCGGGTATTACTGGAAACACTATACATGTATTATTTGTTTGGACGGATGTAAATTGCTACAGTAGATGTGTCTTATACATGTAAGTCAATATGACAAAATGCTGTGTTGCCCCTGATGTCCCTTTAGTTGCCATCAGTTCATCAAGTACCAGTACATTCAGGAATGTAGCACAGCCAGCAAGAAAAACATTCCTTGCTACCAACTTGAATGCTACCCAATGTGTGAGTATAAATGCTTTTTACTTTGCACTACAGTGGAATGCTGCGAAACTAATACGTGCTATACCGAAGAGTTGGCTAGATCACCACCCTTTGCTCACAGCTAAAGCCAAAAACCTGTATACAGTATGCCAGCGTTGTAGTCAGTACACTCCACGAGTACGAGTATGAATACTTTGGCATGAGTAGAGTAAGAGTACGAGTACAAGGTTATTTGTTTACACGAGTACAAGTACTTTCTTTAAGTACATGTAGAGCAAATTTCAATATTTTAACAGGTTTTCAAATGCTTTTAGCTGTCAAAGTACTTTTATACACTTGTACAAGTTTCCCAAACAGTAGGAAACTTGATTGTTTCCAGGGTGTACAATAGCTCTTCTTTTTTTTCTTCTCATGTGTGGTAACATTTTCAAGAGTACAAGTACTTATCATCAGTATGAGTACATGTACATTTATCATGAGTACTACAACACTGCTGTATGCCATGTACATGTAAGCCAGGGATAACTCCCAAATTCATGTACCAAAGTACAGTTTCTAACAGTTAGCAATGCTCGAAATATAGCGATCACTTTGAAATAATTCATTTAAATTTCAAGTTTTTTTCTGTTTCATTTATAGATCTTTGGATAAAGCCTCTTTAAAAATGAATTCCAAAACAAATGAGGGCAGACTTTTAAAATAAATACAGTAACAAGTTTGATAATATTAAGACAGTAACTTAGTCCATATTGCACTCATATTTATTTATACATGTAGGAAAAAGTGAAACAGCTGGCAGAAGCAACGGAGAACCTATACGTGAAAACCTTTGACTGTTTCACTACACATATCATCACTAATACCCCAGTCACAATTGGCTTGCGATGGGTTTGCGATTAGTTTGCGGCGGATTTCTAGGCATTTTCGGCCGGGGCCCCACAGGACTCCTTGCGGCTGCCGGGTCATTTTTTGGCATCGGGCGGGCATCGAGTTACTTTTAACTCGGACTTAAAACCTGGTGCGGCGTTTCGCATCGCAAACTGATCGCCAATAAATCGGTCGATGCCTAGCCGATGTCCGGCAGGGCATCGCACACGCCGGGCGGGCGCCGAACCAAATTTTGGACAACCCAGACAATCAATATATCGGCCAGGCGCCGCCCACACGCCGGCCGGGTCCCGCCAGGCGTCCGGCCGACTTGGCGGTGCCTGGCCGGAAATCGACCGGGGGCCGGACGGCGCCCTGCCGGCGCCCAGCCTGAAATCGGTCATGCATCGGCCGGGGCTCGCAGGGTAAAAAAAAGCGGCTCATCGGTCTACATCTACACACAGTTTATCACACAAGTTTCATAGTGCAAGTACTACATCTCTTCTTCAGCCACCAATGCAACAAGAACCAGGTTGTAGCGGTATAGCGTGCAAACGCCAACCTCTCCCTCAACCGGGCGACCTACACGCGCTGTGCAGGTGCCCGCAAGCGTTGTGGAGGTATCAGCGGCACCTTCTTATTTAAAGAAGGTCATGGCCCTGTCACACCAGAACGTTTTAGGCCAACGTGTTGGAATTTCGGCAACACGCGGGTAAACGTTGACCAACGCTAGGCCAGCGTTCGCAACGCGCTGCGCGCGTTACCCACACGCTGGAACACGCTGTCACACGCTGAGGCAAAAATACATTTTTCAACATACCTAAAAAATGTCAGCGTTTGCCAGCGTGTGACTGCACACGCTGGCGGCGCGCAGGAAGGCCGTTACTCACGCGTCGAACGCGCTAGACGATCGTTACCAACCCACTACTCTCACGCTGGCGACACGCTGTCGTATTTTTACTATAAATCAGTGATGCGTTCCTTACACGCTTAGCGCGTTCCTCACACGCTACTCACGCGCTGGCATACGCTATGAACCCCTTATCACCCTGCATGGACACGCTGAAATCACGGTTCCACTTGACTTTTTTTCTGTGAAAGTTCAGCAATTGCCAGCGTATCAACTATTTTTAACGCGCTACTCATGCATTGGCCTAAAACGTTCTGGTGTGGTAGGGCCATAGCCAGTGTGTCGCAAGCGTACGCCAGCGTACGCCATCGTGTGAGTAGCGGGTTGATAACGATCGTCTAGCGTGTTCGACGCGTGAGTAACGAACCTCCAACGCGCCGCCAGCGTGTGCAGTCACACGCTGGAAAACACTGGAAATTGTAGTTATGTTGAAATTTTTTTTTTTTTCTCAGCGTGTGACAGCGTGTCCCAGCGTGTGAGTAACGCGCTCAGCGTGTTGCTAACGCTGGCCTAGCGTTGGTCAGCGTTTGCCAGCGTGTTGCCAAAATTACAACACGCTACTCACGCGTTGGCCTAAAATGTTCTGGTGTGACAAGGCCACCAGAGGAGAGCTTCTGCCGCCGGCCGTTGATCGCTGGCCACTCGACAGGCACACTACAGATGCCCGTCCGGCCGCCGTACGACCTGTAAGAATTGGTTGGCACCCTGCCGGATACCGCAGGGGTATCGCAAAGACATAAGCAGGGCACCGGACGAGTGCCTGCCGGACACCGGCCGATAAACGGGCCAATAATTCGACCCCATTTCCAAGAAAGTCGGCCGATCGCCGGTCGGCGACCCCCCGGGCCCCGTCATGGCAGCGTACGGGGCACTTTTAATTGTGACTGTGACCGCCATATCGCACGATCTTTCGCCGACCTCTACATGCCGGCCGATGCCTAGAAATCGCACACGCCGCCCGGGCTCCGCTTTAATTGTGACTGGGGTATTACACAGGTACTTGTAGTTGTAGAAGCGTTATTCATTTACTGTTAGTTTTGTATAATTTCTAATGTAAATGAACTTCCAAGTCATGTATTTGTTCATCAAGTTGGGTTGACTTGGTCAAACCGACATAAACCAGACCAAACCAAACTCCCAAAAAAATTGAATCTGGCCTGGGAAAATTTTTCGCAGACGCTGTGTCTGGTTTTCGTTCTAGAAATTGGTTTCCACAATTGTGCTCCTCTAATTTTTAATATTCCACATCAAAATTGCCGATGTCACTTTTTACTAACGCACGTTACATGTATCCATGCCCTAATATTTACGGTCAATAATTCTTTAAAAGAATGGAAAGTTTAGGTCATGAACAGTGCTATGCACAACGCCTGGGCACGACTTTGTGGTGCGGTGGTAAGCGTGCGTGATGCACTGTGTATGGCGGGCGACGCACCTTGTGTTGCGGTAGGAAATGTCGGGCAAAACACGCTGGGCTATCACTTCACGTACAAGCTGTACAACCTCGAAATAAATTCATGAACACGGAAAATACATTACACAGACAAGAGAATCAAGTTCTGTGAATTAACTTGCAAAAATCATCTTTTTCCATCGATGTTTACTTGCCATTTTTACACTGTCAGATCGACCCTGAACTCCAGTGTTATGATGTTGGTCGGCCGTGTATGCATAGACTCCATCCTGCCTTCTTTGGCACTTTTAGTGGGCGGTGCGGGGGGAACCAGTACAGCATTGCTGCATTGAGCATTATGCACGTGTTTTCATCACCGTGATACTGATAGGGAATCGTGCACCGCGTTGTCATCGCGAAGGGAACTTGTAAAAACAACAGAGGTTTCTTCTCAGAAAATAGCAATTGTAAGTAGGTAGTTGAAAAGCATTTTGTAAATATTTTTTTTTGTAATATTCTTTTTCTACTTGCTGATAACATTTTTAGGGTCGCAGCCTTAAATTAGGATCGGTCGGGTAACCGGAAGCAGAACTTTATTTTGTGTGGTCTATAACCACGCAAGAAAATCTATTTTTCAGCCAGAACCACCTGAATCAAGCAGACATTCTGATAAAGTATTATTTAATACAAAAGACTTCCACTGAGTTTAACCAGTTCGCGCCGGGATTATTTTAACATCGCCGAGCCGACGGGCAGGATTATTTTTAACGAAACTCGATCTGAAGCGGGTTCAGGCTGATAGTGCCGGGAAGCACACCCACGCATTTCCGGCCTTGCGCGCTGCTGACATACATTTGCGAACTTGAACTTGGCGTGTTTATGCGTCATCCGTTTTGAATTTGGGGAAATTTTTGCGTTTATACACGTCATTCGGCGCGAACTGGTTAAGAAGAGAACTTGTGTAAAATGGTTTAGAAACTTTGACCCAATGGATCACAGAACACTCTTTTGGCTTTACATGTATCTTAAGTTTGAAAACCATTTTTCAAGGTCAATAAAAGCAACATTTTGGCCAAAATGGATTTGACCTTAATTTTTCGAAAATTACTCAACTGGTATGGGAATATACTGGTAGATTAGTAATAGACTTTGGGGCAGAAACCCAATTTCTGTAAGTTTTATTTACTTATAATAACTATTTTCATCCACCCAGATCTCGACAAATTTTAAAACCTAAAAATAACGATCTTGTGCCTTTGGATGCCTTTTGTATTCGCCAAAGCATCCGCATATTCATGGCGGAGTGTCGTGCCCGATTTCCTGAAGCACAGTTAGTGTGGTCAGATATTTTACCTCGGGCCTGTTTTTATGGGGCTTTTTCTCAGTCAAAAATTGAAATGAAGCGGCGGGCAATAAATAGATGGGCGCGATCGGTCGCGCGCAGGTTGGGCGTAACAGTATTGCACCACCCACAGTTTAAATGGTCGTTTTTTCATCTTTATCGATTCGATGGGGTACACCTCTCTGCTGAAGGGCTCACTCTATTTCGGCAAAATATTTCCCATTGCATCATTTCATATTTTCGGTAAACTTGTTGCCGATGAGGAAGCAACATGAGTCATCGTGCCAGTTCCTTCTTCCCAGGGGTCGCTTTTGGTGGCGCGAGTGGCATTTTTGCTGGGGGAAGGACTGACACAGACTCATTTTGCTTTAGTTAACCTGTAAATTAAGAAGTAGATAGAAACAATTGTAAGCATAGTCTGCACCCACGTCCAAGTTCAGCGGGGGCAATTCATTTCCAACTGCCAGTTCAGGCGGTGGAAAGCACTATGCAGTAAAATTATAGGTTAACTTTTAATAAATCACCATTAGTGTTTTTAGAAACTCCTAATCATTAAGAAGACATAGTAATGCATTGTGGTTACTGGACTTGTTGGCAAGCTGCCATGGGGGTGTGATCAACCCATACAAGTCTAATGCAAGTTTATTGTAGAATGGTTATCATCTTTTTGTGTAATCGATTGTAGATTCATTATTACCAATACGGTTTTATAAAAATCGTTCATTGTAATCGACTTTTGGCAAGCTGCCATGGGGGTCTAATCAGCCCATAAGTCAATTGCAACTGGGGCAAGCTGCCCATTCGTTCATGGTCCAGGCCACAAGCTGTGGCCTATCTGGCAAGCTGTCATCACGTGCTTGTATGAAATTGGTTTATAATGGATTTAATAGATTGATAATTACCAGGTGCAGTGGTCAAGCCTGACCTCTGCTAACTTTTCTTATTTGGGGGTCGGTGGCCGATTGACCCCCGTAAGGGCACGGTACCATTTAGCGAACATTAATAAATTTGCAAGCTGCAGCAAAATAGCAAAAACAAAAATCGTTCTCCTTTGTCCTTTATTGCGTGTATCCGAGTGTAAAAGCGTGTGGCCCCAAACAAATCTAACAAAAAAATACCACAGCTGATTGTAAGCATGCTGAACGCGTTAACGTTAATCTGGATGCGTGCGTGCGTGTGTGCAGACTGGTATTATGCATTTTATTTTGTTTTCATAGCGTGCAGTGGGAACCAGTTTAGCACATCGTAGTCAACCATAGACTACATGTAGTTTCCACTCCCTCCATCATTTTCTAACTTACACAAAGTAAGCGTGAGTAGCCACTGCGGCACGTACACGCCAAAACAAATTATTAACCCATTTTTTAAGCCAAAAGATAACGGGAAGGATTGGGAACCAGTCTAATATTGAGCATTGGTGTGTTATAAATCATTTAAGTTACAAATTAACCAAGTTAACCATTAAAAAGGAGGACAATGTCTCATAATGTACATGTAACACAATTTTCCAATGTTGCAAATGTTTGCCTAAAAATTGGCATTTTTTGCTCATTTTTTATAAAATTTTAAAAATACATTGCCATGGAAGATTCAATGTAGGTTTTATTCAGTACAGATTAATGGTGGCAACAAAATAAATACACAGATTTGAACACGGTGATCAAAATTAAATAGCAAATTCCATATGAAAGTATAGATATTAGAATTTTAACATTGGCTCCTTATTTATGGATGACCCAAATACTAAATAGTGCTGCTGTCTTTACATATTTTTAAAAAGCTTCTACTTTTTTAATCACATGATCAAAACCTTGCTCAAGAAAGGACTCTAAAATCCTTTCAAGGAATTGCTGCTCGTGTGTGGGTTGTGAGCTACAAGTGTAAAGCCTTTTTCACACTGCAGAGCCAATCCCCGGGAAATAAATCCCTGGAAAATTCCAGAGGATTTTTTACCCCACCAACACCTCGGCAACAGTTCACACTGGACCCATTTGGTAACATCCGGGGACACTATTTCCCGGGAATATGCACGGTCGTTTCACACTGGCCATCAAACCCCGGGAAATGTTTAAACTGAGGGCGCGTGGCATGGGTCGACGATAACCGCTGCGCCACGCATCATGCGGATAAGAAAATAGAAGACTGGTACCTAACCACACGGGACGTTATAAATACATGTACACGAGAAGGAAGCTAAACACAGTCTTGTTCACGACACTTCTTTTATTAAATATTAAAACCATTCATTTTGCTCATATTCTTTAAAATTAAATTATTTGTATAATTTTCAAACGTTATTATTTGTCTTTTGTACTTAACTGTAAATATATTTACAAAAAGTTTGAAAGGTACTGCATTACAATACTAAGTCACCACGCGAATTATTTGTGACCCTGTGACCTTTCGAGATTACCCGTGGACGCAAAAAGGTGGGGTAAGTTCAAACCCTGCGACGTTCACAGTAGTTGCTATTCTCCGGGAAAAACGTTAAACCCCAGGGATTTCTCCTTTAACCCTACTCACAAGCAGTCCCGGGGAAAAGCAGTTTCCCGGGGATTTCTTTGGCAGTGTGAACAGACCGACCGCAATTCCCCGGGGAATTCCTGGGGAAATCGTCCAGTGTGAAAGGGGCTCTAGTATTCATTCTTTGAACATTTGTTTTTTTAACAAACCAAAAGTCAAAGTTGTTTACAATATGAAATAATAGACCATATTCACGGTGGAGCCATGTTTGATCGTGCTCCCTGAACACATAAGCGATTTTGTTGAGCGATAATGTCGCCCGTATTAATATACACGCCCAAATCAATGACCGTGTTTACATTTACGCGACAAAGTCGTGCGACTGCGACATGGCGCTAATAATTTCAAAAATCGTGCAACATACATGTACCACGTATTATTTTGTTCATTTACACACGCGCACGTGTGTGACATGCAGTGCGACATAGTCGTTGCAACCAAATCACCGTTGAATTGGATGGTGGCAGACTATTTATCCGTTCCAAGCCTCACTTTCATTTTTATTTAATGTGGCTTAAAACATTAGCGGGGCATTAATCGCAAATTTGTAATCATTCATCAGAGCAGACTGGTATTAATTTGTAATTAACTTTATTTCATTACTTTAATTATTATAGAGTAAGGCCTATTGGGAAACCCCCCCAAAAAAAACAAAAATAGAGAGAGAAAAAAAAAAAAAAAGGAAAAGGAGAAGAGGATCAAAGTCAATGTCGTACTTGATTGAATGTATATTTAACACTCGAAACCCCCTGAAAAGGGACTGAAATGCGGCTAGGCCCTATACACAATAGGTCTAGATTTCGCGGTTTTGAACAAAGCATCGAGTGATGTCCGGCACGTCAGTGGAGGATATAGGAGAAGGGGGGGGGGGGGGGGGGGGCGGGTTGCATGACGCATGACTTGCATCGTGGACTAAAGTTTTGATACTACACCAAATTGACTCAGAGTTCCAAAATTTATTCTCAAATTACCGTATAATCCAGGCCGAATCATTGTAGATTATCAAAATTTTCCAGGGAGCACGCCCACGAACCTTCTAACCAGTTCGCGTCAGATGACGTACACACAAAGTTTTTGCGGAATTCAAAACGGATGATGGACAAACACGTCATGAACATCCCATACAAAATTGTGTACTATCCACGGATGTCGCGTTAACCCGTCAGGCATGGCGGTTTTATTCAGTGGAGGACGTATACACGCTATGGAAGTTTGCTTGATTGTTGCAGTTGAGGTGTATACACGGCTTACGTTAATGACAGTGACACATGTTGTGGTGGACATGTATACACACTAACGTTGTCATGCCATGCCGCATTGACTTGATATCATGGCATCATGCACGCTTCAGTGATTAGGCCTATTCAAAACCCTACTTCCATTGTCTCCATTAATGCCTACAGCTGAGGGATTATCAGCTGCGTCAACTAAGTTCTAGACATACATATTCCCCCACCATTGTTCGTTAGTCTCCTTTGAAATTTGTGAAAGGGTCCTTTAATTTTCAGCTATGAATGTTCTGTGCATTTCCTATCGGCCAACACCCCAAACAGCTCGCGTCTTAACCAATCATGTAACGTGTCACTACAACACAATGGGGGCTCTGCCTGTATTCTCTGCCATTATTTGATTAGGCCATTTCAAATTGATTTTTAGGTTTTCATCACGGCCCGTCCATTTCTACTCCCGCCCCAATGTTCTAAAAAAAAAAAAAAATGAAAGCATGGCGTGAGAGTCACGTGCTGCAGGCACTTGGTCCGGGTGGCCTTCCCCGAATTTTTTTTAATCTAGATGCGCTTAGACGCGATTTCAGGCTTACATGTATGTTGGACACTATATAGTAAGGTGAAAAGCCGTATTTTCAGTGCACAAATCATGTCTGCCGATCAATTTTGTTCGCACAAGGTCAAATGAACAACAAAGTTTGGTCGTGGGACAAAATAACTTGCAGCGATGGGACACAATCAGGGAGTTTCACATTTCACGCCAATCTTGAAAAGTGCCACCATTCGACTTACAAGAGCCAGTCACAGGAGAACAGAATCAGCGACTGGAGCTAGCTCATCGAAACAACGGAAATTATCCGTCGTTCGAGGGACTGTAGTCGACTATAATAAACTATATATAGTCGCTTAATCAAACTTGCTCATGATTGCTGGAAGACGTTACAATGTTAACCCGACAGAGGGCACCCTTTTCGTTCTTGAATTCATCGCGGCGCGGCTGACGACTGTAGTGGAAGTCAAACCAAGGATATAGTGACGCCCTCTGTTGTTGAAATTGATTCATGCGAAGGTCTTGGAACCAATTAAGACTGCCAACATGCACATGTGAAACGGTATTGACTAAACTAGTGCGTCCTTCACGTCCATTTAAACAAGATCGGTCCCATGAACCAGGAATGCGTTAATGTCCAAGGTGCAGTATTTCTTTGACATCATGAGTTTAGCTGCATTTGTGATGGCTTTGGTTAATACTTGGCTGCCAGATTGGGTGTATTTTTTTAGCATGGCGGCGATTTTTAAAGCATGGCGAGATTACCAATCTCAAAAATATAGCATGGCGGGCCGCCATGGTTTATTATACATGTACACTTGGAGAACACTGCGCCCCAATTTATAATTTTTTTTTCTCTCCCCAAAAAGGTATTTTCCAGACAAGTTTCTCACTAAATCCACCAAATTTGCACGCTAACGTTCTGCACGATAGCTACTGTATTGTGTTATGCATGCCTTGGCCATAGTGCGCTTGTGTTGTCGTGTCAAGCTTGCTGTGATGTGGCTCCCGACTAAATGATGACGTCTCCCACAGGCCGTTTTCTGAACCCCCGCTTCATCTCCGTTTTAGATTTGTTCATTCAGTTTGGTAATGGTGATAAAGACAGAGCCTAAGTTAGGGTTTGGAAAATGGCCATAATTATCATAACAATTTGTGCGACATTAATGACAGCAAACAGCCATTCAATCATCTGACAATGAATACGAACAGAGTCTGTGCCACCCGTTGATCTTTTTTTTATTATGGAGATTAATGGTGCAACCCTACAACAGTTAACAAACCACATCGCGCGAATTTATTATGCTATTAATGCAATGCGTCATCGTATAGTCGGGAACCATGATGGGTCGATGTGGTATTGATACGACAACGCTCTAGGCTCCATACATACATACATACGATACATAACATGTCGTGCGTGAACTGTGAATTGAGCTAAGCGCTTGTTGTATACAGTGCTCGTAGAGTTTAAAGTTTGACATCTATAGCTGGCAAGGGTAGGCCAATTAATTGCTGTGTTGTTGGTTGAACTCTACATCATACCTTTTGTAATCACACAGATTACGTGCACAGATTACGTGCACAGATTACGTGTGGGTTGAAGGTTGTCAAGCCATGGTTTGGAATTAATGATCCATATGCCTGACGTCGACCCCTCAATGTTGAGTGATAAAAGCCTAAAAATAAATTTTAAATGGCCTTATGAGAATATATATATCTCACTGTATAAGATGACAGCGGACATTTGTCCATGTTCTGCGGTCTGTTTCAAGTTTGAATCAATCTGATGAAGAAAGTTAATTTTTTAATTGTTGACCTCAGTGATGATTACTTTTGAAACACGCACTGTTACAGTTACACATGTAATGGGTTGACCATAAATGTTTTTCACCCCCAAAATATTGTTCACTTTTATGAGGCAATTGGTATTATTAACCAAAGCTAACACATTTCACCCTTCAAAATTGATATTATGTTGTGAAAATTGCACATGTTTAAACCAGGGCCCAATTTCTTGGCTCTGCTAACCACAGAATTTCGCGCTTACGGTCTCCATTTTCCGCTAACCGCGCTAGCAGAAACTTTTTGCGCTAACCCTGTAAGCACAGAATCCTTAGTTACGGGGTGTACGCATGCTCAGAGACCGAAATTCCTCGCTAACGCGTGAAATACGTTTACCGTAAGCACCGAATTTTCTGCTATAGTAAGCAGGGATTTTTCGCTAACGGTAAGCAGAGCCAAGAAATTGGGCCCTGTTCTGAAACTATGCTTTCGAAACATCAGGTCTTAATTTATTTTATTCTTACGAGATTGTTTGTCTTTCTATATTTAGGGGTTGAAACTTCAGTTGAAGCATGTGCATTGGTGCCAGAGGAGGAATACAAAGTTCAGGGAGACAGCATAGCAGGCAGAACACTGGCACCAAAGCGTGCCCGAGATATGAGGGAACCTTTGTTCCAACATTTGTTATTCTTCATAATTGGCCAAGGAGCAAATGTATCAAATGGTATATATGCAATTTCTATTTTTTAAAGTGATAACATGCTGTTTGGAAATCTCTTCAGTAGTCTAATGGCAGACTATGGCAGACTGTTTTTTTTACACAGTTGACTGATTCGTTCTAAAGTTGTATTGGACAGGGTGTTTGATGTGTCGGTCTATTTTCTTGTGTTGTATGTTTTCAGTATCTTACACAGGAGTGTGAGAATTCAGCTTTTTAGCAGATTTCAGGTTTTTTTTTTAGATTTTTACCCTAAATTTAAGCTTTTTGGTACACCTGCTCTGTACTAAAGTATGGGAACTGATTAAATGTCAGCTTTTTGCTGGCCGTTTTCAGTTTTTTTTGCATGTGGCCACTCACACCCCTGCTTACATTTAGGGACTCCCATACACAGTATTGAGAGTTCCAAATATTGGACTAGTAAAAGTGGGTGGATCAGATGGCTGTAAGGGGAGAAGGCCATTATTAATTAAATCTGATTGTTAAAATCTAACAAATGGTTAGCCTAAAATCAGCGGTTCATCAGTATTATAATATGAATACTCTTTAGTTTGATAATTATGCTATTTTCCATTTATCCCCGCATGATACAACCGCGATGTGACAACTTCTCTGAGCTGAAAGCTCGGGACAGCAATCAAAGCGATATTGTTGCAGTTTGTTCCCGTTCGAAGCTAAACAGCCATTATATCAAGCAATATTGTCGCAGTTTGTTCCCATTCGAAGCTAAATGCGAAACAGCCATTATGTCAAGCAAAATTGTCAGTTTGTTCTTTAACAAATCTGTTGTCGCAGAACTGCAATATACCATAAGCAAAATTCTTAAAGGGTAACTGAAATTTAAAACTTTAATATGGCGAAATATACGCTTTAATAACGCTGAATACTTAACAACTGCAAAAACTTATTTGTTTAGGTTTTGCTCATTAATCGTGACCCTAAAATGAAAAGCAATATGCGCCGTGCCCCGCCCACAAAAGATGACGTCACGGTAAGAATATAGCGTGGATATACCAGGCTAAGCCTAGCCTTGAATACAGATTTCTTCAGATTTAGCAACTGACACATAGTTGCGAGATGCTTTCTGAGCTTTGTACATCTGATTGTGAATGGCTGTTGTAGCTTAGGTTCAGCAGATGCTGCTAACTTGGCAACAATGCCAGACGCCCTTAACCAGGTCACGCCGGGATTATTTTAACATCGCCGAGCCGAAGGGCGGGATTATTTTTAACGGTCGAAACTCGATCCGAAGCGGGTTCAGGCTGATAGTGCCGGGAAGCACACCCACGCATTTCCGGCCTTGCTCGCTGCTGACATACATTTCCGAACTTGAACTTGAACTTGAACATCTGGCGCGAACTGGTTAAAGGAGTGGTTGAATTCTCACAAAGTCGAGAAAACAGGAAACTTTTACCCTTGTTTTCTTTAGCCAACATATCCAAACTTTCTTTCATGTTAACTGGCATGAGAATTGGAACTCCACGCCCTCGCTTTCCCCGCACCATAAGCAATGTCAGCCTTTTTAGAGAAACCTTTTCGGGTGGAGTTAGCTTTCGAGAATTTCATCATGAACAGCTCTCTTGGATTGTACTTGCTGATTATAGTTGTAAACCTCAATACTTTCATATTTTGGTCTCCTATTGTACAAAACAACCTGTGTAAGTGTTGGCCAGCTCCTTGTATGTTGTAGCCGTGCGTTCACCTTTGACTTGATTTTGTGTTCACTTCTTCTGAAGAAATGCATTGAATGCAACACAATCCTTGGTTAAGGGCAACAGTTTTGGAGCTTTCCAATTTTGTTGTTGCATCTGGCGCAGTGCTGATGATGTCACCCGAGCCTTCCACTCAGTTTCCCTGAGATGCATGAAATCATCCACTTTAAGAATGGCAGCACGGTTTTGTTCCTTTATGTAGATGTTCTTCATGATTAGTGAAAGATCCGTCGGTGCAAAGCCCACGAGTATGCTTGGTGTTTTTGTGTTTCTTTCTGATAGCCTGACATGATCAAAGTACTGTTAATGACTGCATCAAAAGACTTGGGCTTCACCAGATCTCTGGCCTGTATAATAGTAGAGTCGAACCCTCTTGCATGATTAAGGATTATACCAAGTGTTCGCATTTTTTTCTCTGGCCTTGTCTTGTCTTCTGTTCGAGTTTGTTGTGTTCATCACATTTTCCCCACTCGTGGAATGTCCTGATCATTTCTTACAGTTAATCGTATCTTGTCTTTTTGCACAGAATGCAGAACCTCTTTCAATTCCCTGGATACGTCATGTTTTAGGGGAATAAGCATCCGCCTGGTCTTGCAGTGTTTACTGTAAGGAAGGTGTTTATGAATTACCATGCAGCAGTTTTTTTTGTTTACCCATATAAGGTACTCTCTTATGAAAATATCCAAAGCAGTCGGCACAGGGAATGTAGTC
The DNA here is from genome assembly GCA_037893245.1 of Crossaster papposus. Classification (NCBI taxonomy): domain Eukaryota; kingdom Metazoa; phylum Echinodermata; class Asteroidea; order Velatida; family Solasteridae; genus Crossaster; species Crossaster papposus. Next base: position 1,086,212 of record JBAIAA010000153.1, read on the forward strand.
ATGGATTGATTTTTTTTTATTTCCTTCCGTTGGTCTTTTGCGGACAATCGGGTCCTTAGCCTCTCCTTAAAAATCATGTTGTTGTGTTCATGGTTGCCCAGGTTACGAATATGCAGCCAACTCTGCCGCTTCATTCCTTTTTCCTCCTTTGAGATTGCCAAAACTTCACAAATCAATGTTTCCTGACAGTGGTGCCTACGGCAATGCCTCCGGGTGAGTTTCTGCCGAGGTTTTCCACAGAACAAACAATAACTGCACTTGCCTGGATCTCCAGAATCTGTGACATAAGTGCCATCAGGGTCACCCATGTCTTCTTGATATCTTCATCCCCCTGTTCTCCATCACTAAGGATTTCATTATCATTTATGTTCCTGGTGTCCATTTCATCAATCGCTGCTGCTGTCATCATTCCTGCTGTTGTCATTGCTTGTGCTGTCATGACTACTTAACATATATCAACTATCATCACCGCATCATCTTCATTAACTTCAACTTCATCAAAGGGATCTGCTTATTACTATGCTGCCAGATGTACAAGGTTGGGAATCTTTTTCTGTGCAGCCTGTTGAAAAGGTTTGGTAATAGGCATCATGGCAGCCAGATGACTGTGCACCACGGTGTCCAGATGTACGCAGTTGTGACTGTGCATCACGGTGGCCAGATGTACTCGGTTTGGACTCTGCATTATGGTGGCCAGATGTACTAGGTTAGGACTCTGCATCATGGAGGTTAGATGTATTCAGTTGGGACTGTGCAAAGTGGCCAGATGTACTCAGTTGGGACTCTGCATCATATGGTGGCTAGATGTACCCAGTTGGGACACTGCATCATGGTGGCCAGATTTATCCGGTTGGGACTGTGCATCATAGTGGCCAGATGTACTCACGTGGTGCGTTATGGTGGCCAGATGTACTCAGTTGGGACTGTGCATCATGGTGGTCAGATTTAGGCTGGGACTCTGCACCACAGTGGTCATATACACTCAGTTGGGACTCTGCATCATGGAGGCTAGAGGTATTCAGTTGGGACTCTGCATCATGATGGCCAGATGTACCCAGAGTTGTATGACTCAAGTCCAGGACTCGGACTCGAGTCCGTCTCGAGTCATAATTTTGGTGACTCGGACTTGACTTGAGTCACGTCGGCAAAAGACTCGGACTCGGACTCGGACTCGACTACCATGACTCGGACTTGACCTCGAGGACTTGTGACTCGAGTCACGTATTTTCACCAACAATACCTTTTTATTTTTTTTGTAAATATTAAAAACAATTCCAATGATCCGATCGTCATGCACATTGGGGAATATTAACGTTTAGCACACGAAATAAGCAGTTATACTGATGTTGCAAGTAATAGTGTTCGTGATTAATGTGTTGCTATGCCCATGTAATGTACAGCGCACGTACATGTACATGTGTATGTTCAATACGCATAATAACACTGGGATATATTTCTGTAAAAGCATTATTGTGCACGACACCAATATTAACGCTGGTATTCTGTCAACCTTAACACCATAGCCACTGCTTGATGCATATTACTAGGGAAATAGGAATTCGTCTCCGGAATCCGAATGACGGCTTTAGCTGGCTGCGGCTATATCGCTACCTCTTTTTAATGTTAAAACATAGGCGGCTTACGCGCTGATCTAGCCATAGACGCAACCGAAGCTGACCATAGTCTGGCATGTCTGGTACCTGTAAAAACACCGCCTGACTGAGATGGCTGTGTGTTGTTTGCGATCAATAGTGATCCAGTCATCTAAGTGAACTGGTCAAAGTAGTTTAACTATTTAATTATTTAAACTTAAGTGACCCGTGACTCGGACTCGGACCAAGTGACTCGGGACTCGGACTCGACATAGGTGACTCGACTACAACACTGGATGTACCCGGTTGGGACTGTGCATCGACCATGCATGGCAAGATGTACATGTACTCAGCTGGGCTTGTGCATCATGGTGGCCAGATGTACCCGGTTGGGACTGTGCAACATGGTGGCCAGATGTACTCAGTTGGGACTGTGCAGCATGGTGGCCAGATGTCTCCAGTTGGGACTTTTCATCATGGAGGCCGGATGTACTCGGTTGGGACTGTGCAGCATGGTGGCCAGATTTACCCGGTTAGGACTGGGCATTATCATGGTGGCCAGATGTAGGCTGGGACTCTGCACCACAGTGGTCATATGTACTCAGTTGGGACTCTGCATCATGGAGGCTGCAGTTGGGACTCTGCATCACGGTGGCCAGATGTATACCGCTCAGTTTGGACTCATGGTGGCCAGATCGTTGTACTCTGATGGGGAATCTCCTGTTAGCCAGATGTACTCAATTGAGACTCGGCATCATGTAGCCATTAGCTTCTACAGTTTCACTATCTACATGTACCCGGGTTTGTTCGAACCCACACTGGTCAATGATGGTTGGACTAGGCAGGACCAGCTAATGATCGAGGTTGGGCGCATATTTCTTCTTTGAAGAAATGCATTGAATGCAACACAATCCTTGGTTAAGGGCATCAGTTTTGGAGCTTTCCAATTTTGTTTTGAGAGAACAGCCAGCTCCCAGGACCTCTCCCTTTTGTACATCTAATACAAGTTTAGCTGCCTAAAGATTTGGTCTGTCAAGGACTTGGTATTAAAGTGAGATTTGATGATTTGAATAATCTTAGGATTTCCTTGTTTTGTAATGTGTGCTTATGCGTTTTACTTGTTGTCTTGAACCAATTATGAGGTTTTAGGGCAAAACTTTCTTTGTTAAGTTTTGGAATGTACAGCCCAAGACTAGTAGACGCTTATGTTTTATTCAAATCATGAGCTGGATTACCGGAACTTTACTGTGAATTATGAATGTTAACATTCATATTTCACATGGCTTGATAACTATATTCCACTGATTTTCCTGGCACTGCTTTTGTAAATGTGGTGCATTGCGTGTACATTTCAGTGAACCGTTTGCGATAGAAGCTTTGAAGAAAAGTCAACCAACAAGAGTATTAATATGCAATTTCCATTTTAGTGTTAATTCTCTACTAAAATCAAGTGTATTTTTTGTCGAGCTCAATTTGTATCGTTTTTGAAGTAGTCTTATTTTATTCCATCCTGATGTGTAGCTATAGGCAATGTAGGGAGGGTTACGAGAAAACTAGTTTACACAATTTAGATAGTTGCAATTTCGACCATTTTTGCCAGACTAGTCACCAGATTTGCCCAATTTTTATCACTTTCAAAGATCATGACACACATTTTGAGAACACAGATTTGATTTGCAATGTGTAATGACTCTGTTCATAACACTCAAAACATAATTGAGAAAATATTTTGTGCCCAGATGTACATTTGTACTCGTTGAGACTCTGCATCATGGAGGCTAGATGTATTCAGTTGGGAATCTGCACCACGGTGGCCAGATATACGCAGTTGTGACTGTGCATCATGGTGGTCAGATGTACTCGGTTGGGACTCTGCACCACGGTGTCCAGATGTATGCAGTTGTGACTGTGCACCATGGTGGTCAGATGTACTCGGTTGGGACTCTGCACCACGGTGTCCAGATGTATGCAGTTGTGACTGCATCATGGTGGTCAGATGTACTCGGTTGGGACTCTGCACCACGGTGTCCAGATGTACGCAGTTGTGACTGTGCATCATGGTGGTCAGATGTACTCGGTTGGGACTCTGCACCACGGTGTCCAGATGTATGCAGTTGTGACTGTGCATCATGGTGGTCAGATGTACTCGGTTGGGACTCTGCACCACGGTGTCCAGATGTACGCAGTTGTGATTGTGCATCATGGTGGTCAGATGTACGCAGTTGTGACTGTGCATCATGGTGGTCAGATGTACTCGGTTGGGACTCTGCACCACGGTGTCCAGATGTACGGAGTTGTTACTGTGCATCATGGTGGTCAGATGTACTCGGTTGGGACTCTGCACCACGGTGTCCAGATGTATGCAGTTGTGATTGTGCATCATGGTGGTCAGATGTACGCAGTTGTGACTGTGCATCATGGTGGTCAGATGTACTCGGTTGGGACTCTGCACCACGGTGGCCGGATATACTCAGTTGGGATTGTGCATCATGACGGCCAGGTGAGCTCAGTTGGTAGTCTGCATCAAGGTGGCCGGGTGTACCCGGTTGGGACTGTGCAGCATGGTGGCCAGATGTACTCGGTTGGGACTGTGCATCATGGTGGCCATATGTACTCAGTTGGGACTCTGCATCATGGAGGCCAGATGTACCTGGTTACCTGGTTGGGAGTGTGCATCATGGTGGCCAGATGTACCCAGTTGGGACTCTTCATCATGGTGGCCAGATAGATGTACTCTGATGGGACTCTTCTGTTAGCCAGATGTACTCAATTGAGACTCGGCATCATGTAGCCATTAGCTCCTACAGTTTCACTATCTACATGTACCCCGGTATATTCGAACCCACACTGGTCAATGATGGTTTGTTCTGTGGAAAACCTCAGCAGAAACTCACCTGGCATTGCAGTAGGCACCACTGTCAGGAAACATTGGTTTGTGAAGTTTTGGCAATCCCAAAGGAGGAAAAAAGAATGAAGCGGCAGAGTTGGCTGCATATTCGTAACCTGGGCAACCATGAACCCAACAACATGGTTTTCAAAGGAGAGGCTAAGGACCTGATTGTCCTCAAAAGACTAACAGAAGGAAATAATAAACTAGAAATGTGTTATTCCAACATGTTTGATCAAAACTTACGTTAGTTACAATAAGACGCGAAACAGAATGCAGTGGACACGACGCGTAAATTAGCAAATAAGTGACCTTCAGGTCATCGACACAGGGTACTTTTCATGTGTACTGGCCAACTCAGGATTCTGTTGATTACCAGTTAAATTGCGACAACATTTAACGTACAAGTGGACACGAACGTAAATGAGTGATCGATGTGTGGATTTTTTTCATCCTTATATTAATGGGGGATGTACAGACATTTTACACGATGATTATGCAGCTAATTCAGAAAACAATTGCTTAGTTTGGCAAGAATGAGGTTTAAAAAAAAGCGTATTTTTTTTGTGGGCCAGTATATTTACTTACTCAAGTAATATGCACAAAGTAATGAAAATAAATAAGGGATATTAAAGTCTTTGATTTAATGAAATTTTGATGAATTTTTTTTTAATCTGTGTCCCGTTTTTAGATGCCATTTTGATGCTTGTAAACGTGAATTTAAAACGAAATATCCTGTATTCACACATTATTTATCTCTTAAACATATGTACATGATGTACAATATTATCTAAAATAAAAAAATGATTGCAAATAGTAATATATGAGAAAGTCAAGATTGTGTTTGCATAATGAAAGATAGTCAGTATTGTGTCCTTACACTTATGAACCTGACTATAAGCCAGAGTGAAATACAACAACAATTTTTTAAGATGGCCACTCCAGGAAAAACCCTTAGTTTACGGATGATCAAAAGAGCCAACGACCTGCATGACAATAAAAGCTGGAGAGATATTAACAACAAGATCCACAACAAGACACTCACAGTGAAAGCAAAGATGAACAAGAAGGAACAGGAACAAAAACGTTAAGATCAACATAAATCAGGCACTGCAAGATTGATAAGTTGTTTTCCATCACCAAATCACATAAAGCTTGGTTGCTTTAAAAAAATTCCCCTCAATATGACTGCACTGTTGATTGCTACAAAACCTCATCATCATGAAATTCAGTTGCATCATGGAGGAATAAGAAGGAATCTCCATGGTTGCATTGTGTAAATCTCTACTGGGTATGCAATTGTACAATGTCATACGCGTGGCCATTGGTAATCAGCAAAAAGGTTAACGCAGATGGAAAACTCACGGCTAAAACATACAAGGAGCTGGCCAAGGTGACACTTACACAGGTTGTTTTGTACAATAGAAGACCAAAATATGAAAGTATTGAGGTTGACAACTATAATCAGCAAGTACAATCCAAGAGAGCTGTTCATGATGAAATTCTCGAAAGCTAACTCCACCCGAAAAGGTTTCTCTAAAAAGGCTGACATTGCTTATGGTGCGGGGAAAGCGAGGGCGTGGAGTTCCAATTCTCATGCCAGTTAACATGAAAGAAAGTGTAGATATGTTGGCTAAAAAAAAACAAGGGTAAAAAGTTCCTGTTTTCTCGACTTTGTGAGAATTCAACCACTCCTTTAAGGGCGTCTGACATTGTTGCCGAGTTAGCAGCATCTGCTGAACAAAAAATGTGTACAAACCCAATGGAGAGGAGACTAAAACAGAAGAAAAAGAAAAAAAAACCTAGAAATGTGTTTGTGGACAAACACAGCTGTTTCGAGTGTCTACAATGACTTTCAATATGTGTGTGGTGGTCTAAGTGTGTGCCAAGTCTGAAGTCGGTTGGATTTACCCAAGCGCCAAATATATATTGGTAAACAAAAAACGTGTCCGAATCTTAGAGGAAAAACTGCACCTTTAATGTGACATCACATGACACCCGTTGACGTGATCATTAATTTTTAGTGATTAATTTTAGTCTATAACACATACTTGTATACCAAGTTTGACGCAAGGGTCTTAAAAACTACACCTTTAATGTGACGTCACATGACCTACAATAACGTCACCGTGACGATTTTTCTCTTGGCCCACTTGTGGATGGTGGTCGAGGTGTGTGCTATGTCTCAAGTCGATCGGATTTACCAGTGTCAAAGTCAATAGTCTGAAGAAAAACGTGTACAAAACCTATGGGGAAAAATTGAACATTTAACGTGACGTCACGTGACCACTAATGACGTAATCGCAACGAATTTTGTTCTAGGACCATCCTTGGGTGATGGTTCAACTGTGTGCCAAGTCCCAAGTCGTTCGGACTTGCCAAAGTGTATTGGTCGAAGAAAAACGTGCACAAACTCTATGGAGAAAAGTCTGAAGGAAAAGAACATAGGGCTTTTTCGCATTTGTATTTTTTCCTCAAAAACCATTCAAAAGGAATTATAAACAGATTAAAAGTAATCAAAACGAATTTAGGTTATTTAAACAGATTAAAGTTAATTTAAAGTGATTAAACCGATGACGTCACACATTTGTAAACTTTCGGTAAACTACCTAACCAACCCAATACAAAAGTTTTTTTTATTTTAGCATGTTCCGTTGCTGAGATACGGCTTAAAGGTCAAAACGTAATAAATCACATACAATTGTATGATGGCGTCAACTTCCGGTCTGGTGACGTCAAAATTTGTTATCGAGAACGACTCACGCGCCTATTATATTCACGATTTCTTGCCATTCAGGAGTACATGGGCGCGTCCATATCATTGTTCAAATTTCCCGCCTCACCCGGGACATTATGACGTAGTGTTTGCACATCGCTTTATTGTGTGTTGTTCGCACTGGTATCCTACCTTGACGTGGCCAACTACATTATGCAGACGTATGTTGTACGGCGCCCGACTATTGCGAGTACATGTATTGCATTTCTGTGCAGAATATCGACTTGAGGCGCCACAAACTATCGTTTATTTTTGTATTTTCTGAGAAGAATAGAAAATCTGTGAGCTAGTAATTATGGCATCAGGTCCTTCTCCGTATTATTTTGAGCCCACTTTCACATGTACAGTACACATTATGTATACACTATGCCGTACACAAAAGGGTTCACTTGCATTCATTGCGCGTGCAGGGCCGCTATCGATCGGGCTTCGCGTACTGATGGTGCAGACACTACGTCACAATATCTCGGATGTACCGATAAACCAGAACAAAATGGCGGCTCGCATGACGGTAAGCGCAGTGCGAGGAAATCTCTGTTTTATGATTTTTATCGGTTTCGGTAAACCGATAAAAATGAAATAAAAATCAAGTCACAATGGCAATTGACACTCTTTAGCATTATGCAATTATAAACTATGGATGGAGTTTCCCTTTTAAATACACTGGTTATAAAGTGGTTTCAGCAAACTTCGCCACACACATAAACATATTATTAATTTCAACCATTTTCAACCTGCCACTAGAGGGCGCTATAACATGTTATGACGTCGACGGTAATTTGTTTGAAAAGTTCATTCTAGCAAGACACTAACATCGTTGAAAGTAAGTTCATGAAATTTTTCATTTTCAAATTATAAGGCACTTCCGGTTTGGACCGGAAGGAAGGGTCACGTGACTTTACGCGCACGAGATAAAAGGAAGATCCTGGATTATTCTATCAAATGCCACAAACATCAAGTTTCTAAACTAATCCAGTAAAAAAATTGGCAACTTCAGGTCTAGGTGTAATGTTGTCTTGGTCATTAAAAAAAATAGGTAATCCAATGCAAGGGAGGACCTGGGGTTCAAATGGGGACCATGCACCCCCTTCTTTATTTTGAATTGCCATGAATCTTGCTTAAAACAAGTAAAGTTTCCCTTTTAAAATGAAATATATACAATACCAAGAAAATGTCTAAAGGAATGTGTGGTTTCTGATGGGAAAAGATGAACAATTGCAGCACAATGTCAAGCCAAGGAGGTCTGTTGAAACATATTTGATGAAATGTGGCCTAAAATGTGTGGTTGCTTTTATGGAACGGTTAAGATTTAACTGAAAAGGAATCCCTTTTTGTATCAGTTACATTTGATAGTTTTTCACAATTTCTTGAATCAGTGTAAATTGTTGATATTTGTGTGTTTTTACTTGCATATTGATGATAATTAACCAGTTAGCGTCGGATGACGTGTATACACGCAAAGTTTTTCCGGAATTCAAAACGGATGAGGATGAACACGTCACGAGCAAGGCCGGAAATATCTGTCAGCGACTGGCTCGCAGCGAGCAAGGCCAGAAATATCAGGTGTGCTACCCACATATGCCGACTCGAACCCTCAAGGTTTGTGAAAAACAATCCTGGGTCTGGTCAATGTCAAAATAATCCTGGCGTGAACTGGTTGAAACAGTGCAATTTCACTGTTGCAATGGAAAGATCACACCACGATGAAATGCATGGTTACTGTATGTAACATGCATTATGAATTAAATATCCTAATGAGTCTTGCTACTAGTGTTAATCCCAACTTTAATGATTTGAAAAAAATATGAATTGCCATGAATTTTGCCTAAAACAAGTAAATTTTCCCTTTTAAAATGAAATAAGTACAATATAGGATATGTATGTACATGTAAACCAAGAAATGTACACAGAGAACTAGGGGAATGTTTAGCTGAAACAGTCACTGGCAGCTGTTGGTGTTAAGGGGTGCTTAATTTGCAGTATAACCCAGCAAAAAGAAAACATGAATTGCCATGAATCTTGCCTAAAATAAGTACATCTTCCTTGTTGAAACATATTTGATGAAATGGCTTAGGATTTAATTATTAATATTATGTAATTACATGCACTGTCGGCCAAATTGATGTTTTAAAAACACTACATGCTTGATCGTGTTTCACAATTACTTAACGGATCATTGAAATTGTCAATATTTGTGTGTTAAGTACATGTTGATGATAATTAAAACAGTGGTCTTAGTAATTTGGATAAATGATTCAGTGAACTAATTTAAAGGTAACATCCATCATTTGTAGCTGACGAAATGTTATAAAGCATGTACTTGGTTTAAAGATATCGGTAGTAATGGGACTAAACTCCCTGTGGAATTATTCTTTCTGGCAAGTGGCAAACTGTTATTTTAGAAGAAAAAAAAGACCAATTTCGAACGGTGCGTCTAAAGATGCATTTTTAAAGAAATTTCCGCTAAGGTGCTGTCACACTGTTGCGTATGGCACTTCATAACATATTTTACATACGCACAACAAGCCCTCAAAATACGGAATTGTGCGTGTACCTAACCGTATTGAACATATTTGTAGCGTATGAATAGCGTACGGCCTGAGTATGGCCAGCAATATGCCATTTGCGCTTGACCCCGAGTTAAACTTAAATAATATCTGGTACACTGACTTGTTCACACAGCTTGGCACAGTTTAACTTTAAATTCTCCAGACCAAAGACACTGTTGCTATATCACGTGATTCGGGGCAAGCCTTTGCATAGTTACGTAAGAGACGCTCAGCACCAATACATTGTTTACAATGGGTGAGAATGGCAAAAAGACACCAGATCATTCCAGAGCTGGGGGTTGCTAGCGTATGACGCGTAAGGCTTGCCCCGAATCACGTGATATAGCAACATCGTCGTTGGTCTGGGGAATTTAAAGTTGAACTGTGCCAAGCTGTGTGAGCAAGTCAGTGTACCAGATGTTATTCAAATTTAACTCGGGGTCATGCGCAAATGGCTTATTGTCGGCGTATGTCCAGCGTATTAGTTGCGTATGAGTATCGTATTCAAAGCGCAACTGTTGTTACTCATACGCTATCAATGCGCTATGTGAAGTGTCGTGGCCGAACGGTTGAGAGCTGGGTTTTCTGTTCGCAGAGCGTGGGTTCAAACCCCGGCCTCAACACGTGTGTCCTTAAGCAAGGCAATTAAACCACTGTTGCTTCGTCCTTCGGATGGGACGTCCCGTGTGTTGTATTATTTATACTGTGTGTATATATCATTTTCATTATAAAATTGTATAATACACGTAAAAGAACCCAGAACACTTATCACTAAGACGAAGAGAAGGGGTTTGGCGTATCCCCGGTGTTCCTGGCTGTGTGCCTCTGTCTACGGGGTTCTTTTTGCTTACGAGCTACAGTGCCTTGAGGCAATTTTGAAGGATCCTTGCGGTTTTATTACCAGAAAGAATAATAATATTATGGTAAACCTTCATGCCAACCTATGGCAACTTATGTCCAGCGTACTCGACCTAGGCCGTAACCTACCTCTAGCGTACCTTTGGTGTATTCAGCGTATGCCTACAGTATGCTAAGCGTATGAACCCTTTACGCAGGCATACGCACACATTTTGTAAGCATGCTTAACAATTTAGTTTGGCGTATCCTCGCGTTTGTCAGCGTATGCCACCATGCTTGTAACGTATACTATGGAGCGTCAAAAGTGGACAACCGCATTTTCTGATTTTCTGCTAGTAAAATTTTAGGTTTTCAGAAATTGCGACACCGGTAATTTAAAAAACTCAATTTTTTGCTTGAAGAAATTTGGATTTTACTTTGACTAATATTTCGATGCCTCAAATGTGGACAATCGTTTTTTTTACAATGTTCTGCTAGCAAAAATTTAGATTTTAGAAGTAGCAATACACGTTGTTAAAAATCTCATTCTTCTGTTAGCTGGTTTTCTATGAATTACAAATATCATTTATATTAAACAGGAAAAAATAATGGGCCCAGCACCACAGAACCTTGAGGTACCCCACATGCTATTTATTATAATTATAGAGAATGGAAACAGTAATAGTCTTCGTTATCATCATCGTAATGAAGTGAATTAAAACAGTCTGACTGTATTACCATTTGCGGGCATATATGAGGTACACCCCCTCTCCGCCCCATCACACACATACCCCCAAAATACTCATCTTATCATCAATGCCGGGACCAGACAAACGACAATACTCATCTTAGCATCATTGCCGGGACCAGACAAACAGAAATACTCATCTTACCATCAATGCTGGGACCAGACAAACAGAAATACTCATCATACCATTAATGCCGGGACCAGACAAACAAAAATACTCATCATACCATTAATGCCGGGACCAGACAAACAGAAATACTCCTCTTATACCATCAATGCTGGGACCAGACAAACAGAAATACTCATCTTACCATCAATGCCGGGACCAGACAAACAGAAATACTCATCTTACCATCAATGCTGGGACCAGACAAACACAAATACTCATCTTACCATCAACGCTGGGACCAGACAAACAGAAATACTCATCTTACCATCAATGCTGGGACCAGACAAACACAAATACTCATCTTACCATTAATGCTGGGACCAGACAAACAAAAATACTCATCTTACCATCAATGCTGGGACCAGACAAACACAAATACTCATCATACCATTAATGCCGGGACCAGACAAACACAAATACTCATCTTACCATCAATGCCGGGACCAGACAAACACAAATGCTCATCATACCATTAATGCCGGGACCAGACAAACACAAATACTCATCTTACCATTAATGCTGGGACCAGACAAACAAAAATACTCATCTTACCATCAATGCTGGGACCAGACAAACACAAATACTCATCTTACCATCAATGCTGGGACCAGACAAACAAAAATACTCATCTTACCATCAATCCCGGGACCAGACAAACACAAATATTCAACTTGCCATCAATGCCAGGACCACACAAAGCAAAATATGTGGTAATTTACACTTTTTTGACAGGATTGTCATTTTATATACTTATTTTCAAATATGACGATTAAAGAACATTTCGGTCCCGGAAATGGGGCTTGGTTCCCAACTGGTCCCTATACCTGTGATCTAGGTGGAAACCGAGGGCCGGTCCCGACTTTGTAGGTGTTGGGCTGTAGGGGTGTTTGTTTGTTTGTTTGTTTGCTAGGAGGATTATGAAATTTATTTGGGAGGAATGTTAACGAAACTTGGTGGGTCACAAGGATGATTCCTTTATATTTTTAGATTGATCTGTGGGCAGATTAGAAATCTGGATAACATTTAGGGTGGAAATCTGCACTCTACCGAGTAGCCTTTTTCAAGTTTACTCATGTTATTTCCTTATTTGTGCCTTAGCTCTTGAAAATCGGATATAATTTTGACTGCCCCCTCCTAATAGTTTTTAATATAATAACACATTTCGCTCTCACAGAAACTATTGAGGGAGCATGAGGAGAACATGAAGCGCTTTGAGGTCTCGCAACGCCTGGAGCAGGGGCGCAACCAGGAGAAAACGCGAACCCGGCTGGAAGCCAGACGGAGGAAGAAGAGAGCGCAGGAGACGGAGAGGATCAAAGGGGATGTGAAGGGACAGGCTGAGGTGGATGAGAGGCGAACCCAGGACTATCTGAATAACATCCAGAGGCCGGGTAAGGTTTTATAGGATGTGAACCCTCCAGCCACCCAAGACATTATTATAATGTACTTTTGTACTTTAGCAGTTGCAATGCACTTTAAAAAACATTATATCAACAGAGGGCGCAATTAAGTTAAGGCTCCAAGTCAAGACAACTCTACTTTCTAGACTGGGGCTGAGATGGTTAGGGGCCGAGTTTACCTGTACCCTGGACAAAGCTATACCATGTATGATCACCTAATCTTGCCGAAGAAAACAATCTTTGCGATTAATGTATGATAAAAAGGTACCTTTATGTGCTGACATCGCAGAAATGTGCACAGAAATCTGCAAAGAAATTAGTCTTGGGCTTAACCAGTTTGCGCCGGTTGACATATATACACACACAATTTTTCTGAGATTTAAAACGGATGACAAATAAACACATCCCGAGCAAAGCCCCAACAAATTGTTTACTATCCACGGATGACGTGTTTTATTTATTTATTTATTTATTTATTCCATTTCTTTACCCAGGGTGTGCCCAAACAGTTTAAAACTGGTTTTCATTGGGGCCCTGCATACATCATCAAATAAAATAACAGTACATATTATAAATACAAGGATATTACAGGAATTCTAAACATTAATACTAACTCTGATTTACGAGATAGGCGAAAACCCGCCAAATAAAAAAACCTTTTAGGTGAAAAATAAGAAGGGGAAATTCCTATCCGGCTCCACATTATAGTGGCAACCAAGTTCTAACTCCGTAGATCAGCGCAATTGGCATAATATCTAACACTCAGATGGCATGTCGGAGTTCTGATTTAAATGTGCTTAATGAGTCCAATGTTCGCAATTGTTCGGGCAGATTATTCCAAATATTTGCACCACTCACAGCGAAACTTGTGGCGTAGCATTCTTTTTTGGCGAAAGGAACTTTCAGTGCCGTGTGGGTTGATTGCCTTGTTTCGCGAATTACTGTAAGTGGTTTGAAAATATTTGTCATGTACAAAGGAGTCATTTTGTTGATACTTTTGAAGACAAGAATAGCCTTTTTTGACTTGACTCTTTTTGAAAAAGGGGTCCAATTAAGACGAGCAAACATATCCTCTGAAGGGGTGAGGAAGGTACATTTAAGGATTATCCGCGCGGCTCTTTTGAGACATTTGTTTAAAATATTATCGTGAGATATGTACCTTCCTCCCCACACAGTACAACAATACTCTAATGTTGGCATAATTAGACTTACAAATAGTGTGTGCAAGCTGTGCTGAGGAATACAATCACGGATTCTTCTTATACCTAATTTAGACACCACATTTTTTCTTACGTATTCGACATGTGGGCCCCAACTTAATGCTTCATCAATAATTACACCCAAACATTTATATGACTTCACATTTTCAATACGACTACCAGCAATGCATACATTTAAATTAACATTAGATATTTTCTGCCTAGTACCAATAAGCATGCATTTGGTTTTGGTGGCATTTAAAGCTAGCTTGTTTCTTCCGCACCAGTTGTGAAAACTAGTAAGAGCTGTATTTAAGCTACTTTCTATTATATTAATGTTGGAGGAGCTACACGTTAATGTTGAGTCATCTGCATACATAAATAAGTTGCAGTTTGGGGCAATACAAAATGGAAGGTCACTAGTATAAACAATGAATAAAAGTGGACCTAGTATCGACCCCTGTGGAACACCAGTGTTTACGGACAGGACCTTTGATATGGTGCCGCCAATATTCACAGACTGACTACGTTCACTTAGGTACGACTTAAACCAATTTGTTACAGAAGATGACACGTTCATCCTTTCTAGTTTCTTTAGTAAGATTTCATGATCAACACAATCAAATGCTTTACTGAGGTCTATAAACACACTGCCTGTAACTTGTCCATTCTCCATGGCCGCAAAACACTTGTTTGTTAAGTCATGTAGGGTGCTTTCAGTTGAGTGCAGGGGTCTAAATCCCGACTGGCAACTAGGAATCAGATTGTTTTCATCAAGATATCTATATACCGATGAGTGCACCCATCTTTCTAAAATCTTAGAGATAATTGGCAGTATAGAAATTGGACGATAGTTACCTGTACTACATTTATCTCCTCCCTTGTGAATTGGTGTTACTAAAGCATGTTTCCAATCTTTAGGGTATCGCTCACATCTTATAGACAGGTTAACAATATGAGTTAAAGATTTAATGATATAAGGTGAAGCAATTTTAATCATTTTAACACTAATTCCATCCGGACCTGTTGCTTTCCCAACCGACATAGATGATATTTGCTTTCGAACAAACTCTTCTGTAATGTTAGGTACTACGCAATCTTCATCAACAGAATCAAATATAGAGGCGTCAGTATTGTCATCTATTTCAAGTTCACGCAAAGGGTAATTTCCAGCAGTACGCTTGCCGATTGTTGAAAAGTGTTCATTTAATGTATCAGCAATGTCGGCGATATTGTCAATATTTTCCCCATTTGGGGAAGTAATCGAATTTGGTACAGTTTTTTGTTTCTTAGGGAGTACCTCCTTCAGAGTTTTCCACAGCATAGAAGAGTTGCTTTTATTTTCTTCTATGGCGGATGTGTAGTAATTACTCTTTTTACTGCGGATTTTATTAGTAACATTGTTCCGCAGGTTTTTGTATGAATCCCAATGAATTTGTAAGCCTGTGTGCTTTGCAATTTTGTGTACACGATCGCGCTGCCGCATAAGTTTAAGAATTTCGCTATCGAGCCACGGAACTGAGGCACCCCGAATGCGTTTGGTTTTGACTGGCGCATGGAGGTTAATAATACTCATAAATATGGAGTACCATATAGACCATGCATTATCCACATCATAACAACCAAAAACATCTTGCCATGGTGCATTACGGAGATCGTCCGTAAATGCATCACTGTCTATATTTTTTAGACATCGAAAATTTATTGAACGACCTTTCATTTTTGGTGTTTTCCAACTGTGTAGCCCATAAACAAGATAATGATCACTGATTAGGACTGGTAAAACACCACAGTCCTTTATGAGCTCTGGGTGGGAACTAAAAATGAGATCGATGGTAGTTTTAGTAGATTCAGTGACACGTGTTGGGTCATGTATGAGTTGCGCCATTTGGAACGAACTAAAGCAAGAAATAATTGGATTTGATTGCATACTATCGTATTCATCTGAAACATCACAATTAAAGTCCCCAGTTGTAATAATTTCTTTACATTCACACGAGGCCTTATTAAGGATATCACTCAGTTTTCCCATAAATTCGACAGAGCTTGAAGGAGGCCTATAAATAGAACTGATAAGCACAGGCTGTCTTTGTTTTCACTTAATTTCAACCCATATACACTCGACATCATATATTTCGAGATCTTCACGACGAGAGAACATTAGGGTATCTCGAATGTAAATTGCAACACCGCCACCATGTCGGTTCCTGTCTTTTCTGACAATAGAATAATTTGGTAGAGTTATTTCGTCATCAGAGATTGAGGCGTCGCAAAAAGTTTCGTTTAGACAGATGATGTCGAATGGATTTTTAGACATTACAATCTTAAAATGGTCAAATTTGTTTATGAGGCTTCTTACATTAAGATGGGCGAATGAGAAACCCTCGGAACTTTGATTGCAGATAATACCATCTGTTATGTCTATTTTAGAACCTTGCCTTGTGGGTTGAGCAGCTCCCTGACCATTTTCAGATGTTGGTTCCACTCCTGGCCTCGATAATGTGTCGGGGCGGGTGCTCTGGTCTGGGATACTGGCTGCCGTCGTTGATTGAGGTTGATTTGGTGCCGTTTCTGATGGGGATGCGGGTAATACTGGTTGGCCATTAGAAAACCCGTCGGAACATCACGGGTCGCTGTAGTCCGCTTCGTCAGGACATCAGAGTACAAACTCTGACCGAAAGGGGTTTTCTGATGTGGAATGCGACTATCAAAGGTCTTTGGTGGTCCTTTGATGTGTTGGATAATGTTCGTGGCAAGTAGGCGCACTCCTGCCGAGTCGAGGTGCACACCGTCCGACACAAGGTGGTTTGAGTTTATGTTACCGTTGTCAATGAAGCCCCAGTTATTTCGCTTTGCTATGGACTTGAGCAGATTATTGGAATCATCTACTCTCTTGCACTGTGGCACCGTTTGGTTTTTACGGTGTATGATCGAAGATATTGTCACTGATCTTGGTTGTAGTGACTCGCCGAGGGAGGTGATCTGAGCGGCAATAGTCTCCGGGTTGTCGGATGTGTTGTTGGTCCCAACATGGAGAATTACCCGAGATACGTCGTGCTTGGTCGACAGCTGTATGACGTGGGGAGCAAGATCTTGGATTTTTGCTCCACGCATGGTGTGGCACATCACTTTCTTTTGCCTGCTCAATCTCCTGGGCTGAAGCCGTTTTATCATCGAGTCACCGATTAGAAGCACATCTGCACAGTGGTGTTCCGTTGGTGATTGTTTTACTTTAGGTGCCGGTTTGTCCTTTGCAGTGGTCAGCTTCTTGTGCTTTTTCCGGTATTGATTCAGCTGCTCGTCAAATGCTAAGGACATTTTAGTTTTTGAGGGATGGGGCAAATGGTTTGGGGTTGGGGAGGATCCCTGCTCCTCGGTGTCAGGCTGGCCGTTTAGCTGCAAGACTTCGAAGTACGTGTCGATCACCAACTCGGCCTCGGTCCGGGAATCACCGGTGCTGGAGTCGGTGATGACGGGATCCTCTGTCGCCAATGCAGCGAAGCGGTTGCTTGTCGGTACCAGAACCGCTGGGCCGACATCCAATGTACAGTGGCTCGCTGGACTGAGATCCGCTGTACGGTGGCTCGCTGGACTGGCTAGACTTGTGGGCGTCCATGGGTGGTTCCGGCTCAGAGCACTCGGCGGGCGTTCTGAATCATCATGGGCTTCACGAGAAGGACTCATCAGCATATCAATGGTAGAATGGAGAGCGTCACATTCCTTCTTCAGGTGGTCTATTGTTTCCCTTTGGGAACAAGAAGATCGAGAAATCTGGTCAGATAGTGTTGCAAATTGGTCTGAAAATTTCTGATCAAGTAATTTTATGTCATTTTTGACCTGTATGATGGCTTGATAAATGACCTGTGGGGTGGGTTCGGGGACTTGATCGGGGGTTGTGACACCTGTTAAGTCCCGATCTGTAGTAATTGTTTGCTTGTAATTTATCTGACAAGCTGAACTAAGACAAGACATGGGAAAAGTGTTCCGATGACCAAAAATATACAGACATAGGTCCTTGATGTCATCGGATGCTGTTTGATTAGATCTACGGGATTTAAGTGAAAAAACTGTACTTAGCTTTTTTGACGAGTCGCCCGTTTCGTCGCCATCTTGGACGTCTTCACGGTACTTCTCCATCGCAGCTTCAAAAATCACAATCCTCGCTTGTAACAATTCATCAATGGTAAAATCACTACTTAGCACTGACCGCAATGACATAGGCGGCGACACTTGGAATTTAGACACGATATCCTGCATCTTAGTGTCGAGTTTTGATAGAAAACTCGTCGGGCACAGCAGTTTAATTCCGCGGAGGACGTGTATATACGCTGCCAAGGTTTTCTTGGTTGTTGCAGTTGAAGTGTATTTACGCCAAAAGCTACCCGCTAGCGCTGCGGAGGATGGGTATACACAACATGTATGCATACACGCGGTGCACATGAGTATATGTCAATGTTGCCAAGCATGCTTCGTGGACGTGCTATATTGTGGTATCACACTTTAGTGATTAGGCCTATTCGACACCCTAGTTCCATTGTTTCCGTTGAATTTATACAGCCGAGGATTATCAGCTGCGTCTAGTAATTTCTTGACGTTTAAATTGTTAAACTATTGTTCCTTAGTCTCCTTTAAAATATTTGAAAGGGTGCTTTTCAGCTGGGCTTGCAAATATTTGTATTATTATCGCATACAATGTCCCCGGCCCTGGGTGTAGTTCCACATAGATGACGTATATACGCCTGTCGGTCACTTCGCCCATTTTCCACTTCGCCCATAACCACTTCGCCCACAACCACTTCGCCCACTTACCACTTCGCCCACTCACCACTTCGCCTACGCGCCACTTCGCCCACTTACCACTTCGCCCACGCACCACTTCGCCCACGCGCCACTTCGCCCATTTACCACTTCGCCCATCCACCACTTCGCCCATCCATTATTTCTTTAGAAGTAACAAGTTAGTATAGGGTCAGATCAGTCGGCCAAAAAAAAATGAGAAAAATGCATTCCCGACCTGTATAAATTTAATGATGACCTACGCAGCTTAATGGTTACGTCTTCAAGTCAAGAAACCACAGGTTACTTTTGAAGTCCCTTTTTTGGCCGCCAGTGGAGACCCACGGGCGTTTTGCAAGTGCCATTGACAACTTGAGTAACAACGCGCCGGATTTCGGCGATTCAAAGAGGGCGGTCGTTCCTGTGTGGAATGCTTGACGCGTGGTGGTATGGTGCAGTGGCAGCTGTCGCTCGCTTTCACTGGAAATATCAGCTGTGATTAGACAATAGTTCATTAAGGGCGGGGAGGATGTTTCAATAAGACGAATGGGGGTGTATGTTTGTTTGTTTGGTATACATCATACATGTAGTTGTTTGTCAAGCTGCCAGGTCTGTTTATATAATGCTTAACTGCTTTACTTCTACTTCTTGCCTGTCTAACATGCAGATCCAAATCTGTAGATTTTAATTTACCGTTTACCAATCCTGCTATCAAACTTAATAAATAGTACCAAGTTATGGAAAGTTGTAGCTTGTAGCTGCTTGTCTGCATTATTTGTCTCTGTAACAATCTTGTTTCATTATTGAATTGGCGAACATTATTGAATTGGCGAACTTTATTTCCACACGGCCTATATTCAAGGAAAGTCACGCTATCACTTCACACTAATGGTGAATTCTAACTTCATCAAAATTTACACAGGATAGAAGCGCAGTGCTAATTGGTAGAAGAATAGTATACATGTATAAACAAGTCGACGAATGAGAAATAAACGCTTTTATATTTGAAACGGACCGTTTGATTTTATGAACTTCATGCAAAAAATGGGAGACTCGTATTTAGGAATTTGGCTGCCAAAACGCGTTACTAGCTTGGTAGGCTTACTTGGTTGATTTCCTCCTAAAAACATTATCTTTTGATCTTGGCATTCGCCAAGAAAACAGATTTTAAAAACCTTTATTGCTTTAGTGAATACATTGCAGAATAGTAATAATCCTGTTATGTCTTTTATTGAAACATTCCCAAATGTATGGTTTAGGGCGGGCCGGGCCGGGCCCACCCAACAAACGGTCCCCCCTGCCGCCTCAAGCATGCAACGACCTGTCGAATTAACACGGGCGTGCTATGCGTGGGCGAAGTGGTAAATGGGCGAAGTGGCGCGTGGGAGAAGTGGCGCGTGGGCGAAGTGGTAAGTGGGCGAAGTGGTAAGTGGGCGAAGTGGCGCGTAGGCAAAGTGGTAAGTGGGCGAAGTGGCAAATGGGCGAAGTGGCAAATGGGCGAAGTGGTTGTGGGCGAAGTGGTTATGGGCGAAGTGGAAAATGGGCGAAGTGACTGTCACTTCGCCCATTTTCCACTTCGCCCATAACCACTTCGCCCACAACCACTTCGCCCATTTACCACTTCGCCCATTTGCCACTTCGCCCATTTGCCACTTCGCCCACTTACATTTGGGAATGTTTCAATAAAAGACATAACAGGATTATTACTATTCTGCAATGTATTCACTAAAGCAATAAAGGTTTTTAAAATCTGTTTTCTTGGCGAATGCCAAGATCAAAAGATAATGTTTTTAGGAGGAAATCAACCAAGTAAGCCTACCAAGCTAGTAACGCGTTTTGGCAGCCAAATTCCTAAATACGAGTCTCCCATTTTTTGCATGAAGTTCATAAAATCAAACGATCCGTTTCAAATATAAAAGCGTTTATTTCTCATTCGTCGACTTGTTTATACATGTATACTATTCTTCTACCAATTAGCACTGCGCTTCTATCCTGTGTAAATTTTGATGAAGTTAGAATTCACCATTAGTGTGAAGTGATAGCGTGACTTTCCTTGAATATAGGCCGTGTGGAAATAAAGTTCGCCAATTCAATAATGTTCGCCAATTCAATAATGAAACAAGATTGTTACAGAGACAAATAATGCAGACAAGCAGCTACAAGCTACAACTTTCCATAACTTGGTACTATTTATTAAGTTTGATAGCAGGATTGGTAAACGGTAAATTAAAATCTACAGATTTGGATCTGCATGTTAGACAGGCAAGAAGTAGAAGTAAAGCAGTTAAGCATTATATAAACAGACCTGGCAGCTTGACAAACAACTACATGTATGATGTATACCAAACAAACAAACATACACCCCCATTCGTCTTATTGAAACATCCTCCCCGCCCTTAATGAACTATTGTCTAATCACAGCTGATATTTCCAGTGAAAGCGAGCGACAGCTGCCACTGCACCATACCACCACGCGTCAAGCATTCCACACAGGAACGACCGCCCTCTTTGAATCGCCGAAATCCGGCGCGTTGTTACTCAAGTTGTCAATGGCACTTGCAAAACGCCCGTGGGTCTCCACTGGCGGCCAAAAAAGGGACTTCAAAAGTAACCTGTGGTTTCTTGACTTGAAGACGTAACCATTAAGCTGCGTAGGTCATCATTAAATTTATACAGGTCGGGAATGCATTTTTCTCATTTTTTTTTGGCCGACTGATCTGACCCTATACTAACTTGTTACTTCTAAAGAAATAATGGATGGGCGAAGTGGTGGATGGGCGAAGTGGTAAATGGGCGAAGTGGCGCGTGGGCGAAGTGGTGCGTGGGCGAAGTGGTAAGTGGGCGAAGTGGCGCGTAGGCGAAGTGGTGAGTGGGCGAAGTGGTAAGTGGGCGAAGTGGTAAATGGGCGAAGTGGTTGTGGGCGAAGTGGTTATGGGCGAAGTGGAAAATGGGCGAAGTGACCGACAGGCAACAAAATGACCCCTTTCTGGCGATGTACCTACACCGGGTGGCGTCTGGTGTTCTTTTGGGTGCGTTCAAGCATGCGCTTTATTCGGCGGTGCGCTTTATCTGTTGACGTTTGAAATTTATTTGGGTGATTTTAGGGACCTGCGCCTTAACCGCCGTGCGGCTTTACCGCAGGAAATTACGGTAGTAATTATGTGATGAGCTTGGATGGGCTTTTGCCAGCTCGAGTTGACTTGGTTAGTCCTGGTGTGAGCTTGGATGGGCTTTTGCCAGCTCAGGTGGACTTGGTGTGAGCTTGGATGGGCTTTTGCCAGCTCAGGTGTTCTTGTATCGTATTACGATCGAGGATCGAAACACAAAAAAGAACAAAGGGAACAAAGGATCCTCGAAGGACGGTTTGCTTGTCCGAACTCGGTCCTCGATCGTTGGGGCAAGCGATAAGTAATGGGGTTAGGGTATAGTAAAGGAACAAAGGAAAACACAATATCGATCCTCGGTCGTTATGTGGTTCACGACTGCTTGGACTTGGTGTGTGTGCTTGGATGGGCTTTTGCCAGCTCGAGTTGACTTGGTTAGTCCTGGTGTGAGCTTGGATGGGCTTTTGCCAGCTCAGGTACACTTGGTGCGAGCTTGGATGGGCTTTTGCCAGCTCAGGTGGACTTGGTGCGAGCTTGGATGGGCTTTTGCCAGCTCAGGTGGATTTGGTGCGAGCTTGGGTGGGCTTTTGCCAGCTCAGGTGGATTTGGTGTGAGCTTGGATGGGCTTTTGCCAGCTCAGGTGGATTTGGTGTGAGCTTGGGTGGGCTTTTGCCAGCTCAGATGGACTTGGTGCGAGCTTGGATGGGCTTTTGCCAGCTCAGATGGACTTGGTGTGAGCTTGGATGGGCTTTTGCCAGCTCAGGTGCACTTGGCTGTGCTTGGATGTAGGCTTGCCGAACTTGGTGGAATTTCTAACAGTTCGGTAAATAACTGCCTCATGTCACATCCTTGGGACCTTTTCCCGGGGCTAGCCTGTGCGTATTTTGCGGAGGTTGAATTGGGGCCGGCAGACAGATTTTTCAAAAAATTCAGTATATCACTGCTACGTATACATCCTTTTTTAACGTATTCATAGAAAAAACTGTGTGGGTTCGAAGAAGAATTTTCAAAAATGTATCGATTAATGTTGCCCTTTTTAGGGGAGGTATTTGTTAACGTCGTTTGTGTATTTGTGCACGATCTCCACGTGCAGCATTGGTACGTCAACGGCCATTTTTTAGGGGACTGTTTTTTCATTTTCAATACAATTTTTGTCATTAGATGATAAAAATGTATGTAAATAACAACCTTTTTTTTAAAGACAAGAGACAAAATGTTAAGATTGGATGCAAAAAACCAAAGACGATACTGTCTATATCGTCTTCGGTATCGTATCGTGACGATATTATCGTCCAGCGCTATCCACGTCATCTCCTTGAAGTTCTTGCATACCCAGAAATATGCCATGCATGGTCCATTAAGCTTTCCTATAGCTTTTGCAAGAGGAACTCCATCCACTTCCTTCTCCCACCAGTCCCATTTGCAAGCATATTTGATGCGGCCCTAAAGTTTGTGTCGGTTTGTGTCTTTTCCGTCTTCACGAAATGACTCTCAACTATACTTATTTATGTCAAAACGCTTCTAATTTGTCGGCCCACTTACGTTCGCTATTTTCTGAGAAGAAACCTCTGTTGGTTTTAGAAGATCCCTTCGCGATTACAAGTTCCCTTCGTGGTGCACAATTCCCAGTCATGGTGATGAAAACATGTGCGTAACGCTCAATGTAGTAACGCTGTACTGGTCCCTGCCGCGCCAAAGAAGGCATGATGTATGCGACAATCAGTCTATACATGTACATGTACATGCATGGCCGATTAACATCGTAACACTGCAGTTCTAGGTCAATCTAAATGCCGAATAAACATCGATGGAGAACGAATATTTCTGCAAGTTAATTCACAAAACTTGATCTCTCAACTGTGTATGTGTTTTCTGTGTTCATGAATTATGATGAGGTTGTATCGCTTGTACTTGAAATGATAGCGCAGCATGTTTCCCCGACATTTTCTGCCGCAACGCGAGGTTCGTCGCCTGCCACACAGTGCTTCACACACTACAGACGGACAGTGTTGGCAAGTTTCCCTTTGTGGGTAGCGTTGTGCATAGTGGTGTGCACGACCTAAATTCTCCATTATTTTAAAGAATTATCGACAGTAAATAGTTGACATTAATTAAGGCAAGTTTTTATCACTTTTTGTGGCAATTGTTTTAATGGCTTTCGTACATGTAGCGTAAATCAATGTCAACATTTGAAGCGCGACATATGCCGCGGCAACTCACACCGCGAGGCTCGCAGCATGCTACTTGCTACAAACGTTTTCACCGTACTTCCTTTTGGATTGAGTTAATTCTGCCAACTACGTATGGTGGTGTACGTATCATTAGCGTGCTCAAGGCATTTTATCCTTTGTGTACAATTGACGACAGACTCATTGTTTCATCAAACCAACACTCTGCCCTTAAGAATGTCGAAATCGTACGGAATTCCATAGTTCGCAGCGTGATTTGTTCTTAACCAAAAAAAAAGCGTCTGGAACCCCACAATGTCCATTCAATGATTCTGGCTTTATCATAGATTCAAACACGTGTTCTTTTTATCTGCCCGTTTCCTGTTGGTCGGCCGTGTATGCATAGACTCCATCCTGCCTTCTTTGGCACTTTTAGTGGGCGGTGCGGGGGGGACCATTACAGCATTGCTGCATTGAGCATTATGCACGTGTTTTCATCACCGTGATACTGATAGGGAATCACGCAACGCGTTGTCATTGCGAAGAGAAAGTGATAGGGAATCTCAGAAAATAGCGAATGTAAGTAGGCAAAAAAAAGTACGACCGTTTTTTGACGTAAATGGGTAGTTGAAAAGCATTTTGTAAAGACAGAAAAGACATTTTTGTTAATTTAAAAAAAAATGTTTTAATGGTTATTATTATTATTTTTTAACTTGCCGATAAAAACTTTAGGGTCGCAGCCTTAAATTATGGTCGGTTGGGTAACCGGAAGCAGAACTATTTTTTGTTGGCCTAACGAACACTCAAGTTCCCATATCAACTCGCAAAACATGTCTAAATGATTTTAATTATTTATTTTATTTATTTATTTTAATAAAATTTATTAATGATAAAATGAAGAATTGATGAGGCCAAAAGAAAAATGGTGTGTTTACACTAACCCTGGATTTTTGGTGGCCCAATTGCCAACCTCAAACTTGTTATTGCTGTTTTGCTAGTTGATAATTGTAGATAAATACTAGTTTCAATTATTTGTCACAAACAATCATTTTCCACACTTAAAACACAACTAAAATGGAAAAGAAAAGACAAAATTAAAATATTTCCCTGCGTACCTACCTGTATTTTTTTCAAGCCGTTACCGTAAACACACCATTTCTTTTGTTTAGCCTAAGCATACATCTGGATATGGGAGCCCAAAGAGCTGTGCTAAATGGCTAAAAACGTAACGTAATCGTGGAATTGCCCATTAGTGAAAATTGAGAGGGTTACAGCATATTAAGCGCAGGTAACTTTGAGTTCATTATGATCAGAAGCAACTTATCACAGTGAAACACCGCTAGTCTTGAACAAGAAGAAGAGAAACGATCCCTTTTCGTCTGGGTATGTGTCCTGCCACTGTTCCCCTTTTAGTATGAGTTATCAGTTCTCCCCGATATTCCAGCAAGAAATTGGCTTTTTTGAAATTCTTCTGAGCAAATGTTCCTCGATCGACCTAAGAAAATCAAAACCAGCAAAAAGCATACATACCTGAGACAGTTTTTCATTTTCATCTATGAACACAAATCTTTATAAAGGTCAGTATCACTATACAAGTGATCCCCTGAGTCGCGAGTGTCGCCTTTTCCCCGCGGTCGATCCCTATGTTTAGTTTTCTTTAAAAAGTCAAATTTTGTGCATTTTTCAATGACCTCAAATGACCCCTTGATTACCTTTGACCTCCTATTTCAAAGGAGTTTTGATGAACCCCACCCAAGGATCACTCCATCCAAGTTACATTAAAATCCATCAAATTCTGTATACATGTACAAAGAAACATTTGAAGTACCGGTATGTTTGAGCAATGACATCTAATGACCCCTTCATGACCTTTGACCTCTGTAACCCAATGAGGAAATGTGTCTTCCGACCCAAGGGTCACTGCATCCAAGTTTTATCAAAATCTGTGAAAGCATGTACATGTAGAAGTTATACACTATTATTTTCAAAAACTCATCACGCACGCTTACCGCCGCACCTCAAACTCGGGGCTAGGCGTTGTGCATAGCACTGTTCACGACCTAAATTCTCCATTCTTGTTAAAAGAATGATTGACTGTAAACATTTTTGACATTAATTAAGGCAAGTTTTTATCACTTTTTGAGGCAATATTTGATGGCTTTCGTAGCGTAAATGGAAACATTTAAAGCACGAGATGTGCCGCAGCAACCTTTTGAAAGGCATGTAATCGGAAGCATGACTAAGGGGTCGTCCAAAGTTGTGAACATTTTAATGGTCGTACAAAGCGTACGACACGGGGGAGGGGGGTCGGAGGCCGCGTACGACTTTAAATGCTGAATAAAATGTTGATTTTGTATCGTACAATCAGCAAAGGAAAATTATATAATTTGAGGTTTGGTTTTTTTAATCAGAAGCGATACAAAGTCCGCTGTTCTAAAAGGATTGCTTCAGCAGGTATACCTTGTTTACAGCTATTGTGCAACTCCGAGAAAAAAAACCTGATGCGTCCCTAGCGTAGCTGGCGCGAGGATAGGATACTTTTGACGCCGCCCGCCCTACACGCCACAGCGGCCGAGTTGGCAATGATTTCGTATAGCGCAACGTTAACCACAAGGTGTACACATACGTGCGCGCATGGACGAATCCCACAAGTGTGTTACTGTACATGTACATGTAAATGACGTACATGTACAGTATATCAACACCCTGAATAGAGCGCGAAGGTGCCAAGTGTGAATGAATAAACCTTTGACACGACTGTACTGCGAATCGTTCCCACAGCTGTGCATGGACATGGTGCACGCCATGCCCCACCGCGCTCTACCGGTGTTTGGAGTTTGTACACTTGGGACGAGGTTGTCACTGCCGATGATCATGGCGTCGCACTGTACCGGTACTTGTTGCAGTCCGATCGTTGCAGTCCAGAGACCAGCCATGCTTTTAGCATTGTACATGTATGTTTAAAATAAACTATACAGCAAGTACTATGAGTACATTGTTTTTGACAAAATTAAATGTTCATCTGCTTTTGTTTTTAACTTGCATTGATCATCAGCAACATGAAAAATGTAAAATGATGATAAAACATGTGCATCAACATTGAAAAAATACAATGTTGAAAAGTACTACCGTACTTTGGGGGGAGGGAAGGGGGTCTTGAAAAGTAGTACGCTCTGTACGACCTTAAAAATGTTGACAACTTTGGACGGCCCCTAAACATTAGCAAAAATTAAACCAAGACTTTTTAATCATGCTGATAATTTAGTAAAAAGGTTCTTACCAATGTACTCATTGATGAACTGCACTTCAAAGAAGCCGCCACTGTCTGTGCCTCTGATGCATGGTTTTGAAGCCTGTTGTAGTGGTTCACATGATCTCCGAGAACGAAGCATGATTGTGGGTCTCAGGAGGTTACTGCAAATAATCAATATCTATGTAGTTACATTTGACCTGACAACACAAAATAAGCGTAAAGTCGCACTATGGCTCTTCCGAGTTACAAGAATAACAATAATTTTAACTGAAAAGTCAATTTTGGGATTTTAACAACTTTCTATTTGAAAACTGTTCTGTCATATCCCAAAGTTTTTTAACTGAATTTGTTTTAACAGATCAACAACTTTTAACTTCATTTTTTAAAACAATGGTCAAAACTCTGATGAGGACAAACAAAAAATACCTTTGGTTCGGGTCACCGGACAGACCCTATCTCCGAAAGCCATAAAATGCGACTTTATACAATTGTATTAGTTTGAGTTTAAAATACTTAATTGTACCATAGCGATTTTCGATCATAATCGGCGACTGCAAACAATGTTATCGACATTGACTAGTGGCCATAATATATTTCCCATGGAAAAAGTGGAATGCCAAAAGAGAATTAACGTAACGTTACGCATTCTCCCGTTCCTTCCCAGAACACGATTGCGTGCATGCCCTCTTGGCTGCACTTAATTGAGACAAGCTCATCAATTTTCTCAAAGCAAAGGTACCGTTTGTGAATTCTTTGCTACTAAATGGAAGAATAACATTGAGAATAACACACAAAGTTAGTTGCTACATCTGCTTACTTGGCCACGTGTGTGATTTCCAGACGTATATAGCCAAGTTCGAACGCGGCCAACATCGCCTTAGCACAGCAACAATGGAGAATTTGTCGACATACTGTATTGCATGCATGCATATCCGCACTGATAGTCAGAAATGGTTGTTTTTGTGTGTGGTGCTCGTGATGTGTATATCACCGTACATTTATGTTTATATAACTGGCATACAGATCCTTGATTGGTGGAACTCACATCACAGGACATTCATTTCTCCCATTAATGCCGGTGCTCAAAAAGTCCCATTCGCCCATAGGGAATGGGAAATACTATTCAACGGCTAGGATCATCCTTGATGCGCACAGCGCTACAGAGCTGGATTAAAACATTTTTGTGAAGGGGTAGTTCGGAAAAGTGCAAGGATCTGTTTAAGATCAAATGACGAGGATCTGTATCTCGGTTATATAAAACAAATATTGAGTGGCATTTAATCGTGAAATGGGATTAATATTCCACTCTGAGCCACTTAATATTTGTATATGTCGGGTGTGGCCAATCTATACTGTCAAGTCTATCGGGCACGCGCGCCGGCATGCATATACCGCGGCACCACGTTTTCCTGCGTCAGTGACCGTCGTGTCGTACGTGTATATGCATTGTTTAAAAATGACAGCAGTTTTCGCCATAGACCTCGGCGAATGTAAACATTTTTCAAAAACAAAGAGCACATTTTTGCCTGTTAATCTCAAGAAGATGTTCAACAAGCAAGGTTTTGAACACGTTCAGTACGCGGACAGAACGTGGTATTTAAATGCCGAGTATAAACAGGCCTCACCGCTTCGATTCAACAAACAAGGTTTGAACGCGTTCAGTCCGCGAACAGAACGTGGTATTTAAATGTTATCCGCGTCTTGTGTTTATTCATGAGTTGAAATTTCTCAGCAACATTAGCGCCCGATTGGGCTAGCTTATTAACTTCGATGCGCTGGGGTGCGCACGTGCGTGCAGTTCGCAAACTTTCCTGCCCCCTTGACAACGGCGGACTTTCCGCAGAATCAAGGTAAGGACGAATTGGTAAGCTCCCTTACCAATGTACTCATTGATGAACTGCACTTCAAAGAAGCCTGTTTGTTGTGGTTCACATGATGATCTCTGCTGAATGAAGTACACTACGAGTCTGGGTCTCGATCAGGAGGTTACTGCAAATATTCAAAATGTATGATTAGAAATACTGTATGCATGTTAACCCTATGCAAAGGGTTCAACATGTCACAAGTTAAAGGCTAAACAAAAAATACCAGACCAACCCTATTTTTAGAAAGGATAAAATGCGACCCCACAAAATGTTAAGTGTTATTGGTTATTGGAAAAAATATTATTACGATACAAACTTTCGATCATATTGGTGAAAATCGCCGAACACCAAAACAATTTCAGCCAGTGATTGTTTTCTTTCTGGTATTATCCGAAAGACAAACATCGTGGTTTAACGTACATGTACCATGGCATGGAGGAAAGAACACGGACAAACAGGTCAAGAATTCGAACGAACGAGGTTCGAACAGGGTCCTATTTTTTCTGTGAACCAAGAATGTCTGAAACGCTATTGTTACGTGTCAAAATATCTGAAACATGAACAATATACGTTTCAGACATAGCGATTACGTTTCAGACATTTCAAATGTCTAAAACGTAAGCTTCCTAATCACCGAATTATTTAGACATTTCCAAACCTCAAAATTTCTGAAACATATAATTAGGTTATAAAATGAGAAAAAGAAATCTTACGCTCCAGCTGCATGCACTATATCTGCAATGCAACCTTAACTCCCTGGGGTGTGTGGAAAATCATATTGAAATTTTAGGCTGTTCGCTTTACGCGATCCTTGCCCGGCATTGTTGATTTTTCTGATTTTCTTCCTAACAAATTCAATGCCGTTCATTTAGCAGAGGGATAACTTCATCAAAAACCTGTTGACAATATTGGAGCACCAGCCGCATGCAGGGTGATCGCAGCCTCGACTCCATATGAGCGTGTGCGCGTTATCGCGAAGGCATGGTGGGAAAAAATAGCGCAGCAAGATCATAGCCATGGTAACGAGGTTGGGGTGATTGTAACGACTATCGTTTGCCTCGTACACGTACACGTACACGAACACAAACACGCATTCGTATTGTGCACTGCGCGTCACGTGTACAGTAGCACTGAGAAAAAGAAAGTCAGTTGACTTTGCAAGTACGATCTGCCGTACTTACTCCTGCTGGTACGTGTGTTGCGGCGGGGTGTCGCAGCTAGAAGTATCGGCATACTCCGAAATTAGCTGGACTTGGCTGTACATACAAACATGTACAGTACATAGCGTGCGCTATATTTATGGGGCCTGATTGCGAAGCTAGATTCAGTTTGTGTCGTTAACGTTGCTGCGTGCGCGATACGTAACGTATGCAGCGATATTTTTTTCTAGAACAATGATTCAGTGATTAGAATACTAACATTAGGCTGAAGGATGTTTTTGCAAAAAAGGGCACGACGGCCAAGGTAAAAATTGGGCAAGGCAAAACTGGCCGTGAAGACGGCAATTTTTAGTGGGGCACCTCGGCCATCAAAAAGGCAACAACGGCAATGGCCGTCGTGGCCGTCGTTTACTTCAAGCCCAGGTATGGTTCCTAAAATAATAATAATAATAATACTAATACTAACATATATTTAAACCTAAAAAAAAATTAAAAAAAAAAAAATGTCATGCTGACCGACCGACCCAATTGTTTTCTCACCATGTGACCCAAACCAAAGTTTGTTGGTTGTATGATACACAACACACAATGTATCTATAATTAAAGCTTGCAACCTGTACTTTCAGGAAATACCATAGTCTTGATTTTGAAATTTTGCAACTTTACGCCCACTTCCGGGCAACAGGTCACATACGTCATTCTTGTGTTTATGACTTCTGACTAGCGCCCCCAAATAAAGATACTGACAATTTGGGAGACCGCCAACATACATGTAGGCTAGCCTCATTCATAGGGCATTGCGGCAAGATAGCTCAGTTGGTATAGCGCTGGTACGGTAACCTGGAGGTCGCAGGTTCGAATCCAGCTCCTGCCAGCTTTGTTCACTTTAAAATATTCAATATTTATGTAGTTATAGGATGTGACTTACAAATGTCTGTGTTACTTCATGACTAAGGGGCCGTCCAAAGTTTACAACATTTTAATGGTCGTACAAAGCGTACAACAGGGGGGAGGGGGGTCGGAGGCCGCGTACGACTTTAAATTGTAAATAAAATGTTGATTTTGTACCGTACAATCAGCAAAGGAAAATTATATGATTGGTTTTGTTTCCTTCTTTTTTTATCTCGAATTTCCAACGTTAAAATCAGAAGCGATACAAATAGTCCGCTGTTCAAAAATGATTGCTTCGGCAGGTTATACCTTGTTAGCAGCTATGCAACTCCGTGAAAAAAATCCGATGCGTCCCTGGCTAGCTATACAGTACGTAGCTTGCGAGGATGAGATACTTTTGACGCCGCCCGCCCTACACGCCGCGGCGACCGAGTTGGCAATGATTTCGTATAGCGCAACGTTAACCATGCGGTGTACATACACACATGTATTGATGCCCTATATACTAGCCCTGAATAAGCGCACGAATGTGCCAAGCGTGAATGAATAACCTTTGACACAGCTTTACTGCGACTCGTTCCCACAGCTGTGCATGGACATCGTGCACGCAATGCCCCACCGCGCTCTACCGGTGTTTGGACTAAATGTTGAAAAGTACTACTTTGGGGGGAGGGAGGGGGGTCTTGAAAAGTAGTACGCTCTGTACGACCTTAAAAATGTTGACAACTTTGGACAGCCCCTTATGAATCACCTATCCAAAGTGTTTAGTACAAACGTTCTTACCAATGTACTCATTGATGAACTGCACTTCAAAGAAGCCTGTTTGTTGTGGTTCACATGATGATCTCTGCTGAATGAAGTACACTACGAGTCTGGGTTTCGATCAGGAGGTTACTGAAATATTCAAAATGTATGATTAGAAATACTGTATGCATGTTAACCCTATGCAAAGGGTTCAACATGTCACAAGTTAAAGGCTAAACAAAAAATAACCGACCAACCCTATTTTTAGAAAGGATAAAATGCAACCCCACAAAATGTTAATTGTTATTGGTTATTTGAAAAAATATTACGATACAAACTTTTGATCATATGGTGAAAATCGCCGAACACCAAAACAATTTCAGCCAGTGATTGTTTTCTTTCTGGTATTATCCGAAAGACAAACATCGTGGTTTAACCCTAACCCCCTAGGCCTTACTTTGGGCTAAAGAACTGCCTACTACAGAATACTACTTAGTATTTTGTAGCATTGGGTTTCTCTGTGACTGATGCTTGGGTGTGTACTGACAGAGTACAGGTACTGCCAACTACAAAATACTAATAGTAGCAATACAGGTCAGTAATACTTACCTGGCAAAAAATGCAGTAGTCCAACCTTGACCCATTGTGCCCCAAGTGACATTTTTTGCTGGAGAGTCTACACAGCATACATGGGCAATGCACACTCAGCAAGCAGAGGTACCCAATGCTAAAAAGTACTACGAGTGCAATAAGGGGTGAAGTACCCAATACTAAAAATTACTACAGGCATTGCACAAAAGTCAGTGAGAGTACTGCATACTACTTTTTACTACTAGTAGTAAAAAGTAGCATTAGGTAGGGTTAGGGTTAACCCTAACCCCCTGAGGCCTTACTTTGGGCTAAAGAACTGCGTACTAGTACTACTTAGTGTAGCATTGGTCCCTCTGTGACTGATGATTGGGTGTGTACTGACAGAGTACAGATACTGCCAACTACAAAGTACTAATACTATATAGTGGCAATACAGGTCAGTAATACTTACCTGGCAAAAAATGCAGTAGTCCAGCCTTGACCCAATGCATGTGTCCCAAGTGACAATTTTTGCTGTAGAGTTTAGAACACCTTACACAGCATACATGGGCCATGCACACTCAGCAAGCAGAGAGAGAGAGTGCAATAAGGGGTGAAGTACCAAATACTAAAAATTACTACAGGCATATTGCACACAAGTCAGTGAGAGTACTGCATACTACTTTTTACTACTACATGTAGTAGTAAAAAGTAGCATTAGGTAGGGTTAGGGTTAATGTACATGTACCATGGCATGGAGGAAAGAACACAAACAAACAGGTCAGGAATTCAAACAAACGGGGTTCGAACGGGGTCCTATTTTTTCTGTGAACCAAGAATGTCTGAAACGCTATTGTTACGTGTCAAAATGTCTGAAACAAGAACAATATACTAATTAAATATATATTAAATGTCTGAAACGTAAGTAGCGATTACGTTTCAGACATTTCAAATGTCTGAAACGTAAGCTTTCTAATCACCGAAACATAAATGTCTGAAACATAATTAGGTTATAACATTGGCCCATGCAGTCTTGGCCTGTAAATGTCTGAAACGTAATACAGCCATTGCAGGATAAGAGGCGTTAGATACATGTAGCTAGCCTCTTGCCATCACCAGGGCCCAATTTCATAGAGCTGCTAAGCAACAAAAATTGCTTAGCACAAAAAGTCTTGCTCATTAAAACAGATTTCCGGCCAAAATTAAACATGTTTTTCATGCTAAGCAAAAAAACAGCTGATTATCAATCCAGAACAATAAAGATCAGGTAAAAATTTGGTCTGTAACCTTGTTTTTGTCAAGGACAAATTGTCATGCTAAGCAAATTTTTGTGCTTAGCAGCTCTATGAAATTGGCCCCAGTTGTCAACAACCACAACTACTTGCCTGGCCTTTTTATACTGTTATATGCAAATATCCAATACCACAGAGCTAACTGTTAATAACCACAAACTTCTTAAAAATTGCAAGGAGAGACTGCAGGCCTATAGTCATGTAATACACACATTTGAGGGAAATTGTAATGCTTCGTTGATCATAAACTACCATTACAGCAATCAGACCAATTATAGAATGCAGGGCCCGCCCACTGACAACTTTCGACTTTCTCTCTCGGTATTTTCCCCTCTTAACCAGTTCGCGCCGGGATTATTTTAACATCACTGAGCCGAGGGGCGGGATTATTTTTAACGAAACTCGATCCGAAGCGGGTTCAGGCCGACAGTGCCGGGAAGCACACCCACGCATTTCCGGCCTTGCTCGCTGCTGACAGACATTTCCGAACTTGAACTTGGCGTGTTTATGCGTCATCCATTTTAAATTTGGGGAAAACTTTGCGTGATACGTCATCCGGCGCGAACTGGTTAAAATACCACAAAATACTTTACGTGTACTGGACTGTTGAGGCATTCCTAGTCTATTAAAAGCATCTTGTAAAAATATAGTTCCTGGCGTGCTGACATTTTCAAATAAAGTGCTATTTTCGTATCAATTTCCAACACTGGTTGGCTTAATTACCAGTGTTTGAAAAAACTGGCTTAAAACAAAATACTGCTCTTAAATTTTGAAATTTAGTTATTCCGCATTTTGGATTACACCAGCAAACAACTAGACTGATTCTATGACCTTATAATTCTCTAACTCTATAATTGCTTCGCTTCATTTTAAGTGGGGCCAGGGAACCAGACTACAAGAACATGTTGGATTTTCTATCTTTTTCCAGCATCTACCGGTACGAACCGAAGTCAAACAATTAAATCAGTGAAACGAATCAGTGTAACAATATTTGCTACTTACCGTACTATCCCCTCAAATCCATCCATTGTTTTATGAAAATTACAGCAAAATGAATTAGCGAAATGTGCATCGGGAATGATGATCAAAATGCACATTGGGAATGGAGAAGAAATATTCGTCTAAAATATTCTAAAAAGAATCTAACGTTAGGCCTATATATTTACCACTCGATCGGTGAGCGGTCCTCGTTTAATATGCTCGTGGTAGCCTAACCTGGGCCCAATTTCTTGGCTCTGCTAACCACAGAATTCCTCGCTTACGGTCATCATTTTCCGCTAACCGCGCTAGCAGAAAAATTATTTGCTCACCGGGTAAGCACAGAATCCTTAGTTTCGGGATGTACGCATGCTCAGAGACCAAAATTCCGCGCTAACGCGTAAATACGTTTACCGTAAGCACCGAATTTTCTGCTATAGGCTGTTTTCCAAACCCCCGGCTTTGGCTTCGTCTTCGGCTTCGTCTTCGGCTTCGTCTCCATTCCGCCATTTTGAAGCCCATATACCAAATGGAGGCTTTGGCTTCGGCTTCATCTAGAGGCTCCGTTTTTTGCTAAATTATGAAGCCTGCCGAGGAGGTGACTTCGTGGAGGCTTCGTGACGTATTGTCACGTGATACAAGCCACAAAATTATCACAAACAAAAAAGTTTGCGACGGCCGCCATTGTTTTTGCGGTGTGTCGGGGTGTTTGCAAGGAAGTTTTCACCGACAATTCACTGTAAGTTTAATGATTTTGTTAAAAGAAATTTACCAACTCAAGTGAAAATGTTACGTGTAACCATGAAGATAATCATACTATCTATAGGACCTAGGACAACATTTCTAATCCTAACGTTATGCTACCGTTTTTTCGACGAAAGTTGAATTCCAACTAGTCCAACCAACTTCCATGCAAACCCGCACTAGTCGAAGCCACTAGTACTACTA
Organism: Crossaster papposus; assembly: GCA_037893245.1. Classification (NCBI taxonomy): domain Eukaryota; kingdom Metazoa; phylum Echinodermata; class Asteroidea; order Velatida; family Solasteridae; genus Crossaster; species Crossaster papposus. Next base: position 1,122,118 of record JBAIAA010000153.1, read on the forward strand.
GTCAAGCTGCCTGGTTATTAAGTTATACATGTAAATAAAGGCAGTGGGACAGTGGCTATTGTTATGGCAGTCGGCCTTCTGGCTTCTTTTGACCCGAAACTATTGATCATAACAAGTTTCCACAAGTCGGTATGATAAGGGCATGTTATACAGGGTGTAGCCTAACGTTAGGCATGGATTTATTCGCAATTTCTGTTCAATTTACTAGATCATCTAATTTAGATGGAGCAGTCGGCACCTACCCCTAGAACTCTGGGTCTCCCGACGCCCGTAGGGCGGAGCCCCATAGATAGAGAGGGTTTTTACAGGTTAACCGCCGTTAAACAATAGAAACCGTGCACAAATTCCGGGTAATAACTCCATACTGCCGCACGGTCTACCCCCCAAAAAAAATTGTATGAGTACTTTATCAACTCACCCAGCTGTGGCCAACCAAAAACCGGTCGAATCTCGGCCAATTTCTGTAAAAAAGTGAAAACTATGCCCGTTCCGCAAACGCGATTGTACAAGATGGCGGATAAACTCGTGCGTAATTAATTTCAAGCTGCAGCCGCCGCGCATTAGCCGTTTTTGAAACACAAACTTCATCTTGCCAGGCCTTATTCATACAGTTAAGCAATGCACCGGAGGCACGGCCACAAAAGACCGAAGCCAGGGTTTGGAAAACAGCCCTGTCATCGTCGTTCAGAGAAGCCATGTGATTGGTCCGCACTGACCCCGGCCGGGGTCACGGTACCAACTGTTCATTGAACGTCCTTATCCGCCATCTTGTAACAGTCGCGTTTGCGGAACGGGCATAGTTTTCATCTTTTTTACAGAAATTGGCCGAGATTCGACCGGTTTTTGGTTGGCCACAGCTGGGTGAGTTGATAAAGTACTCATACAAATTTTTGGGGGGGTAGACCGTGCGGCAGTATGGAGTTATTACCCGGAATTTGTGCACGGTTTCTATTGTTTAACGGCGGTTAACCTGTAAAAACCCTCTCTATCTATGGGGCTCCGCCCTACGGGCGTCGGGAGACCCAGAGTTCTAGGGGTAGTCGGCACCCATTCTGAGAATCGCACGGCATGCCGTAACAATAGCCAGTTTAACTGAGCGCATTGTTACACCTCGTTGTCACATGCATGTTAATACAAAAAATAAGTGAAAATAGTTTTATATTCAATACCAGAATCTGAGTAATACTAGGCTAGGCCTACAAAAAAGAAAATATTGCTAGAGATTTAGAAAGAATGTAGCTCAAAAATTTCACCTCTAAAATCTCAACATGTCATAAGCTTTAGAGCTGGAAGCTGGAAGGAAAAGGGGTTAGTTTGGAAATTAACAACTAATTTCTTTTTGAAATAGAAGTATACTTTTATTGTGTTTTGATTAAATTGATTAGTTTCTATTATAAGCAGAATCTGTACTAGATGACGTAAGATAAACCAAATATTTGCTGCTTAAACTGAACGAGCCATAAACCAATTTGGTGATCCCTGTGGAGCATTTCCTCAGGAAAAACACAATGTCTTGTTTGGGAGGCAAATTTGTTTGCACCAACACCACCACTTGAAGCATTCAATGTGTGTGTATACCTAACTTGTTATTTTGTCCTAGACCATCACCATTCTTAATTCTGCTTTTGTTTATTTTCTTGATGGTTCTTAGGTTCTGAGGATATTCAGAATTCAAGCACAGGTAAACTCCATCGTTGACTTTCTACACCACCATGGATTGTGTGCACTAGGAAAGATGAGCAACTCATTTTCTTCCCACTACTTATTTCTAGCAGTGGATGAAGGTTCATTCTCCAATACAAGCCTCTCCAAGTCCATCAGCCAAAAGAGGGAGAATCTCACTTTATGCTTGCCAGCCGTGTTGTTATAAAGGATCTTTGACAATATAGAGACTAATTGCACAGGTGTATTCTGAGAAAGCAAAGCTAAAGATCTGTGCTGAGTGTGCTCACATATTTGCTCACCTAAATCTCCCAACTTTGAAGAAAAACAATTCACTCCCTATTTATGTTGTTTACACTGGAACAGCATGGAATTATTGGAACAGGTCCTGGTCAACTTAACTCAACTCTCTTATTTATAATGCCTATGCCTGCACTACAAATGACTGTTGGTATTTGTTTATATGCTGGGGAAAATTCTATTTCAAATAATCAATTGTCAGCAGTAGAAAGTCTTGAAGTATAAAATGTAGGCCTGACAATAATAATGTTATTTATGAAGTGCAAACGTTATGTACATAAATTTAAATGCACTGTAAAATGATAAAACCAGATTCATTAAAATATTAAAAGGCAAAAATCCACGTACATCACAAACTACTATTACATCAAGAAAAACAACATGTTTTTAAGGAATACAATTTTTACAACCTATCAATCAAAAGCGATTTGAAAAAGGTTGGTTTTGAGCAGCCTCTATTTGAGGCCTCAATCTATTTTTAAAACAAACCTAATCCTGGCATGTCTTTAAATTTGTGAAAACTTACTTCGAAGGAGCTATTATTGTTTTAGAGTGGTACTGGTGGTAGGGGGTTTCAATAATATATATTCCCAGAAGTCACAGCAAAGGATACATTACAATTTCAAAATTTAAATATTTTGTTGTTGTTGGATTTTCTTTTGCAGTTTTGTCTTTTGAATTATTTGTGTGAGCACTTATTTTTTAATTTTATATTCTCAATTTAATCTTTTGTTTAGTTTTATATTGAATGATTTGTAATTATGATGACCTGTCTTAATCTAAATGTTTATTTTCCAATGTTATAACCTTTTTGCCAAATAAACCATCAGTAATAATACATGGTTGACAAGTACATATTTATTTCCTTGAAAGACGGACACAGAATATTAAAGGAGCATCTTACTTTTAGATCGAATCTGCAGATCAAATCGTAAAAAAAGAATTACAAGGTATCTTCCCGAAGTAAAAGTAGATTCCGTTTTTAGCAATAGCGATGCAAACAAATTATTTTGAATGAGGCATTGGCCCGGCACCTGCCACCGCCCCCACCCCCCCCCCCCCCCCCCCCCTCCCAAAAAATAAAAAATAAAAAAAGTGGATTGTTTGTTATTGAAATATTTAAATTGTGCCCAAAACAAAACCTTTTCCAGAGGTTTACAGATGCGGTTGAGATTTTGGTTGAGTGAATAAATGGCATATATAATTGTATAAAAGTTTACATTTTTTCCTGGATACGTCTGTTGTCCCCGTAGTGAAAGCAGGCGCAAAATAATATCGCTTCAGCCGTTTATTAGCGATGTTTCCATCCATAGGCCGGTAACTCAACGAAATGTTACGAAGCATCACGAATGGCATAGAGTCGCTAGTCGAAGCCAGCCGAAGCCAGCCGAAGCCTCCCGAAGCCTCGGTGTTCCAAAGCTTTAAGGCTTGTCGCGGAGCCTCATGAAGACGAAGCCTAATAAATTGAAGCCGGAGCCCAAGCCAAAGCCGAAGCCTGGAGGTTTGGAAAAGGGCCCTAGTAAGCAGGGATTCTTCGCTAACGGTAAGCAGAGCCAAGAAATTGGGCCCTGCATGACCTCGTCAGCGTGGCCACTCATCAAACCCTGGCATCAAACTTGACCATGAATGGCAGTAGAATTCCTAAGATGTCATGATTACTACCACTACTAGTACGGACGATGGTAAAAGCCGCAAAAAGGCTATAATTTGATGTGACCGTCATCGCAAATCAGCAAGGCATATTGCGTATATTACTTCATGCGCTGTTTACATATTCGGCCGACTCGGGCGCGGGGTACCGACGCTAAAATTGATACAAAATTGAGGCCAGGCGCACGTACATGTACAACGGCGGCACGTTATTCTGGACGTGGCCCAGTATGTTTTCCTATGAAAAGAGGCTACTGTCAACTTAACCAGCGCCAACCGTGCCCCGGGTACGTTAGTGCATGGAGCTCTATGGATATTGCAACCATTATGCGTTCGAGCGACGTTAGTCGAACTATAGCCCGAACTTGCTCCATTTATGGAGATCAATGGGTCTGGGCCCAATTTCTTGGCTCTGCTTATACCGTCTGCTATATCGCGGTTAGCGGAAAATGGTGACCGTAAGCGAGGAATTCTGTGGTTATAGCAGAGCCAAGAAATTGGGCCCAATTTCTTGGCTCTGCTTACCGTTAGCGAAAAATCCCTGCTTACTATAGCAGAAAATTCGGTGCTTACGGTAAACGTATTTCACACGTTAGCAAGGAATGTTGGTCTCTGAGCCTGCGTACATAGCGCTGCTAAGCACACGATTTTCTGCTAACCGAGCCTCCGTCTGCTGGGGTCTAGCTACTACGGTCAACTAGACTACGGTCACATCACCATCACGTCACATCACCATACTTAATCGCCAGATTCCTTCCACTGCATTGGTCTTGGATAAAGACTAGGTCCAATATCATGAAGCTGTTAAACACACAAATTAATTGCTTAGCTTGACAAATCGAAACGTTGAGTTCCCTCCGGTTCTTTTCAGAAATAAAATTTAAAAAGTAAGGATTTTTGTTTAAATATACCTAAGAAAGCACAACGATGATTAGACAGGGGTTGGATTTGTAGTAAAACTTACTTTGAAGATTAAATTAATGAATACATTTGCCGTCTATAATCACTGCGGCTGGAAAACTGATAAACGCATCTTTACGTAACAAATCAAACAACCGAGAAATCATGCATAAAAACGATCTTCAACAAAATGTTTACCCTCTTTGCCGAGTTTTTGTTAAAATATCTTTGATATCACTTGAAAGAATAATAATTATTCTGAATAATACTGTTCAATTCCAGTAAAAGGGAAAACGTTAGTTTGAAATAAAGTTGTTTTTCTTGCCTACCCTCTTCACACGACAGCTTGTGGGGAGGAGGGGGGGGGGGTAGTTTTGTAGTAAATGAATGGAGCTAGGGTTGGGACGGGGAAATTAACTGAGCTAGGGGTTGGGCCGTGTAAATGAATGAAGCTAGGGTTGGGTAGTGTAAATAAACGGAGCTAGTGTTGGGTTGGGTAGTGTAAATTAACCGAGCTAGAATTGGGCCTTGTAAATGAATGGAGCTATACTGGTTGGGCCTCTTCAATGAATTGAGCTAGAATTGGGTAGTGTATTATTAACTGAGCTAGGGTTGGGAAGTGTAAATGAATTTTGGAGCTAGGGTTGGGTAAGCCCAACCCTATAGCTCTATTCAGTCCAGCCCTTGCTCTGTTCATTTACACATCCAAACCCTATAGCTCCATTCATTTACATGGCCCAACCCCTAGCTCCGTTTATTTACACTACCCAACACTAGCTCTATTCATTGACACGGCCCATGCAACCCTAGCTCCATTCATTTACAAGCCTCAACCCTAGCGCCATTCATACACGGCCCAATTCTAGCTCAATTCATTTACACGCCCAAGCGTAAAGCTCCGTTCGTTACGGCCCAACCCTCGCTCTATTTTACACAACCCAAACGTAAAGCTCCGTTCGCTAACACGGCCCAACCCTAGCTCCGTTAATTTTCTCGGCCCAACACTAGCTCTATTCATGTACAAGGCCCAACCATGAATGGAGCTAGGGTTGGGACGTGGAAATGAACAGAGCTAGGGTTGGGCCAAAGATCGTAGAGCGCTCGACCCTAGAGCGCCGCTGCGCGGCGCTCTAGGGTCTTTGGGTTGGGCCTTGTAAATGAAGGGAGCTAGGGGTTGGGCCTTGTAAATGAATGGAGTTAGGGTTGGGACGTGTAAATGAATGAAGCTGGGGTTGGGACGTGTTAATAAATGAAGCTAGGATTGCCGGGCTTTGTAAATGAATGGAGCTGTAAATTAATGGAGCTAGGGTTTGGGCTTGTAAATGAAGTTCATTTACAAGGCCCAACCCCTAGCTCCGTTCATTTAACGACCCAAGCGTAAAGCTCCGTTCGCTAACACTAGCTCACACGGCCCAACCCACTGGCGCAATTCATTTACAAGCCCCAACCCTAGCGCAATAAATACACAGCCCAATCCTAGCTCAATTCATTTACACGGCCCAAGCGTCAAGCTCCGTTCGTAAACACGGCCCAACCGTAGCTCTATTCTACGGAAGCCCGTTAGGGCCAGGTACCTCTTTCTCTTTCACAGAGGTTCGTTTCTCTTTCACAGAGGTTCGTTTCTCTTTCGCGGTGGTGCGTTTCTCTTTCAGAACGTGTGTCTCTCTCTTTCAAGGGGCAAGTCCATTTTTCACAGGGGTGCATTTATCATGTATTGCGATTAAGTCGCGGCCGCGAGTTAGTATGTCGCGGCCGCGACTTATTATGTCGCGGCCGCGACTTATTATGTCGCGGCCGCGACTTAATTATGTCGCGGCCGCGACTTACTAACTCGCGGCCGCGACTTAATTATGTCGCGGCCGCGACTTAATTATGTCGCGGCCGCGACTTACTAACTCGCGGCCGCGACTTAATTATGTCGCGGCCGCGACTTACTAACTCGCGGCCGCGACATAATTAAGTCGCGGCCGCGAGTTAGTAAGTCGCGGCCGCGACATAATTAAGTCGCGGCCGCGAGTTAGTAAGTCGCGGCCGCGACATAATTAAGTCGCGGCCGCGACATAATTAAGTCGCGGCCGCGAGTTAGTAAGTCGCGGCCGCGACATAATTAAGTCGCGGCCGCGACATAATAAGTCGCGGCCGCGACATACTAACTCGCGGCCGCGACTTAATCGCAATACATGATAAATGCACCCCTGTGAAAAATGGACTTGCCCCTTGAAAGAGAGAGACACACGTTCTGAAAGAGAAACGCACTACCGCGAAAGAGAAACGAACCTCTGTGAAAGAGAAACGAACCTCTGTGAAAGAGAAAGAGGTACCTGGCCCTAACGGGCTTCCGTACTATTCATTTACACGGCCCAAGCGTAAAGCTCCGTTCGGTAACACGGCCCAACCCTAGCTCCGTTAATTTTCTCGGCCCAACACTAGCTCTATTCATTTACACGGCCCAACCCTAGCTCCATTTATTTACAAGCCCCAACCCTAGCGCCATTCATACACGGCCCACTCCTAGCTTAATTCATTTACACAGCCCAAGCGTAAAGCTCCGTTCGTTAACACAGCCCAACCCTAGCTCTATTCATTTACACGACCCAAGCGTAAAGCTCCGTTCGCTAACACGGCCCAACACTAGCTCTATTCATTTACACGGCCCAACCCTAGCTCCATTTATTTACAAGCCCCAACCCTAGCGCCATTCATACACGGCCCACTCCTAGCTTAATTCATTTACACAGCCCAAGCGTAAAGCTCCGTTCGTTAACACAGCCCAACCCTAGCTCTATTCATTTACACGACCCAAGCGTAAAGCTCCGTTCGCTAACACGGCCCAACCCTAGCTCTATTCATTTACATGGCCCAACATTCTAGCTCCGTTCATTTACACTACCCAACACTAGCTCACACGGCCCAACCCTAGCACAATTCATTTACAAGGCCCAACCCTAGCGCAATTCATACACGGCCCAATCCTATATAGCTCAATTCATTTACACAGCCCAAGCGTAAAGCTCCGTTCGTAAACACGGCCCAACCGTAGCTCTATTTATTTACACGGCCCAAGCGTAAAGCTCCGTTCGGTAACACGGCCCAACCCTAGCTCCGTTAATTTTCTCGGCCCAACACTAGCTCTATTCATTTACAAGGCCCAACAATGAATGGAGCTAGGGTGGGCCGGGCCTTGTAAATGAATGGAGCTAGGGTTGGGTCCTGTAAATGAACCGAGCTAGGGTTCGGCCGTGTAAATGGATGGAGCTAGGGTTGGGTATAGTGTAAATGAACTAAGCTAGGGTTGGGTCTTGTAAATGAACGGAGCTAGGGTTGGGCCTTGTAAATGAATGGAGCTAGGGTTGAGACGTGGAAATGAACAGAGCTAGGGTTGGGCCTTGTAAAAGAGGGGAGCTAGGGGTTGGGCCTTGTAAATGAACGGAGCTAGGGTTGGGACGTGGAAATGAACGAAACTAGGGTTGGCAAGTGTAAATGAATGAAGCTGGGGTTGGGACGTGTAAATGAATGAAGCTAGGATTGCCGGGCTTTGTAAATGAATGGAGCTGTAAATGAATGGAGCTATAGGGTGGGCCGGGCTTTGTAAATGAGGGTTGGCCCGTTAGGGCCAGGTACCTCTTTCTCTTTCACAGAGGTTCGTTTCTCTTTCACAGAGGTTCGTTTCTCTTTCGCGGTGGTGCGTTTCTCTTTCAGAACGTGTGTCTCTCTCTTTCAAGGGGCAAGTCCATTTTTCACAGGGGTGCATTTATCATGTATTGCGGGCGAGTTGCGGCCGCGAGTTAGTATGTCGCGGCCGCGACTTATTATGTCGCGGCCGCGACTTATTATGTCGCGGCCGCGACTTAATTATGTCGCGGCCGCGACTTACTAACTCGCGGCCGCGACTTAATTATGTCGCGGCCGCGACTTAATTATGTCGCGGCCGCGACTTACTAACTCGCGGCCGCGACTTAATTATGTCGCGGCCGCGACTTACTAACTCGCGGCCGCGACATAATTAAGTCGCGGCCGCGAGTTAGTAAGTCGCGGCCGCGACATAATTAAGTCGCGGCCGCGAGTTAGTAAGTCGCGGCCGCGACATAATTAAGTCGCGGCCGCGACATAATTAAGTCGCGGCCGCGAGTTAGTAAGTCGCGGCCGCGACATAATTAAGTCGCGGCCGCGACATAATAAGTCGCGGCCGCGACATACTAACTCGCGGCCGCGACTTAATCGCAATACATGATAAATGCACCCCTGTGAAAAATGGACTTGCCCCTTGAAAGAGAGAGACACACGTTCTGAAAGAGAAACGCACTACCGCGAAAGAGAAACGAACCTCTGTGAAAGAGAAACGAACCTCTGTGAAAGAGAAAGAGGTACCTGGCCCTAACGGGCTTCCGTACTATTCATTTACACGGCCCAAGCGTAAAGCTCCGTTCGGTAACACGGCCCAACCCTAGCTCCGTTAATTTTCTCGGCCCAACACTAGCTCTATTCATTTACACGGCCCAACCCTAGCTCCATTTATTTACAAGCCCCAACCCTAGCGCCATTCATACACGGCCCACTCCTAGCTTAATTCATTTACACAGCCCAAGCGTAAAGCTCCGTTCGTTAACACAGCCCAACCCTAGCTCTATTCATTTACACGACCCAAGCGTAAAGCTCCGTTCGCTAACACGGCCCAACACTAGCTCTATTCATTTACACGGCCCAACCCTAGCTCCATTTATTTACAAGCCCCAACCCTAGCGCCATTCATACACGGCCCACTCCTAGCTTAATTCATTTACACAGCCCAAGCGTAAAGCTCCGTTCGTTAACACAGCCCAACCCTAGCTCTATTCATTTACACGACCCAAGCGTAAAGCTCCGTTCGCTAACACGGCCCAACCCTAGCTCTATTCATTTACATGGCCCAACATTCTAGCTCCGTTCATTTACACTACCCAACACTAGCTCACACGGCCCAACCCTAGCACAATTCATTTACAAGGCCCAACCCTAGCGCAATTCATACACGGCCCAATCCTATATAGCTCAATTCATTTACACAGCCCAAGCGTAAAGCTCCGTTCGTAAACACGGCCCAACCGTAGCTCTATTTATTTACACGGCCCAAGCGTAAAGCTCCGTTCGGTAACACGGCCCAACCCTAGCTCCGTTAATTTTCTCGGCCCAACACTAGCTCTATTCATTTACAAGGCCCAACAATGAATGGAGCTAGGGTGGGCCGGGCCTTGTAAATGAATGGAGCTAGGGTTGGGTCCTGTAAATGAACCGAGCTAGGGTTCGGCCGTGTAAATGGATGGAGCTAGGGTTGGGTATAGTGTAAATGAACTAAGCTAGGGTTGGGTCTTGTAAATGAACGGAGCTAGGGTTGGGCCTTGTAAATGAATGGAGCTAGGGTTGAGACGTGGAAATGAACAGAGCTAGGGTTGGGCCTTGTAAAAGAGGGGAGCTAGGGGTTGGGCCTTGTAAATGAACGGAGCTAGGGTTGGGACGTGGAAATGAACGAAACTAGGGTTGGGACGTGTAAATGAATGAAGCTAGGATTGCCGGGCTTTGTAAATGAATGGAGCTGTAAATGAATGGAGCTATAGGGTGGGCCGGGCTTTGTAAATGAATGGAGCTAGGGTTGGGTCGTGTAAATGAACCGAGCTAGGGTTCGGTCGTGTAAATGGATGGAGCTAGGGTTGGGTAGTGTGAATGAACTGAGCTAGGGTTGGGTCTTGTAAATGGATGGAGCTAGGGTTGGGCCTTGTAAATGAATGGAGCTAGGGTTGGGACGTGGAAATGAACAGAGCTAGGGTTGGGTCGTGTAAATGAACTGAGCTAGGGTTGGGATGTGTAAATGAACAGAGCTAGGGTTGGGCCTTGTAAGTGAACATCTAGGGGTTGGGCCTTGTAAATGAACGGAGCTAGGGTTGGGCCTCTTAAATGAATTGAGCTAGAATTGGGTAGTGTATTATTAACTGAGCTAGGGTTGGGAAGTGTAAATGAATTATGGAGCTAGGGTTGGGTATAAGCCCAACCCTATAGCTCTATTCAGTCCAGCCCTTGCTCTGTTCATTCACACATCCCAACCCTATATAGCTCCATTCATTTACATGGCCCAACTTAGCTCCGTTTATTTACACCACCCAACACTAGCTCTATTCATTTACACGGCCCAACCCTAGCTCCATTCATTTACAAGCCCCAACCCTAGCGCCATTCATACACGGGCCAATCCTAGCTTAATTCATTTACACAGCCCAAGCGTAAAGCTCCGTTCGTTAACACGGCCCAACCCTAGCTCTATTCATTTACACGACCCAAGCGTAAAGCTCCGTTCGCTAACACTAGCTCACACGGCCCAACCCTAGCGCAATTCATTTACAAGCCCCAACCCTAGCGCCATTCATACACGGCCCAATCCTAGCTTAATTCATTTACACAGCCCAAGCGTAAAGCTCCGTTCGTTAACACGGCCCAACCCTAGCTCTATTCATTTAGACGACCCAAGCGTAAAGCTCCGTTCGCTAACACGGCCCAACCCTAGCTGTATCCATTTACATGGCCCAACCCCTAGCTCCGTTCATTTACACTACCCAACTCTAGCTCACACGGCCCAACCCTAGCGCAATTCATTTACAAGGCCCAACCCTAGCGCAATTCATACACGGCCCAATCATAGCTCAATTCATTTACACAGCCTAAGCGTAAAGCTCCCTTCGTAAACACGGCCCAACCCTAGCTCTATTCATTTACACGACCCAAGCGTAAAGCTCCGTTCGCTAACACGGCCCAACCCTAGCTCTATTCATTTACATGGCCCAACATTCTAGCTCCGTTCATTTACACTACCCAACACTAGCTCACACGGCCCAACCCTAGCGCAATTCATTTACAAGCCCCAACCCTAGCGCAATTCATACACGGCCCAATCGTATATAGCTCAATTCATTTACACGGCCCAAGCGTAAAGCTCCGTTCGTAAACACGGCCCAACCCTAGCTCTATTCATTTACACGACCCAAGCGTAAAGCTCCGTTCGGTAACACGGCCCAACCCTAGCTCCGTTAATTGTCTCTGCCCAACACTAGCTCTATTCGTTTACAAGGCCCAACAATAAATGGGGCTAGGGTAGGCCGGGCCTTGTAAATGAATGGAGCTAGGGTTGGGTCCTGTAAATGAACCGAGCTAGGGTTCGGCCGTGTAAATGGATGGAGCTAGGGTTGGGTAGTGTAAATGAACCGAGCTAGGGTTCGGCCGTGTAAATGGATGGAGCTAGGGTTGGGTAGTGTAAATGAACTAAGCTAGGGTTGGGTCTTGTAAATGAATGGAGCTAGGGTTGGGACGTGGAAATGAACAGAGCTAGGGTTGGGCCTTGCAAAAGAAGGGAGCTAGGGGTTGGGCCTTGTAAATGAACGGAGCTAGGGTTGGGACGTGGAAATGAACAAAGCTAGGGTTGGGCCTTGCAAAAGAAGGGAGCTAGGGGTTGGGCCTTGTAAATGAATGGAGCTGGGGTGTTGGGACGTGGAAATGAACAGAGCTAGGGTTGGGCCTTGTAAATGAAGGGAGCTAGAAGTTGGGCCTTGTAAATGAATGGAGTTAGGGTTGGGACCTGTAAATGAACGAAACTAGGGTTGGCAAGTGAATGAAGCTGGGGTTGGGACGTGTAAATGAATGAAGCTAGGATTGCCGGGCTTTGTAAATGAATGGAGCTGTAAATGAATGGAGCTATAGGGTGGGCCGGGCTTTGTAAATGAATGGAGCTAGGGTTCGGCCGTGTAAATGGAAGGAGCTAGGGTTGGGTAGTGTAAATGAACTGAGCTAGGGTTGGGCCTTGTAAATGAATGGAGCTAGGGTTGAGACGTCGAAATGAACAGAGCTAGGGTAGGGCCTTGTAAATGAACAGAGCTGTAGGGTTGGGCCTTGTAAATGAACGGAGCTATGGTTGGGACGTGGAAATGAACAGAGCTAGGGTTGGGCCTTGTAAATGAAGGGCGATAGGGGTTGGGCCTTGTAAATGTACGGAGTTAGGGTTGAGACGTGTAAATGAACAGAGCTAGGGTTGGGACGTGTACATGAATTATGGAGCTAGGGTTGGGTAGTGTAAATTAACTGAGCTAGGGGTTGGGCCGTGTAAATGAATGAAGCTAGGGTTGGGTAGTGTAAATCAACGGAGCTAGGGTTGGGACTTGTAAATGAAGGGAGCTAGGGGTTGGGACTTGTAAATGAACGGAGCTAGGGTTGGGACGTGTAAATGCACAGAGCTAGGGTTGGGTCGTGTAAATGAACTGAGTTAGGGTTGGGATGTGTAAATGAACAGAGCTATAGGGTTGGGCCTTGTAAGTGAACATCTAGGGGTTGGGCCTTGTAAATGAACGGAGCTAGCCCAGCCAGCAAGACCAAGTGGGCCCCATGTGGGTTTTGATTGGGTTTGATGGGCTTAGGTGGGCTTGGGCTTGAAATGGGCTGCCCACATGGGTCCTGTGTGGGGTGACGGTAGGTTTTCAGTGGGCGTGGGCATTACATGGGCAAGAGGTATGGGTCCGGTGTGGGTATTTAGTGGGCTAAGTGGGCTGTTTATAAACCGTGTTTTAAGAGGGCTGGCCCAAGTGGGCCCTGTGTGGGATATAGGTGGGCCTGGTGGGCTGTATTGTAAGTGGGTTTTGAGAGGGCTGACCCACGTGGGCCCCGTGTGGGATATACGTGGGCCTGGTGGGCTGTATTGTAAGTGGGCTTTGAGAGGGCTGGCCCACGTGGGCCCCGTGTGGGATATAGGTGGGCCTGGTGGGCTGTATTGTAAGTGGGCTTTGAGAGGGCTGGCCCAAGTGGGCCCTGTGTGGGATATAGGTGGGCCTGGTGGGCTGTATTGTAAGTGGGCTTTGAGAGGGCTGGCCCAAGTGGGCCCTGTGTGGGATATACGTGGGCCTGGTGGGCTGTATTGTAAGTGGGCTTTGAGAGGGCTGGCCCACGTGGGCCCCGTGTGGGATATAGGTGGGCCTGGTGGGCTGTATTGTAAGTGGGCTTTGAGAGGGCTGGCCCACGTGGGCCCCGTGTGGGATATAGGTGGGCCTGGTGGGCTGTATTGTAAGTGGGTTTTGAGAGGGCTGACCCACGTGGGCCCCGTGTGGGATATATGTGGGCCTGGTGGGCTGTATTGTAAGTGGGCTTTGAGAGGGCTGGCCCACGTGGGCCCCGTGTGGGATATAGGTGGGCCTGTGGGTTGTATTGTAAGTGGGCTTTGAGAGGGCTGGCCCACGTGGGCCCCGTGTGGGATATAGGTGGGCCTGGTGGGCTGTATTGTAAGTGGGTTTTGAGAGGGCTGACCCACGTGGGCCCCGTGTGGGATATAGGTGGGCCTGGTGGGCTGTATTGTAAGTGGGCTTTGAGAGGGCTGGCCCACGTGGGCCCCGTGTGGGATATAGGTGGGCCTGGTGGGCTGTATTGTAAGTGGGTTTTGAGAGGGCTGACCCACGTGGGCCCCGTGTGGGATATAGGTGGGCCTGGTGGGCTGTATTGTAAGTGGGCTTTGAGAGGGCTGGCCCACGTGGGCCCCGTGTGGAATATAGGTGGGCCTGGTGGGCTGTATTGTAAGTGGGCTTATGAGGGCTTGCCTTTTGGGCTGTTCTATTGTGATAAAGAGGGTACTAGCTGTATCATTTTATCATAGCTGTACCATTTCATCATACCTGATGCTAAACAACAATGCGCGTCATTTCCACGCGTAAATGCGTTCAAAAGACTGCACTCATAAGCCAGCGAGCACCGCGAGGCTGCCGTCCGCCTAAGTTCACACGCTGCTCAAGGCGCTACAACTCATTTGAGGGTCCACTCCCCGTTTTGTTTGAATATCAAGGCCCCTTTTGTTTGTTTAGGCCCATCCTAAAACACGAATGCTGCCAATTCATTATAGATCTGAACCGTCTTGGGTCCGGCCCTGTTCGTCGTCTACCTTAATGATCTGCCTAAGAAAGTTCATTCTACCGTGATGTTCATACTACATGACTGTATCATGTACAGGATGATCAGCATACCTGCAGATAACAACATCCTGCAAGAAGACATTAACCCTCTGTGTTCCTGGCAAAATCAGTGGCTCATGAGGTTCAACCCCAAAAAGTGCTTCTCTATGGACATCACCCATAAACTTAAAGACTGCTGTCGTTCACAAATACAACATGGGAGGGTAACCATTACAGTCAACTGACAACCACGCCTACCTTAGCATTTATTTAAATAACAAACTCAATTGGAACCAACATATCACCAGGACTGCAACCAAAGCCAATAAGACACTTGGTCTGCTACGTTGAAATTTCAATCAGTGCAGCAAAAAGGTGAAGTCAATTGCTTATAAAACACTGGTTCGCCCACAATTGGAATATTGCAGTACAATCTGGGACTCACATCACCAAACACTCATTGATCGAATTGAAGCTGTGCAGAATCGAGTGACAACAAATGGGGAAGTAGTGTAACATCTATGAAAAAGAACCTAGAATGGGATTTGTTGGAAGAAAGAAGGTTGAGAGCTCGGATAATACTTCTCTACAAAGCAGCTAACCATCTAGCAGCCATAGACATCCACAAATTTACAATCGACAAGGAAGCTAGACAACGTTCCACAATCAGACAAACATCAGCCACTTCATTTAGAAAACTTCCCACTCAGAACGACTGCTACAAGTTTTCCTTCTTCCCACGAACGACAGCACAATGTAATTCTCTCCCGGTATTAAAAAGGCAATGACCCACATTCGAAAACCTGAAACATCAGCTAAGTTCCAGCAATTTGCTCAAACTGACCGGGGGAGCTCTTCACTAAAAATGCTTGCCGTATTGCTCCGCGTCAGCGCCCTGTGCTGGATATCCACCTAATGGAGATTGCACAGTAGCCAACAGATACAGATACTATGGACAATCATGATTAAATCTGATACGCCGTGCTAATAGGGCGCGATCAACCAACTGATATTTTGAAAACCAATAACGCTACCAACATCTACAAGCCGTAACTGACTCTATACAGCCGCCAAACCGAAAAGGAGAATTCCAGATGGTACCGAGAACAAAACACTCCGCGCTTAGCATAGTGCGAGGTTGAAAAACCTTTTCCCAGAGAAGGATCTTAAGGGTGCAAAACAATTACAGTTGTTTGAACCCGTGCTAGTTAGAGTGTAGTTGGACTTGTTGCCGTACTCGGACTATATGCTTGGAGTCTGGAGGTCTGACCAGAAATATGGAGCACTTGTAGTCCAGTCAATCTAACCAAATTAGTGGCTCAACCCACCACTAATTGCAACAGAATTGTTTTTTTTGTTTTTTTTACTGCTATGCATTTGAGAAATGTTCCCTTAAAACCATACTAAAAGTATACCGAAATATATTTGGTGGAAAAATGTTAAATTTGCATAAATCGTTAATCCCTGCTGTGTAATATGTTTATTCCCATATTTGGGTAGGCCTATATATTTTATTTTAATTTTTTTTTTTTTTTGAAGTTCATTTTGGTGATTCTACCCAAACATCCCCACCTCAACAACATTTGCTAAAGCATATAACTTATAAGTGACTGAATAATTATGAGAACACAGTAATTATCCCAAAATGACAACTTCGTGACCCTATAAATGTGCGCACATTACACTGTCTCCAGATATCATCAATTGGGCTAAAAAGTAGTTAAAGGGTTTCCAAACATGGAAGACTTGAACAAGTTCGAGGAAATCCCCAAAATACATTTTAACGTAGATATGATTATTGTAAGCAACAAAAATCTTAAATTTGGGGGGGTTTCCTTGAACATGGATGACCTGAAACAAACCTGCCCCTTGGTTGTATTCTCCCATGTTAAACCCCTATAAGCAAGGCTTGAAATAAGTTTCTGCTTAAATAGCATTATTATATACAAACATATTTTACACATGGGTTCAATTTTACATTTATGATTGAAACGCATCTGCCACCGACGAAGGAGGCACTTATAGCCAGTGAAGACATGCTGACATAACCGGCAGTGTTCTTGGACTCTAATAATACCAAAAGCTTCAATTTCAATACGGTTGTTGTTGTTGTTGTTTTTTTGTTTTTTTGTTTTTTAACGACGATTGCTTGCAACAAAAGGGCTAAAAAATACTAGTATCGTCTTATTGTTTAGAGAGACTTTTCAAGTTTTAATCAACAGAGTTGTGCAGAATACTGTGCCGGCTTGGCGACAAGATATCTATGTGATTTAGTTACCTATCTTCAAAATGTGTGGTTCTTTTTTAGTTACCTAAAACAATTAGGAACACTCAAAATGTCGTCTAATCCGAAAGCAGGCTCACAAAAATAATGCCGCGCAAAAAGCACATAAATGCCTCATTAAAAGTGTACTGACCTCGAAGGTTAAAACGATGTAACACCCCGACCAAACCTGCGTTGCTATACTAAACTCAAAAGCAAATGACATGTCAGAACCCCTGCCCCATACCAGAGCAGAGCAAAGGCGCCCAACCAGAACATGTGGCGCTCGGACTATCGAAAACAAACATCACATGCAAAACAGGAGCATAAAGCAAAGTAATATAACAACAGGTACGAGTATGCATTATAATTCACTTGAATTATCTCATTTTAAAATAGACACTATGAATCTATTTTTTTTTTTTTTTTTTTTTATATCCCGAAACAGTCAGAGTCACTATGTTGGCCCAACACTACTGCCAAAAGGAATATTACTATACTGCGGGGCACTCCTTCGTGCGCACAAAACCTCGCATTTTTGCGGCTGTGAGCCGTCAAACCGCTCAAGACGTCGCTGCGTACATCATGATAAAGACTACGCTGCATTCTGACTGGCCATATACGATGCGAGAGCACCCACCAGGCTCTGCGATATTTCATTCCCATGGTATGAATTAGCATCGAAGTCCCAACATTTAGATTATACAGGCTTTCCTACAGATATGCAGCGGAAATATATTTTTCATGCTCCTTCGCTGCGCTCATCCGCATGAAAAACAGTTTTATTCTATTGAGACAACCTCAATGAATACAACAAACACAATTCAGTTTTGTATCAGAATTTATTAAAGCATGGGAGTGTGGCCATGTTTCAGACGAGTATCGAACTGTGACTTTATAATTACAAATGTATAATGAATGCAGAAATATTTAAGTGATTACGTTCGGTATACACAATTACTTGATTCACAAAAATATATAAAATTAAAGGAGTACTCAATTCATCAAATTATAATTGAAGCTATAAAATATCAATCAAAAGGTAAAACATGAAATCAGACAACTCACATTAAACAACTAATTGATATACACATGCATTATCTCAGCAAATCCTTACTCGGGATTGTAGCCCTCTTAGCTCTTCGGATTATCTGTCCGGGTATAAATTTGTATAGTAAAATTCTTACTAAAAAACAAAATTGCACAACAGGAAAAATGCCAATATATTTAGTCACCATTCCACTAATCCCACCTTGGGATATTAGCTCCAAACACTCTTCGGATTATCTGTCCGGAACCACGAAAGTTAGGAAGAAAACAAATCTACCAATCTTTAATTTCAGCAAATCCCATCAATACATCAGGGCTCCTATCATATTAAAAGCATTATTCGTCAATTAAATCATTTTCAAATACTCAATCACATCTTCAGCAATTCCGCCCGTTTTGACATACCATGTCATATATTGTTTCGATAAAATATGCGACACCGTAAACTTAGAATCAGATTGTTTTACATTAAACAACTAAATGAAATACACCTGTATTACCTCATCAAATCCCAAATCAAAATTGTAACCCTCTTGGCTCTTCGGATGTAATGTGATAAGTTAAGATGGCCTAAAATTTCGATCTTAAATATAAATCTGTCTGGTATAAATCTATCTATGACATTTTTTACTAAAATACACAATTGAAAACAGTTTATTATGAACAAGAAAAAGGCCAATATATTTAGTCACCATTCCACTAATCCCCACCTTGGGATTATAGCTTCAAACGCTCTTTGGATCATCTGTTCGGAACCACGACAGTTATAAAAACAAAACAAATCTACCAATGATCAATTTCAGCAAATCCCATCTTGGGATTCAATACATCAGGGCTCCTATCATATCTATAGCATTATTCGTCAATTAAATCATTTTCAATATACTCAATCACATCTTCAACAATTCCGCCTGTTTTGACATCCCATGTCACATATTTTTTCGATAAAATATGCGACACCGCAAAACTTAGAATCAGATTTTTACATTAAACAACTAATGGATATACACCTGTATTACCTCATCAAATCCCTGTCACAACTTCCGGGGTCTCGCAATAACTCCATGATACAACTTATATCGTTTAAAATATTTATGAATTATACATGTATTAACTTGATTATGGTTACATCATTTTTGGTCTTTTTACAGTCCGGAATTATCTCAAGTTATTTTAAAAACCTGAAAGCGTATCAACAATATATTTCGAGGCAATTCAATTATAACGCAATTTCATAATTCCAAATATACTACACTGATGGCCATTTCAGTTCACTGTGAACGCAGGCTAAATAATGCTTTGGTTTGCACAGCATCGCCATGCATCAAGAACAAACTGTAAATTCAGTACATCTAAATTACAAGTGCAGAGACTAAAAACACATCTACAATACAATAACATTTAATACAATATGGAATTTCGCTAGTTGTGCTGGTTAGCTGGGATGCGACGCCCGTCGCACAAGCCGAGGATGAAAAAACATTCGGTGATATTAGGCACGGCGTCCGAGATACTGGTTACGGTAGGTGAAGTCTACTCGGTATGCAGGCATCCGATATACGGCATCCAACCCCCAATCCCGTAAGTACTCGGTGGGCAGGCATCCGCTATATGGCATCCAACCCTCTAAGGTCCAGTAACTACTCGGTGGGCAGGCATCCGCTATATACGGCATCCAAGCCTCCAAGGTCCAGTAACTAGCCGGTGGGCAGGCATCCGCTATACGGCATCCAACCTTCAAGGTCCAATCACTCGACTAGGGTCCGATTACTGCCCCACATATCAGCTCAAGTAGCTTCATAACGTGACATAGGGACCATCTATATAAATAAACTAATCAATTCGATACTACAAAAACAATCACACTGAAATATTTTAAGTGGGCAAAGTTAAATCAAACAATCTTCCTTCAATCATCTACATAAATAACAATGATGAATTAACAAGAAAACATCACTTACGATTGTAATTGCCACGCTGACCTGCTTGTCCGAGCCACACCCGTGAAACCTATCAGTCATTGAAGACAAGCTCGACAAAATCTTGAAGTCCATTCACAACATTGAATCGCGACTGACCTCCTTAGAAGTCCGATTTAAAGAAGTCCATCAGCAGGTGTCTTCAAATACCAAAGACATTGTCGACTTGAAGGAATCTGTAACTTTCGTACAAGACAAGTCCGACGCCATTAAGACACAGCTCAATGAGAAAACACAATACAACCTCAGGATAATTAGGAACATTGAAGACCAAATTGATGACATGCACAATCGCAGCCGTCGCAACAATATCGTGCTTCAAGGTGTTCCGGAACGAAGTGAGGTTGGGTCTCAATCTTGTGAGGATTTTATCCATGAGTTCCTCACTAACCATATGAAGCTCCAGAACGGCGAGGACATTGAGATCGACCGGGCACACCGCACGGGTTCACCACCTGGGGTTGGCCCAGCTGCCGCACTCACTTCCCCGAGACCAAGACCAATCCACTGTCGTCTTCTTCGCTACAGCGATCGGCAGTACATCTTGAAAAATGCAGCAAAGCACCTCAAGAACAACAAATTCAAGGACCACAACATATTCATCACAGATGATGTAACACCCAAAGTCAGAGGACAGCGCAAGGAACTGCGCGAATCACATCTACGGCGCATTCAGAACCAGGAGAGGGTCCATTTCGCATATATCCCGTGGTCTGTTCCAGCAATGATCCGGTACAAGATACGCGATGGCCCTTTCAAATCCTACCGTACTGGGGGAGATGCCTGAGATGTCTTAACCCACGCTCCACTTAATTTGTAGTTATTTATAAAATGCAATTTTGTCAATTGCCCTGTCTATGTATGTATGTGTTTGTATGTATGCACTGGTGTGAGACAAACCACTTTGGATGTATTCTGGTCTATACTCAACTAGTTGTGAAGGATCTTCTAAACATCGGTGAGTTAATATTTATTATTACTTAACATATTACTTACAGTTAGTATGAACTCTAATATCGACCCAGACTTAAATTTTCATATTCCTGACAATAACTGTAATTACTATGATCAGGATGAATTTTTGGATAATTTTAAAAGTTACATTGGTACGAAGCTGCTGCACTTAAATGCTCGTAGTCTACCTAGAAATATATCAAGCATTATTCAATACCTGAATCTTTTACAAAATAGTTTTACAGTTATTGGAATATCGGAAACCTGGTTAACGGATATACAAGACCCTTTGATACAAATACCAAACTATGTTATTGAAGGTACTTGTAGACAAAACAAAAGAGGTGGTGGTGTTGCACTTTATATAAAACAGGATTTAGTTTATATAAACCGTACTGACCTATGTTTTGATAACCCTGATATTGAATCATGCTTTATTGAACTTGTTAATACCGGTATTGTTTATAAGCCACCCTGCATATCATGTACTGACTTTATTGAATGTACTGATACAGTTCTGTCACATATAGACAGCGAGAACAAAAAGTGTTACATTTTGGGCGATTTTAATATAAACTTACTGGAGTATGATACTGATAATAGCGTACAAACATTCATGAATACCCTTTTATCTCATTCATTTTTTCCCACCATAGACAAACCAACCAGGATTACTGATGATAGTGCAACACTTATTGATAATATTTTTACCAATGTTTATCAAGACCAACCTGCTGGTATTTTGTCCACTGATATTAGTGACCATCTTCCCATATTTGTAATTATTGAAAACCTTACTGAAAAAGTCCGACCGGATAGTAAATGTAAAAAGCGTGACTTTAACCACAGTAATGTTGATAATTTTATTCATGACTTGAATGATACTGAGTGGGATTGTATAACTTCTATAAACGATATCCACAGTATGTATGACACGTTTTTATTACATATCAAACAACTTTATAATAAAAACTTTCCTCTGCACGAGGTAAAATGTCGCTATGATAAACTCAAATCCCCATGGTTAACTAATGGTATTTATAACTCGATAAGGCGTAAGAATCACTTGTACAAAAAGTATTTGAAAAACCCTACTCCGCGAAATAAATCTACTTATACTAGCTTTAAAAATAAACTTAACTCTCTGATTAAATTATCCAAAAAGAATTATCTATATAAAAAATTCAATGAAGTAAAAAATAATATAAAAGGTACGTGGAATGTAATTAATTCTCTTTTAAATAAGCGTAAACAAAATAGTAGCTCCTATTTTAACCATGATGGCATCAACATTACGAACGACACCGAAATTGCTGATTCATTTAACAACTATTTTGTTAATATTGGCAGCAGTCTTTCTAGTGGACTACCATTATGTAACACCTCTTTTCATTCATTTTTAAATACTCGATGTTCGGATTCATTCTTCTTGTCACCTATTACCCAAGAGGAGATTGTGGACAATATTAACAAAATTCCTTCTGGCAAGGCTCCTGGTTTCGACGGTTTGAATTCTTTTGTAATAAAACAGGCAAGGTATTCGTTAGCAAAACCTTTAGCTATTATCTTTAATAAATGTCTAACAGCAGGAGTATTTCCCGATGGCTTAAAAATAGCCCAAGTTATACCAATCTACAAAAAAGGTTGTAAACATGATATTACTAATTATAGACCAATTTCAGTTCTGTCGACATTCTCCAAGTTATTTGAAAGGCTCATATACATTAGGTTAATATCTTTTATTAATAAGAATGATATTCTTTCGGAGGCACAATTTGGCTTCAGACAAAACCGGTCAACTGAATTATCAACATCATATGTTCTCAGTAAAATATGTAATGCGATCGATCATAATGGCTCTTAGCAAACAAATTATGTCTTAACTTATTGAAATCTAACTATATGATTTTCTGTGCCCATCAGTATAAATATTCTCAATCTGTTCCTCTAATTTTAAATGAATCAAGGCTAAACCAAGTAACAACTACTAAATTCCTAGGAATAACTATGGATGAGCATCTCACCTGGAGAAACCATATTGATGACATAGCGACAAAAATATCTAAAAATGTTGGCATAATGAACCGTCTAAAATATTACCTGCCCAGTAGAATCTTGTTAACTCTGTATAATTCTTTTGTTTTGCCATATTTAAATTATTCAATCTTGACTTGGGGGGGTTCTTCATCTAAATACAACAAACTGTTTACTTTACAGAAACGAGCAGTCCGAATAGTATCAAAAGCTGGCTGTCGTGATCATTCCCTTCCTTTATTTACAAACCTGAGTCTTTTACAGTTTAATGACCTGTACTATTTTAATTTAGGCAAATTGATGTATAAATTTAAAACCAATGTATTACCCCGTTGTTTTAATTCATTCTTCATGTTAACCTCTGACATTCATTTGTATAATACCCGAAGTACTGCCAAGAACAATTTTTATGTCCAGTTTAGCCGAACAGAGTTGTGTAAAAATAGTGTTTTTCAGCGTGGCACTTTATATTGGAATAGCTTAGACGAGTCCCTAAAATCATCAAACTCCCTCTCTATATTTGTTAAAAAGCTGAAATTCTATCTTCTTGATTCACATCCATATAATTAGTTATAATTTATGAACTTAATTGTTGTGGTTTTGTCTCTCACCAGCTTGTGTTTTCCAGTGTGTGTTTCGTTATATTGTTTGTTTATGGCCCAGTCACAATGTCGGCGATCTGTCGGGGATTAGTTTTGGCCGGGGGTCGTCGTAGAAAATAAAGAATCCTTGAACAATCCTAGCAATAATCCTAATAAAAGTGGAGCAGTCACATTGTCTGAGATTTTTTCAAGGATTTTGACCCGGTTTTGTCGAAAAATCGTGGGATTAGCCTCCGATCGCCTCCGATTGCATCGGAGACGATATCTGCGAGCATCTTTTCTACGATTTACTACGATTCCACCGTACGATTCGTCGGAGACGATCACAGAAAGCGTACGAATCGTCGCAGGGCGCCTCCGATTCAGTCGGAGGGCGCCGGAGACCACTCGCAGACATTGAATCTCAACCTGAATTTCCAATCCCACACAGAATCTTGCGACTAGTCTCAGATTATTCGGAGGACGCCTCCGATTAATCGGAGGGCATCGTAGGTCATCGGAGATTGTGTCTGGGATGCCCAAAATGGGTGAAAAATCTTGCGAGCAATCTTAAAATTTTAAGTTCAAAGTTGGGGACCGCGACGGGTGTGGCGATGCCAAAAAAATCTGCGACAAGCCGCAGGCGTCCGGAGAGCGCCTCCGACGGGTGCAAAATCGTGAGATCTGTCTCAAGATTTTGTTCAAATTTCCCGGTTTTACCCATCGCCGACGCATCGCAACTGATTTGTGACTGGCCCATTACGTATAATGTCCTTTGTCCTGTGTGTTGACCATATAGATTGTCTGTCAATAGGTTAGGGTACAAAAGCAATTCGCTTCACCTTATACCTAAATGTTGTCATTAATTTGGTTATAATTATAATACTTCTGTATATAATTATAATTAGATCATTTAATTGTTTATTCTTTGTTAAAGTGAATTCTGTTTTCTTCTATTCTGTGTTAATGGCAGCGTTGAAATAAATGTACTACCACTACCTCACAGGACTGCAATTTTACTGTGCCGATGGGCCAAGTGACAGCACAAGCTGCCAAGAAATGGCTCCGCCAGCAGACACTCAAAACCACTGTTCACTTCATACCAACTTATAGCAAAAACTGTTCTCGCTCTAATGTTACTCTCACCTTGTATACAACCCCAACCAATTTCACAGCATACCCGAAGTCCCTCGAGCACGCCAACTGCATTCCAGCCAGCTAAACCACAAATACCTACTTAACAAAAGAAGATTACATATACATTGAACATATAACAATCGTGGTCCCACCCATAAATCCCTGAAATATTTATAGAAAAATGCACCTGCCTAAATTCAGCTGTGACAATCCCAACTCAAGATTGTAACCCTCTTGGCTCTTCGGATTATCTGTCAGGATATCATCTAATAAGTTAAGAGGGCTTGAAAATTTCGATCTCAAATATAAATCTGTCTGGTATAAATCTACCCAGTAACATCTTTTACTAAAAGACAATTGTAAACAGTTTATTATCAACAGGACAAAGGCCAATATGTTTAATCACCATTCCACTAATCCCACCTTGGGATATTAGCTCCAAACGCTCTTCGGATTATTTGTCCGGAACCAAAGTTGTAAAGAAACAAACTTATCAATCATCAATTTCAGTAAATTCCATTTTGCGTTACAATTCACCAAGGCTTTTTCGATATCCAGGGCATTATTTAACCAAACTGTTATATATATATATATATTTTTTTTTTAATGTATATTCTACCAAACATTTTGATCACAGAGCCTATACACTTTGGCAAATTTCAGCAATTTCCATCTTGAGATTCAAAACATCAGGGATCCTGCCATATCCAGAGCATTATTTATAAAAATCTTTTCGACCAGAATATATTTAATTAAATCATTTTTAATATACTCCATCACATTTTCAGCAATCCAATCTTGGGAAATTAACGACATGCATCACTAAACCGATGTGTCCAAAAAATTAGGTAAACCATTAACGTCTGCCTGAACCTTTTGGTAGATATATTTATTCGTCTTTGTCTTTACCTTTGCTTCTGCCTTAATACAGTACCATCAGCCTTTGCAGACAAAACACTCGGATACATGTGATACACACTGTTAACAGTTGTGGTGCGAAAAACGGTACCCTCTGGAGACGTGAACACAACGGGGACAATGGTAGTGAAAAAGGTCTCCAAAGAGTAATTTCTATAGATGAATAGGTCTCCATTGGGAATTTCACGAATTAGATTTTTGAATTTTACTTGAATTACTCAAGAACTAGAGTTAGGATGTGGATTAGGGCTAGTGATATGGTATATTGGGTCAACATTTCAACCCAGGAAAATATTTGTGGTTAAAATGGGAGCATTTTGAAAAACGTGCTCTACTTTCTAACCATTTTGAACACGAGAACAAAGCCATGTCTCCACAGTGATACAAAAATGCGAATACATGTACCTCCACATTTGTTTTCCTGTTGAAAATGTCAAAGTATAACTATTATTTTATTTTATTTTTAATTTATTATTATTATTATTTATTTATTTATTTATTTATTTATTTATTTATTTATTTATGTATAAAAACAAAACTAGTACTGTCCAAGTAGATTTTTCTGAATTTGTTTGTTAAATTACAGAATCTCCGCTGTTAAATCAAGTTAAGTTTTGTACTGAAACAAGAAAACATCATGTTTAAAACAAGCATTTCGACCCGTCTCTGTTAAGACACAGCAACATCAACGTTTCATAACGCCACATTTTGCTGTAAAGATACAGACAATCTACTGTTCACCTACACGAATCTCATTAAGCAGCAACTGACCAATCAGAACTAAGACAAGTTAAACTGTGTTGTTTTACCCCAAAACACATTTTGTTTGACGATTTGTGTGTAATAAATAAATTCCCTGATAAAATTTAGATTTTTAGCAAATAAAGCTGAAGAATCGCATCACATCTCCCTCCGCATTAAAATATTAAAATTATTCATTTAAAAGCGTGACTTAATCGTGGCGGGAAAAGCTGAATATAAAAGTAACTCACGACAAATTAGTAGATTATCGAAGCACTTATATATATATATATATATATCTCTGTATACGTGTATTATTGGTAATGTGTAATCACTAATCACTAGTTACTTATATAGGCCTAATAAGTCTGGTTCCCGTTCCCATTCCCACTTCATTCATCGATGTAAATTGCCGCAATACGCATAACAACTGTACTTCAAACAGGAGCGTTTGTTTCTTGGACAAAAACTTCGACATAAAACTTGCTGTTATAACAAAACAACAACATTGTTAACTGTTGCAAAACAGGGGAATCTATGTAGGTGTACAGTACCCAATACAGTAGAATCTGTTAACAGAGATAACATCAACAGTATAATGTACTGTTAAAAAATAGTAACTTCTGTAATGCCAATTGACAATATAATGTACTGTTAAGTGATACAATGTTCCATGCTGGCAGTGAATTTTAACCAAATGTCTTGATCGAGAAGGATCTTTAAGACGTCGCTGAACTTGCCTTATAAATGAGACGCTTTAGGGCAGGTCGGATCAAGCAGACCTGAGAAATAAAGATACAAGGAACAAAGAACGAGCAATACAGGAACTTGATGTGTGCACAGGAGAACAAGAACAAATGGGATGATACTCGACGTGAAGCGTTGGCCTGAAAATGAAAGGCCTGGTAATGTGCACGCCTTATAAAGTATAGTATACGCTTGGATTAACAAGAATGGAATTAGTTTCATTGAATAAACACACAAAGGAATGGAATGATCCAACATCCAAACATTCCACCCAAGGTGGTTAACATCTGTCGGCATTTCGGTAGCTCAAACCAACAAAACTAAATATTTCAACACAGACTTCCAATAAAACTCAACCTATAATTAGCTGGGTAGAGGTTTATAAAGGTCTCAATTAAACCAGAAAAACACCCCCGAAATAGAGCAATCAACGAAGACCACTGATTACACTAAGAGCACTATACGACATTTGAATGCGGAGAACATGCGAGCGTGCTATAGGGCTGCCCCTACACCAGCATATACTGCAATATACTATACACCTGATTTAATCGCACGGCGAATTCTACGTAAAATGCATTATATGAATTCAATACAAAAGTGAATTTTTAAATGCGATAAGAGATATACCTCTACTGGTGATCAATGTCTTCATCTGTTTTTTGGTTTTTTTCTTTTGAAAATTCATTGCTGAAAACGTATGCAAACATTAAGTAGCCTGAATAACATAACTTCATTTGTACACGATATTAAAACCTGCATTCCTGGCTCTCATTGTTAAACAAATAGGCCAGCTTTTGCATAGACCATTGTGGCGCTCTCACATTCCATTGTCACGCATCAGTGCAGCCACTCCCAACCGTGCAAATGTTGTCTTCAGTACGAAGACTCTATACCGCTAAGCATGGCAAGCATTCAAACCTATATGCTGGCGCACCCTGGAGACATTTTCTAAACTCTGCCGAAGCAAACGCAAAACGTGAGGTAAAACAAGAATACCTGCACTTCTATAAGAATACAATTGTCTCAGAGCACGGCTCCATAAACCAAATCGACACGCCCCTTTTCAAGGGGGGCTCCTTCAGTTTTGAGCTGCACCAACAAAATAAATTAAAAAACATTAGAAAAAAAATGATCCGTGGATTTTGAGCCAATCACAATGAAGTTTACATGGATGAAAGAGGGGTTCTCTCTCTTTCCAAAACCGTTCACCCCAAAGTTCGATGACCTTTGGTTCTCTTGCTGCGTCAAGTCAAAGACGACGGGTCAGTGTAAACACGGGCCGTTTGGCCAGTTTTCAATGCTTCTCCATAGACAACTGCATCGGAGTGCAAACATTTGAAGACAAAATGATCCCTGGTTTTTTCAAAAAGGTTTACGAAACATACATGATGAAAAAGCCTGAAACGTATTCTTTCATATTCCGTTCACCCCAAGTTAATACGATGCTCCGTTCAAAAGATACAGCAATGTTAGAACAAAAGTGCCTCCATTTTGAGAGGTTTGACCGTGTTTAAGCTCAGTGTAGTAAACCCGGGGAAGCGGATGCGCGCTAGTTTTCATTATGAAAAAGTCCAATAAACACCATGTCTCGAGCTACATAACGACGAAAGATACCCTATTGTATTACCTTTATTCCTGTACTATAACCTAACCCCATTAACCTAACGTTACACGAACAATCAAGGACAAATTTTAACAAAGAGGATTCTAAAGAGACCTTTGTTTACTTTTGTGCTTCAATCCTCAGTCGTAATAGTAAAAGCACCCAGCTATACCATCAGACACACATTACAATATGTCCACTCTGAACTGTTCCTACATTCCTGTACCGAGCTAGCCATGGCAACTGCCATCAAGCATCATAGTCTTGCGCAGTCAACTTATCAAGCTTGATAAGTGACACTTACAGCCTTGTGTTTAAGGTAAACAAATTGTTTTTGTACCTGTGACAGAATTTGTTAGAGTTGCCCCACGATTCCGTGGAAAGTCGGATAAAACAATTTATAAAATTGCGGGCGGAGGTGATTCCACAACGATTTTGTAAAAGAACACAAATATACACAAAAAACACGAAAAAGCTAAATTCAGGCTATACCTGAAAACTTGTATCCAAGCCTGAATGAAACAAGAAATTAAACATGTTTTTTTTGTTTTAACAAACCAAACAAAGGTTTGCCTTCTGTCTGCATTATTATTTGAGAATTGCCTTACTTCTTGCTGCCTGTGTGTCCCTGTAGGTCCCTGGTGGGCAGGAGAGCTCTGGTGTGGCCGTGGGGCAGTAGTGACCCAACACACAGGGACTGGTGGTGAAGTCTGTCATGACTGGGAACAATTAAATAAAAAAATACAGAAAAATAGTCAAGTCAAGTTGAAGACATCACAAAAACCAAACCACACAGTTGTAACTTCCATACCTTTGTATCCGTGTATGGCTATAATTACTCATTTTTAATTATTCCAGAAAAATAAAATTAAACCTCAAATTTGGATTCTGGGTGTTCCTCAGGTGTTCCCTTTATTTTTCTACAAATAACCATAACCCTATTTTCCCTCTAAAGCTCTTTTCCGGAGAGGGGGAAACCGACTGTGCATGTGTGCTAGTCCAACAATTCGTAATCTCTTCCTGCATCCTGTGGACATCTTTTGTTCGCAGGCCAGTCAAATCAATGAACACAACTTAGACACACGGTACAAGATACGTTATTAACTGGCAAAAACCTGTCTATTCTGGTTTAGTGTCCAATTTCCTTATTTTTCCCCGACTGGATAAAACGGAAACACATTTCCAAGGTTTTTCTTGATTGGCTGGAAAAACCCTGACAGTTCTACCATTAGGACGCCCTGTTTGGATGTCAAAACTGTCACGCATACAAATAAACAAAAACAAACGATTATGGTGCTAAACAAACACAACAATAAACTAATTTGGTATAAAGCACATTGATATGGACCACAGGTCATTTGGAATACAGTCAGGTAGAATAACAAACAATGTTCAAAATTGCTGCAATTGCATGTTATTCTACCTATATTTTTTTTAAACGACAAAAACATATAGCAAAACATATTTCCCATGACATACTCTGACTGTGTGCCAAAATTCATACTTTTATCATCAAGTGAACAATTCTATCATATCCACTTTTAAGACATCAAGCTTAAAAGAATTTATCATCCCGAAGACAGATGGGTATGCGGGATCTCCTCCAATGCCTCTTTCCCACGCTACATAGAGGTCACTGGGGTATGGGGACGCTGTTTTATGGCCCTGCGGTTAAAACAGACAAGGCCAGGTATACAGCCATAATCTTGACGACTGGTCAG
Organism: Crossaster papposus; assembly: GCA_037893245.1. NCBI lineage: Eukaryota > Metazoa > Echinodermata > Asteroidea > Velatida > Solasteridae > Crossaster > Crossaster papposus. Next base: position 1,152,305 of record JBAIAA010000153.1, read on the forward strand.
AATATCACTTTGTCGCAGCGGTTTAAGCCAGGAGGACGTTTGTTTGCTATTGCTATTCAGCAGAGTAATTATCTGTTCTTGTAATTAATTTCGAAGTTTTTTCGGAGTTTTAAAGACATTTTCATAGTAGGAACAGTCATGCTTCCCATTTTGTCGACCGTACCCAATTCTCAGTTTCCAAAGTTGGAAATTTGCTAGCCCGTGTCGAACTGGTTCAATTTCGGGAGTTGCCGACCGTCATATTCTCGCCGACAACATGCCTAAATCCGAGCATCTGGATCTGGAAACGCTTCAGAGGGAAGGAAGCCACGCGGCGGACCCCGTTCTTCTCGGTCTAGTCGAAGCTATATAGAGGCTGCGGAGGCGACACCGACTGTGTCACTGTTGCTGCCGATGGTCCTGCGGAGAGCCCTGCCGATGTCGTTCCCTCGGATGGACTGCCTGATGTCCCCGTGCCTGAAGGGATCTGAAGTACTCCGACACTGCTCATAACTTCGGGGCTTGGTAAGTCCGATGTTAATAATATTGTTCGGATGCCTGTAATTTTACCGCCCGCTCCCCACGTAATTTCTGTAGTGTTAGCTGTCTCACTACGACCACTGCTAGCACTCGTTCCGCATTGCCTGTATTTCCCCTTTATTTACTTCCAAGTTCTTGTCTTAATTGTGCCCCTACAACTACAAGACTGCCCAGCGATAACTAGCGTTTGTGACGATCTGGGGATAGGGGTTCTTAAACAAATTCAGGACAACAATGGAATGGGGAGTTTATCGAATTTCGTTCTCTAGTATTGCGGCCGGCCCGTGTTTATATATAGTCCGCTCGTATGATTGACCCGCTTGGCAATTTCGCCCCGACGCATGCGGATACTATACAGGTTTGGAAATCTTTAAAAATGTTTTCATACTGTTGTTGCTCTACTTTCAAGTCAGAATTCGACGAATTTTGTATATTTAACTTGGGAAGGGTTTTGAGCCTTTGTTTTATTACTTTGGAACCAAATCCCAGGGTATAGCCCATTTTTGGAATAGCGTTCATGCATGTTTTTCGTGGATTTTTCCCTTTAACCGAAGGCTATTTTGTATAATGAAGTAGATTTCCTGTGAGTTCAAATTAAGAGTAGGTTTTGTATTTGATGTTGTTTGTTTGACTTTTCTAACGCAGCGAATTTTCAGAATATCTTTTGCATTTGTGTTGAGTTTTATCCACGAGGTTTACTGTATATAAATACAATGTGTAATTAGCGCGTCCAGACCAGGACCTTGCTTTGTGGTCTGAGCCACACGTGGACATTCCTGAACCATATGGTTAGGTCATTAACTGCCAACCTTGGGGCTCTGGTAGTCGCTAGTAGCTAGGCTAGCCTGGGATAGTACGTCTCTGACAGAGGTCAACTCGTTCTTTTTTGTTTGTTTGATCTAGAGGCAAGTGCCAGGCTAGGCAGAGTCGGCATTGTTTATTGGGAAAGTTTAAGTCACTTTTCCACTGTTTTCTATTTAAGTCTTTGTTTGGATTTGTGGACCCAGTTGGGGCCAGAAACAGGCCTTGTTTTTATTTTTCGTGTTGGAGAGACCCCATCTTAAATTAGACTTGCCCAGTCCTGGCTGGAGTCTTGGGATATATTGGGCCATGTTTTAATTTATTTTATATTTCGCAGGTTTAGTTTTTCATTTCTTATTTTAGGACTGTTAAAAGGAAGCTTAGGTAATTTTTGCTGATTGAGATTTTGTTGTTTTAATTTTCCTTTTTGAAGTAACCTTTAGAGGTTAATTTTTGTTTTTCCATTTTTTTTTTTTTTTTTTTTTTTTTTTTTTTTGTATTTAATTTTATTTCATGGTTTCGCTTTAGGTAATGTATAATTAGCTGTAGAAGTTAATGGCTAGTGGTTTCTTGTAATTTTCGAAGAAGGGTTTGATTTGTTCATTTGCTTCGATCATGGCAAACCTAGATAATGCGTTGCGTAGAAAGATCTAGAAACTGACTCTGCGGGAGCTTCAGTCATTGTTGGGGAGTTCGAATTTTATATGTAAGGCCGTTCGCGCCCAGGCCGCGCCTTTTTGCGTCGTTTGTTGACTTAACTGATGGCGTTCGAAAACCACGTCATCGTGTCCGTATTTCATCGGGGGCACGAGCAGACATGTTGACCTGGAAGCAGTTTTTGACACATTTTAACGGTTCAGTCATATTCCCCGACCAAGATTGGCACGTACTCGAGCGATACTCTGCGTTCGTACATGGACGCTTTATCAGAGATAGGTTTTGGTGCATTCTTTAGTGGTAGTTGGACACACGGACGATGGCCCTTGTCAGTGCGTCCACGAAGTTGTCCATTGCTTTCCTCGAGCTTTTCCCCATTGTGGAAAGGCCGGTGTTAATAAATAGATTCTGTCGCCCCTCGTATGCATTCGGTTTATCAGCGCGCTTAGCAATTCTTCCCCTACACCATACCCCCTGTTTTTGCCCGCTTTTGATGTATATATAGTTTGCACACTTCATTGTTCTTTCTAGTGCTTAGTAATTTGATTATTTCATATATATATTATGTGCGCATACTATTTAGTGTTTTTGTGTATTTATCTTCCTTTAACGAGCCATGATGCAACGGGCGTACAAGACTTCAATGAAGATTGTGGGCGACGTTGTCGTCAATTGGACCTGCCGAATTGCAGTTATTACACCGGAGTGAGCAGATCTGCACGCGTTAGCGACGCTGCACCCGGGAGACACAGCCATCGAACCCAGACTAAATAACATTTAATGTCGATTGTACCGACCTGGGAGGTTTTGCCGCACACATACCGAACTGATGAATGCTATCACTATTATTAATTTGTGCCACTTCTCTCATGCTTTTATTATTTAACAAAAAATTGGGCCTCTTTGGCGGCGGTCATGAATGACCGTTTGGCGGAATTGCATTCGGGACGCCGTCATAGGCCCCAATAACTTAACTTGACACGAACGTATTCCATGCCCAGTATACGAATTTTAAGTTCAAATGTAATGATAATTGTTGCGGCTTCCTGTTTAACCTTAATAGTAATTTACGGCTATGTTAAGGCGGCAATGTTAACGGTACGTTTTTAGTTTCGCTATAGCGTTATCCCGGTTATTGGGTTTTATGTTATTATGGTAAATAACTAAAACATAATTGATACGTTTTAATTTGCGATTGGTACAATGGCGCTATCATTGGGTTTTCGTAAAGTACGGAGACATGATAGTATTGCAACTATTATTGGGTTTTGTGTTATTTTGGTAAATGGCCAAAACATGATAGTGATACGTTTTAATTTTGCGATCGGTGCACTGGCAATCCGGCATTATTATTGGGTTTTCGTAAAGTACGGAGACATGATAATGTTGGCATCGCTATTATCGGGTTTTGTGTTATTTTGGTAAATAACTAAAACATGATGGCGATCATGTGCACTGGCAGGCAGTCTGGCATTATTATTGGGTTTTCGTAAAATACGGAGACATGATAATGTTGGCATCGCTATTATCGGGTTTTAGGTTATTTTGGTAAATAACTAAAACATGATAGTGATACGTTTAATTTTGCGATCGGTGCGCTGGCAGTCTGGCATTATTATTGGGTTTTCGTAAAGTGCGGAGACATGATAATGTTGGCATCGTTATTATTGGGTTTTATGTTATTTGGGTAAATAACTGAAACATGATAGCGATACTCGCGCGCCGATCGGAAGCAAACTTATATACCATGTAATATACTATTGTAATATACTGATAGTTGGAAATAATAATATGTTTTGAGATCAACCTGGCAATAAACTGCTTCGGCCTTACGATACAAAAAGAAATTAAACTCTTTAGCCAATACATGAATATTTTGTGAGGTCCTGTCGCATGGGATGATAACCACTTTTAAGACATCAAGCTTAAAAGAATTTATCATCCCGAAGACAGATGGGTATGCGGGATCTCCTCCAATGCCTCTTTCCCACGCTACATAGAGGTCACTGGGGTATGGGGACGCTGTTAAATCTGCCCGACTAATAATCGAACACTCATCAAAATCACATGAATGCGCAGGCGAGAAACACAGCGAGTTTGTTATGAGCTGAATGTAGCCCCATGAATCGCCGCCATCACCACGCAGTAACACAAATGTCGTGGCTGTATCGGGACCCACTTCTGGCATTTTCACGAAGAAACGCAAAGCCTATAGCTAATACACACGGATAGCGTCACTTCGTGAAAACTTGATACGCGGGGCCAATTTCTGTCATTTTCACGAAGTAACATAAAGCCTATAGCTAATACACACGGATAGCGTCACTTCGTGAAAACTCGAACACTGCGTATCTGATTTGTTTGTTTTCACGAAGTGACGCTCTCCGGGTATATTATATATAGGCTTTGCGTTACTTCGTGAAAACGTGAGAAGTGGGTCGCCCGTATCACGTGACATTAGTGTTACTTTGTGGTGACGGTTACGAAATATGACTGAAATACTGGACTTCCTCCGTATCGAGAGCCACACAGCGATCACGTGTAAAAAACATTCTGTTGCTATATGGACATAGATATGATGACAGGGTACAAAAACAGCGGTTTGGGCTTTTGTTTTCATGCAGTTACTGACTTGGGGATTCTGTATCTTCAGACCGTCTAGCTAATCCTGTACCAATAACTAGCAAGATGGATCGTTGTGCACAAGATCGCAAATTGCCACCAATTGCAGCTTTGGTTTCCAAAAAACATGACGCATGCTCGATGTGTACGGGCAAAGCTGCCCTTGGTGTAGCCTTTAAACAAGGCCACATGTCTGATAGACGCCGAGCGACTAAAAAGAGACTAATCGCGAAAACCTGAGTGACGTCAGTGCGAATTGCCCAGACAAGTGGCCTTTATCAATCTGGTTTGGATTTCTTATGTTAACCTTTGTTTCCAACTTGAATCGCTACCTATATGGTAGCGTCCAATCAGCGAACGTATCTCCGCGTGACGTCAGCTTATATTTGAGTTGGATTAGTTCATTTTACAAACAGGGAATGTCCAATCATGTCACTTACAATATTTAGCTCAAATCATTAGTTGCTTCCTAATTTATTGCAATTTTGCATGTAAAATAGATTTAAATGTGATATCTTGTATTTATCATTCATATATTCAACTCAGAAGCAACATTTATTTACGTTTTTTTACCTTTTCTTACATGCTTTGATATTGAACGAATCACGAACGAAACCAACTGGGAGATCGCCGTTCTGATTGGGCGTATTGGCATGCTAATATGTATCTATGAATAATTCATGCCGAGCAGTGAAACCTACATTGCAAAAGGCCTCGTGACATTCGTCACTCGGTCGCGCGTTCACCCCGGGTATCTAGACTCATCTCAGCCGCTTAGCCAGAGTCACGAGGCCTTGTCAAAAGGCTACCCTTGGTGGCGCTATGCCTTCATTGTCAATAGCAACCGAATGTTTTCTGGACCTTCCGCCATTTTTACATATGTGACCTGTTCCCACGAAACCCGGACGAAGTCGCACCGATCCATTTTGCGTAAACAGCGTGCAAAGTCATTTCGTGGTGGAATCGTCAAATTTTTTTAGAGGATGATCATATACTATACATATTCGTCTATCATTTTAATCTAAAAATTAGTAAAATCAGTTAACGTAAAATACTTATTTTCCCCATTATCGGAGCGATGTCGGTGAACAAAAGAAGCGTGGACTTATACAAAAGTTCGCAAATCACCGCAAAGTTACCGAAAATAAGTAGCTTTCATACAAAGCGGAACACTCCCCCCTTTGACAAATTTGGTATCACCGTAAAGCTGGCGTCTTGCAGAATTTATTTTCATTGATAAAATTGGGAAATGACGTCATAATAAGCCAGTAGGAGCGCACTTTACTGAGCTAAAACTTGTAAACAACCACTTTCTTGTTGCTTAGGTCGTCTATAACGAGAAGCATGATTCGTCAATTTGCATCACATGATCTACTCTATCGTTGAGTTCCCTAACGTTCATGTACATTATCAGTACAGTTTTGTTGCGCTAGCATTGAGAACCAGACCATCTCGTTTGTACGAGAATTCGCCAACGTGTAACGCGCCGCACTGCATGCCGAGAGCGGTAAGCTAATGTAGCTACTACTACTAGAGAGATATTTCCGTGTTTAGAAGTGGGTGTTTGACATAGATTTTACGCCTATTGAAGTGAGTTATTATCCAGTATAGTTACCAAACATATTTGTGATATTTCACAACGGAAAGGTCACGAAAGCAGCCCGATTCCATGGCGGACAAGGCTGCAACCTCGTCGGGGAAATCTGACTCGTCGACGCTGAAGACAGCGTTAAATGAAGCACTCGTTCTTGGCTTGTCGGGGAGGGACAGCGCAAATTTGTCTGATCTTCGATCTGAACGAATATTTCGTGGACAGTATTTCTTCAGATGATGATGATGATGTGAATGATGACATGTACTCAGATTTGTCTGAGCCATCACATTCATCGTGAACTATGCAGAGAGGGAGGGCATGGTCATTCCAGGTCGCATACCAGGGGTCAAGTGTTCTGACCCCCGAGTGAGACTCCTTCCGTCGCGGGACAATAAATCAATAATATGGCGGCAGTACAAATCGCAGCTCGAGTCAACGAACGAAGACCGTCTTGTAGCAGGTAGAATGTTGTTTATTTCTGTTTGGGGTTTATAGACCTCTTGCATACACGAGTAAACAATGTTGTTGTTGTTATTTGCATTGATATTCGTTTTATTTAATTTTTTTAACCCTACAGTCCTCAATCCTCCGAAATCAATATGATTTTGCACACACCCTAGGGAGTTAGGGTTAATTAAAAAAAAAATTGAGAAACATACCCTGTACATGTAATTGATGTTATTCACGCCGCGATTTTAAAGGTCTGATGTTAATAATTCATTAAATTGTTTAATGAAAAAAAAAATTGCTTTATTTTCACAGGAGATCCAGAATACAGGGTTGCGAGGCGATCAACCTTCACAAAGATGTGGAGAAGATACACACCCTTCATCTTAACAACAAAACCAATGAGTGACTTGTGTTGGCAATGTCAACAAAATAACAACGGGGTGTACCGCAGCGCCAATTTGCCAGAGGACCAGAAACTCCAACGCCTTCAATGCCAAGAGGAGCATCTGCGTCTGGTCTACATGGAGAGGGAGTTGTACCGCAACATGGTAGAGGAGGCTAAGAGAGCAGTCAACGAAGGGGAGAAGCTCGGCCGCAATGATGCCTGCAGCAGACCTGGTCAAATGCATTATGCATTTGACTTTGCCCAGCAAGTCCACTATCCAAGTGACCCCCTTCAGCCTGGGCCCATGTACTTTCTGTGTCCTAGAAAGTGTGGGATCTTTGGAGTGTGCTGTGAAGCAATCCCTCAACAGGCCAACTACCTAATAGACGAAGGTGTTTCGGTTGGCAAGGGGTCAAATGCCGTCATCAGCTATTTGCACGACTTCTTTGAGAACTTTGGTCTCGGGGAAGAACAGGTACACTTACACTGTGACAACTGTGGAGGGCAAAATAAAAACAAATACGTAATGTGGTATTTTGCCTGGAGAGCAATGACAAGGTTACATAAGTCCATCACCGTGAACTTTATGATTGCCGGACACACCAAATTTGCCCCTGATTGGTGTTTTGGCTTAGTAAAGCAGAGGTACCGCAGAACCATGGTCAGCTGCTTGGCTGACTTAGAAGAAGTGGTACGGTCAAGCTCGGTGAAGGGGGTAAATGTGCCACGAGTTGTTGGCACAGAGAAGGGCCATGGCATCGTCTAAACGTACAACTGGCAGGAGTTCCTGTCCCCATATTTTCATCATGTTACTTTATTTCCACACAACAATATTATATTATATTATGAAATATTTAAACCACTGCAGAATAAGTGTGGGTGGGGGCCCCCACTAACAAATAAGAGCTAATTACATATACATGTAGGACAAATAACAAACAAAAACACGATATACAATTATTGTAGTAGCATATTAGAGAGAAACAAAAAATACTTATAACCTGTACTTATAACCTGTTGCCTGTAACCCCGTGAAATAGAGACATATTTTTATCATCAGTTTGAATATTTATTTAATAATTTAATTTTGTACTTGCGTTTAAAAGTACGCAGGCTGGATATAGCTTTGAGAGAGGGGTCAATAGAACCCCACAGCTTGGGACCTTCATGTTTCACTGTAGCTTTAGCAAGCTTAGTACGAGCATAAGAACGATGAAATTCCTTGCATTGTCTTGTGGAGTAAGAATGAACTTGTTGATTTTTTGTGAATAGCGAGCAAATGGATTTTGGTAATTTAGTGTTACTAAGTTGGTGCATAAAGGAGCCAAGCTGGAGACCGTAAATATCAAAGACTTTCAATGTATTACAATTATAAAAAAGGAGATTACTATGGTCATTGAAATTAACATTGTTAATTATACGTAAAGCCTTCTTCTGTAATTTAAGTATTCTATTAATTTGACCTATACCACTATTTCCCCATGCTAGAATGCCATATGAAATGTAAGGCAAGACAAGGGTATTATAAAGAACCATTAAAATATCACGGGGAAAAAATTGTTTTAATTTACAAAGAATACCTACATTTCTTGAAATAACTGTACATATGTAATTGACATGCCATTTCCATGTGAGACTGTCGTCGATCATTATGCCCCACCACATGAGGTAAGATTTATTGTTTACTTATTATTGTAGTCTTGTGATATACCATCACATGTATAAAAACTTGTTTGTTTCAATATTTTGAAGGATAAGATAATTATTATGAAGGTCAATCTCCAAAAATGACAACACAATTTTTGATCCCCCCCCCCCCCCCCCACTTCTGTTCAAGCTTCATCCCCTACCGTGTTCATGCATCCTTCGGCATCACAGCCACATGCAGGTGTACATGGTTGTCCCATCTTGTGACAATGGCAAGCTTGTGTGCGGCACTTGCTTTTGCACCCACAAGTAACTTATAGTTCCATATAGCTACTTGGAACAGATGGTTTACGTAACCACACCACTTATAACCATCTGTCTCCTAAGGATCAGGAACAACTACGTCAGCCTTGTTTGCCTGCAGCCATACTTTTGCCTGGTAGTTCGCACGCGACATATGCAATTCCAGAGCGTCAATTGTTGGTGGCAACATTTCAAGTGCCTTCTTCCCTTTCTGGAAGAATTAAGTCATGCATAGCTCTGTCAACACCTGAACTAGATTGTGTCCATTTGTAAAGCATACATACGACCTCCTCGACATCGCTTAATGTCCCATCTCGGCCAACGCCATGCAACAGTTTCGGGTGTTGCAAGTAGACATTCCAGCATAATTTTTGCCATGGCCAGCGCGGAACGATGACACAGTATCAACCAGTTATAGCATGAAACCGCTGGAGGGAGGGTCTCGTTGATGATGACGACGTGAACTGGGAAACACTCTTGCTCCTATAATTGGACGTGCCACTCATCATCCACACTACTTTGTTGACTGTGTCGTTGTGTGTTGCCAGTTTGCCCCTGAGGAAATGTGCAAGGTCTTCCTTGGTCTTCCTTGGTCTTCCTTGTTTTCACCTAAGGCGATAAAGTTCTTCCATGCTTGGGGAAGTGGAAGATCATCCCGGTTGATCACCTTACGGATTGGTCTCGTTTCCCCAGCTCTTTTGCTTCGTGTAGTCGACTTGATCGATAGAGGTCTATATTGATCAAATACAACGTCGATCCTGGACACTGTGCCACGGAACTGCTTCACCACAGTCTTCTCGAAGGTTTTGGCATAGTCACCAAACGTCTTGCACTTCGGTGGCTTCCCTAGGGACTGTATCAATGCATGACCATCTATTATGATACCGGTTTTTCCGAAGCAAAAGAGCTGGGAAAACGAGACCAATCCGTAAGGTGATCAACCGGGATGATCTTCCACTTCCCTGAGCATGGAAGAACTTCATCGCCTTCGGTAAAAACAATTAGGAAGATCTTGCACAGTTCCTCAGTGGCAAACTGGCAACGCACAATGACAGTCAACGAAGTAGTAGTTGGTGGCAGCAAAACAAACAGATTGTCAACGACAAGGGAAGTCATCCCAACACTGAATGCAAACCACGATCTGGCCGACACAAGGATCATCTTCCATGCCCTTAAAGCTATTGATGCAGGGTATGAAACTTGAAAGCATAGCCGTGACACAGATGTCCTGCTCTTGCTCCTTTACTTCACCAGGGAAAAACTCTGCCAGGTGTGGATGATGAGTGGCACGTCCAAGGAGCAAGAGTCTTTTCCAGTTCACGTCATCATCAACGAGACCCTCCCTCCAGCAGTTGTGGAGAATGTTCTTGGGTTCCATGCCCTAACTGATTGTGATACTGTGTCATCGCTCGCTGGCCATGGCAAAAATTAATGCTGGAATGTCTACTTGCAACACCCGGAACTGTTGCATGGCGTTGGCCGAGATGGGACATTAAGCGATGTCAATGTGTTGGTATGTATGCTTTACAATTCGCCACTCTCTAGTTCAGGTGTTGACAGAGCTATGCATGACTTCTTCCAGAAAGGGAAGAAGGCACTTGAATGTTGCCACCAACAAGTGACGCTCTGGAATTGCATGTGTTGCGTGCGAACTATACCAGGCACAAGTATGGCTGCAGGCAAACAAGGCTGACGTAGTTGTTCCTGATCCTTAGGAGACTGGAGGTTGGCAGGCAACTGACAGACGGTTAGAAGTGGTGTGGTTGCGGAAACCATCTGTTCCAAGTACTAAGTAGCTGTTTGGAACTACAGTTACATGTGGGTGCAAAAGCAAGTGCCGCACACAAGCTTGCCATTTGCACAAGATGGGACAACCATATGCATACCTGCATGTGGCTGTGATGCTGATGGATGCATGCACACGGGATGAAGCTTAAACAGAAGTGATTTGGTGATGGGTTAAATCTATGGAAAATGATGTGTTATGTCTTCAAATGTACAGCTGCTTATCCTTTAAATCACATCATTGGCGCTGTATACTTACCTGCTTAACCAAGAAAAAACAACAGGAACAAGTCGATTCTTCTTTGGCATAAAAGTAAAATTTGACCTTTTGACCTTGAAATTTGACCTTGAATGTCATACATACCTTTCGAAACTAGACACTTATATGGCTTCCAGCCACTGTGGTGCCTTGTTGATGAAGAAGCAAGGATAATTTCTGGTAAAAGTAACTTTAAAATGAATGCATCTTACATTATGCGTATTCCAAAGCATAAATGAGTAAAAAGCATTTGTATTCATAAATCGCTTAATATTTACCTATTATTTTAGAAGTTAAAACCCTTATAACTCATTAAATATTCAATTGTTCGTGCCAAACTTGATGTTATATGAAAGTAGAAGACAAAATAAAAACAATTGAAAGTTTGACCTTTTGACCCCCAAATTTGACCTTCAAGGTCAAATGCCATTTTGGCAACCGAGTGATTCTGAAAGCCTGGACCATAGTGATACTTTCTAGCATGGTTGCCAGCTTTGAACAAAAAATGCCATCAACAATTTTTTAAAGCATATTTCCCGGGGTTGGCCTGCCGACTATATAGACTTTTGGTGTTTTATGAAGTCGGGGTGATCAACTGACTATGGTCCCAAATTCTGGGATGATTGAATATTTTTATTGAATTTCTATTCCGCAGTTATGATTAACTTGTTAAAGTGTTTGGCGGACATTTTCTTGTGGTTTTGATTAACCCAAGCTTAAAGACACAAACTGTTGTCTTGTGTTAGAGTTTTAGGCTGTATGCGAAAAGATGCATATTCTGTATTTATTTATTTGTAGATTCCGGTTTTTAGTGCCGTTCGTATATTATTCTGTTATGGATCGAAACTTAGAGATACAAATTGTTCTCTCATGATCAAGTTTGGAACTTGCTATTCCTGCATTTGCATTACGAATTTCTCCCATTTAAAACTTTCTCAAAATTCCACATCCTTTTCGGAGAGAAGATTAATGGGAACGTGTCTCCTCTGGGGATAAGTATCAGTCTAATCACTCAATGCCTCATAAAACATGCCAGTTGTGATATGACAACAGTCAACCAATGTCACCAACAGGTGGTCAGTAGGGGAATGCCCAACTGACCACGCTCGGACTGGGTCAGGTCAAGCTATAAGCACTCCTCTGAGAGTTTCTGCAGAAACTGGAGGGCAATTATTATAATAAGTATAGCCCACACTGTACAAAATGTAGGTCATAAAATTATACAGTATGCATAAATACAGGTAGGATTTGTGCACACACATTTTGTTTCTATACGTGTAGTTATTTGATGCAGATTTCCCTCCATTCGTCACCGTTTTCACGAAGAGGCGAATTTCATGAAAAATCGTCTATTTATCGAAAAAAAAATTTGTATGAAAACGATTAAATATTGCAATTTCTACAACCTGGTGAAGTTATACATCCAAAAAATCATTTAAATCCTAATTAACCTAATTAACTAATGGGCGAATTGGTCCTCAAGTGCCCTTTTGCGTTTTCACGAAGAGGCGCATTCGAAATAGCGTTGACTTCAACGTGTTTATGAAGGGGCGAATTGGTCCTCAGGTGCCCTTTTGCGTTTTCACGAAGAGGCGAATTGGGCGAATTGGGCGCGAAGTGGCTTTTAGCGTTTTCACGAAGAGACAAATTGGGGGCGCAATGGGGAAATGTATACATTCTGACTCTCACAGCCACGGGCGAATTTGCTAATGTATCGTTTTTTCGTTTTCACGAAGAGACAATTCTATTAATTGATTAATTCTGCAAAACTAATCGCCTATTTTTCTTAACGTTTGCTATATTTAAGAAGATTGAAATCTCTTCTTTCCCATGATACCTTAATCTTGTATATTCTATGGATATTTATGTTTCAAACTGCCAAACGAAAAAAGGACGAACTTTACAAGCGATTATCTCGAAAGTTTGTTCAGACCGTGAAAGGCTCAATTTGCCTCTTCGTGAAAACGCATTGTATAGAGTGCAGTGTAGTACCATGGAGGAATAAGATTCCTCCATGGTAGTACTGTAAGTCTAGATTGAGATTATGCACACCCCAAATATGCAGAGAAAGTTTAAACTTCAGATTGTTTTTCAACACAGTGAAATGAATGCCGATTTCTATTTGTTTTTATTATATATATTTTTTTTTTGGGGGGGGGGGGGAATCATATCAATTGTCCTTCCCCCCCCCCCCCCTTCTTTGTTGGTGGGCCCTATTTAACAATTTTTTATTTGTGGTCATCCCCATTTTAACAATCTTATGATCCATTCTGTCCAAGGTGTTTGTACAGGGAATCAACGAATAATGATCAGGGCGCTAATACAACAATAAAAAAAACATTTTGTTCCCATTCAACTGAATGTTTATTTTATTTTATTTTTAATTTGCAACAAATAAACTGTTTGCCCAGCTATACACAAAATCAAAGATGTGGCATATTTAATTTTGCAAGCACACCTATTACGATGTACATTAAGCAGTTTTGCTAACATGTACAACCATAATTCATGTTTTTCTTTGGCAAAATGTTAAGTTTAAAGGGCTGTGAGTGTGAGGCAATTTCACAAATCAAGAACTTGCACAACAACTTAGGTATTTGGAACAGGGACCTGGGTCACTGATGACAATTAAGAAATTGTAGCTTCATGTGTTGTTTATTTGCACTCAATAAAAGCAAACACCAACAGTTTATTAACAGAAGGCCTAACGGTGGAGTTCTAAAAAAAATATTTAAAAAAAACTAAAGCAGCCCAAAAGACGGGAAAACATCAAAACGTATGCAAATAAAATGTTCAATGTTGAAGTGAAAACTTTAATTCCACTATTACTATATGCAATTGTACAACGATGTTCAAAATTCCCAATAAAAACATGTTGTTTTTTTTATTTCAGTGAAGTTTCTAAGATTGTGCTGTTAAGTTGAACGAATTAACTTGTTTGCATTTTGAATTTGTAAAAATCACATATACATGTACGAGTGGCTGTGCATTAATTTGAGCTGAATGGGCCAGTTATTGTGCACTGATCCATGTTATAATATTCGAAATGAATTCTTACAAAAATAGCAATTCGGCAAACTGTTAAGAAAATAAGACTGCATACTAGAGTAAATGAAAGCATACATTTGAAAAGAACCATAATACCAGTGAAATATCGATAAGTCAAACTCTGATAACTCCTGTTAAGTCAAACCGAGAATCCATTTCCTTCATAACAATGATACAACTTCTCTTAACTCAAAATTCTGTTTAACTCAAATTTCCAGCTCGTTCCCTTGATATTTGACTTGTCGAGATTTAACTGCACTTTTGTAACATGATACACACAATACGCGCTTGAATTTTCTTAAATAAAGAACAACTTGGGTTATGTGACAGATATTCCATGGCTTGTTGTTATTTACAAGTGTTTTTAACAAATTGCATCCTTTTTTATACATGCAACAACATTTCAAATCGATTATTTAATTAAATTTTGTGATAATGAAACTTAATTTCCTTGTTTTATTTTTATATTCCTACGCGTAAAGCTGGTGGTTATTGCAGCAATCAGTGATCACTACCACCAGTGGATGACATAAATCAGTCAATGTCATCGTTACCCAGTTGGCATATGGTATACCAATAGAGGTCAATAGGCTAACTACCTTGGCAGTGACCACCACAAGGGGGTATTAAAAGTATGTCCACTGGGGACAGCCTTCAATTCCGAAAAGGATGTGCTCTATCCGAGTTAGAGAGGTCTAACTCGGATTCGTTTAAATGGGAGAAATTCGTAATGAACAGTTCGATTAAGATTTGGAGTTTTCTATTTTTGATTTGTGTCTCACGTATGAGACTGAGAAATGTAGTCCTTTTTATCATGTTTAGTTTTAAAGTCGTTCCAATTAAGGAAATATTTCTGAGAAGTACTAGACAACAAATTGATTTCTTTTATATTTTTTCTATGATAAAGAAGTTCATGCAATACATGTCAATATCGTGTACATGTAGGTTGCTGTTGTTAAATTTTAAAAAAGCCTTCCACATGATGGATAGTTATAAAGTGTGTTAAATTTGCATGTAGAAAAGTCAGCCATTTTGACCTGACTCTGTAGTAATTAGATGGATTTAGTAATGTGGCATAGACCCCTATGCAACTCTCTGTTTTAGACTAAAACGACTGGACCGTGCCATTTGAAGGGTAACTTAGACCGGACCGTCTGCGTGTTCCCGACCTGCCCTCCAGGCATCCCATTCTGTGCTCCAGCACGTCCAGTACGCCAAGCCTACTGCTATCCTCGACGCCCAACGACAAGACGTTCGAGCGATCCAGGCACAAGAACAATCCAGCATCGTATGCAAATAAAATGTTCAATGTTGAAGTGAAAACTTTAATTCCACTATTACTATATGCAATTGTACAACGATGTTCAAAATTCCCAATAAAAACATGTTTTTTTTTTTATTTCAGTGAAGTTTCTAAGATTGTGCTGTTAAGTTGAACGAATTAACTTGTTTGCATTTTGAATTTGTAAAAATCACATATACATGTACGAGTGGCTGTGCATTAATTTGAGCTGAATGGGCCAGTTATTGTGCACTGATCCATGTTATAATATTCGAAATGAATTCTTACAAAAATAGCAATTCGGCAAACTGTTAAGAAAATAAGACTGCATACTAGAGTAAATGAAAGCATACATTTGAAAAGAACCATAATACCAGTGAAATATCGATAAGTCAAACTCTGATAACTCCTGTTAAGTCAAACCGAGAATCCATTTCCTTCATAACAATGATACAACTTCTCTTAACTCAAAATTCTGTTTAACTCAAATTTCCAGCTCGTTCCCTTGATATTTGACTTGTCGAGATTTAACTGCACTTTTGTAACATGATACACACAATACGCGCTTGAATTTTCTTAAATAAAGAACAACTTGGGTTATATGACAGATATTCCATGGCTTGTTGTTATTTACAAGTGTTTTTAACAAATTGCATCCTTTTTTATACATGCAACAACATTTCAAATCGATTATTTAATTAAATTTTGTGATAATGAAACTTAATTTCCTTGTTTTATTTTTATATTCCTACGCGTAAAGCTGGTGGTTATTGCAGCAATCAGTGATCACTACCACCAGTGGATGACATAAATCAGTCAATGTCATCGTTACCCAGTTGGCATATGGTATACCAATAGAGGTCAATAGGCTAACTACCTTGGCAGTGACCACCACAAGGGGGTATTAAAAGTATGTCCACTGGGGACAGCCTTCAATTCCGAAAAGGATGTGCTCTATCCGAGTTAGAGAGGTCTAACTCGGATTCGTTTAAATGGGAGAAATTCGTAATGAACAGTTCGATTAAGATTTGGAGTTTTCTATTTTTGATTTGTGTCTCACGTATGAGACTGAGAAATGTAGTCCTTTTTATCATGTTTAGTTTTAAAGTCGTTCCAATTAAGGAAATATTTCTGAGAAGTACTAGACAACAAATTGATTTCTTTTATATTTTTTCTATGATAAAGAAGTTCATGCAATACATGTCAATATCGTGTACATGTAGGTTGCTGTTGTTAAATTTTAAAAAAACCTTCCACATGATGGATAGTTATAAAGTGTGTTAAATTTGCATGTAGAAAAGTCAGCCATTTTGACCTGACTCTGTAGTAATTAGATGGATTTAGTAATGTGGCATAGACCCCTATGCAACTCTCTGTTTTAGACTAAAACGACTGGACCGTGCCATTTGAAGGGTAACTTAGACCGGACCGTCTGCGTGTTCCCGACCTGCCCTCCAGGCATCCCATTCTGTGCTCCAGCACGTCCAGTACGCCAAGCCTACTGCTATCCTCGACGCCCAACGACAAGACGTTCGAGCGATCCAGGCACAAGAACAATCCAGCATCGCCCTAGACATAGCCACTTCATCTCTTTGTCTTGTTCAAGACCCCGCAAGTATCTTACTTTGGTTTTACATGTACATGTAGCAACAAATGACGAGAGTTGTCATTTCTACTTCTATCTTCGATTGAACTCTTCTTCAAGTGCTCTACTTCATCATCTCGTTCTACATATCCTTCAACTCCTTCTACCCCATGACTCCGATCTACCGAGGATGGACGAATCGCGAGCGTTAACTGTCTTTTAGGTTTTGGCGCCCTTTTTATTCTGAGCTCAAATTTTGTATTTAAAATCATACAGGATCCTGTGTTTTGTGTAAATTATCTTAACCCATTGCATTTTTTCATTTGTATTGCTATTACCTGAGATTATTTTCTTCTTGAAATAAAACATTTTCTTTGTGTATGCAAATCCCGAATTGTGTGAAGTCAAGAGTTTTTACCAAAAGGGAGTTAAATTAATATAAATTGGGTTCCTGTTATTTTGGAATGTGAACCACGGGTTACACATGTATCAACCTTTATATTTAAGAATCTGCAGGACTACCTGCAGTTGGACGTAGGCGCGTCGTTGCCAGTGCCCATGCAGTAGAATCCAGCTGTGCACACCACGTCGTCAATCTGCTGGGGTAGGGCGTTGAAAGTCCCCGGTGGGCAAAGGAACTCGTTGGACCTTGTGGTGCTGTTGGGACAGTAGTGGCCCGTCGGGCAGACGTTATCGACGAAGTCGGTGGAGTTGGCCAGGCAGAAGAAGCCTGGGGCCAAAAAGAAAAACAAATTGGAATGAGAGAAACTTTTGTTTATTGACTGACTAAAAAACTGACTAAAGTAGGTTCATTCAATCGCAAGTGAATCGCAAGTGAATTGCAAGTGAATCGCAAGTGAATCGCAAGTGAATCGCAAGTGAATCGCAAGTGAATCGCAAGTGAATCGCAAGTGAAATCACAAGTCTAGGTTTATTTTAGAAGCTTGTAATGAACCGGGGATGGACCGGGGATGGACCGGGGATGGACCGGGGATGGACCGGGGATGGACCGGGGATGGACCGGGGATGGACCGGGGATGGACCGGGGATGGACCGGGGATGGAGCGGGGATGGACCGGGGATGGACCTGCTCCCAGCTAGCCAGGCCCGTGGCGTTGTTGAAAGTACCAATAGGGCAGGGGTACTCAGTGGCGGCGTGGGTTCCGTTGGGGCAGTAGTGACCTGGTTTAATAATTACATGGATTAATAAAAACAGCAGTAATATAATATGACCAAAGTATTAATTCACATGTTCAGTCCACAAGAATGGTTCTCTTACCACGAGTCTCGCCTACTTTCACGATTACCCTATTTTAAAACTTGACCTCAAATGACATTTTACCAAAGTATATTACCATCACATGCAAGTTTCTATATTGCATCTATGATTTGATTGCAAACGAGGCCAATTTTACAATTACATTTACAACCCTTTTTTACAACTTGACCTCAAATGACCAGACAAGACAAGACAAGACAAGACAAGAAGGCGGACAAGACAAGACAAGACAAGACAAGACAAGACGGCGGACAAGACAAGACAAGACAAGACAAGACAAGAAGGCGGACAAGACAAGACAAGACAAGACAAGACAAGACAAGAAGGCGGACAAGACAAGACAAGACAAGACAAGACAAGACAAGACAAGAAGGCGGACAAGACAAGACAAGACAAGACAAGACAAGACAAGACAAGACAAGACAAGACAAGAAGGCGGACAAGACAAGACAAGACAAGACAAGACAAGACAAGAAGGCGGACAAGACAAGACAAGACAAGACAAGAAGGCGGACAAGACAAGACAAGACAAGACAAGAAGGCGGACAAGACAAGACAAGACAAGACAAGAAGGCGGACAAGACAAGACAAGACAAGACAAGAAGGCGGACAAGACAAGACAAGACAAGACAAGAAGGCGGACAAGACAAGACAAGACAAGACAAGACAAGAAGGCGGACAAGACAAGACAAGACAAGACAAGAAGGCGGACAAGACAAGACAAGACAAGACAAGAAGGCGGACAAGACAAGACAAGACAAGACAAGAAGGCGGACAAGACAAGACAAGACAAGACAAGACAAGACAAGAAGGCGGACAAGACAAGACAAGACAAGACAAGACAAGAAGACAAGACAAGACAAGACAAGACAAGAAGGCGGACAAGACAAGACAAGACAAGAAGGCGGACAAGACAAGACAAGACAAGAAGGCGGACAAGACAAGACAAGACAAGAAGGCGGACAAGACAAGACAAGACAAGACAAGAAGGCGGACAAGACAAGACAAGACAAGACAAGAAGGCGGACAAGACAAGACAAGACAAGACAAGAAGGCGGACAAGACAAGACAAGACAAGACAAGAAGGCGGACAAGACAAGACAAGACAAGACAAGAAGGCGGACAAGACAAGACAAGACAAGACAAGACAAGAAGGCGGACAAGACAAGACAAGACAAGACAAGAAGGCGGACAAGACAAGACAAGACAAGACAAGAAGGCGGACAAGACAAGACAAGACAAGACAAGAAGGCGGACAAGACAAGACAAGACAAGACAAGACAAGACAAGACAAGAAGGCGGACAAGACAAGACAAGACAAGACAAGAAGGCGGACAAGACAAGACAAGACAAGACAAGAAGGCGGACAAGACAAGACAAGACAAGACAAGAAGGCGGACAAGACAAGACAAGACAAGACAATAAGGCGGACAGGACAAGACAAGACAAGACAAGACAAGAAGGCGGACAAGACAAGACAAGACAAGAAGGCGGACAAGCCAAGACAAGACAAGAAGGCGGACAAGACAAGACAAGACAAGAAGGCGGACAAGACAAGACAAGACAAGAAGGCGGACAAGACAAGACAAGACA
This sequence comes from Crossaster papposus, assembly GCA_037893245.1. NCBI lineage: Eukaryota > Metazoa > Echinodermata > Asteroidea > Velatida > Solasteridae > Crossaster > Crossaster papposus. The sequence continues at coordinate 1,172,114 of JBAIAA010000153.1, forward strand.
AGACAAGAAGGCGGACAAGACAAGACAAGACAAGACAAGAAGGCGGACAAGACAAGACAAGACAAGAAGGCGGACAAGACAAGACAAGAAGGCGGACAAGACAAGACAAGACAAGACAAGACAAGAAGGCGGACAAGACAAGACAAGACAAGACAAGACAAGAAGGCGGACAAGACAAGACAAGACAAGACAAGACAAGAAGGCGGACAAGACAAGACAAGACAAGACAAGACAAGACAAGAAGGCGGACAAGACAAGACAAGACAAGACAAGACAAGAAGGCGGACAAGACAAGACAAGACAAGACAAGACGGCGGACAAGACAAGACAAGACAAGACAAGAAGGCGGACAAGACAAGACAAGACAAGACAAGAAGGCGGACAAGACAAGACAAGACAAGACAAGACAAGACAAGAAGACAAGACAAGACAAGACAAGACAAGACAAGACAAGACAAGAAGACAAGACAAGACAAGACAAGACAAGAAGACAAGACAAGACAAGACAAGACAAGAAGGCGGACAAGACAAGACAAGACAAGAAGGCGGACAAGACAAGACAAGACAAGAAGGCGGACAAGACAAGACAAGACAAGACAAGAAGGCGGACAAGACAAGACAAGACAAGACAAGAAGGCGGACAAGACAAGACAAGACAAGACAAGACAAGACAAGACAAGAAGGCGGACAAGACAAGACAAGACAAGACAAGAAGGCGGACAAGACAAGACAAGACAAGACAAGAAGGCGGACAAGACAAGACAAGACAAGACAAGAAGGCGGACAAGACAAGACAAGACAAGACAAGAAGGCGGACAAGACAAGACAAGACAAGACAATAAGGCGGACAGGACAAGACAAGACAAGACAAGACAAGAAGGCGGACAAGACAAGACAAGACAAGAAGGCGGACAAGACAAGACAAGACAAGAAGGCGGACAAGACAAGACAAGACAAGACAAGACGGCGGACAAGACAAGACAAGACAAGACGGCGGACAAGACAAGACAAGACAAGAAGGCGGACAAGACTAGACAAGACAAGAAGGCGGACAAGACTAGACAAGACAAGAAGGCGGACAAGACTAGACAAGACAAGAAGGCGGACAAGACTAGACAAGACAAGAAGGCGGACAAGACTAGACAAGACAAGAAGGCGGACAAGACTAGACAAGACAAGAAGGCGGACAAGACTAGACAAGACAAGAAGGCGGACAAGACTAGACAAGACAAGAAGGCGGACAAGACTAGACAAGACAAGAAGGCGGACGAGACTAGACAAGACAAGAAGGCGGACGAGACTAGACAAGACAAGAAGGCGGACGAGACTAGACAAGACAAGAAGGCGGACGAGACTAGACAAGACAAGAAGGCGGACGAGACTAGACAAGACAAGAAGGCGGACGAGACTAGACAAGACAAGAAGGCGGACGAGACTAGACAAGACAAGAAGGCGGACGAGACTAGACAAGACAAGAAGGCGGACAAGACTAGACAAGACAAGAAGGCGGACAAGACTAGACAAGACAAGAAGGCGGACAAGACTAGACAAGACAAGAAGGCGGACAAGACTAGACAAGACAAGAAGGCGGACGAGACTAGACAAGACAAGAAGGCGGACGAGACTAGACAAGACAAGAAGGCGGACGAGACTAGACAAGACAAGAAGGCGGACGAGACTAGACAAGACAAGAAGGCGGACGAGACTAGACAAGACAAGAAGGCGGACGAGACTAGACAAGACAAGAAGGCGGACGAGACTAGACAAGACAAGAAGGCGGACGAGACTAGACAAGACAAGAAGGCGGACGAGACTAGACAAGACAAGAAGGCGGACGAGACTAGACAAGACAAGAAGGCGGACGAGACTAGACAAGACAAGAAGGCGGACGAGACTAGACAAGACAAGAAGGCGGACGAGACTAGACAAGACAAGAAGGCGGACGAGACTAGACAAGACAAGAAGGCGGACGAGACTAGACAAGACAAGAAGGCGGACGAGACTAGACAAGACAAGAAGGCGGACGAGACTAGACAAGACAAGGCGGACGAGACTAGACAAGACAAGAAGGCGGACGAGACTAGACAAGACAAGAAGGCGGACGAGACAAGACAAGACAAGAAGGCGGACGAGACAAGACAAGACAAGAAGGCGGACGAGACAAGACAAGACAAGAAGGCGGACGAGACAAGACAAGACAAGAAGGCGGACGAGACAAGACAAGACAAGAAGGCGGACGAGACAAGACAAGACAAGAAGGCGGACAAGACAAGACAAGACAAGAAGGCGGACAAGACAAGACAAGACAAGAAGGCGGACAAGACAAGACAAGACAAGAAGGCGGACAAGACAAGACAAGACAAGAAGGCGGACAAGACAAGACAAGACAAGAAGGCGGACAAGACAAGACAAGGCAAGAAGGCGGACAAGACAAGACAAGGCAAGAAGGCGCACAAGACAAGACAAGGCAAGAAGGCGGACAAGACAAGACAAGACAAGAAGGCGGACAAGACAAGACAAGACAAGAAGGCGGACAAGACAAGACAAGACAAGAAGGCGGACAAGACAAGACAAGGCAAGAAGGCGGACAAGACAAGACAAGGCAAGAAGGCGGACAAGACAAGACAAGGCAAGAAGGCGGACAAGACAAGACAAGGCAAGAAGGCGGACAAGACAAGACAAGGCAAGAAGGCGGACAAGACAAGACAAGGCAAGAAGGCGGACAAGACAAGACAAGGCAAGAAGGCGGACAAGACAAGACAAGGCAAGAAGGCGGACAAGACAAGACAAGGCAAGAAGGCGGACAAGACAAGACAAGGCAAGAAGGCGGACAAGACAAGACAAGGCAAGAAGGCGGACAAGACAAGACAAGGCAAGAAGGCGGACAAGACAAGACAAGGCAAGAAGGCGGACAAGACAAGACAAGGCAAGAAGGCGGACAAGACAAGACAAGGCAAGAAGGCGGACAAGACAAGACAAGGCAAGAAGGCGGACAAGACAAGACAAGGCAAGAAGGCGGACAAGACAAGACAAGGCAAGAAGGCGGACAAGACAAGACAAGGCAAGAAGGCGGACAAGACAAGACAAGGCAAGAAGGCGGACAAGACAAGACAAGGCAAGAAGGCGGACAAGACAAGACAAGGCAAGAAGGCGGACAAGACAAGACAAGGCAAGAAGGCGGACAAGACAAGACAAGGCAAGAAGGCGGACAAGACAAGACAAGGCAAGAAGGCGGACAAGACAAGACAAGGCAAGAAGGCGGACAAGACAAGACAAGGCAAGACAAGAAGGCGGACAAGACAAGACAAGGCAAGACAAGAAGGCGGACAAGACAAGACAAGGCAAGACAAGAAGGCGGACAAGACAAGGCAAGACAAGAAGGCGGACAAGACAAGACAAGACAAGAAGGCGGACAAGACAAGACAAGACAAGAAGGCGGACAAGACAAGACAAGACAAGAAGGCGGACAAGACAAGACAAGACAAGAAGGCGGACAAGACAAGACAAGGCAAGAAGGCGGACAAGACAAGACAAGGCAAGAAGGCGGACAAGACAAGACAAGACAAGAATGCGGACAAGACAAGACAAGACAAGAATGCGGACAAGACAAGACAAGACAAGAAGGCGGACAAGACACGACAAGACAAGAAGGCGGACAAGACAAGACAAGACAAGAAGGCGGACAAGACAAGACAAGACAAGAAGGCGGACAAGACAAGACAAGACAATTAGGCGGACAAGACAAGACAAGACAAGAAGGCGGACAAGACAAGACAAGGCAAGAAGGCGGACAAGACAAGACAAGGCAAGAAGGCGGACAAGACAAGACAAGGCAAGAAGGCGGACAAGACAAGACAAGGCAAGAAGGCGGACAAGACAAGACAAGGCAAGAAGGCGGACAAGACAAGACAAGGCAAGAAGGCGGACAAGACAAGACAAGGCAAGAAGGCGGACAAGACAAGACAAGGCAAGAAGGCGGACAAGACAAGACAAGGCAAGAAGGCGGACAAGACAAGACAAGGCAAGAAGGCGGACAAGACAAGACAAGGCAAGAAGGCGGACAAGACAAGACAAGGCAAGAAGGCGGACAAGACAAGACAAGGCAAGAAGGCGGACAAGACAAGACAAGGCAAGAAGGCGGACAAGACAAGACAAGGCAAGAAGGCGGACAAGACAAGACAAGGCAAGAAGGCGGACAAGACAAGACAAGGCAAGAAGGCGGACAAGACAAGACAAGGCAAGAAGGCGGACAAGACAAGACAAGGCAAGAAGGCGGACAAGACAAGACAAGGCAAGAAGGCGGACAAGACAAGACAAGGCAAGAAGGCGGACAAGACAAGACAAGGCAAGAAGGCGGACAAGACAAGACAAGGCAAGAAGGCGGACAAGACAAGACAAGGCAAGAAGGCGGACAAGACAAGACAAGGCAAGAAGGCGGACAAGACAAGACAAGGCAAGAAGGCGGACAAGACAAGACAAGGCAAGAAGGCGGACAAGACAAGACAAGAAGGCGGACAAGACAAGACAAGGCAAGAAGGCGGACAAGACAAGACAAGGCAAGAAGGCGGACAAGACAAGACAAGGCAAGAAGGCGGACAAGACAAGACAAGGCAAGAAGGCGGACAAGACAAGACAAGGCAAGAAGGCGGACAAGACAAGACAAGGCAAGAAGGCGGACAAGACAAGACAAGGCAAGAAGGCGGACAAGACAAGACAAGGCAAGAAGGCGGACAAGACAAGACAAGGCAAGAAGGCGGACAAGACAAGACAAGGCAAGAAGGCGGACAAGACAAGACAAGGCAAGAAGGCGGACAAGACAAGACAAGGCAAGAAGGCGGACAAGACAAGACAAGGCAAGAAGGCGGACAAGACAAGACAAGGCAAGAAGGCGGACAAGACAAGACAAGGCAAGAAGGCGGACAAGACAAGACAAGGCAAGAAGGCGGACAAGACAAGACAAGGCAAGAAGGCGGACAAGACAAGACAAGGCAAGAAGGCGGACAAGACAAGACAAGGCAAGAAGGCGGACAAGACAAGACAAGGCAAGAAGGCGGACAAGACAAGACAAGGCAAGAAGGCGGACAAGACAAGACAAGGCAAGAAGGCGGACAAGACAAGACAAGGCAAGAAGGCGGACAAGACAAGACAAGGCAAGAAGGCGGACAAGACAAGACAAGGCAAGAAGGCGGACAAGACAAGACAAGGCAAGAAGGCGGACAAGACAAGACAAGGCAAGAAGGCGGACAAGACAAGGCAAGAAGGCGGACAAGACAAGACAAGAAGGCGGACAAGACTAGACAAGACAAGAAGGCGGACAAGACTAGACAAGACAAGAAGGCGGACAAGACTAGACAAGAGAAGAAGGCGGACAAGACTAGACAAGAGAAGAAGGCGGACAAGACTAGACAAGAGAAGAAGGCGGACAAGACTAGACAAGAGAAGAAGGCGGACAAGACTAGACAAGACAAGAAGGCGGACAAGACTAGACAAGGCAAGAAGGCGGACAAGACTAGACAAGGCAAGAAGGCGGACAAGACTAGACAAGGCAAGAAGGCGGACAAGACTAGACAAGGCAAGAAGGCGGACAAGACTAGACAAGACAAGAAGGCGGACAAGACTAGACAAGACAAGAAGGCGGACAAGACTAGACAAGACAAGAAGGCGGACAAGACTAGACAAGACAAGAAGGCGGACAAGACTAGACAAGACAAGAAGGCGGACAAGACTAGACAAGACAAGAAGGCGGACAAGACTAGACAAGACAAGAAGGCGGACAAGACAAGGCAAGAAGGCGGACAAGACAAGACAAGAAGGCGGACAAGACAAGACAAGAAGGCGGACAAGACAAGACAAGAAGGCGGACAAGACAAGACAAGAAGGCGGACAAGACAAGACAAGAAGGCGGACAAGACTAGACAAGAAGGCGGACAAGACTAGACTAGACAAGAAGGCGGACAAGACTAGACAAGACAAGAAGGCGGACAAGACTAGACAAGACAAGAAGGCGGACAAGACTAGACAAGACAAGAAGGCGGACAAGACTAGACAAGACAAGAAGGCGGACAAGACTAGACAAGACAAGAAGGCGGACAAGACTAGACAAGACAAGAAGGCGGACAAGACTAGACAAGACAAGAAGGCGGACAAGACTAGACAAGACAAGAAGGCGGACAAGACTAGACAAGACAAGAAGGCGGACAAGACAAGACAAGAAGGCGGACAAGACTAGACAAGACAAGAAGACTAGACAAGACTAGACAAGACAAGAAGACTAGACAAGACAAGACAAGACAAGAAGACTAGACAAGACAAGAAGGCGGACAAGACTAGACAAGACAAGAAGGCGGACAAGACTAGACTAGACAAGAAGGCGGACAAGACTAGACAAGACAAGAAGGCGGACAAGACTAGACAAGACAAGAAGGCGGACAAGACTAGACAAGACAAGAAGGCGGACAAGACTAGACAAGACAAGAAGGCGGACAAGACTAGACAAGACAAGAAGGCGGACAAGACTAGACAAGACAAGAAGGCGGACAAGACTAGACAAGACAAGAAGGCGGACAAGACTAGACAAGACAAGAAGGCGGACAAGACTAGACAAGACAAGAAGGCGGACAAGACTAGACAAGACAAGAAGGCGGACAAGACTAGACAAGACAAGAAGGCGGACAAGACTAGACAAGACAAGAAGGCGGACAAGACTAGACAAGACAAGAAGGCGGACAAGACTAGACAAGACAAGAAGGCGGACAAGACTAGACAAGACAAGAAGGCGGACAAGACTAGACAAGACAAGAAGGCGGACAAGACTAGACAAGACAAGAAGGCGGACAAGACTAGACAAGACAAGAAGGCGGACAAGACTAGACAAGACAAGAAGGCGGACAAGACTAGACAAGACAAGAAGGCGGACAAGACTAGACAAGACAAGAAGGCGGACAAGACTAGACAAGACAAGAAGGCGGACAAAACTAGACAAGACAAGAAGGCGGAGAAGACTAGACAAGGCAAGAAGGCGGACAAGACTAGACAAGGCAAGAAGGCGGACAAGACTAGACAAGGCAAGAAGGCGGACAAGACTAGACAAGGCAAGAAGGCGGACAAGACTAGACAAGGCAAGAAGGCGGACAAGACTAGACAAGGCAAGAAGGCGGACAAGACTAGACAAGGCAAGAAGGCGGACAAGACTAGACAAGGCAAGAAGGCGGACAAGACAAGACAAGGCAAGAAGGCGGACAAGACAAGACAAGGCAAGAAGGCGGACAAGACAAGACAAGGCAAGAAGGCGGACAAGACAAGACAAGGCAAGAAGGCGGACAAGACAAGACAAGGCAAGAAGGCGGACAAGACAAGACAAGGCAAGAAGGCGGACAAGACAAGACAAGGCAAGAAGGCGGACAAGACAAGACAAGGCAAGAAGGCGGACAAGACAAGACAAGGCAAGAAGGCGGACAAGACAAGACAAGGCAAGAAGGCGGACAAGACAAGACAAGGCAAGAAGGCGGACAAGACAAGACAAGGCAAGAAGGCGGACAAGACAAGACAAGGCAAGAAGGCGGACAAGACAAGACAAGGCAAGAAGGCAGACCAGACAAGGCAAGAAGGCGGACCAGACAAGACAAGAAGGCGGACAAGACAAGACAAGAAGGCGGACAAGACAAGACAAGAAGGCGGACAAGACAAGACAAGAAGGCGGACAAGACTAGACAAGACAAGAAGGCGGACAAGACTAGACAAGACAAGAAGGCGGACAAGACTAGACAAGACAAGAAGGCGGACAAGACTAGACAAGACAAGAAGGCGGACAAGACTAGACAAGACAAGAAGGCGGACAAGACTAGACAAGACAAGAAGGCGGACAAGACTAGACAAGACAAGAAGGCGGACAAGACTAGACAAGACAAGAAGGCGGACAAGACTAGACAAGACAAGAAGGCGGACAAGACTAGACAAGACAAGAAGGCGGACAAGACTAGACAAGACAAGAAGGCGGACAAGACTAGACAAGACAAGAAGGCGGACAAGACAAGACAAGACAAGAAGGCGGACAAGACAAGACAAGACAAGAAGGCGGACAAGACTAGACAAGACAAGAAGGCGGACAAGACTAGACAAGACAAGAAGGCGGACAAGACTAGACAAGACAAGAAGGCGGACAAGACTAGACAAGACAAGAAGGCGGACAAGACTAGACAAGACAAGAAGGCGGACAAGACTAGACAAGACAAGAAGGCGGACAAGACTAGACAAGACAAGAAGGCGGACAAGACTAGACAAGACAAGAAGGCGGACAAGACTAGACAAGACAAGAAGGCGGACAAGACTAGACAAGACAAGAAGGCGGACAAGACTAGACAAGACAAGAAGGCGGACAAGACTAGACAAGACAAGAAGGCGGACAAGACTAGACAAGACAAGAAGGCGGACAAGACTAGACAAGACAAGAAGGCGGACAAGACTAGACAAGACAAGAAGGCGGACAAGACTAGACAAGACAAGAAGGCGGACAAGACTAGACAAGACAAGAAGGCGGACAAGACTAGACAAGACAAGAAGGCGGACAAGACTAGACAAGACAAGAAGGCGGACAAGACTAGACAAGACAAGAAGGCGGACAAGACTAGACAAGACAAGAAGGCGGACAAGACTAGACAAGACAAGAAGGCGGACAAGACTAGACAAGACAAGAAGGCGGACAAGACTAGACAAGACAAGAAGGCGGACAAGACTAGACAAGACAAGAAGGCGGACAAGACTAGACAAGACAAGAAGGCGGACAAGACTAGACAAGACAAGAAGGCGGACAAGACTAGACAAGACAAGAAGGCGGACAAGACTAGACAAGACAAGAAGGCGGACAAGACTAGACAAGACAAGAAGGCGGACAAGACTAGACAAGACAAGAAGGCGGACAAGACTAGACAAGACAAGAAGGCGGACAAGACTAGACAAGACAAGAAGGCGGACAAGACTAGACAAGACAAGAAGGCGGACAAGACTAGACAAGACAAGAAGGCGGACAAGACTAGACAAGACAAGAAGGCGGACAAGACTAGACAAGACAAGAAGGCGGACAAGACTAGACAAGACAAGAAGGCGGACAAGACTAGACAAGACAAGAACGGCGGACAAGACTAGACAAGACAAGGACGGCGGACAAGACTAGACAAGACAAGGACGGCGGACAAGACTAGACAAGGCAAGGACGGCGGACAAGACTAGACAAGGCAAGAAGGCGGACAAGACAAGACAAGGCAAGAAGGCGGACAAGACAAGACAAGGCAAGAAGGCGGACAAGACAAGACAAGGCAAGAAGGCGGACAAGACAAGACAAGGCAAGAAGGCGGACAAGACAAGGCAAGAAGGCGGACAAGACAAGGCAAGAAGGCGGACAAGACAAGACAAGAAGGCGGACAAGACAAGACAAGAAGGCGGACAAGACAAGACAAGAAGGCGGACAAGACAAGACAAGAAGGCGGACAAGACAAGACAAGAAGGCGGACAAGACAAGACAAGAAGGCGGACAAGACAAGACAAGAAGGCGGACAAGACTAGACAAGAAGGCGGACAAGACTAGACAAGACAAGAAGGCGGACAAGACTAGACAAGGCAAGAAGGCGGACAAGACAAGACAAGGCAAGAAGGCGGACAAGACAAGACAAGGCAAGAAGGCGGACAAGACAAGACAAGGCAAGAAGGCGGACAAGACAAGACAAGGCAAGAAGGCGGACAAGACAAGACAAGGCAAGAAGGCGGACCAGACAAGACAAGAAGGCGGACCAGACAAGACAAGAAGGCGGACAAGACAAGACAAGAAGGCGGACAAGACAAGACAAGGCAAGAAGGCGGACAAGACAAGACAAGGCAAGAAGGCGGACCAGACAAGACAAGAAGGCGGACCAGACAAGACAAGAAGGCGGACAAGACAAGACAAGAAGGCGGACAAGACAAGACAAGACAAGAAGGCGGACAAGACTAGACAAGACAAGAAGGCGGACAAGACTAGACAAGACAAGAAGGCGGACAAGACTAGACAAGACAAGAAGGCGGACAAGACTAGACAAGACAAGAAGGCGGACAAGACTAGACAAGACAAGAAGGCGGACAAGACTAGACAAGACAAGAAGGCGGACAAGACTAGACAAGACAAGAAGGCGGACAAGACTAGACAAGACAAGAAGGCGGACAAGACTAGACAAGACAAGAAGGCGGACAAGACTAGACAAGACAAGAAGGCGGACAAGACTAGACAAGACAAGAAGGCGGACAAGACTAGACAAGACAAGAAGGCGGACAAGACTAGACAAGACAAGAAGGCGGACAAGACTAGACAAGACAAGAAGGCGGACAAGACAAGGCAAGAAGGCGGACAAGACAAGGCAAGAAGGCGGACAAGACAAGACAAGAAGGCGGACAAGACAAGACAAGAAGGCGGACAAGACAAGACAAGAAGGCGGACAAGACAAGACAAGAAGGCGGACAAGACAAGACAAGAAGGCGGACAAGACAAGACAAGAAGGCGGACAAGACTAGACAAGGCAAGAAGGCGGACAAGACAAGACAAGGCAAGAAGGCGGACAAGACAAGACAAGGCAAGAAGGCGGACAAGACAAGACAAGGCAAGAAGGCGGACAAGACAAGACAAGGCAAGAAGGCGGACAAGACAAGACAAGGCAAGAAGGCGGACAAGACAAGACAAGAAGGCGGACAAGACAAGACAAGAAGGCGGACAAGACAAGACAAGAAGGCGGACAAGACTAGACAAGAAGGCGGACAAGACAAGACAAGAAGGCGGACAAGACAAGACAAGAAGGCGGACAAGACAAGACAAGAAGGCGGACAAGACTAGACAAGAAGGCGGACAAGACTAGACAAGAAGGCGGACAAGACTAGACAAGACAAGAAGGCGGACAAGACTAGACAAGACAAGAAGGCGGACAAGACTAGACAAGACAAGAAGGCGGACAAGACTAGACAAGACAAGAAGGCGGACAAGACTAGACAAGACAAGAAGGCGGACAAGACTAGACAAGACAAGAAGGCGGACAAGACTAGACAAGACAAGAAGGCGGACAAGACAAGACAAGAAGGCGGACAAGACAAGACAAGAAGGCGGACAAGACTAGACAAGACAAGAAGACTAGACAAGACAAGAAGGCGGACAAGACTAGACAAGACAAGAAGGCGGACAAGACTAGACAAGACAAGAAGGCGGACAAGACTAGACAAGACAAGAAGGCGGACAAGACTAGACAAGACAAGAAGGCGGACAAGACTAGACAAGACAAGAAGGCGGACAAGACTAGACAAGACAAGAAGGCGGACAAGACTAGACAAGACAAGAAGGCGGACAAGACTAGACAAGACAAGAATGCGGACAAGACTAGACAAGACAAGAAGGCGGACAAGACTAGACAAGACAAGAAGGCGGACAAGACTAGACAAGACAAGAAGGCGGACAAGACTAGACAAGACAAGAAGGCGGACAAGACTAGACAAGACAAGAAGGCGGACAAGACTAGACAAGACAAGAAGGCGGACAAGACTAGACAAGACAAGAAGGCGGACAAGACTAGACAAGACAAGAAGGCGGACAAGACTAGACAAGACAAGAAGGCGGACAAGACTAGACAAGACAAGAAGGCGGACAAGACTAGACAAGACAAGAAGGCGGACAAGACTAGACAAGGCAAGAAGGCGGACAAGACTAGACAAGGCAAGAAGGCGGACAAGACTAGACAAGGCAAGAAGGCGGACAAGACTAGACAAGGCAAGAAGGCGGACAAGACTAGACAAGGCAAGAAGGCGGACAAGACTAGACAAGGCAAGAAGGCGGACAAGACTAGACAAGGCAAGAAGGCGGACAAGACAAGACAAGGCAAGAAGGCGGACAAGACAAGACAAGGCAAGAAGGCGGACAAGACAAGACAAGGCAAGAAGGCGGACAAGACAAGACAAGGCAAGAAGGCGGACAAGACAAGACAAGGCAAGAAGGCGGACAAGACAAGACAAGGCAAGAAGGCGGACAAGACAAGACAAGGCAAGAAGGCGGACAAGACAAGACAAGGCAAGAAGGCGGACAAGACAAGACAAGGCAAGAAGGCGGACAAGACAAGACAAGGCAAGAAGGCGGACAAGACAAGACAAGGCAAGAAGGCGGACAAGACAAGACAAGGCAAGAAGGCGGACAAGACAAGACAAGGCAAGAAGGCGGACAAGACAAGACAAGGCAAGAAGGCGGACCAGACAAGACAAGAAGGCGGACAAGACAAGACAAGAAGGCGGACAAGACAAGACAAGAAGGCGGACAAGACAAGACAAGACAAGAAGGCGGACAAGACTAGACAAGACAAGAAGGCGGACAAGACTAGACAAGACAAGAAGGCGGACAAGACTAGACAAGACAAGAAGGCGGACAAGACTAGACAAGACAAGAAGGCGGACAAGACTAGACAAGACAAGAAGGCTGACAAGACTAGACAAGACAAGAAGGCGGACAAGACTAGACAAGACAAGAAGGCGGACAAGACTAGACAAGACAAGAAGGCGGACAAGACTAGACAAGACAAGAAGGCGGACAAGACTAGACAAGACAAGAAGGCGGACAAGACTAGACAAGACAAGAAGGCGGACAAGACTAGACAAGACAAGAAGGCGGACAAGACTAGACAAGACAAGAAGGCGGACAAGACTAGACAAGACAAGAAGGCGGACAAGACTAGACAAGACAAGAAGGCGGACAAGACTAGACAAGACAAGAAGGCGGACAAGACTAGACAAGACAAGAAGGCGGACAAGACAAGGCAAGAAGGCGGACAAGACAAGGCAAGAAGGCGGACAAGACAAGACAAGAAGGCGGACAAGACAAGACAAGAAGGCGGACAAGACAAGACAAGAAGGCGGACAAGACAAGACAAGAAGGCGGACAAGACAAGACAAGAAGGCGGACAAGACAAGACAAGAAGGCGGACAAGACTAGACAAGAAGGCGGACAAGACTAGACAAGACAAGAAGGCGGACAAGACTAGACAAGACAAGAAGGCGGACAAGACTAGACAAGACAAGAAGGCGGACAAGACTAGACAAGACAAGAAGGCGGACAAGACTAGACAAGACAAGAAGGCGGACAAGACTAGACAAGACAAGAAGGCGGACAAGACTAGACAAGACAAGAAGGCGGACAAGACTAGACAAGACAAGAAGGCGGACAAGACTAGACAAGACAAGAAGGCGGACAAGACTAGACAAGACAAGAAGGCGGACAAGACTAGACAAGACAAGAAGGCGGACAAGACTAGACAAGACAAGAAGGCGGACAAGACTAGACAAGACAAGAAGGCGGACAAGACTAGACAAGACAAGAAGGCGGACAAGACAAGACAAGAAGGCGGACAAGACTAGACAAGACAAGAAGACTAGACAAGACAAGAAGGCGGACAAGACTAGACAAGACAAGAAGGCGGACAAGACTAGACAAGACAAGAAGGCGGACAAGACTAGACAAGACAAGAAGGCGGACAAGACTAGACAAGACAAGAAGGCGGACAAGACTAGACAAGACAAGAAGGCGGACAAGACTAGACAAGACAAGAAGGCGGACAAGACTAGACAAGACAAGAAGGCGGACAAGACTAGACAAGACAAGAAGGCGGACAAGACTAGACAAGACAAGAAGGCGGACAAGACTAGACAAGACAAGAAGGCGGACAAGACTAGACAAGACAAGAAGGCGGACAAGACTAGACAAGACAAGAAGGCGGACAAGACTAGACAAGACAAGAAGGCGGACAAGACTAGACAAGACAAGAAGGCGGACAAGACTAGACAAGACAAGAAGGCGGACAAGACTAGACAAGACAAGAAGGCGGACAAGACTAGACAAGACAAGAAGGCGGACAAGACTAGACAAGACAAGAAGGCGGACAAGACTAGACAAGACAAGAAGGCGGACAAGACTAGACAAGACAAGAAGGCGGACAAGACTAGACAAGACAAGAAGGCGGACAAGACTAGACAAGACAAGAAGGCGGACAAGACTAGACAAGGCAAGAAGGCGGACAAGACTAGACAAGGCAAGAAGGCGGACAAGACTAGACAAGGCAAGAAGGCGGACAAGACTAGACAAGGCAAGAAGGCGGACAAGACTAGACAAGGCAAGAAGGCGGACAAGACTAGACAAGGCAAGAAGGCGGACAAGACTAGACAAGGCAAGAAGGCGGACAAGACTAGACAAGGCAAGAAGGCGGACAAGACTAGACAAGGCAAGAAGGCGGACAAGACAAGACAAGGCAAGAAGGCGGACAAGACAAGACAAGGCAAGAAGGCGGACAAGACAAGACAAGGCAAGAAGGCGGACAAGACAAGACAAGGCAAGAAGGCGGACAAGACAAGACAAGGCAAGAAGGCGGACAAGACAAGACAAGGCAAGAAGGCGGACAAGACAAGACAAGGCAAGAAGGCGGACAAGACAAGACAAGGCAAGAAGGCGGACAAGACAAGACAAGGCAAGAAGGCGGACAAGACAAGACAAGGCAAGAAGGCGGACAAGACAAGACAAGGCAAGAAGGCGGACAAGACAAGACAAGGCAAGAAGGCGGACAAGACAAGACAAGGCAAGAAGGCGGACAAGACAAGACAAGGCAAGAAGGCGGACAAGACAAGACAAGGCAAGAAGGCGGACAAGACAAGACAAGGCAAGAAGGCGGACCAGACAAGACAAGAAGGCGGACAAGACAAGACAAGAAGGCGGACAAGACAAGACAAGAAGGCGGACATGACAAGACAAGAAGGCGGACAAGACAAGACAAGACAAGAAGGCGGACAAGACTAGACAAGACAAGAAGGCGGACAAGACTAGACAAGACAAGAAGGCGGACAAGACTAGACAGGACAAGAAGGCGGACAAGACTAGACAAGACAAGAAGGCGGACAAGACTAGACAAGACAAGAAGGCGGACAAGACTAGACAAGACAAGAAGGCGGACAAGACTAGACAAGACAAGAAGGCGGACAAGACTAGACAAGACAAGAAGGCGGACAAGACTAGACAAGACAAGAAGGCGGACAAGACTAGACAAGACAAGAAGGCGGACAAGACTAGACAAGACAAGAAGGCGGACAAGACTAGACAAGACAAGAAGGCGGACAAGACTAGACAAGACAAGAAGGCGGACAAGACAAGACAAGACAAGAAGGCGGACAAGACAAGACAAGACAAGAAGGCGGACAAGACTAGACAAGACAAGAAGGCGGACAAGACTAGACAAGACAAGAAGGCGGACAAGACTAGACAAGACAAGAAGGCGGACAAGACTAGACAAGACAAGAAGGCGGACAAGACTAGACAAGACAAGAAGGCGGACAAGACTAGACAAGACAAGAAGGCGGACAAGACTAGACAAGACAAGAAGGCGGACAAGACTAGACAAGACAAGAAGGCGGACAAGACTAGACAAGACAAGAAGGCGGACAAGACTAGACAAGACAAGAAGGCGGACAAGACTAGACAAGACAAGAAGGCGGACAAGACTAGACAAGACAAGAAGGCGGACAAGACTAGACAAGACAAGAAGGCGGACAAGACTAGACAAGACAAGAAGGCGGACAAGACTAGACAAGACAAGAAGGCGGACAAGACTAGACAAGACAAGAAGGCGGACAAGACTAGACAAGACAAGAAGGCGGACAAGACTAGACAAGACAAGAAGGCGGACAAGACTAGACAAGACAAGAAGGCGGACAAGACTAGACAAGACAAGAAGGCGGACAAGACTAGACAAGACAAGAAGGCGGACAAGACTAGACAAGACAAGAAGGCGGACAAGACTAGACAAGACAAGAAGGCGGACAAGACTAGACAAGACAAGAAGGCGGACAAGACTAGACAAGACAAGAAGGCGGACAAGACTAGACAAGACAAGAAGGCGGACAAGACTAGACAAGACAAGAAGGCGGACAAGACTAGACAAGACAAGAAGGCGGACAAGACTAGACAAGACAAGAAGGCGGACAAGACTAGACAAGACAAGAAGGCGGACAAGACTAGACAAGACAAGAAGGCGGACAAGACTAGACAAGACAAGAAGGCGGACAAGACTAGACAAGACAAGAAGGCGGACAAGACTAGACAAGACAAGAAGGCGGACAAGACTAGACAAGACAAGAAGGCGGACAAGACTAGACAAGACAAGAAGGCGGACAAGACTAGACAAGACAAGAAGGCGGACAAGACTAGACAAGACAAGAAAGGCGGACAAGACTAGACAAGACAAGAACGGCGGACAAGACTAGACAAGACAAGGACGGCGGACAAGACTAGACAAGACAAGGACGGCGGACAAGACTAGACAAGGCAAGGACGGCGGACAAGACTAGACAAGGCAAGAAGGCGGACAAGACTAGACAAGGCAAGAAGGCGGACAAGACTAGACAAGGCAAGAAGGCGGACAAGACTAGACAAGGCAAGAAGGCGGACAAGACTAGACAAGGCAAGAAGGCGGACAAGACTAGACAAGGCAAGAAGGCGGACAAGACTAGACAAGGCAAGAAGGCGGACAAGACTAGACAAGGCAAGAAGGCGGACAAGACTAGACAAGGCAAGAAGGCGGACAAGACTAGACAAGGCAAGAAGGCGGACAAGACTAGACAAGGCATGAAGGCGGACAAGACTAGACAAGGCAAGAAGGCGGACAAGACTAGACAAGGCAAGAAGGCGGACAAGACTAGACAAGGCAGCGATTCAGCGATTCAGCGATTCATTCACGGAATACAACCAACTACGACACTGGTAGGATTCTTACCCGAGTCGCAAGCCACATGTTTGGACTGGCGACAGTCTTGCAATTACTACAACATGGGTTTAATTCCTACCTAGGTTGCAGGCCACCGGCGTCGCCGTCTCATTCGGGCAGAAGGACCCAGCCGGGCACTCGTAGCAGGCGGGCTTAAACGAATCAATCACGGCGTCACTCGGACAGTAGTAGCGCTCTGAGCAGACGCCCGTGGGTGCCGACAGGCCCGTGCCCTGACAGAAGTGACCAGCCTCGCATGGGACGCAGTCGTCCATGGATCGTCCACCCTCGTCAGAGTTGATTGTTCCAGGGGGGCAAGCGGTGGCCGAGTTGGTGCCTGGAAGGGTTCACAAAAAGACAAAGTGGGTGAAATAAAAGGGGTTTACAAAATCTCAGCTCCTTAGTTTTTGTCGTTTTCAAACCTTCGTCAAATTGTTGGCATCAGAAAAACACATTTGACACACATTTAACAAACACATGGACCATACACACATGCACGGACTATACACACACGCACGAAGTATGCACACACAGCTTTACCTTACATACGCACTGTGGACATTCCTTTGTCTTCGTGTAGTTAACAAACTTTGACTAAATACTCATTTTTCTCGCTTCCCTAAATCAAATTTACCCTCAAATTTGGATTATGGGCCTCTCAGCTGTCCCTTCTATCTTTTCTATATATAACCCTAACCCGTTTTTCCTCTAGCGCTCTTTTTCGGAAACTGAAAAACGGATTGTGGACATGTGCAAGTCCACAAACCGTAACCTCTTCCCGCATCGTGTGGACCTATATTGTTCGGAGGTCCACAGTGCGTATGCAAGACTAACTCACACGCACGGACTATGCACACACACACGGACTACGCAAATCCAGACTACTTACACACATATGAACTACGTACATACGGACTACGTAAATTACGGACTACATACATACATACGGACTACGTACATACATACGGACTACGTACATACATACGGACTATGTACATATGAAATACATAGATAAAGACTTCGCACAAAAATAGAGATTTCATAGTCTCTTTCTTTAGTCGTGCACACTTCACACCATATGCATGCGAAGTGGTACGTGCATCCAGTGAGTCCTGTCAACAGGGCTCTTGAAAGAGGTACAAACAAAACTGCCTCTCTCATTCGTGCAAAAAGCCCAAGTGAATAATTGAGAAACGTAAACTGACCATTTTTCGCAGTAGTGACCGACTACACAGGGTGCATTAGTGCCGTCGTCAGGGCTGGATGTGACAAAAATGCGGAAAAGACAAAAATGCGGAAAAGACAAAAATGCGGAAAAGACAAAAATGCGGAAGAGACAAAAATGCGGAAGAGACAAAAATGCGGAAGAGACAAAAATGCGGAAAAGACAAAAATGCGGAAAAGACAAAAATGCGGAAAAGACAAAAATGCGGAAAAAGACAAAAATGCGGAAAAGACAAAAATGCGGAAAAGACAAAAATGCGGAAAAGACAAAAATGCGGAAAAGACAAAAATGCGGAAGAGACAAAAATGCGGAAGAGACAAAAATGCGGAAGAGACAAAAATGCGGAAGAGACAAAAATGCGGAAGAGACAAAAATGCGGAAAAGACAAAAATGCGGAAAAAATTTAAATGCGGAAAAAAATAAAATGCGGACAAAAATAAAATGCGAAAAAGTCTGCTATTAAATGCGAATGCAAATTGATGCGAATGGGGGGACTTGTCGCGAATGGGGGGACTTGTCGCAAATGGGGGGACTTGTCGCGAATGGGGGGACTTGTCGCGAATGGGGGGACTTGTCGCGAATGGGGGGACTTGTCGCGAAAAAAAAAAGAATGCGGAAAAGACTAAAATGCGGAAAAGACTAAAATGCGGAAAAGACTAAAATGCGGAAAAGACTAAAATGCGGAAAAGACTAAAATGCGGAAAAGACTAAAATGCGGAAAAGACTAAAATGCGGAAAAGACTAAAATGCGAAAAAGACTAAAATGCGAAAAAGACTAAAATGCAAAAAAGACTAAAATGCGAAAAAGACTAAAATGCGAAAAAGACTAAAATGCAAAAGAGACAAAAATGCGGAAGAGACAAAAAATGCGGAAGAGACAAAAAATGCGGAAGAGACAAAAATGCGAAAGAGACAAAAATGCGAAAGAGACAAAAATGCGAAAGAGACAAAAATGCGAAAGAGACAAAAATGCGGAAGAGACAAAAATGCGAAAGAGACAAAAATGCGAAAGAGACAAAAATGCGAAAGAGACAAAAATGCGAGAGACAAAAATGCGAAAGAGACAAAAATGCGGAAGAGACAAAAATGCGAAAGAGACAAAAATGCGAAAGAGACAAAAATGCGAAAGAGACAAAAATGCGAAAGAGACAAAAATGCGGAAGAGACAAAAATGCGGAAAAGACAAAAATGCGGAAAAGACAAAAATGCGGAAAAAATTAAAATGCGGAAAAAATTAAAATGCGGAAAAAAATAAAATGCGGAAAAAAATTAAATGCGGACAAAAATAAAATGCGAAAAAGTCTGCTATTAAATGCGAATGCAAATTGATGCGAATGGGGGGACTTGTCGCGAATGGGGGGACTTGTCGCGAGGGGGGACTTGTCGCGAGGGGGGACTTGTCGCGAGGGGGGACTTGTCGCGAGGGGGGGACTTGTCGCGAGGGGGGACTTGTCGCGAGGGGGGGACTTGTCGCGAAAAAAAAAAGAATGCGGAAAAGACTAAAATGCGGAAAAGACTAAAATGCGAAAAAGACTAAAATGCGAAAAAGACTAAAATGCGAAAAAGACTAAAATGCGAAAAAGACTAAAATGCGAAAGAGACACAAATGCGAAAGAGACACAAATGCGAAAGAGACACAAATGCGAAAGAGACAAAAATGCGGAAGAGACAAAAATGCGGAAGAGACAAAAATGCGGAAGAGACATAAATGCGGAAGAGACAAAAATGCGGAAGAGACAAAAATGCGGAAGAGACAAAAATGCGGAAGAGACAAAAATGCGGAAGAGACAAAAATGCGGAAGAGACAAAAATGCGAAAGAGACAAAAATGCGAAAGAGACAAAAATGCGAAAGAGACAAAAATGCGAAAGAGACAAAAATGCGAAAGAGACAAAAATGCAGAAGAGACAAAAATGCGGAAGAGACAAAAATGCGGAAGAGACAAAAATGCGAAAGAGACAAAAATGCGAAAGAGACAAAAATGCGAAAGAGACAAAAATGCGAAAGAGACAAAAATGCGGAAGAGACAAAAATGCGGAAGAGACAAAAATGCGGAAGAGACAAAAATGCGAAAGAGACAAAAATGCGGAAGAGACAAAAATGCGAAAGAGACAAAAATGCGAAAGAGACAAAAATGCGAAAGAGACAAAAATGCGAAAGAGACAAAAATGCGAAAGAGACAAAAATGCGAAAGAGACAAAAATGCGAAAGAGACAAAAATGCGAAAGAGACAAAAATGCGGAAGAGACAAAAATGCGGAAGAGACAAAAATGCGAAAGAGACAAAAAATGCGGAAAAGACAAAATGCGGAAAAGACAAAAATGCGGAAAAAATTAAAATGCGGACAAAAATAAAATGCGGACAAAAATAAAATGCGAAAAAGTCTGCTATTAAATGCGAATGCAAATTGATGCGAATGGGGGGACTTGTCGCGAATGGGGGGACTTGTCGCGAATGGGGACTTGTCGCGAGGGGGGGACTTGTCGCGAAAAAAAAAAAGAATGCGGAAAAGACTAAAATGCGGAAAAGACTAAAATGCGAAAAAGACTAAAATGCGAAAAAGACTAAAATGCGAAAGAGACAAAAATGCGAAAGAGACAAAAATGCGAAAGAGACAAAAATGCGAAAGAGACAAAAATGCGAAAGAGACAAAAATGCGAAAGAGACAAAAATGCGAAAGAGACAAAAATGCGAAAGAGACAAAAATGCGAAAGAGACAAAAATGCGAAAGAGACAAAAATGCGAAAGAGACAAAAATGCGAAAGAGACAAAAATGCGGTAGAGACAAAAATGCGGAAGAGACAAAAATGCGGAAGAGACAAAAATGCGGAAGAGACAAAAATGCGAAAGAGACAAAAATGCGAAAGAGACAAAAATGCGAAAGAGACAAAAATGCGAAAGAGACAAAAATGCGAAAGAGACAAAAATGCGAAAGAGACAAAAATGCGAAAGAGACAAAAATGCGAACGAGACAAAAATGCGGAAGAGACAAAAATGCGGAAGAGACAAAAATGCGGAAGAGACAAAAATGCGGAAAAAATTAAAATGCGGACAAAAATAAAATGCGGACAAAAATAAAATGCGAAAAAGTCTGCTATTAAATGCGAATGCAAATTGATGCGAATGGGGGGACTTGTCGCGAATGGGGGGACTTGTCGCGAATGGGGGGACTTGTCGCGAAAAAAAAAAGAATGCGGAAAAGACTAAAATGCGGAAAAGACTAAAATGCGAAAAAGACTAAAATGCGAAAGAGACTAAAATGCGAAAGAGACAAAAATGCGAAAGAGACAAAAATGCGAAAGAGACAAAAATGCGAAAGAGACAAAAATGCGAAAGAGACAAAAATGCGAAAGAGACAAAAATGCGGAAGAGACAAAAATGCGGAAGAGACAAAAATGCGGAAAAAATTAAAATGCGGACAAAAATAAAATGCGGACAAAAATAAAATGCGAAAAAGTCTGCTATTAAATGCGAATGCAAATTGATGCGAATGGGGGGACTTGTCGCGAATGGGGGGACTTGTCGCGAATGGGGGGACTTGTCGCGAAAAAAAAAAGAATGCGGAAAAGACTAAAATGCGGAAAAGACTAAAATGCGAAAAAGACTAAAATGCGAAAGAGACTAAAATGCGAAAGAGACAAAAATGCGAAAGAGACAAAAATGCGAAAGAGACAAAAATGCGAAAGAGACAAAAATGCGAAAGAGACAAAAATGCGAAAGAGACAAAAATGCGAAAGAGACAAAAATGCGAAAGAGACAAAATTGCGAAAGAGACAAAAATGCGAAAGAGACAAAAATGCGAAAGAGACAAAAATGCGAAAGAGACAAAAATGCGAAAGAGACAAAAATGCGAAAGAGACAAAAATGCGAAAGAGACAAAAATGCGAAAGAGACAAAAATGCGGAAGAGACAAAAATGCGGAAGAGACAAAAAAGCGGAAGAGACAAAAATGCGGAAAAAATTAAAATGCGGACAAAAATAAAATGCGGACAAAAATAAAATGCGAAAAAGTCTGCTATTAAATGCGAATGCAAATTGATGCGAATGGGGGGACTTGTCGCGAATGGGGGGACTTGTCGCGAATGGGGGGACTTGTCGCGAAAAAAAAAAGAATGCGGAAAAGACTAAAATGCGGAAAAGACTAAAATGCGAAAAAGACTAAAATGCGAAAGAGACTAAAATGCGAAAGAGACAAAAATGCGAAAGAGACAAAAATGCGAAAGAGACAAAAATGCGAAAGAGACAAAAATGCGAAAGAGACAAAAATGCGAAAGAGACAAAAATGCGAAAGAGACAAAAATGCGAAAGAGACAAAAATGCGAAAGAGACAAAAATGCGAAAGAGACAAAAATGCGAAAGAGACAAAAATGCGAAAGAGACAAAAATGCGAAAGAGACAAAAATGCGGAAGAGACAAAAATGCGGAAGAGACAAAAATGCGGAAAAAATTAAAATGCGGAAAAAAATAAAATGCGGACAAAAATAAAATGCGAAAAAGTCTGCTATTAAATGCGAATGCAAATTGATGCGAATGGGGGGACTTGTCGCGAATGGGGGGACTTGTCGCGAATGGGGGGACTTGTCGCGAATGGGGGGACTTGTCGCGAGGGGGGGACTTGTCGCGAAAAAAAAAAGAATGCGGAAAAGACTAAAATGCGGAAAAGACTAAAATGCAAAAAAGACTAAAATGCAAAAAAGACTAAAATGCGAAAAAGACTAAAATGCGAAAAAGACTAAAATGCGAAAGAGACAAAAATGCGAAAGAGACAAAAATGCGAAAGAGACAAAAATGCGAAAGAGACAAAAATGCGAAAGAGACAAAAATGCGAAAGAGACAAAAATGCGGAAGAGACAAAAATGCGGAAGAGACAAAAATGCGGAAGAGACAAAAATGCGGAAGAGACAAAAATGCGGAAGAGACAAAAATGCGGAAGAGACAAAAATGCGGAAGAGACAAAAATGCGTAAGAGACAAAAATGCGAAAGAGACAAAAATGCGAAAGAGACAAAAATGCGAAAGAGACAAAAATGCGAAAGAGACAAAAATGCGAAAGAGACAAAAATGCGAAAGAGACAAAAATGCGGAAGAGACAAAAATGCGGAAAAGACAAAAATGCGGAAAAGACAAAAATGCGGAAAAGACAAAAATGCGAAAAAGACAAAAATGCGGAAAAAATTAAAATGCGGACAAAAATAAAATGCGGACAAAAATAAAATGCGAAAAAGTCTGCTATTAAATGCGAATGCAAATTGATGCGAATGGGGGGACTTGTCGCGAATGGGGGGACTTGTCGCGAATGGGGGGACTTGTCGCGAATGGGGGGACTTGTCGCGAGGGGGGACTTGTCGCGAAAAAAAAAAGAATGCGGAAAAGACTAAAATGCGAAAAAGACTAAAATGCGAAAGAGACAAAAATGCGGAAGAGACAAAAATGCGGAAGAGACAAAAATGCGGAAAAGACAAAAATGCGGAAAAGACAAAAATGCGGAAAAGTCAAAAATGCGGAAAAGTCAAAAATGCGGAAAAAATTAAAATGCGGACAAAAATAAAATGCGGACAAAAATAAAATGCGAAAAAGTCTGCTATTAAATGCGAATGCAAATTGATGCGAATGGGGGGACTTGTCGCGAATGGGGGGACTTGTCGCGAATGGGGGGACTTGTCGCGAATGGGGGGGACTTGTCGCGAAAAAAAAAAGAATGCGGAAAAGACTAAAATGCGGAAAAGACTAAAATGCGAAAAAGACTAAAATGCGAAAAAGACTAAAATGCGAAAGAGACAAAAATGCGAAAGAGACAAAAATGCGAAAGAGACAAAAATGCGAAAGAGACAAAAATGCGAAAGAGACAAAAATGCGAAAGAGACAAAAATGCGAAAGAGACAAAAATGCGAAAGAGACAAAAATGCGAAAGAGACAAAAATGCGAAAGAGACAAAAATGCGAAAGAGACAAAAATGCGAAAGAGACAAAAATGCGGAAGAGACAAAAATGCGGAAGAGACAAAAATGCGGAAGAGACAAAAATGCGGAAGAGACAAAAATGCGGAAGAGACAAAAATGCGAAAGAGACAAAAATGCGAAAGAGACAAAAATGCGAAAGAGACCAAAATGCGAAAGAGACCAAAATGCGAAAGAGACAAAAATGCGAAAGAGACAAAAATGCGAAAGAGACAAAAATGCGAAAGAGACAAAAATGCGAAAGAGACAAAAATGCGAAAGAGACAAAAATGCGAAAGAGACAAAAATGCGAAAGAGACAAAAATGCGGAAGAGACAAAAATGCGGAAGAGACAAAAATGCGGAAAAAATTAAAATGCGGACAAAAATAAAATGCGGACAAAAATAAAATGCGAAAAAGTCTGCTATTAAATGCGAATGCAAATTGATGCGAATGGGGGGACTTGTCGCGAATGGGGGGACTTGTCGCGAATGGGGGGACTTGTCGCGAGGGGGGGACTTGTCGCGAGGGGGGGACTTGTCGCGAAAAAAAAAAGAATGCGGAAAAGACTAAAATGCGGAAAAGACTAAAATGCGGAAAAGACTAAAATGCGGAAAAGACTAAAATGCGAAAAAGACTAAAATGCGAAAAAGACTAAAATGCGAAAGAGACAAAAATGCGAAAGAGACAAAAATGCGAAAGAGACAAAAATGCGAAAGAGACAAAAATGCGAAAGAGACAAAAATGCGAAAGAGACAAAAATGCGAAAGAGACAAAAATGCGAAAGAGACAAAAATGCGGAAGAGACAAAAATGCGGAAGAGACAAAAATGCGGAAGAGACAAAAATGCGGAAGAGACAAAAATGCGAAAGAGACAAAAATGCGAAAGAGACAAAAATGCGAAAGAGACAAAAATGCGAAAGAGACAAAAATGCGAAAGAGACAAAAATGCGAAAGAGACAAAAATGCGAAAGAGACAAAAATGCGGAAGAGACAAAAATGCGAAAGAGACAAAAATGCGGAAGAGACAAAAATGCAGAAGAGACAAAAATGCGAAAGAGACAAAAATGCGAAAGAGACAAAAATGCGAAAGAGACAAAAATGCGAAAGAGACAAAAATGCGAAAGAGACAAAAATGCGAAAGAGACAAAAATGCGAAAGAGACAAAAATGCGAAAGAGACAAAAATGCGAAAGAGACAAAAATGCGAGAGAGACAAAAATGCGAAAGAGACAAAAATGCGAAAGAGACAAAAATGCGAAAGAGACAAAAATGCGAAAGAGACAAAAATGCGAAAGAGACAAAAATGCGAAAGAGACAAAAATGCGAAAGAGACAAAAATGCGGAAGAGACAAAAATGCGGAAGAGACAAAAATGCGAAAGAGACAAAAATGCGAAAGAGACAAAAATGCGAAAGAGACAAAAATGCGAGAGACAAAAATGCGAAAGAGACAAAAATGCGAAAGAGACAAAAATGCGAATGAGACAAAAATGCGAATGAGACAAAAATGCGAAAGAGACAAAAATGCAAAAAGAGACAAAAAGGAGAATTCCGAAGGAGAATTCCGAAGGAGAATTCCGAAGGAGAATTCCGAAGGAGAATTCCGAAGGAGAATTCCGAAGGAGAATTCCGAAGGAGAATTCCGAAGGAGAATTCCGAAGCAGAATTCCGAAGGAGAATTCCGAAGGAGAATTCCGAAGGAGAATTCCGAAGGAGAATTCCGAAGGAGAATTCCGAAGGAGACCGCCTTGAAATAGAGACCGCCTTGAAATAGAGACCGCCTTGTAATAGAGACCGCCTTGTAATAGAGACCGTCTTGTAATAGAGACTGCCTTGTAATAGAGACCGCCTTGTAATAGAGACTTCCTTGTAATAGAGACCGCCTTGTAGTTGATATAAACATCTGTTTTATGTTGATTTGGAGTAACCGCTCAGCTGAAGATTCTTAAGGACAAGAAGAAAAAAGCTGCACTGGTAAGCCCTCACAACATAAACGACTGCTTTTTTTATACTCTTGTTTTTATAATGCAAACAAACATGGTGGCATAAATAGTGTTTGGGTGAATGACACTGACAAAGTTACAGTACTTTGACAATCTTATAAATGGAATATGGATAGCTTCAGAGGCCTTGCTAGCCCGTATGCTCAATGCAAACTATTCGTTCGGCGCGCGCACGTACACATACGTACATCCATAGTAACGTACACAGAAATATGAGGAACTGGAGCACAATACGAACATAACAAATATCTCTTATGAAAACAATATTTCAATGGCCGTGCACTGTACCCCTACTACTGGGGTTTAAGGTTTGCCACCCCCACCCCCACCCCAACACCAACACCAAAAATAGGGCCAAACATTTGCCCACAGTTCCTAAATAAATTCTCAAATTGCCTTAGAATGCAGGCCGAAGCAATTTTAATTAAAAAAAATTCCTAATTCAGTTATCACGCATTTATCTGCATACATAACATCAACTGTTCAATAACGCACAACATTGGGCCAAATACATAACTAGTAATTGCTTTTTGTAGCCATTTGCCTACATTTGTTGATACAAATAAGACATTTATAACAACAAAAGCTTCTACTTTTACACATACATAACAACAATATACAATATATTGCTTTTTCTATGCTTTTTCTTACATTTTTATAATTCTTGGGAAGCAATTGCTTCCCAGATTGTATACATAAAAACAAGCATTTGCTTCTCAATAATCAATTAATTGTAGAGTTTCAAGTTCCCCAATAGGTAGCTTTAGCTCTTTCTTATCAGGCAAGATCGACCATTACTATCATGTGCCCTCGCTTTAATTTCCTTGAAACTTGTTTGGTACATGTAGTTGACACTTCTCTACAATTACAGCCAAACACCTGTATATATTGGGACTTTACAAATTACCTTGTTATAAGAGGTACCTTGTATTATCAGTATTAAACTGGAAAACTGGGAAAACTTGTTTTCCTTATTGTAAGTACATGTAGCATGTTGTATTAACAGTGCTCTTTAGGAGTCGACTGTACACTGTATTTCATTGGCAAGAATGGCAACCAACACATAAAATTAAGTATAACAAGACATAGTTGGTATTTATGATTAGCTACATGTACAACAAGTAATGGTGAATATGAAAAAAAAAAATTATATTGTTTTCACATATTTTAATGGTCCTTTTCTCAAAATAAGCTGGCGACTTTACAGCCCTTTTGTCGTGGATGGTCACATTATCTACTTTTAAGCAATTGCTTTTGCTTTTGCTTGATGAGCTTTTGCTCGGTGCTTCTAGCTTATAAGCAATATTGCTAGTTTTTATGTATTCGGCCCATTGATCTATTAGTTTCAAACTAACCTACATGTACATGTACCTGAATCCATCAACATTTCCTGCTGTGGAGAAGTTTGGCCGATATAGGATTCCTCCAACTTGAATACTGGGGAATTTTGATGGATTGAGGATTTTAAGCCTAGCGATACTGCAGGATTTGGATGGATTCAGAATACATGTACCATATCGGAAATCAGTAATCACCAACACCAACTTTTGTGTGCATGACTATGCTGGTGGATTTTGGCGGATTAAGGATACTTTAAAGTACCACTGAGGGTTAACCATGTACTTGTAGCCAGGGATGAAGTCGAGTCAACCACAAGTCCCTGCAAGTCCCTGTAAGCCCCTGCAAGTCCCTGCAAGTCCATCACAAGTTCTTCAGTTCCAATTCAAATCACAAGCTATTCAAATCAGCTTTGACAAAAACATTCCTTTCTCATTGTTCATCCAGTTACTTGTGACTGCCTTTATGAAGGAACTTGTGACTGGCTTTCACGAAAGGACTTGTGAATGAACTTGCAGGGACTCGACTAAAACCCTGCTTGTAGCAAACATTAGCATTAGGCATGGCAGTTTTGGGATTATAGGATCAGGTACAATGTACTTTTATGTAATCAACATTTTAAATATATTAGAATGTCATCTGCACATGGGACATTTTCAAAATAAAAGCTAGGCTACACAAACAAATAATATTATACCGGTATATTTCTAGTTCTACAATGGCCAAGTTTGATCAAGGAACCATAGTTAACTAGTGGTTAGTTTGTGATGATATTAGGACATGCGCACTGAAGTTGAAGTGCGAACAACTCTAGTCGAACTATTGACCATTAACTGCCAAACTGGTGCTCTCTGTACTGTGCTGTGCTTTTAAAACGGCTATTGGTTACCATCGATGCGACCAACCACGGTAGGCTGGTCGTGAATAGTGGACTGAATAGTCAAACCATCGTCGACTATCCTGAGTTCGATCAGAGTTAGTCAAACTATAGTTAACTATAGTCCTTGATCGAACTTGGCCAATGATGCTCACAACACTTGCAGTTTACACCCTAAAGCCATAAGCTTATTTTACACGCTGTTTGACTCACACCAATGTAGCAGTATTTAAACTTCAACATCAACTTCCGAGATTTCAATGTTTAAGTGGGTTTCCTTAACCCTAATGTCCTTGGAGTACAGTACTACGAAACACTTCTAGGCCAGTGTAGCAAGAGTATTTACCTAAGTATTATTTTGTGGTATTTTGTAGTATTGGTTGTTGTTAGTGTTAAAGGGTAACTCAATGCTATTTTATGTATATTTTTTTCTTTAATCTGGTACCCCGTTCCAGTACGTACAATGTACTAAATGCAACTGCACACCATAAGAACATTATAATAATTACAATGTACTTTGCTTTCAAATAAATTATAATAAGAATAATTATAATACTGTAATACCGGTACTGTGTTTTTTTTATAGCGCACATATATCTACCAGAACTAGTAATATACTCAAAGCACTGTGTAATTATCCCCTGATCTGCATTGGGCCCATTCCAAATACCATCTCAGCTCCCTGGGGAGTATACAGCTCACTGCTGCCATTTCGGCACAAAGCAGCTAATAACAATAATCTCCGCCCTCACAGGCAGGTACCCATTTACTCCTGGGTGGAGAGAAGCAATGAGTGACAAAGTGCTTTGCCCAAGGGCACATATGCACCATAGTCCCCAGACCGGACTCGAACCCACAACCTGCAGCTTTACCCACAGATTGCGAATTCAATGCTCCAGATCACGAGGCCATGGCACTCCACAATTATGAGTTTAATTACCATTTAGCAAGCAACATAAAGCAAAGGTAAATAAAGTGTGGAAATCTAGGCAGTGGGCTTCCTATGTAAGTGAAGTAGATGTATGGGATTACGTCTTCACCGATAGCGGGATATTTATACCACCAGTGTCGCCCTGATGTTGGGGTATTCTTAATTTTTCTTACATGTAGCATAGAAAGGACATCATATTCATGGAAACCATACTCAGACAAGAAAATGTTCATATTGCCAGTAATGCTACACATTATCAGTGATCATGGTGATGGGATAGGCACATTTAGCTAGCTGTCAACAACTTGGTGCTCTAGACTCCCTCCCATGGCAGACGATCCAGAGGAAGACCAAATCTTACCTATGTGGACAGCATTTGTCAAGATTCTTAAAAGAAGAAAGTCTGTCTACTGCATGCTATGGGCAACAGGGAACAGTGGAGAGCCATTATCCGGCAGACACTGCCGACTTAAGCAAGCACTTCCAATAATCTAAGCTTTTGCTTTTCTAAGTCGTTTCAACATCTTCAGTCGTTGTTTGTTGTCTATCCTCACTTTGGACCTCACTATATACTGGTGGTCACTTTAAATGCCCACTTTTGGGACTGTTGCCACATCCATCAGTATATCCTTCCTGTCGCTTATTGTGTAGTAATGATATTGTGTTTTGTTGCAGTTGGACTCTCCCATGTCAAGTATCTCTTTAGAGACTTCTGAAAAAAATATTTTTCAAAAAAAAGAGATTCCTGTTTACTACAAAATCCAGTAATCTTTCTCCCCTCTTATTCCTTTTTTCCAATTCCAAATGGGCCTATAGACCTTTCTCTTCCAGATCCTTCCTTAATCACACCTTTGCATTAAAGTCACCCATAATTATTGTGTAAGTCGTCTTATCATCTCCAAGTGCCTGGCCAACTGCTTTGGACGTTTTTATTAATGAGAAAACACACTTTATTTTAGACTTCTTTTGGTGGTTGTGAGCTGTATAAGAAGTGCCAACAGTTTACATGTAGTTCAATATCGTTTTCTGGCCATCTGGTTTCTGCAAGGCCTAAATACATGCCAGTTGTTTTCCTCTACATTCTCCAGTAGAGCATCTAGACTTTCATCAGTTGCATGGATCTTACATTATAGGTGCAAATGTGCGGTGGTTGCATTCAGGTCCCTTGTCAGAGCTAGGTCTTCCTTGTGAGTTTGGATCTAGCCCATCATGAGCTGGCAATCTGCCAGAGGAATCTTTGGCATCCTGTTTCCTAACTCTATAAGCAGAGTTTGTCCTATTGGGGTCTTGGGCATTGCAACCTCTCTTTTGTCTCGTCTCCATCATTGGTAAAGGTAGTAGCCTACTCACACCGTGCTGGCAGGGTGTGTTGGAGGAGGAATATATAACCATAGCTTAGTCCTGGTTGGCTCTTCACACCAGGATTATTTCAACATAACCAAGCCGGTGTTCAGGCCGATGTTACCGGGAAGCACACCCACGCATTTCCAGCCTTGCTCGCTACTGACAGACATTTCCGGACTTGCTCGTGGCGTGTTCATGCGTCATCCGTTTTTGAATCTGTGGAAAATGTCCTCCGGCGCAAACTGGTTAAGTTCTTACTGGCTTTTGTAGTCATCTTGGTTCAGACAGGGGTCCAGTTAATCCCCTTCAACCCAGTGAAATTCATCATCCTTATCTCCAACCAAGAGTGGCAAATGCTGGATGGTTTGGTGCAGGCATCTAAACCTGGCTTACAGCGATGTTAATGCAGGCATGATGCCGGACTTAATTAAAGATAAAGGTAGAAAAAGACGGAACACCATGCCAGAACCCAAACAGAAGTATGGGGATACGCCTTTCCCGTCACCAGGGGATCTGTGTGTATGTACCCCTGGTGACATCATTGAGGTTTTGACCATTCCAGGGGTCAGGCGCCTCTAAACCTACCTAAGCTAATCAGGAAGAATTCTAAGCTGATCTGGCAGGCGCCCCTAGAAAGGGGTGGGGAAGAAGGGAGGGAGGCAATATCTCAAAATCGCTACCACCTTTTGATGGTAGTTTTATGGTATATAATTATATAGGATTGAAACAAACAGTTGGTTGAATTCAAGGATCTTAACCCTAACCCCCTAGGCTCTCGCACTAGGAAGCATACCAAACCTAACAAACTTCAACAGCTCACACATGTTCAGTAATTTTTGGTACACTGTACTGAACCTAACAGTACTAAACCTGCCAAACTCCAACAGTTGAAGTTGTATTGACTTGGAACAGTGATAACTGGCCAGTGGTATTATGTGTTTTAGTGGGGACACACATACAAGGTGTAAGTGTACATACACTTACATGTACAGTTGACCAGAAACTGTGCCGTGACAATGTGGGTCACTCACGTATAAATGCCTGTGCATTCTCAAAATGTCTAACATTTTGACAAGTCTCATGCCTTTCTGTCCTGAACCTCACAGAATTCAACAGGGTCTCCCTGGGCCTTTGGTACTGAGTCAAACAAAGTCTAACAACAAGTTGTTACGGTTTGGTACCAAACCTGCCAAAACCTAGCGAAAGCTGCAGTTGGAGTTTGGTGGGTTTGGGGTAGTTAGGGTTAACAAGGCATTTTTTTTCAAATAGAGTATATTTGGTCTCTAACATTAAAGTACTTTTATATTGCAGTTTATCGTAAGGAAATGTTCCCTATATTGACTGCCATTAAAAGGCCGGTTTATACTTTACGCGAATGTCATTGCGAAGCGAATTTGTTAAGGCAACGAAAAAGTCACAATGAAATTTAAATTGTTTACGTTATCAAATTTGCTTTGCATAATTCGCATGAAGTATGAACCTGCCTCAAGTCTGATTATTTGCTAATTTTAACTTTTAGCTACATGTAGGTCTGTATAAGAAAACTGAAGGTACCGGTAGGTGTGTATTCATATTAACCCTAACCCTACCTAATGCTCCTTTTTACTACTACTAGTAGTAAAAAGTAGTATGCAGTACTCTCACTGACTTGTGTGCAATGCCTGTAGTAATTTTTAGTATTGGGTACTTCACCCCTAATTGCACTCATAGTACTTTTTAGCATTGGGTACCTCTGCTTGCTGAGTGTGCATGGCCCATGTATGCTGTGTAAGGTGTTCTAAACTCTACAGCAAAAAATGTCACTTGGGACACAATGGGTCAAGGTTGGACTACTGCGTTTGTTGCCAGGTAAGTATTACTGACCTGTATTGCCACTATTAGTATTTTGTAGTTGGCAGTATCTGTACTCTGTCAGTACACACCCAATCATCAGTCACGGAGAGACCTAATGCTACAAAATAATAAGTAGTATTCTGTAGTACGCAGTTCTTTAGCCCAAAGTAAGGCCTAGGCGGTTAGGGTTATGAGCTTCTTTTGCTAAAGTGTCGGCTTTCTCATTGCCCCTAATAACCAACATATCTACCCAAGCCAAAACATAAAAGTTTTACATTTCAATTAGCTTAGAATAAGTTTCAAGTATGCAAGAATGTTCAAAATTACATGTACTTATATTCAAAGCCATAGGAGGCTTTGTCAATAAAAGGTAAACAGAGTCCATGAATTTCTGAGTGTGAATGTGGTCATAAATTAGGCAAAAATCACCTGTAATTGTTTTTAGCTGTTATATGATCTTGTAAGGTCAAAATAAAATCATTAACCCTAATCATTAACCCTAAACTCCTAACGCCATTCATTTGAGGTGCAGTACACTGTTCTACTGTTTTGTACATAAACGAGTTGGGGTACAGTGCACGACCATTGAGAAATTTCCTCATGTATAAAGAAAAACTTTTTTATCAGGCTCCAGTTTTTTTATTTCTAGGAAATTAAAGTCCTGTGTGAATGAAAATCCATGGATAGCGTTCAGTAAAGTAGTTTTCTACCAAATAAATAAGTCTAACCATTGATGGTATTGCTGCAGATTTCCTCTCTAAATCTAGTGAGTACTGCACAGAAACTAAAGTTTGGCAAGTGTTTTAGGCTTGTATTCTAAGATTCTTTTTCAAAATGCAATGAGACATGACCTACCTAGAATATGGATTGGTGTTTCGGGTGAAAATTGAGCTATTCATATTCCATTTATAAGATTGTCAATCTACTGTAACTTTGTCAGTGTCATTCACCCAAACACTATTTACGCCACCATGTTTGTTTGCATTATAAAAACAAAAGAGTATAAAAAAGCAGTCGTTTATGTTGTGAGGGCTTACCAGTGCAGCTTTTGTCTTCTTGTCCTTAAGAATCTTCAGCAGAGCGGTAACTCCAGCTTGTAACACATGCGGTAAGTCAATGTTGTCATCCATGGAGAGTTTCAAACTTAGACATCCTCTCCAGAATTTTCCTGTTGGCCTCTACTTCACTTTGGATGGACTAAACAGCCACTTTGATCTCGCTGATGGCCCTTAGGATAATGTTCAGTATAGCTACATCAATTAAAAATCAACATAAAACAGACAAAGCAGGGGGGAGCGGAAAGGTGAGTAGAAGCGGAAAGGTGAGTAGAAGCGGAAAGGTGAGTAGAAGCGGAAAGGTGAGTAGAAGCGGAAAGGTGAGTAGATAGTGAAATCCAGGGTACCGGTAAATATAGTTTAAATATTAATATATAAATAGATAATAAATATATAGGGTAAATAAAGCCGAGAGTCCTTGGGTAAATAAAGCAGAGAATCCTAGAGTAAATAAAGCCATGATGTCATTGGGTCTTCAGGTTTATTATTAACTTTATTCTTAACTTTATCCTTGCATCCGCGCATCCAGGCATCAGAGTATTTAACCAGTTCGCGCAGGATGACCTATATACATGTACATGCAAAATTAGGCTTTCAAATATTTGTATATATTACCGAGTACAATTGTCCCCGACCCGGTGTGTAGTTCCACAGATGACTGTACACGCGTCAGATGTTATGGCGGGTAGCGGTTGAAATGCCCTAGGCGACAAAATGTTGGCAAAAACAAGTAAATAACGGTGCTAATAAACTAAGTGTTGACATATTGTAGTACATGTACATGTAGTTGCATTATCAAAAAAGGACTATTTTACTGAATAAAAAAAAATTTAAACTTATAATTAATGAAAAATAACCGGCCACTTGCTAGTGGTCTCGGTAACTTGAAAAGACACCTGGCGCAAACCGGTTAACCCAAACCCAAGCCGTCACATTACTTGTAATGAATAAATACCTAGGAGAGTTGATAGCTTCTGATTGGTCGAGACTCGATCACGTAAAGGGCATTATTTTGGTCCCAGCCTAGCCTATAGCGTGCATTGTAATTAGGTACGTGTATCAATATGGCTTTGCACCCTACACATTGTTGTATGGGCCCATATACTGCACGTGTGGAGTAAAAACGCATTGCGTTCGAAAACGTCACAATATATTTTTTTCACAAATGTTTTACCAAATTATTTGAGTTAAGTACCGATCTTTCGATTTAAAGCATATATGCATGGATATTCCTCAATCCCCTTACTCTCAAATCTCGGTCGATTTCGTTCGTGTGTTTTTACTTTTGATGCAACAATCGGCGATATCCAATATGGCATCTGTATCAACGATGCTTTCCTATCTTGCTTTGCGCTAACCCCAGGAGAAAGGCGAAACAACATTTTGCGCGGCAAATTTAGGATGTACAGTAGGATGCACAATAGAATGATATAAATGGTGTCAGGTCAACTCGCCCCTTACCTACTCGCCCCTTTCCGACTCGCCCCCTGACCGACTCGCCCCCTGACCGACTCGCCCCTTACTAACTCGCCCCTTACTAACTCGCCCCTTACTAACTCGCCCCTTACTAACTCGCCCCCTAGCCGACTCGCCTCCTGACCGACTCGCCCCTGAACGACTCGCCCCCTGGTTTGATTTACATGTATTTTTAATTCTATAATTTGTATCATTTGCCCTCGACTGAAAAGACGATGTGGGTAAACTTTTTCCTTGATTATTCTCTTGCATAGGCCCTAATCTCGATTATTTTTATCTAAGTTTTAGAAAATACATTTTGATGTTCGTTTTGGTGGTGGAAATTTAAGAAAAAGCACTAGACCTAAATCCTCCTCGAAGCCAAAAAAAGTTAAACTCATAACAATTTATTTATACATTAATTTTACATATTTAAAGAAAATTGGGGGGGGGGGAAATAATCATGTTTGGTTCTTGTTTTTCCGAGGTTTTTTCGGAGCGCGGGGGGACAAGTTGATCGCATAATTTGATGTGATTTTGTTTACTGCTTTCTAACCCAATAGGGCTTTTCAAGGAAGCTATAGGGAATCTGTCAATCACTCCACCATTCTTTGTTACGAAAACCAACGCTCTTAATGAGGGATTGAACTGGGTGTTACGACGCTCAGCTCTACAAAACTGTCGGCTCTCTCTGATCAGTCCGCCAAACGGGATGAAAGATGGTGACCAAACAAGATCAAAGAGCTGACAGTGAATACAATAAAGTCGCTAATTTGACCAATGAGGTTGCTACTTTTGGAGAAGGGGGGACTGTTTTTGGTATTTTGTATGTCCGATGATGTTAAATGTGATTTTCACATTTTATAAGACGTTTAGAATGTCGTGTTAGACCTGAGAATATTCAGAACATAAAAAGCACGAACTTTGTAAAGAAACATTCATAGACCGTTTTTATGCATGCTTTAGGGTGGGTTTTTGCGGGGCACGCGAACGATTTGCGAAGGATGCGAATGCCAAAAAAATTGCAAAGTCAACATTCGTATTTTTAAGTTTCCAAAAGTTCGCCAAACTTGAATATGCGCGGGGGTTCATAATCGCCGTCATTTATTGTTCGCGGGAGTCCAGTCCAGTCCATCACTTTGTACATTTTTCCTTAATTATAATATTTGAATCATTTCTTTGTAGGCCTATATGCCTAATGTAAATAAATTGTACACAACTTTACTTGAGGAAGAATATTAGAAAGACGGATGTTAGTTTCCATTGATTTCTTGAAAGTCGCATTTGCAGCCTATTTTTTGCTTCCTCTGATCAGTCCGCAAAATGTCTAAGTTAAGAGTTTGTTTGTATTCCGCAAAATGACGAATTTTATGGTAACGAATATACATGATGTTATGTACATCGATCGTACAAGGTTCATAAATCAAACGAGGGGGCGAGTCGGTCAGGGAGCGAGTCGGTCAGGAGGCGAGTCGGCCAGGGGGCGAGTTAGTAAGGGGCGAGTCGGTCAGGGGGCGAGTTAGTAAGGGGCGAGTCGGT
Organism: Crossaster papposus; assembly: GCA_037893245.1. Lineage (NCBI taxonomy): Eukaryota > Metazoa > Echinodermata > Asteroidea > Velatida > Solasteridae > Crossaster > Crossaster papposus. The sequence goes on from JBAIAA010000153.1 coordinate 1,208,440, forward strand.
CAGGGGGCGAGTTGGTAAGGGGCCAGTTGGTAAGGGGCGAGTTGACCTACAATCATATAAATAGCTACAGGGTGAGGACCCAGTCATTCACTGTGCGATAACGTAACGAGTTAGGAAATGGGGCTTCGCCGTCACATGTACCATGTACCATGTACCATGTACCATGTACCACGTACCACGTACCACGTACCACGTACCACGTACCACGTACCACGTACCACGTACCACGTACCACGTACCACGTACCACGTACCACGTACCACGTACCACGTACCACGTACCACGTACCACGTACCACGTACCACGTACCACGTACCACGTACCACGTACCACGTACCACGTACCACGTACCACGTACCACGTACCACGTACCACGTACCACGTACCACGTACCACGTACCACGTACCACGTACCACGTACCACGTACCACGTACCACGTACCACGTACCACGTACCACGTACCACGTACCACGTACCACGTACCACGTACCACGTACCACGTACCACGTACCACGTACCACGTACCACGTACCACGTACCACGTACCACGTACCACGTACCACGTACCACGTACCACGTACCACGTACCACGTACCACGTACCACGTACCACGTACCACGTACCACGTACCACGTACCACGTACCACGTACCACGTACCACGTACCACGTACCACGTACCACGTACCACGTACCACGTACCACGTACCACGTACCACGTACCACGTACCACGTACCACGTACCACGTACCACGTACCACGTACCACGTACCACGTACCACGTACCACGTACCACGTACCACGTACCACGTACCACGTACCACGTACCACGTACCACGTACCACGTACCACGTACCACGTACCACGTACCACGTACCACGTACCACGTACCACGTACCACGTACCACGTACCACGTACCACGTACCACGTACCACGTACCACGTACCACGTTACACGTAACATGTACATGTACATGTAACATGTACATGTAACATGTACATGTAACATGTACATGTAACATGTACATGTAACATGTACATGTAACATGTACATGTAACATTTACATGCATGTAGACGTATGTTTGTTATACCACGGCAATAGATTGTGAATTTTTATTGGTCGAGAAGCGTTCACGTGACATGCCACAAAAACGCATGTATCCGAGTGCGCCGATGTATGAGCATGGTATGAGTGATGTACGCTGAGTACGCGTGGTACATGAGTTCATGTACCCCACGGGGTACATGAACTTTCTTTTTCCAGGCCGCGGAATTTTTTTTTACACGCTAGCGCATAGCCTGGCCGGCCATTTCTGTGATAAATACCATGGAAGCGACTGATATTAGAGTCTAGCAACCTTTGACATGGCGCTGTGTTATATTAGCTGGTACTACGTAAATTGATGTATGTTCCTGTGCGATGTAAACAGGGAACAGTGAAGTTAGCACTTTCGGCAACGACTGACGAACCTCCGCCATTGTTGTTTACACCGGCTTTCGTTTATGCTGTTCGTCTGCTTTTTTTCTGTTCCAATTTTGCCTTATTTTCTCCGTAATGTCGGCAGACGACAGCATTAAGTCACCTCCAAAGAAGCGATTTCTGTCTCGTTCAAAAGAGGAGATCAGAAATTTGATTTTCGAGCAAGACAGCGCCAGTACGAAGAAAAACACGGAACATTCAGTGCAACTACTTCGGCAATTTTGCACCGCAACGGGAACGGAATCTATTACCGTGGTATAACAAAACAATTGTTGCCTGCTGTGACATGGTCCATGGCGTTTTGTACACCCTCGGGGGCAAATGGCACCCTCGGCTTCGCCTCGGGTGCCCTGCTGTGACATGGTCCATGGCGTTTTGTACACCCTCGGGGGCAAATGGCACCCTCGGCTTCGCCTCGGGTGCCATTTGCCCCCTCGGGTGTACAAAACGCCATGGACCATGTCACAGCAGGCAACAATTGTATAATGTATGTACGTGTACGTGTACGTGTACGTGTACGTGTACGTGTACATGTACATGTACATGTACATGTACATGTACATGTACATGTACATGTACATGTACATGTACATGTACATGTACATGTACATGTACATGTACAGCTACATGTACAGCTACAAGTCACATGTACATGTACACACACATAATGATGACCCACAACGTCCGAGGGGCGAGACACAAAGGAGAACAAAGGAAACAAAAGCCCCTCGGTCGGCGGTATGAATGGAAAAATTCGGTCCTCGATCGACGGTGCAAGCGCAAAGCAATGGGGATTGGGTATAACATAGGAATAAAGGAAAACACAATATCGAGCCTCTATTGTTATGTGGTTCATGACTGCGTGTACATTTACATGTGTAAATTATTTCACTTACACGTGAAGATAGCGGAAGGTTGCAGCGCACACCTTGTTGCCTTCGATGACATAGGAACATCTGGTTCAGGTCCGTTCTTTCTGCTCTTTTCTGCGAGTATTCTGTGTCATGCCACTGGTGTTCATGCAACATCAGAAGACACCTAAAAGCATCATGTCTTTTCACCTGTAAAGAAAATTGGAATTTGTTAAGATTTTACGAAGAAAAAAATTACAAGGACAAATTAATTGGGCTGACGACATTACAGTCGAACGCAATGAGCGATTAATTTAAGCTAGTCCTGCTTAACAAATTTTAAAAATTATGTACAATCATGTGTCGTGTTAGCCCTACAAACATGGCGGTATATGGCTCTCTTTTAAAATCTGTCTTGTTACTGTCGCCATTACCGCCCTGCCCCGACGCAAGCAGTTAACTAGACCCAATAATTGGGGCGTTTTCACTCCTTTTTCGAATTTTGGATTTTGTCTGTCGTTCTACGCCCCAACCGTTGTAAAGCATGGTGCCAATTAAAAATCCAGTTGTGACCACAAAAGTTGCCAAAAACATGCCAAATACCTGACAATGTATATTGGAAAGCGCACACTGGCTTCTATACATGTTAAAGAAGAACTATTATGGCTTTATTGGTACTCACGGTTATTTGGGGTTGCAAATCCGAGCAATTTTGACCAGCTTTTAAAAACGATGCCTATAACGTCGCGGTCCATATAAACTACATAGACGTCCCGACAGCACCCGACTCACGTAAAGAGCACACTATGCGAAGACGGGGGACACGACAATGGCTTTTCGAGCGACCACCAACGACTGTTTTATGGTGCAAGAGCGCAGGCTTGCATCGCTGCACTGTATAGCGCGCATGCGTGTGCGCGCGTAGCGGTACTTGTACAAAATAATGCAAATTCGTATTGAAAATGAACCGGGCTGATGGCTGGCACACGATCAGGGGCCAATTTCACGGAGCTGCTAAGCACAACAATTTGCTTAGCACAAAAACATCTTGCTCATTAAAAACAATTTATCAGCCAAAATTCTACGTGTTTTTTATGCTAAGCAAAAAACCAGCCGATTATCAATCAAAAACAATAAAGATTACGTGAAAATTTGATCTGTAACCTTGTTTTTACCAAGGACACATTTTCATGCTAAGCAAATTGTTGTGCTTAGCAGCTCCGTGAAATTGGCCCCTGATCGTGTGCCAGCCATCAGCCCGGTTCATTTTCAATACGAATTTGCATTATTTTGTACAAGTACCGCTACGCGCGCACACGCATGCGCGCTATACAGTGCAGCGATGCAAGCCTGCGCTCTTGCACCATAAAACAGTCGTTGGTGGTCGCTCGAAAAGCCATTGTCATGTCCCCCGTCTTTGCATAGTGTGCTCTTTACGTGAGTCGGGTGCTGTCGGGACGTCTATGTAGTTTATATGGACCGCGACGTTATAGGCATCGTTTTTAAAAGCTGGTCAAAATTGCTCGGATTTGCAACCCCAAATAACCGTGAGTACCAATAAAGCCATAATAGTTCTTCTTTAACATGTATAGAAGCCAGTGTGCGCTTTCCAATATACATTGTCGGGTATTTGGCATGTTTTTGGCAACTTTTGTGGTCACAACTGGATTTTTAATTGGCACCATGCTTTACAACGGTTGGGGCGTAGAACGACAGACAAAATCCAAAATTCGAAAAAGGAGTGAAAACGCCCCAATTATTGGGTCTAGCAGTTAACTAGTCCGAGTAACTTGGACCCAAAAATCACCTTTTTCAACATTTGGACATGGTCTGGTGATATTAGGGTCCGAGCAAGCCCGGTTAGACGCCTTGTTCGAAATGTCTGCACATCGATCCCCCGTGACCTCCCACACTTTTCCCAAAAAATGACACGGAAAACGGCCACTTACAAAAATGCTGCCAGTCCCCAGTAGGCACTAAGGATCAATGAAGACACTGACACTATCGTTGTGTTCTTACCTTTCCAAAAAGTGAGAAAATCGGGCCTCAAAATGTGGAGCGATGTTCGCCGATTCAAATGCACGTAACCATTGTTGGGCAAACACATGACATCATTCTTGTTGACAACATGCGTCGCGCGCAGAGCGCGCTCGCATAGTCAGCGGCTGTTACCTGTTTCGTGCACTGTGCTGTAGTGGATGGCTCTCGAGCAAACCACCCATCCACTAACAGCACAGTGCACGAAACAGGTAACAGCCGCTGACTATGCGAGCGCGCTCTGCGCGCGACGCATGTTGTCAACAAGAATGATGTCATGTGTTTGCCCAACAATGGTTACGTGCATTTGAATCGGCGAACATCGCTCCACATTTTGAGGCCCGATTTTCTCACTTTTTGGAAAGGTAAGAACACAACGATAGTGTCAGTGTCTTCATTGATCCCTAGTGCCTACTGGGGACTGGCAGCATTTTTGTAAGTGGCCGTTTTCCGTGTCATTTTTTGGGAAAAGTGTGGGAGGTCACGGGGGATCGATGTGCAGACATTTCGAACAAGGCGTCTAACCGGGCTTGCTCGGACCCTAATATCACCAGACCATGTCCAAATGTTGAAAAAGGTGATTTTTGGGTCCAAGTTACTCGGACTAAGCAGTTAACACGAAGTGTCGACTGCCAAAATCCGAGAAAGTTTGACTCCAAATATCTTCCGAAATACATAAGACAGAACCCTTTCACATATACCATCGTGCTCGTGAGATTCTAGTGTTTCATAAATAACGGTCAAACTTACCGAAATCGTAAATTTGTCCATGTTTGGCGTCTTCACAAACTGGACAATATCCCGACAACGTTATAGCATGCATGGTTCGGCCGCCGCCATCTTTGTCAGTGGTGGCGCTTCCCAATCGGGTGTACGTGTGAGAGGTCGTGACATATGCATAATTCATAATGACGTCACGCGTTTTGATTGTATTCCTCCGTGATACGTGCACCTGCTGTTCGTGGGAAAGTGTGGACGTGACTTCAAGCCCGCAATCAAAACGCGCGACGTAATTATGAATTATGCATATGTCACGACCTCTCACACGTACACCCGATTGGGAAGCGCCACCACTGACAAAGATGGCGGCGGAGGGAGGCTTGGTCACGCGAGCAGAGTGGACGGACGTGTTTTTTTGTCAGTGGCGGGAAATTCAAAAACCGCGCCCTTCTTGGGGTGTTTGGCTTTCTGAACATCCTCGTTTCTTCTGGTTTTTTGGGTAAGCAATATCAGTTTATTCGAGAGGTACTTTATACTTGCTTTCCTTTCTCTGTCCTGTAATCGGAAAATCGTCCAATATGGACGATGATCCGAATGAATCTAGCAATGAAACCTCTTGGGATCAAATGTCTCAACATACTCCAATGGATGCCAATGATCAGGAAGTACTTGACCAACCACGCTCAACTCTTGACGTACTAATAAGTCAAGCTCAAAATGACACACCTCAGACACAAAATAGGAAAAGGTCTAAATCCAGCTGGCACTATAATGATGTATATTCAGAATCAGAAAATGACTCCCCTGATGAGCAACCCACAAAACGCCGCTATGTTCAAAACATCAAACAACCTACAATTGTTATCATAAACTCCCCGGATGTTAAATTAGCCAGAATAAACCCTATCAAAATCGCTAACGCCCTCAGTAAAATAGGGAAGGACCTCATCAAGAGTGTGTCCAAAAACAACCAAGGAGGGATCACCGCAAGATGCTACACCCCAGCACATGCCACAAAACTTAAGGCTATCACCCAATTAGGTCAATGGACCGTCCAAACCTCCTATGCAAAATCAGAAACCCAAAGCAAAGGAGTCATTTATGGCATAACAACAGACATCACAGATGATGAGATCCTATCATCATGCAAAAAACAAGGAGTGATTGAAGCCAAACGTCTTATGCGAAAACGAAATGGTATCCTAGAAGCGACTCAATCCATCTGCCTAACCTTCAACACCCCAAATCTACCTGACGAAATACAAATGGGATACGAAATATTCGTTGTCAAACCTTTCATCCCCCCTGTAATCAGATGCTTTAATTGTCAGCGCCTTGGTCACACAGCTAGCAAATGTCGCAGTTCGACACGATGTGTGCGATGTGGGGGCCCACATTCCTTTGATCAATGCGAACAAAAAGATAATGTAAAATGCTGTAGGTGTGGAGAAAGCCGCTCATCTGCACATGGAGGTTGTAAAACCATAAAGCAAGAAAAGAAAATTCAAGGGTTTAGAGTAACCTACAATATTTCCTATGCCGATGCCGCAAAGGTAATCAAGACTGACATCAGCGTTCGCCAGGATGACTCGCCCACCCAGCAAACCCCGATGCAGCAACCCTCCCAGCAATACCCTATCAGTACCGGTACCCAGCAAACACCTATAATCCAACCAACAAATAATCACGCAGAACCTCAACACAGAACCAATAACAAACCCACCAATGCTACCACTGAAGCGAGACGCCCAACCATCGAAGCGAGACGCCAAACCACAAAGCAACCAGTAAAAACCACCAAAGACGCCACCACTCAAACAGAAAAAACAGCACAAACACAAACTGAACACACTCAATGTATTTGCAGTGAACAACGCCTGACCGAACTCCTCACTGGTACAATGCAAATTTGGGAAACAATCAAAAATAAAGAAGAAAGAATTTCGGCAGTGAAGACTCTCGTCAATCACATCACCCACCCAACTTATTCTCAGCCAACACCAAAACCTAAACAAGGAAAATCAAGAACGTCCTCTCAACCACCAGCAAATACAAAGCAAGGAAACACCGACCATAAATCATCCCAAAAGAAGGACAAAACACCCTCTACCCAAGAAAACACAGACTCACTAGCAAATAGCCAAAAAACTTCAAGAAAACCTAAAAACACATCAACATGACTCTTATTTTCACAATGATTCTTATCTTACAATGGAACGCCCAGTCTTTGTTAGCTCATGGAAAAGAATTTAAAAACTGCATTAACACTTGGAAAGAAAAACCAGATGTCATCTGTATACAGGAAACATGGCTCAAAGAAAACAAACAATTTACTTTCCCTGGCTATAACATATATAGACATGACAGAAATAAAAACGATCCTAAAAGTAAGGGTGGAGGATGCGCTTTCTTGGCCAAACGAGACATTGCTTTCAAATATACTCTAGGTGATAATAACTCTGTTGAATATCAAATTGGGGAACTCTATGATACACAGAAAAATAAAACTACTATTATAAATATTTACAACCCATGTAATATTCTGGACACCAAAACTCTTAAAGATATCCTTGATAAAACTGATCATTCCTGTATAGTGTGTGGTGACCTCAATGGTCATAACCCCTTGTGGGGTAGCTCAAAACTCGACCATAATGGCAAGATCATCGAAGATGTGATTATTGATACTGACATGGTCTGTGTAAACTCTGGTGAGGGCACAAGAGTTGACACGGCACATGGTACACTCTCCTGTATCGATATCACCTTCGTTACACCTAACATAGCTGCCAAATGTAACTGGAAAGTTCTTAATGATACATGGGGAAGCGACCACTGTCCTGTAATTATTGATGTCAACCACCCTATTCAGAAAAACCCATACAGAAATAGCCCAAAATGGTCCTATAAAAAAGCCGACTGGAACAAATTCGAGGACGCCTGTAACCAATATATTACTAAACCCAATGAGTCGGATACTGTCGACAAAATGTATGACAACTTCCTTTGCCAAATTGATACTGCTATGACTTATTCTATCCCTAAAACCAACCCCAACCACCCCAAACCTCCTTCCTCTTGGTGGAACGACGAATGTCAGCAAGCTATTCTCAACAAAAAAGAAGCCCTTAAAACTCTCAGAAAAACTTTCCTTCCTTCTGATCTTATTAGTTACAAGAGAGCTTGTGCCATAGCAAGGAAAACTATTAATAACGCTAAACGAAAAGATTGGCAGATTTTCTGTAATGACATCAACCCCAAAACAAACACTAAAATTATTTGGAATAAAATCAAACGTATCCAGAAAACCCGCATTATCAACAGTATCCCTGTCCTCCATCACAACAACACAGACGCCATCACTGATGGAGAAAAAGCTGAAGCACTTGCCGACAATTTCACTAGAATTAGCAGTACTAATAATTACCGCCCATCCTTTATTCCTATTAAAGACAAAGCTGAAAAAGACTTCACTATTGATAATAATAATGACATCGTCATCATTGAACCCTTTAACATACAGGAATTAAATCACGCCATCCATTCTTCTAAATGTACCTCTCCTGGAAAAGATGGTATCAGTAATATTGTTTTGAAACACCTTCCTATTAAAATTCGTCACTTCTTACTTATTATTATCAACTTCATCTGGCACACTTCTACTTGTCCTAAGCAATGGAAGGATGCAATCCTCATTCCCATCTTGAAACCTGGAAAAGACCCGGCTAACCCATCTTCTTACAGACCCATTGCATTAACCTCCACTTTCTGTAAAATCATGGAACGTATGGTAAACTCCCGCCTTCTTTGGTATATGGAAACCCATAACTTTCTTTCCAAATCTCAGAGTGGTTTCAGAAAGGGAAGAAGCACCAAAGATCATTTACTCAACCTTGAAACTTCTATTAATAAAGCCCGCTCTAACAAAGAGAGCACTTTAGCTGTTTTTCTTGATTTAGAAAAGGCATATGATATGTTATGGCGGAAAGGTATTATTATTAAATTGCAATCTTTGGGTATATCTGGACGTATCACCAAATGGATTAATAACTTCCTTGGCGACAGAAAAATCCAGGTCCGTATCAACAATCTCTTCTCTGAAGAAAGAACCTTAGAAAACGGAGTCCCCCAGGGAAGTGTCATTAGTCCACTTCTGTTCAACATTGCTGTTAACGATCTCGTCAAAGAAGTCACCGATGTCAATGTCTCGCAATACGCTGATGATATTGCCATCTGGAAATCAAATAGAAACATTCCTTACTTACAAAAGAAAATTCAACAAAACCTTGATAATATTAATACATGGTGTGAAAGATGGGGATTTAAACTATCTATCCCCAAAACAAATGCTGTCCTTTTCACAAATAAACTGAAATACCCACCTATTTCTTTACACATTTATAATTTAGCGATCAAAATGAGCTCCTCTGCGAAATTTTTAGGACTAATTACCGACAATAAACTCACCTGGAAAAATCATATTGATAATATTATCACCAAATGTAAAAAGAGACTCAATATCTTGCGTTGCATCTGTGGCAACTCCTGGGGAGCCGAATGCAAAACGCTCTATCGACTGTATACGGCACTTATAAAACCCATCCTTGAATATGGATGTGAGGCTTTCGACTCGGCCTCCCCGACAATCAAACATAATCTGGACACTATCCAATATCAAGCTTTGAAGATTTGTACAGGGGCCATCCAAAGTACCCCACTTTACAGGCTTCAAACCGAATGTGGAGATCCCCCCCTAGCATTACGTCGACAGTTTTTAAGCGATCTTTACGGAATTAAAATTAACTCTATAAATAACCACCCTAATGATCACTTCAACCGTGATAACTGGCAAAAACACTATTTTGCCGACAAATGGAATTCCTCTACACGTTACATCCCCTTTGAAGCAAGAATTTCCCATTATCCTGGTCTAAACACCTTTCCTTTAAATGACCCCTTTCCTTTCTGGCACTATACTAATCCTCAAATCTCAACTGAAATCCACTCTCTCGTGGCACATACTGACAGTATACATGAAAAAAGAAATATTAGTCTGGAACTAATCAACACTAAATGGAACAACAGTCTTCATATTTATACAGACGGCTCACTTAATCCTACCCATGATACGGTAGGCTGCGGAGTACACATCCCACAACTGAAATATTCTAAAGCTTCCCGACTCAACAACGGAGTGTCTATCTTCACCTCGGAACTCTTTGCCATTCTTCTATCTCTGGAATGGATTGAAGATGTTAAACCCCTTTATTCCTGCATCTTTAGTGACTGCCTCAGTGCCTTACAAGCTATTTCCAAACATTTTCCTGTACATAAAATTGTCTGTGATATACGACATACTCTTATCAATATCCGTAATCAAGGTAACATTGTTAATTTCGTTTGGATACCTAGCCACTGCGGTATCCCTGGAAATGAACAAGCGGATCAGATCGCTAAATCAGCAACATACAAAAACAATGTTGACTACTGTATCCCTCTCTTAGACTCGGAACTTAAACATACTCTTAAAACACATCTCAAGGAAAAGTGGGCTTCCACCGTTCCTAATTTAGATCCCAATAACAACTTCAGCTATGATGTTTCTCTATCTTTTACTAACTGGGGCCTGCAACGACCCAAAGAAATAATCTTACACAGACTCCGCCTAGGAACATGTAGAGGTTTGAAAACTTTCATGCACAGAATTGGTCAACACCCTGATGGTCTATGTGAAAGCTGTGCATGTCCAGACAATGTTGCACACTTTATTCTCAAATGCTGCAAATACACGACTCAACGACTATCACTCCAAAAATCACTGAATTTTTCAAATGACCAAATGAACCTTACACAAATTCTTGGACCAAAACGCAACTGCAATCACATCATTAATTATGTTAAAAACTGTAATATCAATATCTAAACATTCTTCGTTTTTTTCCAGAGTACCTCTCGAATTGACTTGATATTGTTATGTAATGTTTGGGGGTGATGGGGAGGTGTGAGTGACTGCCTGGACCGGCCTATTGGGTGTTTTTCTTTATCCCTTGTGGCGCTATGTCTGGGGGTGATGAACGCCTCCCTGTCTCCCCTAAACATTATCCCATTGGTTTTCTACATATTCGTTGTTTTCTTTCTATAATTTTCTAGTATCGATTCTTCTAGTTTTTCGTCACTGACAGATACCGTCTCAACCCACAATGCAAGCGTCGATTAAGTCTCCAGCGATCGCCGCATAGCTAGTGGCGCAAAGGGCACATTTATATGTGACATACGTGCCAACAAAACCTACACCAACAACAACAACCACAAGATGGCGGCGGCCGAACCATGCATGCTATAACGTTGTCGGGATATTGTCCAGTTTGTGAAGACGCCATACATGGACAAATTTACGATTTCGGTAAGTTTGACCGTTATTTATGAAACACTAGAATCTCACGAGCACGATGGTATATGTGAAAGGGTTCTGTCTTATGTATTTCGGAACATTACCAGCACGTTGTCGTGAAAGTTGGTACCTTAATATTTCTACACAAAACCCCCGACACCGGGGGTTTTGTGTACAAACCTTACCAGCTTGATCAGGGTTATTTACGACCCCCATGACAGCGGCCAAACCGCAATCCCAGGAGATGACCTTTTCCGGCTTGCACTTCTGACCGCAGTCTTATAATTGCATATACTTATAAGGTGTACAATTTCTATGTAGGGCCTACATGTACAATTTACATGCGGCTGTAGAAACTATGCACACATGCAAGATTTTACTTTGTCACTGCTTCAGGCATTGATCTATAAGACTTCTCCCACTCGTGAAGTCTAAGTAACAAGTATGTAACAATACATATTTAATTGTTATTGATTCTTTATAAAAATTCCTTCCTTTCATAACGTACTGTAGCACAGAAGTCTAAAGAATTAGAAGGTTATTAATTGAGATAATTATTGTTCAGTTTTAGAGGTGTGGGGGAAATCTCAATGATATTTTAGAGAATTAAATCCCGAAAAATTGGGACTGATACCCGAATCCACTTGTCGGTTCATAATTGTATGATTAGTATACCTCCAAATAGGCACTTGGGGAGACAATCCATAGAGATGTACACAAACTTAAAACAGTCCTAACTTGTTTACGCTAACCCTTTTCTCTAAGATCTTCGAGATTTATGCTATTTAGACCAAAATCTGTCGTTCTAGGACTAAAATAACTCCCAAATATCGTTTTAAGGGTAGCTAGACATTTAGGGAGACACTGAAATGTCTCTCCATAAGTGCCACTAAAAACTAACATAACAATACTAAAAAGGAACATAATATTAATAGGTGCTAGAAATTTCGATATGAAATGTCATTGTGTGCTGCATCCCCATTAGTTCTTATTTCTTCATGATTATACCATAGAGAAAGAAACTTTGCAAGGTGTCAACACTTTAGAAGTTAACGAGCACGCGCCTTCAACAGCAGCTGGGGAGCGAGGTTCGATAAGGAACAAAAAAAAGAGCTAAAGTTGCTTGACAAAATGCACACTGGAAAGTATTTAACAGACTTGATTATTATTAGTCAGTGTGTTTGTGACCATAACAAATACCTCGATCGTGATCGTGTGAAATTTAATTTAATTGTATGGCTAATAACTAATAATGCAAATACATTTTATGCTGAATTATTGATATCCATTTGAACGTAAAGGTGAGATAAAATATCGTTATTTTATATTAAAATAAATCAATTTAATAAATTTCAATATTTTGAATATTCAGGCTATTGGAGAGTAATTTGATGAACAGTTTTTATTCATTAGGAATCCTGAAACAAATTCTATACATTAATTTAGTTTGAATATTAATGTATGTTTCTCCACAAATTGATTGTTATTAATTCAATGTTTTGCACTAAAACTTTGATTTGTTCTTTTTTACAAATACCTTTTTTTCTAAAGTTGCATTGAGGAAAACTTGGAGCGTCACTGCAATTCTTACTATTTTTAGTAATGGGAACATTCGTTACCTAAGTCCGCCACAATATTGTTCAATCAAGCATAATGCATTGTTTGTGTATACACTTTTAATCATCCACCGATAAATGATGATTCGTGCAAACATAACAAACTGAGACAAGGTGAAAAGTAAAGTTTCAAATGTTCAAGAAACACATTTTGCTTTTTAAAATCCTTGTTAGAATTAATAACATTATATACACTATAACAACTGTTTTTAGCGAGTAAACACTTTTCTTGCTATCAGTTTGTAAACATGTTTAGAAGCTATACGGCAGGGATGTCGTCGAGTCCATCACAAGTCCCTGCAAGTCCATCACAAGTCCTTCAGTTCCAATTCAAATCACAAGCTATTTAAATCAGCTTTGACAAAGGCATTCCTTTGTCATTGTTCATCCAGTTACTTGTGACTGCCTTTATGAAGGGACTTGTGACTGGCTTCACGAAAGGACTTGTGAAAGGACTTGTGAAAGGACTTGTGAAAGGACTTGCAGGGACTCGACTACAACCCTGCTTATACGGCGCTCGTTTGTTTATTGCCACTTCCTAATAAACAAATGGTTACATATCGATATCGGATGCGTATAGCTAAACTCATACAAACACTCTAATTTCAAAATAGAATCTGTCTATTAATTCAGGTCAAAAGATAGGGTAGACCATAGTCAATCTGTTTTCAAAACAACAGGTGGCTCAACTCGTACGTATATTAGCTTCGTAATAGAACAAAAACAAAACGTGTTTTTTTTCTGGACTAAAGGCGTAATCGTGTTCTCAAAAAAAATTAAAACTTTACTTCATGTGTAGGTTAACTGAACTAGTTAGGCCAAAAAAAAGGGATGCGAGATTTGTTGAAAAGGGATGCGAGTTTTAAGTGCATAAACATTGTATATAGGCACGGTAGGGCCAGGCCAAAAAAGGGATGCGAGATTTGTTGAAAAGGGATGCGAGTTTTAAGTGCATATACAATGTATTTAGGCACGGTAGGGCCAGGCCAAAAAAGGGATGCGAGATTTGTTGAAAAGGATGCGAGTTTTAAGTGCATATACATTGTATATAGGCACGGTAGGGCCAGGCCAAAAAAGGGATGCGAGATTTGTTGAAAAGGGATGCGAGTTTTGAGTGCATAGGCACGGTAGGGCCAGGCCAAAAAAGGGATGCGAGATTTGTTGAAAAGGGATGCGAGTTTTAAGTGCATATACATTGTATTTAGGCACGGTAGGGCCAGGCCAAAAAAGGGATGCGAGATTTGTTGAAAAGGGATGCGAGTTTTGAGTGCATATACATTGTACAGGCACGGTAGGGCCAGGCAAAAAAAGGGATGCGAGATTTGTTGAAAAGGGATGCGAGTTTTAAGTGCATAAACATTGTATATAGGCACGGTAGGGCCAGGCCAAAAAAGGGATGCGAGATTTGTTGAAAAGGGATGCGAGTTTTAAGTGCATATACATTGTATTTATGCACGGTAGGGCCAGGCCAAAAAAGGGATGCGAGATTTGTTGAAAAGGGATGCGAGTTTGGAGTGCATATACATTGTACAGGCACGGTAGGGCCAGGCAAAAAAAGGGATGCGAGATTTGTTGAAAAGGGATGCGAGTTTTAAGTGCATAAACATTGTATATAGGCACGGTAGGGCCAGGCCAAAAAAGGGATGCGAGATTTGTTGAAAAGGGATGCCAGTTTTAAGTGCATATACATTGTATTTAGGCACGGTAGGGCCAGGCCAAAAAAGGGATGCGAGATTTGTTGAAAAGGGATGCGAGTTTTGAGTGCATAGGCACGGTAGGGCCAGGCCAAAAAAGGGATGCGAGATTTGTTGAAAAGGGATGCGAGTTTTAAGTGCATAAACATTGTATATATGCACGGTAGGGCCAGGCCCAAAAAGGGATGCGAGCTTTGTAGAAAAGGGATGCGAGTTTTAAGTGCATATACATTGTACATTGTATAATATAGGCACGGTAGGGCCAGGCCAAAAAAGGGATGCGAGATTTGTAGAAAGGGGATGTGAGTTTTAAGTCGTATACATGATAGGCACGGTAGGGCCAGGCCAAAAAAGGGATGCGAGCTTTGTAGAAAAGGGATGCGAGTTTTAAGTGCATATATCGTCACCGTTTTCACGAAGAGGCAAATTGAGCCTTTCACGGTCTGAACAAACTTTCGAGATAATCGCTTGTAAAGTTCGTCCTTTTTTCGTTTGGCAGTTTGAAACATAAATATCCATAGAATATACAAGATTAAGGTATCATGGGAAAGAAGAGATTTCAATCTTCTTAAATATAGCAAACGTTAAGAAAAATAGGTGATTAGTTTTGCAGAATTAATCAATTAATAGAATTGTCTCTTCGTGAAAACGAAAAAACGATACATTAGCAAATTCGCCCGTGGCTGTGAGAGTCAGAATGTATACATTTCCCCATTGCGCCCCCAATTTGTCTCTTCGTGAAAACGCTAAAAGCCACTTCGCGCCCAATTCGCCCAATTCGCCTCTTCGTGAAAACGCAAAAGGGCACCTGAGGACCAATTCGCCCCTTCATAAACACGTTGAAGTCAACGCTATTTCGAATTCGCCTCTTCGTGAAAACGCAAAAGGGCACTTGGGGACCAATTCGCCCATTAGTTAATTAGGTTAATTAGGATTTAAATGATTTTTGGGATGTATAACTTCACCAGGTTGTAGAAATTGCAATATTTAATCGTTTTCATCAAAAAAAATAATTTCGATAAATAGACGATTTTTCATGAAATTCGCCTCTTCGTGAAAACGGTGACGATATATATGTACATTGTATATAGGCACTGTAGAGCCCGGTAGGACCAGGTCAAAAAGGGATGCGAGATTTATAGAAAAGGGATGCGAGTTTTAAGTGCATACACATTGTATAGGCACGGAGCCCGGTAGGGCTAGGTAAACAAAGGGATGCGAGATTTATAGAAAAAGGATGCGAGGTTTTAGTGCATGTACATTGTATATATAGGCACGGTAGGGCCAGGTAAAAAGAGATGCGAGATTTGTAGAAAACGGTTTTAGTTTTTATACAAAAATGTTTGATTATTCATCTTACCTCATCTTATTAAAATTTAGTCCATTTATTATTCCATGCATGCACACACTATAGACCCACTAGTTTGTCCACCAATTAATAACAAGGATCTGTATGTCAGTTATATAATTTTTGATGATACAACGGGCTCGACTCGATCCAACTTCAATCGTTTTAGTTTCCTTTGAAGTCTTCCTAAGAACTTTATCATGTCACGTTTTCGAGAGGTTTTCCTTTTTTGTATAATACAATTTCCTCGAGCAGATATACGAGCAGATATACTTCACTGCAAATCGAGATTATATTATATTATTATACCTTCACAAAAAACAATGCACCATATTATGAGAACAAACGGCCGGGCCACAATATTGCAAAATTAATCTACTGACTACAATTATGCAATAATACACCCAAACACCATTTTACAGAACTGATCAATATAACCTTGCTCTATTTAGCAATATAATTTGCACGTTAGCTGACGTGTTAATCTATTTAGCCTCTGCAAAGTATACGTTTGGTAATTGGAACACACTTTTTGTTTCAATCCTATATAGTTATAGATATATACCATACAACTAACCTGTACAAATTTCATTTCAAAAGGTGGTAGCGATTTGGAGATAGGCTATTGCTAAAAATCTAGAGCGGTTATGTCCACGCAGGAAGAACAATCTGCATTGGAATACACAGTCTGAGAAACGTCAATGCACGGTAACGCTTCTCAGATTCAAATGTTTGGGGATAAAAAGTGATATCTTTTTCAATAACCGCAGTACTTCGAAGTTAAAAGTTTTTAAAAATGCATTATACTATCCAAAGCTGATACTCCTTACAAAGTGAGTTTTTATTGCCATTAATGTTTGGAGTAATTACCAAACGTATACGATCCCTTTAAAGACTTTTCTTTATCAGCTAGATTTCTCATTTTGACGAACTTAATTGGAGAATTAAGATTTACTTAATTTGAGTATGCAAATGTATTATACAAAAGTTAAATTTAGTAATTTGACTTAGCTGGGGTCAATGATAGTTTTCCGATCCATATTATTATAATCTTATTTCTCTGGTATTACAACTTTTTGGTTCATATTATTAGATTCTTGCTTTCAGTATAAAATCCTATAGTTCACGGTCATTATTTTGTTCTGTGCCAAAGTCCATAGTGTGTGTGTAGTGTAGTACATGTACATGTACATGTACTGTACATGGCAGTACAGTTCCCTATGAGGTTGACCTGGTCCTTTCTCCAGGGGGTTGACCATGAAGTTGAACTTCCACTGACCCAGCCACTGTTGAAAGACTGAAATTCCCTGACCGCACATAAAACTGCCAGTCTGTAAACCACAAGCCCCCATATAAAGAATAAGTTAAGACAGGATTAAGGTACCAACTTTTACGAGAGTGTGTTGGTAATGAAGATATTTGGAGTCAAACTTTCTCGGATTTCGGCAGTCGACACTTCGTGTTAACTGCTTGCGTCGGGGCAGGGCGGTAATGGCGACAGTAACAAGACAGATTTTAAAAGAGAGCCATATACCGCCATGTTTGTAGGGCTAGTGTCGTGTGTGCTACTGTCTGTTGTAACGTGTAAAGTATTATTGACGTTGTGAAAAGAATTTGAGTCAACTCATACCCTCGCAGTCGCCAACTCGTACCTTTACCAACTCGCGTACATTCACTTAATACCAACTCGTACCGTCGCCAACTCGTACCTTTGCCAAGACGTACCCTCGCGCCGATTATTTACATCCTGTTTTCCCACAGGCCGAATACGCAAGGTACGAGTTGGTGAAGGTCCGAGAAGGTACTAGGCGACAGCTAACGCATTATTCACATTACGTAGCTATCCCAAGGACAACCGTCAAGTTTGTGACCTTAGGTCAACTTAAACAATATAAAAAAGATCAAGTCACAGCGAGTAACACAGTCCTTTTCTTTCAATCTTTGAGGAAAATAAAATTCATTTCAAAAATATTTCCAATCAGTTGCTGGCTTTCGTTCTTGGTAAATTTGTACCGTTTCTTATGCGACCTAAATGTGACTGTGGTTTTTGTAATTTGTATTGTTATTGTAATTTAAATCATGTTTATATAAATTAAAAAATTAATACAACAAAATAATGGCACAGATACATTTGTTACATTATTGATTTGAATAAACATTTAATATACCTTCAGTTAAGTCTTTAAGGCTAACCGACTAGTATTAGCAAATTGTTCTGGCGTAAACTGACGAGAACAAGGACCACTCTCAAAAGACTTGCATCGACAGCTGAAATGTCGAGCTCTTTCAAGCTCTTCGTCTGGATTCTCTGCAACGTTGCCGTCCAGGAAGGGTCGAATGCGGTCCAGATTGCCCACTTCAAGTTCAACCGATGGTAGATTGTCGTCTTCTTCTCGTTCATCAGCACTGTCAGTGTCACCACCATCAGAAACATCTTCTTCCCCTTGATCTTGCATAGAAGAATCGCCATCATGATCATCATCAATTAACATCGTCATCACTACCATCATCGTCGTCAGATTCGAGAACGCTGTCCAAGAAATACTCTTGAACGAGCTGGTTCAGTGCCCCTTCATTGGCACGAGAGCCACCGCCGAGATTCGATTTGCGAGTTCAACTTCGCTGACTTTCGGAAGCGACATGGCTAAATTTTGGCCTTAAAACTTCACCAAATTTACAACTACTCAATTATTAACATAATACAAATATCAAAACTAACATAACAAGTAATACAATTTTGTTTGGGAAGTTTTGGGAACGATTTAGAATCAAGAAGTTCGCAGTTGAAATCGCATGTATGGACGTGTAACGCGTAATGGCATTTTCCACTGCACGCCAGCCCGGTCAAAGGTCAAATTTTGAGACCTCTGCGCATGCTCAGTACGGGTGTCATCCATAGTCAGCCAATCAGATGCATTACCTGTCATCACATGGTCTTTTACAATAGCAACACGAACGATTTGTTTACAGTTTTTAAACGTTTCTCATTGGTTAGTCATTAACATGTGACTAAAAATGGGTACGTCACTGGAACTGTCATTTAATAAGCTTTCGGACGATACCAACATGAAGGGGGACGTTTCATAACATTCGAAAACGATGTCTGGAAGTACAGGCAGTTTTCGGAAGATTTGCATTGCTTCCTTGACCAAAATCATACGGACAGCGCACACAAATCCTCTTTATTTTCATCTTTATTTATTGTTTTTACGTACAAGACATTAATGACAATAATCTGTGATGACTACACTTCCTAAAAATACAATGTTCAGAAAATCGACTTGGTCACGATTTTCACCCATGCGTTCACTTCAACGGCCTATTACGTGAAACGGCCTCAGCGACTTATTCCTGATTACGATGGAGCGGGTCACATATATGCATGGAAATAGGCATGAATGGATGAATTCGGACTTTTGCTTGAGCTTCGAAAGAGTGTGGACGTCTTTTAATCGGTCGCAGCCCGACTCTTAACTGCGAGTGGTGAGATTTATTTTCCTTATTTAGCTCGCCTTCTTACTTTATACCTGCTTGCTTTTCCTGCTGCTTGCTTTCTTGGCTATACCACATTATTTTCTTTTGCATACATAACGCTTCGCCTTCGGTCGTCGGACCAACATGGCCGACGACTCCGAGGAGGAAGACATTAGCCTCTGTCATGACCTTTCTAAAAGGTCAACGCGCGGAAAATTGTCAAAATGGCGGCGCTTACCAACAGCAACACGTGTGTCGTCGATTTCAGAACTTTATGGCTTACGACGGAGCTCTAAAGACTGTGGTTATTTCGAAAGAATAAACCGTAGGCATAAGGCTAAATGTCATCCAAAACCGTAAAATTACGAAAGAGAAAGAAACGGCGACTGAAAAAATGGTCAGTTTGTGAAAGTGTGCTGCGCTAGCCACTTCGACATTCCAACTGCGCATGTGCACAACAAGATTCAACAATTTTTCTCTTGAGATAAACACGGCAGACAAATGCACACAAGGCTATGGCGGACGTGGTAACCGAATCCGCATTTTTTACATTTTCTTGTGAAATCGAAAAAGAAAAAAAATATTTGTTCGAACAAAAGTTTGGCCACACAAAACACCTGAAAACACCAAAACGTAAAAAAAAAATGTTACTTAGTAACTTTAGAACACGACGATCTCTTAAATTTGCTGGTACCCCGCTATGCTTTTGCACGCAATCGCTGAAATGTTTATCTCAAAACAAAAATCGTCAAATCTAATCGACCGAGTGTCGCGGCGCAATTGAATAATTCTTGGAAAATCCAAGTTTAATATTTACGAACTTCTTTTAATAGTAAATGTCATTTATGACCCATGTAAGGTTTCAGTCAATAAAAGGGTAAAATATTACTAGATTTCACAGGCGTCTACATTTAAGGCGACAGTATTTAAAACTGGTTAGTTTTTAAATTAACATTGCAGGATCAGGAATGTTGAGGTTTAACGTCCAAATAGTAATTATGTGAACCAAGTGCTTGTGTATAAAGCCTCAAATTTATATTTGATGTCAAAAAAAATTATTAAAAATGCAAAAAGAATATTGCTTGTATCAAGTTGTATGAATTGGCCCCAGAATTTGTTTACTGTATGGCATTCAAATATATGGCTTTCAAATAAAGCTTCAGTTCAGTGCCACTGAAAAAAAAAAATGTTAAAATGTTGGGCCTAACCGGTTTTCTAAGGAGCATAAATACACGGCGGGCCTTTTCAAGTGCAGGAAAGAAAATCTAGTTTTATGATTGGCCATTTTGTATTAAGTATTTCCCCGCAATTCACTAACTATCTGTTGTCTTTCCTCTGTGGTATAGCTAATTACGTTAGTTTTACGCGAGAGCTCGGAAGCCATATTGACAAATTTCCGCAAAACGCCCTCTTCGGTTGATTTTCGTCATTTCATGACGGAGGCTAATGTCATGGGACCTTCTATCCCAACAGCAACTATGTTGGGCTGTCACAGGTCACAAAAGTGTGCAGCATTAAAGTAACATAAAATGCAACGATTGATGAATAAACTTGGTTACATAACGTAGCTCCATGGTTGTACATATAAGTCCCGATTCCAATGTCTTCTGAAGTCACAGCTAGCACGACAAAAAAAATTATTTTGGATTGTTTTAGCTTTTTTGCCAATTTGTTACTTTTAGTATTTTAATATTTCAAAATTACAACATTTTCTCTGTAACGACACACCGACACACCGACACATTGCTATTATTTAACGTTAATAATGACAGAATGTGGCAAAATTCATCACCAATCTTTACTTCGGGTCAACATGCAAATTAAGGTCGATGTAACATGTTAAAGGTTTTCTAAACCTCCGCTTCGTCTCTGCTCTGTTGCGGCTTCGTTCATGAAGTTTTGCAATCGTGATGGAGCCGGCTTTTTATTGTTATTTCTTTGTGATTTGGAAGTCAGTCTAGGCAAAGCTGAAGACAAAAGTTTCGGGGAAAAAAACCAAAATTTCCTACAGGTCAGTAGACTTGACCCAAGTCGGACTTACTATGGAGTTAAGACTTGCTTTCGTCAATCTGGCCGAATAATTATGTGCATGCTTTGTTGGCCTAGATAAAGGGCGCCCTCATCTGGTTGTCGTTCCGCGATCGGCACCAACGTGATGTCATCATGTCAGTGCAGTAAATCCGACTTGACGGATCGGCCAATCAACCCCCCCGCGGTGATATGTAGTTATTCATAAATTATTTGCATACGCATCACATGGTTATGCGCGATGTATGCCAAATAAGTCCACCAATCGGAGTACGGACTAGCTAGACCGCTAACGGACTAGCTAGACCGCTAACGGACTAGCTAGACCGCTAACGGACTAGCTAGACCGCTAACGGACTAGCTAGACCGCTAACGGACTAGCTAGACCGCTAACGGACTAGCTAGACCGCTAACGGACTAGCTAGACCGCTAACAAACTAGCTAGACCGCTAACGGACTAGCTAGACCGCTAACGGACTAGCTAGACCGCTAACGGACTAGCTAGACCGCTAACGGACTAGCTAGACCGCTAACGGACTAGCTAGACCGCTAACGGACTAGCTAGACCGCTAACGGACTAGCTAGACCGCTAACGGACTATGAAGGAATAGTAGGCAGTACTGACACAGTACACTTTGATGCCTTTTTCAAATTTAATAACTGCGTCCATACTTCGTTTATTTAGTTGGAGTGCGGGCGGTATAGTGCAAACTTAACGGCCGGAAAATGTACACGATAGCTAGACTATATAAACCGTTTGTACATGTACACATAGGCCCAGTTCGGGCGGTCTGTTCTTGACACGCGTAACTTATTCTTGCAAAACCCTGATGGATAGGTGGTGTGTGTTCTTGTTCCGAGTGCAATGTTCACGGGTCGCGTTCCCGCCGTTCGAGCGCGAGAACAGAGTTCGCGTGTCAAGAACAGACCGCCCGAACTCGGCCATAATGTACACTATGTGTGCACACACGTACATCCGTCACACAACTGGGTCAAAGTTCATATTATTGCAGATATATGCTAATTTATACAACTCTGCAATTTGATTGGCCGCTACCGTTTTCGGTAGATGAGCTCGTAGGTTGTGTACAAACGTTTGGCAGATTCGTCAAGTCGGGATTTCTGAACCACACATAAGCATGGGCGGCGCATGAGGGCGCGCTACTGATGAGCGTGGACGTGACGCGAGGCGCACGGTGTGGATGACCATGAGCAATGTTACCACAGAATCCCGACTTGGATCAAGTCTAACAGGTCAGCGCATCCACATGCATTAGTCTGGTTCTCATCCTCATTGTCATAATGGAGTCAGTTGTGGTTGTAGCATAAATTTCGGACTCATTGGTAGTATTGTACATTAGCCTTTGTCATGAAATGACGAAAATCAACCAAAGAGGGCGTTTTGCAAGATGCCATGTTGAAGCAAACCCAAATCCTCTGTCCAATCAATTTTTCTTCCCCAGTTATATAATTTTGACTATTATAAAACAACAAACTGACATATTTCCATTTTTTTTGTGTGATCCTTTTAGGTGTTGAAGGGCACGAACGAGGGTGCTTTTGCCATTGATACAGTCAACAGCAATGTCATGGCCGACGAGGCGCTGGAGGAGAGAAAGAAACTGCTGGTGAGATTTCCAATTGAATAAAGCTTGATTTTAAATTAACGATTGTTAAGAAGTCTGAACAGGTTTTATTTTTTTACAAAAAATACAACTTATCTTGTGCGACCCCAAACAAAAATGTGGCTCCACATGTAATAACCCGCTCAATGTTGAGAGAGTGAATATTTTGTAAAAGTCTTTGAATATCTACTGTTTCAGGTTTCATTCACAGAAATGTTGATTTTGATATAAAGTTTTAAAAAAACGCCCATTTTGTGTGCATCGTTCTGTTGTTTTACAACAGAGCCAGCTATTTCAAAGCCTGTTTTCTCAGTTGTGTATTTTGAACTTGAAGATAGTAATCAATTTGCAAACGAGTCATATTTCTGAAACAGGAGGGGCTAATGAGCTCTATTACACATGTATATATCAAATGCTGACATTGTGGGGTTTTCAACCACGTATATAACCTATTTTTACTTTGTTTGCGACATAATAGCTTTGTTTGTGAAGCAGGTCACATAATGTACCATCTCACTTCTGATTGCCTCTTTTCTCCCCCCCCCCCCCCCCCCCCAATCCCTACAGGAATAGCAAGAATCCCGCCAGGCCCAGCTGCATCTGTCCCAGCAGGCCAAGCTGAACCGAGCGGAAGAAAGTCTGGATGAGGAGCTGGCCACGACGACAGCTGCGGTGGAAGAGCAGCTGGAGGACCAGAAGAGGGCGCTCCTGTCGCGCCAGGGACTGGAGTTTGAGAAGGAGATGCAGGTGAAGCGCAAGACACTGACAGAGGAGGCTTCCAAGGAGTTGGTAGACGAGCACGAGAAGAATGTGAGGGGGTTCTCCAGACACTTTGATTCAAATTTAAACTGGAATTTTATGAAAAACCTAATAAAAAATCCTGTTTGGGAGAATATTATGTTCACCCTTAAGGTTTTATTTGGCCAGGTTGGCATATATGTGACCTGCTCTGTGAAAATGAGTCAAATGTCGACAATTTGACAAACAGAGTTATGTATACCATTAGAAAGAGTGCACTGTCTTTTTGTGGGAGGTCTGTAGCATATGTTGCGTTCTTGTGATATACCGATTTTTATTTTGACGATTGTGTGAAATATAAAAAACCCATTCATGACAAATCATGCATTAAACAAATTATTTCCCTTTAGGAGATGTATGCAATAGAAACCCTGTGTTAATTCAGCACGTTTTAATGAAGAAATTGAAAATATAGATCCTGACCAAGGTGAAAATCATAAAATAGGAATATCAAATTTTCTTACGAAAACCCCCCTCTCCGCGTTCAACCACCCAAATCTCGTAAGTGCGCTGTACGACATCTGACTCATTTTCACAGAGCAGGTCACATATGAGCATCTTAATTGTGTCTTGTCCAAGTTTGGTTCATTGACTGACTGGCCATGGTGGCTAATTGTTTGTGCTTATGCAGTGCGAGTATGAGAGGTGATTGATAATGTTTTGTGGCCTCGAGGTAGAAGAGGTACATTTTTTGAAAATCAAACACATCTATTTCTTAACCTAGTTTCCTCCTACATTTAACACACTTCTAGCGGACATTGGGCATACAGTTAGGATCCCTTCTAGGTACCCCAGGAAGTGATCCACAGCATCAATGAGGCAAAAAAACATTATTTTGTTTGCAGATGGAGAAGCTATTTCAGAACATGGATTTGGAGAAGGGCCGGCAGAAGGCGGCCCTGGCCGATCGCATCGCGGAGAAACGACAGCAGCACAAGGAGTGACTACAGCAGAAGAACCAAGCCGAAATGTCCAAGAAAATATTGGATCAGAGAGCTGAGAGAGAGCAGCTCAACAATAAACAGGTGGGACCAGGGACCTGTTTCATGGAGCTGCTTAGCATGAGCATTTTTCTTTAGCAAAAACAGTGTTACCGACCAAGATTTCAAGGGATGTATGTTGTTTGTGACTGATATTCAGTTGGATTTGTTTTGGCTTAGCATGAAAAGCACATGGAATTTTGGCTGGTAACCTTTTTTTACTGAGCAAACTTCCTTTACACTTAGCAAATTTGTGTGCTAAGCAGCTCCATGAATTTGGCCCCTGCTCGATTAAGACAACGTCTTCTCTTGTCCAATTGTGTGTCGCCTAAACAAAGTGCTAAACTCTGTAAGACCGTATGATCAGATCAACATGCTTTCATGGATTTTGATGAAACTTGGATGCAGTGACCCTTGGGTGAAGGATACAATTCTTCATCGGTTTACGGATGTCAAAAATCATGTCGGGGTAATTAGAGGCCATTGTTCAAATATGCTTCAAATTTTTCTGTGATGAATTTTATGGATTTTCATGCAACTTGGATGGGGGTTCATTGCACTCTTTCTAAATTGGAGGTCAAGAGTTATCTAGAGGTCATTTGGGGTCGTCTTAAAACAATAAACTGTATAATTTTACTTTTTTTAAGAACACAAAACATATAATATGTATCGATTGCAGGACTAAATAATGCCACAAGCAATACGAGGATCACTTGTTGAACATGTAGACTGCCTAATAAACCTCATGGACAAAGACAACAACCTAACCATGAAGTGATTTATGACGATGGGACCAGTTCTGCACTCGGGTACTATGCACGCATTACGCGCTATCTAGACCAAAAACATTCAAGGCATAGTAACCATTTGTCAGTTCTGCATTCGGGTACTATACACGCATTACGCGCTCTCTAGACCAAAAGCATTTAAGGCATAGTATACCATTTGTCAGTTCTGCATTCGGGTACTATACACGCATTACGCGCTCTCTAGACCAAAAGCATTCAAGGCATAGTATACCATTTGTCAGTTCTGCATTCGGGTACTATACACGCATTACGGGCACTATACACGCATTACGGGCTTTGTAGACCAAAATCATTCAAGGCATAGTATACTATTTGTCAGTTTTGCAAAATCTATAGAAAAACGATTGTCAACTTTAAACCTGTTGGAAGTTTAAGCCTGATAAATTTTATTTTTTCAAAATGCGCGCAAACCATCTACTAATGGACATTTCCAAAGATGCGTCTCTAGAAGTTAAGATTTTCTCGTTGTGTTGTTTACAGTTAAAGGGGGCAGAACATCAAGCGCTGGTGGAATCACTAGAAGACGAGGAGAACGGGAAAGCTGAAAACATCATCTATCGGGTGCTACGGCAACGCCACATAAAGGAGCAAGTCCAATAGGTTCGTCTGTCTGTCTGTCTGTTGTTCTCTTACATGTCTTATGTCAGTTTATTTGCAACAGACTGGTTTTTGTCTGGGCTGTCCGTCCGTCCATAGTCCATCTGTCTGTAGTCTGTATGTGTCATTCCGGTTAAAATCTTTGAAAAATTGGTCTTACATGTGAGGCATTTTGACAGAAAGGAACAAAACTGGGCAGATGCCAAAATGAGGGTCTGCAAGTGTTGAGAAAAAAGTACTTTGTTGGACTTCAATCGGACATTCGTGTGACGTGTTATGCCTGTTTAAAGTTTGCATTGATGGACACGACAAACAGTAAAAACAAATGAGGAAAAGGCCCACAGATGTTCAATTTGTTTATTCGAGAAAAATGCCAAAATGCGTTTTTCATTAAAAACATTTTTATTCAACATATTTTATACTATAACTTTAAAACATGTGTAGTAGACATATCAAGAATTACAAATAAATAAATTTGAAAAAAATATTAAAAAATTGTCATTTCAGTTTTGGGCTGTTTTGAGTCTGTTCCAGGTTACGTCCCATTTTGCCATAACGCCTCAAATATATGCAAAGTTGAAGTCCAATTGCAATCAAACTTGGGTCATGGATGCAATATTGTAATGTCTGCTGTACCTGTGTTTGCTAATTTTAAGTAACCCCCGCACTAGACTTGATGACAAGTCGTTAGATAGTCAGGTTTAATCCGTGTATTTCAGTCGAAGTTTATCGGCACGGCTGGTTTAAGACTAGTAACGTGCCATATCTAACGACTTGATTAATACGTTCTCGCACCGTTATTCATATATGCGTGCAGCGCAATACATAATGCAATGTATTTCTGCGGTGAGATCCAATGGCGCACTGGTATGCAAATGAATGCTGGTATGCATCCATTCCGTTATATGGGGAGTTCTTCTCAATACTTTAGGAACATGTTTCTAGATCTGGCGATGTTTAACGACCAACACACTCAGCTAGGTCAATTGCGTGTTGCAATAAAATATATCATTGTGATACACTTGATTTATTTGAGTTGTGTATGCTCTATTATTACTTTTGTAATGCTACACAATACAAAGTACGAACCCTTGAAGTAATGAGAATGATCTACGTAGAAAAAGAATAGTAGCTAAACACCTCTTTTTAACCGCATGTGTTGTACGAGATCTGTAAAGGTGGTTTAAAAACACTGCAGGCGTACACATGTTCGTATAGCGCACGACCGAGAAAACGAATTTAATATCACAGGAAACGAAGTTAATATCACAAAAACAATCCAGTTTGATCAGGAAAATTAAGTTAAACATAAAAACACCCAAGAATGACATGTATACGCCAAGTTTGAATGTTAGGTAGACCTATTTTCGGGAAAAGATACGAGACATTCGTGTGAGACGATGCAATGCAGTGCACGTATTTACAAGATGTTAAAAAAAAAATTTAGAAAAGTTTTTTTTGGGGGAAAGAATTCCAGGGGACATCATAATCTTATGCACAAACCATAGAAAAACGAGATTTTTTTGATTAAGAACATTTTTGAAAATGTTGATTTAATTTTATATCCAGACAATAAAAAGTGCAAGTTTTATGATAAAATTAAAAAGGGAAAATGTATTTGGCACATTAATTGGTTTGTTCGTGGGGACAGTGTCCAGATTTGGAATCAACCTAATGTTTAACCAGGGTCCCAACAATTCTTGCTGGACAAGTGGACAGAAAAAATAAATTATGTGGTTTGAGCTTAAACCATAGAGCTGTATAATAAAGATACAGCTCTATGGCTTAAACTATGAACTTGAGAAACTTGAAATAAATCACAATTAAAAATACCAATCACACATGTAACTAACGACATACAAGTCACACAATGGATTAAATTTTGCTTGCTTTTATTTGGCATTGATACACTGCAGATAACATGTAATAACTACTGCCATAGTATTAATATTCGTATTCTTACATAATATGCATTGTTTACTGATGTTATAAAACCAAAATAATAAAACGAAAACAAAATTTCTATGAATTTAAAACCAAAAATAAAAACTTGCGATGTCATTTTAGAATAATAATTGTTCATACTATGCAAAGATACATTTGGCAGCGTTCTTCACAGGCCAAATTTTGATAGGACACCCTGTACGGCTTTAACTTCGAATTGTGAGTGTTTCTAGATATTTGTGCAATATGAACACGATATTAAAGATTTGTACAACACAATTTCTGTTTTGTATAAAACCGTGATTGAAAAGCAAAACAGGGCGGCATAAAAAGAATGTTCAGAATATGGCAGAACAGCGTAACATTTACACAGGGCAGGCTACCCTGCTAAAATAGATTGTGGAGAACACTGACTGGGTAAATCTATGTCATTTTAACATCTGTATAATTTGCTTTGAATATTAACAATACAATTTTAACCAAACTTGTCGGTTTTCATGAATCACATATTCACTATACGAAAGCTCAAAAGAATATTATGTATACTTCCATGTTTCCAAGATAATTTTGTGACTGTTGCGACTGTTTTATTATCTGTACTTATATTGTTGAAACATGAAATGCCAAGATGCAGAGTTCTGCGATATTTTTACAGCACATCTAAAAAATGTGGAACACCGAGATAGCTTATCTTGGAAAATTTAGTTGGTCAATTAAGCTTCCGTAGTTTACTGATGGTTAAACAAAATAAGTTTTGACATTCGCTGTCATCTGTTATCCCTCTGTCATATTAATGGGAGCAGTTCGTCCTGTGACTTGTGCAGCCGTATTAATAAGCTGTACAGCCTGACATCTCAGTAGTAAGAAGTGGACTTGGGTAAACCAATTAGCTGTAGTGTACAAAGAAAGAAAATATACAGGTATAAATTAAATGCCAAGGGAATAATGTTGCAACATTAGGTGGCTCTACACTTCCAGAATTGTGAGAGAAAAAACTGACCATTGCGATTTTAGGAAAATTCTACAGAACATTACATTTATGCACGTCAAATAGTTCATGACACAATATGTTGTGTACACAAATTACCACCATGAACCAAAGTCAACGGGACAGTCTTATGGGAATGTGTACAACATTGATCTGAAAATACCTGTATTGTGGAATTCAATCCTTTGTAAAGGGTACCCTAGACCAACTGATTCTACTGTTCTTTCGAAATATTCAAGTTTTTCTCTCAGAAAGGACCACAATAATAATGAACAAATCCCGCTGAAAACAAAAATAACATTTTCGCCTAGAGCAATGTTCTCCTAAATCTCACTTAAAACCGTAGTTCTGACATTTTCTACACGGATAGTTCACTGATCGTACAGTCTGCGAGTTTATATAATAAATTTAATTATTTACAAAGGATTTTAATGCAATTTTACCCACCATCGCTGCTGCCACTGTGTCACTCTCGACGGTCTACGGTACGCATGCACGAACTTGCGAATGCGAAGGCAATACAAGTTTCACGGCTCTCTATCCTATTAATGTACGCTCGAATTATCCAGTTTGTAGAGATCAGTGGTACCGGGTAACAGTACAATACGCGAAGCAGCGTAGAATACATGCTGTATAAAACTGCTCATAAATTTGTATCCCTCTGGAATCTGAACCAATCAGAGTGCTCGCATAGAATTCGCTAGCGATTGTCATAGGTTGTGTACAAAACTGAAAACGAATTGTCCAAGTCGGTAATTTAACTTCGAAATTGGGAACGAGGCAACCGCAACCTCCCCCCTGTATATACCGAGTGGACCGCTATTACCGACTTGGCACCAAGTCTACCCCCGCACCAGCTAATCCTCGCATGTTCTCTAATATTGTTTGTGTTCAATGGTGGTGTTCTATTCAGGAGGATCAAATGGATCGGGAGAAGGAAGCAGATGTCGCCAACGCCCGATCCAAGATGGCCGAGCTCTGCCAGAAGGAGCGTGACGCCCTGATTGAGGCTCAGCAGAAGGAGTTCCTAGAGCTGGTGTCCAACTCGGGCTCGCTGTCAGCCGCCAACCTGGCCGAGAGGGAAGAGAAACTGCAGCAGCAACACCAGGTGGGTTAGAAGCCTCACTTGGACAGGGATGTGGCAAATCCAGCAATGTTTGAATCAATTCTAATTCAGTCTGGGAATCGTGATTTCACTCGGAATCGATTTCGAACATAAACAAAAACCAAACATAAAAGAACCTCAGTTTTTTATAAAGATGTCATCAGAAGTAACCAGACCTCACCTTTGCGGCACTATCAACAAAAGACGACTGAAAATTGCATCTTGCGACAGGCGGGTCACGTGGAAAAGAGTGTGGCGCCGGCTGCCTTTGTATTCCACAAATAAAATAGCTCACGTTTAAACAAAAAGACGGCTTTATTATTGTGCTATCAGCTTGATGCACTGCGTGCTTTTTAAACATTTTAGGATACGTTTCGTTAAAGAATCAGACGTTCTTTGAAGTTGTGTTGGAGTTGGTCAGTCTTTAAAATCATTGCGCAAATACAGGAATTGCTGCTCGCAGAACTGTAATTGGCTACATCAGAGAATCGATTCCTCGGAAAAAGTGTAATCACGATTCTGATTACGAGTTTGGAATCGATTTTAATCAATTCTGGTGTGGAATCACCCAAGCATATAGTCTAGTCCATCACAAATCCCTTGCAAGTCTACCACAAGTTCTCCAGTCCCTATTCAAATTAAAAGCTGCCCCGCTTCCAGTCACCATACCAAGCTGTTGGAATCTCTCAGTCTCCTAGCCAACTTCAATTAAACATCTTCAATTAGGATAATTAAAGCCATCTAGTGTCAAATCTAGTAAAACTGTTCAAACTAGCTGGGACAACGGTATTCTCTTGTCATTGGTCATTTCTCTTGTCAGGGATCACGCCCTATTTTATGAAAGAGACCGCTTAAAGAGCTGGCTGAGGCCATGAGGGACCTGCCCCTGAAGAAGTCAGTAGATCATAGTGGCCTAGTGATGTCTAGGGGTGGTAAGGGGAGGGTTGAGTTACTCAGAGGTTACAAACCCCTGTCAGACTGGCCATGAGAGAGAGAAACAGCTCAAGGAGCTGGCTGAGATCATGAGAGAAAGGTCAGTAGATCATAGTGGCTCAGTAACGGGTAGAAGTAGGAAGGGGCTGAGTCATTTGGATATGGTGAAACGGAGAGGGGGGTGTAAAATCAGATCGTGCAATTAGATCATGTCTAAGGCTTTAAAAACAAAAGTTTTGATATGCTTTGTTATGCCAATTTAACTGTTTTTATTTATTCATTTATTAGTCGCTGGTCCACCAGTACACAGAGGATGCCAAGAAGTTCCGGGAGCAGAAGATGAGCCAGATGACCTCGGAGATCGAACGCATCAAGGTGGAGAAGAAGAAACGGAACGAGGAGAGGCGACACAAAATGGAGAAAGAAATGATGTAAGATGTATTTTGTATTGTTTATTTGAACCTCATCTTTAAGGCACTTGATCTTCAGTAGATCTCTTAACCTTGGTGTAGGTGTCTGACGATCGATAGTCGGTCACTAACAGTAGCCACTTGCTAGCACCCGCACATACTGTTGAAGCACGAACAGTGACCTCGTGTTGTGAGGCTACAATCTGAAAATCAGTTGGTGCTTGCCAAATGTCTTGGCACAACTGTTTGTTTTAGCTTTATTTTTTCTTGTTTTGTCACTGGATTTTCAGCGATGGCCTTGTATTTGATTTAAGATGGTATTTGGATACAGTATTTGGTTGCAGAGGTTATGTTTCACACGGATAGAGAGCTGGATAGTGCGGCTACATTCTCAATGTATCAATATAAAAGTAGTAGGCTTAATGCCTGTTGGTATCACTTCACAGATGTGCATATGCTTCCAACTGACAACTATATAAACTGCCCAAAAAGGCTTTAGTGTCCATCGCGACCATGAGCATCGGACGTTATAATTATCGCATAACCGACTATAAATCTGGGGAGCTTTCGTGTGATTTGGCGCGGTATTAATCAATATTCATAAATACCTAGGACAGTTTAGGCATTCCTATTGGTCGAGAGCCCGTCACGTGGCCGGTATTAAACGGACAATAAAGACATGGCTGGAAGTGTTTAAAACCAGCTGGCAACAAAACAATGTCACGCGATGTCGCATTATACTCGTCCCCAGGGCTTACTTTATTTCCAACTGTACCTCGTCTCTAATATGAAGAGCGGTAGTGTTGGGCGCGTACATCTCGACACCCTAGGAACAAGGTTGCCAATGGCAGTAATAGTCTGGTTCATAGTGAATACGCTTTATTGCATGTATTGTGTAGAGCGACAGAGGCGGAAACATGTCATTTGACATTGCGAAACACCAAAATTGACTTGCGAAAAATTTGGGGGATTTTCAGGGTTTTTTTGGCTGAATTTTACAAAAAGGTATTTATGAATGAGAATAAATGTGTGTTCGGTCGGTATTAATCACTCTGTTTAATACCGCTTGGAGTTTGGGTGCTGATAATTACCCTTGCTTCGGCTCGGGTAATTATCAGCACCCAGACTCCAGCGGTATTAAACAGTGATTAAAACCTCTCGAACACACATTTATTCCCTTATTAGGAAACGTCTCAAATGCTTGAAACATTTCATTTGGGATCAAAAGATGTTTTGGAGAACGGCAGGGAACACCGCAGATTCCAAGTCATTGGCTGTTCCCATTGGGAACAACGAATCTTCTTGATAGGAAGATCCAATGTTCCAAACGGAACGTTCCGAAAGAAACAAGAACGTTCTGACTTTTCAGACGTTGTTGTCACTATTACAGGACTTTGGAGTCGGAGCTTGAGATGGACCGCTTCAGAGACGATCACCGTCGGCAGGAACGCGACGAGCAGAGAGCGAGGACTCTGGAGGAGCAGGAGAAAGAGAGACGACTACAGCAAGAACTGCAGCAGCTGGATGGCAACAAAGAGGCTCAGGCGGTAAAGGCAGTTGAGCACGTTCAAAAGAGGAATCCATGTAGTTGAAAGAAGAGAGTCGAGTGTTGATTTTGTGTACACAGTTGGCCCATAGCATTATAATCAACTAAAGTCATTGTGTCATGATAGTGGTTGTTTAATTAACTCTTATCTCTGATGGTGAAATTTATGTATTAATCACTTTCTGTCGCGCTGTCTGTCGGGTTGTCTTGGTGTGGCTGTCTGTCGGGGTGTATGACCTAACACCTGCAATCCTGGGACCAGTGTTGGAAAACAAACCAATAAAGTCGGGACATTTTGAAATGTCGGGACCGGATTTCCGGTCCCGACTTTTTTTAGTCCAGAAAAGTGATTAGATGATGCCGCCCTCTGTTGTTCAATACTTTACAGCCCGGTCCTGCAATTCACGTTTGTTTTCGTTTTGTTGTTTTCAAGATCATCTCAGATGCCGACGTGCACAAACAAACGCGCTGAGTAGACTGTCGAAATGTATAGCGCGCCCTCTTTTGTCGGACTCGAACAGTGTACGATTGTTTCTCTGTTCGTACAGCCTACAGGTACCCCACACGTATTCTTGGGACCGAAAGTTAACGTTCGTGGAGCGAGTAGTTCAGTTGTGCTGCAAATGTGCAATGTTTCTGAAGGTATCCTACACGTAATCTGGGGACCGCGCCGAGCGCAGCAACGTTACTGGTTATGTCTCTGTCGATGTCCACTGCACTCCAATATTTAAAGTAGCCTACGACTACGTGAAATTGGTGACGACTGCCATAATATCTGCACTCGGTGCAAAAACCGTTACAACCAGGCCAAGGTAAGCGCAGTTGTTTTCCTAGTTCCGGATCGCATAACCTACCTCTCATGGCTTGGTCTTCAATACTATTTTTTTAGATGAAGTGCATTTTGAGAAGAAACATGCAAGCTGCTTGATACATAAATATCTTTTCAATAAAATATCCAGAAAAGGAATTTTGGCTAGATTTTCGACTCGTACTTTGACATGTTTGGACGGTTTGTGGAAAATCACAGGAGCCGCAAAACCGCTACACGGACAAAACATTATGGAACATTTTCTTGCAAGCCCTCTTTTTAAACTTTATTAGAAGCGGAAGTATTTGAAATGTATTTTAAACTGTATTTCTATAAATTAATGAATTCTTTATCAGAAATATAGGCTTGATTCGGGTTGGTTCTAGCGTGATAATTTTTCATGTACGAAGCCTTTTTTTACCCGATCCGGAATTGGTTAAACCGATACGCAACTAGGAAAAGTGATGTCGGTACTTTTGACGTCGTATTTTCAAAATAAGAAGGGCATTATGGAAACAAAACTGTAGTTTCTGCATCACTCAAGAACTACTGAACCTACATGTATGTCATTTAAATTTCGAGGATTAGACTTGCCGAAAACAGCCTGAATATTTTTGGCGATCCGGAACTAGGAAAATGTCTGTAGTGCCTAGTGAGTAGTGGTGGTCCACCGTTTTGGGCCGTGTATAGTCCGAGTAATAAGTACAATTCGCTTTTTGGTCATTTTATGGCGAATGTAGGGTCCAAGCGCAAACTACTCAAACTTCTGCGTGTGCCACACTATGGTCGCACGTCCAACATTTGTCCAACATGTCCCAGCAAAACCCTTGTTTTCAGCCCCAAAATAGCTATAAAACGACCAGATATGCAGCCTAAGAATCTGTAGACTTCCTGATTAATTGGGTTGTATACTGGTTGACTTACCATCAGGATGGAAAGTTGAATTTTGAATTTCAGCTTTATTCCGACAAGTTAGATTCTCAGCGTACTGACTGCATTGAGTTCACGTACAATTTGAATGTTGTTGTTATGATCATGTGACGTGACGTGACGTAGGCATAATCATGACGACGCTGCATGCTTGCAGTTTGCCGACAGCTGTTTCAAGTGCAAAGGAGTGCTTGCATTTATATACCAAATATTTTTTTCTCAAGAGCAACCAGCCGCGGAAAAAATGGTGAAAACACTGACCAAGTTTAACGTGATGTTGCGCGTAATCCGGAAAATGCGGTTGTTTTGTTGCATAATTTGTAGATTAAACCTAACCGTGCCAAATCCAGCACAGTGCATCTGTGGTGACTGCTTGACCTTGCTGCACTCTGCACACAAGTCAATGTGACAAAGTATGCAATCTGTTCGTCTGGCAGGTTTTCTAGCCAAAATACCCTGGAGGGTTAGGGTTAAAGTAAGTTTTCCCGATACATTGAACATGAGTTTTTATCTACCAATACCATCTATTAATTTTGAGGATGGGCAAATTGTGGACAATTGGATCTCTAAGTTGTTGCATCGGAGGAATTTGCAGGATTCGATTGGAGGGCATGGTGTTTTTTTGGCCACTGGAGGATAATGCAAGATCTGTAGGTCATTAGGCCTAAACTAATACTGGATGATTGTGCAGGATTGAGGTTACATGGGTAATTATCCCACTGAGGATTTTGGAGGATTCGAGTTATTAGTACTTTCGCGCTCAGGCTGTACATGTATTGTACATACATACAATACATTGTGTGCATACAATGTATTGGGTGGACGATACATACGTACATGTACTGTACATGCAGTGAGTCCGCAAGCGGGAATAGCCGGTTAGCGGTGTACAGCCGAAGCTCCACCCAGTCTGTCTTTCCTTGGTTTACACTAATTGGTCGAGATTTTTGCTACGTTATATTTAGACATGTCATGACTAACAAAGACCCATCATAAAGCTCATACACGAATACAAATTTTGCAAATGAACTCCCACCTTTTTTTCAACATGTAGGTCGAGCCAAGGTCAAAATGAGCAACGAGCACGTAAATAACCTCCAAAAGGTTATGTACATGTAGGCTGTGCGGGAGCAATGTCCAAAAACACAAACATAAAGCCAAGCCAAGAAAAGTACCATCGATATTTCAGCTGATGAAGAACACCGCCAATAATGTCACAATTTTTCTGCTAGATGACGACATCACTCATTTCATGGACTTTTACCGAACCAATTTCCCTCCAAAGTCACATCCTTGAAGTCCACGTTCTGTCATTTGTCCAACGAACAGAGCATGTACTAGGTCGAACAGGGCGGCGAGAGCATGCATGCATTGTTCAATACCCTGAACAAGCGCTTTGTTGGAGCCCAGACCTCTTGAAACTGATGTGCTGATGCAAGAATATCTGCTCACTGTCAATCCCTCCATATCAATGCATGTCCTAAGCGAAAGCCTCGCAAACGGAAATCTGAATCATAATAAATAAAGTATGTAGAATTTTAGAAGATGAAACATTAACGACATGACATTCATTTAAAGTCTGACTCTAAATTTATTTTAAGAATCAGCGTGATCAGTGATATATCAACATAAAAATAGCCCACATCCACTCACAAACATCACAAGGAATACATGTATCTTGCTCGCATTCTTTCTTTATTTTCTTGCTCAGGGGAGGGGGGGGGGGGGGGGTTGGCCCATGGAGCTAGGCGTGGCTTGTTGAATATTGTTGTTAGGCTTAGATTGATTGATCCCGTTAATTTCCATAATCACAAACATAATATTGTATTGGCCATCAAAATAGAACATGTCATGTGGTTATAGTTAAAACAGTGGAAAATGACCCAAACAAACCCACAGCACCACCACCACGATGCGGAACAAAGCCCCATCACATGATCACATGCATGACGGTCAAGTCTTGTGTACTTGTTTAAAAACGTGTACAAAACAGACTCAGTAATTTTTCATCGGCAGTGTGGGTGCATTTCCCCGTGCATTTCCCTGTAATCTACAGCGTATTTTTTTTTTTTCAGTCTCTCTCCTTCTCTATATTGCTCTTTTTTTTTCCCGAAGGAAAGGGGGCTCACTGCATACACACTCTTCCTGTCATCAATTCCATGCAGGACCGGACAAACAAGCACACTATTCCTGCCATCAATTCCGGGACCGGACAAACAAACACACTCTTCCTGCCATCAATTCCAGGACCGGACAAACAAGCACACTCTTCCTGCCATCAATTCCAGGACCGGACAAACAAGCACACTCTTCCTGCCATCAATTCCAGGACCGGACAAACAAGCACACTCTTCCTGCCATCAATTCCAGGACCGGACAAACAAGCACACTCTTTCTGCCATCAATTCCGGGACCGGACAAACAAGCACACTCTTCCTGCCATCAATTCCAGGACCGGACAAACAAGCACACTCTCCCTGCCATCAATTCCAGGACCGGACAAACAAGCACACTCTCCCTGCCATCAATTCCGGTACCGGACAAACAAGCTTGTTATACATTGTTCTACCTTTACTGAACACCCAACGCGCTATGGGGACTCAAAAATGTCTCCACTACTCGGTCTGTCTTTTCCAAACAAAAGAGCCTGTCCCCCTAACGCGGTGAGTGCCTACCCACTCTTCCTGCCAGCAAAAAAAATACACGGGGGCGGCGGGCGAATTCGCCCCGGAAACACCTTTCTTTGAAATGAATATATTTTAAATTACCAGTTTAACAATGTGTGAAAAGATTATCAGTTAATTCCTAAAATACAATAAGGAATCAAAAAAATAAAAAATACTCGGCTCCATAGGATTGTGCACAAATTTTCAGGTTTGTTTGTCATCCAATCTCATGATGCTTTGAGAATGTCGATAAGGTTTCCATCAAGTACAACTTGAACGATCATTTTGTACAATTCATGAGATATCCCTTGCGTGGCGGAAACCAGACTGGTACCGTATGGATTGTGTAGGGGAAACCCATTACCAGCACGTTGTCGTGAAAGTTGGTATCTTAATATTTCTACACAAAACCCCCGACACCGGGGGTTTTGTGTACAAACCTCACCAGCTTGATCATACGGTTATTTACGACCCCCATGACAGCGGCCAAACCGCAAGCCCAGAAGATGACCTTTTTTCGCTTGGACTTCTGACCGCAGTCTTATTATTGCATATACTTATAAGGTGTACAATTTCTATGTATAGGGCCTACATGTACAATTTACATGCGGCTGTAGAAACTATGCACACATGCAAGATTTTACTTTGTCACTGCTTCAGGCATTGATCTATAAGACTTCTCCCACTCGTGAAGTCTAAGTACCGGTAACAAGTATGTAACAATACATATTTAATTGTTATTGATTCTTTAAAAAAAATCCTTCCTTATAACGTACTGTAGCACAGAAGTCTAAAGAATTAGTAGGTTATTAATTGAGATAATTATTGTTCAGTTTTAGAGGTGTGGGGGAAATCTCAATGATATTTTAGAGAATTAAATCCCGAAAAATTGGGACTGATACCCGAATCCACTTGTCGGTTCATAATTGTATGATTAGTATACCTCCAAATAGGCACTTGGGGATACAATCCCATAGAGATGTACACAAACTTAAAACAGTCCTAACTTGTTTACGCTAACCCTTTTCTCTAAGATCTTCGAGATTTATGCTATTTAGACCAAAATCTGTCATTCTAGGATTAGAATAACTCCCAAATATCGTTGTAAGGGTAGCTAGACACTTAGGGAGACACTGAAATGTCTCCCTATAAGTGCCACTAAAAACTAACATAACTAAAAATACTAAAAAGGAACATAATATTAATAGGTGCTAGAAATTTCGATATGAAATGTCATTGTGTGCTGCATCCCTTATTTCTTCATGATTATACCATAAAGAAAGAAACTTTGCAAGGTGTCAACACTTTAGAAGTTAACGAGCACGCGCCTTCAACAGCAGCTGGGGGCGAGGTTCGATAAGGAACAAAAAAAGAGCTAAAGTTGCTTGACAAAATGCACACTGGAAAGTATTTAACAGACTTGATTATTATTAGTCAGTGTGTTTGTGACCATAACAAAAACCTCGATCGTGATCGTGTGAAATTTAATTTAATTGTATGGCTCATAACTCTGAGGGAATTGTACTTAAAATGCAAATACATTTTATGCTGAATTATTGATATCCATTTGAACGTAAAGGTGAGATAAAATATCGTTATTTTATATTAAAATAAATCAATTTAATAAATTTCAATATTTTGAAAATTCAGGCTATTGGAGAGTAATTTGATGAACAGTTTTTATTCATTAGGAATCCTGAAACAAATTCTATACATTAATTTAGTTTAAATATTAATGTATGTTTCTCCAAAAATTGATTGTTATTAATTCAATGTTTTGCACTAAAACTTTGATTTGTTCTTTTTTTACAAATACCTTTTTTTCTAAAGTTGCATTGAGAAAAACTTGGAGCGTCACTGCAATTCTTACTATTTTTAGTA
The DNA here is from genome assembly GCA_037893245.1 of Crossaster papposus. Taxonomy (NCBI): domain Eukaryota; kingdom Metazoa; phylum Echinodermata; class Asteroidea; order Velatida; family Solasteridae; genus Crossaster; species Crossaster papposus. The sequence goes on from JBAIAA010000153.1 coordinate 1,248,099, forward strand.
ATGGGAACATTCGTTACCTAAGTCCGCCACAATATTGTTCAATCAACCATATGCATTGTTTGTGTATACACTTTTAATCATCCATCGATAAATGATGATTCGTGCAAACATAACAAACTGAGACAAGGTGAAAAGTAAAGTTTCAAATGTTCAAGAAACACATTTTGCTTTTTAAAATCCTTGTTAGAATTAATAACATTATATACACTATAACAACTGTTTTTAGCGAGTAAACACTTTTCTTGCTATCAGTTTGTAAACATGTTTAGAAGCTATACGGCAGGGATGTAGTCGAGTCCATCACAAGTCCCTGCAAGTCCCTGTAAGTCCCTGCAAGTCCATCACAAGTCCTTAAGTTCCAATTCAAATCACAAGCTATTTAAATCAGCTTTGACAAAAGGCATTCCTTTGTCATTGTTCATCCAGTTACTTGTGACTGCCTTTATGAAGGGACTTGTGACTGGCTTCACAAAAGGACTCGTGAAAGGACTTGTGAAAGGACTTGCAGGGACTCGACTACAACCCTGCTTATACGGCGCTCGTTTGTTTATTGCCACTTCCTAATAAACAAATGGTTACATATCGATATCGGATGCGTATAGCTAAACTCATACAAACACTTTAATTTCAAAATAGAATCTGTCTATTAATTCAGGTCAAAAGATAGGGTAGACCATAGTCAATCTGTTTTCAAAACAACAGGTGGCTCAACTCGTACGTATATTAGCTTCGTAATAGAACAAAAACGAAACGGTTTTTTTTCTGGACTATAGGCGTAATCGTGTTCTCAAAAACAATTAAAACTGTACTTCATGTGTAGGTTAACTGAACTAGTTAGGCCACAAAAAGGGATGCGAGATTTGTTAAAAAGGGATGCGAGTTTTAAGTGCATAAACATTGTATATAGGCACGGTAGGGCCAGGCCAAAAAAAGGATGCGAGATTTGTTGAAAAGGGATGCGAGTTTTGAGTGCATATACATTGTATATAGGCACGGTAGGGCCAGGCCAAAAAAGGGATGCGAGATTTGTTGAAAAGGGATGCGAGTTTTAAGTGCATAAACATTGTATATAGGCACGGTAGGGCCAGGCCAAAAAAGGGATGCGAGCTTTGTTGAAAAGAGATGCGAGTTTTAAGTGCATATTGTATTTAGGCACGGTAGGGCCAGGCCAAAAAAGGGATGCGAGATTTGTTGAAAAGGGATGCGAGTTTTGAGTGCATAGGCACGGTAGGGCCAGGCCAAAAAAGGGATGCGAGATTTGTTGAAAAGGAATGCGAGTTTTAAGTGCATAAACATTGTATATAGGCACGGTAGGGCCAGGCCAAAAAAGGGATGCGAGCTTTGTTGAAAAGAGATGCGAGTTTTAAGTGCATATACATTGTATTTAGGCACGGTAGGGCCAGGCCAAAAAAGGGATGCGAGATTTGTTGAAAAGGGATGCGAGTTTTGAGTGCATAGGCACGGTAGGGCCAGGCCAAAAAAGGGATGCGAGATTTGTTGAAAAGGGATGCGAGTTTTAAGTGCATATACATTGTATTTAGGCACGGTAGGGCCAGGCCCCAAAAGGGATGCGAGATTTGTTGAAAAGGGATGCGAGGTTTGAGTGCATAAACATTGTATATAGGCACGGTAGGGCCAGGCCAAAAAAGGGATGCGAGATTTGTTGAAAAGGGATGCGAGTTTTAAGTGCATAAACATTGTATATAGGCACGGTAGGGCCAGGCCAAATAAGGGATGCGAGATTTGTTGAAAAGGGATGCGAGTTTTAAGTGCATAAACATTGTATATAGGCACGGTAGGGCCAGGCCAAAAAAGGGATGCGAGATTTGTTGAAAAGGGATGCGAGTTTTGAGTGCAAAGGCACGGTAGGGCCAGGCCAAAAAAGGGATGCGAGATTTGTTGAAAAGGGATGCGAGTTTTAAGTGCATAAACATTGTATATAGGCACGGTAGGGCCAGGCCAAAAAAGGGATGCGAGCTTTGTTGAAAAGAGATGCGAGTTTTAAGTGCATATACATTGTATTTAGGCACGGTAGGGCCAGGCCAAAAAAGGGATGCGAGATTTGTTGAAAAGGGATGCGAGTTTTGAGTGCATAGGCACGGTAGGGCCAGGCCAAAATGGGATGCGAGATTTGTTGAAAAGGGATGCGAGTTTTAAGTGCATACACATTGTATAGGCACGGAGCCCGGTAGGACTAGGTAAACAAAGGGATGCGAGAAAAAGGATGCGAGGTTTTAGTGCATGTACATTGTATATATAGGCGGTAGGGCCAGGTAAAAAGAGATGCGAGATTTGTAGAAAACGGTTTTAGTTTTTATACAAAAATGTTTGATTATTCATCTTACCTCATCTTATTAAAATTTAGTCCATTTATTATTCCATGCATGCACACACTATAGACCCACTAGTTTGTCCACCAATTAATAACACGGATCTGTATGTCAGTTATATAATTTTTGATGATACAACGGGCTCGACTCGATCCAACTTCAATCGTTTTAGTTTCCTTTGAAGTCTTTCTAAGAACTTTATCATGTCACGTTTTCGAGAGGTTTTCCTTTTTTTGTATATACAATTTCCTCACCATAGTATACGAGCAGACATACTTCACTGCAAATCGAGATTATATTATATTATTATAACTTCACTAAAAACAATGCCCCATATTATGAGAACAAACGGGCCACAATATTGCAAAATTAATGTACTGACTATTATGCAATAATACATCCAAACACCATTTTACAGAACTGATCAATATAACCTTGCTCTATTTAGCAATAGAATTTGCACGTTAGCTGACGTGTTAATCTATTTAGCCTCTGCAAAGTATACGTTTGGTAATTGGAACCCACTTTTTGTTTCAATCCTTCATAGTTATAGATAATTTTATATACCATAAAACTAACCTGTACAAATTTCATTTCAAAAGGTGGTAGCGATTTTGAGATAGGCTATTGCTAAAAATCTAGAGCGGTTATGTCCACGCAGGAAGAACAATCTGCATTGGAATACACAATCTGAGAAACGTCACTGCACGGTAACGCTTCTCATATTCAAATGTTTGGGGATAAAAAGTGATATCTTTTTCAATAACCGCAGTACCGGTACTTCGAAGTTAAAAGTTTTTAAAAATGCATTATACTATCCAAAGCTGCTGTATACTCCTTACAAAGTGAGTTTTTATTGCCATTAATGTTTGGAGTAATTACCAAACGTATACGATCCCTTTAAAGACTTTTCTTTATCAGCTAGATTTCTCATTTTGACGAACTTAATTGGAGAATTAAGATTTACTTAATTTGAGTATTCAAATGTATTATACAAAAGTTAAATTTAGTAATTTGACTTAGCTGGGGTCAATGATAGTTTTCCGATCCATATTATTATAATCTTATTTCTCTGGTATTACAACTTTTTGGTTCATATTATTAGATTCTTGCTTTCAGTATAAAATCCTATAATTCACGGTCATTATTTTGTTCTGTGCCAAAGTCCATAGTGTGTGTGTAGTGTAGTACTGGTACATGCACATGTACTGTACATGGCAGTACAGTTCCCTATAAGGTTGACCTGGTCCTTTCTCCAGGGGGTTGACCATGAAGTTGAACTTCCACTGACCCAGCCACTGTTGAAAGACTGAAATTCCCTGACCGCACATAAAACTGCCAGTCTGTAAACCACAAGCCCCAATATGAAGAATAAGTTAAGACAGGATTAAGGTACCAACTTTTACGAGAGTGTGTTGCTAATGCCTTTGTAACTCAATTGCCGGTGTCATATAAAAATTAGACAATGATATTATTTGGGTCGTTTTATAGCTATTTTGGTGCTGAAAATGATGGTTTTGCTGGGACATGTTGAACAAATGTTGGACGTGTGACGCACGCAGAAGTTTGGTATCACAGTTTGGACTTGGACCCTACAATTCGTCTTTTAGCATTTGGTCATTGTCGGGCGAATAGGGTTAAGTTAATCGGACTACCTCCACTCATAAACAAAATTCATCTGTAAATTTTGCTCTTTTTGGACCAGTTTGAATAGCCAAATATAAATGTTGCTCATAATAAACATGACTAAGATCCTTGTCTACAAAGCAGTATTCCAAGAGTGAAGGCTATGGTTGCCAATCATGGGGGAAAACAAGAGATTTTACCATGTAAACATAACAGCAGTGTTATTTACATAATTAAACATGGATCTCGAGGGGCTTTGTGGTTCAGAGCAATGATTCTTTCTCCAAACAGTTCCACCAATCGCTCTTGTATGATGATGCAGCGATGGGGCCCACCACAACAACCACAAATAAATAGTGGTGCACTTCCCTAAATATACCCTTTCATAACATTGGTCACCATGACTGTAATGCCATGAGTATGGTGGCCCTGAAGGGACACGCAGATCGTGAATATTGACGTCAATATTCACGACAAATTTCACGACTTTCCTCAAAGTCGCGAATATTGACGTCAAATTTGACGTCAATATTCACGACTTTCCCAAAAAGTCGCGAATATTGACGTCAAATTTGACGTCGATATTCGCGTCAAATTTCACGACTTTCCCCGAAAGTCGCGAATATTGACGTCAATATTCGCGACAAAATTCACGACTTTCCTCAAAGTCGCGAATATTGACGTCAATATTGACGTCAATATTCACGACTTTCACCAAAAGTCGCGAATATTGACGTCAAATTTGACGTCAATATTCACGACTTGCCCCAAAAGTCGCGAATATTGACGTCAAATTTGACGTCAATATTGCGACTTGCCCCCAAAGTCGCAAATATTTTGACGCGAATTTTTTTCCACAAGCTAGGTTTTGGCTAGTCTTGCTCCAAGACTGAGTTTTTCATTTGTCCGGGGCGCGCCGTCCGTTCGTCGATCATCCGTACTCAGAAAACGGGCGTATTGAGGGCGCCCTCGATTGTCACGAGAGATCAGTGGATTTGTTTCAAGTTCAGAAACAAATATACACCATTTGCAGACATCAAAAATATTTAAGGTGAAATTTGACATGGCACTGCTGAGCACTTTGTAAAAGGATATCCCTTTACAGCATGTGTTCTGCACGCAGTTATACCTGTGTATTATATAGTTCTGCACTGACGTGACCGAAGTGATAAATGCTTACAAATCTTGTGAACTGAACTTAAAGGTAGGATACACCATTTGCAGACATCAAAAATATTTACTACCGAATTATTAAGAAATATCTTACTTATTTGAAGGTAAATTATGATTCTATGGCACTGCTGAGCACTTGATTTGTAAAAGGATATCCCTTTACAGCATGTGTTCTGCACGCAGTTATACCTGTGTATTAGTTCTGCACTAACGTGACCGAAGTGATAAATGCTTACAAATCTCGTGAACTGAACTTAAAGGTAAATTTGAAGGTAAATTATGATTCTATAGGCATCCAGCAAAATGATCGCGCTAGATATCCTGTAATTATTCCGAAAAATATAATTTTATAAAAATAAATTCGCGATCGCCGGATCGCCCCGGAACAAGACTAGCCAAAACCTAGCTTGCTGGTAAAAATTTGCGTCAAAATATTTGCGACTTTGGGGGCAAGTCGCGAATATTGACGTCAAATTTGACGTCAATATTCGCGACTTTTGGGGAAAGTGGTGAATATTGACGTCAAATTTGACGTCAATATTCGCGACTTTGAGGAAAGTCGTGAAATTTGTCGTGAATATTGACGTCAATATTCACGATCTGCGTAGTCCCTTCAGGGCCACCATACTGTACATGAGCAAGGTGTCATTTTAAAGAGAATATCTCCCTATTTCTGTTACAATTACATGTAGCAATAATATCTCGTTTCGGGTTTTTTATCCATCCTGTACAGCTCTAAGACATGAACTCTGTATCAGAAAGTTCCATCAGAAGGTTCCATCACTCCAAGCTCTGTTCTATTCTTGGAGTGAAACGGGAGGATCGATGTTACAGACAACAAGGGTGGATCTTCCAAGCATAGAGACCATGATTCGTCAGCTCAAGAGGATGACATACTCACGACTACATATACCCAGCACGATATGGGGCCGAGGGGTACCCCCCCCCCCCCCTTATCCCTATACCCTAACCCACTTTACACTATTGTTACCTAACACACGTACCCCCACCCCCCCCCCCCCCCCCCCTTAAAACCTAAAAAGAATTCCTGAGATTCCGGGAGCACAATGGCCAACACAATAGAGGGGCAGGGGGGGGGGGGGGGTCTGTCGGCCCCGTATCATGCTGCATGTGGGACTACAGGCTGTACTCATAGTCCGGTCAATTTACATCAAAATAGGGCCTTACCTAGAAGTAATTGCAATATAATTTAGTTTAACACTGTCACGTGGGGGAAGTATCACTCATAATCTAAATCCCCCAATGAGTGGAAAAGTGATTTGTATTCACTTTTTCGCTACTATTTTTTACCATACAACAACAGCCGGTACAGAGGGAGTGTTGTTTATCTTTTGCGTCTGGTAACCCTCAGACAAATCGCTCACATCATGCAGGCGACACCTCGAAACTAGACTTATCACAAGCAGATGCCTTGTCTACCAATTTATATAATGGGAATCTACCTTGCCACACAATAATATTATTTTGGTATTTTCTTGAAAAAGGTCAAGAATTTTGAATAATTTTGGCTGTCAAAATTATTAATCGGTTAAAATAAATCGACCCTCATGTTCAATAAACTATTTGTTTTAGAATGTTTTGGCATAAATAAGGCAAATTCAAAAACAGGGTCCGGCAATAATGTGCAGGAAGCTGACCCATTTGAAGTTAAATTTAGGTGTCCATGCACAAAAGCTTGAGCCCAATTTGGGGATATATCCCAAATCCAAAATTCTTGTGAGTTTCCTGAGAAATTAACGTTCTTGGCATAACTTTATAATTGTAAAAAGTAGACGCCAAAAGCCTAAATGAAGAAAAAACGTGCAGGGTTGAAATCGTTCACTGAAAGTTTCAGTGAATATAAATTGTCCACTGTTTTTAATATCCAAGGATCAAACTTAAATTTTCTACATTCTTTTTGCAAAATAATGAATGTTTTTCATCTATGGACTTACGCACTGTTGGGTGAAAGTTAAAGTCATCCACTCTGTCAGAAGCGACTAGGACTGTGAATAAAGTTATGTCTTGAAAACTACAATGTTTCCGTCAATTGTAAAGTTGTAAACAAGTTTAAAATATTTTGTATTACTCTTAATATATAACGTAAATGTACTCTATATAGTTTATGTAAAAGATCAACGAAAAAATATAACAAAGGAGAGAAGTGTTTTCAAACATTGAAGATATTTTTATTATTTAGAGCTTTTTCCCAAACCCCAACTTCGACTGCATTGTGCCTTTTTTCGTTCAGTATGGCAATGAAGATGGAGCCTTATACGGACCGAAGTCGGGATCTTAGAAATGGCCCAAGTTTCCGACGCACTGTCGTATGTATTCGCATTTGGTCTTAAATCCTATTATTATTACACATAGTGTTAATACTTTTCCAATGTTCACTCTGGTGAGTGGTGGTTACACACCGAGTATATATATTCTTTCGGTACATGTACATAGGGTTTGTGTGTAAACTGAAATATCTCTAATCTCAAACTCAGAACACTCTAACATTTTCAGCATCACCCTAACATTTTCAGCATCACCCTAACATTTTCAGCATCACCCTAATTTGTTCCCTTCTACATTTTCTTTCGTTATACCCTAATTTTACCTTGTTCTACCTTTACTGAAGAAGACCCACCGCGCTATGGGGACTCGACTACTCGGTCTGTCTTTTCCAAACAAAGGAGCCTGTCCCCATAACTCTGTGTGTGCCTACCTACAGTGTTGTACATCGGTGAAGGGCAAAAACCTATATTGAATATTATAGTTAAATCGCAGTCCCGGTGCAATATGTACATCAGATTCGAACCAGCCACAGGATCCCGTAAGCTCAGTGGTCGACTGGTGATGTCATTTTCTGCACTACAAAGCAGGAGGTCGTGGGTTCAAGCCCCACTCGAGTGGTTACACACCGACAAGTACACAGTGCATACATGTATACATCGGTGAAGGGCAAAAATCTAACATTGATAAACGTGTGCTTCAAAATTGATTTCTAATATGGTATTACAAATGTAAAAGTGAATCGGAACCGACCTGCATGACTCGGACTCAATTAGAGAGGTGATTCAGACCTGGACTCGTGCAGGTTTGATGTGTACATAAACTACATTGTTTGTTACCACTTTATAGAACAATATTCATAGTACTTATATTTATTTATATTTATTTATAATTTTTAATCTGCAATTTACCACCACAAGTGCCAAGGTGGGGGCTACTAAGGGGAGATAGAATGGAGAAACCAGACCCTCGTACCACGGATCTCTTCAAAGTGCAAATAGAGCTGGGAGCTAGGGGTATATAACCACAGTCCGAAGAAAAGGCATTACCCCTATTATGAGTAATATGTGATAAAGTGTTTTGCCCAAGGACACAAGCAGCACCATGATCCCACGATAGGGTTCAAAGTACCACCGCACATGGCAGACACTGTAATCATCGGACCACGTTGCAATGTTAGTGAAACATTGGTTTTAAGATATCGTCACGTCAGTGCAATTATTTTGTCGTAACTCAATTGTGCAACAAAGTCGTATTTTTATCTCGCGCAATATAACGCCGTATATCGACGTACATGATCATATGTATACATGTATATGTATCGACGTATTATGTTTGGATCTGGAACAGGCTACCTTGGCTGCAGTTACTGCAACCAATCTGAAAGGGTTCCAGAGAGAAGCACTACCAGCTATAGGCCTACATGTAAGAGGGATGGAGCTTCCAATCTATCTTAGGACAAATTGAGAATGTGCACCCTAACATTACAGCCTAAACACAGATTGAATTGCAACTTAAGTATGTATTTTGTTGCAGTTTGTAGACATAAGCTTTAATTTATTTATCAAATGAAATGTTTTGATGAATTACTAACACCTCTTGAACATATTTTGATCCAAACAAGCATGTTGTGGTGGGGAAGGAGTGGGCAAAACATGACGACCTGTGTTTGTCCCACTTGCCCGGACACCCAAATAAGGCATGTGGGACGCACATAAAACACATGTAAACATATGGGTGTCAGCACCACAAACGCATGGCATTGCATTTGTTTAATCTGAATCATTAACTTGATCTTCTTTCACTATTTATTGTTCATATTTAAGAAAAACAGATCTTAGATTCTATTTGATACTGTTTGATTCTTGGTAATTGAGTGGGATTTCAAACAAGCACTTAATTAGGCTCATCGTCTTTGGCACATGCAAATTCGGTGAGTTCATTTGTTCGGCCGAACAGTCCAGTACATGATTCAGGAAACCATTCCATGCTCTTGATGCATTGCCACCAGTCTTCGTTGTCTAATTTGTCATCGTCTCCATAAAAATGACCATGACCGCAGTAGTTTTCTGTGATATCGCGATCTAGGTTTTCAGGATTTGCCAGAGATTTGCCAGTTTTTGTGACCTTTCTTGTATGTTTCTCCTGCTGAGCCGCTTCTCTATTGCGTTTTTCCCCTGTTGTCGCTGCTGCCTTTCTAGTTCCTCGCTGTTCCCTCTTCTCCTGCTCCACCTTTCGAGCCTCTTTAGCTGCTGTGCAACCAGTTCAATATTGAAAATCTCATCGGAGGTCCTCCGAGGCATCGCGCTTCTGTGACACGGCTGGATTGTTTGCCAGATGTGATGGTTTTGCTAGCTACTGGCTTCTTGAGGACTGCTACGAATTTGTTGTTATCGCCGATTAGTGTAGCAGATAGAGGGGAGACTGCGTTTGATGTGCTAGGTCCTGATTTGATGTCCATAGGCTCAAGCTCTGGCTCAGTCTCGGGCTGTGATGGAACGGTTACCTCTTCCTGAACGGATGGTGGATCCGGTACATGTACATGTACATGTACTGTACCTCTGGGTTGGCATGGACGTCAGCAATGACTTCGATGATGACAGGCATAGACACAGTTGCTTCATCGTCTTGTGCATGCTTGTCATCCTCATATGTCAGCTCTGTTTCCACAGAAGAGAACTGAAGGTGCTCTGGGGTGATGGCCAGTGGATTAAAGGGGTAAATCCCTGTTGACTGGAAACCAATGATGATGTTGGCCATTGTGAATACATTATGATAGACCAATGAATTAAGACCACAAAAAGACCAATGAAGTCGTAGCGTGTGATTATGCGGTTTGGATTGTCGCGCATAAACTTGTCACATCGCTGGTTGTAGGCACACTTCACCGACTTGAAAACTGACTTGTCAAGTGGCTGTGTGTGGTTCGTTTTGTGGGGTGGCAAACAGTACATGTGAGTTCCCATGCCCATCAAGTACTAGTAGGACAGGGCGTACCTGTGGAATGGATGGCAGAAACAACCACGTCTCAAAAAGCTCAGCGTCAATGAAGCTAGACTGGTTCGTGACTGCACTGTTTTTTACCTTTCATTGCAATAATGCTTGATGGTTTGTGGACCAAACTCAAACCTGTTTCATCAAGGTTGTATATCTGACCTGGGCAGGATTTGAGGTCGGCACTGTCCATGACATCTCCGAGCTTCTTGAAGTGATTGCTGATAGTAGTTGGGTTCAGCATCGAGGCTGGTGCAGCATACAGGGCTTCTGGTTTTCTCAGGGACAGGTCAGGGTGGCGTCTCATGAACCCTTGATACCAGTCATACCCAGCACTCTGGTTGATGTGATTGAAGCGGTGCTTCATTCTGGCATGCTCCGCCATCTCGTAATAAGCAAGCTTGCAGACAGCTTTAACTCCAATGCCGAAACCTTGGCTCTTCTGTTGATGTGGCGCCCCAGTTGGCCCTCCTCGCCCATGGTGAAGACGGGTGGCCGGCTTGCTGGTGAAGGACTCTCCATACCCTTGCTTATCCTTCTTGACAGTGTCGATTTTGGAACACCGTACTGCTTGGCGGCCTCTTGAACCCCAAGTCTGCCGTCAGTTACAGCCTTATAAGCATCAACCATTGCTCCTGCCTTCCATTTGCCTTGCTGAGGTGTCCACGTTTTCTTTTTGCGTGCCATAGGTCGGTGATCTGTAAAAATTTAAATAACAATACAAACACTGTTATTGTTATAAGTCAATAATAAATGACTTTAAAATTTACTTCACATGTACAATGTGGACATTGTTTGAGAATATCTTAGTTGCATCTCAAAATAAAAAAGATTTATGATCATGCTGTGAACAATCACGTGTCCCGCTTACCCCATTTAAGCATGTTCCACTTACCCCCGCTCCGATTGTGTAAAAGTACTTCATTGCAGTATAATTTATCATTTGTATAAATGGTTAATTATTCCCATTCTATGGATGGCAATTTAAAAATAATAACCATTCCGGAACTTGACACACTTTATTCTACTCATCTGTTAACACAATGACCCAAACAACACGACCAAAAATGTGTGCTCACTTTATAAAATCAAAATGGCCACCATTGCTTGTATTGTAAGCCAAAATTATTCCAACAATTTCATCTTTTTTAACTCCCACAAACATTTCAAATTGATACAAATGCTTTGTAATACATGTAATTTAAAGACTTATTGTTCCTGTATTTTTTTCATGGTTCTATTGATGATTTCAAATATATCTAAATGGAAAAGAAAACATCATGCTTTCGTACAAACACCCTTGACAACAACAATACCTAATCCTTGAGACAAATCAATAACATCGGGTGCATTCGTTTAGCTCACCCGGGGCGCCCCGGGTAAGCCCCGCGCCGTTCTTTTAGCTCTGACGTGTACTCGTGGCTAGGCACGGGTCAGCCACCAGAAACCCTGCTCCCGTAGCAGGGTCTCTGGTGGAATGACGTCACACGCATGCGTAGTCGAGTCGACGACGTCTAGGGCGGCGTAAAGATGGCGGAAAGGTAAATATTTTGTTGCAAAATATTCTGATTTTTCATTTATTTTGTAGGTTTTTTGTTGTTGTAGAATTGTATTTGAAATGCATGCGACTAAAAAATACAACCATGCAGAACATTTAGTGGAAAACACGAGTGCGTTCGATTAGCTTCCCCTCGTGCCATCCCCCGAGTGTTAACCCTAACTCCCCGGGTAAGCTAATCGAACGCACCGATATTGAAGCACACACGGCTTTGAAATTAATATTGACCGTACATTTACTGATCCATGCACAAAATGCTTACCCAAGTTTAATCTTTACACAATAGAGTGAAGAAAATCGCCTCAAATTCCTCGTTTCCTTTAAAACAACACAAATCAGTTAGCAGGCTCTATTGTTCTGTGAAACACAATTATTAGTATTTTTGAAGTCGGGTTCTGTGGAGGGCACTTAATAATTAGGTCGACGGGCAAAAAATAGATTTTGGACTCAAAAACACACTGGTTAGAGGTGTTTGTTCGCATGGCACAGACTTCTTATCTCAAGTAATGATTGCTTGCTAATTAAGGAAAATACATTGAAAAAACATAGACTTGGTCCATTTTCCCCAATGTCCCAGATATTATGTTTCCCTATAAATTATTATTCTAAATCTGGCGTTTCTCGTCAACGCAATTTAGGAAAAACGACCTTGTTGCACGGACACGACGATATATCCTTGTAAAACTGTACACCATAGCTGAAGCCATGTACAGTCGAACCCTGATAAGAAGAGCAATGTTAAACAACAACCTGCAGTATAACAAGTAAAATTGTAGGTCCCAAGTCTTTGTTTTTCATTATTTGCCATAACTTGTAATGTACAAGGTTGTGTTATAACGAGGTAATTTGTAAATTCCCCAAGGACCTTGTTAGAAAGGATATGAATGAAGCTACCGTTAGGCCATGTGAAAGAACGGAGCTAAGGTTATGCTGTGCACATAAATGGAGCTAGTAGGCCTATAGGGGGCCGTGTAAATTAATGGAACTGGGGTCATTTTAGGCCGTGAATGTGAATGGAACTATTATACAATGTTTATGAGTGCGATGGTAAGAATAATTTCATGAGGTGACAGATGGCATGTTCTATTCCACGAGGCGAGTAGAATAGAACATGATCTGTCACGGAATGAAATTATTATTTCCATCGCATGAATGTGAAACATTCATTATTTGTTTTATACAACGTACGCCTGGATCAATTCTGTTATTTCTTCATCGGTAAGGAGCATAAATCCTCTAATAGAATCGTCTGCCATTTTGTTTGATTTTGCGAAGTACGTACAGCTTGTTTCTGCCAATGCGTTTCGCGACATAGAGTTGTGCGCACGTGCCATTTTCAAATCCAGATCAAATAAAATGCACAATTCATGAACGGCCCAACCCCTAGCTCAGTTAATTTACACTACCCAACCCTAGCTCCATAACTCATTTACACGTCCCAACCTAGAGCTCTGTTCATTTACACGTCCCAACCCTCACTGTTCATTTACACGTCCCAACCCTAACTCCATTCATTTACCAGGCCCAACCCTCACTCCCTTCATTTACAAGGCCCAACTTTTAGCTCCGTTCATTTACACGTCCCAAACCTAGCTCGGTTCATTTACACTACCCAACCCTAGCTCCATTCATTTACACGGCCGAACCCTAGCTCGGTTCATACACTACCCAACCCTAGCTCCATCCATTTACACGGCCGAACCCTAGCTCGGTTCATTTACACTACCCAACCCTAGCTCCATCCAATTACACGGCCGAACCCTAGCTCGGTTCATTTTCAGGACCCAACCCTAGCTCCATTCATTTACAAGGCCCAACCCTAGCTCCATTCATTTACAAGCAGACCCAACCCTAGCTTAGTTCATTTACACTACCCAACCCTAGCTCCATCCATTTACACGGCCGAACCCTAGCTCGGTTCATTTACAGGACCCAACCCTAGCTCCATTCATTTACAAGGCCCGGCCTACCCTAGCTCCATTCATTGTTGGGCCTTGTAAACGAATAGAGCTAGTGTTGGGCCGAGAAAATTAATGGAGCTAGGGTTGGGCCGTGTTACCGAACGGAGCTTTACGCTTGGGTCGTGTTTGAATTGCGCTAGGGTTGGGCCGTGTGAGCTAGTGTTGGGTAGTGTAAATGAACGGAGCTAGAATGTTGGGCCATGTAAATGAATAGAGCTAGGGTTGGGCCGTGTTAGCGAACGGAGCTTTACGCTTGGGCCGTGTAAATGAATAGAGCTAGGGTTGGGTCGTGTTTACGAACGGAGCTTTACGCTTGGGCCGTGTAAATGAATTGAGCTAGGATTGGGCCGTGTATGAATTGCGCTAGGGTTGGGGCTTGTAAATCAATTCCGCTAGGGTTGGGCCGTGTGAGCTAGTGTTGGGTAGTGTAAATGAACGGAGCTAGGGGTTGGGCCATGTAAATGGATACAGCTAGGGTTGGGCCGTGTTAGCGAACGGAGCTTTACGCTTGGGTCGTCTAAATGAATAGAGCTAGGGTTGGGCCGTGTTAACGAACGGAGCTTTACGCTTGGGCTGTGTAAATGAATTAAGCTAGGATTGGGCCGTGTATGAATGGCGCTAGGGTTGGGGCTTGTAAATGAATTGCGCTAGGGTTGGGCCGTGTGAGCTAGTGTTAGCGAACGGAGCTTTACGCTTGGGTCGTGTAAATGAATAGAGCTAGGGTTGGGCCGTGTTAACGAACGGAGCTTTACGCTTGGGCTGTGTAAATGAATTAAGCTAGGATTGGCCCGTGTATGAATGGCGCTAGGGTTGGGGCTTGTAAATGAATGGAGCTAGGGTTGGGCCGTGTAAATGAATAGAGCTAGTGTTGGGTGGTGTAAATAAACGGAGCTAAGTTGGGCCATGTAAATGAATGGAGCTATATAGGGTTGGGATGTGTGAATGAACAGAGCAAGGGCTGGACTGAATAGAGCTATAGGGTTGGGCTTATACCCAACCCTAGCTCCATAATTCATTTACACTTCCCAACCCTATAGCTCAGTTAATAATACACTACCCAATTCTAGCTCAATTCATTTAAGAGGCCCAACCCTAGCTCCGTTCATTTACAAGGCCCAACCCCTAGATGTTCACTTACAAGGCCCAACCCTAGCTCTGTTCATTTACACATCCCAACCCTAGCTCAGTTCATTTACACGACCCAACCCTAGCTCTGTTCATTTCCACGTCCCAACCCTAGCTCCATTCATTTACAAGGCCCAACCCTAGCTCCATCCATTTACAAGACCCAACCCTAGCTCAGTTCATTCACACTACCCAACCCTAGCTCCATCCATTTACACGACCGAACCCTAGCTCGGTTCATTTACACGACCCAACCCTAGCTCCATTCATTTACAAAGCCCGGCCCACCCTATAGCTCCATTCATTTACAGCTCCATTCATTTACAAAGCCCGGCAATCCTAGCTTCATTCATTTACACGTCCCAACCCCAGCTTCATTCATTTACACTTGCCAACCCTAGTTTCGTTCATTTCCACGTCCCAACCCTAGCTCCGTTCATTTACAAGGCCCAACCCCTAGCTCCCCTCTTTTACAAGGCCCAACCCTAGCTCTGTTCATTTCCACGTCTCAACCCTAGCTCCATTCATTTACAAGGCCCAACCCTAGCTCCATTCATTTACAAGACCCAACCCTAGCTTAGTTCATTTACACTATACCCAACCCTAGCTCCATCCATTTACACGGCCGAACCCTAGCTCGGTTCATTTACAGGACCCAACCCTAGCTCCATTCATTTACAAGGCCCGGCCCACCCTAGCTCCATTCATTGTTGGGCCTTGTAAATGAATAGAGCTAGTGTTGGGCCGAGAAAATTAACGGAGCTAGGGTTGGGCCGTGTTACCGAACGGAGCTTTACGCTTGGGCCGTGTAAATAAATAGAGCTACGGTTGGGCCGTGTTTACGAACGGAGCTTTACGCTTGGGCTGTGTAAATGAATTGAGCTATATAGGATTGGGCCGTGTATGAATTGCGCTAGGGTTGGGCCTTGTAAATGAATTGTGCTAGGGTTGGGCCGTGTGAGCTAGTGTTGGGTAGTGTAAATGAACGGAGCTAGAATGTTGGGCCATGTAAATGAATAGAGCTAGGGTTGGGCCGTGTTAGCGAACGGAGCTTTACGCTTGGGTCGTGTAAATGAATAGAGCTAGGGTTGGGCTGTGTTAACGAACGGAGCTTTACGCTTGGGCTGTGTAAATGAATTAAGCTAGGAGTGGGCCGTGTATGAATGGCGCTAGGGTTGGGGCTTGTAAATAAATGGAGCTAGGGTTGGGCCGTGTAAATGAATAGAGCTAGTGTTGGGCCGTGTTAGCGAACGGAGCTTTACGCTTGGGTCGTGTAAATGAATAGAGCTAGGGTTGGGCCGTGTTAACGAACGGAGCTTTACGCTTGGGCTGTGTAAATGAATTAAGCTAGGATTGGCCCGTGTATGAATGGCGCTAGGGTTGGGGCTTGTAAATGAATGGAGCTAGGGTTGGGCCGTGTAAATGAATAGAGCTAGTGTTGGGTGGTGTAAATAAACGGAGCTAAGTTGGGCCATGTAAATGAATGGAGCTATATAGGGTTGGGATGTGTGAATGAACAGAGCAAGGGCTGGACTGAATAGAGCTATAGGGTTGGGCTTATACCCAACCCTAGCTCCATAATTCATTTACACTTCCCAACCCTAGCTCAGTTAATAATACACTACCCAATTCTAGCTCAATTCATTTAAGAGGCCCAACCCTAGCTCCGTTCATTTACAAGGCCCAACCCCTAGATGTTCACTTACAAGGCCCAACCCTAGCTCTGTTCATTTACACATCCCAACCCTAGCTCAGTTCATTTACACGACCCAACCCTAGCTCTGTTCATTTCCACGTCCCAACCCTAGCTCCATTCATTTACAAGGCCCAACCCTAGCTCCATCCATTTACAAGACCCAACCCTAGCTCAGTTCATTCACACTACCCAACCCTAGCTCCATCCATTTACACGACCGAACCCTAGCTCGGTTCATTTACACGACCCAACCCTAGCTCCATTCATTTACAAAGCCCGGCCCACCCTATAGCTCCATTCATTTACAGCTCCATTCATTTACAAAGCCCGGCAATCCTAGCTTCATTCATTTACACGTCCCAACCCCAGCTTCATTCATTTACACTTGCCAACCCTAGTTTCGTTCATTTCCACGTCCCAACCCTAGCTCCGTTCATTTACAAGGCCCAACCCCTAGCTCCCCTCTTTTACAAGGCCCAACCCTAGCTCTGTTCATTTCCACGTCTCAACCCTAGCTCCATTCATTTACAAGGCCCAACCCTAGCTCCATTCATTTACAAGACCCAACCCTAGCTTAGTTCATTTACACTATACCCAACCCTAGCTCCATCCATTTACACGGCCGAACCCTAGCTCGGTTCATTTACAGGACCCAACCCTAGCTCCATTCATTTACAAGGCCCGGCCCACCCTAGCTCCATTCATTGTTGGGCCTTGTAAATGAATAGAGCTAGTGTTGGGCCGAGAAAATTAACGGAGCTAGGGTTGGGCCGTGTTACCGAACGGAGCTTTACGCTTGGGCCGTGTAAATAAATAGAGCTACGGTTGGGCCGTGTTTACGAACGGAGCTTTACGCTTGGGCTGTGTAAATGAATTGAGCTATATAGGATTGGGCCGTGTATGAATTGCGCTAGGGTTGGGCCTTGTAAATGAATTGTGCTAGGGTTGGGCCGTGTGAGCTAGTGTTGGGTAGTGTAAATGAACGGAGCTAGAATGTTGGGCCATGTAAATGAATAGAGCTAGGGTTGGGCCGTGTTAGCGAACGGAGCTTTACGCTTGGGTCGTGTAAATGAATAGAGCTAGGGTTGGGCTGTGTTAACGAACGGAGCTTTACGCTTGGGCTGTGTAAATGAATTAAGCTAGGAGTGGGCCGTGTATGAATGGCGCTAGGGTTGGGGCTTGTAAATAAATGGAGCTAGGGTTGGGCCGTGTAAATGAATAGAGCTAGTGTTGGGCCGTGTTAGCGAACGGAGCTTTACGCTTGGGTCGTGTAAATGAATAGAGCTAGGGTTGGGCTGTGTTAACGAACGGAGCTTTACGCTTGGGCTGTGTAAATGAATTAAGCTAGGAGTGGGCCGTGTATGAATGGCGCTAGGGTTGGGGCTTGTAAATAAATGGAGCTAGGGTTGGGCCGTGTAAATGAATAGAGCTAGTGTTGGGCCGAGAAAATTAACGGAGCTAGGGTTGGGCCGTGTTACCGAACGGAGCTTTACGCTTGGGCCGTGTAAATGAATAGAGCTACGGTTGGGCCGTGTTTACGAACGGAGCTTGACGCTTGGGCCGTGTAAATGAATTGAGCTAGGATTGGGCTGTGTATTTATTGCGCTAGGGTTGGGGCTTGTAAATGAATTGCGCCAGTGGGTTGGGCCGTGTGAGCTAGTGTTAGCGAACGGAGCTTTACGCTTGGGTCGTTAAATGAACGGAGCTAGGGGTTGGGCCTTGTAAATGAACTTCATTTACAAGCCCAAACCCTAGCTCCATTAATTTACAGCTCCATTCATTTACAAAGCCCGGCAATCCTAGCTTCATTTATTAACACGTCCCAACCCCAGCTTCATTCATTTACACGTCCCAACCCTAACTCCATTCATTTACAAGGCCCAACCCCTAGCTCCCTTCATTTACAAGGCCCAACCCAAAGACCCTAGAGCGCCGCGCAGCGGCGCTCTAGGGTCGAGCGCTCTACGATCTTTGGCCCAACCCTAGCTCTGTTCATTTCCACGTCCCAACCCTAGCTCCATTCATGGTTGGGCCTTGTACATGAATAGAGCTAGTGTTGGGCCGAGAAAATTAACGGAGCTAGGGTTGGGCCGTGTTAGCGAACGGAGCTTTACGTTTGGGTTGTGTAAAATAGAGCGAGGGTTGGGCCGTAACGAACGGAGCTTTACGCTTGGGCGTGTAAATGAATTGAGCTAGAATTGGGCCGTGTATGAATGGCGCTAGGGTTGAGGCTTGTAAATGAATGGAGCTAGGGTTGCATGGGCCGTGTCAATGAATAGAGCTAGTGTTGGGTAGTGTAAATAAACGGAGCTAGGGGTTGGGCCATGTAAATGAATGGAGCTATAGGGTTTGGATGTGTAAATGAACAGAGCAAGGGCTGGACTGAATAGAGCTATAGGGTTGGGCTTACCCAACCCTAGCTCCAAAATTCATTTACACTTCCCAACCCTAGCTCAGTTAATAATACACTACCCAATTCTAGCTCAATTCATTGAAGAGGCCCAACCAGTATAGCTCCATTCATTTACAAGGCCCAATTCTAGCTCGGTTAATTTACACTACCCAACCCAACACTAGCTCCGTTTATTTACACTACCCAACCCTAGCTTCATTCATTTACACGGCCCAACCCCTAGCTCAGTTAATTTCCCCGTCCCAACCCTAGCTCCATTCATTTACTACAAAACTACCCCCCCCCCCTCCTCCCCACAAGCTGTCGTGTGAAGAGGGTAGGCAAGAAAAACAACTTTATTTCAAACTAACGTTTTCCCTTTTACTGGAATTGAACAGTATTATTCAGAATAATTATTATTCTTTCAAGTGATATCAAAGATATTTTAACAAAAACTCGGCAAAGAGGGTAAACATTTTGTTGAAGATCGTTTTTATGCATGATTTCTCGGTTGTTTGATTTGTTACGTAAAGATGCGTTTATCAGTTTTCCAGCCGCAGTGATTATAGGACGGCAAATGTATTCATTAATTTAATCTTCAAAGTAAGTTTTACTACAAATCCAACCCCTGTCTAATCATCGTTGTGCTTTCTTAGGTATATTTAAACAAAAATCCTTACTTTTTAAATTTTATTTCTGAAAAGAACCGGAGGGAACTCAACGTTTCGATTTGTCAAGCTAAGCAATTAATTTGTGTGTTTAACAGCTTCATGATATTGGACCTAGTCTTTATCCAAGACCAATGCAGTGGAAGGAATCTGGCGATTAAGTATGGTGATGTGACGTGATGGTGATGTGACCGTAGTCTAGTTGACCGTAGTAGCTAGACCCCAGCAGACGGAGGCTCGGTTAGCAGAAAATCGTGTGCTTAGCAGCGCTATGTATGCAGGCTCAGAGACCAACATTCCTTGCTAACGTGTGAAATACGTTTACCGTAAGCACCGAATTTTCTGCTATAGTAAGCAGGGATTTTTCGCTAACGGTAAGCAGAGCCAAGAAATTGGGCCCAATTTCTTGGCTCTGCTATAACCACAGAATTCCTCGCTTACGGTCACCATTTTCCGCTAACCGCGATATAGCAGACGGTATAAGCAGAGCCAAGAAATTGGGCCCAGACCCATTGATCTCCATAAATGGAGCAAGTTCGGGCTATAGTTCGACTAACGTCGCTCGAACGCATAATGGTTGCAATATCCATAGAGCTCCATGCACTAACGTACCCGGGGCACGGTTGGCGCTGGTTAAGTTGACAGTAGCCTTTTTTCATAGGAAAACATACTGGGCCGGCCACGTCCAGAATAACGTGCCGCCGTTGTGCATGTACATGTACGTGCGCCTGGCCTCAATTTTGTATCAATTTTAGCGTCGGTACCCCGCGCCCGAGTCGGCCGAATATGTAAACAGCGCATGAAGTAATATACGCAATATGCCTTGCTGATTTGCGATGACGGTCACATCAAATTATAGCCTTTTTGCGGCTTTTACCATCGTCCGTACTAGTAGTGGTAGTAATCATGACATCTTAGGAATTCTACTGCCATTCATGGTCAAGTTTGATGCCAGGGTTTGATGAGTGGCCACGCTGACGAGGTCATGCAGGGCCCAATTTCTTGGCTCTGCTTACCGTTAGCGAAGAATCCCTGCTTACTAGGGCCCTTTTCCAAACCTCCAGGCTTCGGCTTTGGCTTGGGCTCCGGCTTCAATTTATTAGGCTTCGTCTTCATGAGGCTCCGCGACAAGCCTTAAAGCTTTGGAACACCGAGGCTTCGGGAGGCTTCGGCTGGCTTCGGCTGGCTTCGACTAGCGACTCTATGCCATTCGTGATGCTTCGTAACATTTCGTTGAGTTACCGGCCTATGGATGGAAACATCGCTAATAAACGGCTGAAGCGATATTATTTTGCGCCTGCTTTCACTACGGGGACAACAGACGTATCCAGGAAAAAATGTAAACTTTTATACAATTATATATGCCATTTATTCACTCAACCAAAATCTCAACCGCATCTGTAAACCTCTGGAAAAGGTTTTGTTTTGGGCACAATTTAAATATTTCAATAACAAACAATCCACTTTTTTTATTTTTTATTTTTTGGGAGGGGGGGGGGGGGGGGGGGTGGGGGCGGTGGCAGGTGCCGGGCCAATGCCTCATTCAAAATAATTTGTTTGCATCGCTATTGCTAAAAACGGAATCTACTTTTACTTCGGGAAGATACCTTGTAATTCTTTTTTTACGATTTGATCTGCAGATTCGATCTAAAAGTAAGATGCTCCTTTAATATTCTGTGTCCGTCTTTCAAGGAAATAAATATGTACTTGTCAACCATGTATTATTACTGATGGTTTATTTGGCAAAAAGGTTATAACATTGGAAAATAAACATTTAGATTAAGACAGGTCATCATAATTACAAATCATTCAATATAAAACTAAACAAAAGATTAAATTGAGAATATAAAATTAAAAAATAAGTGCTCACACAAATAATTCAAAAGACAAAACTGCAAAAGAAAATCCAACAACAACAAAATATTTAAATTTTGAAATTGTAATGTATCCTTTGCTGTGACTTCTGGGAATATATATTATTGAAACCCCCTACCACCAGTACCACTCTAAAACAATAATAGCTCCTTCGAAGTAAGTTTTCACAAATTTAAAGACATGCCAGGATTAGGTTTGTTTTAAAAATAGATTGAGGCCTCAAATAGAGGCTGCTCAAAACCAACCTTTTTCAAATCGCTTTTGATTGATAGGTTGTAAAAATTGTATTCCTTAAAAACATGTTGTTTTTCTTGATGTAATAGTAGTTTGTGATGTACATGGATTTTTGCCTTTTAATATTTTAATGAATCTGGTTTTATCATTTTACAGTGCATTTAAATTTATGTACATAACGTTTGCACTTCATAAATAACATTATTATTGTCAGGCCTACATTTTATACTTCAAGACTTTCTACTGCTGACAATTGATTATTTGAAATAGAATTTTCCCCAGCATATAAACAAATACCAACAGTCATTTGTAGTGCAGGCATAGGCATTATAAATAAGAGAGTTGAGTTAAGTTGACCAGGACCTGTTCCAATAATTCCATGCTGTTCCAGTGTAAACAACATAAATAGGGAGTGAATTGTTTTTCTTCAAAGTTGGGAGATTTAGGTGAGCAAATATGTGAGCACACTCAGCACAGATCTTTAGCTTTGCTTTCTCAGAATACACCTGTGCAATTAGTCTCTATATTGTCAAAGATCCTTTATAACAACACGGCTGGCAAGCATAAAGTGAGATTCTCCCTCTTTTGGCTGATGGACTTGGAGAGGCTTGTATTGGAGAATGAACCTTCATCCACTGCTAGAAATAAGTAGTGGGAAGAAAATGAGTTGCTCATCTTTCCTAGTGCACACAATCCATGGTGGTGTAGAAAGTCAACGATGGAGTTTACCTGTGCTTGAATTCTGAATATCCTCAGAACCTAAGAACCATCAAGAAAATAAACAAAAGCAGAATTAAGAATGGTGATGGTCTAGGACAAAATAACAAGTTAGGTATACACACACATTGAATGCTTCAAGTGGTGGTGTTGGTGCAAACAAATTTGCCTCCCAAACAAGACATTGTGTTTTTCCTGAGGAAATGCTCCACAGGGATCACCAAATTGGTTTATGGCTCGTTCAGTTTAAGCAGCAAATATTTGGTTTATCTTACGTCATCTAGTACAGATTCTGCTTATAATAGAAACTAATCAATTTAATCAAAACACAATAAAAGTATACTTCTATTTCAAAAAGAAATTAGTTGTTAATTTCCAAACTAACCCCTTTTCCTTCCAGCTTCCAGCTCTAAAGCTTATGACATGTTGAGATTTTGGAGGTGAAATTTTTGAGCTACATTCTTTCTAAATCTCTAGCAATATTTTCTTTTTTGTAGGCCTAGCCTAGTATTACTCAGATTCTGGTATTGAATATAAAACTATTTTCACTTATTTTTTGTATTAACATGCATGTGACAACGAGGTGTAACAATGCGCTCAGTTAAACTGGCTATTGTTACGGCATGCCGTGCGATTCTCAGAATGGGTGCCGACTACCCCTAGAACTCTGGGTCTCCCGACGCCCGTAGGGCGGAGCCCCATAGATAGAGAGGGTTTTTACAGGTTAACCGCCGTTAAACAATAGAAACCGTGCACAAATTCCGGGTAATAACTCCATACTGCCGCACGGTCTACCCCCCAAAAAATTTGTATGAGTACTTTATCAACTCACCCAGCTGTGGCCAACCAAAAACCGGTCGAATCTCGGCCAATTTCTGTAAAAAAGGTGAAAACTATGCCCGTTCCGCAAACGCGACTGTTACAAGATGGCGGATAAGGACGTTCAATGAACAGTTGGTACCGTGACCCCGGCCGGGGTCAGTGCGGACCAATCACATGGCTTCTCTGAACGACGATGACAGGGCTGTTTTCCAAACCCTGGCTTCGGTCTTTTGTGGCCGTGCCTCCGGTGCATTGCTTAACTGTATGAATAAGGCCTGGCAAGATGAAGTTTGTGTTTCAAAAACGGCTAATGCGCGGCGGCTGCAGCTTGAAATTAATTACGCACGAGTTTATCCGCCATCTTGTACAATCGCGTTTGCGGAACGGGCATAGTTTTCACTTTTTTACAGAAATTGGCCGAGATTCGACCGGTTTTTGGTTGGCCACAGCTGGGTGAGTTGATAAAGTACTCATACAATTTTTTTTTGGGGGTAGACCGTGCGGCAGTATGGAGTTATTACCCGGAATTTGTGCACGGTTTCTATTGTTTAACGGCGGTTAACCTGTAAAAACCCTCTCTATCTATGGGGCTCCGCCCTACGGGCGTCGGGAGACCCAGAGTTCTAGGGGTAGGTGCCGACTGCTCCATCTAAATTAGATGATCTAGTAAATTGAACAGAAATTGCGAATAAATCCATGCCTAACGTTAGGCTACACCCTGTATAACATGCCCTTATCATACCGACTTGTGGAAACTCGTTATGATCAATAGTTTCGGGTCAAAAGAAGCCAGAAGGCCGACTGCCATAACAATAGCCACTGTCCCACTGCCTTTATTTACATGTATAACTTAATAACCAGGCAGCTTGACTAGACTGGCTTCGACTAGTGCGGGTTTGCATGGAAGTTGGTTGGACTAGTTGGAATTCAACTTTCGTCGAAAAAACGGTAGCATAACGTTAGGATTAGAAATGTTGTCCTAGGTCCTATAGATAGTATGATTATCTTCATGGTTACACGTAACATTTTCACTTGAGTTGGTAAATTTCTTTTAACAAAATCATTAAACTTACAGTGAATTGTCGGTGAAAACTTCCTTGCAAACACCCCGACACACCGCGAAAACAATGGCGGCCGTCGCAAACTTTTTTGTTTGTGATAATTTTGTGGCTTGTATCACGTGACAATACGTCACGAAGCCTCCACGAAGTCACCTCCTCGGCAGGCTTCATAATTTAGCCAAAAACGGAGCCTCTAGATGAAGCCGAAGCCAAAGCCTCCATTTGGTATGGGCTTCAAAATGGCGGAATGGAGACGAAGCCGAAGACGAAGCCAAAGCCGGGGGTTTGGAAAACAGCCATAGCAGAAAATTCGGTGCTTACGGTAAACGTATTTACGCGTTAGCGCGGAATTTTGGTCTCTGAGCATGCGTACATCCCGAAACTAAGGATTCTGTGCTTAATACCCGGTGAGCAAATAATTTTTCTGCTAGCGCGGTTAGCGGAAAATGATGACCGTAAGCGAGGAATTCTGTGGTTAGCAGAGCCAAGAAATTGGGCCCAGGTTAGGCTACCACGAGCATATTAAACGAGGACCGCTCACCGATCGAGTGGTAAATATATAGGCCTAACGTTAGATTCTTTTTAGAATATTTTAGACGAATATTTCTTCTCCATTCCCAATGTGCATTTTGATCATCATTCCCGATGCACATTTCGCTAATTCATTTTGCTGTAATTTTCATAAAACAATGGATGGATTTGAGGGGATAGTACGGTAAGTAGCAAATATTGTTACACTGATTCGTTTCACTGATTTAATTGTTTGACTTCGGTTCGTACCGGTAGATGCTGGAAAAAGATAGAAAATCCAACATGTTCTTGTAGTCTGGTTCCCTGGCCCCACTTAAAATGAAGCGAAGCAATTATAGAGTTAGAGAATTATAAGGTCATAGAATCAGTCTAGTTGTTTGCTGGTGTAATCCAAAATGCGGAATAACTAAATTTCAAAATTTAAGAGCAGTATTTTGTTTTAAGCCAGTTTTTTCAAACACTGGTAATTAAGCCAACCAGTGTTGGAAATTGATACGAAAATAGCACTTTATTTGAAAATGTCAGCACGCCAGGAACTATATTTTGACAAGATGCTTTTAATAGACTAGGAATGCCTCAACAGTCCAGTACACGTAAAGTATTTTGTGGTATTTTAACCAGTTCGCGCCGGATGACGTATCACGCAAAGTTTTCCCCAAATTTAAAATGGATGACGCATAAACACGCCAAGTTCAAGTTCGGAAATGTCTGTCAGCAGCGAGCAAGGCCGGAAATGCGTGGGTGTGCTTCCCGGCACTGTCGGCCTGAACCCGCTTCGGATCGAGTTTCGTTAAAAATAATCCCGCCCCTCGGCTCAGTGATGTTAAAATAATCCCGGCGCGAACTGGTTAAGAGGGGAAAATACCGAGAGAGAAAGTCGAAAGTTGTCAGTGGGCGGGCCCTGCATTCTATAATTGGTCTGATTGCTGTAATGGTAGTTTATGATCAACGAAGCATTACAATTTCCCTCAAATGTGTGTATTACATGACTATAGGCCTGCAGTCTCTCCTTGCAATTTTTAAGAAGTTTGTGGTTATTAACAGTTAGCTCTGTGGTATTGGATATTTGCATATAACAGTATAAAAAGGCCAGGCAAGTAGTTGTGGTTGTTGACAACTGGGGCCAATTTCATAGAGCTGCTAAGCACAAAAATTTGCTTAGCATGACAATTTGTCCTTGACAAAAACAAGGTTACAGACCAAATTTTTACCTGATCTTTATTGTTCTGGATTGATAATCAGCTGTTTTTTTGCTTAGCATGAAAAACATGTTTAATTTTGGCCGGAAATCTGTTTTAATGAGCAAGACTTTTTGTGCTAAGCAATTTTTTTTGCTTAGCAGCTCTATGAAATTGGGCCCTGGTGATGGCAAGAGGCTAGCTACATGTATCTAACGCCTCTTATCCTGCAATGGCTGTATTACGTTTCAGACATTTACAGGCCAAGACTGGGCCAATGTTATAACCTAATTATGTTTCAGACATTTATGTTTCGGTGATTAGAAAGCTTACGTTTCAGACATTTGAAATGTCTGAAACGTAATCGCTACTTACGTTTCAGACATTTAATATATATTTAATTAGTATATTGTTCTTGTTTCAGACATTTTGACACGTAACAATAGCGTTTCAGACATTCTTGGTTCACAGAAAAAATAGGACCCCGTTCGAACCCCGTTCGTTTGAATTCCTGACCTGTTTGTTTGTGTTCTTTCCTCCATGCCATGGTACATGTACATTAACCCTAACCCTACCTAATGCTACTTTTTACTACTACATGTAGTAGTAAAAAGTAGTATGCAGTACTCTCACTGACTTGTGTGCAATATGCCTGTAGTAATTTTTAGTATTTGGTACTTCACCCCTTATTGCACTCTCTCTCTCTGCTTGCTGAGTGTGCATGGCCCATGTATGCTGTGTAAGGTGTTCTAAACTCTACAGCAAAAATTGTCACTTGGGACACATGCATTGGGTCAAGGCTGGACTACTGCATTTTTTGCCAGGTAAGTATTACTGACCTGTATTGCCACTATATAGTATTAGTACTTTGTAGTTGGCAGTATCTGTACTCTGTCAGTACACACCCAATCATCAGTCACAGAGGGACCAATGCTACACTAAGTAGTACTAGTACGCAGTTCTTTAGCCCAAAGTAAGGCCTCAGGGGGTTAGGGTTAACCCTAACCCTACCTAATGCTACTTTTTACTACTAGTAGTAAAAAGTAGTATGCAGTACTCTCACTGACTTTTGTGCAATGCCTGTAGTAATTTTTAGTATTGGGTACTTCACCCCTTATTGCACTCGTAGTACTTTTTAGCATTGGGTACCTCTGCTTGCTGAGTGTGCATTGCCCATGTATGCTGTGTAGACTCTCCAGCAAAAAATGTCACTTGGGGCACAATGGGTCAAGGTTGGACTACTGCATTTTTTGCCAGGTAAGTATTACTGACCTGTATTGCTACTATTAGTATTTTGTAGTTGGCAGTACCTGTACTCTGTCAGTACACACCCAAGCATCAGTCACAGAGAAACCCAATGCTACAAAATACTAAGTAGTATTCTGTAGTAGGCAGTTCTTTAGCCCAAAGTAAGGCCTAGGGGGTTAGGGTTAAACCACGATGTTTGTCTTTCGGATAATACCAGAAAGAAAACAATCACTGGCTGAAATTGTTTTGGTGTTCGGCGATTTTCACCATATGATCAAAAGTTTGTATCGTAATATTTTTTCAAATAACCAATAACAATTAACATTTTGTGGGGTTGCATTTTATCCTTTCTAAAAATAGGGTTGGTCGGTTATTTTTTGTTTAGCCTTTAACTTGTGACATGTTGAACCCTTTGCATAGGGTTAACATGCATACAGTATTTCTAATCATACATTTTGAATATTTCAGTAACCTCCTGATCGAGACCCAGACTCGTAGTGTACTTCATTCAGCAGAGATCATCATGTGAACCACAACAAACAGGCTTCTTTGAAGTGCAGTTCATCAATGAGTACATTGGTAAGAACGTTTGTACTAAACACTTTGGATAGGTGATTCATAAGGGGCTGTCCAAAGTTGTCAACATTTTTAAGGTCGTACAGAGCGTACTACTTTTCAAGACCCCCCTCCCTCCCCCCAAAGTAGTACTTTTCAACATTTAGTCCAAACACCGGTAGAGCGCGGTGGGGCATTGCGTGCACGATGTCCATGCACAGCTGTGGGAACGAGTCGCAGTAAAGCTGTGTCAAAGGTTATTCATTCACGCTTGGCACATTCGTGCGCTTATTCAGGGCTAGTATATAGGGCATCAATACATGTGTGTATGTACACCGCATGGTTAACGTTGCGCTATACGAAATCATTGCCAACTCGGTCGCCGCGGCGTGTAGGGCGGGCGGCGTCAAAAGTATCTCATCCTCGCAAGCTACGTACTGTATAGCTAGCCAGGGACGCATCGGATTTTTTTCACGGAGTTGCATAGCTGCTAACAAGGTATAACCTGCCGAAGCAATCATTTTTGAACAGCGGACTATTTGTATCGCTTCTGATTTTAACGTTGGAAATTCGAGATAAAAAAAGAAGGAAACAAAACCAATCATATAATTTTCCTTTGCTGATTGTACGGTACAAAATCAACATTTTATTTACAATTTAAAGTCGTACGCGGCCTCCGACCCCCCTCCCCCCTGTTGTACGCTTTGTACGACCATTAAAATGTTGTAAACTTTGGACGGCCCCTTAGTCATGAAGTAACACAGACATTTGTAAGTCACATCCTATAACTACATAAATATTGAATATTTTAAAGTGAACAAAGCTGGCAGGAGCTGGATTCGAACCTGCGACCTCCAGGTTACCGTACCAGCGCTATACCAACTGAGCTATCTTGCCGCAATGCCCTATGAATGAGGCTAGCCTACATGTATGTTGGCGGTCTCCCAAATTGTCAGTATCTTTATTTGGGGGCGCTAGTCAGAAGTCATAAACACAAGAATGACGTATGTGACCTGTTGCCCGGAAGTGGGCGTAAAGTTGCAAAATTTCAAAATCAAGACTATGGTATTTCCTGAAAGTACAGGTTGCAAGCTTTAATTATAGATACATTGTGTGTTGTGTATCATACAACCAACAAACTTTGGTTTGGGTCACATGGTGAGAAAACAATTGGGTCGGTCGGTCAGCATGACATTTTTTTTTTTTTTATTTTTTTTTAGGTTTAAATATATGTTAGTATTAGTATTATTATTATTATTATTTTAGGAACCATACCTGGGCTTGAAGTAAACGACGGCCACGACGGCCATTGCCGTTGTTGCCTTTTTGATGGCCGAGGTGCCCCACTAAAAATTGCCGTCTTCACGGCCAGTTTTGCCTTGCCCAATTTTTACCTTGGCCGTCGTGCCCTTTTTTGCAAAAACATCCTTCAGCCTAATGTTAGTATTCTAATCACTGAATCATTGTTCTAGAAAAAAATATCGCTGCATACGTTACGTATCGCGCACGCAGCAACGTTAACGACACAAACTGAATCTAGCTTCGCAATCAGGCCCCATAAATATAGCGCACGCTATGTACTGTACATGTTTGTATGTACAGCCAAGTCCAGCTAATTTCGGAGTATGCCGATACTTCTAGCTGCGACACCCCGCCGCAACACACGTACCAGCAGGAGTAAGTACGGCAGATCGTACTTGCAAAGTCAACTGACTTTCTTTTTCTCAGTGCTACTGTACACGTGACGCGCAGTGCACAATACGAATGCGTGTTTGTGTGTGTGTACGTGTACGTGTACGTGTACGAGGCAAACGATAGTCGTTACAATCACCCCAACCTCGTTACCATGGCTATGATCTTGCTGCGCTATTTTTTCCCACCATGCCTTCGCGATAACGCGCACACGCTCATATGGAGTCGAGGCTGCGATCACCCTGCATGCGGCTGGTGCTCCAATATTGTCAACAGGTTTTTGATGAAGTTATCCCTCTGCTAAATGAACGGCATTGAATTTGTTAGGAAGAAAATCAGAAAAATCAACAATGCCGGGCAAGGATCGCGTAAAGCGAACAGCCTAAAATTTCAATATGATTTTCCACACACCCCAGGGAGTTAAGGTTGCATTGCAGATATAGTGCATGCAGCTGGAGCGTAAGATTTCTTTTTCTCATTTTATAACCTAATTATATGTTTCAGAAATTTTGAGGTTTGGAAATGTCTAAATAATTCGGTGATTAGGAAGCTTACGTTTTAGACATTTGAAATGTCTGAAACGTAATCGCTATGTCTGAAACGTATTGTTCATGTTTCAGATATTTTGACACGTAACAATAGCGTTTCAGACATTCTTGGTTCACAGAAAAAATAGGACCCCGTTCGAACCTCGTTCGTTCGAATTCTTGACCTGTTTGTCCGTGTTCTTTCCTCCATGCCATGGTACATGTACGTTAAACCACGATGTTTGTCTTTCGGATAATACCAGAAAGAAAACAATCACTGGCTGAAATTGTTTTGGTGTTCGGCGATTTTCACCAATATGATCGAAAGTTTGTATCGTAATAATATTTTTTCCAATAACCAATAACAATTAACATTTTGTGGGGTCGCATTTTATCCTTTCTAAAAATAGGGTTGGTCTGGTATTTTTTGTTTAGCCTTTAACTTGTGACATGTTGAACCCTTTGCATAGGGTTAACATGCATACAGTATTTCTAATCATACATTTTGAATATTTGCAGTAACCTCCTGATCGAGACCCAGACTCGTAGTGTACTTCATTCAGCAGAGATCATCATGTGAACCACAACAAACAGGCTTCTTTGAAGTGCAGTTCATCAATGAGTACATTGGTAAGGGAGCTTACCAATTCGTCCTTACCTTGATTCTGCGGAAAGTCCGCCGTTGTCAAGGGGGCAGGAAAGTTTGCGAACTGCACGCACGTGCGCACCCCAGCGCATCGAAGTTAATAAGCTAGCCCAATCGGGCGCTAATGTTGCTGAGAAATTTCAACTCATGAATAAACACAAGACGCGGATAACATTTAAATACCACGTTCTGTTCGCGGACTGAACGCGTTCAAACCTTGTTTGTTGAATCGAAGCGGTGAGGCCTGTTTATACTCGGCATTTAAATACCACGTTCTGTCCGCGTACTGAACGTGTTCAAAACCTTGCTTGTTGAACATCTTCTTGAGATTAACAGGCAAAAATGTGCTCTTTGTTTTTGAAAAATGTTTACATTCGCCGAGGTCTATGGCGAAAACTGCTGTCATTTTTAAACAATGCATATACACGTACGACACGACGGTCACTGACGCAGGAAAACGTGGTGCCGCGGTATATGCACCCAGGTGAAAATTCCAGTTGAAACCAGTTAAACCTTCAACTGGTTTCAACTGTTTTGAACTGGAATTAACTGGTATCCAACTGGTACGTGATGGAATCAACTGGCATCAACTGGTAGCTCAATCAGATTCAACAAAAACCAGTTGAAACCAGTTGTAAGCAGTTAAAGAACCAGTTACCAACTGGTAATTTGTGTGGCGACAATAGGAACCAGTTGAAACCAGTTGTAGGAACATTTACTGGTCAATCTTGTGGCGACAATAGGAAACAGTTTAAACCAGTTGAATAAACCAGTTACCAACTGGTCATTCTTGTGGTGAAAATAGGAAACAGTACAAACCAGTTGAAGGAACCAGTTACCAACTGGTCATTCTTGTGCCGACAACAGGAAACAGTTCAAACCAGTTGAAGGAACCAGTTACGTACCCTGAACTGGTCTTTTTTATTAACAATAACCAGTTGAAACCAATTGTTGAAACCAGTTACATGTACCAACTGGTCAAGTGAACAGGAACCAAATAAAACATTCTTTAAAAGTCTAATTACATCCCCAACAAAATCAACAGACAGCACATTTTCCCCAACTTTATTTATTAAAAATACCTATTGCCAAGAACCAACACCCCCTCGACTTCCGCAATACCAGTTGCAAAAATCAGTGGCAAGATTCGAACCAGTTGCAAGAACCAGTTGCAAGAACCAGTTGCAAGAACCAGTTGCAAGAACCAGTTGCAAGAACCAGTTGCAAGAACCAGTTGCAAGAACCAGTTGCAAGAACCAGTTGCAAGAACCAGTTGCAAGAACCAGTTGCAAGAACCAGTTGCAAGAACCAGTTGCAAGAACCAGTTGCAAGAACCAGTTGCAAGAACCAGTTGCAAGAACCAGTTGCAAGAACCAGTTGCAAGAACCAGTTGCAAGAACCAGTTGCAAGAACCAGTTGCAAGAACCAGTTGCAAGAACCAGTATTGCAAGAACCAGTTGCAAGAACCAGTTGCAAAAACCAGTTGCAAAAACCAGTTGCAAAAACCAGTTGCAAAAACCAGTTGCAAAAACCAGTTGCAAAAACCAGTTGCAAAAACCAGTTGCAAAAACCAGTTGCAAAAACCAGTTGCAAAAACCAGTTGCAAAAACCAGTTGCAAAAACCAGTTGCAAAAACCAGTTGCAAAAACCAGTTGCAAAAACCAGTTGCAAAAACCAGTTGCAAAAACCAGTTGCCAAAACCAGTTGCGCCAAAACCAGTTGCGCCAAAACCAGTTGCGCCAAAACCAGTTGCGCCAAAACCAGTTGCGCCAAAACCAGTTGCGCCAAAACCAGTTGCGCAAAAACCAGTTGCAAAAACCAGTTGCAAAAACCAGTTGCAAAAACCAGTTGCAAAAACCAGTTGCAAAAACCAGTTGCAAAAACCATGCAGTTGCGAAAACCAGTTGAAAAACCAGTTGCAAAACCAGTTGCAATAGTCGATGTTAAATTGTGGTATTTTGTCCAAAAATGCACTTTTGTGACATTATATGTAATTATTCAAACGATTCCATGATTGAATTTATATTTTTGTGCAAACATAGTTAAAAATTCCCATTACATTCCATTCGTATTCAAATTTTGACATTATTCATAAAAACTAGCTGTGACTATGTCGTGGACAAAAAAGTGTAGTATAAAACTAACTAACGGCGATGGCTAAGTGTGTAGTATGTATTTACATGTAGTAGGTAATATATAAGAGTAGGTTATTATTGTATGTATACCTACTTCCCCTATAGTAATGTTTAATAAGTAAATTCCATTGGTATTATTTCATTACGGAATTCCACGCAGTTATATATCAGAACGTTCATTGAAGTTTTTTGGTTTCAAAACCAGTTAAGCCAGTTAAACCAGTTCAATACCAGTTAAACCAGTTCAATACCAGTTAAACCAGTTCAATACCAGTTAAACCAGTTCAATACCAGTCACCAATTCCCAGTTGAACTGGACCAGTTGAGACCAGTTCGACTGGTTTTAACTGGTCCCAACTGGTCCAGTTCAACTGGTTTCAACTGGAATTTTCACCTGGGCATGCCGGCGCGCGTGCCCGATAGACTTGACAGTATAGATTGGCCACACCCGACATATACAAATATTAAGTGGCTCAGAGTGGAATATTAATCCCATTTCACGATTAAATGCCACTCAATATTTGTTTTATATAACCGAGATACAGATCCTCGTCATTTGATCTTAAACAGATCCTTGCACTTTTCCGAACTACCCCTTCACAAAAATGTTTTAATCCAGCTCTGTAGCGCTGTGCGCATCAAGGATGATCCTAGCCGTTGAATAGTATTTCCCATTCCCTATGGGCGAATGGGACTTTTTGAGCACCGGCATTAATGGGAGAAATGAATGTCCTGTGATGTGAGTTCCACCAATCAAGGATCTGTATGCCAGTTATATAAACATAAATGTACGGTGATATACACATCACGAGCACCACACACAAAAACAACCATTTCTGACTATCAGTGCGGATATGCATGCATGCAATACAGTATGTCGACAAATTCTCCATTGTTGCTGTGCTAAGGCGATGTTGGCCGCGTTCGAACTTGGCTATATACGTCTGGAAATCACACACGTGGCCAAGTAAGCAGATGTAGCAACTAACTTTGTGTGTTATTCTCAATGTTATTCTTCCATTTAGTAGCAAAGAATTCACAAACGGTACCTTTGCTTTGAGAAAATTGATGAGCTTGTCTCAATTAAGTGCAGCCAAGAGGGCATGCACGCAATCGTGTTCTGGGAAGGAACGGGAGAATGCGTAACGTTACGTTAATTCTCTTTTGGCATTCCACTTTTTCCATGGGAAATATATTATGGCCACTAGTCAATGTCGATAACATTGTTTGCAGTCGCCGATTATGATCGAAAATCGCTATGGTACAATTAAGTATTTTAAACTCAAACTAATACAATTGTATAAAGTCGCATTTTATGGCTTTCGGAGATAGGGTCTGTCCGGTGACCCGAACCAAAGGTATTTTTTGTTTGTCCTCATCAGAGTTTTGACCATTGTTTTAAAAAATGAAGTTAAAAGTTGTTGATCTGTTAAAACAAATTCAGTTAAAAAACTTTGGGATATGACAGAACAGTTTTCAAATAGAAAGTTGTTAAAATCCCAAAATTGACTTTTCAGTTAAAATTATTGTTATTCTTGTAACTCGGAAGAGCCATAGTGCGACTTTACGCTTATTTTGTGTTGTCAGGTCAAATGTAACTACATAGATATTGATTATTTGCAGTAACCTCCTGAGACCCACAATCATGCTTCGTTCTCGGAGATCATGTGAACCACTACAACAGGCTTCAAAACCATGCATCAGAGGCACAGACAGTGGCGGCTTCTTTGAAGTGCAGTTCATCAATGAGTACATTGGTAAGAACCTTTTTACTAAATTATCAGCATGATTAAAAAGTCTTGGTTTAATTTTTGCTAATGTTTAGGGGCCGTCCAAAGTTGTCAACATTTTTAAGGTCGTACAGAGCGTACTACTTTTCAAGACCCCCTTCCCTCCCCCCAAAGTACGGTAGTACTTTTCAACATTTTATTTTTTCAATGTTGATGCACATGTTTTATCATCATTTTACATTTTTCATGTTGCTGATGATCAATGCAAGTTAAAAACAAAAGCAGATGAA
This sequence comes from Crossaster papposus, assembly GCA_037893245.1. Classification (NCBI taxonomy): domain Eukaryota; kingdom Metazoa; phylum Echinodermata; class Asteroidea; order Velatida; family Solasteridae; genus Crossaster; species Crossaster papposus. The sequence continues at coordinate 1,283,146 of JBAIAA010000153.1, forward strand.
CATTTAATTTTGTCAAAAACAATGTACTCATAGTACTTGCTGTATAGTTTATTTTAAACATACATGTACAATGCTAAAAGCATGGCTGGTCTCTGGACTGCAAAGATCGGACTGCAACAAGTACCGGTACAGTGCGACGCCATGATCATCGGCAGTGACAACCTCGTCCCAAGTGTACAAACTCCAAACACCGGTAGAGCGCGGTGGGGCATGGCGTGCACCATGTCCATGCACAGCTGTGGGAACGATTCGCAGTACAGTCGTGTCAAAGGTTTATTCATTCACACTTGGCACCTTCGCGCTCTATTCAGGGTGTTGATATACTGTACATGTACGTCATTTACATGTACATGTACAGTAACACACTTGTGGGATTCGTCCATGCGCGCACGTATGTGTACACCTTGTGGTTAACGTTGCGCTATACGAAATCATTGCCAACTCGGCCGCTGTGGCGTGTAGGGCGGGCGGCGTCAAAAGTATCCTATCCTCGCGCCAGCTACGCTAGGGACGCATCAGGTTTTTTTTCTCGGAGTTGCACAATAGCTGTAAACAAGGTATACCTGCTGAAGCAATCCTTTTAGAACAGCGGACTTTGTATCGCTTCTGATTAAAAAAACCAAACCTCAAATTATATAATTTTCCTTTGCTGATTGTACGATACAAAATCAACATTTTATTCAGCATTTAAAGTCGTACGCGGCCTCCGACCCCCCTCCCCCGTGTCGTACGCTTTGTACGACCATTAAAATGTTCACAACTTTGGACGACCCCTTAGTCATGCTTCCGATTACATGCCTTTCAAAAGGTTGCTGCGGCACATCTCGTGCTTTAAATGTTTCCATTTACGCTACGAAAGCCATCAAATATTGCCTCAAAAAGTGATAAAAACTTGCCTTAATTAATGTCAAAAATGTTTACAGTCAATCATTCTTTTAACAAGAATGGAGAATTTAGGTCGTGAACAGTGCTATGCACAACGCCTAGCCCCGAGTTTGAGGTGCGGCGGTAAGCGTGCGTGATGAGTTTTTGAAAATAATATTGTATAACTTCTACATGTACATGCTTTCACAGATTTTGATAAAACTTGGATGCAGTGACCCTTGGGTCGGAAGACACATTTCCTCATTGGGTTACAGAGGTCAAAGGTCATGAAGGGGTCATTAGATGTCATTGCTCAAACATACCGGTACTTCAAATGTTTCTTTGTACATGTATACAGAATTTGATGGATTTTAATGTAACTTGGATGGAGTGATCCTTGGGTGGGGTTCATCAAAACTCCTTTGAAATAGGAGGTCAAAGGTAATCAAGGGGTCATTTGAGGTCATTGAAAAATGCACAAAATTTGACTTTTTAAAGAAAACTAAACATAGGGATCGACCGCGGGGAAAAGGCGACACTCGCGACTCAGGGGATCACTTGTATAGTGATACTGACCTTTATAAAGATTTGTGTTCATAGATGAAAATGAAAAACTGTCTCAGGTATGTATGCTTTTTGCTGGTTTTGATTTTCTTAGGTCGATCGAGGAACATTTGCTCAGAAGAATTTCAAAAAAGCCAATTTCTTGCTGGAATATCGGGGAGAACTGATAACTCATACTAAAAGGGGAACAGTGGCAGGACACATACCCAGACGAAAAGGGATCGTTTCTCTTCTTCTTGTTCAAGACTAGCGGTGTTTCACTGTGATAAGTTGCTTCTGATCATAATGAACTCAAAGTTACCTGCGCTTAATATGCTGTAACCCTCTCAATTTTCACTAATGGGCAATTCCACGATTACGTTACGTTTTTAGCCATTTAGCACAGCTCTTTGGGCTCCCATATCCAGATGTATGCTTAGGCTAAACAAAAGAAATGGTGTGTTTACGGTAACGGCTTGAAAAAAATACAGGTAGGTACGCAGGGAAATATTTTAATTTTGTCTTTTCTTTTCCATTTTAGTTGTGTTTTAAGTGTGGAAAATGATTGTTTGTGACAAATAATTGAAACTAGTATTTATCTACAATTATCAACTAGCAAAACAGCAATAACAAGTTTGAGGTTGGCAATTGGGCCACCAAAAATCCAGGTAGGTAGGGTTAGTGTAAACACACCATTTTTCTTTTGGCCTCATCAATTCTTCATTTTATCATTAATAAATTTTATTAAAATAAATAAATAAAATAAATAATTAAAATCATTTAGACATGTTTTGCGAGTTGATATGGGAACTTGAGTGTTCGTTAGGCCAACAAAAAATAGTTCTGCTTCCGGTTACCCAACCGACCATAATTTAAGGCTGCGACCCTAAAGTTTTTATCGGCAAGTTAAAAAATAATAATAATAACCATTAAAACATTTTTTTTTAAATTAACAAAAATGTCTTTTCTGTCTTTACAAAATGCTTTTCAACTACCCATTTACGTCAAAAAACGGTCGTACTTTATTTTGCCTACTTACATTCGCTATTTTCTGAGATTCCCTATCACTTTCTCTTCGCAATGACAACGCGTTGCGTGATTCCCTATCAGTATCACGGTGATGAAAACACGTGCATAATGCTCAATGCAGCAATGCTGTAATGGTCCCCCCCGCACCGCCCACTAAAAGTGCCAAAGAAGGCAGGATGGAGTCTATGCATACACGGCCGACCAACAGGAAACGGGCAGATAAAAAGAACACGTGTTTGAATCTATGATAAAGCCAGAATCATTGAATGGACATTGTGGGGTTCCAGACGCTTTTTTTTTGGTTAAGAACAAATCACGCTGCGAACTATGGAATTCCGTACGATTTCGACATTCTTAAGGGCAGAGTGTTGGTTTGATGAAACAATGAGTCTGTCGTCAATTGTACACAAAGGATAAAATGCCTTGAGCACGCTAATGATACGTACACCACCATACGTAGTTGGCAGAATTAACTCAATCCAAAAGGAAGTACGGTGAAAACGTTTGTAGCAAGTAGCATGCTGCGAGCCTCGCGGTGTGAGTTGCCGCGGCATATGTCGCGCTTCAAATGTTGACATTGATTTACGCTACATGTACGAAAGCCATTAAAACAATTGCCACAAAAAGTGATAAAAACTTGCCTTAATTAATGTCAACTATTTACTGTCGATAATTCTTTAAAATAATGGAGAATTTAGGTCGTGCACACCACTATGCACAACGCTACCCACGAAGGGAAACTTGCCAACACTGTCCGTCTGTAGTGTGTGAAGCACTGTGTGGCAGGCGACGAACCTCGCGTTGCGGCAGAAAATGTCGGGGAAACATGCTGCGCTATCATTTCAAGTACAAGCGATACAACCTCATCATAATTCATGAACACAGAAAACACATACACAGTTGAGAGATCAAGTTTTGTGAATTAACTTGCAGAAATATTCGTTCTCCATCGATGTTTATTCGGCATTTAGATTGACCTAGAACTGCAGTGTTACGATGTTAATCGGCCATGCATGTACATGTACATGTATAGACTGATTGTCGCATACATCATGCCTTCTTTGGCGCAGCAGGGACCAGTACAGCGTTACTACATTGAGCGTTACGCACATGTTTTCATCACCATGACTGGGAATTGTGCACCACGAAGGGAACTTGTAATCGCGAAGGGATCTTCTAAAACCAACAGAGGTTTCTTCTCAGAAAATAGCGAACGTAAGTGGGCCGACAAATTAGAAGCGTTTTGACATAAATAAGTATAGTTGAGAGTCATTTCGTGAAGACGGAAAAGACACAAACCGACACAAACTTTAGGGCCGCATCAAATATGCTTGCAAATGGGACTGGTGGGAGAAGGAAGTGGATGGAGTTCCTCTTGCAAAAGCTATAGGAAAGCTTAATGGACCATGCATGGCATATTTCTGGGTATGCAAGAACTTCAAGGAGATGACGTGGATAGCGCTGGACGATAATATCGTCACGATACGATACCGAAGACGATATAGACAGTATCGTCTTTGTTTTTTTGCATCCAATCTTAACATTTTGTCTCTTGTCTTTAAAAAAAAGGTTGTTATTTACATACATTTTTATCATCTAATGACAAAAATTGTATTGAAAATGAAAAAACAGTCCCCTAAAAAATGGCCGTTGACGTACCAATGCTGCACGTGGAGATCGTGCACAAATACACAAACGACGTTAACAAATACCTCCCCTAAAAAGGGCAACATTAATCGATACATTTTTGAAAATTCTTCTTCGAACCCACACAGTTTTTTCTATGAATACGTTAAAAAAGGATGTATACGTAGCAGTGATATACTGAATTTTTTGAAAAATCTGTCTGCCGGCCCCAATTCAACCTCCGCAAAATACGCACAGGCTAGCCCCGGGAAAAGGTCCCAAGGATGTGACATGAGGCAGTTATTTACCGAACTGTTAGAAATTCCACCAAGTTCGGCAAGCCTACATCCAAGCACAGCCAAGTGCACCTGAGCTGGCAAAAGCCCATCCAAGCTCACACCAAGTCCATCTGAGCTGGCAAAAGCCCATCCAAGCTCGCACCAAGTCCATCTGAGCTGGCAAAAGCCCACCCAAGCTCACACCAAATCCACCTGAGCTGGCAAAAGCCCATCCAAGCTCACACCAAATCCACCTGAGCTGGCAAAAGCCCACCCAAGCTCGCACCAAATCCACCTGAGCTGGCAAAAGCCCATCCAAGCTCGCACCAAGTCCACCTGAGCTGGCAAAAGCCCATCCAAGCTCGCACCAAGTGTACCTGAGCTGGCAAAAGCCCATCCAAGCTCACACCAGGACTAACCAAGTCAACTCGAGCTGGCAAAAGCCCATCCAAGCACACACACCAAGTCCAAGCAGTCGTGAACCACATAACGACCGAGGATCGATATTGTGTTTTCCTTTGTTCCTTTACTATACCCTAACCCCATTACTTATCGCTTGCCCCAACGATCGAGGACCGAGTTCGGACAAGCAAACCGTCCTTCGAGGATCCTTTGTTCCCTTTGTTCTTTTTTGTGTTTCGATCCTCGATCGTAATACGATACAAGAACACCTGAGCTGGCAAAAGCCCATCCAAGCTCACACCAAGTCCACCTGAGCTGGCAAAAGCCCATCCAAGCTCACACCAGGACTAACCAAGTCAACTCGAGCTGGCAAAAGCCCATCCAAGCTCATCACATAATTACTACCGTAATTTCCTGCGGTAAAGCCGCACGGCGGTTAAGGCGCAGGTCCCTAAAATCACCCAAATAAATTTCAAACGTCAACAGATAAAGCGCACCGCCGAATAAAGCGCATGCTTGAACGCACCCAAAAGAACACCAGACGCCACCCGGTGTAGGTACATCGCCAGAAAGGGGTCATTTTGTTGCCTTAGAACGATCCCACTATTCCAAGCAAGAATTTGCTGAGTACTTGAGTTTATCTGGCACGCAAACAATGTATGAAAACTTCAAACCAGTCGTCACAATATCGCACGAGGTGCCGATACATATCAATCATGTTGACTGCATGCATGTACATGTACATGCACGTGTACATCACATGCAGCGATCGCGTGCGGGGTATCCCTAATTGCGACACCCCCTAGTCTTTTTTCCAGTCGTTGTGAATGCTCCGCGCTGTGTAGTTCGGATGGTGAATGGCATGAAGCCGGATAACGTAGAGGAAAAAACGTTTAGAAAAAGGCCACGCCAGCTTTTTATCGCTGTTGTACGCGTCATGCAGCGCACGCTGTAGTCTTGTTTGCAAGACGATCTTAATCGCGGTATATGCAGCGCACGTAGGCCGCCGATGCGGTAATTTGCGCGTGGTCTACGGCGTACGTTAGAGGGCGCCCCGCATCGCGAAGATCGTCTTGCAAACAAGACTACGCACGCTGCCGAGTGCTAAATCACATGTGTACATGCACACACACATACATGTACGGTCGTAGGGCCCCGTAGTCTAGTAGGGGATCAACACATCGCGGAATTGTTAATGGAAACACGGTCACAATGTCCGGAGAGTTGAGCTAATTGGTTGACCGCATTATTGAGTAAGATTGCGGCATTCAAAGAATTCTTCACACAAAGACCATCACTTTGAACTCAAGCGACATCATATACGGCGCACCGAAAGATAAGGCGCGGCGATGTTTTTGTGGTCTAGAAAGTCAGATAAGCCGCGTCTTTACCGCAGGAAATTACGGTATATGCCAAGAATTATTCTAAGTCTGCCTAGCTATAAGCCAAGGAGCAAAATTCCAATCAATGACGATAACAGGATTTGCATTACCATGCTCCATAAGAATGACACCCAAATTACCACGCTGCGTACAATGGCATGGTATGGTACGGATGTTTGCATTGCGAGCGTCGAAGAACGAATGAGATACAAATCAACTAAATAACGAAACAAAAAAATAACGAAAACTATGAGAAATAGTTATGTTAAAACTTGTAAAAACTCCCATAAACACCCTCCCCTTCCAATATAGAATGAGTTCTGACTCACTGCAGCTACGGTAACTCTAGCATCGATCAAACAAAATCAATAAATAAACTATGAAGTATGTTTGCATAAACCGGTTTCTCCTTGTTATTTTCTTGCAAAAGCACCTCATCTTTAACTAAAAAACCTAATAGCCTGACAGAACAAAAATCCACAAAACCCAGCATTACACGTTCTTCAATTTAATTTCCATCCCATGTGACCGAGAATCGTTAAACAAAATGTAAGCTGCATGTATGATTACGCCCCTTCCTAAAACAAAATATTACCGGCATTTATATAAGTTGTGTGTTTAGTGTTAAAATGGTGTTAGAAATACATTGTCCTATAGATTTAAAAAGGCTCATTCCAGCCTTTGCAAATTGTAGTTAAGAAAAATAAAATATAAACCACCACAATCTCGGATGTCAAACAATACCCTGTAATGCCTGCATTCATCGATGTGCATCATTTTATAAACTTGTCCCATGCCTAATTTGTTATTCTTTCCAAATTCGCAGCCCAGCCCAGAAAAAATACTAATTCAGCAACTGACTCTCCAGGTCCGAGAATGATCGACAGTCCAATTTGCAAAGTGGCCCATGTTGCCAACCAGGCAGCATTCACAAAGTAAAACAAGTATTACATTGTCCGATAATCCTCCAACTGATCAATCATGGACTAATAGGATTTGGCATTAAGGTTTTGTTCCACTTGCGCCACACTATTTTTTCCGAGGAACGCCCACTTCGTTGCCCTCGATGAAAATTGGCCAATCAGATTAATCTATCTTTGTGCAATAAAAATGCAAGCACCCCCCCCTCCTACTTGTTTTTTGTTTGACATTGGCGACTTGATTTCAGTGGAAGTGCGTCCATTTCCAGCAACCATTGTGTTCATATATTTTTTCTTTTGTCGACATTGTTCTCGGCGATTAACGACAGTCCAGCGCTAGACGTGGATAAGCATGATAATTATAACGCTGACCGATCACTGCAAAGTGTAAAAACATCGGGAACTAGTTAAGCTACGAAATACTACATGTAATTATCGTCTCCAAAGCAGGCATGTGAAATGTCCGTGCCGCGTTTATAATTTCCCAACTCCATTTTTTTTCTTCGCTACTCTGCGGTTTTGTTTTTTCCAATATCCTCGCACGTTTGACATGCAGTTTTGTCATGTCGGAAAAAAATCAAACCGTGATCTTAGTCCACTATCGTTGCTTTACGCATAGAGCTAAGCCCCCCCCCCTCATACCCAAAATAATCACATTGTACTTGCAATGGTAAAGCGAGCAACGAACAGGGACGAGGTGGTGCTAACAGGGACGAGGTGGTGCTAAGAATACAAAGTAGTCTGGCTCCACTTGTTTTATATCGTGTTACAGCATCTGTAATAAGTCCAGTCTCCAAGCAAATACTGTAGCAAAAGCATATTGTTTTTGCGAATGAAAAAATAACATCCGTGGCAGGTGCGTGCATTATGCTTGGGAATATTCCTTCCTCCCTAGCCCTCCATGGTTTGTGTCGTCATGTGTGAGTAAAACTGGGCCTTACGACTTTTGTTCAAAAGTTGTTTGAAGAATTATTTTCACAAAAAACTCAGGAAAGATTTAAGGCAAAACAAAAACAAACTTTGGTAGAAAAAAATTGGGTCAGTCGATCCACATGACATTTTTGCCCTTTTTTTTTGGAGGTGTAAATACATGTACACAGTATGTGAGGAACCATACAAGTTTAAGTGGTGCGCAATCAAAGTGTTTTGAGATGATTTTTGAGACATGTTTTATTACTGATGGTTAAACAGTTTGTGAGTTCTGTGACTGACATAACAAGGTATTGTAACGTTGCACTTCTCCACTCCGGCTCTAGGATCATTTGCTTGGCTTCCTACTGGATGTCAATGCAAAAGTCTTTATCAACTTCCCCATGGTTCTTTACAAAGACGTCCTTGAATGTGATCTTGAGATTAACAGGCAAAAATGTGCTCTTTGTTTTTGAAAAATGTCAACATTCGCTGAGGTCTATGCCGTAAAATGCTGTCATTTTGAAACGATACACGTTATAGACATAGACTTGACAATAGACTGGCCACACACGACATACACACCCATACCGGTACCACACACATCACAAGCACCATACACACAAAAATATGACCATACGTTACCTGACTGGAGTTTAAGTCTGCGGAACGTAGTGAGAATTTGAACTGTATAGCTGACTAGCAGTGCAATATGCATGCATGCAATACAGTATGTCGACAAATTCTCCATTGTCGCCGTGCTGAGGGGAAGTTGGCCACGTTCGAACTTGGCTACGTCTGGAAATTGCACGCAGGGTAGTCTTGATCCAAGACCAAGCTAGCCGTTTATTTGTTCCGCGGCGCGCCGTCCGTATATATCCGGGCTTATTGAGGGCGCCCTTAATTATCGTCACAGATTCCTTCCACTACATGTATCTTGGTCTTGGCGCAAGTGTCGCGTGAACCCGGAAAATTCCGAGGACATTCCAAGCATAGCTCAAATTGCTACTCGTCCCCGCATGCGCGCTAAGTCGTTTTTGTTTAATGTAGTGTACGATTATTATAGTCTGGTTCCCAGACCAAATATTTCTGACTATTTGAGATTTTTCATTTATTATTTAGCCGCCAATGTCACGTGACCCAAAACTGGAGGAATTGCTTAACGTTCGCGATGTTCGAGTGTTTCCAGGTTTTTATAAAATAAAACTCGCATCAATGGCAAAAGTCAACACCAGACGAAATGCCTAATAATACCACAGTCATTGTAGTCATTGTGCTTTTTTTGGTAAGAGCCGTTAAAATTTGAATTGTTGCGCCAAGACCAAGATAGTGGAAGAAATCTGGCGATAATTAAGGGCGCCCTCAATAAGCCCGGATATATACGGACGGCGCGCCGCGGAACAAATAAACGGCTAGCTTGGTCTTGGATCAAGACTACACGCAGGGCTAAGTAAGCGGTTGTATCAACTAACTCTGTGTGTTATTCTCAATGTTGTTCCATTACGTAGCCAAAAATTTGGACGCAACTGGTACCTTGGCTTTGAGAAATTTTACGCTCTTGTCCCAACTACATGTAAGTCCCAACGTGTTTTTTACACTGTATACTCTGTGTTGTCCTGCTAGAAAGCAGGAGGTCGTGGGTTCGAGTCAGTGTGTGTGTTCGTTTAGCTCACCCGAGTCGACACAATTAAGTAAAGTCACTTGGGTTAGCCGCGAGAACTGTGCTAAACGAACGCTCAAACCCGGGCCATTATGATCCTCACGTGATGCTCAAATTTTGTGAAAAGGTGTTAACATTTTGTGAAACAGTGTGAAAATGGTTTGTACATGTAAGTGTGAAAACGGTTTGTCCACTCGTGTGAAAAGGTGTGACAATTTGGTGAAAACGGTTTTCCACTTGAGAAAAAGTGTGAAAAAAAGTGAAAAGTATTTCCCATTCTAAGGTTAGCTTACATAAAAAAACATAATATGTTTGTATGTCAATTGTCTTTATAAAGGATGAGTGTGTAAAAGAATGTAAACTTTCATCCACCTGCCTGCTACTCTAAAACATTTTGAAACCCCTGAGAAATATATTTAAGGTTGATGATTCTTAAGAAAAACCAACATTATCGGCGTTCATTGCAACAGCCGCTGGCCAACTCCAGCCGTACTGCATTCGCTATGTGTGGACCGCGGGCAGCATGTGCTAGTGTAGAAATGCCACAGGAACACACAACGTTAATGCTATATCATGCTGAGTGCATTCGTTTAGCTCACCCGAGTGAGGATCGTAATGGCCCGGGTTTGAGCGTTCATTTTCATAGCACGGCTTGCGCGGCTAATCTGACTGCCTTTACTCATACCCGTATCGACTCGGGTGAGTTAAACGAACGCACCAGCTATATGTCAGCCGTGGTATCGCGCGCCGCGGGAACCAGTCTAGCATTTCTGTATGCAGGATATGTAGTGCTTTCGTTCACTGCGGAGCTTGCATGCCGATCGCACCGGCGAAAAAAACATTGGTTAACCCTTCTGAAAATAGATACATGTAGCGATTGTAAGTAAGCAAACAAGCAAATACAGATGACAGAAATGTTGCAAGCATTTTTGATTGAAGAAGCGTTTTTGAGAAGACAGAAAAGACATAGATTTTGTGTCTACATGTAACTTGCCGATAAAACGGGGACAATTTGTAACAAAAGTTTTTTTGTTTTGTGAAGACAGAAAAGACTATGTTGTTTCTACCCGGTAACTTGCTGATTAAAACGGGAACAATCCTGCGACTTTAGAAACGCTATAGTATAGCAAAGGTTTCGTTAACAGCAATTTGAGTTAATTTATACATTTTCACGAAGATTTATATATTTTGGTATTATGTATTCATTTTACTTTCATGCCAAAATAAATATCTTTGCCGACTCTACGTACGGCCAATTTTGTTTACGGTCGATCGGGTATTACTGGAAACACTATACATGTATTATTTGTTTGGACGGATGTAAATTGCTACAGTAGATGTGTCTTATACATGTAAGTCAATATGACAAAATGCTGTGTTGCCCCTGATGTCCCTTTAGTTGCCATCAGTTCATCAAGTACCAGTACATTCAGGAATGTAGCACAGCCAGCAAGAAAAACATTCCTTGCTACCAACTTGAATGCTACCCAATGTGTGAGTATAAATGCTTTTTACTTTGCACTACAGTGGAATGCTGCGAAACTAATACGTGCTATACCGAAGAGTTGGCTAGATCACCACCCTTTGCTCACAGCTAAAGCCAAAAACCTGTATACAGTATGCCAGCGTTGTAGTCAGTACACTCCACGAGTACGAGTATGAATACTTTGGCATGAGTAGAGTAAGAGTACGAGTACAAGGTTATTTGTTTACACGAGTACAAGTACTTTCTTTAAGTACATGTAGAGCAAATTTCAATATTTTAACAGGTTTTCAAATGCTTTTAGCTGTCAAAGTACTTTTATACACTTGTACAAGTTTCCCAAACAGTAGGAAACTTGATTGTTTCCAGGGTGTACAATAGCTCTTCTTTTTTTTCTTCTCATGTGTGGTAACATTTTCAAGAGTACAAGTACTTATCATCAGTATGAGTACATGTACATTTATCATGAGTACTACAACACTGCTGTATGCCATGTACATGTAAGCCAGGTATAACTCCCAAATTCATGTACCAAAGTACAGTTTCTAACAGTTAGCAATGCTCGAAATATAGCGATCACTTTGAAATAATTCATTTAAATTTCAAGTTTTTTTCTGTTTCATTTATAGATCTTTGGATAAAGCCTCTTTAAAAATGAATTCCAAAACAAATGAGGGCAGACTTTTAAAATAAATACAGTAACAAGTTTGATAATATTAAGACAGTAACTTAGTCCATATTGCACTCATATTTATTTATACATGTAGGAAAAAGTGAAACAGCTGGCAGAAGCAACGGAGAACCTATACGTGAAAACCTTTGACTGTTTCACTACACATATCATCACTAATACCCCAGTCACAATTGGCTTGCGATGGGTTTGCGATTAGTTTGCGGCGGATTTCTAGGCATTTTCGGCCGGGGCCCCACAGGACTCCTTGCGGCTGCCGGGTCATTTTTTGGCATCGGGCGGGCATCAAGTTACTTTTAACTCGGACTTAAAACCTGGTGCGGCGTTTCGCATCGCAAACTGATCGCCAATAAATCGGTCGATGCCTAGCCGATGTCCGGCAGGGCATCGCACACGCCGGGCGGGCGCCGAACCAAATTTTGGACAACCCAGACAATCAATATATCGGCCAGGCGCCGCCCACACGCCGGCCGGGTCCCGCCAGGCGTCCGGCCGACTTGGCGGTGCCTGGCCGGAAATCGACCGGGGGCCGGACGGCGCCCTGCCGGCGCCCAGCCTGAAATCGGTCATGCATCGGCCGGGGCTCGCAGGGTAAAAAAAAGCGGCTCATCGGTCTACATCTACACACAGTTTATCACACAAGTTTCATAGTGCAAGTACTACATCTCTTCTTCAGCCACCAATGCAACAAGAACCAGGTTGTAGCGGTATAGCGTGCAAACGCCAACCTCTCCCTCAACCGGGCGACCTACACGCGCTGTGCAGGTGCCCGCAAGCGTTGTGGAGGTATCAGCGGCACCTTCTTATTTAAAGAAGGTCATGGCCCTGTCACACCAGAACGTTTTAGGCCAACGTGTTGGAATTTCGGCAACACGCGGGTAAACGTTGACCAACGCTAGGCCAGCGTTCGCAACGCGCTGCGCGCGTTACCCACACGCTGGAACACGCTGTCACACGCTGAGGCAAAAATACATTTTTCAACATACCTAAAAAATGTCAGCGTTTGCCAGCGTGTGACTGCACACGCTGGTGGCGCGCAGGAAGGCCGTTACTCACGCGTCGAACGCGCTAGACGATCGTTACCAACCCACTACTCTCACGCTGGCGACACGCTGTCGTATTTTTACTATAAATCAGTGATGCGTTCCTTACACGCTTAGCGCGTTCCTCACACGCTACTCACGCGCTGGCATACGCTATGAACCCCTTATCACCCTGCATGGACACGCTGAAATCACGGTTCCACTTGACTTTTTTTCTGTGAAAGTTCAGCAATTGCCAGCGTATCAACTATTTTTAACGCGCTACTCATGCATTGGCCTAAAACGTTCTGGTGTGGTAGGGCCATAGCCAGTGTGTCGCAAGCGTACGCCAGCGTACGCCATCGTGTGAGTAGCGGGTTGATAACGATCGTCTAGCGTGTTCGACGCGTGAGTAACGAACCTCCAACGCGCCGCCAGCGTGTGCAGTCACACGCTGGAAAACACTGGAAATTGTAGTTATGTTGAAATTTTTTTTTTTTCTCTCTCAGCGTGTGACAGCGTGTCCCAGCGTGTGAGTAACGCGCTCAGCGTGTTGCTAACGCTGGCCTAGCGTTGGTCAGCGTTTGCCAGCGTGTTGCCAAAATTACAACACGCTACTCACGCGTTGGCCTAAAATGTTCTGGTGTGACAAGGCCACCAGAGGAGAGCTTCTGCCGCCGGCCGTTGATCGCTGGCCACTCGACAGGCACACTACAGATGCCCGTCCGGCCGCCGTACGACCTGTAAGAATTGGTTGGCACCCTGCCGGATACCGCAGGGGTATCGCAAGGACATAAGCAGGGCACCGGACGAGTGCCTGCCGGACACCGGCCGATAAACGGGCCAATAATTCGACCCCATTTCCAAGAAAGTCGGCCGATCGCCGGTCGGCGACCCCCCGGGCCCCGTCATGGCAGCGTACGGGGCACTTTTAATTGTGACTGTGACCGCCATATCGCACGATCTTTCGCCGACCTCTACATGCCGGCCGATGCCTAGAAATCGCACACGCCGCCCGGGCTCCGCTTTAATTGTGACTGGGGTATTACACAGGTACTTGTAGTTGTAGAAGCGTTATTCATTTACTGTTAGTTTTGTATAATTTCTAATGTAAATGAACTTCCAAGTCATGTATTTGTTCATCAAGTTGGGTTGACTTGGTCAAACCGACATAAACCAGACCAAACCAAACTCCCAAAAAAATTGAATCTGGCCTGGGAAAATTTTTCGCAGACGCTGTGTCTGGTTTTCGTTCTAGAAATTGGTTTCCACAATTGTGCTCCTCTAATTTTTAATATTCCACATCAAAATTGCCGATGTCACTTTTTACTAACGCACGTTACATGTATCCATGCCCTAATATTTACGGTCAATAATTCTTTAAAAGAATGGAAAGTTTAGGTCATGAACAGTGCTATGCACAACGCCTGGGCACGACTTTGTGGTGCGGTGGTAAGCGTGCGTGATGCACTGTGTATGGCGGGCGACGCACCTTGTGTTGCGGTAGGAAATGTCGGGCAAAACACGCTGGGCTATCACTTCACGTACAAGCTGTACAACCTCGAAATAAATTCATGAACACGGAAAATACATTACACAGACAAGAGAATCAAGTTCTGTGAATTAACTTGCAAAAATCATCTTTTTCCATCGATGTTTACTTGCCATTTTTACACTGTCAGATCGACCCTGAACTCCAGTGTTATGATGTTGGTCGGCCGTGTATGCATAGACTCCATCCTGCCTTCTTTGGCACTTTTAGTGGGCGGTGCAGGGGGAACCAGTACAGCATTGCTGCATTGAGCATTATGCACGTGTTTTCATCACCGTGATACTGATAGGGAATCGTGCACCGCGTTGTCATCGCGAAGGGAACTTGTAAAAATAACAGAGGTTTCTTCTCAGAAAATAGCAATTGTAAGTAGGTAGTTGAAAAGCATTTTGTAAATATTTTTTTTTGTAATATTCTTTTTCTACTTGCTGATAACATTTTTAGGGTCGCAGCCTTAAATTAGGATCGGTCGGGTAACCGGAAGCAGAACTTTATTTTGTGTGGTCTATAACCACGCAAGAAAATCTATTTTTCAGCCAGAACCACCTGAATCAAGCAGACATTCTGATAAAGTATTATTTAATACAAAAGACTTCCACTGAGTTTAACCAGTTCGCGCCGGGATTATTTTAACATCGCCGAGCCGACGGGCGGGATTATTTTTAACGAAACTCGATCTGAAGCGGGTTCAGGCTGATAGTGCCAGGAAGCACACCCACGCATTTCCGGCCTTGCGCGCTGCTGACATACATTTGCGAACTTGAACTTGCGTGTTTATGCGTCATCCGTTTTGAATTTGGGGAAATTTTTGCGTTTATACACGTCATTCGGCGCGAACTGGTTAAGAAGAGAACTTGTGTAAAATGGTTTAGAAACTTTGACCCAATGGATCACAGAACACTCTTTTGGCTTTACATGTATCTTAAGTTTGAAAACCATTTTTCAAGGTCAATAAAAGCAACATTTTGGCCAAAATGGATTTGACCTTAATTTTTCGAAAATTACTCAACTGGTATGGGAATATACTGGTAGATTAGTAATAGACTTTGGGGCAGAAACCCAATTTCTGTAAGTTTTATTTACTTATAATAACTATTTTCATCCACCCAGATCTCGACAAATTTTAAAACCTAAAAATAACGATCTTGTGCCTTTGGATGCCTTTTGTATTCGCCAAAGCATCCGCATATTCATGGCGGAGTGTCGTGCCCGATTTCCTGAAGCACAGTTAGTGTGGTCAGATATTTTACCTCGGGCCTGTTTTTATGGGGCTTTTTCTCAGTCAAAAATTGAAATGAAGCGGCGGGCAATAAATAGATGGGCGCGATCGGTCGCGCGCAGGTTGGGCGTAACAGTATTGCACCACCCACAGTTTAAATGGTCGTTTTTTCATCTTTATCGATTCGATGGGGTACACCTCTCTGCTGAAGGGCTCACTCTATTTCGGCAAAATATTTCCCATTGCATCATTTCATATTTTCGGTAAACTTGTTGCCGATGAGGAAGCAACATGAGTCATCGTGCCAGTTCCTTCTTCCCAGGGGTCGCTTTTGGTGGCGCGAGTGGCATTTTTGCTGGGGGAAGGACTGACACAGACTCATTTTGCTTTAGTTAACCTGTAAATTAAGAAGTAGATAGAAACAATTGTAAGCATAGTCTGCACCCACGTCCAAGTTCAGCGGGGGCAATTCATTTCCAACTGCCAGTTCAGGCGGTGGAAAGCACTATGCAGTAAAATTATAGGTTAACTTTTAATAAATCACCATTAGTGTTTTTAGAAACTCCTAATCATTAAGAAGACATAGTAATGCATTGTGGTTACTGGACTTGTTGGCAAGCTGCCATGGGGGTGTGATCAACCCATACAAGTCTAATGCAAGTTTATTGTAGAATGGTTATCATCTTTTTGTGTAATCGATTGTAGATTCATTATTACCAATACGGTTTTATAAAAATCGTTCATTGTAATCGACTTTTGGCAAGCTGCCATGGGGGTCTAATCAGCCCATAAGTCAATTGCAACTGGGGCAAGCTGCCCATTCGTTCATGGTCCAGGCCACAAGCTGTGGCCTATCTGGCAAGCTGTCATCACGTGCTTGTATGAAATTGGTTTATAATGGATTTAATAGATTGATAATTACCAGGTGCAGTGGTCAAGCCTGACCTCTGCTAACTTTTCTTATTTGGGGGTCGGTGGCCGATTGACCCCCGTAAGGGCACGGTACCATTTAGCGAACATTAATAAATTTGCAAGCTGCAGCAAAATAGCAAAAACAAAAATCGTTCTTCTTTGTCCTTTATTGCGTGTATCCGAGTGTAAAAGCGTGTGGCCCCAAACAAATCTAACAAAAAAATACCACAGCTGATTGTAAGCATGCTGAACGCATTAACGTTAATCTGGATGCGTGCGTGCGTGTGTGCAGACTGGTATTATGCATTTTATTTTGTTTTCATAGCGTGCAGTGGGAACCAGTTTAGCACATCGTAGTCAACCATAGACTACATGTAGTTTCCACTCCCTCCATCATTTTCTAACTTACACAAAGTAAGCGTGAGTAGCCACTGCGGCACGTACACGCCAAAACAAATTATTAACCCATTTTTTAAGCCAAAAGATAACGGGAAGGATTGGGAACCAGTCTAATATTGAGCATTGGTGTGTTATAAATCATTTAAGTTACAAATTAACCAAGTTAACCATTAAAAAGGAGGACAATGTCTCATAATGTACATGTAACACAATTTTCCAATGTTGCAAATGTTTGCCTAAAAATTGGCATTTTTTGCTCATTTTTTATAAAATTTTAAAAATACATTGCCATGGAAGATTCATTGTAGGTTTTATTCAGTACAGATTAATGGTGGCAACAAAATAAATACACAGATTTGAACACGGTGATCAAAATTAAATAGCAAATTCCATATGAAAGTATAGATATTAGAATTTTAACATTGGCTCCTTATTTATGGATGACCCAAATACTAAATAGTGCTGCTGTCTTTACATATTTTTAAAAAGCTTCTACTTTTTTAATCAGATGATCAAAACCTTGCTCAAGAAAGGACTCTAAAATCCTTTCAAGAAATTGCTGCTCGTGTGTGGGTTGTGAGCTACAAGTGTAAAGCCTTTTTCACACTGCAGAGCCAATCCCCGGGAAATAAATCCCTGGAAAATTCCAGAGGATTTTTTACCCCACCAACACCTCGGCAACAGTTCACACTGGACCCATTTGGTAACATCCGGGGACACTATTTCCCGGGAATATGCACGGTCGTTTCACACTGGCCATCAAACCCCGGGAAATGTTTAAACTGAGGGCGCGTGGCATGGGTCGACGATAACCGCTGCGCCACGCATCATGCGGATAAGAAAATAGAAGACTGGTACCTAACCACACGGGACGTTATAAATACATGTACACGAGAAGGAAGCTAAACACAGTCTTGTTCACGACACTTCTTTTATTAAATATTAAAACCATTCATTTTGCTCATATTCTTTAAAATTAAATTATTTGTATAATTTTCAAACGTTATTATTTGTCTTTTGTACTTAACTGTAAATATATTTACAAAAAGTTTGAAAGGTACTGCATTACAATACTAAGTCACCACGCGAATTATTTGTGACCCTGTGACCTTTCGAGATTACCCGTGGACGCAAAAAGGTGGGGTAAGTTCAAACCCTGCGACGTTCACAGTAGTTGCTATTCTCCGGGAAAAACGTTAAACCCCAGGGATTTCTCCTTTAACCCTACTCACAAGCAGTCCCGGGGAAAAGCAGTTTCCCGGGGATTTCTTTGGCAGTGTGAACAGACCGACCGCAATTCCCCGGGGAATTCCTGGGGAAATCGTCCAGTGTGAAAGGGGCTCTAGTATTCATTCTTTGAACATTTGTTTTTTTAACAAACCAAAAGTCAAAGTTGTTTACAATATGAAATAATAGACCATATTCACGGTGGAGCCATTTTTGATCGTGCTCCCTGAACACATAAGCGATTTTGTTGAGCGATAATGTCGCCCGTATTAATATACACGCCCAAATCAATGACCGTGTTTACATTTACGCGACAAAGTCGTGCGACTGCGACATGGCGCTAATAATTTCAAAAATCGTGCAACATACATGTACCACGTATTATTTTGTTCATTTACACACGCGCACGTGTGTGACATGCAGTGCGACATAGTCGTTGCAACCAAATCACCGTTGAATTGGATGGTGGCAGACTATTTATCCGTTCCAAGCCTCACTTTCATTTTTATTTAATGTGGCTTAAAACATTAGCGGGGCATTAATCGCAAATTTGTAATCATTCATCAGAGCAGACTGGTATTAATTTGTAATTAACTTTATTTCATTACTTTAATTATTATAGAGTAAGGCCTATTGGGAAACCCCCCCAAAAAAAACAAAAATAGAGAGAGAAAAAAAAAAAAAAAGGAAAAGGAGAAGAGGATCAAAGTCAATGTCGTACTTGATTGAATGTATATTTAACACTCGAAACCCCCTGAAAAGGGACTGAAATGCGGCTAGGCCCTATACACAATAGGTCTAGATTTCGCGGTTTTGAACAAAGCATCGAGTGATGTCCGGCACGTCAGTGGAGGATATAGGAGAAGGGGGGGGGGGGGGGGGGGGGGGGGGGCGGGTTGCATGACTTGCATCGTGGACTAAAGTTTTGATACTACACCAAATTGACTCAGAGTTCCAAAATTTATTCTCAAATTACCGTATAATCCAGGCCGAATCATTGTAGATTATCAAAATTTTCCAGGGAGCACGCCCACGAACCTTCTAACCAGTTCGCGTCAGA
This sequence comes from Crossaster papposus, assembly GCA_037893245.1. NCBI lineage: Eukaryota > Metazoa > Echinodermata > Asteroidea > Velatida > Solasteridae > Crossaster > Crossaster papposus. The sequence goes on from JBAIAA010000153.1 coordinate 1,302,324, forward strand.
TGACGTACACACAAAGTTTTTGCGGAATTCAAAACGGATGATGGACAAACACGTCATGAACATCCCATACAAAATTGTGTACTATCCACGGATGTCGCGTTAACCCGTCAGGCATGGCGGTTTTATTCAGTGGAGGACGTATACACGCTATGGAAGTTTGCTTGATTGTTGCAGTTGAGGTGTATACACGGCTTACGTTAATGACAGTGACACATGTTGTGGTGGACATGTATACACACTAACGTTGTCATGCCATGCCGCATTGACTTGATATCATGGCATCATGCACGCTTCAGTGATTAGGCCTATTCAAAACCCTACTTCCATTGTCTCCATTAATGCCTACAGCTGAGGGATTATCAGCTGCGTCAACTAAGTTCTAGACATACATATTCCCCCACCATTGTTCGTTAGTCTCCTTTGAAATTTGTGAAAGGGTCCTTTAATTTTCAGCTATGAATGTTCTGTGCATTTCCTATCGGCCAACACCCCAAACAGCTCGCGTCTTAACCAATCATGTAACGTGTCACTACAACACAATGGGGGCTCTGCCTGTATTCTCTGCCATTATTTGATTAGGCCATTTCAAATTGATTTTTAGGTTTTCATCACGGCCCGTCCATTTCTACTCCCGCCCCAATGTTCTAAAAAAAAAAAAAAATGAAAGCATGGCGTGAGAGTCACGTGCTGCAGGCACTTGGTCCGGGTGGCCTTCCCCGAATTTTTTTTAATCTAGATGCGCTTAGACGCGATTTCAGGCTTACATGTATGTTGGACACTATATAGTAAGGTGAAAAGCCGTATTTTCAGTGCACAAATCATGTCTGCCGATCAATTTTGTTCGCACAAGGTCAAATGAACAACAAAGTTTGGTCGTGGGACAAAATAACTTGCAGCGATGGGACACAATCAGGGAGTTTCACATTTCACGCCAATCTTGAAAAGTGCCACCATTCGACTTACAAGAGCCAGTCACAGGAGAACAGAATCAGCGACTGGAGCTAGCTCATCGAAACAACGGAAATTATCCGTCGTTCGAGGGACTGTAGTCGACTATAATAAACTATATATAGTCGCTTAATCAAACTTGCTCATGATTGCTGGAAGACGTTACAATGTTAACCCGACAGAGGGCACCCTTTTCGTTCTTGAATTCATCGCGGCGCGGCTGACGACTGTAGTGGAAGTCAAACCAAGGATATAGTGACGCCCTCTGTTGTTGAAATTGATTCATGCGAAGGTCTTGGAACCAATTAAGACTGCCAACATGCACATGTGAAACGGTATTGACTAAACTAGTGCGTCCTTCACGTCCATTTAAACAAGATCGGTCCCATGAACCAGGAATGCGTTAATGTCCAAGGTGCAGTATTTCTTTGACATCATGAGTTTAGCTGCATTTGTGATGGCTTTGGTTAATACTTGGCTGCCAGATTGGGTGTATTTTTTTAGCATGGCGGCGATTTTTAAAGCATGGCGAGATTACCAATCTCAAAAATATAGCATGGCGGGCCGCCATGGTTTATTATACATGTACACTTGGAGAACACTGCGCCCCAATTTATAATTTTTTTTTCTCTCCCCAAAAAGGTATTTTCCAGACAAGTTTCTCACTAAATCCACCAAATTTGCACGCTAACGTTCTGCACGATAGCTACTGTATTGTGTTATGCATGCCTTGGCCATAGTGCGCTTGTGTTGTCGTGTCAAGCTTGCTGTGATGTGGCTCCCGACTAAATGATGACGTCTCCCACAGGCCGTTTTCTGAACCCCCGCTTCATCTCCGTTTTAGATTTGTTCATTCAGTTTGGTAATGGTGATAAAGACAGAGCCTAAGTTAGGGTTTGGAAAATGGCCATAATTATCATAACAATTTGTGCGACATTAATGACAGCAAACAGCCATTCAATCATCTGACAATGAATACGAACAGAGTCTGTGCCACCCGTTGATCTTTTTTTTATTATGGAGATTAATGGTGCAACCCTACAACAGTTAACAAACCACATCGCGCGAATTTATTATGCTATTAATGCAATGCGTCATCGTATAGTCGGGAACCATGATGGGTCGATGTGGTATTGATACGACAACGCTCTAGGCTCCATACATACATACATACGATACATAACATGTCGTGCGTGAACTGTGAATTGAGCTAAGCGCTTGTTGTATACAGTGCTCGTAGAGTTTAAAGTTTGACATCTATAGCTGGCAAGGGTAGGCCAATTAATTGCTGTGTTGTTGGTTGAACTCTACATCATACCTTTTGTAATCACACAGATTACGTGCACAGATTACGTGCACAGATTACGTGTGGGTTGAAGGTTGTCAAGCCATGGTTTGGAATTAATGATCCATATGCCTGACGTCGACCCCTCAATGTTGAGTGATAAAAGCCTAAAAATAAATTTTAAATGGCCTTATGAGAATATATATATCTCACTGTATAAGATGACAGCGGACACTTGTCCATGTTCTGCGGTCTGTTTCAAGTTTGAATCAATCTGATGAAGAAAGTTAATTTTTTAATTGTTGACCTCAGTGATGATTACTTTTGAAACACGCACTGTTACAGTTACACATGTAATGGGTTGACCATAAATGTTTTTCACCCCCAAAATATTGTTCACTTTTATGAGGCAATTGGTATTATTAACCAAAGCTAACACATTTCACCCTTCAAAATTGATATTATGTTGTGAAAATTGCACATGTTTAAACCAGGGCCCAATTTCTTGGCTCTGCTAACCACAGAATTTCGCGCTTACGGTCTCCATTTTCCGCTAACCGCGCTAGCAGAAACTTTTTGCGCTAACCCTGTAAGCACAGAATCCTTAGTTACGGGGTGTACGCATGCTCAGAGACCGAAATTCCTCGCTAACGCGTGAAATACGTTTACCGTAAGCACCGAATTTTCTGCTATAGTAAGCAGGGATTTTTCGCTAACGGTAAGCAGAGCCAAGAAATTGGGCCCTGTTCTGAAACTATGCTTTCGAAACATCAGGTCTTAATTTATTTTATTCTTACGAGATTGTTTGTCTTTCTATATTTAGGGGTTGAAACTTCAGTTGAAGCATGTGCATTGGTGCCAGAGGAGGAATACAAAGTTCAGGGAGACAGCATAGCAGGCAGAACACTGGCACCAAAGCGTGCCCGAGATATGAGGGAACCTTTGTTCCAACATTTGTTATTCTTCATAATTGGCCAAGGAGCAAATGTATCAAATGGTATATATGCAATTTCTATTTTTTAAAGTGATAACATGCTGTTTGGAAATCTCTTCAGTAGTCTAATGGCAGACTATGGCAGACTGTTTTTTTTACACAGTTGACTGATTCGTTCTAAAGTTGTATTGGACAGGGTGTTTGATGTGTCGGTCTATTTTCTTGTGTTGTATGTTTTCAGTATCTTACACAGGAGTGTGAGAATTCAGCTTTTTAGCAGATTTCAGTTGTTTTTTTTAGATTTTTACCCTAAATTTAAGCTTTTTGGTACACCTGCTCTGTACTAAAGTATGGGAACTGATTAAATGTCAGCTTTTTGCTGGCCGTTTTCAGTTTTTTTTGCATGTGGCCACTCACACCCCTGCTTACATTTAGGGACTCCCATACACAGTATTGAGAGTTCCAAATATTGGACTAGTAAAGTGGGTGGATCAGATGGCTGTAAGGGGAGAAGGCCATTATTAATTAAATCTGATTGTTAAAATCTAACAAATGGTTAGCCTAAAATCAGCGGTTCATCAGTATTATAATATGAATACTCTTTAGTTTGATAATTATGCTATTTTCCATTTATCCCCGCATGATACAACCGCGATGTGACAACTTCTCTGAGCTGAAAGCTCGGGACAGCAATCAAAGCGATATTGTTGCAGTTTGTTCCCGTTCGAAGCTAAACGCGAAACAGCCATTATATCAAGCAATATTGTCGCAGTTTGTTCCCATTCGAAGCTAAACGCGAAACAGCCATTATATCAAGCAATATTGTCGCAGTTTGTTCCCATTCGAAGCTAAATGCGAAACAGCCATTATGTCAAGCAAAATTGTCAGTTTGTTCTTTAACAAATCTGTTGTCGCAGAACTGCAATATACCATAAGCAAAATTCTTAAAGGGTAACTGAAATTTAAAACTTTATTATGGCGAAATATACGCTTTAATAACGCTGAATACTTAACAACTGCAAAAACTTATTTGTTTAGGTTTTGCTCATTAATCGTGACCCTAAAATGAAAAGCAATATGCGCCGTGCCCCGCCCACAAAAGATGACGTCACGGTAAGAATATAGCGTGGATATACCAGGCTAAGCCTAGCCTTGAATACAGATTTCTTCAGATTTAGCAACTGACACATAGTTGCGAGATGCTTTCTGAGCTTTGTACATCTGATTGTGAATGGCTGTTGTAGCTTAGGTTCAGCAGATGCTGCTAACTTGGCAACAATGCCAGACGCCCTTAACCAGGTCACGCCGGGATTATTTTAACATCGCCGAGCCGAAGGGCGGGATTATTTTTAACGGTCGAAACTCGATCCGAAGCGGGTTCAGGCTGATAGTGCCGGGAAGCACACCCACGCATTTCCGGCCTTGCTCGCTGCTGACATACATTTCCGAACTTGAACTTGGCGTGTTTATGCTTCATCCGTTTTGAATTGGGGGAAATCTTTGCGTTTATATACGTCATCTGGCGCGAACTGGTTAAAGGAGTGGTTGAATTCTCACAAAGTCGAGAAAACATGAAACTTTTACCCTTGTTTTCTTTAGCCAACATATCCAAACTTTCTTTCATGTTAACTGGCATGAGAATTGGAACTCCACGCCCTCGCTTTCCCCGCACCATAAGCAATGTCAGCCTTTTTAGAGAAACCTTTTCGGGTGGAGTTAGCTTTCGAGAATTTCATCATGAACAGCTCTCTTGGATTGTACTTGCTGATTATAGTTGTAAACCTCAATACTTTCATATTTTGGTCTCCTATTGTACAAAACAACCTGTGTAAGTGTTGGCCAGCTCCTTGTATGTTGTAGCCGTGCGTTCACCTTTGACTTGATTTTGTGTTCACTTCTTCTGAAGAAATGCATTGAATGCAACACAATCCTTGGTTAAGGGCAACAGTTTTGGAGCTTTCCAATTTTGTTGTTGCATCTGGCGCAGTGCTGATGATGTCACCCGAGCCTTCCACTCAGTTTCCCTGAGATGCATGAAATCATCCACTTTAAGAATGGCAGCACGGTTTTGTTCCTTTATGTAGATGTTCTTCATGATTAGTGAAAGATCCGTCGGTGCAAAGCCCACGAGTATGCTTGGTGTTTTTGTGTTTCTTTCTGATAGCCTGACATGATCAAAGTACTGTTAATGACTGCATCAAAAGACTTGGGCTTCACCAGATCTCTGGCCTGTATAATAGTAGAGTCGAACCCTCTTGCATGATTAAGGATTATACCAAGTGTTCGCATTTTTTTCTCTGGCCTTGTCTTGTCTTCTGTTCGAGTTTGTTGTGTTCATCACATTTTCCCCACTCGTGGAATGTCCTGATCATTTCTTACAGTTAATCGTATCTTGTCTTTTTGCACAGAATGCAGAACCTCTTTCAATTCCCTGGATACGTCATGTTTTAGGGGAATAAGCATCCGCCTGGTCTTGCAGTGTTTACTGTAAGGAAGGTGTTTATGAATTACCATGCAGCAGTTTTTTTTGTTTACCCATATAAGGTACTCTCTTATGAAAATATCCAAAGCAGTCGGCACAGGGAATGTAGTCATGGATTGATTTTTTTTTATTTCCTTCCGTTGGTCTTTTGCGGACAATCGGGTCCTTAGCCTCTCCTTAAAAATCATGTTGTTGTGTTCATGGTTGCCCAGGTTACGAATATGCAGCCAACTCTGCCGCTTCATTCCTTTTTCCTCCTTTGAGATTGCCAAAACTTCACAAATCAATGTTTCCTGACAGTGGTGCCTACGGCAATGCCTCCGGGTGAGTTTCTGCCGAGGTTTTCCACAGAACAAACAATAACTGCACTTGCCTGGATCTCCAGAATCTGTGACATAAGTGCCATCAGGGTCACCCATGTCTTCTTGATATCTTCATCCCCCTGTTCTCCATCACTAAGGATTTCATTATCATTTATGTTCCTGGTGTCCATTTCATCAATCGCTGCTGCTGTCATCATTCCTGCTGTTGTCATTGCTTGTGCTGTCATGACTACTTAACATATATCAACTATCATCACCGCATCATCTTCATTAACTTCAACTTCATCAAAGGGATCTGCTTATTACTATGCTGCCAGATGTACAAGGTTGGGAATCTTTTTCTGTGCAGCCTGTTGAAAAGGTTTGGTAATAGGCATCATGGCAGCCAGATGACTGTGCACCACGGTGTCCAGATGTACGCAGTTGTGACTGTGCATCACGGTGGCCAGATGTACTCGGTTTGGACTCTGCATTATGGTGGCCAGATGTACTAGGTTAGGACTCTGCATCATGGAGGTTAGATGTATTCAGTTGGGACTGTGCAAAGTGGCCAGATGTACTCAGTTGGGACTCTGCATCATATGGTGGCTAGATGTACCCAGTTGGGACACTGCATCATGGTGGCCAGATTTATCCGGTTGGGACTGTGCATCATAGTGGCCAGATGTACTCACGTGGTGCGTTATGGTGGCCAGATGTACTCAGTTGGGACTGTGCATCATGGTGGTCAGATTTAGGCTGGGACTCTGCACCACAGTGGTCATATACACTCAGTTGGGACTCTGCATCATGGAGGCTAGAGGTATTCAGTTGGGACTCTGCATCATGATGGCCAGATGTACCCAGAGTTGTATGACTCAAGTCCAGGACTCGGACTCGAGTCCGTCTCGAGTCATAATTTTGGTGACTCGGACTTGACTCGAGTCACGTCGGCAAAAGACTCGGACTCGGACTCGACTACCATGACTCGGACTTGACCTCGAGGACTTGTGACTCGAGTCACGTATTTTCACCAACAATACCTTTTTATTTTTTTTGTAAATATTAAAAACAATTCCAATGATCCGATCGTCATGCACATTGGGGAATATTAACGTTTAGCACACGAAATAAGCAGTTATACTGATGTTGCAAGTAATAGTGTTCGTGATTAATGTGTTGCTATGCCCATGTAATGTACAGCGCACGTACATGTACATGTGTATGTTCAATACGCATAATAACACTGGGATATATTTCTGTAAAAGCATTATTGTGCACGACACCAATATTAACGCTGGTATTCTGTCAACCTTAACACCATAGCCACTGCTTGATGCATATTACTAGGGAAATAGGAATTCGTCTCCGGAATCCGAATGACGGCTTTAGCTGGCTGCGGCTATATCGCTACCTCTTTTTAATGTTAAAACATAGGCGGCTTACGCGCTGATCTAGCCATAGACGCAACCGAAGCTGACCATAGTCTGGCATGTCTGGTACCTGTAAAAACACCGCCTGACTGAGATGGCTGTGTGTTGTTTGCGATCAATAGTGATCCAGTCATCTAAGTGAACTGGTCAAAGTAGTTTAACTATTTAATTATTTAAACTTAAGTGACCCGTGACTCGGACTCGGACCAAGTGACTCGGGACTCGGACTCGACATAGGTGACTCGACTACAACACTGGATGTACCCGGTTGGGACTGTGCATCGACCATGCATGGCAAGATGTACATGTACTCAGCTGGGCTTGTGCATCATGGTGGCCAGATGTACCCGGTTGGGACTGTGCAACATGGTGGCCAGATGTACTCAGTTGGGACTGTGCAGCATGGTGGCCAGATGTCTCCAGTTGGGACTTTTCATCATGGAGGCCGGATGTACTCGGTTGGGACTGTGCAGCATGGTGGCCAGATTTACCCGGTTAGGACTGGGCATTATCATGGTGGCCAGATGTAGGCTGGGACTCTGCACCACAGTGGTCATATGTACTCAGTTGGGACTCTGCATCATGGAGGCTGCAGTTGGGACTCTGCATCACGGTGGCCAGATGTATACCGCTCAGTTTGGACTCATGGTGGCCAGATCGTTGTACTCTGATGGGGAATCTCCTGTTAGCCAGATGTACTCAATTGAGACTCGGCATCATGTAGCCATTAGCTTCTACAGTTTCACTATCTACATGTACCCGGGTTTGTTCGAACCCACACTGGTCAATGATGGTTGGACTAGGCAGGACCAGCTAATGATCGAGGTTGGGCGCATATTTCTTCTTTGAAGAAATGCATTGAATGCAACACAATCCTTGGTTAAGGGCATCAGTTTTGGAGCTTTCCAATTTTGTTTTGAGAGAACAGCCAGCTCCCAGGACCTCTCCCTTTTGTACATCTAATACAAGTTTAGCTGCCTAAAGATTTGGTCTGTCAAGGACTTGGTATTAAAGTGAGATTTGATGATTTGAATAATCTTAGGATTTCCTTGTTTTGTAATGTGTGCTTATGCGTTTTACTTGTTGTCTTGAACCAATTATGAGGTTTTAGGGCAAAACTTTCTTTGTTAAGTTTTGGAATGTACAGCCCAAGACTAGTAGACGCTTATGTTTTATTCAAATCATGAGCTGGATTACCGGAACTTTACTGTGAATTATGAATGTTAACATTCATATTTCACATGGCTTGATAACTATATTCCACTGATTTTCCTGGCACTGCTTTTGTAAATGTGGTGCATTGCGTGTACATTTCAGTGAACCGTTTGCGATAGAAGCTTTGAAGAAAAGTCAACCAACAAGAGTATTAATATGCAATTTCCATTTTAGTGTTAATTCTCTACTAAAATCAAGTGTATTTTTTGTCGAGCTCAATTTGTATCGTTTTTGAAGTAGTCTTATTTTATTCCATCCTGATGTGTAGCTATAGGCAATGTAGGGAGGGTTACGAGAAAACTAGTTTACACAATTTAGATAGTTGCAATTTCGACCATTTTTGCCAGACTAGTCACCAGATTTGCCCAATTTTTATCACTTTCAAAGATCATGACACACATTTTGAGAACACAGATTTGATTTGCAATGTGTAATGACTCTGTTCATAACACTCAAAACATAATTGAGAAAATATTTTGTGCCCAGATGTACATTTGTACTCGTTGAGACTCTGCATCATGGAGGCTAGATGTATTCAGTTGGGAATCTGCACCACGGTGGCCAGATATACGCAGTTGTGACTGTGCATCATGGTGGTCAGATGTACTCGGTTGGGACTCTGCACCACGGTGTCCAGATGTATGCAGTTGTGACTGTGCACCATGGTGGTCAGATGTACTCGGTTGGGACTCTGCACCACGGTGTCCAGATGTATGCAGTTGTGACTGCATCATGGTGGTCAGATGTACTCGGTTGGGACTCTGCACCACGGTGTCCAGATGTACGGAGTTGTTACTGTGCATCATGGTGGTCAGATGTACTCGGTTGGGACTCTGCACCACGGTGTCCAGATGTATGCAGTTGTGATTGTGCATCATGGTGGTCAGATGTACGCAGTTGTGACTGTGCATCATGGTGGTCAGATGTACTCGGTTGGGACTCTGCACCACGGTGGCCGGATATACTCAGTTGGGATTGTGCATCATGACGGCCAGGTGAGCTCAGTTGGTAGTCTGCATCAAGGTGGCCGGGTGTACCCGGTTGGGACTGTGCAGCATGGTGGCCAGATGTACTCGGTTGGGACTGTGCATCATGGTGGCCATATGTACTCAGTTGGGACTCTGCATCATGGAGGCCAGATGTACCTGGTTACCTGGTTGGGAGTGTGCATCATGGTGGCCAGATGTACCCAGTTGGGACTCTTCATCATGGTGGCCAGATAGATGTACTCTGATGGGACTCTTCTGTTAGCCAGATGTACTCAATTGAGACTCGGCATCATGTAGCCATTAGCTCCTACAGTTTCACTATCTACATGTACCCCGGTATATTCGAACCCACACTGGTCAATGATGGTTTGTTCTGTGGAAAACCTCAGCAGAAACTCACCTGGCATTGCAGTAGGCACCACTGTCAGGAAACATTGGTTTGTGAAGTTTTGGCAATCCCAAAGGAGGAAAAAAGAATGAAGCGGCAGAGTTGGCTGCATATTCGTAACCTGGGCAACCATGAACCCAACAACATGGTTTTCAAAGGAGAGGCTAAGGACCTGATTGTCCTCAAAAGACTAACAGAAGGAAATAATAAACTAGAAATGTGTTTGTGGACAAACACAGAGCTGTTTCGAGTGTCTAAAATTACTTTCAATTTGTGTGTGGTGGTCTAAGTATGTACCCAGTCTGAAGTTGATCGGATTTACCCAAGTGACAAAGATATTATTGGTTAAAAAAATGTGTACAAATCCTATGGGGAAAACTACACCTTTAATGTGACGTCACATGCAGGCGATGATGTCACCATCACCTACTGGAAAGCAGCGTTTTCTCTGATTGTCGTATAAATTTAACGCATTAAAGTTACATGGTGTCCACTTCTCAGTTGAGTCATTGAGTCAAGTCAAAGAAATTTATTTAATTTTTTTTTTATTTAAGTTAATGTGTTCCTCCTATGTTGAAGTAAAAAATTTAAAAAAAGACTTTGTTTTTATCGGCATATTAAAAGGTGGACACCGTAACTAACTACCGTTAAGCTAGACTACTAAAGTTTTACCATTTAACCAGTGATTAAATACCCTTAGTTTTCAAGATCTGATCATGCATGTTAACATTAGTTACAAAAATGACGTGGACACCATAAATTTTAAATCAAGGCAAACATTTCAAGTGTGTCAAGTTTATTATCACTTGCTCAACTAAAGCCTTCAAGGTACTTGCCTTATCAGTGGCCTGTTTTCATTGCATGGTTCTCAAACAGGTTACAAAAAATACACCAACCTGCCAACATGGCTGTCTACTGAAACCAATGTTAGTGTCCACTAAACCAACGTTAACAAAAAAGGTCGCCACTCGCAGCAAGTTTTCCTACTAAAACATGGTAAAATGTTGAACTTAATGTTGATACGTACCTTTTTTGTTGTTATTTACATTTTGATCTGGTAGAATTTAAGGAACCTTTTTTTTTTTTTTTTTTTTTTTTTTTTTAGTAGTACATTTATTTCAACGCTGCCATTAGCACAGAATAGAAGAAAACAGAATTCACTTTAACAAAGAGTAAACAATTAAATGATCTAATTATAATTATATACAGAAGTATAAAATTATAATCAAATTAATGACAACATTTAGGTATAATATACCCGAACCTATTGACAGACAATCTATACGGTCAACACAAAGGACAAATGACATTATACGTAAACAAACAATATAACAAAACACACACTAGAAAACACAAGCTGGTGAGAGACACATAAATTAATTTCATAAATTATAACTAATTATATAGATGTGAATCAAGAAGATAGAATTTCAGCTTTTTAACAAATATAGAGAGGGAGTTTGATGATTTTAGGGACTCGTCTAAGCTATTCCAATATAAAGTGCCACGTTTAAAAACACTATTTTTACACAACTCTGTTCGGCTAAACTGGACATAAAAATTGTTCTTGGCAGTACTTCGGGTATTATACAAATGAATGTCAGAGGTTAACATGAAGAATGAATTAAAACAACTTGGTAATACATTGGTTTTAAATTTATACATCAATTTGCCTAAATTAAAATAGTACAGGTCATAAAACTGTAAAAGACTCAGGTTTGTAAATAAAGGAAGGGAATGATCACGATAGCCAGCTTTTGATACTATTCGGACTGCTCGTTTCTGCAAGGTAAACAGTTTGTTGTATTTAGATGAAGAACCCCCCCAAGTCAAGATTGAATAATTTAAATATGGCAAAACAAAAGAATTATACAGAGTTAACAAGATTCTACTGGGCAGGTAATATTTTAGACGGTTCATTATGCCAACATTTTTAGATATTTTTGTCGCTATGTCATCAATATGGTTTCTCCAGGTGAGATGCTCATCAATAGTTATTCCTAGGAATTTAGTAGTTGTTACTTGGTTTAGCCTTGATTCATTTAAAATTAGAGGAACAGATTGAGAATTTGCTAAGAGTTTGCTAAGAGCCAAGTGCTAATTGTTTTAAGTTCAACATTGAGGTTTCTAACAGCAGTGTCAACATTTTGGTGAGTATATAGTAAACTTGTGTCATCAGCAAATAAGCAAAATGAAATAATGTCGGAGGTGTTACAAATATCATTTATATAAAGAATAAAAAATAGAGGACCTAACACAGAACCTTGTGGTACTCCACAGACAATATCACGATCAGTTGAGTTTACAGAATTATAAGACACATACTGCTTTCTGTTAGTCAGATAACTTTTAAATAGGTCCAAGGCAATCCCACGCACCCCGTAATGTTCCATCTTACTTATTAATATTTCATGATTGACTGTGTCAAATGCTTTAGATAAGTCAAGGAATATGCCAATTGAAAATTTATTATGATCGATCGCATTACATATTTTACTGAGAACATATGATGTTGATAATTCAGTTGACCGGTTTTGTCTGAAGCCAAATTGTGCCTCCGAAAGAATATCATTCTTGTTTATAAAAGATATTAACCTAATGTATATAAGCCTTTCAAATAACTTGGAGAATGTCGACAGAACTGAAATTGGTCTATAATTAGTAATATCATGTCTACAACCTTTTTTGTAGATTGGTATAACTTGGGCTATTTTTAAGCCATCGGGAAATACTCCTGCTGTTAGACATTTATTACAAATAATAGCTAAAGGTTTTGCTAACGAATACCTTGCCTGTTTTATTACAAAAGAATTCAAAGCGTCGAAACCAGGGGCCTTGCCAGAAGGAATTTTGTTAATATTGTCCACAATCTCCTCTTGGGTAATAGGTGACAAGAAGAATGAATCCGAACATCGGGTATTTAAAAATGAATGAAAAGAGGTGTTACATAATGGTAGTCCACTAGAAAGACTGCTGCCAATATTAACAAAATAGTTGTTAAATGAATCAGCAATTTCGGTGTCGTTCGTAATGTTAATGCCATCATGGTTAAAATAGGAGCTACTTTTTTGTTTACGCTTATTTAAAAGAGAATTAATTACATTCCACGTACCTTTTATATTATTTTTTACTTCATTGAATTTTTTATATAGATAATTCTTTTTGGATAATTTAATCAGAAAGTTAAGTTTATTTTTAAAGCTAGTATAAGTAGATTTATTCCAACATGTTTGATCAAAACTTACGTTAGTTACAATAAGACGCGAAACAGAATGCAGTGGACACGACGCGTAAATTAGCAAATAAGTGACCTTCAGGTCATCGACACAGGGTACTTTTCATGTGTACTGGCCAACTCAGGATTCTGTTGATTACCAGTTAAATTGCGACAACATTTAACGTACAAGTGGACACGAACATAAATGAGTGATCGATGTGTGGATTTTTTTCATCCTTATATTAATGGGGGATGTACAGACATTTTACACGATGATTATGCAGCTAATTCAGAAAACAATTGCTTAGTTTGGCAAGAATGAGGTTTAAAAAAAACAATCTGGCTTTTTGAACATCATATGATGTGGTGGACACGACGTGTAACTTTTGGAACACGCAGATCACAGCGTTCATGTGCGTATTTTTTTTGTGGGCCAGTATATTTACTTACTCAAGTAATATGCACAAAGTAATGAAAATAAATAAGGGATATTAAAGTCTTTGATTTAATGAAATTTTGAAGAAATTTTTTTTAATCTGTGTCCCGTTTTTAGATGCCATTTTGATGCTTGTAAACGTGAATTTAAAACGAAATATCCTGTATTCACACATTATTTATCTCTTAAACATATGTACATGATGTACAATATTATCTAAAATAAAAAAATGATTGCAAATAGTAATATATGAGAAAGTCAAGATTGTGTTTGCATAATGAAAGATAGTCAGTATTGTGTCCTTACACTTATGAACCTGACTATAAGCCAGAGTGAAATACAACAACAATTTTTTAAGATGGCCACTCCAGGAAAAACCCTTAGTTTACGGATGATCAAAAGAGCCAACGACCTGCATGACAATAAAAGCTGGAGAGATATTAACAACAAGATCCACAACAAGACACTCACAGTGAAAGCAAAGATGAACAAGAAGGAACAGGAACAAAAACGTTAAGATCAACATAAATCAGGCACTGCAAGATTGATAAGTTGTTTTCCATCACCAAATCACATAAAGCTTGGTTGCTTTAAAAAAATTCCCCTCAATATGACTGCACTGTTGATTGCTACAAAACCTCATCATCATGAAATTCAGTTGCATCATGGAGGAATAAGAAGGAATCTCCATGGTTGCATTGTGTAAATCTCTACTGGGTATGCAATTGTACAATGTCATACGCGTGGCCATTGGTAATCAGCAAAAAGGTTAACGCAGATGGAAAACTCACGGCTAAAACATACAAGGAGCTGGCCAAGGTGACACTTACACAGGTTGTTTTGTACAATAGAAGACCAAAATATGAAAGTATTGAGGTTGACAACTATAATCAGCAAGTACAATCCAAGAGAGCTGTTCATGATGAAATTCTCGAAAGCTAACTCCACCCGAAAAGGTTTCTCTAAAAAGGCTGACATTGCTTATGGTGCGGGGAAAGCGAGGGCGTGGAGTTCCAATTCTCATGCCAGTTAACATGAAAGAAAGTGTAGATATGTTGGCTAAAAAAAAACAAGGGTAAAAAGTTCCTGTTTTCTCGACTTTGTGAGAATTCAACCACTCCTTTAAGGGCGTCTGACATTGTTGCCGAGTTAGCAGCATCTGCTGAACAAAAAATGTGTACAAACCCAATGGAGAGGAGACTAAAACAGAAGAAAAAGAAAAAAAAACCTAGAAATGTGTTTGTGGACAAACACAGCTGTTTCGAGTGTCTACAATGACTTTCAATATGTGTGTGGTGGTCTAAGTGTGTGCCAAGTCTGAAGTCGGTTGGATTTACCCAAGCGCCAAATATATATTGGTAAACAAAAAACGTGTCCGAATCTTAGAGGAAAAACTGCACCTTTAATGTGACATCACATGACACCCGTTGACGTGATCATTAATTTTTAGTGATTAATTTTAGTCTATAACACATACTTGTATACCAAGTTTGACGCAAGGGTCTTAAAAACTACACCTTTAATGTGACGTCACATGACCTACAATAACGTCACCGTGACGATTTTTCTCTTGGCCCCCTTGTGGATGGTGGTCGAGGTGTGTGCTATGTCTCAAGTCGATCGGATTTACCAGTGTCAAAGTCAATAGTCTGAAGAAAAACGTGTACAAAACATATGGGGAAAAATTGAACATTTAACGTGACGTCACGTGACCACTAATGACGTAATCGCAACGAATTTTGTTCTAGGACCATCCTTGGGTGATGGTTCAACTGTGTGCCAAGTCCCAAGTCGTTCGGACTTGCCAAAGTGTATTGGTCGAAGAAAAACGTGCACAAACTCTATGGAGAAAAGTCTGAAGGAAAAGAACATAGGGCTTTTTCGCATTTGTATTTTTTCCTCAAAAACCATTCAAAAGGAATTATAAACAGATTAAAAGTAATCAAAATGAATTTAGGTTATTTAAACAGATTAAAGTTAATTTAAAGTGATTAAACCGATGACGTCACACATTTGTAAACTTTCGGTAAACTACCTAACCAACCCAATACAATTTTTTTTTTTATTTTAGCATGTTCCGTTGCTGAGATACGGCTTAAAGGTCAAAACGTAATAAATCACATACAATTGTATGATGGCGTCAACTTCCGGTCTGGTGACGTCAAAATTTGTTATCGAGAACGACTCACGCGCCTATTATATTCACGATTTCTTGCCATTCAGGAGTACATGGGCGCGTCCATATCATTGTTCAAATTTCCCGCCTCACCCGGGACATTATGACGTAGTGTTTGCACATCGCTTTATTGTGTGTTGTTCGCACTGGTATCCTACCTTGACGTGGCCAACTACATTATGCAGACATATGTTGTACGGCGCCCGACTATTGCGAGTACATGTATTGCATTTCTGTGCAGAATATCGACTTGAGGCGCCACAAACTATCGTTTATTTTTGTATTTTCTGAGAAGAATAGAAAATCTGTGAGCTAGTAATTATGGCATCAGGTCCTTCTCCGTATTATTTTGAGCCCACTTTCACATGTACAGTACACATTATGTATACACTATGCCGTACACAAAAGGGTTCACTTGCATTCATTGCGCGTGCAGGGCCGCTATCGATCGGGCTTCGCGTACTGATGGTGCAGACACTACGTCACAATATCTCGGATGTACCGATAAACCAGAACAAAATGGCGGCTCGCATGACGGTAAGCGCAGTGCGAGGAAATCTCTGTTTTATGATTTTTATCGGTTTCGGTAAACCGATAAAAATGAAATAAAAATCAAGTCACAATGGCAATTGACACTCTTTAGCATTATGCAATTATAAACTATGGATGGAGTTTCCCTTTTAAATACACTGGTTATAAAGTGGTTTCAGCAAACTTCGCCACACACATAAACATATTATTAATTTCAACCATTTTCAACCTGCCACTAGAGGGCGCTATAACATGTTATGACGTCGACGGTAATTTGTTTGAAAAGTTCATTCTAGCAAGACACTAACATCGTTGAAAGTAAGTTCATGAAATTTTTCATTTTCAAATTATAAGGCACTTCCGGTTTGGACCGGAAGGAAGGGTCACGTGACTTTACGCGCACGAGATAAAAGGAAGATCCTGGATTATTCTATCAAATGCCACAAACATCAAGTTTCTAAACTAATCCAGTAAAAAAATTGGCAACTTCAGGTCTAGGTGTAATGTTGTCTTGGTCATTAAAAAAAATAGGTAATCCAATGCAAGGGAGGACCTGGGGTTCAAATGGGGACCATGCACCCCCTTCTTTATTTTGAATTGCCATGAATCTTGCTTAAAACAAGTAAAGTTTCCCTTTTAAAATGAAATATATACAATACCAAGAAAATGTCTAAAGGAATGTGTGGTTTCTGATGGGAAAAGATGAACAATTGCAGCACAATGTCAAGCCAAGGAGGTCTGTTGAAACATATTTGATGAAATGTGGCCTAAAATGTGTGGTTGCTTTTATGGAACGGTTAAGATTTAACTGAAAAGGAATCCCTTTTTGTATCAGTTACATTTGATAGTTTTTCACAATTTCTTGAATCAGTGTAAATTGTTGATATTTGTGTGTTTTTACTTGCATATTGATGATAATTAACCAGTTAGCGTCGGATGACGTGTATACACGCAAAGTTTTTCCGGAATTCAAAACGGATGAGGATGAACACGTCACGAGCAAGGCCGGAAATATCTGTCAGCGACTGGCTCGCAGCGAGCAAGGCCAGAAATATCAGGTGTGCTACCCACATATGCCGACTCGAACCCTCAAGGTTTGTGAAAAACAATCCTGGGTCTGGTCAATGTCAAAATAATCCTGGCGTGAACTGGTTGAAACAGTGCAATTTCACTGTTGCAATGGAAAGATCACACCACGATGAAATGCATGGTTACTGTATGTAACATGCATTATGAATTAAATATCCTAATGAGTCTTGCTACTAGTGTTAATCCCAACTTTAATGATTTGAAAAAAATATGAATTGCCATGAATTTTGCCTAAAACAAGTAAATTTTCCCTTTTAAAATGAAATAAGTACAATATAGGATATGTATGTACATGTAAACCAAGAAATGTACACAGAGAACTAGGGGAATGTTTAGCTGAAACAGTCACTGGCAGCTGTTGGTGTTAAGGGGTGCTTAATTTGCAGTATAACCCAGCAAAAAGAAAACATGAATTGCCATGAATCTTGCCTAAAATAAGTACATCTTCCTTGTTGAAACATATTTGATGAAATGGCTTAGGATTTAATTATTAATATTATGTAATTACATGCACTGTCGGCCAAATTGATGTTTTAAAAACACTACATGCTTGATCGTGTTTCACAATTACTTAACGGATCATTGAAATTGTCAATATTTGTGTGTCAAGTACATGTTGATGATAATTAAAACAGTGGTCTTAGTAATTTGGATAAATGATTCAGTGAACTAATTTAAAGGTAACATCCATCATTTGTAGCTGACGAAATGTTATAAAGCATGTACTTGGTTTAAAGATATCGGTAGTAATGGGACTAAACTCCCTGTGGAATTATTCTTTCTGGCAAGTGGCAAACTGTTATTTTAGAAGAAAAAAAAGACCAATTTCGAACGGTGCGTCTAAAGATGCATTTTTAAAGAAATTTCCGCTAAGGTGCTGTCACACTGTTGCGTATGGCACTTCATAACATATTTTACATACGCACAACAAGCCCTCAAAATACGGAATTGTGCGTGTACCTAACCGTATTGAACATATTTGTAGCGTATGAATAGCGTACGGCCTGAGTATGGCCAGCAATATGCCATTTGCGCTTGACCCCGAGTTAAACTTAAATAATATCTGGTACACTGACTTGTTCACACAGCTTGGCACAGTTTAACTTTAAATTCTCCAGACCAAAGACACTGTTGCTATATCACGTGATTCGGGGCAAGCCTTTGCATAGTTACGTAAGAGACGCTCAGCACCAATACATTGTTTACAATGGGTGAGAATGGCAAAAAGACACCAGATCATTCCAGAGCTGGGGGTTGCTAGCGTATGACGCGTAAGGCTTGCCCCGAATCACGTGATATAGCAACATCGTCGTTGGTCTGGGGAATTTAAAGTTGAACTGTGCCAAGCTGTGTGAGCAAGTCAGTGTACCAGATGTTATTCAAATTTAACTCGGGGTCACGCGCAAATGGCTTATTGTCGGCGTATGTCCAGCGTATTAGTTGCGTATGAGTATCGTATTCAAAGCGCAACTGTTGTTACTCATACGCTACCAATGCGCTATGTGAAGTGTCGTGGCCGAACGGTTGAGAGCTGGGTTTTCTGTTCGCAGAGCGTGGGTTCAAACCCCGGCCTCAACACGTGTGTCCTTAAGCAAGGCAATTAAACCACTGTTGCTTCGTCCTTCGGATGGGACGTCCCGTGTGTTGTATTATTTATACTGTGTGTATATATCATTTTCATTATAAAATTGTATAATACACGTAAAAGAACCCAGAACACTTATCACTAAGACGAAGAGAAGGGGTTTGGCGTATCCCCGGTGTTCCTGGCTGTGTGCCTCTGTCTACGGGGTTCTTTTTGCTTACGAGCTACAGTGCCTTGAGGCAATTTTGAAGGATCCTTGCGGTTTTATTACCAGAAAGAATAATAATATTATGGTAAACCTTCATGCCAACCTATGGCAACTTATGTCCAGCGTACTCGACCTAGGCCGTAACCTACCTCTAGCGTACCTTTGGTGTATTCAGCGTATGCCTACAGTATGCTAAGCGTATGAACCCTTTACGCAGGCATACGCACACATTTTGTAAGCATGCTTAACAATTTAGTTTGGCGTATCCTCGCGTTTGTCAGCGTATGCCACCATGCTTGTAACGTATACTATGGAGCGTCAAAAGTGGACAACCGCATTTTCTGATTTTCTGCTAGTAAAATTTTAGGTTTTCAGAAATTGCGACACCGGTAATTTAAAAAACTCAATTTTTTGCTTGAAGAAATTTGGATTTTACTTTGACTAATATTTCGATGCCTCAAATGTGGACAATCGGTTTTTTTACAATGTTCTGCTAGCAAAAATTTAGATTTTAGAAGTAGCAATACACGTTGTTAAAAATCTCATTCTTCTGTTAGCTGGTTTTCTATGAATTACAAATATCATTTATATTAAACAGGAAAAAATAATGGGCCCAGCACCACAGAACCTTGAGGTACCCCACATGCTATTTATTATAATTATAGAGAATGGAAACAGTAATAGTCTTCGTTATCATCATCGTAATGAAGTGAATTAAAACAGTCTGACTGTATTACCATTTGCGGGCATATATGAGGTACACCCCCTCTCCGCCCCATCACACACATACCCCCAAAATACTCATCTTATCATCAATGCCGGGACCAGACAAACGGCAATACTCATCTTAGCATCATTGCCGGGACCAGACAAACAGAAATACTCATCTTACCATCAATGCTGGGACCAGACAAACAGAAATACTCATCATACCATTAATGCCGGGACCAGACAAACAAAAATACTCATCATACCATTAATGCCGGGACCAGACAAACAGAAATACTCCTCTTATACCATCAATGCTGGGACCAGACAAACAGAAATACTCATCTTACCATCAATGCCGGGACCAGACAAACAGAAATACTCATCTTACCATCAATGCTGGGACCAGACAAACACAAATACTCATCTTACCATCAACGCTGGGACCAGACAAACAGAAATACTCATCTTACCATCAATGCTGGGACCAGACAAACACAAATACTCATCTTACCATTAATGCTGGGACCAGACAAACAAAAATACTCATCTTACCATCAATGCTGGGACCAGACAAACAGAAATACTAATCTTGCCATCAATGCCGGGACCAGACAAACAGAAATACTCATCATACCATTAATGCTGGGACCAGACAAACAAAAATACTCAGCTTACCATCAATGCCGGGACCAGACAAACAGAAATACTCATCTTACCATCAATGCTGGGACCAGACAAACAGAAATACTAATCTTGCCATCAATGCCGGGACCAGACAAACAGAAATACTCATCTTACCATCAATGCTGGGACCAGACAAACAAAAATACTCATCTTACCATCAATGCTGGGACCAGACAAACAGAAATACATATCTTACCAATAATGCCGGGACCAGACATATAGTAAGCTGTGTTAGGGATATTTTGGTTCAGATTTTTCCAAAAGCACCAAATTTGGCCATACTTTTTCGATTTGACGGGCGCCAAGACCGGTGCCCTCTGAGTCGCCATATTTGCTTGTGTAATATATATTTATTCTCTTAATTGGGTATATTTGTATTTATTTTGATTTATTTTGGGGGGCGATTCTACTTACACACCTCACTTAAATAACATTTTCTAAAACATATAAGTGACTGAATAATTATGAGAACAACAATAATAATCCCAAATGGCTACTTCTAGTATTGTTCCCTAAAGTTGTGCGCATTTACCCTTTACTCAAATATCATCAAGTTGTCTCGTCAAACGTCAGTATTGATGAGCATTACATTCACAAAGTTACTTACTGGCACAGCTTCCCCTCCCTCCCCCCCCCCCCCCCCCCCCCACCCCAAAAAAATGGAAAATCATTACAAAAATGAACATATCTTAATATTTTGCCCCCCCCCCAAAAAAAGGGGGGGGGGGTGAAGTGTCTGTAATTTGGGCTAAAATTAGGCGAACGGTTGCCCAACTTGGCAAGACTACTTGAGTAATATCTGGAGACAATTGGGTAAATGCGTGCAACGTAGTTTAGGGTATATACATACTAATACAGTAGCTATTTTGGATTGTTACTATGTTCTCATAATTATTAAGTCACTTTTATATGCTTTAGAAAATGTTAGTTAAGAATGGATGTGTAAGTAGAATCACCAAAATAAGCCTTTTCCAAAAAAAAAATATGTGAATAAATATATTACGCGGCAGGTATTAAGGATTTATGCAAATTAAGCAAACATGGCGACCGTCAACAATCGTAAAAGTATTGTATGGGCAGCATATTGTCAAAATTTGGTTGTTTTTTAGAAATCTGAGCCAAACGGCCCCTATAAAGTCCGCGTCCCTGACTAACAAACACAAATACTCATCTTTCCATCAATGCTGGGACCAGACAAACAGAAATACTCATCTTTCCATCAATGCTGGGACCAGACAAACATAAATACCCATCTTACCATCAATGCTGGGACCAGACAAACACAAATACTCATCTTTCCATCAATGCTGGGACCAGACAAACAAAAATACCCATCTTACCATCAATGCTGGGACCAGACAAACATAAATACTCATCTTACCATCAATGCTGGGACCAGACAAACATAAATACATATCTTACCAATAATGCCGGGACCAGACAAACACAAATACTCATCATACCATTAATGCCGGGACCAGACAAACACAAATACTCATCTTACCATCAATGCCGGGACCAGACAAACACAAATGCTCATCATACCATTAATGCCGGGACCAGACAAACACAAATACTCATCTTACCATTAATGCTGGGACCAGACAAACAAAAATACTCATCTTACCATCAATGCTGGGACCAGACAAACACAAATACTCATCTTACCATCAATGCTGGGACCAGACAAACAAAAATACTCATCTTACCATCAATCCCGGGACCAGACAAACACAAATATTCAACTTGCCATCAATGCCAGGACCACACAAAGCAAAATATGTGGTAATTTACACTTTTTTGACAGGATTGTCATTTTATATACTTATTTTCAAATATGACGATTAAAGAACATTTCGGTCCCGGAAATGGGGCTTGGTTCCCAACTGGTCCCTATACCTGTGATCTAGGTGGAAACCGAGGGCCGGTCCCGACTTTGTAGGTGTTGGGCTGTAGGGGTGTTTGTTTGTTTGTTTGTTTGCTAGGAGGATTATGAAATTTATTTGGGAGGAATGTTAACGAAACTTGGTGGGTCACAAGGATGATTCCTTTATATTTTTAGATTGATCTGTGGGCAGATTAGAAATCTGGATAACATTTAGGGTGGAAATCTGCACTCTACCGAGTAGCCTTTTTCAAGTTTACTCATGTTATTTCCTTATTTGTGCCTTAGCTCTTGAAAATCGGATATAATTTTGACTGCCCCCTCCTAATAGTTTTTAATATAATAACACATTTCGCTCTCACAGAAACTATTGAGGGAGCATGAGGAGAACATGAAGCGCTTTGAGGTCTCGCAACGCCTGGAGCAGGGGCGCAACCAGGAGAAAACGCGAACCCGGCTGGAAGCCAGACGGAGGAAGAAGAGAGCGCAGGAGACGGAGAGGATCAAAGGGGATGTGAAGGGACAGGCTGAGGTGGATGAGAGGCGAACCCAGGACTATCTGAATAACATCCAGAGGCCGGGTAAGGTTTTATAGGATGTGAACCCTCCAGCCACCCAAGACATTATTATAATGTACTTTTGTACTTTAGCAGTTGCAATGCACTTTAAAAAACATTATATCAACAGAGGGCGCAATTAAGTTAAGGCTCCAAGTCAAGACAACTCTACTTTCTAGACTGGGGCTGAGATGGTTAGGGGCCGAGTTTACCTGTACCCTGGACAAAGCTATACCATGTATGATCACCTAATCTTGCCGAAGAAAACAATCTTTGCGATTAATGTATGATAAAAAGGTACCTTTATGTGCTGACATCGCAGAAATGTGCACAGAAATCTGCAAAGAAATTAGTCTTGGGCTTAACCAGTTTGCGCCGGTTGACATATATACACACACAATTTTTCTGAGATTTAAAACGGATGACAAATAAACACATCCCGAGCAAAGCCCCAACAAATTGTTTACTATCCACGGATGACGTGTTTTATTTATTTATTTATTTATTTATTCCATTTCTTTACCCAGGGTGTGCCCAAACAGTTTAAAACTGGTTTTCATTGGGGCCCTGCATACATCATCAAATAAAATAACAGTACATATTATAAATACAAGGATATTACAGGAATTCTAAACATTAATACTAACTCTGATTTACGAGATAGGCGAAAACCCGCCAAATAAAAAAACCTTTTAGGTGAAAAATAAGAAGGGGAAATTCCTATCCGGCTCCACATTATAGTGGCAACCAAGTTCTAACTCCGTAGATCAGCGCAATTGGCATAATATCTAACACTCAGATGGCATGTCGGAGTTCTGATTTAAATGTGCTTAATGAGTCCAATGTTCGCAATTGTTCGGGCAGATTATTCCAAATATTTGCACCACTCACAGCGAAACTTGTGGCGTAGCATTCTTTTTTGGCGAAAGGAACTTTCAGTGCCGTGTGGGTTGATTGCCTTGTTTCGCGAATTACTGTAAGTGGTTTGAAAATATTTGTCATGTACAAAGGAGTCATTTTGTTGATACTTTTGAAGACAAGAATAGCCTTTTTTGACTTGACTCTTTTTGAAAAAGGGGTCCAATTAAGACGAGCAAACATATCCTCTGAAGGGGTGAGGAAGGTACATTTAAGGATTATCCGCGCGGCTCTTTTGAGACATTTGTTTAAAATATTATCGTGAGATATGTACCTTCCTCCCCACACAGTACAACAATACTCTAATGTTGGCATAATTAGACTTACAAATAGTGTGTGCAAGCTGTGCTGAGGAATACAATCACGGATTCTTCTTATACCTAATTTAGACACCACATTTTTTCTTACGTATTCGACATGTGGGCCCCAACTTAATGCTTCATCAATAATTACACCCAAACATTTATATGACTTCACATTTTCAATACGACTACCAGCAATGCATACATTTAAATTAACATTAGATATTTTCTGCCTAGTACCAATAAGCATGCATTTGGTTTTGGTGGCATTTAAAGCTAGCTTGTTTCTTCCGCACCAGTTGTGAAAACTAGTAAGAGCTGTATTTAAGCTACTTTCTATTATATTAATGTTGGAGGAGCTACACGTTAATGTTGAGTCATCTGCATACATAAATAAGTTGCAGTTTGGGGCAATACAAAATGGAAGGTCACTAGTATAAACAATGAATAAAAGTGGACCTAGTATCGACCCCTGTGGAACACCAGTGTTTACGGACAGGACCTTTGATATGGTGCCGCCAATATTCACAGACTGACTACGTTCACTTAGGTACGACTTAAACCAATTTGTTACAGAAGATGACACGTTCATCCTTTCTAGTTTCTTTAGTAAGATTTCATGATCAACACAATCAAATGCTTTACTGAGGTCTATAAACACACTGCCTGTAACTTGTCCATTCTCCATGGCCGCAAAACACTTGTTTGTTAAGTCATGTAGGGTGCTTTCAGTTGAGTGCAGGGGTCTAAATCCCGACTGGCAACTAGGAATCAGATTGTTTTCATCAAGATATCTATATACCGATGAGTGCACCCATCTTTCTAAAATCTTAGAGATAATTGGCAGTATAGAAATTGGACGATAGTTACCTGTACTACATTTATCTCCTCCCTTGTGAATTGGTGTTACTAAAGCATGTTTCCAATCTTTAGGGTATCGCTCACATCTTATAGACAGGTTAACAATATGAGTTAAAGATTTAATGATATAAGGTGAAGCAATTTTAATCATTTTAACACTAATTCCATCCGGACCTGTTGCTTTCCCAACCGACATAGATGATATTTGCTTTCGAACAAACTCTTCTGTAATGTTAGGTACTACGCAATCTTCATCAACAGAATCAAATATAGAGGCGTCAGTATTGTCATCTATTTCAAGTTCACGCAAAGGGTAATTTCCAGCAGTACGCTTGCCGATTGTTGAAAAGTGTTCATTTAATGTATCAGCAATGTCGGCGATATTGTCAATATTTTCCCCATTTGGGGAAGTAATCGAATTTGGTACAGTTTTTTGTTTCTTAGGGAGTACCTCCTTCAGAGTTTTTTCACAGCATAGAAGAGTTGCTTTTATTTTCTTCTATGGCGGATGTGTAGTAATTACTCTTTTTACTGCGGATTTTATTAGTAACATTGTTCCGCAGGTTTTTGTATGAATCCCAATGAATTTGTAAGCCTGTGTGCTTTGCAATTTTGTGTACACGATCGCGCTGCCGCATAAGTTTAAGAATTTCGCTATCGAGCCACGGAACTGAGGCACCCCGAATGCGTTTGGTTTTGACTGGCGCATGGAAGTTAATAATACTCATAAATATGGAGTACCATATAGACCATGCATTATCCACATCATAACAACCAAAAACATCTTGCCATGGTGCATTACGGAGATCGTCCGTAAATGCATCACTGTCTATATTTTTTAGACATCGAAAATTTATTGAACGACCTTTCATTTTTGGTGTTTTCCAACTGTGTAGCCCATAAACAAGATAATGATCACTGATTAGGACTGGTAAAACACCACAGTCCTTTATGAGCTCTGGGTGGGAACTAAAAATGAGATCGATGGTAGTTTTAGTAGATTCAGTGACACGTGTTGGGTCATGTATGAGTTGCGCCATTTGGAACGAACTAAAGCAAGAAATAATTGGATTTGATTGCATACTATCGTATTCATCTGAAACATCACAATTAAAGTCCCCAGTTGTAATAATTTCTTTACATTCACACGAGGCCTTATTAAGGATATCACTCAGTTTTCCCATAAATTCGACAGAGCTTGAAGGAGGCCTATAAATAGAACTGATAAGCACAGGCTGTCTTTGTTTTCACTTAATTTCAACCCATATACACTCGACATCATATATTTCGAGATCTTCACGACGAGAGAACATTAGGGTATCTCGAATGTAAATTGCAACACCGCCACCATGTCGGTTCCTGTCTTTTCTGACAATAGAATAATTTGGTAGAGTTATTTCGTCATCAGAGATTGAGGCGTCGCAAAAAGTTTCGTTTAGACAGATGATGTCGAATGGATTTTTAGACATTACAATCTTAAAATGGTCAAATTTGTTTATGAGGCTTCTTACATTAAGATGGGCGAATGAGAAACCCTCGGAACTTTGATTGCAGATAATACCATCTGTTATGTCTATTTTAGAACCTTGCCTTGTGGGTTGAGCAGCTCCCTGACCATTTTCAGATGTTGGTTCCACTCCTGGCCTCGATAATGTGTCGGGGCGGGTGCTCTGGTCTGGGATACTGGCTGCCGTCGTTGATTGAGGTTGATTTGGTGCCGTTTCTGATGGGGATGCGGGTAATACTGGTTGGCCATTAGAAAACCCGTCGGAACATCACGGGTCGCTGTAGTCCGCTTCGTCAGGACATCAGAGTACAAACTCTGACCGAAAGGGGTTTTCTGATGTGGAATGCGACTATCAAAGGTCTTTGGTGGTCCTTTGATGTGTTGGATAATGTTCGTGGCAAGTAGGCGCACTCCTGCCGAGTCGAGGTGCACACCGTCCGACACAAGGTGGTTTGAGTTTATGTTACCGTTGTCAATGAAGCCCCAGTTATTTCGCTTTGCTATGGACTTGAGCAGATTATTGGAATCATCTACTCTCTTGCACTGTGGCACCGTTTGGTTTTTACGGTGTATGATCGAAGATATTGTCACTGATCTTGGTTGTAGTGACTCGCCGAGGGAGGTGATCTGAGCGGCAATAGTCTCCGGGTTGTCGGATGTGTTGTTGGTCCCAACATGGAGAATTACCCGAGATACGTCGTGCTTGGTCGACAGCTGTATGACGTGGGGAGCAAGATCTTGGATTTTTGCTCCACGCATGGTGTGGCACATCACTTTCTTTTGCCTGCTCAATCTCCTGGGCTGAAGCCGTTTTATCATCGAGTCACCGATTAGAAGCACATCTGCACAGTGGTGTTCCGTTGGTGATTGTTTTACTTTAGGTGCCGGTTTGTCCTTTGCAGTGGTCAGCTTCTTGTGCTTTTTCCGGTATTGATTCAGCTGCTCGTCAAATGCTAAGGACATTTTAGTTTTTGAGGGATGGGGCAAATGGTTTGGGGTTGGGGAGGATCCCTGCTCCTCGGTGTCAGGCTGGCCGTTTAGCTGCAAGACTTCGAAGTACGTGTCGATCACCAACTCGGCCTCGGTCCGGGAATCACCGGTGCTGGAGTCGGTGATGACGGGATCCTCTGTCGCCAATGCAGCGAAGCGGTTGCTTGTCGGTACCAGAACCGCTGGGCCGACATCCAATGTACAGTGGCTCGCTGGACTGAGATCCGCTGTACGGTGGCTCGCTGGACTGGCTAGACTTGTGGGCGTCCATGGGTGGTTCCGGCTCAGAGCACTCGGCGGGCGTTCTGAATCATCATGGGCTTCACGAGAAGGACTCATCAGCATATCAATGGTAGAATGGAGAGCGTCACATTCCTTCTTCAGGTGGTCTATTGTTTCCCTTTGGGAACAAGAAGATCGAGAAATCTGGTCAGATAGTGTTGCAAATTGGTCTGAAAATTTCTGATCAAGTAATTTTATGTCATTTTTGACCTGTATGATGGCTTGATAAATGACCTGTGGGGTGGGTTCGGGGACTTGATCGGGGGTTGTGACACCTGTTAAGTCCCGATCTGTAGTAATTGTTTGCTTGTAATTTATCTGACAAGCTGAACTAAGACAAGACATGGGAAAAGTGTTCCGATGACCAAAAATATACAGACATAGGTCCTTGATGTCATCGGATGCTGTTTGATTAGATCTACGGGATTTAAGTGAAAAAACTGTACTTAGCTTTTTTGACGAGTCGCCCGTTTCGTCGCCATCTTGGACGTCTTCACGGTACTTCTCCATCGCAGCTTCAAAAATCACAATCCTCGCTTGTAACAATTCATCAATGGTAAAATCACTACTTAGCACTGACCGCAATGACATAGGCGGCGACACTTGGAATTTAGACACGATATCCTGCATCTTAGTGTCGAGTTTTGATAGAAAACTCGTCGGGCACAGCAGTTTAATTCCGCGGAGGACGTGTATATACGCTGCCAAGGTTTTCTTGGTTGTTGCAGTTGAAGTGTATTTACGCCAAAAGCTACCCGCTAGCGCTGCGGAGGATGGGTATACACAACATGTATGCATACACGCGGTGCACATGAGTATATGTCAATGTTGCCAAGCATGCTTCGTGGACGTGCTATATTGTGGTATCACACTTTAGTGATTAGGCCTATTCGACACCCTAGTTCCATTGTTTCCGTTGAATTTATACAGCCGAGGATTATCAGCTGCGTCTAGTAATTTCTTGACGTTTAAATTGTTAAACTATTGTTCCTTAGTCTCCTTTAAAATATTTGAAAGGGTGCTTTTCAGCTGGGCTTGCAAATATTTGTATTATTATCGCATACAATGTCCCCGGCCCTGGGTGTAGTTCCACATAGATGACGTATATACGCCTGTCGGTCACTTCGCCCATTTTCCACTTCGCCCATAACCACTTCGCCCACAACCACTTCGCCCACTTACCACTTCGCCCACTCACCACTTCGCCTACGCGCCACTTCGCCCACTTACCACTTCGCCCACGCACCACTTCGCCCACGCGCCACTTCGCCCATTTACCACTTCGCCCATCCACCACTTCGCCCATCCATTATTTCTTTAGAAGTAACAAGTTAGTATAGGGTCAGATCAGTCGGCCAAAAAAAAATGAGAAAAATGCATTCCCGACCTGTATAAATTTAATGATGACCTACGCAGCTTAATGGTTACGTCTTCAAGTCAAGAAACCACAGGTTACTTTTGAAGTCCCTTTTTTGGCCGCCAGTGGAGACCCACGGGCGTTTTGCAAGTGCCATTGACAACTTGAGTAACAACGCGCCGGATTTCGGCGATTCAAAGAGGGCGGTCGTTCCTGTGTGGAATGCTTGACGCGTGGTGGTATGGTGCAGTGGCAGCTGTCGCTCGCTTTCACTGGAAATATCAGCTGTGATTAGACAATAGTTCATTAAGGGCGGGGAGGATGTTTCAATAAGACGAATGGGGGTGTATGTTTGTTTGTTTGGTATACATCATACATGTAGTTGTTTGTCAAGCTGCCAGGTCTGTTTATATAATGCTTAACTGCTTTACTTCTACTTCTTGCCTGTCTAACATGCAGATCCAAATCTGTAGATTTTAATTTACCGTTTACCAATCCTGCTATCAAACTTAATAAATAGTACCAAGTTATGGAAAGTTGTAGCTTGTAGCTGCTTGTCTGCATTATTTGTCTCTGTAACAATCTTGTTTCATTATTGAATTGGCGAACATTATTGAATTGGCGAACTTTATTTCCACACGGCCTATATTCAAGGAAAGTCACGCTATCACTTCACACTAATGGTGAATTCTAACTTCATCAAAATTTACACAGGATAGAAGCGCAGTGCTAATTGGTAGAAGAATAGTATACATGTATAAACAAGTCGACGAATGAGAAATAAACGCTTTTATATTTGAAACGGACCGTTTGATTTTATGAACTTCATGCAAAAAATGGGAGACTCGTATTTAGGAATTTGGCTGCCAAAACGCGTTACTAGCTTGGTAGGCTTACTTGGTTGATTTCCTCCTAAAAACATTATCTTTTGATCTTGGCATTCGCCAAGAAAACAGATTTTAAAAACCTTTATTGCTTTAGTGAATACATTGCAGAATAGTAATAATCCTGTTATGTCTTTTATTGAAACATTCCCAAATGTATGGTTTAGGGCGGGCCGGGCCGGGCCCACCCAACAAACGGTCCCCCCTGCCGCCTCAAGCATGCAACGACCTGTCGAATTAACACGGGCGTGCTATGCGTGGGCGAAGTGGTAAATGGGCGAAGTGGCGCGTGGGCGAAGTGGCGCGTGGGCGAAGTGGTAAGTGGGCGAAGTGGTAAGTGGGCGAAGTGGCGCGTAGGCGAAGTGGTAAGTGGGCGAAGTGGCAAATGGGCGAAGTGGCAAATGGGCGAAGTGGTAAATGGGCGAAGTGGTTGTGGGCGAAGTGGTTGTGGGCGAAGTGGAAAATGGGCGAAGTGACTGTAAAACTGGCATGAGTAGAGTAAGAGTACGAGTACAAGGTTATTTGTTTACACGAGTACAAGTACTTTCTTTAAGTACATGTAGAGCAAATTTCAATATTTTAACAGGTTTTCAAATGCTTTTAGCTGTCAAAGTACTTTTATACACTTGTACAAGTTTCCCAAACAGTAGGAAACTTGATTGTTTCCAGGGTGTACAATAGCTCTTCTTTTTTTTCTTCTCATGTGTGGTAACATTTTCAAGAGTACAAGTACTTATCATCAGTATGAGTACATGTACATTTATCATGAGTACTACAACACTGCTGTATGCCATGTACATGTAAGCCAGGGATAACTCCCAAATTCATGTACCAAAGTACAGTTTCTAACAGTTAGCAATGCTCGAAATATAGCGATCACTTTGAAATAATTCATTTAAATTTCAAGTTTTTTTCTGTTTCATTTATAGATCTTTGGATAAAGCCTCTTTAAAAATGAATTCCAAAACAAATGAGGGCAGACTTTTAAAATAAATACAGTAACAAGTTTGATAATATTAAGACAGTAACTTAGTCCATATTGCACTCATATTTATTTATACATGTAGGAAAAAGTGAAACAGCTGGCAGAAGCAACGGAGAACCTATACGTGAAAACCTTTGACTGTTTCACTACACATATCATCACTAATACCCCAGTCACAATTGGCTTGCGATGGGTTTGCGATTAGTTTGCGGCGGATTTCTAGGCATTTTCGGCCGGGGCCCCACAGGACTCCTTGCGGCTGCCGGGTCATTTTTTGGCATCGGGCGGGCATCGAGTTACTTTTAACTCGGACTTAAAACCTGGTGCGGTGTTTCGCATCGCAAACTGATCGCCAATAAATCGGTCGATGCCTAGCCGATGTCCGGCAGGGCATCGCACACGCCGGGCGGGCGCCGAACCAAATTTTGGACAACCCAGACAATCAATATATCGGCCAGGCGCCGCCCACACGCCGGCCGGGTCCTGCCAGGCGTCCGGCCGACTTGGCGGTGCCTGGCCGGAAATCGACCGGGGGCCGGACGGCGCCCTGCCGGCGCCCAGCCTGAAATCGGTCATGCATCGGCCGGGGCTCGCAGGGTAAAAAAAAGCGGCTCATCGGTCTACATCTACACACAGTTTATCACACAAGTTTCATAGTGCAAGTACTACATCTCTTCTTCAGCCACCAATGCAACAAGAACCAGGTTGTAGCGGTATAGCGTGCAAACGCCAACCTCTCCCTCAACCGGGCGACCTACACGCGCTGTGCAGGTGCCCGCAAGCGTTGTGGAGGTATCAGCGGCACCTTCTTATTTAAAGAAGGTCATGGCCCTGTCACACCAGAACGTTTTAGGCCAACGTGTTGGAATTTCGGCAACACGCGGGTAAACGTTGACCAACGCTAGGCCAGCGTTCGCAACGCGCTGCGCGCGTTACCCACACGCTGGAACACGCTGTCACACGCTGAGGCAAAAATACATTTTTCAACATACCTAAAAAATGTCAGCGTTTGCCAGCGTGTGACTGCACACGCTGGCGGCGCGCAGGAAGGCCGTTACTCACGCGTCGAACGCGCTAGACGATCGTTACCAACCCACTACTCTCACGCTGGCGACACGCTGTCGTATTTTTACTATAAATCAGTGATGCGTTCCTTACACGCTTAGCGCGTTCCTCACACGCTACTCACGCGCTGGCATACGCTATGAACCCCTTATCACCCTGCATGGACACGCTGAAATCACGGTTCCACTTGACTTTTTTTCTGTGAAAGTTCAGCAATTGCCAGCGTATCAACTATTTTTAACGCGCTACTCATGCATTGGCCTAAAACGTTCTGGTGTGGTAGGGCCATAGCCAGTGTGTCGCAAGCGTACGCCAGCGTACGCCATCGTGTGAGTAGCGGGTTGATAACGATCGTCTAGCGTGTTCGACGCGTGAGTAACGAACCTCCAACGCGCCGCCAGCGTGTGCAGTCACACGCTGGAAAACACTGGAAATTGTAGTTATGTTGAAAAAAATATTTTTTTCTCAGCGTGTGACAGCGTGTCCCAGCGTGTGAGTAACGCGCTCAGCGTGTTGCTAACGCTGGCCTAGCGTTGGTCAGCGTTTGCCAGCGTGTTGCCAAAATTACAACACGCTACTCACGCGTTGGCCTAAAATGTTCTGGTGTGACAAGGCCACCAGAGGAGAGCTTCTGCCGCCGGCCGTTGATCGCTGGCCACTCGACAGGCACACTACAGATGCCCGTCCGGCCGCCGTACGACCTGTAAGAATTGGTTGGCACCCTGCCGGATACCGCAGGGGTATCGCAAGGACATAAGCAGGGCACCGGACGAGTGCCTGCCGGACACCGGCCGATAAACGGGCCAATAATTCGACCCCATTTCCAAGAAAGTCGGCCGATCGCCGGTCGGCGACCCCCCGGGCCCCGTCATGGCAGCGTACGGGGCACTTTTAATTGTGACTGTGACCGCCATATCGCACGATCTTTCGCCGACCTCTACACGCCGGCCGATGCCTAGAAATCGCACACGCCGCCCGGGCTCCGCTTTAATTGTGACTGGGGTATTACACAGGTACTTGTAGTTGTAGAAGCGTTATTCATTTACTGTTAGTTTTGTATAATTTCTAATGTAAATGAACTTCCAAGTCATGTATTTGTTCATCAAGTTGGGTTGACTTGGTCAAACCGACATAAACCAGACCAAACCAAACTCCCAAAAAAATTGAATCTGGCCTGGGAAAAATTTTCGCAGACGCTGTGTCTGGTTTTCGTTCTAGAAATTGGTTTCCACAATTGTGCTCCTCTAATTTTTAATATTCCACATCAAAATTGCCGATGTCACTTTTTACTAACGCACGTTACATGTATCCATGCCCTAATATTTACGGTCAATAATTCTTTAAAAGAATGGAAAGTTTAGGTCATGAACAGTGCTATGCACAACGCCTGGGCACGACTTTGTGGTGCGGTGGTAAGCGTGCGTGATGCACTGTGTATGGCGGGCGACGCACCTTGTGTTGCGGTAGGAAATGTCGGGCAAAACACGCTGGGCTATCACTTCACGTACAAGCTGTACAACCTCGAAATAAATTCATGAACACGGAAAATACATTACACAGACAAGAGAATCAAGTTCTGTGAATTAACTTGCAAAAATCATCTTTTTCCATCGATGTTTACTTGCCATTTTTACACTGTCAGATCGACCCTGAACTCCAGTGTTATGATGTTGGTCGGCCGTGTATGCATAGACTCCATCC
Source organism: Crossaster papposus (assembly GCA_037893245.1). Classification (NCBI taxonomy): domain Eukaryota; kingdom Metazoa; phylum Echinodermata; class Asteroidea; order Velatida; family Solasteridae; genus Crossaster; species Crossaster papposus. Next base: position 1,336,231 of record JBAIAA010000153.1, read on the forward strand.
TGCCTTCTTTGGCACTTTTAGTGGGCGGTGCGGGGGGAACCAGTACAGCATTGCTGCATTGAGCATTATGCACGTGTTTTCATCACCGTGATACTGATAGGGAATCGTGCACCGCGTTGTCATCGCGAAGGGAACTTGTAAAAATAACAGAGGTTTCTTCTCAGAAAATAGCAATTGTAAGTAGGTAGTTGAAAAGCATTTTGTAAATATTTTTTTTTGTAATATTCTTTTTCTACTTGCTGATAACATTTTTAGGGTCGCAGCCTTAAATTAGGATCGGTCGGGTAACCGGAAGCAGAACTTTATTTTGTGTGGTCTATAACCACGCAAGAAAATCTATTTTTCAGCCAGAACCACCTGAATCAAGCAGACATTCTGATAAAGTATTATTTAATACAAAAGACTTCCACTGAGTTTAACCAGTTCGCGCCGGGATTATTTTAACATCGCCGAGCCGACGGGCGGGATTATTTTTAACGAAACTCGATCTGAAGCGGGTTCAGGCTGATAGTGCCGGGAAGCACACCCACGCATTTCCGGCCTTGCGCGCTGCTGACATACATTTGCGAACTTGAACTTGGCGTGTTTATGCGTCATCCGTTTTGAATTTGGGGAAATTTTTGCGTTTATACACGTCATTCGGCGCGAACTGGTTAAGAAGAGAACTTGTGTAAAATGGTTTAGAAACTTTGACCCAATGGATCACAGAACACTCTTTTGGCTTTACATGTATCTTAAGTTTGAAAACCATTTTTCAAGGTCAATAAAAGCAACATTTTGGCCAAAATGGATTTGACCTTAATTTTTCGAAAATTACTCAACTGGTATGGGAATATACTGGTAGATTAGTAATAGACTTTGGGGCAGAAACCCAATTTCTGTAAGTTTTATTTACTTATAATAACTATTTTCATCCACCCAGATCTCGACAAATTTTAAAACCTAAAAATAACGATCTTGTGCCTTTGGATGCCTTTTGTATTCGCCAAAGCATCCGCATATTCATGGCGGAGTGTCGTGCCCGATTTCCTGAAGCACAGTTAGTGTGGTCAGATATTTTACCTCGGGCCTGTTTTTATGGGGCTTTTTCTCAGTCAAAAATTGAAATGAAGCGGCGGGCAATAAATAGATGGGCGCGATCGGTCGCGCGCAGGTTGGGCGTAACAGTATTGCACCACCCACAGTTTAAATGGTCGTTTTTTCATCTTTATCGATTCGATGGGGTACACCTCTCTGCTGAAGGGCTCACTCTATTTCGGCAAAATATTTCCCATTGCATCATTTCATATTTTCGGTAAACTTGTTGCCGATGAGGAAGCAACATGAGTCATCGTGCCAGTTCCTTCTTCCCAGGGGTCGCTTTTGGTGGCGCGAGTGGCATTTTTGCTGGGGGAAGGACTGACACAGACTCATTTTGCTTTAGTTAACCTGTAAATTAAGAAGTAGATAGAAACAATTGTAAGCATAGTCTGCACCCACGTCCAAGTTCAGCGGGGGCAATTCATTTCCAACTGCCAGTTCAGGCGGTGGAAAGCACTATGCAGTAAAATTATAGGTTAACTTTTAATAAATCACCATTAGTGTTTTTAGAAACTCCTAATCATTAAGAAGACATAGTAATGCATTGTGGTTACTGGACTTGTTGGCAAGCTGCCATGGGGGTGTGATCAACCCATACAAGTCTAATGCAAGTTTATTGTAGAATGGTTATCATCTTTTTGTGTAATCGATTGTAGATTCATTATTACCAATACGGTTTTATAAAAATCGTTCATTGTAATCGACTTTTGGCAAGCTGCCATGGGGGTCTAATCAGCCCATAAGTCAATTGCAACTGGGGCAAGCTGCCCATTCGTTCATGGTCCAGGCCACAAGCTGTGGCCTATCTGGCAAGCTGTCATCACGTGCTTGTATGAAATTGGTTTATAATGGATTTAATAGATTGATAATTACCAGGTGCAGTGGTCAAGCCTGACCTCTGCTAACTTTTCTTATTTGGGGGTCGGTGGCCGATTGACCCCCGTAAGGGCACGGTACCATTTAGCGAACATTAATAAATTTGCAAGCTGCAGCAAAATAGCAAAAACAAAAATCGTTCTCCTTTGTCCTTTATTGCGTGTATCCGAGTGTAAAAGCGTGTGGCCCCAAACAAATCTAACAAAAAAATACCACAGCTGATTGTAAGCATGCTGAACGCGTTAACGTTAATCTGGATGCGTGCGTGCGTGTGTGCAGACTGGTATTATGCATTTTATTTTGTTTTCATAGCGTGCAGTGGGAACCAGTTTAGCACATCGTAGTCAACCATAGACTACATGTAGTTTCCACTCCCTCCATCATTTTCTAACTTACACAAAGTAAGCGTGAGTAGCCACTGCGGCACGTACACGCCAAAACAAATTATTAACCCATTTTTTAAGCCAAAAGATAACGGGAAGGATTGGGAACCAGTCTAATATTGAGCATTGGTGTGTTATAAATCATTTAAGTTACAAATTAACCAAGTTAACCATTAAAAAGGAGGACAATGTCTCATAATGTACATGTAACACAATTTTCCAATGTTGCAAATGTTTGCCTAAAAATTGGCATTTTTTGCTCATTTTTTATAAAATTTTAAAAATACATTGCCATGGAAGATTCATTGTAGGTTTTATTCAGTACAGATTAATGGTGGCAACAAAATAAATACACAGATTTGAACACGGTGATCAAAATTAAATAGCAAATTCCATATGAAAGTATAGATATTAGAATTTTAACATTGGCTCCTTATTTATGGATGACCCAAATACTAAATAGTGCTGCTGTCTTTACATATTTTTAAAAAGCTTCTACTTTTTTAATCAGATGATCAAAACCTTGCTCAAGAAAGGACTCTAAAATCCTTTCAAGGAATTGCTGCTCGTGTGTGGGTTGTGAGCTACAAGTGTAAAGCCTTTTTCACACTGCAGAGCCAATCCCCGGGAAATAAATCCCTGGAAAATTCCAGAGGATTTTTTACCCCACCAACACCTCGGCAACAGTTCACACTGGACCCATTTGGTAACATCCGGGGACACTATTTCCCGGGAATATGCACGGTCGTTTCACACTGGCCATCAAACCCCGGGAAATGTTTAAACTGAGGGCGCGTGGCATGGGTCGACGATAACCGCTGCGCCACGCATCATGCGGATAAGAAAATAGAAGACTGGTACCTAACCACACGGGACGTTATAAATACATGTACACGAGAAGGAAGCTAAACACAGTCTTGTTCACGACACTTCTTTTATTAAATATTAAAACCATTAATTTTGCTCATATTCTTTAAAATTAAATTATTTGTATAATTTTCAAACGTTATTATTTGTCTTTTGTACTTAACTGTAAATATATTTACAAAAAGTTTGAAAGGTACTGCATTACAATACTAAGTCACCACGCGAATTATTTGTGACCCTGTGACCTTTCGAGATTACCCGTGGACGCAAAAAGGTGGGGTAAGTTCAAACCCTGCGACGTTCACAGTAGTTGCTATTCTCCGGGAAAAACGTTAAACCCCAGGGATTTCTCCTTTAACCCTACTCACAAGCAGTCCCGGGGAAAAGCAGTTTCCCGGGGATTTCTTTGGCAGTGTGAACAGACCGACCGCAATTCCCCGGGGAATTCCTGGGGAAATCGTCCAGTGTGAAAGGGGCTCTAGTATTCATTCTTTGAACATTTGTTTTTTTAACAAACCAAAAGTCAAAGTTGTTTACAATATGAAATAATAGACCATATTCACGGTGGAGCCATTTTTGATCGTGCTCCCTGAACACATAAGCGATTTTGTTGAGCGATAATGTCGCCCGTATTAATATACACGCCCAAATCAATGACCGTGTTTACATTTACGCGACAAAGTCGTGCGACTGCGACATGGCGCTAATAATTTCAAAAATCGTGCAACATACATGTACCACGTATTATTTTGTTCATTTACACACGCGCACGTGTGTGACATGCAGTGCGACATAGTCGTTGCAACCAAATCACCGTTGAATTGGATGGTGGCAGACTATTTATCCGTTCCAAGCCTCACTTTCATTTTTATTTAATGTGGCTTAAAACATTAGCGGGGCATTAATCGCAAATTTGTAATCATTCATCAGAGCAGACTGGTATTAATTTGTAATTAACTTTATTTCATTACTTTAATTATTATAGAGTAAGGCCTATTGGGAAACCCCCCCAAAAAAAACAAAAATAGAGAGAGAAAAAAAAAAAAAAGGAAAAGGAGAAGAGGATCAAAGTCAATGTCGTACTTGATTGAATGTATATTTAACACTCGAAACCCCCTGAAAAGGGACTGAAATGCGGCTAGGCCCTATACACAATAGGTCTAGATTTCGCGGTTTTGAACAAAGCATCGAGTGATGTCCGGCACGTCAGTGGAGGATATAGGAGAAGGGGGGGGGGGGGGGGCGGGTTGCATGACTTGCATCGTGGACTAAAGTTTTGATACTACACCAAATTGACTCAGAGTTCCAAAATTTATTCTCAAATTACCGTATAATCCAGGCCGAATCATTGTAGATTATCAAAATTTTCCAGGGAGCACGCCCACGAACCTTCTAACCAGTTCGCGTCAGATGACGTACACACAAAGTTTTTGCGGAATTCAAAACGGATGATGGACAAACACGTCATGAACATCCCATACAAAATTGTGTACTATCCACGGATGTCGCGTTAACCCGTCAGGCATGGCGGTTTTATTCAGTGGAGGACGTATACACGCTATGGAAGTTTGCTTGATTGTTGCAGTTGAGGTGTATACACGGCTTACGTTAATGACAGTGACACATGTTGTGGTGGACATGTATACACACTAACGTTGTCATGCCATGCCGCATTGACTTGATATCATGGCATCATGCACGCTTCAGTGATTAGGCCTATTCAAAACCCTACTTCCATTGTCTCCATTAATGCCTACAGCTGAGGGATTATCAGCTGCCTCAACTAAGTTCTAGACATACATATTCCCCCACCATTGTTCGTTAGTCTCCTTTGAAATTTGTGAAAGGGTCCTTTAATTTTCAGCTATGAATGTTCTGTGCATTTCCTATCGGCCAACACCCCAAACAGCTCGCGTCTTAACCAATCATGTAACGTGACACTACAACACAATGGGGGCTCTGCCTGTATTCTCTGCCATTATTTGATTAGGCCATTTCAAATTGATTTTTAGGTTTTCATCACGGCCCGTCCATTTCTACTCCCGCCCCAATGTTCTAAAAAAAAATAAAAATGAAAGCATGGCGTGAGAGTCACGTGCTGCAGGCACTTGGTCCGGGTGGCCTTCCCCGAATTGTTTTTAATCTAGATGCGCTTAGACGCGATTTCAGGCTTACATGTATGTTGGACACTTTTTAGTAAGGTGAAAAGCCGTATTTTCAGTGCACAAATCATGTCTGCCGATCAATTTTGTTCGCACAAGGTCAAATGAACAACAAAGTTTGGTCGTGGGACAAAATAACTTGCAGCGATGGGACACAATCAGGGAGTTTCACATTTCACGCCAATCTTGAAAAGTGCCACCATTCGACTTACAAGAGCCAGTCACAGGAGAACAGAATCAGCGACTGGAGCTAGCTCATCGAAACAACGGAAATTATCCGTCGTTCGAGGGACTGTAGTCGACTATAATAAACTATATATAGTCGCTTAATCAAACTTGCTCATGATTGCTGGAAGACGTTACAATGTTAACCCGACAGAGGGCACCCTTTTCGTTCTTGAATTCATCGCGGCGCGGCTGACGACTGTAGTGGAAGTCAAACCAAGGATATAGTGACGCCCTCTGTTGTTGAAATTGATTCATGCGAAGGTCTTGGAACCAATTAAGACTGCCAACATGCACATGTGAAACGGTATTGACTAAACTAGTGCGTCCTTCACGTCCATTTAAACAAGATCGGTCCCATGAACCAGGAATGCGTTAATGTCCAAGGTGCAGTATTTCTTTGACATCATGAGTTTAGCTGCATTTGTGATGGCTTTGGTTAATACTTGGCTGCCAGATTGGGTGTATTTTTTTAGCATGGCGGCGATTTTTAAAGCATGGCGAGATTACCAATCTCAAAAATATAGCATGGCGGGCCGCCATGGTTTATTATACATGTACACTTGGAGAACACTGCGCCCCAATTTATAATTTTTTTTTCTCTCCCCAAAAAGGTATTTTCCAGACAAGTTTCTCACTAAATCCACCAAATTTGCACGCTAACGTTCTGCACGATAGCTACTGTATTGTGTTATGCATGCCTTGGCCATAGTGCGCTTGTGTTGTCGTGTCAAGCTTGCTGTGATGTGGCTCCCGACTAAATGATGACGTCTCCCACAGGCCGTTTTCTGAACCCCCGCTTCATCTCCGTTTTAGATTTGTTCATTCAGTTTGGTAATGGTGATAAAGACAGAGCCTAAGTTAGGGTTTGGAAAATGGCCATAATTATCATAACAATTTGTGCGACATTAATGACAGCAAACAGCCATTCAATCATCTGACAATGAATACGAACAGAGTCTGTGCCACCCGTTGATCTTTTTTTTATTATGGAGATTAATGGTGCAACCCTACAACAGTTAACAAACCACATCGCGCGAATTTATTATGCTATTAATGCAATGCGTCATCGTATAGTCGGGAACCATGATGGGTCGATGTGGTATTGATACGACAACGCTCTAGGCTCCATACATACATACATACGATACATAACATGTCGTGCGTGAACTGTGAATTGAGCTAAGCGCTTGTTGTATACAGTGCTCGTAGAGTTTAAAGTTTGACATCTATAGCTGGCAAGGGTAGGCCAATTAATTGCTGTGTTGTTGGTTGAACTCTACATCATACCTTTTGTAATCACACAGATTACGTGCACAGATTACGTGCACAGATTACGTGTGGGTTGAAGGTTGTCAAGCCATGGTTTGGAATTAATGATCCATATGCCTGACGTCGACCCCTCAATGTTGAGTGATAAAAGCCTAAAAATAAATTTTAAATGGCCTTATGAGAATATATATATCTCACTGTATAAGATGACAGCGGACACTTGTCCATGTTCTGCGGTCTGTTTCAAGTTTGAATCAATCTGATGAAGAAAGTTAATTTTTTAATTGTTGACCTCAGTGATGATTACTTTTGAAACACGCACTGTTACAGTTACACATGTAATGGGTTGACCATAAATGTTTTTCACCCCCAAAATATTGTTCACTTTTATGAGGCAATTGGTATTATTAACCAAAGCTAACACATTTCACCCTTCAAAATTGATATTATGTTGTGAAAATTGCACATGTTTAAACCAGGGCCCAATTTCTTGGCTCTGCTAACCACAGAATTTCGCGCTTACGGTCTCCATTTTCCGCTAACCGCGCTAGCAGAAACTTTTTGCGCTAACCCTGTAAGCACAGAATCCTTAGTTACGGGGTGTACGCATGCTCAGAGACCGAAATTCCTCGCTAACGCGTGAAATACTTTACCGTAAGCACCGAATTTTCTGCTATAGTAAGCAGGGATTTTTCGCTAACGGTAAGCAGAGCCAAGAAATTGGGCCCTGTTCTGAAACTATGCTTTCGAAACATCAGGTCTTAATTTATTTTATTCTTACGAGATTGTTTGTCTTTCTATATTTAGGGGTTGAAACTTCAGTTGAAGCATGTGCATTGGTGCCAGAGGAGGAATACAAAGTTCAGGGAGACAGCATAGCAGGCAGAACACTGGCACCAAAGCGTGCCCGAGATATGAGGGAACCTTTGTTCCAACATTTGTTATTCTTCATAATTGGCCAAGGAGCAAATGTATCAAATGGTATATATGCAATTTCTATTTTTTAAAGTGATAACATGCTGTTTGGAAATCTCTTCAGTAGTCTAATGGCAGACTATGGCAGACTGTTTTTTTTACACAGTTGACTGATTCGTTCTAAAGTTGTATTGGACAGGGTGTTTGATGTGTCGGTCTATTTTCTTGTGTTGTATGTTTTCAGTATCTTACACAGGAGTGTGAGAATTCAGCTTTTTAGCAGATTTCAGTTTTTTTTTTTAGATTTTTACCCTAAATTTAAGCTTTTTGGTACACCTGCTCTGTACTAAAGTATGGGAACTGATTAAATGTCAGCTTTTTGCTGGCCGTTTTCAGTTTTTTTTGCATGTGGCCACTCACACCCCTGCTTACATTTAGGGACTCCCATACACAGTATTGAGAGTTCCAAATATTGGACTAGTAAAGTGGGTGGATCAGATGGCTGTAAGGGGAGAAGGCCATTATTAATTAAATCTGATTGTTAAAATCTAACAAATGGTTAGCCTAAAATCAGCGGTTCATCAGTATTATAATATGAATACTCTTTAGTTTGATAATTATGCTATTTTCCATTTATCCCCGCATGATACAACCGCGATGTGACAACTTCTCTGAGCTGAAAGCTCGGGACAGCAATCAAAGCGATATTGTTGCAGTTTGTTCCCGTTCGAAGCTAAACGCGAAACAGCCATTATATCAAGCAATATTGTCGCAGTTTGTTCCCATTCGAAGCTAAACGCGAAACAGCCATTATATCAAGCAATATTGTCGCAGTTTGTTCCCATTCGAAGCTAAATGCGAAACAGCCATTATGTCAAGCAAAATTGTCAGTTTGTTCTTTAACAAATCTGTTGTCGCAGAACTGCAATATACCATAAGCAAAATTCTTAAAGGGTAACTGAAATTTAAAACTTTAATATGGCGAAATATACGCTTTAATAACGCTGAATACTTAACAACTGCAAAAACTTATTTGTTTAGGTTTTGCTCATTAATCGTGACCCTAAAATGAAAAGCAATATGCGCCGTGCCCCGCCCACAAAAGATGACGTCACGGTAAGAATATAGCGTGGATATACCAGGCTAAGCCTAGCCTTGAATACAGATTTCTTCAGATTTAGCAACTGACACATAGTTGCGAGATGCTTTCTGAGCTTTGTACATCTGATTGTGAATGGCTGTTGTAGCTTAGGTTCAGCAGATGCTGCTAACTTGGCAACAATGCCAGACGCCCTTAACCAGGTCACGCCGGGATTATTTTAACATCGCCGAGCCGAAGGGCGGGATTATTTTTAACGGTCGAAACTCGATCCGAAGCGGGTTCAGGCTGATAGTGCCGGGAAGCACACCCACGCATTTCCGGCCTTGCTCGCTGCTGACATACATTTCCGAACTTGAACTTGGCGTGTTTATGCTTCATCCGTTTTGAATTGGGGGAAATCTTTGCGTTTATATACGTCATCTGGCGCGAACTGGTTAAAGGAGTGGTTGAATTCTCACAAAGTCGAGAAAACAGGAAACTTTTACCCTTGTTTTCTTTAGCCAACATATCCAAACTTTCTTTCATGTTAACTGGCATGAGAATTGGAACTCCACGCCCTCGCTTTCCCCGCACCATAAGCAATGTCAGCCTTTTTAGAGAAACCTTTTCGGGTGGAGTTAGCTTTCGAGAATTTCATCATGAACAGCTCTCTTGGATTGTACTTGCTGATTATAGTTGTAAACCTCAATACTTTCATATTTTGGTCTCCTATTGTACAAAACAACCTGTGTAAGTGTTGGCCAGCTCCTTGTATGTTGTAGCCGTGCGTTCACCTTTGACTTGATTTTGTGTTCACTTCTTCTGAAGAAATGCATTGAATGCAACACAATCCTTGGTTAAGGGCAACAGTTTTGGAGCTTTCCAATTTTGTTGTTGCATCTGGCGCAGTGCTGATGATGTCACCCGAGCCTTCCACTCAGTTTCCCTGAGATGCATGAAATCATCCACTTTAAGAATGGCAGCACGGTTTTGTTCCTTTATGTAGATGTTCTTCATGATTAGTGAAAGATCCGTCGGTGCAAAGCCCAGGAGTATGCTTGGTGTTTTTGTGTTTCTTTCTGATAGCCTGACATGATCAAAGTACTGTTAATGACTGCATCAAAAGACTTGGGCTTCACCAGATCTCTGGCCTGTATAATAGTAGAGTCGAACCCTCTTGCATGATTAAGGATTATACCAAGTGTTCGCATTTTTTTCTCTGGCCTTGTCTTGTCTTCTGTTCGAGTTTGTTGTGTTCATCACATTTTCCCCACTCGTGGAATGTCCTGATCATTTCTTACAGTTAATCGTATCTTGTCTTTTTGCACAGAATGCAGAACCTCTTTCAATTCCCTGGATACGTCATGTTTTAGGGGAATAAGCATCCGCCTGGTCTTGCAGTGTTTACTGTAAGGAAGGTGTTTATGAATTACCATGCAGCAGTTTTTTTTGTTTACCCATATAAGGTACTCTCTTATGAAAATATCCAAAGCAGTCGGCACAGGGAATGTAGTCATGGATTGATTTTTTTTTATTTCCTTCCGTTGGTCTTTTGCGGACAATCGGGTCCTTAGCCTCTCCTTAAAAATCATGTTGTTGTGTTCATGGTTGCCCAGGTTACGAATATGCAGCCAACTCTGCCGCTTCATTCCTTTTTCCTCCTTTGAGATTGCCAAAACTTCACAAATCAATGTTTCCTGACAGTGGTGCCTACGGCAATGCCTCCGGGTGAGTTTCTGCCGAGGTTTTCCACAGAACAAACAATAACTGCACTTGCCTGGATCTCCAGAATCTGTGACATAAGTGCCATCAGGGTCACCCATGTCTTCTTGATATCTTCATCCCCCTGTTCTCCATCACTAAGGATTTCATTATCATTTATGTTCCTGGTGTCCATTTCATCAATCGCTGCTGCTGTCATCATTCCTGCTGTTGTCATTGCTTGTGCTGTCATGACTACTTAACATATATCAACTATCATCACCGCATCATCTTCATTAACTTCAACTTCATCAAAGGGATCTGCTTATTACTATGCTGCCAGATGTACAAGGTTGGGAATCTTTTTCTGTGCAGCCTGTTGAAAAGGTTTGGTAATAGGCATCATGGCAGCCAGATGACTGTGCACCACGGTGTCCAGATGTACGCAGTTGTGACTGTGCATCACGGTGGCCAGATGTACTCGGTTTGGACTCTGCATTATGGTGGCCAGATGTACTAGGTTAGGACTCTGCATCATGGAGGTTAGATGTATTCAGTTGGGACTGTGCAAAGTGGCCAGATGTACTCAGTTGGGACTCTGCATCATATGGTGGCTAGATGTACCCAGTTGGGACACTGCATCATGGTGGCCAGATTTATCCGGTTGGGACTGTGCATCATAGTGGCCAGATGTACTCACGTGGTGCGTTATGGTGGCCAGATGTACTCAGTTGGGACTGTGCATCATGGTGGTCAGATTTAGGCTGGGACTCTGCACCACAGTGGTCATATACACTCAGTTGGGACTCTGCATCATGGAGGCTAGAGGTATTCAGTTGGGACTCTGCATCATGATGGCCAGATGTACCCAGAGTTGTATGACTCAAGTCCAGGACTCGGACTCGAGTCCGTCTCGAGTCATAATTTTGGTGACTCGGACTTGACTCGAGTCACGTCGGCAAAAGACTCGGACTCGGACTCGACTACCATGACTCGGACTTGACCTCGAGGACTTGTGACTCGAGTCACGTATTTTCACCAACAATACCTTTTTATTTTTTTTGTAAATATTAAAAACAATTCCAATGATCCGATCGTCATGCACATTGGGGAATATTAACGTTTAGCACACGAAATAAGCAGTTATACTGATGTTGCAAGTAATAGTGTTCGTGATTAATGTGTTGCTATGCCCATGTAATGTACAGCGCACGTACATGTACATGTGTATGTTCAATACGCATAATAACACTGGGATATATTTCTGTAAAAGCATTATTGTGCACGACACCAATATTAACGCTGGTATTCTGTCAACCTTAACACCATAGCCACTGCTTGATGCATATTACTAGGGAAATAGGAATTCGTCTCCGGAATCCGAATGACGGCTTTAGCTGGCTGCGGCTATATCGCTACCTCTTTTTAATGTTAAAACATAGGCGGCTTACGCGCTGATCTAGCCATATAGACGCAACCGAAGCTGACCATAGTCTGGCATGTCTGGTACCTGTAAAAACACCGCCTGACTGAGATGGCTGTGTGTTGTTTGCGATCAATAGTGATCCAGTCATCTAAGTGAACTGGTCAAAGTAGTTTAACTATTTAATTATTTAAACTTAAGTGACCCGTGACTCGGACTCGGACCAAGTGACTCGGGACTCGGACTCGACATAGGTGACTCGACTACAACACTGGATGTACCCGGTTGGGACTGTGCATCGACCATGCATGGCAAGATGTACATGTACTCAGCTGGGCTTGTGCATCATGGTGGCCAGATGTACCCGGTTGGGACTGTGCAACATGGTGGCCAGATGTACTCAGTTGGGACTGTGCAGCATGGTGGCCAGATGTCTCCAGTTGGGACTTTTCATCATGGAGGCCGGATGTACTCGGTTGGGACCGTGCAGCATGGTGGCCAGATTTACCCGGTTAGGACTGGGCATTATCATGGTGGCCAGATGTAGGCTGGGACTCTGCACCACAGTGGTCATATGTACTCAGTTGGGACTCTGCATCATGGAGGCTGCAGTTGGGACTCTGCATCACGGTGGCCAGATGTATACCGCTCAGTTTGGACTCATGGTGGCCAGATCGTTGTACTCTGATGGGGAATCTCCTGTTAGCCAGATGTACTCAATTGAGACTCGGCATCATGTAGCCATTAGCTTCTACAGTTTCACTATCTACATGTACCCGGGTTTGTTCGAACCCACACTGGTCAATGATGGTTGGACTAGGCAGGACCAGCTAATGATCGAGGTTGGGCGCATATTTCTTCTTTGAAGAAATGCATTGAATGCAACACAATCCTTGGTTAAGGGCATCAGTTTTGGAGCTTTCCAATTTTGTTTTGAGAGAACAGCCAGCTCCCAGGACCTCTCCCTTTTGTACATCTAATACAAGTTTAGCTGCCTAAAGATTTGGTCTGTCAAGGACTTGGTATTAAAGTGAGATTTGATGATTTGAATAATCTTAGGATTTCCTTGTTTTGTAATGTGTGCTTATGCGTTTTACTTGTTGTCTTGAACCAATTATGAGGTTTTAGGGCAAAACTTTCTTTGTTAAGTTTTGGAATGTACAGCCCAAGACTAGTAGACGCTTATGTTTTATTCAAATCATGAGCTGGATTACCGGAACTTTACTGTGAATTATGAATGTTAACATTCATATTTCACATGGCTTGATAACTATATTCCACTGATTTTCCTGGCACTGCTTTTGTAAATGTGGTGCATTGCGTGTACATTTCAGTGAACCGTTTGCGATAGAAGCTTTGAAGAAAAGTCAACCAACAAGAGTATTAATATGCAATTTCCATTTTAGTGTTAATTCTCTACTAAAATCAAGTGTATTTTTTGTCGAGCTCAATTTGTATCGTTTTTGAAGTAGTCTTATTTTATTCCATCCTGATGTGTAGCTATAGGCAATGTAGGGAGGGTTACGAGAAAACTAGTTTACACAATTTAGATAGTTGCAATTTCGACCATTTTTGCCAGACTAGTCACCAGATTTGCCCAATTTTTATCACTTTCAAAGATCATGACACACATTTTGAGAACACAGATTTGATTTGCAATGTGTAATGACTCTGTTCATAACACTCAAAACATAATTGAGAAAATATTTTGTGCCCAGATGTACATTTGTACTCGTTGAGACTCTGCATCATGGAGGCTAGATGTATTCAGTTGGGAATCTGCACCACGGTGGCCAGATATACGCAGTTGTGACTGTGCATCATGGTGGTCAGATGTACTCGGTTGGGACTCTGCACCACGGTGTCCAGATGTATGCAGTTGTGACTGTGCACCATGGTGGTCAGATGTACTCGGTTGGGACTCTGCACCACGGTGTCCAGATGTATGCAGTTGTGACTGCATCATGGTGGTCAGATGTACTCGGTTGGGACTCTGCACCACGGTGTCCAGATGTACGCAGTTGTGACTGTGCATCATGGTGGTCAGATGTACTCGGTTGGGACTCTGCACCACGGTGTCCAGATGTATGCAGTTGTGACTGTGCATCATGGTGGTCAGATGTACTCGGTTGGGACTCTGCACCACGGTGTCCAGATGTACGCAGTTGTGATTGTGCATCATGGTGGTCAGATGTACGCAGTTGTGACTGTGCATCATGGTGGTCAGATGTACTCGGTTGGGACTCTGCACCACGGTGTCCAGATGTACGGAGTTGTTACTGTGCATCATGGTGGTCAGATGTACTCGGTTGGGACTCTGCACCACGGTGTCCAGATGTATGCAGTTGTGATTGTGCATCATGGTGGTCAGATGTACGCAGTTGTGACTGTGCATCATGGTGGTCAGATGTACTCGGTTGGGACTCTGCACCACGGTGGCCGGATATACTCAGTTGGGATTGTGCATCATGACGGCCAGGTGAGCTCAGTTGGTAGTCTGCATCAAGGTGGCCGGGTGTACCCGGTTGGGACTGTGCAGCATGGTGGCCAGATGTACTCGGTTGGGACTGTGCATCATGGTGGCCATATGTACTCAGTTGGGACTCTGCATCATGGAGGCCAGATGTACCTGGTTACCTGGTTGGGAGTGTGCATCATGGTGGCCAGATGTACCCAGTTGGGACTCTTCATCATGGTGGCCAGATAGATGTACTCTGATGGGACTCTTCTGTTAGCCAGATGTACTCAATTGAGACTCGGCATCATGTAGCCATTAGCTCCTACAGTTTCACTATCTACATGTACCCCGGTATATTCGAACCCACACTGGTCAATGATGGTTTGTTCTGTGGAAAACCTCAGCAGAAACTCACCTGGCATTGCAGTAGGCACCACTGTCAGGAAACATTGGTTTGTGAAGTTTTGGCAATCCCAAAGGAGGAAAAAAGAATGAAGCGGCAGAGTTGGCTGCATATTCGTAACCTGGGCAACCATGAACCCAACAACATGGTTTTCAAAGGAGAGGCTAAGGACCTGATTGTCCTCAAAAGACTAACAGAAGGAAATAATAAACTAGAAATGTGTTTGTGGACAAACACAGAGCTGTTTCGAGTGTCTAAAATTACTTTCAATTTGTGTGTGGTGGTCTAAGTATGTACCCAGTCTGAAGTTGATCGGATTTACCCAAGTGACAAAGATATTATTGGTTAAAAAAATGTGTACAAATCCTATGGGGAAAACTACACCTTTAATGTGACGTCACATGCAGGCGATGATGTCACCATCACCTACTGGAAAGCAGCGTTTTCTCTGATTGTCGTATAAATTTAACGCATTAAAGTTACATGGTGTCCACTTCTCAGTTGAGTCATTGAGTCAAGTCAAAGAAATTTATTTAATTTTTTTTTTATTTAAGTTAATGTGTTCCTCCTATGTTGAAGTAAAAAATTTAAAAAAAGACTTTGTTTTTATCGGCATATTAAAAGGTGGACACCGTAACTAACTACCGTTAAGCTAGACTACTAAAGTTTTACCATTTAACCAGTGATTAAATACCCTTAGTTTTCAAGATCTGATCATGCATGTTAACATTAGTTACAAAAATGACGTGGACACCATAAATTTTAAATCAAGGCAAACATTTCAAGTGTGTCAAGTTTATTATCACTTGCTCAACTAAAGCCTTCAAGGTACTTGCCTTAACAGTGGCCTGTTTTCATTGCATGGTTCTCAAACAGGTTACAAAAAATACACCAACCTGCCAACATGGCTGTCTACTGAAACCAATGTTAGTGTCCACTAAACCAACGTTAACAAAAAAGGTCGCCACTCGCAGCAAGTTTTCCTACTAAAACATGGTAAAATGTTGAACTTAATGTTGATACGTACCTTTTTTGTTGTTATTTACATTTTGATCTGGTAGAATTTAAGGAACAATTTTTTTTTTTTTTTTTTTTTTTTTTTTTTAGTAGTACATTTATTTCAACGCTGCCATTAGCACAGAATAGAAGAAAACAGAATTCACTTTAACAAAGAGTAAACAATTAAATGATCTAATTATAATTATATACAGAAGTATAAAATTATAATCAAATTAATGACAACATTTAGGTATAAGGTGAAGCGAATTGCTTTTGTACCCTAACCTATTGACAGACAATCTATACGGTCAACACAAAGGACAAATGACATTATACGTAAACAAACAATATAACAAAACACACACTAGAAAACACAAGCTGGTGAGAGACACATAAATTAATTTCATAAATTATAACTAATTATATAGATGTGAATCAAGAAGATAGAATTTCAGCTTTTTAACAAATATAGAGAGGGAGTTTGATGATTTTAGGGACTCGTCTAAGCTATTCCAATATAAAGTGCCACGTTTAAAAACACTATTTTTACACAACTCTGTTCGGCTAAACTGGACATAAAAATTGTTCTTGGCAGTACTTCGGGTATTATACAAATGAATGTCAGAGGTTAACATGAAGAATGAATTAAAACAACTTGGTAATACATTGGTTTTAAATTTATACATCAATTTGCCTAAATTAAAATAGTACAGGTCATAAAACTGTAAAAGACTCAGGTTTGTAAATAAAGGAAGGGAATGATCACGATAGCCAGCTTTTGATACTATTCGGACTGCTCGTTTCTGCAAGGTAAACAGTTTGTTGTATTTAGATGAAGAACCCCCCCAAGTCAAGATTGAATAATTTAAATATGGCAAAACAAAAGAATTATACAGAGTTAACAAGATTCTACTGGGCAGGTAATATTTTAGACGGTTCATTATGCCAACATTTTTAGATATTTTTGTCGCTATGTCATCAATATGGTTTCTCCAGGTGAGATGCTCATCAATAGTTATTCCTAGGAATTTAGTAGTTGTTACTTGGTTTAGCCTTGATTCATTTAAAATTAGAGGAACAGATTGAGAATATTTATACTGATGGGCACAGAAAATCATATGTGGACATTTAGATTTCAATAAGTTAAGACATAATTTGTTTGCTAAGAGCCAAGTGCTAATTGTTTTAAGTTCAACATTGAGGTTTCTAACAGCAGTGTCAACATTTTGGTGAGTATATAGTAAACTTGTGTCATCAGCAAATAAGCAAAATGAAATAATGTCGGAGGTGTTACAAATATCATTTATATAAAGAATAAAAAATAGAGGACCTAACACAGAACCTTGTGGTACTCCACAGACAATATCACGATCAGTTGAGTTTACAGAATTATAAGACACATACTGCTTTCTGTTAGTCAGATAACTTTTAAATAGGTCCAAGGCAATCCCACGCACCCCGTAATGTTCCATCTTACTTATTAATATTTCATGATTGACTGTGTCAAATGCTTTAGATAAGCCAAGGAATATGCCAATTGAAAATTTATTATGATCGATCGCATTACATATTTTACTGAGAACATATGATGTTGATAATTCAGTTGACCGGTTTTGTCTGAAGCCAAATTGTGCCTCCGAAAGAATATCATTCTTGTTTATAAAAGATATTAACCTAATGTATATAAGCCTTTCAAATAACTTGGAGAATGTCGACAGAACTGAAATTGGTCTATAATTAGTAATATCATGTCTACAACCTTTTTTGTAGATTGGTATAACTTGGGCTATTTTTAAGCCATCGGGAAATACTCCTGCTGTTAGACATTTATTAAAAATAATAGCTAAAGGTTTTGCTAACGAATACCTTGCCTGTTTTATTACAAAAGAATTCAAAGCGTCGAAACCAGGGGCCTTGCCAGAAGGAATTTTGTTAATATTGTCCACAATCTCCTCTTGGGTAATAGGTGACAAGAAGAATGAATCCGAACATCGGGTATTTAAAAATGAATGAAAAGAGGTGTTACATAATGGTAGTCCACTAGAAAGACTGCTGCCAATATTAACAAAATAGTTGTTAAATGAATCAGCAATTTCGGTGTCGTTCGTAATGTTAATGCCATCATGGTTAAAATAGGAGCTACTTTTTTGTTTACGCTTATTTAAAAGAGAATTAATTACATTCCACGTACCTTTTATATTATTTTTTACTTCATTGAATTTTTTATATAGATAATTCTTTTTGGATAATTTAATCAGAAAGTTAAGTTTATTTTTAAAGCTAGTATAAGTAGATTTATTCCAACATGTTTGATCAAAACTTACGTTAGTTACAATAAGACGCGAAACAGAATGCAGTGGACACGACGCGTAAATTAGCAAATAAGTGACCTTCAGGTCATCGACACAGGGTACTTTTCATGTGTACTGGCCAACTCAGGATTCTGTTGATTACCAGTTAAATTGCGACAACATTTAACGTACAAGTGGACACGAACATAAATGAGTGATCGATGTGTGGATTTTTTTCATCCTTATATTAATGGGGGATGTACAGACATTTTACACGATGATTATGCAGCTAATTCAGAAAACAATTGCTTAGTTTGGCAAGAATGAGGTTTAAAAAAAACAATCTGGCTTTTTGAACATCATATGATGTGGTGGACACGACGTGTAACTTTTGGAACACGCAGATCACAGCGTTCATGTGCGTATTTTTTTTGTGGGCCAGTATATTTACTTACTCAAGTAATATGCACAAAGTAATGAAAATAAATAAGGGATATTAAAGTCTTTGATTTAATGAAATTTTGAAGAAATTTTTTTTAATCTGTGTCCCGTTTTTAGATGCCATTTTGATGCTTGTAAACGTGAATTTAAAACGAAATATCCTGTATTCACACATTATTTATCTCTTAAACATATGTACATGATGTACAATATTATCTAAAATAAAAAAATGATTGCAAATAGTAATATATGAGAAAGTCAAGATTGTGTTTGCATAATGAAAGATAGTCAGTATTGTGTCCTTACACTTATGAACCTGACTATAAGCCAGAGTGAAATACAACAACAATTTTTTAAGATGGCCACTCCAGGAAAAACCCTTAGTTTACGGATGATCAAAAGAGCCAACGACCTGCATGACAATAAAAGCTGGAGAGATATTAACAACAAGATCCACAACAAGACACTCACAGTGAAAGCAAAGATGAACAAGAAGGAACAGGAACAAAAACGTTAAGATCAACATAAATCAGGCACTGCAAGATTGATAAGTTGTTTTCCATCACCAAATCACATAAAGCTTGGTTGCTTTAAAAAAATTCCCCTCAATATGACTGCACTGTTGATTGCTACAAAACCTCATCATCATGAAATTCAGTTGCATCATGGAGGAATAAGAAGGAATCTCCATGGTTGCATTGTGTAAATCTCTACTGGGTATGCAATTGTACAATGTCATACGCGTGGCCATTGGTAATCAGCAAAAAGGTTAACGCAGATGGAAAACTCACGGCTAAAACATACAAGGAGCTGGCCAAGGTGACACTTACACAGGTTGTTTTGTACAATAGAAGACCAAAATATGAAAGTATTGAGGTTGACAACTATAATCAGCAAGTACAATCCAAGAGAGCTGTTCATGATGAAATTCTCGAAAGCTAACTCCACCCGAAAAGGTTTCTCTAAAAAGGCTGACATTGCTTATGGTGCGGGGAAAGCGAGGGCGTGGAGTTCCAATTCTCATGCCAGTTAACATGAAAGAAAGTGTAGATATGTTGGCTAAAAAAAAACAAGGGTAAAAAGTTCCTGTTTTCTCGACTTTGTGAGAATTCAACCACTCCTTTAAGGGCGTCTGACATTGTTGCCGAGTTAGCAGCATCTGCTGAACAAAAAATGTGTACAAACCCAATGGAGAGGAGACTAAAACAGAAGAAAAAGAAAAAAAAACCTAGAAATGTGTTTGTGGACAAACACAGCTGTTTCGAGTGTCTACAATGACTTTCAATATGTGTGTGGTGGTCTAAGTGTGTGCCAAGTCTGAAGTCGGTTGGATTTACCCAAGCGCCAAATATATATTGGTAAACAAAAAACGTGTCCGAATCTTAGAGGAAAAACTGCACCTTTAATGTGACATCACATGACACCCGTTGACGTGATCATTAATTTTTAGTGATTAATTTTAGTCTATAACACATACTTGTATACCAAGTTTGACGCAAGGGTCTTAAAAACTACACCTTTAATGTGACGTCACATGACCTACAATAACGTCACCGTGACGATTTTTCTCTTGGCCCACTTGTGGATGGTGGTCGAGGTGTGTGCTATGTCTCAAGTCGATCGGATTTACCAGTGTCAAAGTCAATAGTCTGAAGAAAAACGTGTACAAAACCTATGGGGAAAAATTGAACATTTAACGTGACGTCACGTGACCACTAATGACGTAATCGCAACGAATTTTGTTCTAGGACCATCCTTGGGTGATGGTTCAACTGTGTGCCAAGTCCCAAGTCGTTCGGACTTGCCAAAGTGTATTGGTCGAAGAAAAACGTGCACAAACTCTATGGAGAAAAGTCTGAAGGAAAAGAACATAGGGCTTTTTCGCATTTGTATTTTTTCCTCAAAAACCATTCAAAAGGAATTATAAACAGATTAAAAGTAATCAAAATGAATTTAGGTTATTTAAACAGATTAAAGTTAATTTAAAGTGACTAAACCGATGACGTCACACATTTGTAAACTTTCGGTAAACTACCTAACCAACCCAATACAATTTTTTTTTTTATTTTAGCATGTTCCGTTGCTGAGATACGGCTTAAAGGTCAAAACGTAATAAATCACATACAATTGTATGATGGCGTCAACTTCCGGTCTGGTGACGTCAAAATTTGTTATCGAGAACGACTCACGCGCCTATTATATTCACGATTTCTTGCCATTCAGGAGTACATGGGCGCGTCCATATCATTGTTCAAATTTCCCGCCTCACCCGGGACATTATGACGTAGTGTTTGCACATCGCTTTATTGTGTGTTGTTCGCACTGGTATCCTACCTTGACGTGGCCAACTACATTATGCAGACGTATGTTGTACGGCGCCCGACTATTGCGAGTACATGTATTGCATTTCTGTGCAGAATATCGACTTGAGGCGCCACAAACTATCGTTTATTTTTGTATTTTCTGAGAAGAATAGAAAATCTGTGAGCTAGTAATTATGGCATCAGGTCCTTCTCCGTATTATTTTGAGCCCACTTTCACATGTACAGTACACATTATGTATACACTATGCCGTACACAAAAGGGTTCACTTGCATTCATTGCGCGTGCAGGGCCGCTATCGATCGGGCTTCGCGTACTGATGGTGCAGACACTACGTCACAATATCTCGGATGTACCGATAAACCAGAACAAAATGGCGGCTCGCATGACGGTAAGCGCAGTGCGAGGAAATCTCTGTTTTATGATTTTTATCGGTTTCGGTAAACCGATAAAAATGAAATAAAAATCAAGTCACAATGGCAATTGACACTCTTTAGCATTATGCAATTATAAACTATGGATGGAGTTTCCCTTTTAAATACACTGGTTATAAAGTGGTTTCAGCAAACTTCGCCACACACATAAACATATTATTAATTTCAACCATTTTCAACCTGCCACTAGAGGGCGCTATAACATGTTATGACGTCGACGGTAATTTGTTTGAAAAGTTCATTCTAGCAAGACACTAACATCGTTGAAAGTAAGTTCATGAAATTTTTCATTTTCAAATTATAAGGCACTTCCGGTTTGGACCGGAAGGAAGGGTCACGTGACTTTACGCGCACGAGATAAAAGGAAGATCCTGGATTATTCTATCAAATGCCACAAACATCAAGTTTCTAAACTAATCCAGTAAAAAAATTGGCAACTTCAGGTCTAGGTGTAATGTTGTCTTGGTCATTAAAAAAAATAGGTAATCCAATGCAAGGGAGGACCTGGGGTTCAAATGGGGACCATGCACCCCCTTCTTTATTTTGAATTGCCATGAATCTTGCTTAAAACAAGTAAAGTTTCCCTTTTAAAATGAAATATATACAATACCAAGAAAATGTCTAAAGGAATGTGTGGTTTCTGATGGGAAAAGATGAACAATTGCAGCACAATGTCAAGCCAAGGAGGTCTGTTGAAACATATTTGATGAAATGTGGCCTAAAATGTGTGGTTGCTTTTATGGAACGGTTAAGATTTAACTGAAAAGGAATCCCTTTTTGTATCAGTTACATTTGATAGTTTTTCACAATTTCTTGAATCAGTGTAAATTGTTGATATTTGTGTGTTTTTACTTGCATATTGATGATAATTAACCAGTTAGCGTCGGATGACGTGTATACACGCAAAGTTTTTCCGGAATTCAAAACGGATGAGGATGAACACGTCACGAGCAAGGCCGGAAATATCTGTCAGCGACTGGCTCGCAGCGAGCAAGGCCAGAAATATCAGGTGTGCTACCCACATATGCCGACTCGAACCCTCAAGGTTTGTGAAAAACAATCCTGGGTCTGGTCAATGTCAAAATAATCCTGGCGTGAACTGGTTGAAACAGTGCAATTTCACTGTTGCAATGGAAAGATCACACCACGATGAAATGCATGGTTACTGTATGTAACATGCATTATGAATTAAATATCCTAATGAGTCTTGCTACTAGTGTTAATCCCAACTTTAATGATTTGAAAAAAATATGAATTGCCATGAATTTTGCCTAAAACAAGTAAATTTTCCCTTTTAAAATGAAATAAGTACAATATAGGATATGTATGTACATGTAAACCAAGAAATGTACACAGAGAACTAGGGGAATGTTTAGCTGAAACAGTCACTGGCAGCTGTTGGTGTTAAGGGGTGCTTAATTTGCAGTATAACCCAGCAAAAAGAAAACATGAATTGCCATGAATCTTGCCTAAAATAAGTACATCTTCCTTGTTGAAACATATTTGATGAAATGGCTTAGGATTTAATTATTAATATTATGTAATTACATGCACTGTCGGCCAAATTGATGTTTTAAAAACACTACATGCTTGATCGTGTTTCACAATTACTTAACGGATCATTGAAATTGTCAATATTTGTGTGTTAAGTACATGTTGATGATAATTAAAACAGTGGTCTTAGTAATTTGGATAAATGATTCAGTGAACTAATTTAAAGGTAACATCCATCATTTGTAGCTGACGAAATGTTATAAAGCATGTACTTGGTTTAAAGATATCGGTAGTAAAGGGACTAAACTCCCTGTGGAATTATTCTTTCTGGCAAGTGGCAAACTGTTATTTTAGAAGAAAAAAAAGACCAATTTCGAACGGTGCGTCTAAAGATGCATTTTTAAAGAAATTTCCGCTAAGGTGCTGTCACACTGTTGCGTATGGCACTTCATAACATATTTTACATACGCACAACAAGCCCTCAAAATACGGAATTGTGCGTGTACCTAACCGTATTGAACATATTTGTAGCGTATGAATAGCGTACGGCCTGAGTATGGCCAGCAATATGCCATTTGCGCTTGACCCCGAGTTAAACTTAAATAATATCTGGTACACTGACTTGTTCACACAGCTTGGCACAGTTTAACTTTAAATTCTCCAGACCAAAGACACTGTTGCTATATCACGTGATTCGGGGCAAGCCTTTGCATAGTTACGTAAGAGACGCTCAGCACCAATACATTGTTTACAATGGGTGAGAATGGCAAAAAGACACCAGATCATTCCAGAGCTGGGGGTTGCTAGCGTATGACGCGTAAGGCTTGCCCCGAATCACGTGATATAGCAACATCGTCGTTGGTCTGGGGAATTTAAAGTTGAACTGTGCCAAGCTGTGTGAGCAAGTCAGTGTACCAGATGTTATTCAAATTTAACTCGGGGTCACGCGCAAATGGCTTATTGTCGGCGTATGTCCAGCGTATTAGTTGCGTATGAGTATCGTATTCAAAGCGCAACTGTTGTTACTCATACGCTATCAATGCGCTATGTGAAGTGTCGTGGCCGAACGGTTGAGAGCTGGGTTTTCTGTTCGCAGAGCGTGGGTTCAAACCCCGGCCTCAACACGTGTGTCCTTAAGCAAGGCAATTAAACCACTGTTGCTTCGTCCTTCGGATGGGACGTCCCGTGTGTTGTATTATTTATACTGTGTGTATATATCATTTTCATTATAAAATTGTATAATACACGTAAAAGAACCCAGAACACTTATCACTAAGACGAAGAGAAGGGGTTTGGCGTATCCCCGGTGTTCCTGGCTGTGTGCCTCTGTCTACGGGGTTCTTTTTGCTTACGAGCTACAGTGCCTTGAGGCAATTTTGAAGGATCCTTGCGGTTTTATTACCAGAAAGAATAATAATATTATGGTAAACCTTCATGCCAACCTATGGCAACTTATGTCCAGCGTACTCGACCTAGGCCGTAACCTACCTCTAGCGTACCTTTGGTGTATTCAGCGTATGCCTACAGTATGCTAAGCGTATGAACCCTTTACGCAGGCATACGCACACATTTTGTAAGCATGCTTAACAATTTAGTTTGGCGTATCCTCGCGTTTGTCAGCGTATGCCACCATGCTTGTAACGTATACTATGGAGCGTCAAAAGTGGACAACCGCATTTTCTGATTTTCTGCTAGTAAAATTTTAGGTTTTCAGAAATTGCGACACCGGTAATTTAAAAAACTCAATTTTTTGCTTGAAGAAATTTGGATTTTACTTTGACTAATATTTCGATGCCTCAAATGTGGACAATCGGTTTTTTTACAATGTTCTGCTAGCAAAAATTTAGATTTTAGAAGTAGCAATACACGTTGTTAAAAATCTCATTCTTCTGTTAGCTGGTTTTCTATGAATTACAAATATCATTTATATTAAACAGGAACAAATAATGGGCCCAGCACCACAGAACCTTGAGGTACCCCACATGCTATTTATTATAATTATAGAGAATGGAAACAGTAATAGTCTTCGTTATCATCATCGTAATGAAGTGAATTAAAACAGTCTGACTGTATTACCATTTGCGGGCATATTATGAGGTACACCCCCTCTCCGCCCCATCACACACATACCCCCAAAATACTCATCTTATCATCAATGCCGGGACCAGACAAACGGCAATACTCATCTTAGCATCATTGCCGGGACCAGACAAACAGAAATACTCATCTTACCATCAATGCTGGGACCAGACAAACAGAAATACTCATCATACCATTAATGCCGGGACCAGACAAACAAAAATACTCATCATACCATTAATGCCGGGACCAGACAAACAGAAATACTCCTCTTATACCATCAATGCTGGGACCAGACAAACAGAAATACTCATCTTACCATCAATGCCGGGACCAGACAAACAGAAATACTCATCTTACCATCAATGCTGGGACCAGACAAACACAAATACTCATCTTACCATCAACGCTGGGACCAGACAAACACAAATACTCATCTTACCATCAATGCTGGGACCAGACAAACACAAATACTCATCTTACCATTAATGCTGGGACCAGACAAACAAAAATACTCATCTTACCATCAATGCTGGGACCAGACAAACAGAAATACTCATCTTACCATCAATGCTGGGACCAGACAAACAGAAATACTAATCTTGCCATCAATGCCGGGACCAGACAAACAGAAATACTCATCATACCATTAATGCTGGGACCAGACAAACAAAAATACTCATCTTACCATCAATGCCGGGACCAGACAAACAGAAATACTCATCTTACCATCAATGCTGGGACCAGACAAACAGAAATACTAATCTTGCCATCAATGCCGGGACCAGACAAACAGAAATACTCATCTTACCATCAATGCTGGGACCAGACAAACAAAAATACTCATCTTACCATCAATGCTGGGACCAGACAAACAGAAATACATATCTTACCAATAATGCCGGGACCAGACATATAGTAAGCTGTGTTAGGGATATTTTGGTTCAGATTTTTCCAAAAGCACCAAATTTGGCCATACTTTTTCGATTTGACGGGCGCCAAGACCGGTGCCCTCTGAGTCGCCATATTTGCTTGTGTAATATATATTTATTCTCTTAATTGGGTATATTTGTATTTATTTTGATTTATTTTGGGGGGCGATTCTACTTACACACCTCACTTAAATAACATTTTCTAAAACATATAAGTGACTGAATAATTATGAGAACAACAATAATAATCCCAAATGGCTACTTCTAGTATTGTTCCCTAAAGTTGTGCGCATTTACCCTTTACTCAAATATCATCAAGTTGTCTCGTCAAACGTCAGTATTGATGAGCATTACATTCACAAAGTTACTTACTGGCACAGCTTCCCCTCCCTCCCCCCCCCCCCCCCCACCCCAAAAAAATGGAAAATCATTACAAAAATGAACATATCTTAATATTTTGCCCCCCCCCAAAAAAAGGGGGGGGGGGTGAAGTGTCTGTAATTTGGGCTAAAATTAGGCGAACGGTTGCCCAACTTGGCAAGACTACTTGAGTAATATCTGGAGACAATTGGGTAAATGCGTGCAACGTAGTTTAGGGTATATACATACTAATACAGTAGCTATTTTGGATTGTTACTATGTTCTCATAATTATTAAGTCACTTTTATATGCTTTAGAAAATGTTAGTTAAGAATGGATGTGTAAGTAGAATCACCAAAATAAGCCTTTTCCAAAAAAAAAATATGTGAATAAATATATTACGCGGCAGGTATTAAGGATTTATGCAAATTAAGCAAACATGGCGACCGTCAACAATCGTAAAAGTATTGTATGGGCAGCATATTGTCAAAATTTGGTTGTTTTTTAGAAATCTGAGCCAAACGGCCCCTATAAAGTCCGCGTCCCTGACTAACAAACACAAATACTCATCTTTCCATCAATGCTGGGACCAGACAAACAGAAATACTCATCTTTCCATCAATGCTGGGACCAGACAAACATAAATACCCATCTTACCATCAATGCTGGGACCAGACAAACACAATTACTCATCTTTCCATCAATGCTGGGACCAGACAAACAAAAATACCCATCTTACCATCAATGCTGGGACCAGACAAACATAAATACTCATCTTACCATCAATGCTGGGACCAGACAAACATAAATACATATCTTACCAATAATGCCGGGACCAGACAAACACAAATACTCATCATACCATTAATGCCGGGACCAGACAAACACAAATACTCATCTTACCATCAATGCCGGGACCAGACAAACACAAATGCTCATCATACCATTAATGCCGGGACCAGACAAACACAAATACTCATCTTACCATTAATGCTGGGACCAGACAAACAAAAATACTCATCTTACCATCAATGCTGGGACCAGACAAACACAAATACTCATCTTACCATCAATGCTGGGACCAGACAAACAAAAATACTCATCTTACCATCAATCCCGGGACCAGACAAACACAAATATTCAACTTGCCATCAATGCCAGGACCACACAAAGCAAAATATGTGGTAATTTACACTTTTTTGACAGGATTGTCATTTTATATACTTATTTTCAAATATGACGATTAAAGAACATTTCGGTCCCGGAAATGGGGCTTGGTTCCCAACTGGTCCCTATACCTGTGATCTAGGTGGAAACCGAGGGCCGGTCCCGACTTTGTAGGTGTTGGGCTGTAGGGGTGTTTGTTTGTTTGTTTGTTTGCTAGGAGGATTATGAAATTTATTTGGGAGGAATGTTAACGAAACTTGGTGGGTCACAAGGATGATTCCTTTATATTTTTAGATTGATCTGTGGGCAGATTAGAAATCTGGATAACATTTAGGGTGGAAATCTGCACTCTACCGAGTAGCCTTTTTCAAGTTTACTCATGTTATTTCCTTATTTGTGCCTTAGCTCTTGAAAATCGGATATAATTTTGACTGCCCCCTCCTAATAGTTTTTAATATAATAACACATTTCGCTCTCACAGAAACTATTGAGGGAGCATGAGGAGAACATGAAGCGCTTTGAGGTCTCGCAACGCCTGGAGCAGGGGCGCAACCAGGAGAAAACGCGAACCCGGCTGGAAGCCAGACGGAGGAAGAAGAGAGCGCAGGAGACGGAGAGGATCAAAGGGGATGTGAAGGGACAGGCTGAGGTGGATGAGAGGCGAACCCAGGACTATCTGAATAACATCCAGAGGCCGGGTAAGGTTTTATAGGATGTGAACCCTCCAGCCACCCAAGACATTATTATAATGTACTTTTGTACTTTAGCAGTTGCAATGCACTTTAAAAAACATTATATCAACAGAGGGCGCAATTAAGTTAAGGCTCCAAGTCAAGACAACTCTACTTTCTAGACTGGGGCTGAGATGGTTAGGGGCCGAGTTTACCTGTACCCTGGACAAAGCTATACCATGTATGATCACCTAATCTTGCCGAAGAAAACAATCTTTGCGATTAATGTATGATAAAAAGGTACCTTTATGTGCTGACATCGCAGAAATGTGCACAGAAATCTGCAAAGAAATTAGTCTTGGGCTTAACCAGTTTGCGCCGGTTGACATATATACACACACAATTTTTCTGAGATTTAAAACGGATGACAAATAAACACATCCCGAGCAAAGCCCCAACAAATTGTTTACTATCCACGGATGACGTGTTTTATTTATTTATTTATTTATTTATTCCATTTCTTTACCCAGGGTGTGCCCAAACAGTTTAAAACTGGTTTTCATTGGGGCCCTGCATACATCATCAAATAAAATAACAGTACATATTATAAATACAAGGATATTACAGGAATTCTAAACATTAATACTAACTCTGATTTACGAGATAGGCGAAAACCCGCCAAATAAAAAAACCTTTTAGGTGAAAAATAAGAAGGGGAAATTCCTATCCGGCTCCACATTATAGTGGCAACCAAGTTCTAACTCCGTAGATCAGCGCAATTGGCATAATATCTAACACTCAGATGGCATGTCGGAGTTCTGATTTAAATGTGCTTAATGAGTCCAATGTTCGCAATTGTTCGGGCAGATTATTCCAAATATTTGCACCACTCACAGCGAAACTTGTGGCGTAGCATTCTTTTTTGGCGAAAGGAACTTTCAGTGCCGTGTGGGTTGATTGCCTTGTTTCGCGAATTACTGTAAGTGGTTTGAAAATATTTGTCATGTACAAAGGAGTCATTTTGTTGATACTTTTGAAGACAAGAATAGCCTTTTTTGACTTGACTCTTTTTGAAAAAGGGGTCCAATTAAGACGAGCAAACATATCCTCTGAAGGGGTGAGGAAGGTACATTTAAGGATTATCCGCGCGGCTCTTTTGAGACATTTGTTTAAAATATTATCGTGAGATATGTACCTTCCTCCCCACACAGTACAACAATACTCTAATGTTGGCATAATTAGACTTACAAATAGTGTGTGCAAGCTGTGCTGAGGAATACAATCACGGATTCTTCTTATACCTAATTTAGACACCACATTTTTTCTTACGTATTCGACATGTGGGCCCCAACTTAATGCTTCATCAATAATTACACCCAAACATTTATATGACTTCACATTTTCAATACGACTACCAGCAATGCATACATTTAAATTAACATTAGATATTTTCTGCCTAGTACCAATAAGCATGCATTTGGTTTTGGTGGCATTTAAAGCTAGCTTGTTTCTTCCGCACCAGTTGTGAAAACTAGTAAGAGCTGTATTTAAGCTACTTTCTATTATATTAATGTTGGAGGAGCTACACGTTAATGTTGAGTCATCTGCATACATAAATAAGTTGCAGTTTGGGGCAATACAAAATGGAAGGTCACTAGTATAAACAATGAATAAAAGTGGACCTAGTATCGACCCCTGTGGAACACCAGTGTTTACGGACAGGACCTTTGATATGGTGCCGCCAATATTCACAGACTGACTACGTTCACTTAGGTACGACTTAAACCAATTTGTTACAGAAGATGACACGTTCATCCTTTCTAGTTTCTTTAGTAAGATTTCATGATCAACACAATCAAATGCTTTACTGAGGTCTATAAACACACTGCCTGTAACTTGTCCATTCTCCATGGCCGCAAAACACTTGTTTGTTAAGTCATGTAGGGTGCTTTCAGTTGAGTGCAGGGGTCTAAATCCCGACTGGCAACTAGGAATCAGATTGTTTTCATCAAGATATCTATATACCGATGAGTGCACCCATCTTTCTAAAATCTTAGAGATAATTGGCAGTATAGAAATTGGACGATAGTTACCTGTACTACATTTATCTCCTCCCTTGTGAATTGGTGTTACTAAAGCATGTTTCCAATCTTTAGGGTATCGCTCACATCTTATAGACAGGTTAACAATATGAGTTAAAGATTTAATGATATAAGGTGAAGCAATTTTAATCATTTTAACACTAATTCCATCCGGACCTGTTGCTTTCCCAACCGACATAGATGATATTTGCTTTCGAACAAACTCTTCTGTAATGTTAGGTACTACGCAATCTTCATCAACAGAATCAAATATAGAGGCGTCAGTATTGTCATCTATTTCAAGTTCACGCAAAGGGTAATTTCCAGCAGTACGCTTGCCGATTGTTGAAAAGTGTTCATTTAATGTATCAGCAATGTCGGCGATATTGTCAATATTTTCCCCATTTGGGGAAGTAATCGAATTTGGTACAGTTTTTTGTTTCTTAGGAAGTACCTCCTTCAGAGTTTTCCACAGCATAGAAGAGTTGCTTTTATTTTCTTCTATGGCGGATGTGTAGTAATTACTCTTTTTACTGCGGATTTTATTAGTAACATTGTTCCGCAGGTTTTTGTATGAATCCCAATGAATTTGTAAGCCTGTGTGCTTTGCAATTTTGTGTACACGATCGCGCTGCCGCATAAGTTTAAGAATTTCGCTATCGAGCCACGGAACTGAGGCACCCCGAATGCGTTTGGTTTTGACTGGCGCATGGAGGTTAATAATACTCATAAATATGGAGTACCATATAGACCATGCATTATCCACATCATAACAACCAAAAACATCTTGCCATGGTGCATTACGGAGATCGTCCGTAAATGCATCACTGTCTATATTTTTTAGACATCGAAAATTTATTGAACGACCTTTCATTTTTGGTGTTTTCCAACTGTGTAGCCCATAAACAAGATAATGATCACTGATTAGGACTGGTAAAACACCACAGTCCTTTATGAGCTCTGGGTGGGAACTAAAAATGAGATCGATGGTAGTTTTAGTAGATTCAGTGACACGTGTTGGGTCATGTATGAGTTGCGCCATTTGGAACGAACTAAAGCAAGAAATAATTGGATTTGATTGCATACTATCGTATTCATCTGAAACATCACAATTAAAGTCCCCAGTTGTAATAATTTCTTTACATTCACACGAGGCCTTATTAAGGATATCACTCAGTTTTCCCATAAATTCGACAGAGCTTGAAGGAGGCCTATAAATAGAACTGATAAGCACAGGCTGTCTTTGTTTTCACTTAATTTCAACCCATATACACTCGACATCATATATTTCGAGATCTTCACGACGAGAGAACATTAGGGTATCTCGAATGTAAATTGCAACACCGCCACCATGTCGGTTCCTGTCTTTTCTGACAATAGAATAATTTGGTAGAGTTATTTCGTCATCAGAGATTGAGGCGTCGCAAAAAGTTTCGTTTAGACAGATGATGTCGAATGGATTTTTAGACATTACAATCTTAAAATGGTCAAATTTGTTTATGAGGCTTCTTACATTAAGATGGGCGAATGAGAAACCCTCGGAACTTTGATTGCAGATAATACCATCTGTTATGTCTATTTTAGAACCTTGCCTTGTGGGTTGAGCAGCTCCCTGACCATTTTCAGATGTTGGTTCCACTCCTGGCCTCGATAATGTGTCGGGGCGGGTGCTCTGGTCTGGGATACTGGCTGCCGTCGTTGATTGAGGTTGATTTGGTGCCGTTTCTGATGGGGATGCGGGTAATACTGGTTGGCCATTAGAAAACCCGTCGGAACATCACGGGTCGCTGTAGTCCGCTTCGTCAGGACATCAGAGTACAAACTCTGACCGAAAGGGGTTTTCTGATGTGGAATGCGACTATCAAAGGTCTTTGGTGGTCCTTTGATGTGTTGGATAATGTTCGTGGCAAGTAGGCGCACTCCTGCCGAGTCGAGGTGCACACCGTCCGACACAAGGTGGTTTGAGTTTATGTTACCGTTGTCAATGAAGCCCCAGTTATTTCGCTTTGCTATGGACTTGAGCAGATTATTGGAATCATCTACTCTCTTGCACTGTGGCACCGTTTGGTTTTTACGGTGTATGATCGAAGATATTGTCACTGATCTTGGTTGTAGTGACTCGCCGAGGGAGGTGATCTGAGCGGCAATAGTCTCCGGGTTGTCGGATGTGTTGTTGGTCCCAACATGGAGAATTACCCGAGATACGTCGTGCTTGGTCGACAGCTGTATGACGTGGGGAGCAAGATCTTGGATTTTTGCTCCACGCATGGTGTGGCACATCACTTTCTTTTGCCTGCTCAATCTCCTGGGCTGAAGCCGTTTTATCATCGAGTCACCGATTAGAAGCACATCTGCACAGTGGTGTTCCGTTGGTGATTGTTTTACTTTAGGTGCCGGTTTGTCCTTTGCAGTGGTCAGCTTCTTGTGCTTTTTCCGGTATTGATTCAGCTGCTCGTCAAATGCTAAGGACATTTTAGTTTTTGAGGGATGGGGCAAATGGTTTGGGGTTGGGGAGGATCCCTGCTCCTCGGTGTCAGGCTGGCCGTTTAGCTGCAAGACTTCGAAGTACGTGTCGATCACCAACTCGGCCTCGGTCCGGGAATCACCGGTGCTGGAGTCGGTGATGACGGGATCCTCTGTCGCCAATGCAGCGAAGCGGTTGCTTGTCGGTACCAGAACCGCTGGGCCGACATCCAATGTACAGTGGCTCGCTGGACTGAGATCCGCTGTACGGTGGCTCGCTGGACTGGCTAGACTTGTGGGCGTCCATGGGTGGTTCCGGCTCAGAGCACTCGGCGGGCGTTCTGAATCATCATGGGCTTCACGAGAAGGACTCATCAGCATATCAATGGTAGAATGGAGAGCGTCACATTCCTTCTTCAGGTGGTCTATTGTTTCCCTTTGGGAACAAGAAGATCGAGAAATCTGGTCAGATAGTGTTGCAAATTGGTCTGAAAATTTCTGATCAAGTAATTTTATGTCATTTTTGACCTGTATGATGGCTTGATAAATGACCTGTGGGGTGGGTTCGGGGACTTGATCGGGGGTTGTGACACCTGTTAAGTCCCGATCTGTAGTAATTGTTTGCTTGTAATTTATCTGACAAGCTGAACTAAGACAAGACATGGGAAAAGTGTTCCGATGACCAAAAATATACAGACATAGGTCCTTGATGTCATCGGATGCTGTTTGATTAGATCTACGGGATTTAAGTGAAAAAACTGTACTTAGCTTTTTTGACGAGTCGCCCGTTTCGTCGCCATCTTGGACGTCTTCACGGTACTTCTCCATCGCAGCTTCAAAAATCACAATCCTCGCTTGTAACAATTCATCAATGGTAAAATCACTACTTAGCACTGACCGCAATGACATAGGCGGCGACACTTGGAATTTAGACACGATATCCTGCATCTTAGTGTCGAGTTTTGATAGAAAACTCGTCGGGCACAGCAGTTTAATTCCGCGGAGGACGTGTATATACGCTGCCAAGGTTTTCTTGGTTGTTGCAGTTGAAGTGTATTTACGCCAAAAGCTACCCGCTAGCGCTGCGGAGGATGGGTATACACAACATGTATGCATACACGCGGTGCACATGAGTATATGTCAATGTTGCCAAGCATGCTTCGTGGACGTGCTATATTGTGGTATCACACTTTAGTGATTAGGCCTATTCGACACCCTAGTTCCATTGTTTCCGTTGAATTTATACAGCCGAGGATTATCAGCTGCGTCTAGTAATTTCTTGACGTTTAAATTGTTAAACTATTGTTCCTTAGTCTCCTTTACAATATTTGAAAGGGTGCTTTTCAGCTGGGCTTGCAAATATTTGTATTATTATCGCATACAATGTCCCCGGCCCTGGGTGTAGTTCCACATAGATGACGTATATACGCCTGTCGGTCACTTCGCCCATTTTCCACTTCGCCCATAACCACTTCGCCCACAACCACTTCGCCCATTTACCACTTCGCCCACTTACCACTTCGCCCACTCACCACTTCGCCTACGCGCCACTTCGCCCACTTACCACTTCGCCCACGCACCACTTCGCCCACGCGCCACTTCGCCCATTTACCACTTCGCCCATCCACCACTTCGCCCATCCATTATTTCTTTAGAAGTAACAAGTTAGTATAGGGTCAGATCAGTCGGCCAAAAAAAAAATGAGAAAAATGCATTCCCGACCTGTATAAATTTAATGATGACCTACGCAGCTTAATGGTTACGTCTTCAAGTCAAGAAACCACAGGTTACTTTTGAAGTCCCTTTTTTGGCCGCCAGTGGAGACCCACGGGCGTTTTGCAAGTGCCATTGACAACTTGAGTAACAACGCGCCGGATTTCGGCGATTCAAAGAGGGCGGTCGTTCCTGTGTGGAATGCTTGACGCGTGGTGGTATGGTGCAGTGGCAGCTGTCGCTCGCTTTCACTGGAAATATCAGCTGTGATTAGACAATAGTTCATTAAGGGCGGGGAGGATGTTTCAATAAGACGAATGGGGGTGTATGTTTGTTTGTTTGGTATACATCATACATGTAGTTGTTTGTCAAGCTGCCAGGTCTGTTTATATAATGCTTAACTGCTTTACTTCTACTTCTTGCCTGTCTAACATGCAGATCCAAATCTGTAGATTTTAATTTACCGTTTACCAATCCTGCTATCAAACTTAATAAATAGTACCAAGTTATGGAAAGTTGTAGCTTGTAGCTGCTTGTCTGCATTATTTGTCTCTGTAACAATCTTGTTTCATTATTGAATTGGCGAACATTATTGAATTGGCGAACTTTATTTCCACACGGCCTATATTCAAGGAAAGTCACGCTATCACTTCACACTAATGGTGAATTCTAACTTCATCAAAATTTACACAGGATAGAAGCGCAGTGCTAATTGGTAGAAGAATAGTATACATGTATAAACAAGTCGACATATGAGAAATAAACGCTTTTATATTTGAAACGGATCGTTTGATTTTATGAACTTCATGCAAAAAATGGGAGACTCGTATTTAGGAATTTGGCTGCCAAAACGCGTTACTAGCTTGGTAGGCTTACTTGGTTGATTTCCTCCTAAAAACATTATCTTTTGATCTTGGCATTCGCCAAGAAAACAGATTTTAAAAACCTTTATTGCTTTAGTGAATACATTGCAGAATAGTAATAATCCTGTTATGTCTTTTATTGAAACATTCCCAAATGTATCGTTTAGGGCGGGCCGGGCCGGGCCCACCCAACAAACGGTCCCCCCTGCCGCCTCAAGCATGCAACGACCTGTCGAATTAACACGGGCGTGCTATGCGTGGGCGAAGTGGTAAATGGGCGAAGTGGCGCGTGGGCGAAGTGGCGCGTGGGCGAAGTGGTAAGTGGGCGAAGTGGTAAGTGGGCGAAGTGGTAAGTGGGCGAAGTGGCAAATGGGCGAAGTGGCAAATGGGCGAAGTGGTTGTGGGCGAAGTGGTTATGGGCGAAGTGGAAAATGGGCGAAGTGACTGTCACTTCGCCCATTTTCCACTTCGCCCATAACCACTTCGCCCACAACCACTTCGCCCATTTGCCACTTCGCCCATTTGCCACTTCGCCCACTTACATTTGGGAATGTTTCAATAAAAGACATAACAGGATTATTACTATTCTGCAATGTATTCACTAAAGCAATAAAGGTTTTTAAAATCTGTTTTCTTGGCGAATGCCAAGATCAAAAGATAATGTTTTTAGGAGGAAATCAACCAAGTAAGCCTACCAAGCTAGTAACGCGTTTTGGCAGCCAAATTCCTAAATACGAGTCTCCCATTTTTTGCATGAAGTTCATAAAATCAAACGATCCGTTTCAAATATAAAAGCGTTTATTTCTCATATGTCGACTTGTTTATACATGTATACTATTCTTCTACCAATTAGCACTGCGCTTCTATCCTGTGTAAATTTTGATGAAGTTAGAATTCACCATTAGTGTGAAGTGATAGCGTGACTTTCCTTGAATATAGGCCGTGTGGAAATAAAGTTCGCCAATTCAATAATGTTCGCCAATTCAATAATGAAACAAGATTGTTACAGAGACAAATAATGCAGACAAGCAGCTACAAGCTACAACTTTCCATAACTTGGTACTATTTATTAAGTTTGATAGCAGGATTGGTAAACGGTAAATTAAAATCTACAGATTTGGATCTGCATGTTAGACAGGCAAGAAGTAGAAGTAAAGCAGTTAAGCATTATATAAACAGACCTGGCAGCTTGACAAACAACTACATGTATGATGTATACCAAACAAACAAACATACACCCCCATTCGTCTTATTGAAACATCCTCCCCGCCCTTAATGAACTATTGTCTAATCACAGCTGATATTTCCAGTGAAAGCGAGCGACAGCTGCCACTGCACCATACCACCACGCGTCAAGCATTCCACACAGGAACGACCGCCCTCTTTGAATCGCCGAAATCCGGCGCGTTGTTACTCAAGTTGTCAATGGCACTTGCAAAACGCCCGTGGGTCTCCACTGGCGGCCAAAAAAGGGACTTCAAAAGTAACCTGTGGTTTCTTGACTTGAAGACGTAACCATTAAGCTGCGTAGGTCATCATTAAATTTATACAGGTCGGGAATGCATTTTTCTCATTTTTTTTTGGCCGACTGATCTGACCCTATACTAACTTGTTACTTCTAAAGAAATAATGGATGGGCGAAGTGGTGGATGGGCGAAGTGGTAAATGGGCGAAGTGGCGCGTGGGCGAAGTGGTGCGTGGGCGAAGTGGTAAGTGGGCGAAGTGGCGCGTAGGCGAAGTGGTGAGTGGGCGAAGTGGTAAGTGGGCGAAGTGGTAAATGGGCGAAGTGGTTGTGGGCGAAGTGGTTATGGGCGAAGTGGAAAATGGGCGAAGTGACCGACAGGCAACAAAATGACCCCTTTCTGGCGATGTACCTACACCGGGTGGCGTCTGGTGTT
The DNA here is from genome assembly GCA_037893245.1 of Crossaster papposus. Classification (NCBI taxonomy): domain Eukaryota; kingdom Metazoa; phylum Echinodermata; class Asteroidea; order Velatida; family Solasteridae; genus Crossaster; species Crossaster papposus. The sequence goes on from JBAIAA010000153.1 coordinate 1,373,285, forward strand.
CTTTTGGGTGCGTTCAAGCATGCGCTTTATTCGGCGGTGCGCTTTATCTGTTGACGTTTGAAATTTATTTGGGTGATTTTAGGGACCTGCGCCTTAACCGCCGTGCGGCTTTACCGCAGGAAATTACGGTAGTAATTATGTGATGAGCTTGGATGGGCTTTTGCCAGCTCGAGTTGACTTGGTTAGTCCTGGTGTGAGCTTGGATGGGCTTTTGCCAGCTCAGGTGGACTTGGTGCGAGCTTGGATGGGCTTTTGCCAGCTTGCTTGGACTTGGTGTGTGTGCTTGGATGGGCTTTTGCCAGCTCGAGTTGACTTGGTTAGTCCTGGTGTGAGCTTGGATGGGCTTTTGCCAGCTCAGGTACACTTGGTGCGAGCTTGGATGGGCTTTTGCCAGCTCAGGTGGACTTGGTGCGAGCTTGGATGGGCTTTTGCCAGCTCAGGTGGATTTGGTGCGAGCTTGGGTGGGCTTTTGCCAGCTCAGGTGGATTTGGTGTGAGCTTGGATGGGCTTTTGCCAGCTCAGGTGGATTTGGTGTGAGCTTGGGTGGGCTTTTGCCAGCTCAGATGGACTTGGTGCGAGCTTGGATGGGCTTTTGCCAGCTCAGATGGACTTGGTGTGAGCTTGGATGGGCTTTTGCCAGCTCAGGTGCACTTGGCTGTGCTTGGATGTAGGCTTGCCGAACTTGGTGGAATTTCTAACAGTTCGGTAAATAACTGCCTCATGTCACATCCTTGGGACCTTTTCCCGGGGCTAGCCTGTGCGTATTTTGCGGAGGTTGAATTGGGGCCGGCAGACAGATTTTTCAAAAAATTCAGTATATCACTGCTACGTATACATCCTTTTTTAACGTATTCATAGAAAAAACTGTGTGGGTTCGAAGAAGAATTTTCAAAAATGTATCGATTAATGTTGCCCTTTTTAGGGGAGGTATTTGTTAACGTCGTTTGTGTATTTGTGCACGATCTCCACGTGCAGCATTGGTACGTCAACGGCCATTTTTTAGGGGACTGTTTTTTCATTTTCAATACAATTTTTGTCATTAGATGATAAAAATGTATGTAAATAACAACCTTTTTTTTAAAGACAAGAGACAAAATGTTAAGATTGGATGCAAAAAACCAAAGACGATACTGTCTATATCGTCTTCGGTATCGTATCGTGACGATATTATCGTCCAGCGCTATCCACGTCATCTCCTTGAAGTTCTTGCATACCCAGAAATATGCCATGCATGGTCCATTAAGCTTTCCTATAGCTTTTGCAAGAGGAACTCCATCCACTTCCTTCTCCCACCAGTCCCATTTGCAAGCATATTTGATGCGGCCCTAAAGTTTGTGTCGGTTTGTGTCTTTTCCGTCTTCACGAAATGACTCTCAACTATACTTATTTATGTCAAAACGCTTCTAATTTGTCGGCCCACTTACGTTCGCTATTTTCTGAGAAGAAACCTCTGTTGGTTTTAGAAGATCCCTTCGCGATTACAAGTTCCCTTCGTGGTGCACAATTCCCAGTCATGGTGATGAAAACATGTGCGTAACGCTCAATGTAGTAACGCTGTACTGGTCCCTGCCGCGCCAAAGAAGGCATGATGTATGCGACAATCAGTCTATACATGTACATGTACATGCATGGCCGATTAACATCGTAACACTGCAGTTCTAGGTCAATCTAAATGCCGAATAAACATCGATGGAGAACGAATATTTCTGCAAGTTAATTCACAAAACTTGATCTCTCAACTGTGTATGTGTTTTCTGTGTTCATGAATTATGATGAGGTTGTATCGCTTGTACTTGAAATGATAGCGCAGCATGTTTCCCCGACATTTTCTGCCGCAACGCGAGGTTCGTCGCCTGCCACACAGTGCTTCACACACTACAGACGGACAGTGTTGGCAAGTTTCCCTTCGTGGGTAGCGTTGTGCATAGTGGTGTGCACGACCTAAATTCTCCATTATTTTAAAGAATTATCGACAGTAAATAGTTGACATTAATTAAGGCAAGTTTTTATCACTTTTTGTGGCAATTGTTTTAATGGCTTTCGTACATGTAGCGTAAATCAATGTCAACATTTGAAGCGCGACATATGCCGCGGCAACTCACACCGCGAGGCTCGCAGCATGCTACTTGCTACAAACGTTTTCACCGTACTTCCTTTTGGATTGAGTTAATTCTGCCAACTACGTATGGTGGTGTACGTATCATTAGCGTGCTCAAGGCATTTTATCCTTTGTGTACAATTGACGACAGACTCATTGTTTCATCAAACCAACACTCTGCCCTTAAGAATGTCGAAATCGTACGGAATTCCATAGTTCGCAGCGTGATTTGTTCTTAACCAAAAAAAAAGCGTCTGGAACCCCACAATGTCCATTCAATGATTCTGGCTTTATCATAGATTCAAACACGTGTTCTTTTTATCTGCCCGTTTCCTGTTGGTCGGCCGTGTATGCATAGACTCCATCCTGCCTTCTTTGGCACTTTTAGTGGGCGGTGCGGGGGGGACCATTACAGCATTGCTGCATTGAGCATTATGCACGTGTTTTCATCACCGTGATACTGATAGGGAATCACGCAACGCGTTGTCATTGCGAAGAGAAAGTGATAGGGAATCTCAGAAAATAGCGAATGTAAGTAGGCAAAAAAAAGTACGACCGTTTTTTGACGTAAATGGGTAGTTGAAAAGCATTTTGTAAAGACAGAAAAGACATTTTTGTTAATTTAAAAAAAAATGTTTTAATGGTTATTATTATTATTTTTTAACTTGCCGATAAAAACTTTAGGGTCGCAGCCTTAAATTATGGTCGGTTGGGTAACCGGAAGCAGAACTATTTTTTGTTGGCCTAACGAACACTCAAGTTCCCATATCAACTCGCAAAACATGTCTAAATGATTTTAATTATTTATTTTATTTATTTATTTTAATAAAATTTATTAATGATAAAATGAAGAATTGATGAGGCCAAAAGAAAAATGGTGTGTTTACACTAACCCTGGATTTTTGGTGGCCCAATTGCCAACCTCAAACTTGTTATTGCTGTTTTGCTAGTTGATAATTGTAGATAAATACTAGTTTCAATTATTTGTCACAAACAATCATTTTCCACACTTAAAACACAACTAAAATGGAAAAGAAAAGACAAAATTAAAATATTTCCCTGCGTACCTACCTGTATTTTTTTCAAGCCGTTACCGTAAACACACCATTTCTTTTGTTTAGCCTAAGCATACATCTGGATATGGGAGCCCAAAGAGCTGTGCTAAATGGCTAAAAACGTAACGTAATCGTGGAATTGCCCATTAGTGAAAATTGAGAGGGTTACAGCATATTAAGCGCAGGTAACTTTGAGTTCATTATGATCAGAAGCAACTTATCACAGTGAAACACCGCTAGTCTTGAACAAGAAGAAGAGAAACGATCCCTTTTCGTCTGGGTATGTGTCCTGCCACTGTTCCCCTTTTAGTATGAGTTATCAGTTCTCCCCGATATTCCAGCAAGAAATTGGCTTTTTTGAAATTCTTCTGAGCAAATGTTCCTCGATCGACCTAAGAAAATCAAAACCAGCAAAAAGCATACATACCTGAGACAGTTTTTCATTTTCATCTATGAACACAAATCTTTATAAAGGTCAGTATCACTATACAAGTGATCCCCTGAGTCGCGAGTGTCGCCTTTTCCCCGCGGTCGATCCCTATGTTTAGTTTTCTTTAAAAAGTCAAATTTTGTGCATTTTTCAATGACCTCAAATGACCCCTTGATTACCTTTGACCTCCTATTTCAAAGGAGTTTTGATGAACCCCACCCAAGGATCACTCCATCCAAGTTACATTAAAATCCATCAAATTCTGTATACATGTACAAAGAAACATTTGAAGTACCGGTATGTTTGAGCAATGACATCTAATGACCCCTTCATGACCTTTGACCTCTGTAACCCAATGAGGAAATGTGTCTTCCGACCCAAGGGTCACTGCATCCAAGTTTTATCAAAATCTGTGAAAGCATGTACATGTAGAAGTTATACACTATTATTTTCAAAAACTCATCACGCACGCTTACCGCCGCACCTCAAACTCGGGGCTAGGCGTTGTGCATAGCACTGTTCACGACCTAAATTCTCCATTCTTGTTAAAAGAATGATTGACTGTAAACATTTTTGACATTAATTAAGGCAAGTTTTTATCACTTTTTGAGGCAATATTTGATGGCTTTCGTAGCGTAAATGGAAACATTTAAAGCACGAGATGTGCCGCAGCAACCTTTTGAAAGGCATGTAATCGGAAGCATGACTAAGGGGTCGTCCAAAGTTGTGAACATTTTAATGGTCGTACAAAGCGTACGACACGGGGGAGGGGGGTCGGAGGCCGCGTACGACTTTAAATGCTGAATAAAATGTTGATTTTGTATCGTACAATCAGCAAAGGAAAATTATATAATTTGAGGTTTGGTTTTTTTAATCAGAAGCGATACAAAGTCCGCTGTTCTAAAAGGATTGCTTCAGCAGGTATACCTTGTTTACAGCTATTGTGCAACTCCGAGAAAAAAAACCTGATGCGTCCCTAGCGTAGCTGGCGCGAGGATAGGATACTTTTGACGCCGCCCGCCCTACACGCCACAGCGGCCGAGTTGGCAATGATTTCGTATAGCGCAACGTTAACCACAAGGTGTACACATACGTGCGCGCATGGACGAATCCCACAAGTGTGTTACTGTACATGTACATGTAAATGACGTACATGTACAGTATATCAACACCCTGAATAGAGCGCGAAGGTGCCAAGTGTGAATGAATAAACCTTTGACACGACTGTACTGCGAATCGTTCCCACAGCTGTGCATGGACATGGTGCACGCCATGCCCCACCGCGCTCTACCGGTGTTTGGAGTTTGTACACTTGGGACGAGGTTGTCACTGCCGATGATCATGGCGTCGCACTGTACCGGTACTTGTTGCAGTCCGATCGTTGCAGTCCAGAGACCAGCCATGCTTTTAGCATTGTACATGTATGTTTAAAATAAACTATACAGCAAGTACTATGAGTACATTGTTTTTGACAAAATTAAATGTTCATCTGCTTTTGTTTTTAACTTGCATTGATCATCAGCAACATGAAAAATGTAAAATGATGATAAAACATGTGCATCAACATTGAAAAAATAAAATGTTGAAAAGTACTACCGTACTTTGGGGGGAGGGAAGGGGGTCTTGAAAAGTAGTACGCTCTGTACGACCTTAAAAATGTTGACAACTTTGGACGGCCCCTAAACATTAGCAAAAATTAAACCAAGACTTTTTAATCATGCTGATAATTTAGTAAAAAGGTTCTTACCAATGTACTCATTGATGAACTGCACTTCAAAGAAGCCGCCACTGTCTGTGCCTCTGATGCATGGTTTTGAAGCCTGTTGTAGTGGTTCACATGATCTCCGAGAACGAAGCATGATTGTGGGTCTCAGGAGGTTACTGCAAATAATCAATATCTATGTAGTTACATTTGACCTGACAACACAAAATAAGCGTAAAGTCGCACTATGGCTCTTCCGAGTTACAAGAATAACTGTACAATAATTTTAACTGAAAAGTCAATTTTGGGATTTTAACAACTTTCTATTTGAAAACTGTTCTGTCATATCCCAAAGTTTTTTAACTGAATTTGTTTTAACAGATCAACAACTTTTAACTTCATTTTTTAAAACAATGGTCAAAACTCTGATGAGGACAAACAAAAAATACCTTTGGTTCGGGTCACCGGACAGACCCTATCTCCGAAAGCCATAAAATGCGACTTTATACAATTGTATTAGTTTGAGTTTAAAATACTTAATTGTACCATAGCGATTTTCGATCATAATCGGCGACTGCAAACAATGTTATCGACATTGACTAGTGGCCATAATATATTTCCCATGGAAAAAGTGGAATGCCAAAAGAGAATTAACGTAACGTTACGCATTCTCCCGTTCCTTCCCAGAACACGATTGCGTGCATGCCCTCTTGGCTGCACTTAATTGAGACAAGCTCATCAATTTTCTCAAAGCAAAGGTACCGTTTGTGAATTCTTTGCTACTAAATGGAAGAATAACATTGAGAATAACACACAAAGTTAGTTGCTACATCTGCTTACTTGGCCACGTGTGTGATTTCCAGACGTATATAGCCAAGTTCGAACGCGGCCAACATCGCCTTAGCACAGCAACAATGGAGAATTTGTCGACATACTGTATTGCATGCATGCATATCCGCACTGATAGTCAGAAATGGTTGTTTTTGTGTGTGGTGCTCGTGATGTGTATATCACCGTACATTTATGTTTATATAACTGGCATACAGATCCTTGATTGGTGGAACTCACATCACAGGACATTCATTTCTCCCATTAATGCCGGTGCTCAAAAAGTCCCATTCGCCCATAGGGAATGGGAAATACTATTCAACGGCTAGGATCATCCTTGATGCGCACAGCGCTACAGAGCTGGATTAAAACATTTTTGTGAAGGGGTAGTTCGGAAAAGTGCAAGGATCTGTTTAAGATCAAATGACGAGGATCTGTATCTCGGTTATATAAAACAAATATTGAGTGGCATTTAATCGTGAAATGGGATTAATATTCCACTCTGAGCCACTTAATATTTGTATATGTCGGGTGTGGCCAATCTATACTGTCAAGTCTATCGGGCACGCGCGCCGGCATGCATATACCGCGGCACCACGTTTTCCTGCGTCAGTGACCGTCGTGTCGTACGTGTATATGCATTGTTTAAAAATGACAGCAGTTTTCGCCATAGACCTCGGCGAATGTAAACATTTTTCAAAAACAAAGAGCACATTTTTGCCTGTTAATCTCAAGAAGATGTTCAACAAGCAAGGTTTTGAACACGTTCAGTACGCGGACAGAACGTGGTATTTAAATGCCGAGTATAAACAGGCCTCACCGCTTCGATTCAACAAACAAGGTTTGAACGCGTTCAGTCCGCGAACAGAACGTGGTATTTAAATGTTATCCGCGTCTTGTGTTTATTCATGAGTTGAAATTTCTCAGCAACATTAGCGCCCGATTGGGCTAGCTTATTAACTTCGATGCGCTGGGGTGCGCACGTGCGTGCAGTTCGCAAACTTTCCTGCCCCCTTGACAACGGCGGACTTTCCGCAGAATCAAGGTAAGGACGAATTGGTAAGCTCCCTTACCAATGTACTCATTGATGAACTGCACTTCAAAGAAGCCTGTTTGTTGTGGTTCACATGATGATCTCTGCTGAATGAAGTACACTACGAGTCTGGGTCTCGATCAGGAGGTTACTGCAAATATTCAAAATGTATGATTAGAAATACTGTATGCATGTTAACCCTATGCAAAGGGTTCAACATGTCACAAGTTAAAGGCTAAACAAAAAATACCAGACCAACCCTATTTTTAGAAAGGATAAAATGCGACCCCACAAAATGTTAATTGTTATTGGTTATTGGAAAAAATATTATTACGATACAAACTTTCGATCATATTGGTGAAAATCGCCGAACACCAAAACAATTTCAGCCAGTGATTGTTTTCTTTCTGGTATTATCCGAAAGACAAACATCGTGGTTTAACGTACATGTACCATGGCATGGAGGAAAGAACACGGACAAACAGGTCAAGAATTCGAACGAACGAGGTTCGAACGGGGTCCTATTTTTTCTGTGAACCAAGAATGTCTGAAACGCTATTGTTACGTGTCAAAATATCTGAAACATGAACAATATACGTTTCAGACATAGCGATTACGTTTCAGACATTTCAAATGTCTAAAACGTAAGCTTCCTAATCACCGAATTATTTAGACATTTCCAAACCTCAAAATTTCTGAAACATATAATTAGGTTATAAAATGAGAAAAAGAAATCTTACGCTCCAGCTGCATGCACTATATCTGCAATGCAACCTTAACTCCCTGGGGTGTGTGGAAAATCATATTGAAATTTTAGGCTGTTCGCTTTACGCGATCCTTGCCCGGCATTGTTGATTTTTCTGATTTTCTTCCTAACAAATTCAATGCCGTTCATTTAGCAGAGGGATAACTTCATCAAAAACCTGTTGACAATATTGGAGCACCAGCCGCATGCAGGGTGATCGCAGCCTCGACTCCATATGAGCGTGTGCGCGTTATCGCGAAGGCATGGTGGGAAAAAATAGCACAGCAAGATCATAGCCATGGTAACGAGGTTGGGGTGATTGTAACGACTATCGTTTGCCTCGTACACGTACACGTACACGTACACGAACACAAACACGCATTCGTATTGTGCACTGCGCGTCACGTGTACAGTAGCACTGAGAAAAAGAAAGTCAGTTGACTTTGCAAGTACGATCTGCCGTACTTACTCCTGCTGGTACGTGTGTTGCGGCGGGGTGTCGCAGCTAGAAGTATCGGCATACTCCGAAATTAGCTGGACTTGGCTGTACATACAAACATGTACAGTACATAGCGTGCGCTATATTTATGGGGCCTGATTGCGAAGCTAGATTCAGTTTGTGTCGTTAACGTTGCTGCGTGCGCGATACGTAACGTATGCAGCGATATTTTTTTCTAGAACAATGATTCAGTGATTAGAATACTAACATTAGGCTGAAGGATGTTTTTGCAAAAAAGGGCACGACGGCCAAGGTAAAAATTGGGCAAGGCAAAACTGGCCGTGAAGACGGCAATTTTTAGTGGGGCACCTCGGCCATCAAAAAGGCAACAACGGCAATGGCCGTCGTGGCCGTCGTTTACTTCAAGCCCAGGTATGGTTCCTAAAATAATAATAATAATAATACTAATACTAACATATATTTAAACCTAAAAAAAAATAAAAAAAAAAAAAATGTCATGCTGACCGACCGACCCAATTGTTTTCTCACCATGTGACCCAAACCAAAGTTTGTTGGTTGTATGATACACAACACACAATGTATCTATAATTAAAGCTTGCAACCTGTACTTTCAGGAAATACCATAGTCTTGATTTTGAAATTTTGCAACTTTACGCCCACTTCCGGGCAACAGGTCACATACGTCATTCTTGTGTTTATGACTTCTGACTAGCGCCCCCAAATAAAGATACTGACAATTTGGGAGACCGCCAACATACATGTAGGCTAGCCTCATTCATAGGGCATTGCGGCAAGATAGCTCAGTTGGTATAGCGCTGGTACGGTAACCTGGAGGTCGCAGGTTCGAATCCAGCTCCTGCCAGCTTTGTTCACTTTAAAATATTCAATATTTATGTAGTTATAGGATGTGACTTACAAATGTCTGTGTTACTTCATGACTAAGGGGCCGTCCAAAGTTTACAACATTTTAATGGTCGTACAAAGCGTACAACAGGGGGGAGGGGGGTCGGAGGCCGCGTACGACTTTAAATTGTAAATAAAATGTTGATTTTGTACCGTACAATCAGCAAAGGAAAATTATATGATTGGTTTTGTTTCCTTCTTTTTTTATCTCGAATTTCCAACGTTAAAATCAGAAGCGATACAAATAGTCCGCTGTTCAAAAATGATTGCTTCGGCAGGTTATACCTTGTTAGCAGCTATGCAACTCCGTGAAAAAAATCCGATGCGTCCCTGGCTAGCTATACAGTACGTAGCTTGCGAGGATGAGATACTTTTGACGCCGCCCGCCCTACACGCCGCGGCGACCGAGTTGGCAATGCATTACTCGGACACTCTCGATAGAAGTGACATTTAATTGATTGTACACGAACCATCGGTACCGATGGTTCGTGTACAAACCAGAATGGGCCAATAACGACACAGCGCCCATAGTTTGTGCGCTGACAGATAGAGCCAATAAGAGAGCACACAATCACCCACGATCCCTGACCATTGCAGCGCTTAACCTCGATAATTACGCAACTTTATCTAAACAGCAGATGGCGTATACGACTGCAGAGTTTGCGAGCGCTGTGAGCGCGCTGTTTAGTAATTCACCAACATGCACTGACCTTCTATCTAGCTTCTACATGTATTTAGGCTGTGGGTTGGCGTGCATGTCCTTGTAACTTGACTCTCTGAATACCAACAGCGTTAAATTGCACTGTAAAGCGCAGTACCTATGGGTTATAGTTTATGCACAAAATATGAATTGAACGGCAAACTAAACAAATGATGTTCTAAACGTTATGCTATCCTTTCCTTTCTGGCAAGAGAATGTCGGTGCTTACCACATCAATAATACAACTTTTATTATGAATTTATATATGAATATATGATGCCAGAGAGACATGAAGACGAAATGAGTGACGAAGATAATGAGGTTGACCATGACATATACTAGGTCATAATGTGCAAAATGAAGACAATGATGAGGTAGAAATAAACGAAGCTAAAGCTAGTCACTTTGAGCAAAATGGGCAAAATTACGCCGGGAGGCGTACGTACTCTATCGTCCGGCGTGACATCAACTGAGAGCTAGAGAGCGATAATTAGCCAGCTCTCGAGAACATGGGCGGACAAAAGCTCATATTACTCTTAGAAAACGGGTCTAAAATCGCTAATATTGCAACAACAGTGCACAGCGGAGATAAAGGAAGATTTTATGGCAATGGGCATCACATAAAATACACACAGAATAGGGGCCGTAAACCCACGATGGAACGGCAAACTTTGCACTGATGATGTCATAAATATTTTTTTTAAAACATTTCAGTAAAATCGACTGGAAGTCAAATTAGCTTATACAAAGAACTGTTAAATGTTCACGTTTCTGTATGTCAGCTGAAAAAAATTCTGCAGATGACAGACACTGATGAAGTTTTCTCCGAGTGCCAAAAGTGAAGTCATAGTTCTGCAAATTTGCGCTCGTACCCCTCTTTTGCTTTATCGCACCCCTTTTTCTCCGAGTGCCAACAGTGAAGTCAAAATATACTGCAAATTTGCGTTCGCACCCCTCTTTTGCTTTCTCGCACCCCTTTTTCTCTGAGTGCCAACGGTGAAAACAAAACATACTGCACATTTGCGCTCGCACCCCTCTTTTACATTCTCGCACCCATTTTTGCTTTTGCCAACAGTGAAGTCATAACTGCACATTTGCACCCGCACCCCTCTTTTGCTTTATTATCGCACCCCTTTTTCTCCGAGTGCCAAAAGTGAAGTCATCAGTACTGCACATTTGCGCCCGCACCCCTCTTTTGCATTCTCGCACCCCTTTTTGCTCTTGCCAACAGTGAAGTCATAACATATTGCACATTTGCGCCCGCACCCCTCTTTTGTTTTCTCGCACCCCTTTTTTCTCCGAGTGCCAACAGTGAAGTCAAAACTATTTGCGCCCGCACCCCTCTTTTGCTTTCTCGCACCCCCTTTTTATCCGAGTGCCAACAGTGAAGTCAAAACATACTGCACATTTGCGCTCGCACCCCTCTTTTGTTTTCTCGCACCCCTTTTTCTCCGAGTGCCAACATTGAAGTCGTAACTATTTGCGCCCGCACCCCTCTTTTGCTTTCTCGCAACCATTTTTATCTGAGTGCCAACAGTGAAGTCAAAACATACTGCACATTTGCGCTCGCACCCCTCTTTTCTTTTCTCGCACCCCTTTTTCTCCGAGTGCCAACAGTGAAGTCAAAACATACTGCAAATTTGCGCTCGCAACCCTCTTTTGCTTTCTCGCACCCCTTTTTACTCTTGCCAACAGTGAAGTCATAACATATACTGCACATCTGCACCCGCACCCCTCTTTTGCTTTCTCGCACCCCTTTTTGCTCTTGCCAACAGTGAAGTCATAACATACTGCACATTTGCGCTCGCACCCCTCTTTTGCTTTCTCGCACCCCTTTTTATCGGAGTGCCAACAGTAAAGTCAAAACATACTGCCAATTTGCGCCCGCACCCCTTTTTTGCTTTCTCGCACCCCTTTTTTCTCCGAGTGCCAACAGTGAAGTCAAAACTATTTGAGCCCGCACCCCTCTTTTGCTTTCTCGCACCCCCTTTTTATCCGAGTGCCAACAGTGAAGTCAAAACATACTGCACATTTGCGCTCGCACCCCTCTTTTGTTTTCTCGCACCCCTTTTTCTTCGAGTGCCAACATTGAAGTCATAACTATTTGCGCCCGCACCCCTCTTTTGCTTTCTCGCAACCATTGTTATCCGAGTGCCAAGAGTGAAGTCAAAACATACTGCACATTTGCGCTCGCACCCCTCTTTTCTTTTCTCGCACCCCTTTTTCTCCGAGTGCCAACAGTGAAGTCAAAACATACTGCACGTTTGCGCTCGCACCCCTCTTTTGCTCTTGCCAACAGTGAAGTCATAACATACTGCACATTTGCGCCCGCACCCCTCTTTTGTTTTCTCGCACCCCTTTTTTAGCGAGTGCCAACAGTGAAGTCAAAACTATTTGCGCCCGCACCCCTCTTTTGCTTTCTCGCACCCCCTTTTTATCCGAGTGCCAACAGTGAAGTCAAAACATACTGCACATTTGCGCTCGCACCCCTCTTTTGTTTTCTCGCACCCCTTTTTCTTTGACTTCACTGTTGGCACTCGGATAAAAAGGAGGTGCGAGAAAGCAAAAGAGGGTTGCGGGCGCAAATAGTTTTGACTTCACTGTTGGCACCGGAGAAAAAGGGGGTGCGAGAAAACAAAAGAGGGGTGCGATCGCAAATGTGCAGTATGTTTTGACTTCACTGTTGGCACTCGGATAAAAATGGTTGCGAGAAAACAAAAGAGGGGTGCGGGCGCAAATAGTTTTGACCTAACGGTTGGCACTCGGAGAAAAAGGGGTGCGAGAAAGCAAAAAAAGGGGTGCGGGCGCAAATTTGCAGTATGTTTTGACTTCACTGTTGGCACTCGGTGAAAAAGGGGTGCGAGAAAACAAAAGAGGGGTGCGAGTGCAAATGGGCAGTATATTTTGACTTTACTGTTGGCACTCGGATAAAAAAGGGGTGCGATAAAGCAAAAGAGGGGTGCGGGCGCAAATGTGCAGTATGTTTTGACTTCACTGTTGGCAAGAGCAAAAGGGGGTGCGAGAAAGCAAAAGAGGGGTGCGAGCACAAACGTGCAGTATGTTTTGACTTCACTATTGGCACTCGGGTAAAAAAGGGTGCGAGAAAGCAAAAGAGGGGTGCGGGTGCAAATGTGCAGTATGTTATGACTGACTTCACTGTTGGCAAGAGCAAAAAGGGGTGCGAGAAAGCAAAAGAGGGGTGCGAGCGCAAACGTGCAGTATGTTTTGACTTCACTGTTGGCACTCGGATAAAAAGGGGTGCGAGAAAAGAAAAGAGGGGTGCGAGCGCAAATGTGCAGTATGTTTTGACTTCACTCTTGGCACTCGGATAACAATGGTTGCGAGAAAGCAAAAGAGGGGTGCGGGCGCAAATAGTTACGACTTCAATGTTGGCACTCGGAGAAAAAGGGGTGCGAGAAAACAAAAGAGGGGTGCGAGCGCAAATGTGCAGTATGTTTTGACTTCACTCTTGGCACTCGGATAACAATGGTTGCGACGGAGAAAGCAAAAGAGGGGTGCGGGCGCAAATAGTTATGACTTCAATGTTGGCACTCGAAGAAAAAGGGGTGCGAGAAAACAAAAGAGGGGTGCGAGCGCAAATGTGCAGTATGTTTTGACTTCACGGTTGGCACTCGGATAAAAAGGGGGTGCGAGAAAGCAAAAGAGGGGTGCGGGCGCAAATAGTTTTGACTTCACTGTTGGCACTCGGAGAAAAAAGGGGTGCGAGAAAACAAAAGAGGGGTGCGGGCGCAAATAGTTTTGACCTAACGGTTGGCACTCGGAGAAAAAGGGGTGCGAGAAAGCAAAAAAGGGGTGTGGGCGCAAATTGGCAGTATGTTTTGACTTCACTGTTGGCACTCGGATAAAAAGGGGTGCGGGAAAGCAAAAGAGGGGTGCGAGCGCAAATGTGCAGTATGTTATGACCTCACTGTTGGCAAGAGCAAAAAGGGGTGCGAGAAAACAAAAGAGGGGTGCGGGCGCAAAGTATGTTATGACTTCACTGTTGGCAAGAGCAAAAAGGGGTGCGAGAATGCAAAAGAAGGGTGCGGGCGCAAATGTGCAGTATGTTATGATGACTTCACTCTTGGCACTCGGAGAAAAAGGGGTGCGATAATAAAGCAAAAGAGGGGTGCGAGCGCAAATGTGCAGTATGTTATGACCTCACTGTTGGCAAGAGCAAAAAGGGGTGCGAGAAAACAAAAGAGGGGTGCGGGCGCAAAGTATGTTATGACTTCACTGTTGGCAAGAGCAAAAAGGGGTGCGAGAATGCAAAAGAAGGGTGCGGGCGCAAATGTGCAGTATGTTATGATGACTTCACTCTTGGCACTCGGAGAAAAAGGGGTGCGATAATAAAGCAAAAGAGGGGTGCGGGTGCAAATGTGCAGTTATGACTTCACTGTTGGCAAGAGCAAAAATGGGTGCGAGAATGCAAAAAGAGGGGTGCGAGCGCAAATGTGCAGTATGTTTTGTTTTCACCGTTGGCACTCAGAGAAAAAGGGGTGCGAGAAAGCAAAAGAGGGGTGTGGGCGCAATTTTGCATTATATTTTGACTTCACTCTTGGCACTCGGAGAAAAAGGGGTGCGATAAAGCAAAAGAGGGGTGCGAACGCAAATTTGCAGTATATTTTGACTTCACTGTTGGCACTCGGAGAAAAAGGGGTGCGATAAAGCAAAAGAGGGGTGCGAGCGCAAATTTGCAGAATGTTATGACTTCACTTTTGGCACTCGGAGAAAACTTCATCAGTGTCTGTCATCTGCAGAATTTTTTTCAGCTGACATACAGAAACGTGAACATTTAACAGTTCTTTGTATAAGCTAATTTAACTTCCAGTCGATTTTACTGAAATGTTTTTTAAAAATATTTATGACATCATCAGTGCAAAGTTTGCCGTTCCATCGTGGGTTTACGGCCCCTATTCTGTGTGTATTTTATGTGATGCCCATTGCCAAAGCCAAACAAAAATCTTCCTTTATCTCCGCTGTGCACTGTTGTTGCAATATTAGCGATTTTAGACCCGTTTTCTAAGAGTAATATGAGCTTTTGTCCGCCCATGTTCTCGAGAGCTGGCTAATTATCGCTCTCTATAGCTCTCTTAATGTCACGCCGGACGATAGAGTACGTACGCCTCCCGGCGTAATTTTGCCCATTTTGCTCAAAGTGACTAGCTTTAGCTTCGTTTATTTCTACCTCATCATTGTCTTCATTTTGCACATTATGACCTAGTATATGTCATGGTCAACCTCATTATCTTCGTCACTCATTTCGTCTTCATGTCTCTCTGGCATCATATATTCATATATAAATTCATAATAAAAGTTGTATTATTGATGTGGTAAGCACCGACATTCTCTTGCCAGAAAGGAAAGGACAGCATAACGTTTAGAACATCATTTGTTTAGTTTGCCGTTCAATTCATATTTTGTACATAAACTATAACCCATAGGTACTGCGCTTTACAGTGCAAGTTAACGCTGTTGGTATTCAGAGAGTCAAGTTACAAGGACATGCACGCCAACCCACAGCCTAAATACATGTAGAAGCTAGATAGAAGGTCAGTGCATGTTGGTGAATTACTAAACAGCGCGCTCACAGCGCTCGCAAACTCTGCAGTCGTATACGCCATCTGCTGTTTAGATAAAGTTGCGTAATTCTCGAGGTTAAGCACTGCAATGGTCAGGGATCGTGGGTGATTGTGTGCTCTCTTATTGGCTCTATCTGTCAGCGCACAAACTATGGGCGCTGTGTCGTTATTGGCCCATTCTGGTTTGTACACGAACCATCGGTACCGATGGTTCGTGTACAATCAATTAAATGTCACTTCTATCGAGAGTGTCCGAGTAATGGATTTCGTATAGCGCAACGTTAACCATGCGGTGTACATACACACATGTATTGATGCCCTATATACTAGCCCTGAATAAGCGCACGAATGTGCCAAGCGTGAATGAATAACCTTTGACACAGCTTTACTGCGACTCGTTCCCACAGCTGTGCATGGACATCGTGCACGCAATGCCCCACCGCGCTCTACCGGTGTTTGGACTAAATGTTGAAAAGTACTACTTTGGGGGGAGGGAGGGGGGTCTTGAAAAGGAGGGGGGTCTTGAAAAGTAGTACGCTCTGTACGACCTTAAAAATGTTGACAACTTTGGACAGCCCCTTATGAATCACCTATCCAAAGTGTTTAGTACAAACGTTCTTACCAATGTACTCATTGATGAACTGCACTTCAAAGAAGCCTGTTTGTTGTGGTTCACATGATGATCTCTGCTGAATGAAGTACACTACGAGTCTGGGTTTCGATCATCAGGAGGTTACTGAAATATTCAAAATGTATGATTAGAAATACTGTATGCATGTTAACCCTATGCAAAGGGTTCAACATGTCACAAGTTAAAGGCTAAACAAAAAATAACCGACCAACCCTATTTTTAGAAAGGATAAAATGCAACCCCACAAAATGTTAATTGTTATTGGTTATTTGAAAAAATATTACGATACAAACTTTTGATCATATGGTGAAAATCGCCGAACACCAAAACAATTTCAGCCAGTGATTGTTTTCTTTCTGGTATTATCCGAAAGACAAACATCGTGGTTTAACCCTAACCCCCTAGGCCTTACTTTGGGCTAAAGAACTGCCTACTACAGAATACTACTTAGTATTTTGTAGCATTGGGTTTCTCTGTGACTGATGCTTGGGTGTGTACTGACAGAGTACAGGTACTGCCAACTACAAAATACTAATAGTAGCAATACAGGTCAGTAATACTTACCTGGCAAAAAATGCAGTAGTCCAACCTTGACCCATTGTGCCCCAAGTGACATTTTTTGCTGGAGAGTCTACACAGCATACATGGGCAATGCACACTCAGCAAGCAGAGGTACCCAATGCTAAAAAGTACTACGAGTGCAATAAGGGGTGAAGTACCCAATACTAAAAATTACTACAGGCATTGCACAAAAGTCAGTGAGAGTACTGCATACTACTTTTTACTACTAGTAGTAAAAAGTAGCATTAGGTAGGGTTAGGGTTAACCCTAACCCCCTGAGGCCTTACTTTGGGCTAAAGAACTGCGTACTAGTACTACTTAGTGTAGCATTGGTCCCTCTGTGACTGATGATTGGGTGTGTACTGACAGAGTACAGATACTGCCAACTACAAAGTACTAATACTATATAGTGGCAATACAGGTCAGTAATACTTACCTGGCAAAAAATGCAGTAGTCCAACCTTGACCCAATGCATGTGTCCCAAGTGACAATTTTTGCTGTAGAGTTTAGAACACCTTACACAGCATACATGGGCCATGCACACTCAGCAAGCAGAGAGAGAGAGTGCAATAAGGGGTGAAGTACCAAATACTAAAAATTACTACAGGCATATTGCACACAAGTCAGTGAGAGTACTGCATACTACTTTTTACTACTACATGTAGTAGTAAAAAGTAGCATTAGGTAGGGTTAGGGTTAATGTACATGTACCATGGCATGGAGGAAAGAACACAAACAAACAGGTCAGGAATTCAAACGAACGGGGTTCGAACGGGGTCCTATTTTTTCTGTGAACCAAGAATGTCTGAAACGCTATTGTTACGTGTCAAAATGTCTGAAACAAGAACAATATACTAATTAAATATATATTGAATGTCTGAAACGTAAGTAGCGATTACGTTTCAGACATTTCAAATGTCTGAAACGTAAGCTTTCTAATCACCGAAACATAAATGTCTGAAACATAATTAGGTTATAACATTGGCCCATGCAGTCTTGGCCTGTAAATGTCTGAAACGTAATACAGCCATTGCAGGATAAGAGGCGTTAGATACATGTAGCTAGCCTCTTGCCATCACCAGGGCCCAATTTCATAGAGCTGCTAAGCAAAAAAAATTGCTTAGCACAAAAAGTCTTGCTCATTAAAACAGATTTCCGGCCAAAATTAAACATGTTTTTCATGCTAAGCAAAAAAACAGCTGATTATCAATCCAGAACAATAAAGATCAGGTAAAAATTTGGTCTGTAACCTTGTTTTTGTCAAGGACAAATTGTCATGCTAAGCAAATTTTTGTGCTTAGCAGCTCTATGAAATTGGCCCCAGTTGTCAACAACCACAACTACTTGCCTGGCCTTTTTATACTGTTATATGCAAATATCCAATACCACAGAGCTAACTGTTAATAACCACAAACTTCTTAAAAATTGCAAGGAGAGACTGCAGGCCTATAGTCATGTAATACACACATTTGAGGGAAATTGTAATGCTTCGTTGATCATAAACTACCATTACAGCAATCAGACCAATTATAGAATGCAGGGCCCGCCCACTGACAACTTTCGACTTTCTCTCTCGGTATTTTCCCCTCTTAACCAGTTCGCGCCGGGATTATTTTAACATCACTGAGCCGAGGGGCGGGATTATTTTTAACGAAACTCGATCCGAAGCGGGTTCAGGCCGACAGTGCCGGGAAGCACACCCACGCATTTCCGGCCTTGCTCGCTGCTGACAGACATTTCCGAACTTGAACTTGGCGTGTTTATGCGTCATCCATTTTAAATTTGGGGAAAACTTTGCGTGATACGTCATCCGGCGCGAACTGGTTAAAATACCACAAAATACTTTACGTGTACTGGACTGTTGAGGCATTCCTAGTCTATTAAAAGCATCTTGTAAAAATATAGTTCCTGGCGTGCTGACATTTTCAAATAAAGTGCTATTTTCGTATCAATTTCCAACACTGGTTGGCTTAATTACCAGTGTTTGAAAAAACTGGCTTAAAACAAAATACTGCTCTTAAATTTTGAAATTTAGTTATTCCGCATTTTGGATTACACCAGCAAACAACTAGACTGATTCTATGACCTTATAATTCTCTAACTCTATAATTGCTTCGCTTCATTTTAAGTGGGGCCAGGGAACCAGACTACAAGAACATGTTGGATTTTCTATCTTTTTCCAGCATCTACCGGTACGAACCGAAGTCAAACAATTAAATCAGTGAAACGAATCAGTGTAACAATATTTGCTACTTACCGTACTATCCCCTCAAATCCATCCATTGTTTTATGAAAATTACAGCAAAATGAATTAGCGAAATGTGCATCGGGAATGATGATCAAAATGCACATTGGGAATGGAGAAGAAATATTCGTCTAAAATATTCTAAAAAGAATCTAACGTTAGGCCTATATATTTACCACTCGATCGGTGAGCGGTCCTCGTTTAATATGCTCGTGGTAGCCTAACCTGGGCCCAATTTCTTGGCTCTGCTAACCACAGAATTCCTCGCTTACGGTCATCATTTTCCGCTAACCGCGCTAGCAGAAAAATTATTTGCTCACCGGGTAAGCACAGAATCCTTAGTTTCGGGATGTACGCATGCTCAGAGACCAAAATTCCGCGCTAACGCGTAAATACGTTTACCGTAAGCACCGAATTTTCTGCTATAGGCTGTTTTCCAAACCCCCGGCTTTGGCTTCGTCTTCGGCTTCGTCTTCGGCTTCGTCTCCATTCCGCCATTTTGAAGCCCATATACCAAATGGAGGCTTTGGCTTCGGCTTCATCTAGAGGCTCCGTTTTTGGCTAAATTATGAAGCCTGCCGAGGAGGTGACTTCGTGGAGGCTTCGTGACGTATTGTCACGTGATACAAGCCACAAAATTATCACAAACAAAAAAGTTTGCGACGGCCGCCATTGTTTTTGCGGTGTGTCGGGGTGTTTGCAAGGAAGTTTTCACCGACAATTCACTGTAAGTTTAATGATTTTGTTAAAAGAAATTTACCAACTCAAGTGAAAATGTTACGTGTAACCATGAAGATAATCATACTATCTATAGGACCTAGGACAACATTTCTAATCCTAACGTTATGCTACCGTTTTTTCGACGAAAGTTGAATTCCAACTAGTCCAACCAACTTCCATGCAAACCCGCACTAGTCGAAGCCAGTCTAGTCAAGCTGCCTGGTTATTAAGTTATACATGTAAATAAAGGCAGTGGGACAGTGGCTATTGTTATGGCAGTCGGCCTTCTGGCTTCTTTTGACCCGAAACTATTGATCATAACAAGTTTCCACAAGTCGGTATGATAAGGGCATGTTATACAGGGTGTAGCCTAACGTTAGGCATGGATTTATTCGCAATTTCTGTTCAATTTACTAGATCATCTAATTTAGATGGAGCAGTCGGCACCTACCCCTAGAACTCTGGGTCTCCCGACGCCCGTAGGGCGGAGCCCCATAGATAGAGAGGGTTTTTACAGGTTAACCGCCGTTAAACAATAGAAACCGTGCACAAATTCCGGGTAATAACTCCATACTGCCGCACGGTCTACCCCCAAAAAAAAATTGTATGAGTACTTTATCAACTCACCCAGCTGTGGCCAACCAAAAACCGGTCGAATCTCGGCCAATTTCTGTAAAAAAGTGAAAACTATGCCCGTTCCGCAAACGCGATTGTACAAGATGGCGGATAAACTCGTGCGTAATTAATTTCAAGCTGCAGCCGCCGCGCATTAGCCGTTTTTGAAACACAAACTTCATCTTGCCAGGCCTTATTCATACAGTTAAGCAATGCACCGGAGGCACGGCCACAAAAGACCGAAGCCAGGGTTTGGAAAACAGCCCTGTCATCGTCGTTCAGAGAAGCCATGTGATTGGTCCGCACTGACCCCGGCCGGGGTCACGGTACCAACTGTTCATTGAACGTCCTTATCCGCCATCTTGTAACAGTCGCGTTTGCGGAACGGGCATAGTTTTCATCTTTTTTACAGAAATTGGCCGAGATTCGACCGGTTTTTGGTTGGCCACAGCTGGGTGAGTTGATAAAGTACTCATACAAATTTTTTGGGGGGTAGACCGTGCGGCAGTATGGAGTTATTACCCGGAATTTGTGCACGGTTTCTATTGTTTAACGGCGGTTAACCTGTAAAAACCCTCTCTATCTATGGGGCTCCGCCCTACGGGCGTCGGGAGACCCAGAGTTCTAGGGGTAGTCGGCACCCATTCTGAGAATCGCACGGCATGCCGTAACAATAGCCAGTTTAACTGAGCGCATTGTTACACCTCGTTGTCACATGCATGTTAATACAAAAAATAAGTGAAAATAGTTTTATATTCAATACCAGAATCTGAGTAATACTAGGCTAGGCCTACAAAAAAGAAAATATTGCTAGAGATTTAGAAAGAATGTAGCTCAAAAATTTCACCTCTAAAATCTCAACATGTCATAAGCTTTAGAGCTGGAAGCTGGAAGGAAAAGGGGTTAGTTTGGAAATTAACAACTAATTTCTTTTTGAAATAGAAGTATACTTTTATTGTGTTTTGATTAAATTGATTAGTTTCTATTATAAGCAGAATCTGTACTAGATGACGTAAGATAAACCAAATATTTGCTGCTTAAACTGAACGAGCCATAAACCAATTTGGTGATCCCTGTGGAGCATTTCCTCAGGAAAAACACAATGTCTTGTTTGGGAGGCAAATTTGTTTGCACCAACACCACCACTTGAAGCATTCAATGTGTGTGTATACCTAACTTGTTATTTTGTCCTAGACCATCACCATTCTTAATTCTGCTTTTGTTTATTTTCTTGATGGTTCTTAGGTTCTGAGGATATTCAGAATTCAAGCACAGGTAAACTCCATCGTTGACTTTCTACACCACCATGGATTGTGTGCACTAGGAAAGATGAGCAACTCATTTTCTTCCCACTACTTATTTCTAGCAGTGGATGAAGGTTCATTCTCCAATACAAGCCTCTCCAAGTCCATCAGCCAAAAGAGGGAGAATCTCACTTTATGCTTGCCAGCCGTGTTGTTATAAAGGATCTTTGACAATATAGAGACTAATTGCACAGGTGTATTCTGAGAAAGCAAAGCTAAAGATCTGTGCTGAGTGTGCTCACATATTTGCTCACCTAAATCTCCCAACTTTGAAGAAAAACAATTCACTCCCTATTTATGTTGTTTACACTGGAACAGCATGGAATTATTGGAACAGGTCCTGGTCAACTTAACTCAACTCTCTTATTTATAATGCCTATGCCTGCACTACAAATGACTGTTGGTATTTGTTTATATGCTGGGGAAAATTCTATTTCAAATAATCAATTGTCAGCAGTAGAAAGTCTTGAAGTATAAAATGTAGGCCTGACAATAATAATGTTATTTATGAAGTGCAAACGTTATGTACATAAATTTAAATGCACTGTAAAATGATAAAACCAGATTCATTAAAATATTAAAAGGCAAAAATCCACGTACATCACAAACTACTATTACATCAAGAAAAACAACATGTTTTTAAGGAATACAATTTTTACAACCTATCAATCAAAAGCGATTTGAAAAAGGTTGGTTTTGAGCAGCCTCTATTTGAGGCCTCAATCTATTTTTAAAACAAACCTAATCCTGGCATGTCTTTAAATTTGTGAAAACTTACTTCGAAGGAGCTATTATTGTTTTAGAGTGGTACTGGTGGTAGGGGGTTTCAATAATATATATTCCCAGAAGTCACAGCAAAGGATACATTACAATTTCAAAATTTAAATATTTTGTTGTTGTTGGATTTTCTTTTGCAGTTTTGTCTTTTGAATTATTTGTGTGAGCACTTATTTGTTAATTTTATATTCTCAATTTAATCTTTTGTTTAGTTTTATATTGAATGATTTGTAATTATGATGACCTGTCTTAATCTAAATGTTTATTTTCCAATGTTATAACCTTTTTGCCAAATAAACCATCAGTAATAATACATGGTTGACAAGTACATATTTATTTCCTTGAAAGACGGACACTGAATATTAAAGGAGCATCTTACTTTTAGATCGAATCTGCAGATCAAATCGTAAAAAAAGAATTACAAGGTATCTTCCCGAAGTAAAAGTAGATTCCGTTTTTAGCAATAGCGATGCAAACAAATTATTTTGAATGAGGCATTGGCCCGGCACCTGCCACCGCCCCCACCCCCCCCCCCCCCCCCCCCCCCTCCCAAAAAATAAAAAATAAAAAAAGTGGATTGTTTGTTATTGAAATATTTAAATTGTGCCCAAAACAAAACCTTTTCCAGAGGTTTACAGATGCGGTTGAGATTTTGGTTGAGTGAATAAATGGCATATATAATTGTATAAAAGTTTACATTTTTTCCTGGATACGTCTGTTGTCCCCGTAGTGAAAGCAGGCGCAAAATAATATCGCTTCAGCCGTTTATTAGCGATGTTTCCATCCATAGGCCGGTAACTCAACGAAATGTTACGAAGCATCACGAATGGCATAGAGTCGCTAGTCGAAGCCAGCCGAAGCCAGCCGAAGCCTCCCGAAGCCTCGGTGTTCCAAAGCTTTAAGGCTTGTCGCGGAGCCTCATGAAGACGAAGCCTAATAAATTGAAGCCGGAGCCCAAGCCAAAGCCGAAGCCTGGAGGTTTGGAAAAGGGCCCTAGTAAGCAGGGATTCTTCGCTAACGGTAAGCAGAGCCAAGAAATTGGGCCCTGCATGACCTCGTCAGCGTGGCCTCATCAAACCCTGGCATCAAACTTGACCATGAATGGCAGTAGAATTCCTAAGATGTCATGATTACTACCACTACTAGTACGGACGATGGTAAAAGCCGCAAAAAGGCTATAATTTGATGTGACCGTCATCGCAAATCAGCAAGGCATATTGCGTATATTACTTCATGCGCTGTTTACATATTCGGCCGACTCGGGCGCGGGGTACCGACGCTAAAATTGATACAAAATTGAGGCCAGGCGCACGTACATGTACATGCACAACGGCGGCACGTTATTCTGGACGTGGCCCAGTATGTTTTCCTATGAAAAGAGGCTACTGTCAACTTAACCAGCGCCAACCGTGCCCCGGGTACGTTAGTGCATGGAGCTCTATGGATATTGCAACCATTATGCGTTCGAGCGACGTTAGTCGAACTATAGCCCGAACTTGCTCCATTTATGGAGATCAATGGGTCTGGGCCCAATTTCTTGGCTCTGCTTATACCGTCTGCTATATCGCGGTTAGCGGAAAATGGTGACCGTAAGCGAGGAATTCTGTGGTTATAGCAGAGCCAAGAAATTGGGCCCAATTTCTTGGCTCTGCTTACCGTTAGCGAAAAATCCCTGCTTACTATAGCAGAAAATTCGGTGCTTACGGTAAACGTATTTCACACGTTAGCAAGGAATGTTGGTCTCTGAGCCTGCGTACATAGCGCTGCTAAGCACACGATTTTCTGCTAACCGAGCCTCCGTCTGCTGGGGTCTAGCTACTACGGTCAACTAGACTACGGTCACATCACCATCACGTCACATCACCATACTTAATCGCCAGATTCCTTCCACTGCATTGGTCTTGGATAAAGACTAGGTCCAATATCATGAAGCTGTTAAACACACAAATTAATTGCTTAGCTTGACAAATCGAAACGTTGAGTTCCCTCCGGTTCTTTTCAGAAATAAAATTTAAAAAGTAAGGATTTTTGTTTAAATATACCTAAGAAAGCACAACGATGATTAGACAGGGGTTGGATTTGTAGTAAAACTTACTTTGAAGATTAAATTAATGAATACATTTGCCGTCTATAATCACTGCGGCTGGAAAACTGATAAACGCATCTTTACGTAACAAATCAAACAACCGAGAAATCATGCATAAAAACGATCTTCAACAAAATGTTTACCCTCTTTGCCGAGTTTTTGTTAAAATATCTTTGATATCACTTGAAAGAATAATAATTATTCTGAATAATACTGTTCAATTCCAGTAAAAGGGAAAACGTTAGTTTGAAATAAAGTTGTTTTTCTTGCCTACCCTCTTCACACGACAGCTTGTGGGGAGGAGGGGGGGGGGGGGGTAGTTTTGTAGTAAATGAATGGAGCTAGGGTTGGGACGGGGAAATTAACTGAGCTAGGGGTTGGGCCGTGTAAATGAATGAAGCTAGGGTTGGGTAGTGTAAATAAACGGAGCTAGTGTTGGGTTGGGTAGTGTAAATTAACCGAGCTAGAATTGGGCCTTGTAAATGAATGGAGCTATACTGGTTGGGCCTCTTCAATGAATTGAGCTAGAATTGGGTAGTGTATTATTAACTGAGCTAGGGTTGGGAAGTGTAAATGAATTTTGGAGCTAGGGTTGGGTAAGCCCAACCCTATAGCTCTATTCAGTCCAGCCCTTGCTCTGTTCATTTACACATCCAAACCCTATAGCTCCATTCATTTACATGGCCCAACCCCTAGCTCCGTTTATTTACACTACCCAACACTAGCTCTATTCATTGACACGGCCCATGCAACCCTAGCTCCATTCATTTACAAGCCTCAACCCTAGCGCCATTCATACACGGCCCAATTCTAGCTCAATTCATTTCAATTCAATTCAATTCTAGCCCAAGCGTAAAGCTCCGTTCGTTACGGCCCAACCCTCGCTCTATTTTACACAACCCAAACGTAAAGCTCCGTTCGCTAACACGGCCCAACCCTAGCTCCGTTAATTTTCTCGGCCCAACACTAGCTCTATTCATGTACAAGGCCCAACCATGAATGGAGCTAGGGTTGGGACGTGGAAATGAACAGAGCTAGGGTTGGGCCAAAGATCGTAGAGCGCTCGACCCTAGAGCGCCGCTGCGCGGCGCTCTAGGGTCTTTGGGTTGGGCCTTGTAAATGAAGGGAGCTAGGGGTTGGGCCTTGTAAATGAATGGAGTTAGGGTTGGGACGTGTAAATGAATGAAGCTGGGGTTGGGACGTGTTAATAAATGAAGCTAGGATTGCCGGGCTTTGTAAATGAATGGAGCTGTAAATTAATGGAGCTAGGGTTTGGGCTTGTAAATGAAGTTCATTTACAAGGCCCAACCCCTAGCTCCGTTCATTTAACGACCCAAGCGTAAAGCTCCGTTCGCTAACACTAGCTCACACGGCCCAACCCACTGGCGCAATTCATTTACAAGCCCCAACCCTAGCGCAATAAATACACAGCCCAATCCTAGCTCAATTCATTTACACGGCCCAAGCGTCAAGCTCCGTTCGTAAACACGGCCCAACCGTAGCTCTATTCATTTACACGGCCCAAGCGTAAAGCTCCGTTCGGTAACACGGCCCAACCCTAGCTCCGTTAATTTTCTCGGCCCAACACTAGCTCTATTCATTTACACGGCCCAACCCTAGCTCCATTTATTTACAAGCCCCAACCCTAGCGCCATTCATACACGGCCCACTCCTAGCTTAATTCATTTACACAGCCCAAGCGTAAAGCTCCGTTCGTTAACACAGCCCAACCCTAGCTCTATTCATTTACACGACCCAAGCGTAAAGCTCCGTTCGCTAACACGGCCCAACACTAGCTCTATTCATTTACACGGCCCAACCCTAGCTCCATTTATTTACAAGCCCCAACCCTAGCGCCATTCATACACGGCCCACTCCTAGCTTAATTCATTTACACAGCCCAAGCGTAAAGCTCCGTTCGTTAACACAGCCCAACCCTAGCTCTATTCATTTACACGACCCAAGCGTAAAGCTCCGTTCGCTAACACGGCCCAACCCTAGCTCTATTCATTTACATGGCCCAACATTCTAGCTCCGTTCATTTACACTACCCAACACTAGCTCACACGGCCCAACCCTAGCACAATTCATTTACAAGGCCCAACCCTAGCGCAATTCATACACGGCCCAATCCTATATAGCTCAATTCATTTACACAGCCCAAGCGTAAAGCTCCGTTCGTAAACACGGCCCAACCGTAGCTCTATTTATTTACACGGCCCAAGCGTAAAGCTCCGTTCGGTAACACGGCCCAACCCTAGCTCCGTTAATTTTCTCGGCCCAACACTAGCTCTATTCATTTACAAGGCCCAACAATGAATGGAGCTAGGGTGGGCCGGGCCTTGTAAATGAATGGAGCTAGGGTTGGGTCCTGTAAATGAACCGAGCTAGGGTTCGGCCGTGTAAATGGAT
The DNA here is from genome assembly GCA_037893245.1 of Crossaster papposus. Taxonomy (NCBI): domain Eukaryota; kingdom Metazoa; phylum Echinodermata; class Asteroidea; order Velatida; family Solasteridae; genus Crossaster; species Crossaster papposus. The sequence continues at coordinate 1,400,173 of JBAIAA010000153.1, forward strand.
GGAGCTAGGGTTGGGTATAGTGTAAATGAACTAAGCTAGGGTTGGGTCTTGTAAATGAACGGAGCTAGGGTTGGGCCTTGTAAATGAATGGAGCTAGGGTTGAGACGTGGAAATGAACAGAGCTAGGGTTGGGCCTTGTAAAAGAGGGGAGCTAGGGGTTGGGCCTTGTAAATGAACGGAGCTAGGGTTGGGACGTGGAAATGAACGAAACTAGGGTTGGCAAGTGTAAATGAATGAAGCTGGGGTTGGGACGTGTAAATGAATGAAGCTAGGATTGCCGGGCTTTGTAAATGAATGGAGCTGTAAATGAATGGAGCTATAGGGTGGGCCGGGCTTTGTAAATGAATGGAGCTAGGGTTGGGTCGTGTAAATGAACCGAGCTAGGGTTCGGTCGTGTAAATGGATGGAGCTAGGGTTGGGTAGTGTGAATGAACTGAGCTAGGGTTGGGTCTTGTAAATGGATGGAGCTAGGGTTGGGCCTTGTAAATGAATGGAGCTAGGGTTGGGACGTGGAAATGAACAGAGCTAGGGTTGGGTCGTGTAAATGAACTGAGCTAGGGTTGGGATGTGTAAATGAACAGAGCTAGGGTTGGGCCTTGTAAGTGAACATCTAGGGGTTGGGCCTTGTAAATGAACGGAGCTAGGGTTGGGCCTCTTAAATGAATTGAGCTAGAATTGGGTAGTGTATTATTAACTGAGCTAGGGTTGGGAAGTGTAAATGAATTATGGAGCTAGGGTTGGGTATAAGCCCAACCCTATAGCTCTATTCAGTCCAGCCCTTGCTCTGTTCATTCACACATCCCAACCCTATATAGCTCCATTCATTTACATGGCCCAACTTAGCTCCGTTTATTTACACCACCCAACACTAGCTCTATTCATTTACACGGCCCAACCCTAGCTCCATTCATTTACAAGCCCCAACCCTAGCGCCATTCATACACGGGCCAATCCTAGCTTAATTCATTTACACAGCCCAAGCGTAAAGCTCCGTTCGTTAACACGGCCCAACCCTAGCTCTATTCATTTACACGACCCAAGCGTAAAGCTCCGTTCGCTAACACTAGCTCACACGGCCCAACCCTAGCGCAATTCATTTACAAGCCCCAACCCTAGCGCCATTCATACACGGCCCAATCCTAGCTTAATTCATTTACACAGCCCAAGCGTAAAGCTCCGTTCGTTAACACGGCCCAACCCTAGCTCTATTCATTTAGACGACCCAAGCGTAAAGCTCCGTTCGCTAACACGGCCCAACCCTAGCTGTATCCATTTACATGGCCCAACCCCTAGCTCCGTTCATTTACACTACCCAACTCTAGCTCACACGGCCCAACCCTAGCGCAATTCATTTACAAGGCCCAACCCTAGCGCAATTCATACACGGCCCAATCATAGCTCAATTCATTTACACAGCCTAAGCGTAAAGCTCCCTTCGTAAACACGGCCCAACCCTAGCTCTATTCATTTACACGACCCAAGCGTAAAGCTCCGTTCGCTAACACGGCCCAACCCTAGCTCTATTCATTTACATGGCCCAACATTCTAGCTCCGTTCATTTACACTACCCAACACTAGCTCACACGGCCCAACCCTAGCGCAATTCATTTACAAGCCCCAACCCTAGCGCAATTCATACACGGCCCAATCGTATATAGCTCAATTCATTTACACGGCCCAAGCGTAAAGCTCCGTTCGTAAACACGGCCCAACCCTAGCTCTATTCATTTACACGACCCAAGCGTAAAGCTCCGTTCGGTAACACGGCCCAACCCTAGCTCCGTTAATTGTCTCTGCCCAACACTAGCTCTATTCGTTTACAAGGCCCAACAATAAATGGGGCTAGGGTAGGCCGGGCCTTGTAAATGAATGGAGCTAGGGTTGGGTCCTGTAAATGAACCGAGCTAGGGTTCGGCCGTGTAAATGGATGGAGCTAGGGTTGGGTAGTGTAAATGAACCGAGCTAGGGTTCGGCCGTGTAAATGGATGGAGCTAGGGTTGGGTAGTGTAAATGAACTAAGCTAGGGTTGGGTCTTGTAAATGAATGGAGCTAGGGTTGGGACGTGGAAATGAACAGAGCTAGGGTTGGGCCTTGCAAAAGAAGGGAGCTAGGGGTTGGGCCTTGTAAATGAACGGAGCTAGGGTTGGGACGTGGAAATGAACAAAGCTAGGGTTGGGCCTTGCAAAAGAAGGGAGCTAGGGGTTGGGCCTTGTAAATGAATGGAGCTGGGGTGTTGGGACGTGGAAATGAACAGAGCTAGGGTTGGGCCTTGTAAATGAAGGGAGCTAGAAGTTGGGCCTTGTAAATGAATGGAGTTAGGGTTGGGACCTGTAAATGAACGAAACTAGGGTTGGCAAGTGAATGAAGCTGGGGTTGGGACGTGTAAATGAATGAAGCTAGGATTGCCGGGCTTTGTAAATGAATGGAGCTGTAAATGAATGGAGCTATAGGGTGGGCCGGGCTTTGTAAATGAATGGAGCTAGGGTTCGGCCGTGTAAATGGAAGGAGCTAGGGTTGGGTAGTGTAAATGAACTGAGCTAGGGTTGGGCCTTGTAAATGAATGGAGCTAGGGTTGAGACGTCGAAATGAACAGAGCTAGGGTAGGGCCTTGTAAATGAACAGAGCTGTAGGGTTGGGCCTTGTAAATGAACGGAGCTATGGTTGGGACGTGGAAATGAACAGAGCTAGGGTTGGGCCTTGTAAATGAAGGGCGATAGGGGTTGGGCCTTGTAAATGTACGGAGTTAGGGTTGAGACGTGTAAATGAACAGAGCTAGGGTTGGGACGTGTACATGAATTATGGAGCTAGGGTTGGGTAGTGTAAATTAACTGAGCTAGGGGTTGGGCCGTGTAAATGAATGAAGCTAGGGTTGGGTAGTGTAAATCAACGGAGCTAGGGTTGGGACTTGTAAATGAAGGGAGCTAGGGGTTGGGACTTGTAAATGAACGGAGCTAGGGTTGGGACGTGTAAATGCACAGAGCTAGGGTTGGGTCGTGTAAATGAACTGAGTTAGGGTTGGGATGTGTAAATGAACAGAGCTATAGGGTTGGGCCTTGTAAGTGAACATCTAGGGGTTGGGCCTTGTAAATGAACGGAGCTAGCCCAGCCAGCAAGACCAAGTGGGCCCCATGTGGGTTTTGATTGGGTTTGATGGGCTTAGGTGGGCTTGGGCTTGAAATGGGCTGCCCACATGGGTCCTGTGTGGGGTGACGGTAGGTTTTCAGTGGGCGTGGGCATTACATGGGCAAGAGGTATGGGTCCGGTGTGGGTATTTAGTGGGCTAAGTGGGCTGTTTATAAACCGTGTTTTAAGAGGGCTGGCCCAAGTGGGCCCTGTGTGGGATATAGGTGGGCCTGGTGGGCTGTATTGTAAGTGGGTTTTGAGAGGGCTGACCCACGTGGGCCCCGTGTGGGATATACGTGGGCCTGGTGGGCTGTATTGTAAGTGGGCTTTGAGAGGGCTGGCCCACGTGGGCCCCGTGTGGGATATAGGTGGGCCTGGTGGGCTGTATTGTAAGTGGGCTTTGAGAGGGCTGGCCCAAGTGGGCCCTGTGTGGGATATAGGTGGGCCTGGTGGGCTGTATTGTAAGTGGGCTTTGAGAGGGCTGGCCCAAGTGGGCCCTGTGTGGGATATACGTGGGCCTGGTGGGCTGTATTGTAAGTGGGCTTTGAGAGGGCTGGCCCACGTGGGCCCCGTGTGGGATATAGGTGGGCCTGGTGGGCTGTATTGTAAGTGGGCTTTGAGAGGGCTGGCCCACGTGGGCCCCGTGTGGGATATAGGTGGGCCTGGTGGGCTGTATTGTAAGTGGGCTTTGAGAGGGCTGGCCCACGTGGGCCCCGTGTGGGATATAGGTGGGCCTGGTGGGCTGTATTGTAAGTGGGTTTTGAGAGGGCTGACCCACGTGGGCCCCGTGTGGGATATATGTGGGCCTGGTGGGCTGTATTGTAAGTGGGCTTTGAGAGGGCTGGCCCACGTGGGCCCCGTGTGGGATATAGGTGGGCCTGTGGGTTGTATTGTAAGTGGGCTTTGAGAGGGCTGGCCCACGTGGGCCCCGTGTGGGATATAGGTGGGCCTGGTGGGCTGTATTGTAAGTGGGTTTTGAGAGGGCTGACCCACGTGGGCCCCGTGTGGGATATAGGTGGGCCTGGTGGGCTGTATTGTAAGTGGGCTTTGAGAGGGCTGGCCCACGTGGGCCCCGTGTGGGATATAGGTGGGCCTGGTGGGCTGTATTGTAAGTGGGTTTTGAGAGGGCTGACCCACGTGGGCCCCGTGTGGGATATAGGTGGGCCTGGTGGGCTGTATTGTAAGTGGGCTTTGAGAGGGCTGGCCCACGTGGGCCCCGTGTGGAATATAGGTGGGCCTGGTGGGCTGTATTGTAAGTGGGCTTATGAGGGCTTGCCTTTTGGGCTGTTCTATTGTGATAAAGAGGGTACTAGCTGTATCATTTTATCATAGCTGTACCATTTCATCATACCTGATGCTAAACAACAATGCGCGTCATTTCCACGCGTAAATGCGTTCAAAAGACTGCACTCATAAGCCAGCGAGCACCGCGAGGCTGCCGTCCGCCTAAGTTCACACGCTGCTCAAGGCGCTACAACTCATTTGAGGGTCCACTCCCCGTTTTGTTTGAATATCAAGGCCCCTTTTGTTTGTTTAGGCCCATCCTAAAACACGAATGCTGCCAATTCATTATAGATCTGAACCGTCTTGGGTCCGGCCCTGTTCGTCGTCTACCTTAATGATCTGCCTAAGAAAGTTCATTCTACCGTGATGTTCATACTACATGACTGTATCATGTACAGGATGATCAGCATACCTGCAGATAACAACATCCTGCAAGAAGACATTAACCCTCTGTGTTCCTGGCAAAATCAGTGGCTCATGAGGTTCAACCCCAAAAAGTGCTTCTCTATGGACATCACCCATAAACTTAAAGACTGCTGTCGTTCACAAATACAACATGGGAGGGTAACCATTACAGTCAACTGACAACCACGCCTACCTTAGCATTTATTTAAATAACAAACTCAATTGGAACCAACATATCACCAGGACTGCAACCAAAGCCAATAAGACACTTGGTCTGCTACGTAGAAATTTCAATCAGTGCAGCAAAAAGGTGAAGTCAATTGCTTATAAAACACTGGTTCGCCCACAATTGGAATATTGCAGTACAATCTGGGACTCACATCACCAAACACTCATTGATCGAATTGAAGCTGTGCAGAATCGAGTGACAACAAATGGGGAAGTAGTGTAACATCTATGAAAAAGAACCTAGAATGGGATTTGTTGGAAGAAAGAAGGTTGAGAGCTCGGATAATACTTCTCTACAAAGCAGCTAACCATCTAGCAGCCATAGACATCCACAAATTTACAATCGACAAGGAAGCTAGACAACGTTCCACAATCAGACAAACATCAGCCACTTCATTTAGAAAACTTCCCACTCAGAACGACTGCTACAAGTTTTCCTTCTTCCCACGAACGACAGCACAATGTAATTCTCTCCCGGTATTAAAAAGGCAATGACCCACATTCGAAAACCTGAAACATCAGCTAAGTTCCAGCAATTTGCTCAAACTGACCGGGGGAGCTCTTCACTAAAAATGCTTGCCGTATTGCTCCGCGTCAGCGCCCTGTGCTGGATATCCACCTAATGGAGATTGCACAGTAGCCAACAGATACAGATACTATGGACAATCATGATTAAATCTGATACGCCGTGCTAATAGGGCGCGATCAACCAACTGATATTTTGAAAACCAATAACGCTACCAACATCTACAAGCCGTAACTGACTCTACAGCCGCCAAACCGAAAAGGAGAATTCCAGATGGTACCGAGAACAAAACACTCCGCGCTTAGCATAGTGCGAGGTTGAAAAACCTTTTCCCAGAGAAGGATCTTAAGGGTGCAAAACAATTACAGTTGTTTGAACCCGTGCTAGTTAGAGTGTAGTTGGACTTGTTGCCGTACTCGGACTATATGCTTGGAGTCTGGAGGTCTGACCAGAAATATGGAGCACTTGTAGTCCAGTCAATCTAACCAAATTAGTGGCTCAACCCACCACTAATTGCAACAGAATTGTTTTTTTTGTTTTTTTTACTGCTATGCATTTGAGAAATGTTCCCTTAAAACCATACTAAAAGTATACCGAAATATATTTGGTGGAAAAATGTTAAATTTGCATAAATCGTTAATCCCTGCTGTGTAATATGTTTATTCCCATATTTGGGTAGGCCTATATATTTTATTTTAATTTTTTTTTTTTTTTGAAGTTCATTTTGGTGATTCTACCCAAACATTCCCACCTCAACAACATTTGCTAAAGCATATAACTTATAAGTGACTGAATAATTATGAGAACACAGTAATTATCCCAAAATGACAACTTCGTGACCCTATAAATGTGCGCACATTACACTGTCTCCAGATATCATCAATTGGGCTAAAAAGTAGTTAAAGGGTTTCCAAACATGGAAGACTTGAACAAGTTCGAGGAAATCCCCAAAATACATTTTAACGTAGATATGATTATTGTAAGCAACAAAAATCTTAAATTTGGGGGGGTTTCCTTGAACATGGATGACCTGAAACAAACCTTGGTTGTATTCTCCCATGTTAAACCCCTATAAGCAAGGCTTGAAATAAGTTTCTGCTTAAATAGCATTATTATATACAAACATATTTTACACATGGGTTCAATTTTACATTTATGATTGAAACGCATCTGCCACCGACGAAGGAGGCACTTATAGCCAGTGAAGACATGCTGACATAACCGGCAGTGTTCTTGGACTCTAATAATACCAAAAGCTTCAATTTCAATACGGTTGTTGTTGTTGTTGTTGTTTTTTTTTGTTTTTTTTTAACGACGATTGCTTGCAACAAAAGGGCTAAAAAATACTAGTATCGTCTTATTGTTTAGAGAGACTTTTCAAGTTTTAATCAACAGAGTTGTGCAGAATACTGTGCCGGCTTGGCGACAAGATATCTATGTGATTTAGTTACCTATCTTCAAAATGTGTGGTTCTTTTTTAGTTACCTAAAACAATTAGGAACACTCAAAATGTCGTCTAATCCGAAAGCAGGCTCACAAAAATAATGCCGCGCAAAAAGCACATAAATGCCTCATTAAAAGTGTACTGACCTCGAAGGTTAAAACGATGTAACACCCCGACCAAACCTGCGTTGCTATACTAAACTCAAAAGCAAATGACATGTCAGAACCCCTGCCCCATACCAGAGCAGAGCAAAGGCGCCCAACCAGAACATGTGGCGCTCGGACTATCGAAAACAAACATCACATGCAAAACAGGAGCATAAAGCAAAGTAATATAACAACAGGTACGAGTATGCATTATAATTCACTTGAATTATCTCATTTTAAAATAGACACTATGAATCTATTTTTTTTTTTTTTTTTTTTTATATCCCGAAACAGTCAGAGTCACTATGTTGGCCCAACACTACTGCCAAAAGGAATATTACTATACTGCGGGGCACTCCTTCGTGCGCACAAAACCTCGCATTTTTGCGGCTGTGAGCCGTCAAACCGCTCAAGACGTCGCTGCGTTCATCATGATAAAGACTACGCTGCATTCTGACTGGCCATATACGATGCGAGAGCACCCACCAGGCTCTGCGATATTTCATTCCCATGGTATGAATTAGCATCGAAGTCCCAACATTTAGATTATACAGGCTTTCCTACAGATATGCAGCGGAAATATATTTTTCATGCTCCTTCGCTGCGCTCATCCGCATGAAAAACAGTTTTATTCTATTGAGACAACCTCAATGAATACAACAAACACAATTCAGTTTTGTATCAGAATTTATTAAAGCATGGGAGTGTGGCCATGTTTCAGACGAGTATCGAACTGTGACTTTATAATTACAAATGTATAATGAATGCAGAAATATTTAAGTGATTACGTTCGGTATACACAATTACTTGATTCACAAAAATATATAAAATTAAAGGAGTACTCAATTCATCAAATTATAATTGAAGCTATAAAATATCAATCAAAAGGTAAAACATGAAATCAGACAACTCACATTAAACAACTAATTGATATACACATGCATTATCTCAGCAAATCCTTACTCGGGATTGTAGCCCTCTTAGCTCTTCGGATTATCTGTCCGGGTATAAATTTGTATAGTAAAATTCTTACTAAAAAACAAAATTGCACAACAGGAAAAATGCCAATATATTTAGTCACCATTCACTAATCCCACCTTGGGATATTAGCTCCAAACACTCTTCGGATTATCTGTCCGGAACCACGAAAGTTAGGAAGAAAACAAATCTACCAATCTTTAATTTCAGCAAATCCCATCAATACATCAGGGCTCCTATCATATTAAAAGCATTATTCGTCAATTAAATCATTTTCAAATACTCAATCACATCTTCAGCAATTCCGCCCGTTTTGACATACCATGTCATATATTGTTTCGATAAAATATGCGACACCGTAAACTTAGAATCAGATTGTTTTACATTAAACAACTAAATGAAATACACCTGTATTACCTCATCAAATCCCAAATCAAAATTGTAACCCTCTTGGCTCTTCGGATGTAATGTGATAAGTTAAGATGGCCTAAAATTTCGATCTTAAATATAAATCTGTCTGGTATAAATCTATCTATGACATTTTTTACTAAAATACACAATTGAAAACAGTTTATTATGAACAAGAAAAAGGCCAATATATTTAGTCACCATTCCACTAATCCCCACCTTGGGATTATAGCTTCAAACGCTCTTTGCATCATCTGTTCGGAACCACGACAGTTATAAAAACAAAACAAATCTACCAATGATCAATTTCAGCAAATCCCATCTTGGGATTCAATACATCAGGGCTCCTATCATATCTATAGCATTATTCGTCAATTAAATCATTTTCAATATACTCAATCACATCTTCAACAATTCCGCCTGTTTTGACATCCCATGTCACATATTTTTTCGATAAAATATGCGACACCGCAAAACTTAGAATCAGATTTTTACATTAAACAACTAATGGATATACACCTGTATTACCTCATCAAATCCCTGTCACAACTTCCGGGGTCTCGCAATAACTCCATGATACAACTTATATCGTTTAAAATATTTATGAATTATACATGTATTAACTTGATTATGGTTACATCATTTTTGGTCTTTTTACAGTCCGGAATTATCTCAAGTTATTTTAAAAACCTGAAAGCGTATCAACAATATATTTCGAGGCAATTCAATTATAACGCAATTTCATAATTCCAAATATACTACACTGATGGCCATTTCAGTTCACTGTGAACGCAGGCTAAATAATGCTTTGGTTTGCACAGCATCGCCATGCATCAAGAACAAACTGTAAATTCAGTACATCTAAATTACAAGTGCAGAGACTAAAAACACATCTACAATACAATAACATTTAATACAATATGGAATTTCGCTAGTTGTGCTGGTTAGCTGGGATGCGACGCCCGTCGCACAAGCCGAGGATGAAAAAACATTCGGTGATATTAGGCACGGCGTCCGAGATACTGGTTACGGTAGGTGAAGTCTACTCGGTATGCAGGCATCCGATATACGGCATCCAACCCCCAATCCCGTAAGTACTCGGTGGGCAGGCATCCGCTATATGGCATCCAACCCTCTAAGGTCCAGTAACTACTCGGTGGGCAGGCATCCGCTATATACGGCATCCAAGCCTCCAAGGTCCAGTAACTAGCCGGTGGGCAGGCATCCGCTATACGGCATCCAACCTTCAAGGTCCAATCACTCGACTAGGGTCCGATTACTGCCCCACATATCAGCTCAAGTAGCTTCATAACGTGACATAGGGACCATCTATATAAATAAACTAATCAATTCGATACTACAAAAACAATCACACTGAAATATTTTAAGTGGGCAAAGTTAAATCAAACAATCTTCCTTCAATCATCTACATAAATAACAATGATGAATTAACAAGAAAACATCACTTACGATTGTAATTGCCACGCTGACCTGCTTGTCCGAGCCACACCCGTGAAACCTATCAGTCATTGAAGACAAGCTCGACAAAATCTTGAAGTCCATTCACAACATTGAATCGCGACTGACCTCCTTAGAAGTCCGATTTAAAGAAGTCCATCAGCAGGTGTCTTCAAATACCAAAGACATTGTCGACTTGAAGGAATCTGTAACTTTCGTACAAGACAAGTCCGACGCCATTAAGACACAGCTCAATGAGAAAACACAATACAACCTCAGGATAATTAGGAACATTGAAGACCAAATTGATGACATGCACAATCGCAGCCGTCGCAACAATATCGTGCTTCAAGGTGTTCCGGAACGAAGTGAGGTTGGGTCTCAATCTTGTGAGGATTTTATCCATGAGTTCCTCACTAACCATATGAAGCTCCAGAACGGCGAGGACATTGAGATCGACCGGGCACACCGCACGGGTTCACCACCTGGGGTTGGCCCAGCTGCCGCACTCACTTCCCCGAGACCAAGACCAATCCACTGTCGTCTTCTTCGCTACAGCGATCGGCAGTACATCTTGAAAAATGCAGCAAAGCACCTCAAGAACAACAAATTCAAGGACCACAACATATTCATCACAGATGATGTAACACCCAAAGTCAGAGGACAGCGCAAGGAACTGCGCGAATCACATCTACGGCGCATTCAGAACCAGGAGAGGGTCCATTTCGCATATATCCCGTGGTCTGTTCCAGCAATGATCCGGTACAAGATACGCGATGGCCCTTTCAAATCCTACCGTACTGGGGGAGATGCCTGAGATGTCTTAACCCACGCTCCACTTAATTTGTAGTTATTTATAAAATGCAATTTTGTCAATTGCCCTGTCTATGTATGTATGTGTTTGTATGTATGCACTGGTGTGAGACAAACCACTTTGGATGTATTCTGGTCTATACTCAACTAGTTGTGAAGGATCTTCTAAACATCGGTGAGTTAATATTTATTATTACTTAACATATTACTTACAGTTAGTATGAACTCTAATATCGACCCAGACTTAAATTTTCATATTCCTGACAATAACTGTAATTACTATGATCAGGATGAATTTTTGGATAATTTTAAAAGTTACATTGGTACGAAGCTGCTGCACTTAAATGCTCGTAGTCTACCTAGAAATATATCAAGCATTATTCAATACCTGAATCTTTTACAAAATAGTTTTACAGTTATTGGAATATCGGAAACCTGGTTAACGGATATACAAGACCCTTTGATACAAATACCAAACTATGTTATTGAAGGTACTTGTAGACAAAACAAAAGAGGTGGTGGTGTTGCACTTTATATAAAACAGGATTTAGTTTATATAAACCGTACTGACCTATGTTTTGATAACCCTGATATTGAATCATGCTTTATTGAACTTGTTAATACCGGTAAGGCAAATCATTGGTATTGTTTATAAGCCACCCTGCATATCATGTACTGACTTTATTGAATGTACTGATACAGTTCTGTCACATATAGACAGCGAGAACAAAAAGTGTTACATTTTGGGCGATTTTAATATAAACTTACTGGAGTATGATACTGATAATAGCGTACAAACATTCATGAATACCCTTTTATCTCATTCATTTTTTCCCACCATAGACAAACCAACCAGGATTACTGATGATAGTGCAACACTTATTGATAATATTTTTACCAATGTTTATCAAGACCAACCTGCTGGTATTTTGTCCACTGATATTAGTGACCATCTTTCCATATTTGTAATTATTGAAAACCTTACTGAAAAAGTCCGACCGGATAGTAAATGTAAAAAGCGTGACTTTAACCACAGTAATGTTGATAATTTTATTCATGACTTGAATGATACTGAGTGGGATTGTATAACTTCTATAAACGATATCCACAGTATGTATGACACGTTTTTATTACATATCAAACAACTTTATAATAAAAACTTTCCTCTGCACGAGGTAAAATGTCGCTATGATAAACTCAAATCCCCATGGTTAACTAATGGTATTTATAACTCGATAAGGCGTAAGAATCACTTGTACAAAAAGTATTTGAAAAACCCTACTCCGCGAAATAAATCTACTTATACTAGCTTTAAAAATAAACTTAACTCTCTGATTAAATTATCCAAAAAGAATTATCTATATAAAAAATTCAATGAAGTAAAAAATAATATAAAAGGTACGTGGAATGTAATTAATTCTCTTTTAAATAAGCGTAAACAAAATAGTAGCTCCTATTTTAACCATGATGGCATCAACATTACGAACGACACCGAAATTGCTGATTCATTTAACAACTATTTTGTTAATATTGGCAGCAGTCTTTCTAGTGGACTACCATTATGTAACACCTCTTTTCATTCATTTTTAAATACTCGATGTTCGGATTCATTCTTCTTGTCACCTATTACCCAAGAGGAGATTGTGGACAATATTAACAAAATTCCTTCTGGCAAGGCTCCTGGTTTCGACGGTTTGAATTCTTTTGTAATAAAACAGGCAAGGTATTCGTTAGCAAAACCTTTAGCTATTATCTTTAATAAATGTCTAACAGCAGGAGTATTTCCCGATGGCTTAAAAATAGCCCAAGTTATACCAATCTACAAAAAAGGTTGTAAACATGATATTACTAATTATAGACCAATTTCAGTTCTGTCGACATTCTCCAAGTTATTTGAAAGGCTCATATACATTAGGTTAATATCTTTTATTAATAAGAATGATATTCTTTCGGAGGCACAATTTGGCTTCAGACAAAACCGGTCAACTGAATTATCAACATCATATGTTCTCAGTAAAATATGTAATGCGATCGATCATAATGGCTCTTAGCAAACAAATTATGTCTTAACTTATTGAAATCTAACTATATGATTTTCTGTGCCCATCAGTATAAATATTCTCAATCTGTTCCTCTAATTTTAAATGAATCAAGGCTAAACCAAGTAACAACTACTAAATTCCTAGGAATAACTATGGATGAGCATCTCACCTGGAGAAACCATATTGATGACATAGCGACAAAAATATCTAAAAATGTTGGCATAATGAACCGTCTAAAATATTACCTGCCCAGTAGAATCTTGTTAACTCTGTATAATTCTTTTGTTTTGCCATATTTAAATTATTCAATCTTGACTTGGGGGGGTTCTTCATCTAAATACAACAAACTGTTTACTTTACAGAAACGAGCAGTCCGAATAGTATCAAAAGCTGGCTGTCGTGATCATTCCCTTCCTTTATTTACAAACCTGAGTCTTTTACAGTTTAATGACCTGTACTATTTTAATTTAGGCAAATTGATGTATAAATTTAAAACCAATGTATTACCCCGTTGTTTTAATTCATTCTTCATGTTAACCTCTGACATTCATTTGTATAATACCCGAAGTACTGCCAAGAACAATTTTTATGTCCAGTTTAGCCGAACAGAGTTGTGTAAAAATAGTGTTTTTCAGCGTGGCACTTTATATTGGAATAGCTTAGACGAGTCCCTAAAATC